>JAPTYO010000012.1:14844089-16094089 GCA_036873135.1 Clarkia xantiana subsp. parviflora
TGCCCAACAATCAATTTTATAATGACCAAACTTGCTACATCTATGACACTGCGCATGCGCCTTACCGAAACTCCTCTTTCTTTTCTTTGCTATGTCGTTTTGATCATGACGTCTTCTATGGAAGCTGCTGCTCCATTTTTCTTCCTCATCATTGATGAATTCTTCATCTTCATGTCCCCTTCTTCTGACATGTCCTTCAAACTTGTGAGTGCCTCTTTTTCCTAAAGTTTGGCCATTCCACGATCTGCCAAAATTATAAGCAACCTTCAAAGCTTGCTCTTCTCTAGTTGAATTTTGATTCAACTTTTGCTCGTGAACCACTAGTGAACATTGCAGTTCATCTAGTGTCAATTGGCCTAAATCCTTGGACTCTCAAATGGCACATACTACATAGTCATATTTGGGGCTCAAAGTTCTGAGTATCTTCTCCACCACTGAAGTCTCAGTGATAGTTTCACCAAAAAGCTTCATCTTATTATTAATCTCAAGTGTTCTAAAGCAGTAAGACATTACCTTCTCGCTGACTTTTATCTGCAGCAATTCAAACTCTCTTCGAAGAGCCTGCAATCGAGCCATTTTCATACGATCTGAGCCAATTCTCTTGGCTTTCATTGAGTCCCAAATGTCTTTCGTTGTATCCTTGTTGGTGATACTCTCCAAAACAGACCAATCAAGTGCTTGGAACAGCAAATTCTTCGCATTGAGATCAACAAGCTCCCTTGCCTGCTTCTGATCTTCTGTGATGTTGGCAACTTCAACTCCTTCTTCAACCACAAACCAATATTGCTTCGCCCTGAGCAGATTTTTCATTATTAAACTCCATTGCTCGTAGTTTCCATTGAACTTGGGTATTGCTAACCCAAAAAAACGCGTCATTTTCTCCCATTTTGCAGAATAGAGAGTTTGAATTTGTCGAAGCAACTTGATGAAGATCCCAGGTTATGCTCTGATACCAGTTGTAAAGTATAATTCTGATTTGTCAATCAAGAATTAACTCAAAGGAAAACTTAACTAACGAGAAGGAGAAGAACACATAAACTAGAACAAGGAAAACTTCATTCAACATTCGAAATACTACATGAGCAAATCCCATAACTTAACTTAAAATTCAAAACATCATAAAAACACGCTAACTGCTCCTAAAACACAGGAGTAACTGCCAACAAGATAAGTCACATACGTCTTATCTAAAACTATACATCACACTATGTTTACATGCTCAAACACTATGTTTACACTAGCAATACATTAAACCGTGCAACATGTCTGCCACCATGTTTACACCTCCTAATACCATATTTACATCTGAATCACACTTTAAACTCTTGAACTCTAACCTTCTTTTTTTCGTGACATCCTTCATATTCCCAAAAATAGCAACCAACCGTATGTTGCCTCTCTCGACTGCTGCCACCTTGATAAACTTGCAGCCAGCTATCAACCGAGCAGGTTCACTTCCGCCCACACCACAAGTCCACAGCCACTGCGCCTCAATGAATGATACGGAAAAAAAAAATCCAACCAGACTCCTATAAAAACCCATGTGGCTGACGGGCCAAGAAGGCCCTCAAATGAACAAGGATTAGGACCAAAGTCCAATAAGAGAGGTACTTCATGTGTTGTTAACCCGTATTATATATACTTTTGAATCAAATAATTCTGTGTTCTTAATCCATGTATAATTAAACTGACAACAAAAAAAAATTGAATAAATTGTGACCTTATACGTGACTAGCGGGTTAGTTTTAACATGAAATGCATGGTTGATACAGATGTTGTCCCCTATTATTTATTAAGTACTCACTATTTGCACTTTTTGTGAGATTCTTGAAAACTTAAGTTATATTAAGCTGTAATTTTATTGACTCGTAAAAAATCTATTTTAAAATTAATATAGTAAAAGAATATATTCATATTATTATTATTAATTAATTAATTTGCTAAAAATGTGTAAATATATAATTTTATAATTCATTCAAAACATTTTCATTTCTACTTATACATAAAAAAAATCGATTGAAATTAAAGTACCTAGAAAAATTTATTCTATTTAGCTACGGTATTTAAGAGTAAATAATATCATACTAAATTGAAGAAAAAAAATATATTTTAGTAAATATTAAAATTATAAGATATTATTTAATGACGTGAAAGTTGATGTGGCACTCTCGTTAACTATTATATATTTTAAAGTCTAACAGTATACTGTACGACTTATATCCATAAATAATAATAAAAAATCTATGAATTTTCCTCAATTTAAGTAATATATTCTAATATAGTGCAAGCACTTATTCTCATGTGGTTTGGTTATGAAGTTACAAGTTCAAAATTCCTTGGGGAGTTACCCTGCGGTGATATGATTAAAATACATATGTTGAATATCTTCACATACCGTGTCAGACATTAGAAAGGTCAAGTAGAACTAGTAGCCTATACTAGGTTGCTTGTGGTAAGTTGACGGGGTTAGTGCATGCACTATAGAACTAGCTAGTTGTTCACTAAGTCTGGTCTGGAAAAAAAAAAATTCAAACCGTGAACATGAGAGTCTGAATATTATGTAGCGATATGATCTTAGTCTCATTACTAACCCATTCCTATTATTTGATAAAAATTTACTATATCTATAAATTCTCAAATCATAATTAGGACCTATTGGGGGTGGATCATCTAGTCTTGAATTATAGAATGGAAAGTTATAAATTAAAAATCGCAGTACTAAATATTATTTAATTAGTCATCGACTTGTATGAATTTTATATAAAAATAGATTTTACAATAATACTACTACTACCTCATACTTTGTTTAGAAATTTATTTTTAATTAGGGTGCTGGCCCCGCGCACAGCGCGGGGTAAGTTCAAGCACCGGTTCAACATGACCAACATCTTGATCACTTCCGCATGACGACACACACCATAAACACTATATATAGTGTGATGTTCTCATTTTCACTGAAGTAACATTTACAATAAAAGTTAAAAATGCAAGTAAGAAAAAGTGAATTGGATAACTGGAAAACTATATATAATTATAAAATTGCTTTCCCCACATCATGAATTCTTAATATAAGACCTTGTGTTAAGATATTGAATGTAGCAGTAAACAAAAACTACTCCAGAGGCTCATGATAAGAGTCAAATTTGTTCCTTATAAAAAAATCAGTTTTTCAAAGATTCTTCAAACGTTACATGTAAAACATATTTAATCATGAATACAACCATCTAATTCTTTCTCCTAAATAAGCTCGTTGATGTAGCTTTCACGGTTTCCAGCCTCAAATTTCTAACCCTAAAAGCAAACAATAAATATTTACATTATTCATGTTAGGTTATAAGGTCTGAGTCAACGGGTCGCTAACTTAGAACTTATCTCCCACTAATATAATGTCGGGTTCTGTGCTTCTCGGGTTCAGTCACTCTGCTCTGTGTCTTCTGTTCTCTTTGTCTCCTTCTTCTCGGGGTCCTACACAAAGGGCAGTATCAAGTACGGAGGGGGGTGGTGATTGATGAACCCTCTCAGATGCCTAAGTCAGTACGTCCCTTTTTAGAGAGATAAAGTCTAAAGTCTATAGAGAAGCTAGAGCTAAAATTGCATAAGTAGCCAAGATGATCAAATGAATGGTGGAAGGGTTGTATTTATAGGCAACAGTGTCATTAAGGTGACTTAATGACATCGTTAACCTTTAAACACAATTAATTAGTCCTTGATCACATAATTAAAACCTTAAAGCATGGAGAGGTTGGCGAAAATAATCTAAGTGTGGGAGTCAGGAAACGGTGCCAGGGCCCTTGGGGGCGGAGAGAAAATCCGATCCCTAAGGGTAGGGGTTGGGTGTGGCCACCCAACCCCTCCCTAGGGGAGATGGGTTGGCCAACCCGATCTCACCTAGGTGAGTTCGACGCGTGGCCCGGACGAGTATTTTTGCCTCGTCCGGACCGTTGGTGTTTCGGCGGGGTGTTCGGGTCAAAGTTTCGATTTATAATCATTAACGGGGTGATAAAAATAATACTATTCGTAAGTCAACGGGTTCAAATTGGGCGTATATCCATCACATGCCCCCGAGTCAACCAATGACCTGACCCTTGATTGACTCTATTTTAGGATGGTATGACACGCGCAATTTGAAACCGGGATTTTACCTTTTGTCGGAATCCTTACCTACCCAAGGGTGTCTGTCTCTGGCTCTGCCCCCTGCCTTATAAGATAGAGGAATTGCAAACGTCAAAATAGCACGGACACGTGTCCAAGCACGTGTCCGTCTGAGATGGAAATAAGAAATTCAATATCGTCGCGAGCTTATACTCGGAAGATATACATATGCATAGGGATGCAATATGAATATGGTTAAGTGAGTCAATGCTTCAATTTTATGACGGGATAAGCCTATGTGGGGAAAAATTTCAATTTTGGTCCAAAAATCTTTCTAAGTATGGGATACCAGAAAATATGCTCATAGGATGCTAACTAGGGTGAGTGTGAGTTTAACCGTGGTTAATGGGAACTAGGGGTATCAGTTTTTAAATCTGATCTTTAAATTTTTCATTTCTAGAGATTAACGGTGTTGATTTAGCGGCTTTGGAAAAACCCTATTCCATTTTACTATAAAAAGGGGTA
This sequence comes from Clarkia xantiana subsp. parviflora, assembly GCA_036873135.1. Classification (NCBI taxonomy): domain Eukaryota; kingdom Viridiplantae; phylum Streptophyta; class Magnoliopsida; order Myrtales; family Onagraceae; genus Clarkia; species Clarkia xantiana. The sequence goes on from JAPTYO010000012.1 coordinate 14,848,707, forward strand.
AGTGATTACCTCATTCTCGTTGTCCTTGTCTCTTTTTTCCTTTTGGCGGTAGGATTCTCAGTTGGATTCACTCCTCGGGACGCGTGTCGCATTGAGGTACGTGCCTTTTCCTTTGTGTAACCGTTACTTTTGGGAGACGTGATCCTGCTTCCCCCTTGATTGTTTCTTTTCTTGTCTTGTTTCTTGATTTGTGGGTCTTCATGGTGATATGGTCCTGTTTGGTTCATCCTCTTGCCCCCGTGTCTCTGCTTACTAGCATGTGGGGTCTTCTTATAATGGGGTTATGACTATCTCTCTTTACCCCCTTGCCTCTACTCATTGGCCCGTGGGGTCTCTCTACAATGGGGTTATAACTATCTCCCCTTGCTCCCCTGCCTCTGCTCATTGGCCCGTGGGGTCTTCTTATAATGGGGTTATAACTATCTCCCCTTGCCCCCTGCCTCTGCTCATTGGCCTGTGGGGTCTTCTTATAATGGGGTTATAACTATCTCCCCTTGCCCTCCCGCCTCTGCTCATTGGCATGTGGGGTCTTCTTATAATGGAGTTATAACTATCTCCCATTTCCCCCTGCCTCTGATCATTGGCCTGTGGGGTCTTCCCATATCATCTTTCTATTCTTACCTTTTGACTTTGTATTCGTCGTTTTAGGAAAATGAGTTTCATCTCGTCTCTACAATCCCTTTCCTGTTTTACTTGGGCTAAGTTTGCGTGTTTTCGATCAGCAGATCTCCCCGGTGTTTGATGAGGAGTAAGATGCCAGTACGGGTGGGAGTAGTTAGCTCCGAGACCAGACCCTCGATTGCAAAAAGATCGGTTTTTTGTGGTGTGAGGAGGTGTCCCCCAGTTGGAGGTAAGGGCGGTGTTGGTGTTAGGGTACCATCTTCTTTCTATATTGATGCCCCCCAATTGAGGGTCCGGGAGACGTCTTTTGCTTCTCCCTTGTTTGGTAAGTCTTGGAATGTCTGAGTCTCCTTAGTGTATATTGGTGTTTACTCTGTGTCTTCTTGTAGGTAGACTTCGTCTTCCGCTTCTGAGTCGAAAGGAGCTATCTCGTCCTCCTGTTGAAGGAATTGTTGGGTCTGAGTGGGCGCCTTATTACGGGCGTGAGGCTCGTTTTGACAATCAATATTCTTTGCAAACTCCTGAGGTTGGAGTTCGTGTTTTGCAGTCTGCTATTCCTCCTGCTGATCGTGTGCCTCCTCCTAAGGGGTCGGAGGCAGTTTATGGATTGGCTCATGATGTGTTGTCTCGCTATGCTTCTGTAACTTTTTCTTAACCTTGTTATCCTTTAAGACGTTTCTCTTTCATGCTTTGTCCATCTCACACTTTGTTTTTGTCCCAGGGTATTGCCGACATTGTTAATTTGTCCACCTTTGTTATTGATCTTGCTGAGGAGAAGAAGGTGCACGAGGACATTTGTGTCTCCCTTAGTTCTAAGCTTGTTAGTTGTTTGGAGCATAGTCGTATCATGGATTTGCAGTTCCGGGATTTGGAGAGTCGTATTGCCCTTCTTAAAGAAGAGATTGAGGCTTTAAGACAGAAGTCTTATCGCGATGAGGTACTTCGGGCTGCTGAGTTGGTGTCCCTTGAGGAAATGCTTCGTATGGAGGAGAAAGGGTGTGCTATTGCTGAGTATAAGGGTATTCCTCTTATCAGGCTGCTATCGATGTTCGCTGCTCTGTGGCTAAGCGTATTTCTTTAAAGGCGGTTCTTGAGCGTATATATATGATTGCTCCTGACTTTTCATTTTCTCAGCTTGGTGATTTGTCTGACTTTGCTGTTAGGCATATTGCCAAGATGAGTAAGTAGTACACCTATCTCTTGTGGTGGTTTTGCGAGTTTGTGGCTTGAGGTTTCTCTTAATTTAGGTCATACTTCTCCCTCTTGACTTCTAGCCTCTTTATGTTGGTATGTTTTGGGATTGGATCTCAGAATCTTCTCATAGATTGTTGAGTTGCTAAGTGGCTTGTCTTTATTGGTTGTGTTGTTACTTTGCTTCTCATTCATGTTGCTTGGCTGAAGTGCCTATGAGGTAGTCTTGAACTTGTACTCATCTTTCTTCATTGAGTTTATCAAGGGTTCCTTCTTGTGGTGTCTTCTTACTACTCTTCATGTTGGTGGGTTGCACTTATCTTTAGAGTTTGAAACTCCACATCTCTTAGTTTTGCCATCTTTGTTTGATACACTTGTCTTTGCTTATGGTATGCATGGCAGTGTGATTATCTCCCCTTTTCATGATAACTTATTGTGCCTCAATAGTTCTTTGGTTATGGACCCTTCATTTTCTGGTGCTTCCTTTACTTTGCATTTCTTTTGTGTTTTCCTTCATCGTTATACCTGTCATCTCATCAAGAGTAAACATTAAGTGCTCGTCATATCTCTTTGCCTTGTAAAAAATTGTTCCATGGTGTTCCTCTTTGTATAGTGTAATGATCCCTTTAGATACCCTCATAGGGGTGTAGTGAATATTTCACGAGATAGGCTCTCGGAGGGCACTGGAGTTGGACCAAAGATACGCTCTTGGTGCGTCGAAACCTTTTCACGAGATAGGCTCTCGGAGGGCACTTAGCGTTTCACAGGATAGGCTCCCGGAGGGCACAAGTTAGACCAAAGATACGCTCCTGGTGGGCGTCGAAAACTGTTCACGAGACTGGCTCTCGGAGGGCACTTAACGTTTCACAGGATACGCTCCCGGAGGGCACAAGTTAGACCAAAGATACGCTCCTGGTGGGCGTCGAAAACTGTTCACGAGACTGGCTCTCGGAGGGCACTTAACGTTTCACAGGATAGGCTCCCGGAGGGCACAAGTTAGACCAAAGATACGCTCTTGGTGGGCGTCGAATCTGGTAGTTTGAAATCTACCTCAAGATAAGCTCTTGGGGGCGTCGAATCTGGTAGTTTGAAATCTACCTCAAGATAAGCTCCTGGGGGCGTCGAATCTGGTAGTTTGAAATCTACCTCAAGATAAGCTTTTGGGGGCGTCGAATCTGGTAGTTTGAAATCTACCTCAAGATAAGCTCTTGGGGGCGTCGAATCTAGTAGTTTGAAATCTACCGCAAGATAAGCTCTTGGGGGCGTCGAATCTGGTAGTTTGAAATCTACCTCAAGATACGCTCTTGGGGGCGTCGAAGGTCGTAGTTTTTAGAAACCACTCTCAAGATACGCTCTTGGGGGCGTTGAAGTTCGTAGTTTTTGGAAACCACTCTCAAGATACGCTTTTGGGGGCGTTGAAGGTCGTAGTATGAAAACTACTCTCAAGATGCGCTCTTGGGGGCGTTGAAGGCCGTAGTATGAAAACTACTCTCAAGATGCGCTCTTGGGGGCGTTGAAGGTCGTAGTATGAAAACTACTCTCAAGATACGCTCTTGGGGGCGTTGAGGGTGTTGTTGACTTGGAAGTCATATCTGTGTAAGGATAACATAATGATTATATCACCATCTTCTTTGAAAGACACTTTTGAGTAACTTCTACTTCAATATGAGCATTCATGCTTTATGTACATTTGGGGTGCCTTGGATGGTTCATGACACCCTTTGTGGGATATTAAGGATAGGTGCAGAGTTAGAGAATCTTCTTGAGTTCTCCTCCTCAAACTTGTTTTTGGAAAACTTGAGCAATTAGATATGTAATGACTTGAAATAAATCCAAGGATATGGTCTTTTATTTGTGTTGTCTCCTTAGACGTAGAACTTCTTTAGATGTTCTCCACTGAAGGTGTTTGTGGAGATATGCCCATTTCCATCCTCTAGGCGGTAAGCATTTGCGTATGGAACCGATGTTATCTTATATGGCCCTTCCCACTTTGGAGATAATTTTCTGACTTGGTCTAAGTGTGAGAACTCGTTTTTTCTGAGCACTAGTTCTCCTATGTGGAATTGCCTATCCTTGACTTGGTGGTTGTAATACCTTGCGGATACAAGGCGCATTCGTGCCTGTGCTTCCTCTGAGTTCCATATTTTATCATCCACAAGGTCTAAGTCTAAGAGCCTTGCTTTGTTGTTCTCGTGCTCTTCAAAGTACGTGGTCCTTAGTGATGATACAGCCATTTCTGCTGGTGCCACCGCTTCGGTCCCGTATACTAGGTCAAATGGTGTTTCTCCCGTGGCTATCTTTGGTGTTGTTCGCACTGCCCACAGGACATTTTCCAACTCATCTACCCAACTTCCCTTGGTAGCATGAAGTCGTTTCTTTAGTCCGTCTAGCACTATGGTTCAGGATGTTCTTTCATCATAGGCAGGGCAGCCTTAGAAACGGTTTCCCGATTCCCGTTTGTCTGGGGGTGCTTTACTGATGCGAAGCGTTACTCTATATTCAGCCTTTCACAGTACCATTGCAGTTTCTTGCTCTTGAATTGTGGACCATTATCACTTATTATGGCTTTTGGGACTCCGTATCTCGAGACAATGTGAGATTGAATGAAGTTAACGATTTGCTCGTATGTTGTCTTTCCCATTGGCTTCGCTTCTATCCATTTGGAGAAGTAGTCTATTGCTACTATTATGCAAGTTTTCTGCCCTTTTGTTCTTGGTAGGGGGCCTATCAGATCAATCCCCCACTGTGCGAATGGCTAGGCTCCCGAGATGGAACTTAGCTTTGCCGATGGGGCTGTTGTATTTCTGGAGTACCTTTGGCAGTGATCACATTTTTGTACCAAGTCTGCTGCTTCTTTGCTCATTGTTGGCCAATAGTACCCTAGGTTGTAGACCTTTCGGATTATTGATCGTGCTCCTTCATGGCACCCCGCATCTCCTTCATGGAGCTCCGCCAATACTCTCTCTGTTTCTGGATATGTTATGCATTTGAGGAAGGGTGTGGAGTACCCTTTTTTGTAGAGTTCATTATCCATCATTGCATAATTCCTAGCCATCCTTTCAATCTTGACTGCCTCCACTTTATCCTCTGGGAGTTTTCCTTCCGTGATGTACTGATGCATTGGGGTCATCCAGGCTTCTCCTTCATCTATTACTAGAGTCTCAATTTGTTCTATCACTGATTGCGTTCTTTACTCTACAAAGTGAACCTCTTTGCCTGCTTCTGCCCCTAGGGCTAGTTTGCTTAAGACGTCCGCCTCCTGGTTTTGTTCTCTTGGGACTGACTCAATGCCGAAGCTTTGAAAGCTCTTTATTAGGTCCCTGGCTTGTTGTAGGTATTTCTGCATGTTTTCAGACTTTGCAGTGTAAATTCATTTCACTTGATTGACAACTAATTGAGAATCGCACTTAACTCTTAGGTGTTTTGCACCTACTCCTTTGGCTATTCTCAAGCCTGTTATCAGTGCTTCATATTCAGCATCATTGTTCGTTGCCTTGAAGGTAAGTGCCATGGCATAGAACAGAGGTGTATCCCTACTTGGTGGGTATAATAGGAGGCCTGCACCTGGACCTCCCCCGTTGGATGGCCCATCGGTATGCATCTCCCATAACTCTTCTGGCGGTTTCTCCTGACTACTACTCGCCTCACTTGTAGTTGTGATTTCTCCCAAGTCCTCATCGGGATTAATTCCGGTGAATTCGGCAATAAAATCTGCTAGATCTTGCCCTTTAATAGCTGTTCTAGGGGCGAAGTGAATACGAAACTCACTTAGCTCAATTGCCCATTTGGTCAATCTTCCCGATGTATCTGGTCTTTGGAGGAGGTGTTTCAATGGTTGGTCTGTGATGACTGTTACTTCATGCCCATGAAAATATGGTCTCAACTTCCTTGCGGATATGATCAGTGCATAGAGGTACTTTTCTATTGCCAAGTAGTTGATCTCATACTTTGCCAACGTTTTACTTACGAAGTATACTGGCAATTGTGCAGCGTTTTCTTCTTTTATTAGCACCGAGCTTACTGCCACGTTGCTCACGGAGATGTAGAGGTAGAGGGGCTCCCCTGGTGTAGGTTTTGCTAGGGGTGGTAGTGTCTTTAGATGTTGTTTGAGTTGTTGGAAGGCTTCTTCACATCTTGGTGTCCACTCGAACTTCTTGTTTGTCCTTAGCACCTCAAAGAAGGGTAGTGCTTTGTCTCCTATCTTGGAAAGGAATCTGTTAAGAGCTGCCAACCTCCCATTCAGTCGTTGAACCTCTTTGTGTTTCGTAGGTGAGTGCATTTCTTCAATTGCTTGTAGTTTCTCGGGGTTTACCTCTATGCCTCGCTGACTTACCATGAAGCCTAAAAACTTCCCTGATTGTACCCCAAATGCACATTTTTTCGGGTTTAGGCGGACATGGTATTGCATCATTCTCTCAAACGTTGAGCGAAGGTTTTCAACATGGTCTTTCTTCTTTTTGGATGTGACGATCATGTCGTCCACGTATGCCTCCATTGTCTTCCCTATCATGTCTCCGAAGATTTTGTTGACCATTCTTTGATATGTTGCTCCAGCATTTATGAGTCCGAAGGGTATCACCGTGTAATGGTATATCTCACTGTCAGCGTAGAATGCCGTGTGAGGGGCGTCTTCAGGGGCCATTTTTATTTGGTTATATCCTGAGTATGCATCCATGAAGCTCATTAGTTGGTGACCTGATGTTGCATCCACTAACTGATCTATTCTTGGGAGTGGGTATGAGTCCTTAGGACATGCTTTGTTTAGGTCGCGATAATCGATGCACATTCTCCAACTTCCTCCCGCCTTCTTTACCTGTACTGGGTTTGCCACCCATGTTTGGAATCTGATCTCCTTGATGAAATTTGCTTTCAATAGCCTTTCCACTTCTTCCTGAATAGCTATCTTTTTGCTTCCTCCCATTGGCCTTACATTTTGTGTTATTGGTCCCGTTGCCGCGTCTATATTGAGCTTGTGTTAAATTACTTCTTCTGATATTCCTGGCATATCGCTTGGTGACTAGGCGAACAGATCTTTGTATTCCCTTAGTAAAGCTACTAAGTGCTTTTCCTCTTCCTGAGATAAGGCAGTCCCGATTTTTGTTTTCCTGTCGGGCTCTTCTATGAGTATTTCTTTTAATTCCTCCATGGGGGCGGGTCTCCCATGATCCTCTCTTGGGTCCTCATCTATTAGTAGGACCTCTTTGGTTGTTTTCTTCTCTTGCTTAGTGCGATCCTTGCACATTTCCTTGCTACCTTCTGGTTACCCTTTACTTCTCCTATTCCTTGGCTTGTGGGGAATTTCATTTTCTGATGTGGTGTTGATGGCACCATACCCCACTTGTTGATTGTAGTGGTACCCATGACTCCATTGTATTCCTCCATTTCTTCTGTGATGAAGAAAGGGACATCGATCTTTAACTGCCTCTGGCCTATTCCCAATGTCACGGGTAGTGTGACTGCCTCCAGTGGGTAGGTTGGCTCTCCTGAAAATCCAACCAAGGGAGAGTGAACCTGTTTTATGCTACTCGGCCTTACACCCAGTATGTCGATGACTTTCTTGCTAATGATGTTAGGTGAGCTTCCACTGTCTACCAGGATTCTTCCAATGTCCATATCAGTGATCTTCATTGTTATGACTAGGACATCCCTGTTGTCAGGTAACACATGTTCCATGTCCCTTTTTGAAAATTGTATTATATCTTCTTTCTTTTCTTCTACTTGCTCTTCTTTTGGTTTATGGTCTTCTAACTGTGCCATATACGCCTCTCTGGCATTCGCTGACTCTCCTCCTGCTCCATAACCTCCATGAATGACATATACGCTTGCCATCTGGCCGGTGATAATTAGGCTTTCTATTCGAAACCCACGGACGGCGCCAAGTGTTAGGTTAAAAGGTCTGAGTCAACGGGTTGCTAACTTAGAACTTATCTCCCACTAATATGATGTCGGGTTCTGTGCTTCTCGGGTTCAGTCACTCTGCTCTGTGTCCTTCTGTTCTCTTTGTCTCCTTCTTCTCGGGGTCCTGCACAAAGGGCAGTATCAAGCACGGAGGGGGGGTGTTGCTTGATGAACCCTCTCCGATGCCTAAGTCAGTACGTCCCTTTTTAGAGAGATAAAGTCTAAAGTCTAGAGAAAAGCTAGAGCTAAAATTGCATAAGTAGCCAAGATGATCAAATGAATGGTGGAATGGTTGTATTTATAGGCAACGGTGTCATTAAGGTGACTTAATGACATCGTTAACCTATAAACACAATTAATTAGTCCTTGATCACATGATTAAAACCTTAAAGCATGGAGAGGTTGGCGGAAATAATCTAAGTGTGGGAGTCGGGAAACGGTGCCAGGGCCCTTAGGGGCGGAGAGAAAATCCGACCCCTAAGGGTAGGGGTTGGGTGTGGCCACCCAACCTCTCCCTAGGGGAGATGGGTTGGCTACCCGATCTCACCTAGGTGAGTTCGACGCGTGGCCCGGACGAGTATTTTTGCCTCGTCCGGATCGTTGGTGTTTCGGCGGGGTGTTCGGGTCAAAGTTTCGATTTATAATCATTAACGGGATGATAAAAATAATACGATTCGTAAGTCAACGAGTTCAAATTGAGCGTATATCCATCAATTCACATCACCGAATAATCGAAACAACCACCCCTTTGACTTCAGTGAACACTACCAGAAAAAAGGCTTTTAGCGACGGAAGAACCCGTCGCTAAAAGCCCAAAATCCTGTCGCTAAAGGTACTAGCGACGGGAATTGTCCTGTCGTTGACCCGTCGCTGAAAGTCCTGCCGCTAATACTTTAGCGACTGGATACTAGACCCGTCGCTATTGTAATAGCGACAGGAAACACCCGTCGCTAAATAGATTAGCGACAGGCATTTTAAGGTCATTGTATTGGGGTATTTAGCGACGGGAAATCCCGTCGCTAAAGTTTGTAGATTTAGATAAGGTTACCTTCTGTCACCAATGCTCAAAACCGAACCTGTTAATTGTAAAACAAAAAATTGGTAGAGAATATCATCCATATATTACTTCATCACAATCATCCTAACAATCATTTCAATTCATGACACTTTAGAACATCCAAATCATGCTAACAATCTATCAATTCAAAATACCATACAATCTTTCAATTCAAAATACCATAACAATCTTTCAATTCATGCACATGATACTTTGGAAGGGAGGAGATTCTTCTTTTCCTCCTGCAATTGTTCAAAGTCAAGTATTAGGAAACAATAATGATGAAGGGTGTGATATATAAAGATATGCAGCATGTACTTTACAGGAGGTGGTCCAATTGAAGGTCCAGCGGTATTTGGACCGGAAGCATATGAATGTGCATTCCCCACCAATCCATCTACAACATATGCTTGTTGTTAAGGCAAACTAGTGGAAGTTATCATAAATCAACACAATAAATCCAAAATTAACCTATTATTAACTCATTTGCTACAACCATAACAGAGAGAAAAGCGGTTCAATCAACAACCATGCAACCCCTAGACTCTAAATCAGAGTCAATAATGTCGAGAGAGGGAGCACAAACCTTACCAGAGTAAGAGAATTTAAGCCTTACCGTAAATCATCTTGACATATATTTTAACCAACTATAAAATCAAATCATCTTACCTATTCCCACGGTTAATTAATCCACAAGGACGCAGTTCCACTTCTTTCAATTATTTCTAAAATGGGATCATGGGTCATATATTTTCGTAATGAAACCTTTATGGACCATCTTTATATTACATTAAAAATATATATATATATAGACATACTCTCTCTATAAATAAATAATTAGTAACAATTGGCCACCCCATTATACTGATTTTACAAATATATGAAGTTCATGTGACGATTAATGGAAGACTTACATTTGAGTTGGTGTCAACTTTGATATGGGTGGTTATACTTTTGTTCTTCAGTTGGGTAGTGACATCAGCTAACACCTGATTCCCTTTCTTTGTTCCTGTCGTTGTAAAAGTCTAAAGCAACAAACATAAACATCACGAATCGATCAAAGCTTATAAAAGTTCATTAAGTACATGACAACGTTGTTCTTGATACCAATAAAAAAACAAAAGCATAAATCAGCCATGCATGGAACATGATATCAATTGACAGCACAACCAAAGATCAATGCACTTAGTTGAAAACTGTTAAACTCTTCCACTAAAACAAATTATACAACGTTCGGAAAGCTAAAAATCCAAGCAAACAAATAGAAGGTCATCCCTACATTTATAATCCCACATTTATAATCACACATTAATCAACATAAGTCACCGTTTAAATCATTAGATTCAATTTAGGTGCGGCAACAATGACACGAGGAACTCACAATTCCAGTCGGAGAGTGGGTGGTGATGGTGAACTAGTGGCCGCTCTGGTAGTCTCTGTACAGAAGATCTACGAAACAGAAATAATCAGAATCTACATCAACACTTGAAAATGAAAAATCAAATCAACGCATAATTTCGCAAGAGATAAGTGAGAGATAGTGATACCTCTGGTCTTTTTCCCAATGTCAGTGGTACAGTCCAGGACCCTTCAACATCACTGCAAATAGAAACACGAACGATGATGAACTCTCACATTCATCAATTCAAGAAACAGAAACAAAAATCGCATTGGTCGCCATGGGTAATAATTATGGACCATAAATTACAACCAACTAGAAAATAAATTCAAACACTTCCTAGGCATCAACTAAGGAAATATTAGAAGCATGAATTCTGTGTTATTCCTTTACGGTCACAACTAGGTTAGAAGAAATCACGATTTCAGTAGAAAATGTCACAAATCAACACAATAAATCCAAAATTAACGTATTATTAACTCATTTGCTACAACCTGAACTGAGAGAAAAGTGGTTCAATCAACAACCATGCAAACCCTAGTCTCTAAATCGGAGTCAATAACACCGAGAGTGGTAGCACAAGCCTTACCGGAGCCACTGCCGTACAGAGGGATCTGGTCTTTGGTTACTTGGATCAACCCAATCCTATGCATTTTCCTTGACCAGTAGAACTTATTAATCTAGAGTCGCAACAGATTTGCCAATGAATTAATCATATAAGATTTGAGATGAGAAATTAGGGTTTTGGTTGCTTACAGATCAGGAGCCATTGTGAGCTGCGAGTAACTCAGATCCACCGGCGACGAGGTGAAGTGTTCGCTTGAGAAGTTGACAATGTGAATCGGGTGTCGGTGCTGCCTCCATCGATGATAATGGCGGTGCCGATCACGAGGTAGCTCGGAAGACTCTCGATGCTGCTTTTGGTATATTCGACCTCAATCTGCTTCTTTGTCTTCCTCATTTTAGACTAATCTCTAAGCTTCTAGCGTCGTTGTGGATCTGAGTACCGAAAGCGGGAGAGCTGCAAGCTGTGCCGACGCCGGGAAGCGACAGAATCAGAGCAAAGGAGAGAAGGAGACCGGAAATGTAGGGTTGGAAGATTACATAGTGATAGAACAACTCTCGCTAAACAATCAGGATCATCAGCGAGAAAAAATGTACTGGGCTAAGGAAAAACAAATGTTTACATTTCTAAATATGGCCCAGATAGAGAGACAGTTGGGCTTTTTTTCTTCAATACATAAGTTTTAAAGTAGCGACGGTCATTGCAATACTGTCGCTAAAATGTACAAACTAATAACGACAGGTCTAATATCCTGTCGTTAGAAGTACTTCTAGCGACGGGATTTCATGCCCGTCGCTAATACTCTGTCATTATTATCTACTTTTCTAGTAGTGTGAAGCTACGACCTTGAGAGTTGTTGAACCCAAATTTGGAGTAGCCTTTCTTGATAAGGAGAATGTACTACGTCGTGCATGTGTCTAAAAAACTCATATCTAATAAATGATATAGCATTTGTCATACCAATCGGCATGCAACACAAAAGAAGAAGAATGATTCCACTACCAATAGGCAGTAACTACAACAACTGAATATATATGCAGACCGACTTATGATTTAAATCAAGAAAGATATCCAAGACTGAAACGTATGAAAAAGTAGCAACCAAACTAAACTACCGATATATATACCATTATTGTTATCACTTATCCGTAAGTTTTGTAATCACTTGCCGAGTTCTTATCTAGGTACGTAGTACATAATCGTTGAAAGCTTCAGGTAAACCATTTTGATCCTGCAACAAATAATATGGGAAGAACACTACATGATGTAATCTAGCTAGCTAGCTCTAAATGGGTAGGGCGGTTCAATAACCGAGAAATAGGTAAGTCGAGATGCATTGCATTGCATTGAATTGAATTGAAGGTTTTGATACTTGGGGTAGTTAAGGGTTTAGGGTAAGTCGAGATACTTGAATGAGGATGTTGTTGAGTCATGTCGGTTTGGAATAGGTCGTTTTTTAAGTTTGAGGTCAGTTTAAAAATGGTTGAGTTGGTTACATTTACTCATCATCTAAAAACGGCTGAAAGAAGAAAGAAAGGGAGGAAAAAGAAACCTACACATTTGAGATATATATAGTGAATTGCCTCAAATCTTAATTAAAATCAACATTTGGATATATATGACAGAGTTTTAAGACCAATTAAACTTACGCAGATCAAACTCATACAAATCAACAACTAATACCGGCTTATATCATGATTATTGGGAGTTTTTAAGATATGAGCAAAAATATATATTAAAAGACTGCAGTTGCTGATGTGGCTGCTATTCCAATTCTTCAACTTTTTATTTAGAATTATTATTTCTTGATTTGTCAATCACTGTACAAACAAGATATTAACCTACCAGTAAGTATTCTCAATATCATCTATATAACCAGTTACCTCAAAATATAATTTTAGAATTTTGCATGCATGTAAAAGTGGTACGGTTTAGCATGTCACCCCGCACGTATCGCGGATAAAACATCTAATCTAATTAATATATAGTGACGACTGAAAAGCAACATGTGCAAGTTTTATCGTATAAATACCGCGACTCTTAATATTGCTCTACCATTGACAGATAATTAATACATCATAAATAAAAGAATTAAGACATACTAACACCTCAAATTCTTATATATGTATAATAAATTCCAACAATGAAACCCAACTTCCCAAAACTTATCACCCAACTAGAAACAAACAAAATATGACTCGATGAGGAACAATTAATAATTCTGCTACGAAGCAGAAGTTGTTCCAACAACCACTGATGCAATAATACTTTAGCAACAAAAAAACCCCACTGATGCAATAATACATTTTCATTTTGTTAATAATAAGTATTAGATTTTAAATAGTCTTCAAGTATTTGCAAGTTTAGTATTGCTACTGCCGAGTATCGAACTCGGGCCAATCTCAAAATTATTGACCATGCTACCAGAAGACCATGCAACATGGTAGTATTAGATTAAATATCAGAAAATCCTTCTTTTTTTTTTTTTTTTGGTAACGAGGCACATATATATTGAAAGCAAACTATTACAACTTACGAAAGAGATTCAAGAAAAACCAGTGGAATATCAGGGTGTAGCCACACCCATGTAATCCCAAGTTTAGCCGCTTGTTTCCCACAACGATTGGCTAAGTAAACAGAGTCTCGTCTGACAAAACGAACTATTACATCTGAAGTCGATAAAAAAAGTACTAATATCAGAAAAAACACCAAACAAGGAGCTGGGCGCCGCGCCTGGATCTGGTAAGACTGAAACCAAAACTTGGGAGTCCGAGAAGAGTAGTTTTGTTGAAGGAAAATTGGCTTAGAAGATCAATCCAGCCCGTACTGCTACCGCTTCTGCCAGCAAGGGGACATTCCCTGTGATCGAATGCACCGCCACTCCATGCACTATTCCATCAAAATCTTTGAAAACAGCAGCTCCGAAAAGGTTGCCCGAGACTACGTCCACTACACCGTCAACCAAAATACAATCCAAAAGGTGGTGTGGGGTGCGATCCGTGAGAATCACTCTGCTTCCGAGTGAGAGGGTCCTGGTGGAGCCTGTATCTGAAAATACATCACAACCCGCATCAATAGAGAGTTGGTTAAAGCGATAAATTACAGACTCAGTTGAAAGACTAATACCATTAAAAATAAAGTTATTACGTTCTATCCAGACAGACCATGTGATAAGGCACTTAGTTCTAAAAATCAAAAGAGGAGTAGTTCTATCTGATTGATCTAAGTCAAATGAAAGCCACTGTAAAACACTGGATATCCTAGAATCTCCGGACGGGCCATGAGAGGACTGGCGAACCAGATTCTCTTGGTAACTGGACAAGACAGCATGATATGATCCCATGTTTCAAAAGCATGTTTGCAAAAGCAACATAAGGGGTTAGCACTCCGTATTCTCTGGAATAGAGGTAGACCAAGGGGAAGGCCGTTGACACATCCCTTCCAGATGAACATCCTTACTTTTAGAGCAACTTTAAGATTTCAAAGTTGCGTCCAGAAGGAAGGACTAGCAATCCTAGACGATGTAGAAGATGAAGCCGTCCCGATAAAGGGAAACGAGAAAGTGGTATCCATATTTAACAGAGTATTGACCTTGGAGTGTATGGTTCCAAACAAGCTTATCAGGGATTGTGAAAAGTGGTAAGGGAATGGTTGTGATGAGGGCTATCGTGATAGGATGGACCAGTGTGTTCAGGAGCGGGATATTCCAGCTTTTAGAGATTGGATCAATGACATCTTCAACAGACATAGCTGTAGGTACTTGCCCTGTTGCAGCTCAGGGTAATAGGGATAGATGATTCGGAACCCAAAGATTTGTCCAGAAATTAATCGAGGTTCCTGAGCCTATGCGCCATCTGCTTCCTTCAAATAAAGTTGGCCGGAAGTTTAACAGGGTTCGCCAGGGGAGGGAATGTGAGGAAGAAGCATAAGTTATCAAGAAAGGGTCTCGTGATAAGTATTTGGCCCTCATGACAGTAGCCCAAATCGAATCGTTTGAAGTAAGGATTCTCCAAAGTTGTTTGAGGAGGAGGGCTTTATTAAATACCCGGAGATCTCGAAAGCCAAGTCCTCCCTTGGATTTTTGGAGTTGTAATCTTCGACCAGGCAATCCAATCGATCCCTTTAGTTGAGGATGATGTCTTCCACCAGAAAGCCCTGATTAGCTGTTCTATTTTATCCAAGGAAGAAAGAGGGAGTTGCAAGCAAGACATGGCATAGGTAGGAATAGAAGCCATTGTTGATTGAATTAACACAGCCCTACCAGGTGGAGATAGGAGAGAGCTCATCCAGCCCTGAATTCTTGAAGAAACTCTATCAACGAGTCTATTCCCTATTGTTTGTTTCTGTGAGGACCATTCGATAGGTAAACCAAGGTAAAGCTCCTCATCCAACATTTCCCGAACACCTAAGGTACTTTGGAGACGAAGGCGGTCTTGTGTGGAAACATTTTTGCTAAAACGTATGCTGGATTTAGAATAATTGACTAATTGTCCCGACTTCCTTGCATACGTTTCGAGGATTTCGAGGATATTGCCAACGCTGGAGTTGGATGCCTCAAAAAACAAGAAGCTGTCATCTGCAAAGAAAAGATGATTTATTGGTTGGCAATCTGAACTTGGACGAATACCTTTGATCTTACCCTCTCGTTGGGCCTCTGTCAGTTTGACTGATAAGGCTTCAGCACAAAGGAGAAATAGGAACGGAGACAGAGGATCGCCTTGGCGTAGTCCTCTAGTCGGTGTTATGAAAGGAGTTGGTTTTCCATTGATGAGAAATGTTAAGGACGGTGTAGTGACACATTGCATAACCCATTGTCGAAATATTAGGGGAAATGAAAGAGCTTGCATGATACGGGACAAGAAGGGTCATTCAATGCGATCATATGCTTTGCTCATATCCAGTTTGAGTGCAATAAGGTCAATCTTACCTACTCGTCTATTTTTCATTACGTGCAAGATTTCCTGGGCAAGGAGGCAGTTATCTGATATAAGCCATCGGGGCACAAAAGCACTCTTGAATGGTGAAATGATTCCTGGTAGGATCGTTCCCAACCGACTGGTGAGTATCTTAGAGATGAGCTTGTATGTGGAATTGCATAGGCTGATAGGACGCCAGTCAGATATGCTTTCCGGACGGTTAACCTTTGGAATGAGTACGATGTGGGTTTGATTGACTTCATTGAGCAGATTTCTTGTGCGAAAGAATCCATGGACAACTTGGAGGAGATCATTTGAGACAATGTCCCAAGTAGACTGGTAGAATTTTCCGGTAAAGCCATCCGGACCAGGAACTTTCTCTGGATGCATAGCTTCAAACGCGGCCAATATTTTGTTATGGGATATATGAGTACCCAAATGGGCAGATTGACTCGCTGAAAGTCGATGGAGGAACATATCTGGTAATTCATAGTTTGCGGGTGGGGCACCCGCTTGGAAGAGGGTAGAGAAAAATTCCAGGATATGATGTTGGATGGCTTCCTGATTGGGAAGCCACTGATTATTTGAGTCTTTTAGCCATTCCAATCGGTTTCGGGCTCGTCTCAAGACAACTGACGCGTGGAAGCCTTTCGTATCGCGGTCCCCTTGTAGAAGCCGGAGTTGTCTAGATTTTTGCCGCCAGTGAATTTCCTCATTCTGGTATAGAGTATACAGACGTTGTTCCATCTGATTGGATGCAGAAGTATCTGCGAGGGAGGAAAATTGGCAGCTTGCAATTTAGTTCATCAAAGCTTTGATTTCTTACTTGAAATTGCCAAAGGTATCCTTGCTCCATTGACGAAGAGAGAAAGGTAGAAGTTTCAATTT
Organism: Clarkia xantiana subsp. parviflora; assembly: GCA_036873135.1. Lineage (NCBI taxonomy): Eukaryota > Viridiplantae > Streptophyta > Magnoliopsida > Myrtales > Onagraceae > Clarkia > Clarkia xantiana. Next base: position 14,865,242 of record JAPTYO010000012.1, read on the forward strand.
TAGGGCCATTGTGAGCTGAGGTGAGGCCTTAATTGGTCGGATCTAATATCGTCGAAAAAAAGGAAGGAAACTTTCATGATTGATCCACATATGTTCAAATCGAAACAAAGCGTGGGATGACAGAGCCTGAGAATCCAACTTGAGAAGGATGGGGCAGTGATCAGAGCCCACTCGTTCCAGGTGTACTAGGGATGGCATTGGGAAGGATAGACGTCATTCAAGAGTGGATAATGCTCTATCCAATCTTTCCTGTATCAGTCGATCCCTTGTTCTTTTATTGGACCATGTGAACGGCATACCAGAAAAGCCCATATCTAGAAGATTTAGGCTGTCCAACCACATATGGGCCTGAATAATACGTGCATCTGCAACTGGGTTGCCACCTTCCTTTTCCGAGCTATGCCAGATGTCATTAAAATCTCCGATAATGAGCCATCGAGGGGATAGAGATGTACGGAGGGCCTGTAGTTTGGCCCAAAACGCAGGACGGAGTTTGAATTTGAAATGACCATACACAAAAGTGGCATACCACTGGGGGGTAGCCGGATTAGTGGAGATTAGATAGTGGAAGAAGTTTGGATTTTGAGAGATAACTTCGAGGGAATAGATATTCTTCCAGGCTAGGAATAGACCTACTCTAGTATCACAGGGTTCTTGGATAGCAATATTCATATACCCTAACCTTGTAAGAGCGGCAGTAAGACGAGGCAAGTTGGATTTTACCTCCGATAAAAAGATTATATTGGGTCTCCAGACACCAACCAGGAAATGTAGGTGTCTCATTGTCAAGGCCCTTCCAATGTCTTGACAATTCCAGCAGAGCGTATTCATTGAGATGGCGGAGGATGTCTAGAAGACATCTCCGCTGACAGCATGTTGGGAATCAGGTTTAAATCCATTGAAATAGACCTAACGGGGCAACATGTACTAATAGTATCTAGGGCAGGGGTGGTACGCCTAGGGCAATGAGATTCCTTCTTTGTGGCATTAAAGTATAAAATCCTTGAAAATGTAAATGATGCCAGATTGTGAAAAGATTGGCTACCTGAGATAAGGGTCCTTCAAGTCCTAGTGGGATAAAATGGCGTCCTCTCCTTGGTCGACCTCGTCTCGCCTGTGGAACCACTTCATTGCTCACCTTGGGTCCCAGCAATTGAGAATAATCATGAACTCTTCTAGCTTGGGTGGGCTCCGTGATGTGGACATTTGCCAATCGATCAGTAGGTTCCTGAATTGTGAGGGTTGTGCGATGTCGTTTCTTTGAGGGGAGGTCTTCGTCAACTTGCATAGTTTCCTTTCCCGGGCGGTGATGGGGTGTCGATTCTGGTGCAGGCAAGCCCAGTGGGGGAGGTAAGTGTGCCTCAATGTTTGCAATCTGATGGAAGTGCTCCATTAGCATGATTTGCTCTGCCAGCTCCTGGTCGTCCATAAAACGTTCGTTAGCTGAACCCGATTCCAGCCCCAACGCCACCGACATTGCAGATAGATCATCTCCACCAGCAGCATTGATTGTTGAGAACGTAAGCCCCATAGTTTCTACGTTGTTAGAAGGGTCCACTGCTATGGGAGTTGCATCCTCCACTGACATACCCATGAGTCTGCTTGAACTTTGCATAAATGGTACGCCAAAATCAGTGAGTGGAGTAGGGTGAGTGGATGAAGACTGCCCATATTGAACATACAAAGTATTGTTGGTTCCGAGTGAGGGCTCACTAGTGGTTGGCTCACTAGTTATGGGGTGGAGCTGATACTGTACATTAACTTCATTCAAGTTGGATAGCCACGGTAGCAACCAACTGGGGACTATGGCAGGCAAAAAGTAGGGGATATTTCCTTGAGCGACTTCACCAGCAGAGAGAGGAGGGAGTAAATGGTCAGCCACAGGGTTAGTATTAGGGTAAAGAACAGGCAGTCTGTCCAGCGGGGGAAAACGAAAGCCTGGAGGTGCTACAGTTGCCTGAGAACTGCCTATAGGTTGCTGTGAGGGCCCAGCTTCAGAGGGGCCATTAGGGAGAGCCCATCTCTCAGGGGCAACAGACTGGGCCCATCGGCGGGGAGAGACTGGACGAGGTGACGGGGGAGTCAGACGTGGGACTGCATGGCCCAATCTAGGTGGAGCAGAAACCCTAGGCAAAGATCGACGTGGGTGTTCATGGTTAATTGGATTACCTCCTACATCCTGTGGTCTTCCTGCTTCTGCGACTTGCTCCACTTCCCTACGCTGGCGCGCCGCCACCATATCAATTCCAGAAGGACGGTTAAGGGAAGGATCGTCGAAAAATGGCATCCACCTCAATAGAACCCCACTTCCTCGGTTACCATGAGAGTAAAGATCCCTACCCGGGCGGTGTCGAGGGACAAGGCGAGGGTGAAGGAGAGCTTCTTCCATTCTCCGGTTGATGGCTTCAAGAACTCGATCGTCCGGTAGCCGACATTCAGCAAGATTGTGTCCATAACTGCCACATCGTCGACAAGGAAAACCAATTCTGTAGCTTATGGTGATCTCATGAGATAGAAAGTCATCGTTTAACCCTAGAGCAGGAATTACAGGTTCCTCTAGGTTTAATAACACACAGACACGAGCGAAAGCAGTCTCCAGGGCGAGCTCCTCGGAGAAATCAACCATGAGAATTGGGCCGACTCTCTGAGCAAGCATACCAATATTCTGGCTGGTCATCAAATGTGGTGGGATTCCCCGCAGTTCGATCCAAACTGGAACCTGTGTAAAGTCGATGTTGATGGTATGAGATAGTGGATCAGCTTGCGTGAGCACTAGGATTTGGCCATCAATCTGATATGGTCCGTTTTGCAGCACCTCCGAAGCAAGGGGATCTGAAGGGAAATGAAAAACCCAGAGGCCATCGTCTCTCATATGACCTCTAACAGGTTGTGGGATACGCTAGTGAATCATGGTGAAGCGCCTTATGATATCGGGACGTTCACGCCGGAGACCGAAGCAGCGACCAAAAAGAATACGGTTCCATGGCACCATGGTTTCTCCGGAGGGTTCGGGAAAAGCTTGAACTTGGATGGTGATACGGGGAAGGAGACGTGATGAAGGGGATAAGTCATTTTGGGAGAAGAAGGGGAGAGATCTGTGGTTTGCAGAGAAATTGGTAAAGGAGGCAGGAGAGGAAGGTGGTCGCTTAGATATGGATGGAGGGTTTTGGTTAGACTGTAAAATGATGGCATGAGTGGGTGGGAGGCGGCACGACATCGGAGGTGCAGGCATGCAAGCCATGGAAGGCTGCCACGTCACCAGAAGGAGATAAGGATGTCTGGCAAATGAAAAGATGACGACGTAATTTGCAGGACGTGCGACGGTTCGTTGCCCGGTGAAGAAAAGCAATGATTTGATTAGGGTTTCTTGGAGCTTGGGTTTCGTGGGAGAGAAAAAGGGCAGCTCCTGAGCTTCCTTTACCTTTCAGCGATTCTAATCCTCTTTCTTCTGACTCCTAGAAAATCTATATCATTCATTAGATAAAAGTATATCTAGTTACTTTTTTCTTAATTATTATAATACTCTTTTATTTTAAATATCAAAAAAATTATAGCTAGTTTACGGTATGTACATTGATTTATGAAATATTTTCACGTGAAAAGATTTTTAATGTTATATAATACTAGTCAATAGACATATATGTGTTGCGCGGAGTTATTATAATAAATAATATTTATGTTATGATACTTAATAACATATTTTTTTAGTAAACTAATATATATTAAAATAATTTAGCCGTTTTATAGACATTATATGTCATTTGAAAACTTTTCGCATCTATTTTCACGTAAAAAATCTATTTGTAAATCAGAGAATTGTAGAAAAAGTTGTGACTCTTTATTATAATATGTAAAGTTAAAAGTAAGATAATAAAAAGAAACAATATATATTAAAATAACACAACTATTTTTAATGATGGTGAATTTTCTGGTGGGTTTTAAAGTTTATAATTATTGGTGATGGCATGTGGCGAATTATCATGAAACTGGGCCCAAAACCTCAAGAATTGATTTTAAGCTTCAGAATCACCGGTTTTGGCACGTATAAATATTATCTTATATAATCAAGGAGAATTATATTTCCTAAGATAATATATTTCTAATAAGCATATTTTTTTCTTTTAATAAACTAATAATTTAAAAATAATTCATATGCATAGTGTTTGCACACGAGTCTTCTCTGTGGGCTTTTCCTTCTCGATCTTCTTCTTGATGGGCTTTTTCTTCCCGGATTTCCACTTCTTGGGCTCTTTTCTTCTCGGATTCTCTTCTCCTTTCCTCACTTACCTGCAAAGGGCACCAGGGGGGTCCCAGTAAGCCCACTTCGAAGCTTAAGTCAGTGAGAGCTTCTAGAGAGATGGTGAGCTTAGAGAGAGAGTGATTACCCTCAATGAGAGGGTGAGCTCTCTATTTATAGAGTTTCTATTGGACCGCCCCGGCTCCAGTGGTTCTCTGGTCCGGTTGTGGCAGTTTCGTAATAGAGTTGGCTTTGACCGTAAATAAGGTGCTTTTGACCCTGGTTCGACCGTAGGTAAGTTTATCATAGCTAAGTGTCGGTATGTGGCCTCTAGGATGGGCGTACCCGGAGAGGTACCCCCCAAGGTCTTGCTCAGGTAACCCAAGCAAGGGTCCCTTGCTTGGGTTCCCCCCAGGTGGTCTTTCCACTCGGGGTGTTTTCCGGGCCTACGTGATGGGCATCGGGTGTCCGTGTTCTAAGTTTCGAATTATATTCGGTTATGGCCCATTTATCGGGTCCAATTAGTGATAGCTTGGGCGTATATCCAACACTTGCCCCCGAGTCAAGGAATGGTTTAACCTTTTCTTGACTCTATTTTCTGCGGAATATTGCCCAAGCGGGTAGAGAGGCGTACCTTTGTGACGATCCCAGCCTCTATCGAGTGCCCGAGACGTGTTTTGATTTCCATCCCCCTTCTTTTAGGAAGGCTTTATGACGATCCCGACCTTTATCGAGTGCTCGAGACGTGTTTTGATTTCCATGCTCCTGGTTTTAGAGAAGCTTAATACATAGACGAAAAATTTTTTTGTTAGATTTAAGCAAGTTCACGTCATGTGATAATATTTTATGAGGGTAAGAATTACGAGCCTTGGTCTCGTTTTACTTATCCTTCGGACTGTGTCCTTTTGTTCGTGTCTCCTTTTATGGAGCTTTTTGGAGCATCTTTGAGGCGAGTGTTTGATATGGATGTTGCCCCCTAAGGAACTTGGTAGTTGCTTGTTGTTTGGGCGCCTTAGTGCTTCGCCTAAGTCATCCCTTACTTGCATAGTTGATACATGCCCTCACGGAGGATGTTTAGTTCCACCTTCATTACCTTAGGTAGTGTTGATGTGATTTTATTTGTTTCCCTCCTCGGGGGTGTTTTCCACGCTTTGTTCATCATAGCCCCCCTTTGACAAGTAGTATCGTCCATACACGTGTCTTTGCCCCCGTAGTAAGCATTTGATCTTTGTGCACTTTCAGACGTACTCTTGGGTAGGTCGGTCTTGATGGATTTTAGGTGGGGTTGGTAATTTCTGACGGACCGTCGTTTCTCCTTTCTATTGCCAGGTGTGCTTTTGGAGCTTTTTCTAGGCTAAGGAGCGTCGTTTCACTTCCCCTTTTAAAATGATTAAGCCTTCTATGAGAAGTAACTGCTATCTCTATGGGTGCTACTGCCTCGGATCCATAGACCAGACTGAAAGGTGTTTCCCATGTTGTTCTTTTTGGGTTGTCCGCAATGCCCATAGTACATTATCCAATTCATCCACCCAATTTCCCCTGAATGCCTCGAATCTTCTTTTTAATCCCTCAAATACTATTTTGTTTGCAAATTCTACTTGGCCATTTGTCTGGGCATGTTTCACTGACCCGAAGCGGTGATCAATGCCTAGGGTTTTGCAGTATGACTCCACCTGACGACCCTTAAACTGCGGCCCATTGTCGCTTATTAGCACTTTCGGAACTCCATACCTAGTGACTATCCTTGTTTGGAGGAACTTGATCACTTGGAATTCTGTTGTTTTGGCTAAAGCTTTGGCCTCTATCCACTTTGAAAAGTAGTCTATAACTACCAGGATGTATCTCATTTGGCTTTTGGACATAGGCAATGAACCGATCAAATCGATTCCCCATTGAGCGAAGGGCCATGCGCTTGTAATGGACATGAGGTTGGATGCTGGGGCTGTTATATTCTTCGAGTATCTTTGGTATGCACCACATTTTTGTACCATCTATGTGGCCTCCTTGTTCATTGTTGGCCAGTAGTACCCTTGGTTGATGGCCTTTCTCACTATTGTCCTTGGTCCCTCGTGGCAAGAGGTCTGCCCTTCGTGTAATTCTCTTAGTATTCGACCCGGTTCCGGGTCCGCCACACATCTCATGTAGGGAGTGGAGTATCCCCTTTTGTATAGCATGACATTAATGATGAGGTAGTTGACCGCTAGTCTTTCTATCCTTGCCGTCTCCATTGCCTCTTCTGGTAATTCGCCCCTGCTCAGGTATCGAATGATTGGTGTCATCCAATTAGGTGCCTCATCGATTAACGGTGCCTCAATTGCCAGTACTTCTCGCCTATCATAAGCTGGTAGTAGTATTTTTTCCGTAAAATGCACATTTTTTTTTTCTTGTGGGATCCCTAATGGGAACTTACACAATGAGTCGGCGCCCCCATTATCTTCTCTTGGGATGGCTGTGATTTTGAAGGTTTCAAAACCTCCCATTGCTACTTGCACTTCTTGCAAGTACTGTCTCATCTTTGGGGATTTGGCGTTGTAGTCTCATTTGACTTGGTTCACCACCAGTTGGGAGTCGCATCTTACTTCCAAGTGTTTTACTCCCATACCTCTTGCTGCATGTGGGTAGAGCTTCATATTCTGCTTCATTGTTTGTAGCGCGGAATGTCAAAGCCATAGCATAGCACAACGGAGTTCCCTCTTGAGGTGGTATTATTACGAGGCCCACCCCAATCCTTCCTGGTTAGAGGATCTGTTCGTGTACATTGTCCAGACGTCCTCATTGTCCCCCCCCCCCCCCCCCCCCGCTTCTTGGTTTGGATGGTTCTCTTCTATTGTATCTGGTTGTGTGCCTGTGAATTCTGCTAAGGCTTGACCTTTGATGGCCGTTCTTGGGGCGAAGTGTATTCTGAATTCACTTAGCTCTATTGCCCATTTAACCATCCTCTCAGACACGTCGGGCCTTTGGAGTAGGTGTTTCAATGGTTGATTTGTAAGTACCACTATCTCATGTACATGGAAGTATGACCTAAGCTTCCTTGCTGTGACTACCAGGGCAAATAGGTATTTCTCTATTGGCACGTAATTTACTTCATTCTTTGCGAGTGTCTTACTTACAAAGTATAATGGAAATTGGACGTCATTCTCCTCCCTTATTAATGCTGAGCTAACTGCTGTCTCGCTTACTGAGATGTACAAGTATAGCTTCTCCCCTGGTACTGGATGTGCTAGGGGTGGTAGTGTTCTTATGTGTTGTTTTAGTTGTTGGAATGCTTCCTCACCTTCCGTTTAGTTGTTGTACTTCCTTGGGCTTGGTGGGCGATTTCATTTCTTCGATTGCCAGTAGATTTTCGGGGTTCGCCTCAATTCCCCTTTGGCTTACCATGAAGCCGATGAACTTTCCTGATTGCACTCCAAACACGCATTTTTGTGGGTTTAATCGTACTTGATGGATGCACATCCTCTAAAATACCTTCCGCATGTCGGCCTCATGGCTTGCTTTTAATTTAGACTTGACGATCATGTCGTCTATGTACGCCTCAATCGTTTTCCCAATCATATCCCCGAATAGCTTGTTGACCATCATTTGGTATGTTGCTCCTGCATTTATTAATCTGAAAGGTATCACCTTGTAGTGATAGACCTCACTGTCTGCGTAGAAAGCCATGTGTGGTGCATCTTATGGGCACATCTTGATTTGGTTGTACCCTGAGTATACGTCCATGAGGCTTATTACTTCATGTCCTGCTGTGGAGTCTACTAGTTGGTCTATTCGCGGAAGCGGGTATGCATCCTTCGGACATGCGTTGTTCAAGTCGCGATAGTCAATGCACATTTGCTATCTTCCGTTGTTCTTCCTCACCAATACTGGGTTTGCTACCCAAGTTTGAAATCTTATTTCTTGTATGAACTCAGCGTCCAGCAGTTTGCCCACCTCCTCTCGGATTGCGATCTTCTTGGGTTCCCCTAGTGATCGTCTTTTTTATGCTATTGGTCGGGCTAACTTGCTAATGTTTAGCTTGTGCAAGATTACTCATTCGCTTATTCCTGGCATATCGCTTGGGGACCATGCGAATAGCTCATTGTACTTCTTGAGGAGTGTTATTAGGTTCTCTTCGTCCCTTTGGGAGAGTGTTGTCCCCAACCGTATTTTTCTGCCTGGCTCTTCTATTAAAATTTCATTAATGTCTTCCGCAGGGGCTGGTCTTCCATATTCCTTCCTTGGGTCTGTGTCAATGAGAAACACATATGGTGGCTTCTTATTGGCTTCCTCCTTCCATATGTCATTCAAGCATATCCGTGCGACCCGTTGGTCTCCTTTAACCTCCCCTACTCCTTTTCCTCCTGGAAATTTAAGTATCTGAAATACTGTAGACGGAATCATACCATATTTTTTTATTGAGGTACGTCCTAGCATTCCATTGTAACCAGGAAATTTTTCTACTATGACAAAGCCATCGTCGAAGGTAAGGTTTACTTCCCATCCTCCAATGTCACCGGCAAAGTGATTGTTCTCATTGGATATGACGTTGCTTCATGGAAGTCTGTTAGTGGACTATATAAGGGTTTCATGTCTCTTTTCTTCATCTCAAGATTTAGCATTGTGTCGAATGCCAGGATATTTTTCGAACTTACTTCATTCACCAAGATCCTCATTACTTGGTGATCCTTGATGCCGATGGTCACTGCAAGTGCCTCGTGGTTAGGTAGGCCCAGGTTTTTTATATCTCTTCCACCAAAGTGGATGTCCCCTCCACTATGCTTTTGTTCCTGTGCTTCTTGCTTTTCCCATGACTGTGTAGCATACACCTCTCGTGCATAGTCTGTTTCTCCTCCTGATGCTAGGCCTCCGTGGATTGTATTTATAGTGGCTCCGACTGTCCACTTTTCTGTCCTTGGAGGTGGTGAGGGTAGTTCTTGGCTCACTCCCCATTGTGGTGTTGTAGAGCTTGATGGGGTGTTGCTCAGGGGCAGTTGATATTCTTTAGGTGGTAGATGGTCTTCCATCTTCTCATTTTGCTCCCCTGTGTTTGATTCTAGAAGACCCATTCTTTGTGCTTGACTACTACTGCCCCCGTTGTTCCCTATTTGCCTATTTTTTGTTTCCATCGAGCTTAGGTAGTAGGCTACGTGCTTCTTGCTCGAATCTGAAGATGGGCCAGTGTTTGCACACGAGTCTTCTCAATGGACTTTTCCTTCTCGATCTTCTTCTTGATGGGCTTCTTCTTCCCGGATTTCCACTTCTTGGGCTCTTTTATTCTCGAATTCTCTTCTCCTTTCTTCGCTTACCTACAAAGGGTACCGAGGGTCTTGGTAAGCCCACTCCGAAGCTTAAGTCAGTGAGAGCTTCTAGAGAGATGGTGAGCTTAGAGAGAGTGTGATTACCCTCAAATGAGGGGATGAACTCTCTCTATTTATAGAATTTCTATTGGACCGTCCCGGTTCCAGTGGTTCTCTGGTCCGGATGTGGCAGTTTCGTAATGAGTTGGCCTTGACCGTAAATAAGGTGTTTTTTTACCCCTGGTTCGACCGTAGGTAAGTTTATCATAGCTAAGTGTCAGTATGTGGCCTCTAAAGGCAAGTCCCAGGCGAAATATCGTCCGGGGGTAGGGGTCCGGACGAGGGGGGCTCGTCCGGACGGATGGGGGTACCCGGTGGGGTACCCTCAAGGTCTTGCTTGGGTCAAGGGTCCCTTGCTTGGGTTCCCCCGGTTGGTCTTTCCACTCGGGGTCTTCCCGAGTGGATTTCGCCACTCAGGGTGTTTTCTGGGCCTACATGATGGGCCTCGGGTGTCCGTGTTCTAAGTTTCAAATTATATTCGGTTATGGCCCATTTATCGGGTCCAATTAGTGATAGATTGGACGTTATATCCTACACATAGATGAAGTCAATGACTATTAGTATTATCATTTAAATAAAATTTGGGGCAATGGGAGTCAATAGTGAGTAGTGTAAATAATGATTCGTGTATATATGTTGTGTTTCAAAGGTACTGGAACTTGCATATAGAGATATAATACACGGCTTACCTTTCCCTTATCTTGGGTAGGTTTGGGCAAAAAAACCGGTCCGGAGTGGACCGGTCCAAATTGGACTTGTTTACAATCCCTAAATTGGAACCATACCAAGGGGTATACCAAATCGGTCCAATCAACCAGTCCGGACCGGCCCGGTTTTGAACTGTTTTTAAGTAAAAAAAAATCAAAAATTGCATTTAGACTTTTTAGTTTACTGAGACAAGCCACTTTTGCTTTTCACTCAGTTTTCACAATTCCTTTTCTTCACTCTTCAGAGACCAGAGTCACAGGCAGCCAGCAGCACTCGGACGCCGCCCGCCTCACCGCCGCACGCCTTCCTCTCTGGTTCCTCTGCTCAGTGCTCTGTCACAGTGTAACTCATGGATCCGCGGCGAAAGAAGGTTAGAAATTTCAAATTAGGGTTTTGATAATTTGGTGAAATATGGTTACAAAATTGAGATTTTGTTGTTAAATTAAGCTTACTAGGGATGACTTAGAGTTCTAATTAGTAATCAGAGTTCAAAATTAGGGTTTTTAAGTCGAATTAGGGTTTACAGATTTGGGGCTTTTTTAAATTAGTCTTGTAGTAGACTTGGAATGCTTAGGAAGTCCCAAAAAATTTAGATTTTGTAATATCCGAACATATGCATCTTGACAGAGACATACTTTTTCAAGCAGAGAGGAACCCGTCACAGACCTTCCACATTTTTGTTTCTCGCTCAACCTTTCCTCTTTATCATACATCTTTTTCTTCAAATTGCTCTTTAATATCTTTGAGATTGTATTCTCCCTGTCTTCATGCCCAGTTTGGCATCAATGCCTCGCTTTAGCCCTAATACCTTAGGCATTATATCGGAGCTCAGTCGGTTTTATAACTTCTACAATTGCTATGAACGGTCGTTTCTATGAATTAGAGTCGAGTTTTTGACTACATAGCTTATTAGGAATGAATTAGAGTTCTTAATTAATGTTCTTGATCGATGTTGAATTATCTAATTTTGTTTATGTTCGTTTTGGATTTTTGGCAGCCTTCGGGATCGGGACCTTCCAGTTCTGAGAAAAATTCTGTTACAGGGAAAAGGAAGATGATAGTTGAAGTTGGGAATCCAGAGAATACTTATGCACTGCCAACGGCAACGGATATACCCACAGAGGACTTGGAAATTTCATCTAATTCAGATAATTCTTTGACTAGAAGAAGCAAATCTACTAGAGGTGAGTCTCATAAACCTCCTAATCCGAAGAAGATTAAGTCAAGGGTAAATGAATCATGGTGTTGGCCACATATGACAGTTAATGAAGAGATAAGTATGAAGCAATCTGCAAAGGCTAATTGCAACTATTGTAATAGGCTACTGACTTTTACAACAACACCATCTACCCTATGTAAGCATTTGCTTAGATGTCATTCATCTCCTTTTAATAAGAAGAATGCTGAACGACCACAATCATCTAGGGAAGAAGGTTTGGAGACTAGCTCTTTGACATTATATCCTAAGTTTGATCAAGAAGCATGTCGTACAGAGCTTGTTCGCATGTTCATCTCTGCTGAACTTTCATTCAATTTTGTTGAGAATGAGGCATTTCAGAAGTTATTGAAGAGGTTACAACCTAGGTTTGAATGCATTTCTCGTACCACTTTGGCTAGAGATATTCTGAAAATGTATGAGAAAGAAAAGTTGATGTTGAAGGGATTCATGTCAAGAGCTTCTGGCAGAGTTTGTTTAACAACTGATACATGGACTTCAAGTCAGAATTTTGGTTATTTGTGTCTCACGGCACATTTTGTTGATGATGATTGGAAACTCCATAAGAAGATCATAAATTTTGTCCAGGTTAGTGGGCATACTGGTGAATATATGGCTGAGGTTATTAAAGAGCTCCTCATACATTGGGATGTCAAAAATGTTCTAACTGTTACTGTGGATAATGTTAGTGCAAACAGCGTGCTACTTGATATTTTGAGTAAGTGTTTCGTGAGTTGGGATACTAACTCGAGTTTGCATCGGGATCGGTATCACGTTCGTTGTTCTGCTCACATACTTAATCTGATTGTGAGTGATGGGTTGAGAGATATTGAGAAGAGCGTATCTAGAATACGAGATCCAGTCAAGTATGCCAGATCTTCTCCATCAAGGTATGCTATATTTAAAAATTGTGCATCAGGTGCAAATGTGCAATCGCAGCGTCTAGTGTGCTTGGATGTGAAGACTCGATGGAACTCTACATTTTTTATGTTAGAGGCAGCTGTTGCTTATGAGAATGCGTTTTATCGGCTCGGACTCACAGATGGGGGTTTTGTTCAGGAACTCAACACTAGAAAGGGAACTGGGGTTCCTAGTAGAGATGATTGGAAGTACGCACGTGATATAGTGCCATTTCTTCGGGCATTTTATGATGCTACTACTCGACATTCTGGTTCATCCTATGTCACTTCAAGTTCTTACTTAATTGAAGTGACAAAGATTAGGATGATGATTAACCAACGTTTGAGAGATCATGATATAGGGAGTAGGGCGATGACAGAGAAGATGGAGATCAAGTTCATAAAGTATTGGGGGGATCCGAAGAAGATTAACACTTTATTGATGCTTGCTGTGATTCTTGATCCATGGCAGAAGATGGATGGTGCAAATGTCATTTTCAAAGCTTTGTTTGCTAAGGATGAGGAAGAACATGGTAAGTTGATGGAAAATTTGTCAAGTGATTTAAAGAATGTGTTTGACAAGTATAAGCAAATGATAGCGGCGCCGGCACCGGAGATTGAGCAATCTACCACTCCTGCACCAACCTCATTAGATGATGATATGGATGCAATGTTCTGGAGTGCATCAGGGAATACTTAGCAATCTGATCCAATAGCTGAATGTCTAAGTACTTGAGAGAAGACAGGGAACCATACGATAAAAGTAAACCAAACCGGGATGTGTTGACTTGGTGGAAGGTGAACTCATCTAGGTTTCCTGTACTTTCTGCAATGGCAAGAGATGTGCTTGCAATACCGGTTTCTACGGTAGCTTCTGAAAGTGCTTTTAGCACAGGAGGTAGAGTTGTTGATGAATACCGTAGTCGTCTGACCCTTAAAATGGTTCAAGCTCTCATTTGTTGATACCGGTTTCTACAAATGAGAGCTTGAACTCATCTAGGTTTCCTGTACTTGCTGCAATGGCAAGAGATGTGCTTGCAATACCGGTTTCTACGGTAGCTTCTGAAAGTGCTTTTAGCACAGGAGGTAGAGTTGTTGATGAATACCGTAGTGGTCTGACCCTTAAAATGGTTCAAACTCTCATTTGTACTCAAGATTGGATTAGGGGGTGTTCATCCTACATGCTATCTAGGGATGAACTTGAAGAGATTGAGAGGATGGAAGATGGTATGTATTAGACTTGCATAATTGCACTTTTAGTTTTATGTAATAATTCTTTCCTATATTATGCTTTTGACTTGCACTTGCACATAATTAATTTTTTGCAGAGTTTGTTAAAGATAATCCAAATGCTCAGGAAGCAGATGTGATTTCTTATCTCTAGAGAAGACTTATTCATGACTTCATCAGGTGTTCGAATTCGGTGTTTATTGTGCTTTTAGTTTGTTTGTTATGAATTTGGTATGGACTTGGTATGGACTTATTCATGACTTCATCAGGTGTTCGGATTCGGTGTTTATTGTCCTTATTGTGTTGTCATGGACTTGGTATGGACTTATGTTTGTTATGAACTTTCGTATGGACTTATGTTATGGACTTGGTATGTTTTGAATTTTGAGTTATGGTGTATGCTTGGAGATGGAAGTATTTGGGATGAAAATGTAGAGCTTGGCAGGTGTTGCTTTTAGTGATTCTGGGATGAAAATGGTGTAGACTGTAGGTGTTGCTTTTAGTGATTCTGGGATGAAATATGCTACTTTCAATGATTCTGTATTTTTTTTCTCAAAAAATCGGTTTTGGACCGGTTTTTAAACCAGGCCGGATTTTTTTATAGTGAAAACCGGTCCGGCCTACTTAACCGGTCCAGGCCTCCTTTTTGTTCAAAACAGGCCAAAACCGCTTCAGAACCGGTCCAAACCAGACCAGTTTTTTTTAGTCTAACCTAAGTCAATTTCAAACCTTAGTCATTACTGGACCGGCCCATTTTAAACAGTTTCGGCCCGGTCCAGGACCGGTCCAATGACCACCCCTTAATCTTGGGGACCTAGCTAGCTAGCCATTTGAGGTGCGTATATTTATGAGTTTAATATTGTTTTCAAATCATCAGAAGTAATTATATGTAGCTAGCTCATTAGTATCTTGAGCTACCACACCACATGGCAACGTTGAAGCAACAATTTAGGACCTCTAGTCTCCTCCTACACTATCTATCTATCTAGGCCAAGTCCTAGGCCGGCCAAACCAAAGTTTGCTACTTGGTACTTATTACAACTGTATACATTAATTGTAGGATAGGACAGGAAAGTAAAGGTACACATTATTTGTTTGAGTGGTTGGGACTTGGGAGGTTTGCTCCTTGATTCGATGTAATTACTTGATTGGACAACACCATACGTGTCCCTTTTAGCAATCCATATGGAGTGGATATGTAAGTTTTAATCTTATTTTTTTGTTGTAAAAAATTGTAACTCTTTATTTTTAATTATAATATTTGAATTAGCGATACAATATAGTAAATAAATCTATCTATAAATATTTAAAAAAAAAAATACTATTCAATACCATCATTTTTATACTGTATTATAAAGTTTAGAATTATCGGTTTGCTAGACAAAATATTAAGCAGTTGGAATAAAAAAAACTTTAAAACTGATTATCAGTTCAAGTTTAATCTTTCGAACTATAGTTCCTAATTTGTCCAAAAATTATATAGTTCCTAAGATTAGATAAACCGAAATATAGCAAATGCTTATTATTTTTAGTATAAAAACAGAGATGATGATTATTTTATTTTTCCATAAGATGATATAAACTCTCGGTTCTCAAAACTCTTATCCGACATTTTTGATAAATTGAATAAAACTAGTCATTTATATTTCTCATGTAATTCCTTACAAATAAATATATCGTTATTATTTATTTATATTTATATATATATATAAAATAATAGTAATGATAGATTTAGAGTTTTAGACGTACATAACCAATAGCAGCATGCCACGGTACATGCAAAATGAATGGAGCGTTGAAAGGTACTCCCTTCAGCGACAACGTCGGCTGTGTGAACTGTGAAAGATAAGCCTTAAAATGCAAATGGTGATAAAGAAATATAATTATACCCAATTAAAAGAAATATAATTATACCCAATTATTTAGATTATTATAAAAAATTATGCACAAACTATATAGTAATAAGTAATACAACGTAAATTTTTATTTACATTAAATTCCACACAACTCGGTTTGACATGTAGATTTTTCTCCAATTAAGAGTATCTCCAAAATAATGTCTAGACAAGTAGTATTTATCCAAATTTATATAGCTAAAAAATCGACCGGAATTTCATTCCATATTTTTAATTCTCTTATTCAAAATAAAATGAACATTATACAAGTAATAAGAAACATAATTTTCAAGTCTAACCCAATAATAATAATAATAATAATAATAATAATAATAATAATAATAAATAAATAAATAAATGCAACTCTCACCTGTCTTGTTTGGCCCACATAATTTCTCTTATGTGTTAATCAAACACACATACAATTGTCTTGTATGGCCTTTAGGTGAACCTTGTCCGTCTGTTTTGCTGGCCAATTAATTAGTAATGGATATGTGCATATATTAATTTGGGTAAATAACCAATTAGCTAGTTTTTTTGGCCATGAGAACCAATTAGTTAGTTGAATTCTGGTTAAAATGTTAAGTATAGCTCCGCTATTTTTTAATCAAATAGTTAATGACATTAGTAAATGAGTAATTAAGTAATTTCGTCCAATTAAATATTAAAATATGATGAAATTTGTCACGTTCTCCTATAAAAAAGATTGGCACCCTTCTGCGCGCTATGGAAAACATTTTCATCAGATCAATCCAGTTTTTTTTTTTTTTTTTTTAAATAATCAAATAAGTAATTCACAATTAAACTGATCAACAATAATCAATTAATCAGTTTAAAATGACCTATCATATTGATCATGTGAGAAAAGTGTGACAAATTTTATTAAATTTTAACGTGAAATTACATAAAGATATTCAATTAGTCATTTATGAAAATCTAACTAACTAGTTAGTTTAAAAAAATCAGCTAGCTAGTTATTGCATTTTTGAGTAAAATTTAGATTATTGTTTAATTTATTTACGTATTAATTTGTGGTGGTACTAGTGTCTACGACTCCCCGTCTCATGACCGTCAGCAATAAACCAACAGCGCTAAAAGTTTCACCTGTAATGCTTAATTGTCGTATTTTATTTAATATGCTATTAAAAGAAGAATTTGTGCGAATTAGCAATTTTACTATGTACTGATACTTTTTTTTTTTTTGTCATCCACCTAGTACAAGTATATATAAACAAATTTACCAAATATATATATATATAGAAATAATGGAAAATCAGACTAACCAGTAAGTGTAACTGTGTAACCACCCTCTTTCGTAAAGAGACAGACAATGACGTGTTTGGCCAAAAAAAGAAAGAGAAAATGAGGTGGATTCAAAACTCGTGATTTGTAGTCGAGGAAAAAAAATTCAATATAAATTCAAGTTAAGATATTTGTGAATTATCAAAATTAGTGATCACATGTCAATGACAATGATGTTTTTTTTTTTTTTCTCTTTAATAGTTGTTGAATTCCGATATCTTGCTTAATTAGGGTGACGTGTTGAATCCATTGCATTACTATAGAATATATGATGCCTCTCTATATAACGAGTACAATTGTGCCCTAGCTAGTTATCTACGTACGTACTTTGCTCAAAGAGAAGATTTATTAGATTAAACTCTCTCTCTCTCTTTCTCTCTATAGCTATCTACTACTTTCATGGCTACCCGGCCAGGGATCCTCACAGATTGGCCATGGACACCTCTTGGGAATTTCAAGGTTTTCTCTCTCTCTCTCTCTCTCTATATGTGTATATATATATATAAGAAGGTAAGGGTAGATTGATATAGGGGGGGTTTGTGTGTGTGTTTGCAGTACATAGTTTTGGCGCCATTTGCAGTCCAGGGGACGTACCAGTTCATATCAAAGCACGGTGAGGGAGACCTGGGCCACTTCCTTATATTTCCATTTCTTCTGGCCAGAATGCTTCACAACCAGATATGGATCTCTCTTTCCCGATATCGAACCGCCAAAGGCAATAACCGCATCCTCGATAAAGCCATTGAGTTCGACCAAGTCGACCGCGAACGAAACTGGTTTGTATATATATATATACCCCCAACATATTATGAAAGTTTAGACTAATTACTTGACTAAAATTCTTTTTAATAAGGAGTTTAAAATGGCATTGCAGAGATTCAATTCAAAAATTGTTGACGTTAAATTATTGGGGGGTGTAATTAATAAAGGATATGGGGTTGCAGGGACGACCAGATAATACTGAACGGGATACTGTTCTACATAGGGTTAATGTATCTGCCGGGGGCCACTCAGATGCCCTTATGGAGGACGGATGGTATTATACTGACGGCACTCCTCCATACAGGACCCGTTGAGTTCCTATATTACTGGCTGCACCGGGCGTTGCACCACCACTTCCTCTACTCCCGCTACCATTCCCATCACCACTCCTCCATCGTCACTGAGCCCATCACTTGTACGTTTCTAACTCACCCCTAATTATATATAAAATCATTCTTTTCTCTTCTATTTATTTAACGCTATGGGTGGTAATTAATATAAGATATTATGATATGGGAATGGGAATGCAGCTGTGATCCATCCGTTTGCGGAGCACTTGTCGTACTTTGTTCTGTTTTCCATACCGTTGCTGACGGCGATGTCGATGGGGATGTCGTCCATAGTGTCCTTCGCGGGATACGTGTCGTATATAGACTTCATGAACAATATGGGACATTGCAACTTTGAGCTCATCCCTAAGTGGATCTTCTCCATCTTCCCTCCTCTCAAGTATTTCATGTACACCCCCTCGTAAGTCCCCCCCATCCTTCATTAATTTCCCTAATTCCAATGCTTAGCTTTCCTTTCCTTTTTTAACTTATAATATATATAATATTGGGTTAAAGAGTTTTTAGTAGAACAATTTTGACCAAAGTTAGCTTTTGCAGTAACAATTATTTTATATATTTTTAGTTTTCCCTTAAATTTTATTTTTGCTCAACCCAATTTATATTTTTTATTTTTGTAACTTATTCCTTAAAAAAAACTCAATCGAACCTTAAATCAAAATTGACTCAACTAAGATCCGATACTATAGTAGGATACTAATTCATGTATTCTAGTTAATGTGGGATAATCTATCTATTGTTATCTATTTTTAACTGTAACACAGATGATGAAACATTTGAAATCGCACAATCATTCAAAGTGTTAAAATGACTGAAATATTAAATTATTGTGTTTAAACGAATTACATATAAGCATTGAAATTATTAGATTGGGTTGATAGAAATACAGTTATATAAAGTAGCTAGCATAGCACGGGAACACATCAAATGCAGACCGCCAAACCTAAGTTTGCATTGATTATGAGATGGTAATTGGAACCTAATTCTCCACACCGACAATTGATGTTCAACAGACAGTTGTCCATGATGTTATGGGCCATGTTATTCTAGTTCAGTGTACATTAATTATACGTAAACAATGAATCTATATATGTGTCTTCAATTAATTATGAAGTAACTTGTCCTTAAACTTTGGTCATCAATGGACCATCCTATAGCTAGCTTGGTGGGTGATTATTATCATGAAAATAATCTATACTAGAAATAGAATGTTTAATATAGTGTAGTGGTGATCATCGCTATTTAATTAAGAAATTAGGTGTTCAAATTCTGTATTATGAAAAGGATTCGAGACTTCTCTTTTGCTCAATAAAAGGACTCGAGATTTAACTACGCGTGGTCCCGCATAGCTAACTATAATACAAACTACATATTACTTCCAATTATTATATTTATTGGATAAAGACCGTACCAAATCTACCCTTTTGTCGTGTTTATGATGTATTTATATGAAAATCACTAATTTTACTATTTAAAGATCTCCAATTACAAAATTTATCTCTTTATCTCACTTAATCTCCAATATTTTTTGTTCTAAAATTGATAAATTTATTAAAGCAATTGACAAAAGCTAAGATAATTTTATATTGAAAGATATTTAAAAAAAAGTTATTTATTTACCAAATAAAACCGAGTTGGAATTTCCCTTTAAATAAATCAAATACAAATTAGTTTATATTTTCTTCCGACTTATTTATTAATTAATCTGTCAATTATTTACGTTATACATATCTAATAAAAATAAAAATAAAAAATAACTTAAGGCTAACGTGATAATATATATTAATAATTAATTTACGGTGTTTATATATATATATATATATATATATATATATTGGCCAAAATAGTGTTTATATATATATCAATTTCCAATAGAAATTCAATTTTTAAATTAATAAAATAGACGGGCGAAGCTATACAAATTAAGTATATACAATTTTAATGTGAGGTTATTAATTGATTAGCTAGCTCATGTTAACTAAGAAGCACCAATTAATTAATTATTAATTTAATCTGATTAAAGTAATACTTAATTTTAATGTGCAGGTTCCACTCGCTCCACCACACGCAGTTCCGAACCAACTACAGCCTCTTCATGCCAATCTACGACACCATCTACGGAACTGCCGACAAGTCGTCCGACTCATTGTACGAATCATCGCTAGAAAGAGAAGAGGAGAAGGCTGACGTGGTGCATCTGACCCACCTAACCACCCCGCAGTCGATCTACCACCTCCGCATTGGCTTCGCCTCCCTTGCTGCCAAGCCGCACTCTTCCGATTCTCCGTGGTACCTCTGGATGATGTGGCCTGTTACCATTGGCTCGGTGCTCTTCACTTGGCTGTATGGCCATTCCTTTGTACTAGAGAGGAATACCTTCAATAAACTCAATCTCCAATCTTGGGTTATCCCTAGGTTCTATGTTCAAGTGAGTGGTAATGTAGTGTAGGCAGTAGTGTACTATATTTATATAAATATATAATATTATATGACATCATGTATGTTTTGCAGTATCTACTGCCATGGAGACGAGAAGCGATAAGTGGGTTGATTGAGGAAGCTATTGTTGAGGCAGACAAGAAAGGAGTTAAAGTTCTAAGTTTAGGCCTTCTTAATCAGGTAACTCTATTCAAATTAAACTACATTTCTCTTGTGTAATGTAATAATATGTTGTAGCGGTTCATCATTTAATTCGAGGAGGTCAGGGGTTCAAACTCACGGGTGATTTTGTGAATTCAGATATATAATCGTATAAGGCGCGTGTTTTATTTGCAGGGGGAAGAGCTGAATCGAAATGGAGAGGTATATGTCAAAAAACACACTTCACTGAAGATCAAATTGGTGGATGGAAGTAGCTTATCTGCGGGCCTTGTTATAAACAGCATTCCGAGTGGCACTACCAACATCCTCCTCGGAGGCAAGCTCACCAAGGTTTCTTTCGCAATCGCAAATGCCCTATGTCGGAAAGCCATCATGGTAACAACTACTTTTCATGATATCTGCTTCTAACTAATTAAGCCCCAACAAACCATTACCATATCTAATTACTTGAACTCCAAGAAACAATAGGAATCATCCATCATGTATGGTAAAGGTAAACCCTAATTAGTTCTTAATTAATTATGTGTCTTGTTTGTTAGGTATATTCAGCAAGCAGGGATGAACTTGAGAAGCTTAAATCAGTTGTGGACACCCAATTCCACACCCATTTAGGCTTCTCATCAGATTATTCCCAAAAGGTAATGAATCCAACCTACTAATTAACTCATTCTTATATATTTAGATTAGATTTGTGCTAATTATCTACTTTCTAGCTCGCTCTTTGAACAATTTAATTACTACCTAAACTTTAGGGGTTATGACAATTTGGTGGCTGGATAAATTGCTAGCTGAACTATGCAAAAAAGTTTTGTAATGTTATTAAATGTGGACAGAAACATGCTCGTTCGTGCGCATCATAATTTAACTAGGAATTTTTCGTAAAATTTTCACGATACATCAAATTACTATGTATCTAGATAGCCATGGAATTATGAACATACATGAAGAATTTTGAATGAATGATAGGTATGGATAGTGGGAGAGGGCATGGCCGTGACAGAACATTCCAAGGCGTTACCTGGTACATTGTTCATACCGTATACGCAGTTCCCGCTCCCTAAAACCCGCAAGGATTGCTCCTACCACAACACACCCGCGATGATCATTCCTCCTTCCTTCAAGAACATGGATTCTTGCGAGGCAAGCAACCCAATTATACATTCTCATTTTTTTTTAACACTAATTAATGATAGGATTTAATGATCAGTATATATATATATATATATAACAACATTATCATTCTATATGGTACGCAGAATTGGTTGCCGAGACGGGTAATGAGTGCATGGCGCGTAGCAGGAATAATACACGCGCTTGAAGGATGGAACAAACATGAATGCGGAGAAGCGGTTCTCGATATAGACAAGGTGTGGGAAGCCGCTCTCAGCCACGGGTTTCAACCATTTACGGCTCCCAATGTGCAAAAAATAGCTGACTAGCAAATGATCGATCATTGCTTCAGAGGAACCTATTATTAATTCTTATTTATAAAACCAACGCTTGGGTTGCCGCCTTTGCTCTATATATGTAAGCTTATGAAGAAGTTGTGTGTGTTCATGGACAAGTAATTATATATATACTTCATTTTAAGGTTCCAAATCCGGAACTATTGTAAGGGTCAATAGGCCCACCCCATATGGGTTTAGATTTGATCCAAACTCAGTATAGACTCGGGCTGAGCCCACTAAGTTAAAGGTCGTACTTTGGGCTTCTTTTATTTTAATCTGCTGCTATATATCATTAACATCAGCACAAAGTAAGTTATTTCATTAGACAAGGTCAATGTTTTTTTTTTTTGGCCAAGTAGATGCTTCATTCAAACCAAACGATACAAAAAGTTCAAGGAGGTTATAACACCCGTCCTTCAAGAGCAAACACAAAAGAGAGGGCGGGGGTACGCAAACCCAATTAAGACAACACGACCTCTTCCTAAACTCCGAAGCGACCCAATTGACGCTTTCATTCGATTCCCTCGGAACCCACGACCAAGTAACAGTCGGAATGCAACATGCTTGATGCAAGATGTTCGCCACCCTAGTCGCAATTCGCCAATCCACTCGATCAATGTCACCACGGATGCTCTAGATCACCTCCAACGAATCTGATTCGATGATCACCCGTTGCCAACCACATGAGACCGAAAGCTCCAAACTCATTTCCACTGCAGTCATCTCGAGCTCCAATACCGAAGAGCCCGTCGAGTGCCGTCTGAACCCATCCAAAACCGCTCCACAACTGGTTCGAGCTAAGCCACCTACTCCTCCAATACCACGTTGAACGTCTAGGGATGCATCGCAATTCACTTTGATAGTGCCCGCCACAGGTGGCACCCAACGGTGAGTCTCGTTCCCCCGCGTAGACTCTAGACAATCGCCAGTAGATGGACCCGAAGAAAGAGTATTCTCCCAGAACTCAAAATGATCAAGTAGAATCCTACTCGTGGTCTTCGTAGGATCCGGCGCCGTATGCCCATACAACGCTCGGCAGCGCTCCTTCCAAATAGCCCAACAAGTGGTTCCGATCAAAGAACAATGCATGGAAATCTCCTTCTTTGAGAGGTTCGGCATGATCTTCAGCTTTGTAAGAAAGAAAGCGGGTGACTGTACATTCAATACATCCGGCCTCACTTGTACCGTCGCAAACCAAACCACTCCTGTCCACTGACACTCGAAAAGCATATGCGCTGCAGATTCAGGCTCCGAGCAGAAAGGGCAGCGGTCTTCGATCTCCAAACCCCGCCAACGAAAGGTCACCCGCACCGCAATAGCATTAGAAGCGAGTTTCCATAAAAAGTGGCGCACATTTGGGATAGACTTCATCGACCACAAGTCCTTCCACTTCAACAAACTAGTGATATGCTCTGACGGGTGATCCCCTTCCGCTACTAGCCCATCTGACTCTGTTTTAAGCCACGAGTAGACTGATTTGACCGAGACATCCCCAACCTTACTGTGTGGCCAAAGGAACTCATCTAGTACATCAAGAACTTGCAACGGTATTTGCGAGATAGCTGCCTTCGGCCTCCGTAATGTGACTTTGAATAGGTAGCAGGTTCCACTGTCTCGGTGCCGGAGTGATCAGTGAGGAGACTCTTCTCGCTGAGACGCCCAAGGGTAGAATATCCACATCTTCATGCAAACGAAACCGAGGCAATTCAAGTGGAGTTTTTCGACTCTTCAGAGCCCTCATCTAGAGGTTATTATGTAATATATTTGTCTCACGCTTAAAATAAATTTATTTTTATTAATAAGTCTGTATGTAATTAAATTAGGGCTGGCAATTCATGCGGGTCGTGCGGGTTTGTGTCGTGCCAGGTTCGTATTTTGTTCTTGGGGTCAGCCCAAACACATCCCAACCCAGCCCAACATGAAAAATTGACACAAAAAACCTATAGTAAATTGAATAAAAAAAATTAACATTTAACTGTTTTAGTATAAAAGATCGTGTTATCGTGTCGTGCCGTGTTACTAATATTAAACCAAAACCTGTAACTTTCGTGCCGTATTCGTGCCGGCCCATCGTGCCGATCCCAAATTGCTAGCCATAAATAAAATGCTAATTAGATATATTTTTCTGCTTTTAAAGCTCGAAGAGTTTTAATTAATCTCCAATAAAGTTATATCAGTGTTTATAAATAAGGGTTAATAACCAAATTGCTACCCGAACTTTGAACAATTTAAAAATCGTTATTTGAACTTTATATCTTTTTTTTTTTTTATAAAAAAAACTGACTACTTGAACTTTCAATTTTAGAGTAAATTACTACCACTATTTCAATTCTCGTCAAATTGGGAGAAAATAAACATATTTTCGCCAAGTGTTGTCTTTTCATGTGTACACAAAATAGATTCAAACATACAATGCAAGTATTGCAACCAAATACCTTCAATTGAATGCCTAATTGGATTTCCTCTCAACTCGACAATGTCTTTGAATTGAACATCCAATTGAATGTATTTCGTTGCAATATTTTCAATTTATATTTGAATCCATCTTAAGTACACTTGAAATGACCACACGTGATAAAAACATGTTCATTTTATGTCAAATTTGACGGGAATCGAAACATATATAACATTTTGTTTGAAATTTAAAAAGTCGAATAATTAATTTTAAAAAATTAAAGTTTAGATAGTAGTGAAGTTTATATAGCAATTGATATTAATAACCTAATAAATAAATGATACTTCCTTGTATAGACAAACTTCCAAATGCCTTGGAAGTTGAACTAACTAGCACCCTTCTAGTTTTTTAGTTTAGTTTTTGTGAAGTTTTTAGTTTTGTTATATTTTACTATAGGGTTAATAACCAAATTGCTACCTGATTTTTGGCCCGCTTACAAATCGGTACCTCAACTTTTAATTTTGAAAATTAGCTACCTCAACTTTGAATTCAGATCAAATCGCTACCTTAGTCAATTTTTTGTCAATTTAGACATAATTGAACCACATGTGTTTTTTTCAATTTTTTTTTTCCAAAAAATGTCATTGTCTCTCTTCCTTGCCTCCTTGCGTGAACATACTTCACCATATTCTCTCCATTATTATCGTCATTATTTTCTTATATGTCGTATGTATATCTTCAATTCCAAGAGTTCAGACAAACTTCTACATTGCTAATTAACAATTCCTCCATCAAAACAAGCTGCAGAATCTAAAAGTTGTTATGATATTGTTTTGATGCAGTAATGGTGTTGTTTCATTTTTTTTTCTGCTTTTGCAATTTTTAGTTTGGTTTTAATTATATTACGTTTAGGTTATGTGTTATTTTGCTGTGTTATCTTGCTGCAGTAATTATGTTGTATCATTGTTGTTGTTTTTTTTTTTTTTTTTTTTTTCACTTTTTGCTGCTGCAATTTTCACTATTACGACGTTTACTTTTTGTTATTTTGTTGTTGAATCGTAGCAAATATATTTCGTTATTCTGTTGTTCAATTGCTTCCAACGAAAGGGGTCTGGGTATTTGTGGATTAAAGTCATAAAAAAGTAATACGTCCTTAAAATATAATACAAATTAAGTTAAATTCACTCCGTCTACTAGCATTGTCAGCAATTTTACAAAAATATAAAAGAGAAGATAATAATAAGAGATAAAAGAGAAGTTGAAACACTTGAGGAGGCAACTTTAAATCTGTATCTATGTCTGGTATACTTGGAACTAACATCAAAACAATTTGATTTCTGTTATATTTTCATTAGGATATATATGACATTTGCAAATTCCATACATAATTTTCGGGTGAAAAGAGCAAGTAGAGCGGCGAAGTTAACCTTTTTTTTATGGGGAAATTGTTAATTAGTAATATAGAAGTTTGTCTGAACTCTTGGAATTGAAGATATATATACGCATAGACGAAAATAATAAAGTAAAGATGATAATGGAGAGAAGATGGTGAAGTATGTTCACGCAAGGAGGCAATGAATAAAGACAATGACATTTTTGGAAGAAAAATATTTGAAAAAAAACACATGTGGTTCAATTATGTCTAAATTGATAAAAAAAAATTGACTGAAGTAGCGATTTGATATGAATTTCAAAGTTAAAGTACCTAATTTTCAAAATAAAAAATTGAGGTAGCGATGTGTAAGCGGACCAAAATTCAGTTAGCAATTGGTTATTAACCTTTAGTATAAATAAAAGATTCACTTGAAAAATATTTAAATTTGTACTGCCATAACACACGTGGCATCTTCAGATTATACGCTGGCTCGTCAGTATTTTAACATATCTTGTGGCGAGCTACCAACCTAACACCTTGACAATCCAAAATTATTATAGGACTAACGTCTCTCTACGTGGACTTGCACCGGGACTGGGGTCACTTAAAAACTTTATGTACATCATCTATCATCCGTAATATTAAATTCGTTACTTACATCAATCATCATCATATAAATATAATATTTAATAAAGCTATAATCTAAAGATACTTAAAACTTTAGTACGACCCGAAACTAAAATAAAGTAATTAAGCGTCTATATTATTATTATTATACATACGACAGCACTATATCAAATAATTGAACCATATAATAATGGTGTGGTGGTTCAGCACCTCATTCCATAATCAGATGTTATAATTCAATCTCCGCTAATGACTATGGAAATGAAAAATTGTTAATGATCAGCACTTTACCTCTTATGGACTGACCCGGTGCGAGTACGGATTAGTCTAAGTGTAGAGCAAACATACTACGGATGCTGCCCTCCTGATGAGGGCCTCCTACGACCACCCCGCGGAAAAAAAAAAAACAAATAATTGATTTTTTGTCGTTAATATAGGGCAATTATTTTATATATTACTCTAAGTGAACAAAGAGTTGGTGGATGTTAGGAAATAGGACTTCATTTTCAAACTTACTTGTTTTTTCTTACCAAGTTTACCATACCCACGCATATACATACATAGTACTTCTCATTGCTTATTTTTTTTCAAACTGATTCGATGCAAATATATATAAATTATTATATAGATGTATAGAGTAATTAAGGATAATACTAGTGGTTGGCAAAAAAAAAATACTAGTGCTCATGGCCAAATAATAATAATAATAATAATAATAATAATAATAATAATAATAGTGCCGTCCTACTCTATTGAATATTGTTGATAGGCCTACCCCAGGATAAAAACAACGTCGGTCGGAATCTCACCCCGAAATGTGCTATATTGAGCTTAAGGGCAACTTTATATATTATTTTACCTAAAAATTTTAAACCAACCATGGTTGGCCTGAAAGCTTTTATGAACCTATTATTCTTTCTTAATGTCAAAAAAATAAATCTTTCATATATAACTTCAGTACTTCTCGTCATTTTAAAGTTTTATTATTATTATTATTATAATATTTATAACCGTATAGTTTGTATCTTTGAATTGTAGGACGTAAACATACTCATATATACTGACGCGGGGAGCGCCATGCCTAAATTCAAGAAGTTCAAATTAAGGAAGTTCAAGCCCATATAAAAAAAAGATATTCCTGAAATATATATTTACAATATATATTTCTAAATATCTATATATTTATATTTTATATGTTAGTTTAGATTATATATAGATATATATCTAGGATTATAGTTATTATCTATATCTTATATCTTATAGTTAGTTTCCTATATATATGGGTGATTTTCCTTATTATGAATACAATTTTCAATATAACTTTTAAATAATTAATATATTTCAGAGACATTGTTCTTGTTTTCGAGTGCTTAGTTTAGTACTTGTTTATCTTTATTAAAATCCGCTGCGTCATATACCCCGGTTAAAATTCTTAATATATAAAACGATTAATATATATGAGAAATCTATATACATAATAATAATAATATAATAATAATATCAAAAGAACTAAAAATATAATCAGACCGAAAGCAGTGGAGCAGAAAAGAAAATTGGTGGAAGTAAGTGAAAATAAAAATTCTAAAACCAAACCAGGATATGGGTGGAAGGTTGAGTCAGTGTTGTCGACCACTAAAATCAAATTAAGAATTTATTTTTGCTATTTACTTTCGTAATTAGATTAAAACTCTTTTTTAAGATTGTGTCTTCACAGTAAATTACAGTTTGCTCTTGCGATTACAACTTACTTTACTAATTCATCTAGACCAATATTAGGCCAAATTAATTTAAGAATAGAGTTTGCAGATTATCCACAAATATCATGTTAATATATACTTGGGGAAAATGATAGACTGACTAACAGATATTGACATATATAATAAGGTATGTAATAATTACCTAAGTTAGCTAGCCATATTCGAATCAATTGTTGTCGTGACCAAAAATAAAAACTGTTAACTGAAATTTGAACGTAGTACTACATTTTGAATGTATGCAAATTGTTAATTCTAATAAAATTTTCGTATAATTTGAATGAAATGTGTTACATATATATATATATATACAAGATGATAGGATAAAAACGTTAGTTTGAATTCTCAAAGTTATTTTCATCACCACATTAGGAAATCTCGTCTAAAAAATACAAATATTCTAATAAAGCTAACAAATATATTTCTAAAATAATTTAGCTATCAAAATGTTTTAAGAAGTATTCAGCCGACAATTTAATCGACTCTCAAACATATTTACTGATTTTTTTTGTTATAATTAACTCAACATATTTATTTATATTATATATGAAGCGTACGTAAGAAGAGAGCAGTGATATTCAATCATCACAAGTAACGTCGACGTCAAAATAACGGCAGATTCTCTTGAAAATGATCCAAAGAAATGAAAGTACACCTCGCCGCCGGTGGCGATCCCGTTTCCGGTGAACAAAAACCTGGTTGCGGCAAAGGGGACAAGTTGAGCGGCACTCGAACCACGTGTCTATGCAGTCCACGTGGAAACAGTGGTTGCATTCAGGCAATATCCGGTACCGCTCACCGTCATTGATGTCGTGGAGGCAGACAGTGCAGAGTGAATTGGCTGCGGCGGTTTTACGGTAGGTCTGAGCACGGAGGGTGCCGCCGTGGTTTCTTTGGTAGAAAATGAAGCAGAGGTGGAGGAGGAAGGTGAATAGCAGCGTGATAATGGCGATGCTAAGCTTGTCGGAAACTATGGCGGCAGCTGTCGCGTTGGTTATGAACAGCACCGGCGCTTCCATGTCTTTCGGTTTTGGTATGCTATGAATTAGGAGGAAGATGATGTTTAGATCTTCTCTCCGTGGTGCGCTCTGTGAAGAAGAAAGAGTAAAGGCCAAATGGAATGCACCGTGCGGTCGTACTCTATATAAATACAGAAGATTTCGAATAAGAGTTGCTTAAAATGAAAAATATGAACTTTTTATATTATATTATATAGTGTTTTGAAAGAAAAAATCTCATACCGTTTGGCTGTACACTGTGAGTATTACTTTGTGGATGGACATACTCCTCATTAATTTTTTTTTTTTAAATATCACAATTACTCGTTGGCCAAAAAAAAATATCACAATTACTACCTCATTACTTTTTTTTGAAAGATATATGTAATAATAAGAACTAATAATAACTAAATCACTTCTCAAACTATCATTTTACAGAGTTAACAATAACTAAATTGATGGGTATACGCCCAATTCGGGTTCGTATTTATATTTCGGACTTCACAAACACGTCAAGCCCATGTAAACGGATCGAAACGCTATACCCGCGAGTAAAAATGGTCCGGACGGGCAACACGCACGTTTGGACCGGACTCGTCCGGATTGTCTAGACAATCCGAACCTCCGGATTGCCGCCCTCGACGCGAGTATTTTTCCAACGTATTTTTACACTAAGTCCAGTTTTCCGATAGCCAACCTTGTTTAAACCCGATCCCGGTTCACGTTTTTCTACTAAACCGGGATCGAACCGCGCAAAACCGGGTTCGAGTCCAAGAGTTCCTATATAAGGATTTTTGGCCACCAATTTTCTTTCAAGTCACTTGGAGATTGGCTTAGGAGCTCTGACTTCTCTTTAGCTTTTATCTCTCTAGAATTGCTCTCATTTTGGTATCAGAGAGGGTTCAACGAGCACCACCCCCCTCTCCGCGTGCTAGTTACTGCCCCTCGTGCAGGTGTTAGGAGGAGTATGCACGTACATTGCCAAGAGCGCGCACATGCCAAGAGCACGCGTGTACGACAGAGCGCGCGTATACGACATAGAGCGCGAATACTGGAAAGAGCGCACATATGTTTGCCAGGACGCGCATATACCGCAGAACGTATGTAAACACCGCAAAGAATACACGTATAGATAGGGGTGAGCAAATTACCCAGTTGGAACCCGAACCGGACCGGAACCGGTCATTTGGTAGGTTCCGGGTAGATGTAAATGGTTCTGGTACGGTTCTGGGATTAAATTTCAAGAACCGGTATTTTCGGTTCCGGTTCCGGGATAAGTTTTCGGGTACCCAAATACCCGGAACCGGAACCGTTATATATATATAAATTAAAAAAACACTAAACATTTAACAAATTTAAAATTGGTTTGTGGAAAATGTTATAATTATTTTTATGATTCACTTGGTATAACATAAATTTCAGTTTCAATTCGCTACCGAGAACCCGGTTCCAACTGGGTATCCAGAACCCGGTTCCAACTAGTACCTAAAATTATATTATTTAGTTTGAAAATTTGTAACCGGTTCCTTAACGGGTACCCGGAACCGATTGGCTTTTAACGGTTCTGGTACGGTTCCGGTTCCTAAATGTTCTGGTACGGTTCTGGGTAATAAAGTTAGGAACCGTTTAATATTGGTCTGGTTCTGGGATACCCTAAAAGTACTGGGTACCCGGAACCGCTCACCCCTACGTATAGACACAGCTTGTGGACAACCACACTCCGATACCCCGACACTCTGATAGTCCGACAGTCAGACACCTGCGGGTTCCGACACCCCGACGATAATTATACACACCCATTCGACAACCCGTCAGTCCGCGCGGGCTAAGTCAAAACATTTGGCGCCGTCTGCGAGATTCGAGCAAGTAGTCATTACTCACCTCCAAGAGCTAACTAGCCAATACAAACGTTGGCACTCACAGAGACTTCCCAAGTGGAGGTGCATAATCCAACACAAGAGATATGCAAAGATCAATGCTGATGTGCTACACTGCACTATGTCGTGCTACACTGCGATAAGCTACGATACGCTGCGCTACTCTGACGTCACAACCACCGCCATGGCGACTATGCTTACCGCCGCCCCGACAGCAGTATTCATCAAGGCAGCAGTAATCACTGCTATCACCACAACAACAATCGCTAACACTACTACCGCTGCGACACCTATTACCACCATCGGCATGCAACCAACAGGTTGCACGCGTCGTTGCCACTCTGGCCCCGGGAAAGGATCGCTAACGCCGGAAACTGTCGTCAACTAAAGCCATAGACAAGACTGCATAGTCCAGACCTTGTGGTGCGAACACCAATGTGAATCCCCCAGACGCCCGCTATCGTGCCTATCGCAAGCGTATCCTTTGTAATAACAACTATATATATACAATCACATAATTGCAGGTCATACCTGTGGGCGATCAATACAAAACAAATATATATTCAACACAAGGTTGACGAGACCTCCAACCGAGAACTCACACGACTGACATATGGAGTAACCCCTTACTATAAACTCAATGTTATAATTATTTATGTACATTACAAATTTCTATCTTATGACAAGGAAAGGTTGGAATTAAAGAGAATACAAAGGGGGAGGACACGACCATAGTCGCATTACCCCAACAAGGTGCATCCAACGACCACCTATCAAACGCACGCACATGCAAAGTGCGTGCGTCCTTACAGCGCACCCAATGCTAGGCATAACAACTCCCCATGTGGACAAGGTGCAACAACCAACGCGCAAGCAGCGCATAACGTGACAAACACAAAACATGAGGTACACAAAGACCGCCCATGAAGGACGACGCAAGAAATGACAATATTTTTAAACCCCATCAACGGAGGAAAACAAACAACTGAGATAATGATCATCATCCGATTCCGAGACAACAATTCATTTTGTCGTGCCCACGCAAAAAACGCGCAATATGACGGGGGCACACCCAACAATCCCTAACCGCGGGCATGCCCTGGTTACATCTCCATAAAGGAACTCAAAGGCGTTTAACATCGCCACCAAATGAAAAAAATGGGGGGACACCATTCAAGGGACAATCCCACCACCACGAGGGGACGTTATTCAATATCGACTCCTGCGCTATACGCACATCTATGCCAAACCCATCACGTGGAGAAGGCGAGATAGCTATCTCCGACATCCTACAAATACTCCCTCGCTGAGCAAATAAGAAGCGACGTGACTCTAACACGGATGGATAGGTCCTATACAATCTGGCGGAAATACATGTGCCTACGCGCACTTACATAGGCCTGCGCGCACCTACATGTACTTACATGAACCTACCCAGGCATGCATGGCCTAATGTGGAAGTTAAAAGGTAACATAAGGACTACCTCCGGTAACAACAAAAGGAAAAGTAGGGAACCTTGTCAGTTCAACATTCTTCAACCATGTATACATCCGTGACACAAGCACAACTTCAAAGGAAGTTAGGCTATAAGTCATAAACACTACGAGGGTACAGCACCATGAAGAGTCACGAGTATAGGAAGAAGTACATCGAGTAAAGCAAGACCTCGAGGAGGTAGACAATGTCCGCACGGAACTTTCAACCCAACGCATAGCGTAATACTCTACTCAACAATACGGGACACGCGTTCAAGAAGGGAATGGTTACTCCTATCCAATCCCACCAACAAATACACTTGAATCAAAATGCAAGGAATATGAGGGAGGGAATTTACAAGTCCTCCTCAAGTACGGATGCTACTATATACCAGTCACCAGGGGAAATGCCCAACACTCGTCGCAAGAACGGGGGCATGTCGCGAACTACAACTCTTACAAAGACTCATCGACTCCTACTTACAAGAGATACGTACCACGCTTGAGCAAGGAACAACAGTGCGACCATCAAGCGACTTGGGGGGCACCAAACGAATAAGTGCTTGGCACTCCACCTAATTACAGAGGAGGAGATCAGAAGTGAAAGGCCACGCGAACACGCGAACATGCGACAGACACCACCCCTCCTAAGGGGAGGCCACAAACGAGGAAAATAACCTCAAAGTCCTATATGGATTGTCTCAAGATGGTAAAATCAGGCATCGCCCTCGAGAGACGATCTCTACTACTTGAGTAAGGCCCAGGTAACAGGTATTACTGCCAAGAGTAAACCCAAGTATGATGTAACATCTCTACAAAAAAATACTATTATGAATAAAATACACCACTCGAGTAAGATATCTACTCAGGATAGTCTGATTTACTCGAGGCAAAACTCAAGTTGTACGGAACAGACTAGTCGCGAATAGTCTGGTCCAGTCAAATTGGCATTGCAGGCGATAAAGCCGTATGAGGAAATTTATAACTCGATTTTATTTCCTAACCAATATATGTCTCGAAGCATCGCGAACCAATTTTAGACAGGTTATACGCACATTCAAGAGATGTATCAAAGGCACACCCTACTATGGAATCACGCCAAGTAGCGGGTTATACGCATACTATTTGCATCAACAATACAAGCTATTATGCTAGCTACAACAAACGGCTTATATTATACAACGTTGACATGTCAGCAATCGACATCGACAATGAGCATGTAAACACCCTCTATCTCCCTCGACATCTACTATGAACAACATCGACAACATACTGCACCTTGGTATTCTTCCAGGTCTTATTCTCAAATGTAACATGATGCGATCCTAATCTGGAAACATCCGCATGTCTACATCAGCCATTCACTGGACTCCTACGAAAACAAGATGCAGCTACATACATTAGGGGCTGATCACCTCACATGGCGTGATATCCTCTATCAGAGGCATCCCCAAGTTCAAAGCCGGGCGTAGCATCCCTTTCATGGGACTCCCCGCCACGGCGTGATATCCTCTAAGAGGCATCCCCATGTACAAATCCGGGCGTAGCATCCCCTTCCTGGGACTCCCCGCCATGGCATGATATCCTCTATCAGAGACATCCCCATGTACAAAGCCTAGCATCCCCTTCCTGGGACTCCCCACTATGGTGTGACATCCTCTATCGGAGGTATCCCCATGTTTACTACAAGGTATGGTATCCCCCTTCCGGGGACCATCCTTCCAATACATGATAGGACCCGGGCAAGAGGGCAACCACATGTCAACCTACTGCGTACTATTAAAGTCTGGTAGTGTTCATCTACAAATCGACCAGGGGCATCCTGCGGTCGCCGTTATACGCACTATATTAAAACTCATCCAAATCGTCAAATCGAGTCTTGTACAATGCTATCTCATAAGTGGAAAATAGTGATAAACAAAACACATCCAAGTTAGCAAGTCGTGTCTTGCCACAACGTCGCCTTGGAATGGACCAAGAGATGGAAAAAACTGCAAGTCGTACAAATACGGTCTTGTGTAACCACTTGGCGTAACCAAGCAGAGGGGCAGTAGTATCGCAAGATAAGTACTGGAACATCCACGGAAAGTCTTGCAACAACGTTACAAGAGGTGTTCTCGAGTAACGGATGGAAAAATGCACCAAATTTAACAAGGAGCGTCTTATGACAACGTCGCCTTGAAATGGTTCAAGAGACGGTAAAAACTACAAAGTGTTTTACATGACCTTTGTCCCGCCCCTTGGAATAACCAAGTCGAGGCGTAGTAGCATCGCAGGGTAAGTACTAGAATATCCACGGAAAACCCCACAACAACGTTATGAAGGTCGTGCCCAAGTGACGGATGAAAAAACGCCCCAAACTTACCAAGTAGCGTCTTGCCACAACGTCGACTTAGAGTGGACTAAGAAACGGTATAAACTAACGTCTTGACCAGTTAAGATGATATCATAACAAGCGCCAAGTGCCAAGTGCCAAGTGCCAAGCGCCAAGCGCCAAGTGCCAAGTTCCAAGTGTCAAGTGCCGAGCGCCAAGTGCCAATTTCCAAGTGCCAAAAGCCAAGTGTCGAGTGCCAAGTGTCGAGTGCCAAGTGCCAAGTGCTAACTGCCAATCATTCATTATGCCATGCCTTGGTGACAACCAAGAGGGGCGCGCGACACATAACGACGTACGTCCTAGTACCACAACCAGGGATGCTACATACATACAAACATGGATTATCAATCCTACCATACAAGCCCAACACATACGGGCAAATGCGATAACGAAAGGTATGAAATACTACTATTAACTTATCATGCATTTCTAAAGTTTCTATGACAGGTTCATACGACAATGTCAAACATCAATGCATAAACATAAAAAGGTTCAAGGGGACAACACCCATTGTAACCTCAACCCAGACGCAGGGAGCAAAAACGGTATACAAGGCCTGGTAAAGCAAACACAATCAACCTAATGCCACATGCGAAGTACCAACACCTCTAGCGGGCTGAGCAATACATTCAACACTTACATAGCCTATACGGCTCTTACATACGCGCCAGCGCGGCCCTTATGACATATATATCTATTTACATACTCTACGAAGAGTCTCAGTGCTCGACCATCGACGCGAACAATACCACATTACCAAGCCTATATATACAAGGGCTAACATCATGCAAGTTGCAGTACAAATATCACTGTCAACATCGAATACAATATCAACACGGTGTTCAGCCGCATCTCGAATGCGCAATGGTGCCACTTATCCGACGGCAGACTCCGCAAACTCATTAAGCTTATCAAACAAAAAAGTCGGGAGCAAGGGTATACACACAGCCCGAAAAAAATCATACATCAAGACTCCAACGCCTGCCTAGACATCATCGCAAAATAATTGCGAACTCCTGTACCCTGCAGGGGAGATCTCATCCCCCTCTTTGAAAACACACTCCTGCATAGTCTGTGGGGCAAGGGCGCGCATGCCTCGCCATCAACAACCTTATTACGAAGGGCAGTTACATCGGAATCGAGAATAGAAACTCGAGCCTGCTAAATAGAGCCAGACGCCTCCAATCCAACAACCTTAACATCCAAGAAGTGAGCTTTCTCGTTCGCTCCAGCCAATGCATAACAAACAACATCGTGCTTCTCTTGGAAAAACTATAAAGGAGAAGAGAGTGACAACACCAAATACAACCTAACAAGGAACAAAGATAGAAGCATACGCGAACAACCTATACCAAGAGTAACGAACAATACTCACAAGGGTGAAACGAACCCTCAGCACACGCGCGAACCCTCATCTCATGCGCACGCATCTTCCGACTTTACAAAGGACCTTTCCCAAACCTCCAGGAGAAACAACCCTGTGAAGCACACGCACACCCACCTCGGGAGTGCTCAATAGTAAATCCTTGGCAAAACGGCAGAGAAGAAAGGCACCCACTCAGACACAGAAATATCACTATCAAGTGAGCAAACCAATTGGACGCGCATAAGTGCAGGAAGTGGCATAGTCGCATAGCTCCCACGAGGATACAAATAAGAAAACAAGAAGCGTAAATACGACAAGTTCAATAGAAGGTCAACAACGTACGCAACATACTCGCTCCAATCGGCTCCTCCGTCGAGATCCGGTCCCTCAGCACTGGGGCAGAAAGGGCAAGCGGACAAGTTCAAGCCTCAACATCTTTCCATTTTTTGTGGGAAAGAGCCTTTGACGACTTGCTACCAGCATCCGATTTAGATCGCTTGGAGTTGCTCGAGGGACGAATCTCGAAGTCGGACAACTTTATTCCTGGTCAAGTAAGAATATCGTCAAAAGTGATGAACCGTGTGGTCACAAAACACAACTCATAATTCCACTTCTTTATACCCGAAGGGGCGCCGGTATCCTCGGACTTGCGACTCACGCCCGAACCAGAAGGAAGAATTGATGCCAAGTCGACCTCGAGTCTGAATCGGACTCAGAAAGACAAGTAACACGAAGAGTGGAGCCGGAGGACTTACTCATTCATCTAAAGCCGACAAGACAAGAAGGGTTGAGCCAACCAGTTCCAAAATCGAAATGCCAAACTCCGTTGCACCATCGCAATCAGAGCTCCTACAATACAAGAAAGAAAACGTTCTCCAATCCATGCATACGTCAACCGTGCTACGAAAACTCTGCGAGGAATGATGCGAAAATTCATAGCATGACACTGTTATTCTAAGATCACCAGTTTACAGGATTCGGGAGATTCGTGTCGATCACACACACCTCCTACCAAAAGTGCGCACTTCTTAAGTAGGTGTGCCTCCAAAGCATACGCGCCTCGAGAACGCGCACATCCTCGAAGCGCGCACGCCCTCAAAGCACGCACACGTCGAGACTCTAAGAGGAAGAGTAACACCTCTCGCTCAGAAACTAAGTATAGTAGCAGCGGACATGGCGCAACGCGCGCATGCTTCGACACAGCAACATGAGGCGTAATACCTTACTCCCAGATTATAAGCGCAGCGCGTGCATGCGCGTATCAACATATCAATGTGAGATTTACCACCTCAAGTACGAAGCACCTAACAGATACACTAAGCGGCAATCATGTCCGCACCTCTCGGAGTGGCTATCATGTCCACGAGGCTTTAAGTGGCTATCATGTCTGCGCATCTCGGAGCGGCTATCATGTCCGCATACCCCTCTAAGCGGCTATCATGTCCGCGCATCTCGGAGCGGCTGTTATGCCCGCTCATCGCAGAGATCCAAGTCGCAGAAAACTCTATGTACTCTACCTTGGGGAAAACCAAGTAGCGGTCGCAAGACACAATCTACCTTGGGGAAAACCAAGTAGCGGTCGCAGAATGCACTCTACCTTGAAAACGTCAGGTAGCGGCAACAACACGGATAGGCACGTCGCCTCGCTGAACTTTAACCGACGTCATGGAAGGGTGCCTCGCCTCGTCGACCTCTGGCTTTCTCCCTATCTTGGAAACATAAAGTAGCAGTCGCTGAATGCACCCAACCTTGAAAAAACCGAGTAGCAGTCGTGGAACGCACCCTACTTTGGAAAACCCAAGTAGAAGTCGACACGGGGGCAAGTCCACATGAACGAGCTGAGTACTTAACTATAACATGGCGAACATCCCCACCACGAGGGAAACTCCACACTTACGGACTTATAAGTTCACAACTACTACATAGCGAACATCATCTATACGGGGGCAACTCTATATCAGTAAAGGCCCCGTCCCGACACTTATACAACCTATGCGGCACTACGCGCGTCTGCGCAACCCAATACTACGCACGTCTGCGCGACTCAACACTACGCGTGTCGGCGCGACCTAACACATGTCTATCATGGGACGCTCATCGACAACACGTCGAAGGCCTAACACCTTGTGACTAAGGGGCTAGCACGCCTATGGTCCAAATCGGCACCTACATATTCCTACATGATCTACGCGCCTATACGGCACATACATTTACATACTCGGCCACGTCACTACAAACACTCCCCCTCCGGGGGCAATACTGTATCAACAAAGGTCTGTCTCTCGACATACACATTGCGAATGTATCCTGATATGAAGTGTTCATCAAACGACGTAGCGGATGCATGTCGCCTAGTCTCAGGACCTGCGTATCCGTAATACACATTTCTCTATATAGTGTGAGGGTGAAGTTATACGCACGTTCGCCAAGAAAATAAGGAAAGGCGATGTCAAGGCTCGCGCGCCCAATTATCAGATTTCATACACGCATCAACATGCTCAGAAAAGAGCCTAAGTACTTGACACTACAACACGCGACATCATACTACCATATGTGTACACGCAAAGTCCGTACGCGCGAGGTCCGCACGCGCGAGGTCCGCACGCGCCGCACGCGTGTATATACCTATCTATGTATTATACAAGGAATGATGAAATTTGACTATCTCTGCGAGCATGACTAAGTATGAAAACTAAGCAAGGAGATGCTCTCCTCTTACACCCTTGTGGTATTCATATTCATGGGTAACCTTTACCTCTCCTTATTTTTTCTAACTCTTTTGTATGAGTTACACATGCTTACATACCCGCGCGTACATATGCATGTCTACATATACATACACACATTTGCATATCCGTGTCACGTGTTTATTATTATAATCTTGGCACGTATATACTTATACCCATGTCATTGTATATATATATGCTCATATCTACATGTTTAATTTCATGACATTACACGTCGTGCGTCTGCTCACATACGCGCGTATACCATGTTCGCACACATGTTAGTATTTATACCCATGTTGCATACATAGACTTACATTATTACATATGTACATGTTGCATACGTACACTCGCTGCGCTAACCATGTCAGTAGTTATAGTCACTCTCGTTAAACAAAAGGAGGGATACGCGACATTGAGGCCCACGCGCCAACGGATAGTAAGTCCACTACGAGGTAACTCCCGAACCTAAATTGGACGTCTACCCTATCGTAAAATATAGTCAAGCAAGGGTTACGCCATTACTTGACTCAGGTGCAAATGATGGGTATACGCCCAATTCGGGTTCGTATTTATATTTCGGACTTCACGAACACATCAAACCCACGTAAACGGATCAAAACGCTATACCCCACGAGTCAAAACGGTCCGGATGGGCAACACACACGTTCGGACCGGACTCGTCCGGATTGCCGCCCTCGATGCGCGTATTTTTACACTTAGTCCGAGTTTCCCGATAGCTAACCTTGTTTAAACTCGATCCCGGTTCACGTTTTTCTACCAAACCGGGATCGAACTGCGCAAAATCGGGTTCGAGTCCAAGAGTTCTTATATTTGGATTTTTGGCCACCCATTTCATTTCAAGTCACTTTGGAAATTGGCTTAGGAGCTCTGACTTCTCTCTAACTTTTATCTCTCTAGAATTGCTCTCATTTTGGCATCAGAGAGGGTTCAACGAGCACCACCCCCCTCTCCGCGTGCTCGTTACCGCCCCTCGTGCAGGTGTTAGGAGGAGTATGCACGTACATTGCCAAGAGCGCGCACATGCCAAGAGCGTGCGTGTACGATAGAGCGCGGGTATACTGGAAAGAGCGTACATATGTTGCCCAGGACGCGCATATACCGCATGACGTCTGTAAACACCACAAAGCATACACGTATAGACACAGCTTGCGGACAACCACACTCCGATACCCCGACACTCCGATAGTCCGGCAGTCTGACACCTGCGGGTTCCGACACCCCGAAGAGAATTATACACACCCATTCGACAATCCGTCAGTCCGCGCGGCTAGGTCGAAACATAAATCACTTCTCAAATTATCGATTTACCAGTAAATTACTATAGCTATATCTATAAGTTTAATTTAATATATATTAAATTGAATAGAAAATGAGCATTACTTGACTATGTATAGGTCGTTACTCATTTTATATATACATACATACGATGAATTTGATAATAAATTAAAAGAATTGCAACGAAATAATTTAATTAGACGCTAAATAATTGACAAAATTAGAATTGGATGAGCGTCGAATCGAAATTGTTTGGATGCAATCCTTTGGAAAATTTATTATTAGTACACATAAAAAATAATCACGTGACAATGTAGGTTAATTTTCTATTTAATTTGACAAAAAATATAACGAATATTTTTAAATTGAGAAATCAAGAAATCAATTTAAAAAAAAAAAAAATAAGATAGCCATTTATATTTGAGTCAAAATTAGTGGATTCAAATCTCTTGTCCTATTATTCATGCTCCAAATTATGCATCACCGTTAAGATTTTGACACGTGCCTCTAGATTTAATATTTTCATTTATGATTCACAAATACTATAAGGTTTTAGAAAAAAAAAAATTACAAACAAAATACGTGTCAAGATCTTAATGGTGAGGTATGATTTGGAACATAAAGAGTATGGTAAATGATCTATATCCAAAATTAGTATAACGATTTGAAAAGTGAAACTTTGCAGTTTTTGTTGTAGTGGCATCAAACTCTGGGTCTTGGGCGAGTTCTCTAGTACTTTAATCATTTAATGAGTCGATGTCTTTACTGCAGTTTTTAACCATGAGAGCACTTCCAAGGGTAGTTCCTGGTTCCTAGTTCCATGTTGTAAATTTGTCAGTGTAGAGAGTTCCTAGTTCCTAGTTCCACTTACTGTAGGTTCCTACTTGTAATGATTAAATATGAACTTTGCATTCCAATGGGAGTTCCTAGTTCCAAAATGGGAGTTCCTAGTTCCTAGATTTGCCACTGGACGCTGACTAGGCGCCACTAGGCGTGACTAGGATTACTAATATTACCGTTTTGCCATTATCACGTGAATAGTGAAGTGGGACAGTTCCCACTAGTAGGAACTCCCTCGTTACTGTTCATGTCGGTTCCTACTCTTTAATATTATTTTATTCAATTGTTTTGCTTTTTTATTATATATATATATATATATATATATATAATTATGCTACGCTAAGTTGGACAATGACACAAGCCGTAGTGGGTCATTTTTAATATTAAATAAGTTAAATGATGACACAAACCAAAATTACTACTTTTTTAACTTCGTTTAAATTTCAGAGTTTCCAGACTCAGTTTTTTTTATATTTTACCATGTAACACAACCATCAATTCTAAAATTTAAAAAATAGTATAGAATTCCATAATATTAAACGTTAAATAATTTTTTTATTAAAAAATATTATATTATGTTAATGCATATATATTTATATATAATCTACTAATTATATTATTATATTATTATTCTATAAAATGAATATATTTTTTATTATGATACATTATATAAAAATAATATTTTTTTGAATGATATACAATACATTTTTGTTTTATGTATATTAAAATCATTATTAAAAACACACGAGGGCTTAACCTTTAAGCGATTTACTAATATGTTTCTAATTAATGTGCATAAACGTGATTTTGCTAACGAAGATGAATCACCGATATGATGAAATAACATATATAAACCGATATGATGAAATAATATTGATTGAATTAATTTAATTAATCTCTATTATTATATCAATAATATTATTATACTAATAATTATATTTATCAATCATCATGCCCGTTGAGTAAAGACTGCACCTAATAGTAATATTACTATAGTAAAGTAACGTATAATTATTGAAAAGATTCAACACTTCTAAAGTTAAATTTGATTCTTCCATAGTGAATTATCAAATCAAACAGACAAAAAAAAAAAAAAAGATTCAAGACGATTTGGTCGAACATCTTTGGAAATTTAGTAATGTGTGTGACAATTCTACGTAGTCTCATATATATATATATGTTAATTTTTATTTTAATTGGCAACTTTAATGTATTAATTTTTATATTTTTTTGTAGTGTAATTTTTAAATTATTGCAATCATTATTTTTAAAATATTATGTGCTCATGTATATATTATATTTATTTTTATACAATTTTTAAATACCAAAAGAATCGTAATTACTTTTAAATGTATAGTACGTAAATAATTGAATAAACCTAACGACGCCGACTTTCAAATTTCAGAATAATTGACAACACACGTCAGTCAAAGTTGGAACCCAAATATTTGATATAAAATTGAAAATTTGACGAAATCATAAAAAATGTGAAATTTCGTTAAACAATCAATTACATTTTTATTATTTTGTACATATTTTTTCCAATTTTATTTTAATTAATTCAGTCTAACACTTAAATCTCATTCATTGGTTTGTTCATGTCCATATTTTTAAAAATATGAATATTTAATTTATATATAATGCTTAAAAAATTGGTCAAACATCTATTGGATTTTAATATGCATTTTCTAATTTTATGTTGTCTCAAATATGTATATAAATATGCTCATTTTTTAGTTGAAAATTTTAACATTTTAGTTGTATTTTTCTGTAATATGATTTTTAAATTATGACAATCATATTTAATAAAATTACGTGTTTATTTATATATTATGTTCGTAACTTTTTATATAATTATTTAAATACCAAAATAATTTTGTATTTATAAATATTTAATTTATCTATAGAGTTTTTAGTACAAAAAGTTATATTGTGATTATAGAATTATGTAAGTCCCAATTTGGAAGTGGAAGTAGGTCTCAACTATTGGAGAGAGTTCCTATTTTACTGTAGCACTTACTGTAGCAGTTCACACTTTAATGAGTTGGCAGTGACGTGGTGAATGATGTGGAGGAACTAGGAACTCACCATTGGAAGTGCTTATTCCACAGGCTCCGAGTCTTCTTGCCTATAGATGTGGACCAGACATTTACGGTGTGCATGGCTATTAAATTAGACGGGTTCGACTAAATTTTAAAATGTGTTTGGCCAAAAAAAGACTAAATTTTAAATTTTGCTAAAAAAACCGTGTATAAAATAATCCTAAATAATTTTAAATTTCTCAAATATATTTATTTTTTAAAAATTATAATAATAATATTTTTACTTAAATATTATAATAAAAAAGTCATAGTTATCATATGAAAGTAGATGTGAAGACATTTTGAATGACATTTATCATATTTTTTGTTTATATATAAACCACATAATAATAATAAGTTATTCAATACTAATATGCATAAGTTATCTTAATAGGTTATAATTCTAAAATAAATTTCTAAACAAAATGTGAATGGTGGTATTTTAATATTAAATTTTTATTTGTGTAGAATTTTTGTGTAATATAATAATAAGCTATCAAATGATAGCCTTCATATTTTTTGGGCAAAAAAAATTATTGCCTTTATCAAAAAGGATTTATCGAATCATTTCCGATTCACATAATTTAGTCGTCTAGCTAGATTGATGATCAATGACGGCTCTTCCTCATGAACTAGCACATGTTGACCATGCACACCCACTCTTAATTAAGAGTCTTATAGAAGAAATATAATTTGTTGGACCTAAATCTTCGCGGTCGTTGACTCGAAAGTCGTCGAGTCCTTAAAGTATTGTGTAGTTACGCTGACGGGTTATTCGAGCTCGCGGGTGTACGACAGTCGGGGTATCGGACATTTGGAGTGTCGAGGTGTCG
Organism: Clarkia xantiana subsp. parviflora; assembly: GCA_036873135.1. Lineage (NCBI taxonomy): Eukaryota > Viridiplantae > Streptophyta > Magnoliopsida > Myrtales > Onagraceae > Clarkia > Clarkia xantiana. Next base: position 14,909,241 of record JAPTYO010000012.1, read on the forward strand.
GAATGTCGGACTGTCAGGGACTTGCAAGCCCTTGAAATGACTAAGTGTTTAGGTATCTTGCAGTGTCTGCGCATGCGTGTGTCTTTTGGAGTTTGCGCTTGTGCGTGCCCTGTAGTGTATGCGCATACGCGCACTGTTGGGATCCGAACCCGACGAGGTGTCGGGTCCTAGTATAGGTGCGGATATGTGTCTCGGGTCTTTAGTATGTCGGGACTCCGCACTTGTCCGGGTACGTGCGTCTCCGTATACCTGCACAAAAGGGCAATATCGCACACCACGCATGGGGGGTGGAGTGCGATAACCCTCTCCGATGCTTAAATTAGACATCTTAGAGAGAGAAAGCTAGAGAGACGTCAGAGCTCCCTCTGTCCACTTAGTTGTGAAATGAATGATCAAGACTCCTATTTATAGAGAACCTTGGAACCAGACCGGGTTTTGAACGGTCCAACGTCGGTTTAATTGTAAAAATGAGAACCGGACGTGGACGAGCGTGAAGTTGACGTCGGAGAGCTCGACACGTTTTGTATATGCGTATATAGGAGTTCACGCGCATTTATGGACGCAATCCGGACGAGTCTCTCATTCAGGGCACGCGCACGCGTACCCCGGGCCATTTTGGACTTATGGGTGATTATTTTAGAATCGTTGGTGGGTTTGACGTGCAGGCAAAGTCCGAATAATATAAAACGGACCCGAATCGGACGTAAACCCATCATTTGCCCTCGAGTCAAATAATGGCGTGACCCTTTGTTTGACTCTATTTTTGATAGAGTATACGTTCGATTTATGTTCGGGTGTTACCTCGGTGTGGACTATACTGTCCGTTGGCACGTGGGCCTCAATGTCACGTGTCCTTTATTTCGTTTGATAAGGGTGACTATAAGTGTTGACATGGTTAGCGAAACGAATATACGTATATAAAATGTATATATGTAATGATATAGGACTATGTATGCAACATGGATGTAAACACTGACGTGTGTGTGATCATGGTATACACGTGTACGTGAATAGACGCGCGACATGTAATGTCATGAAATTAAACATGTAGATATGAGCATATATATATATATATATATATATATGCAATGACATGGGTATAAGTATATACGTGCCGCGATTATAATAATAAACACGTGACATGGATATGAAAACGTGTGTATTTATATGTAGACAAGCATATGTACGCGCGGGTATGTAAGCATGTGTATGTGCTAATAACTCATACAAAAGAGTCAGAAAAAATAAGGAGAGGAAAACCTTCAACTTCACACTATACAGATTAGTGTGTGTTACGGACGCGCATGTCCTGCTATTGCGGGGCGTCATGCATCTGCCGCGTTGTTGACGAACGCCTCATAATAAGAGTGTGTTCGTAACGTATGTCGAGAGACGAGGCCTTTGTCAAAATAGTATTGCCTTCGGAGTGGGAGTGTTTGTAGTGACGTGGCCGGGTACGCGAATGTATGTGCCGAATAAGCTCTTAGATCATATAGGTGTATGTAGGTGCCAGTTCGAACCATAGGCGCACTAGCCCCCTTAGTTGCGAGGTGTTAGGCCTCCGACGTGTTGTCGATGAACGTCTCATGCTAGACATGTGTTGGGTCGCGCAGACGCGCGTAGTGTTAGGTCGCGCAGACACGCATAGTGTCAGGTCACGTGGACGCGCGTAGTGCCGTATAGGCTGTATAAGTGTCGGGACGAGACCCTTACTGATATAGCGTTGCCCCCGTATAGATGATGTTCTCTATGTAGTAGTTTGAATTTATAATTCAGTAGGTGTGGAGTTGCCCTCGTGTCGGGGATGTTCGCCACATAGTTGTCTCGGACGCGGGTGTTGACCCTTGAGCCAACTGCCACTTGGGTTTTCCGAAGTAGGGTGCGTTCCACGACTGCTAGTTAGTTTTTCCAAGGTTGGGTGCATTCAGCGACTTCTACTTGATGTTTCCGAGGTATGGAGAATTCCAGAGGTCGACGAGGTGACGTACCCTTCCATGTCGTCGGTCAGAGGTCGGCGAGGCGACGTGCTATCCATGTTGTTGCCGCTACCTAGCGTTTTCAAGGTAGAGTGCTTCCTGCGACCTCTACTTGGTTGTAGATATGTTGATGTGATGCACAGACATTAAAGTCGTTTGGGAATTTGCGGACATAATAGCCACTTAGAGGTGTGTGGACATGATAGCCATTTAGTAGTGCGCGGACCTGATAGCCGCTTCAAGAAATGCGGACATGATAGCCGCATAGAAATGTGTGGACATGATAGCCACTTGGTGTATCTGTTAGGTGCTTTGTATGTGAGGTGGTAGATCTTACATTGACATGTCGACGCGTGTGCGCGGTGTTGCGCTTAGGGCTTATACTTAGAATTTGGAAGCGGATTGTTATCCCTTGTTGACGTGTTGAAACATGCGCGCGCTGCGCCAGATGTCTACGTACTTAGTTTTTGAATGAGAGGTGTAACTCCTCCTTCTTAGTGTGTTGGCGCGCATGTGCTGCTCTTTGCATCTCTATACTTAGTTTTCAGACGTGAGGTGTTTCTCCCCCTCTTATTGCGTTGACGCGCGCGTGCTAAACATTTGGTATGGTAGTCCCTGCGAATCTCGCAGGCTGGCGATCTTAGAGTAAGAGTGTTACACTATGAATTTTTATGACTTCCTATTTGTAGGCCGTTCTTCTAATGTGACGACGCGTTGTTGCTGTTGCGGACACTCCGTCTCATTCCAAAACCAACGGAGCTGACTCCGAGGTGCATCCCTCGAGCGATCCCAAGCGGTCGAAATCTGGCAGTGGCGAGGCGTCGAACGTTAAGAGTTAGGCTCGCGCGCCTGCTATGTCTGCCCCCGGTCGAGGGACCGGACCTTAGAGGAGAGGTCTCCTCATTAAATTGTGTAACCTTTCTTTATTTTCTTACTATACTTTTTTGTTTGGGCCGTCTTTTTTATCTTTGTGTGCGTTCATAGGTATTGCGCCCCTTGCCGCGCTCACCTGGGCTGACTTGGTTCGTCCTGCCAAGGATGCTATCACTGGTGGGGAGTGGGCACCCTTTGCTTGTTGGGGGGCCACGTTTTGCCGAAGGTTCCAGCTTGACTACTCCCGAGGTGGGAGTACGTGTGTTCCGGAAGATTATTCCTCTTGTCGATCAAAGGGTTCGTCCCAGCGAACCTGAGGATGCGCACTCATACGATGAGGGTGCGATGACATGTCTTGCGCCTGTAAGTATTCATCCTTACTCTTTTATAACTTGTCTTTCTTCCCTTGTGATTTAACTCACGGAGGAGAAGAAAGCACTTTAGGAAAAGTGCGACATGGTATGTCGCGAGCTGGCGAGCGTGTAGGAGAAGACGCGCTTTTTGTATTCGGAGGTTGCTGACTTGGAGACGGGGACCTCATCTCGTCAGGTTCGAGTTGTTGTACTCAAGTCTGATGTTGTTGCCCTTCATAAGAAGGTTGCTGAGGATAGCGAGGCGCACGGCCTTGCCTTGCTAGCTGTGGAGGAGAAGGCCTATGCAACATGCAAGGTTGATGGTGTGGTGGAGTACAAAGACTCGGAGTCCTATAGGACTGAGATTCAGGCAGGTGCTGACGACCTGTTGTACGAATCCATCGAGGGCTTTATTGAACAGGTATATACTGTTGCCCTCGATTTCTGCTTTGATCAGTTGGGTGTATATGCCACGTTTTCCACTGGGCATGTGGCTGCCTTGCGTCTTAAAGACGGAATTGTTCCCCCGTCTGTTGTGGCGAATGCCCCCAAATTTCTGAGGCGCCTTCCCTTGAGGTTATTAGGGCGGATGCCCCCGAGGATGTTGAGGCGACTGCCTCATGGGATGTTGTGGCTGATATTCACCAGTATGAATTAGTATTTGATGATTATGGAGATTTGAGTATAGTGGTGGGGGCTCCTCTGAATGAGGTTGTAGCTGATGCATGCGGTGATGCTGATGTTGTTGATGTTCCTAACGTGGTGTCGAGTTTATCGTTGGTTTTATATTGAACCTTTGTATATAGTTTTGGTTCCCCGTGTCGGGTTGAGGTTGCATTTGGGGTGTTGTCCCTTTGAACCTTTTATGCTTATGTTTTGATGCTTGACATTGTCATATGAACCTATCTTGGATAGTTTAGTAATGAATGATAACTTGGTAGTTGTTGGATATGATACAAGGCAACCTAGTATAAGTCGACAGAATAAAAGTCGAGATCTCAAAAGAACATATGGTCGACCATTCGAGTCCAGAATAAGGAGATGAAGATGAATGGTCGACTATCCTACAAACAGAAGTCGACTTCCAAGACAGCAACCATAAGGGACAATGCCAAAAGGTCGTCCAGGGCTCCCCTCCTAAAAGAGTAAGTCGAGTCGAAGACCAAAGCTTCCCTTCTCAAGGTGCAAGTCAAGTCGAGTCGATCATCAAGAGTTTAGGAGAAACCTCCCCTCTTAAGGAAAGGACAGGTGGAGACCTGCTCGCCGCCTCTAGAAGACTTCCCTCCTAAGGAAGAGGCACCAGCTGGCGACGTGCTTACCACCTACTGACTTCTCACCGTCTCTCCTAACCCAATCATAGAAAGGCAGTCACCGCCATTAAACAGCCAATCAGGGCACAGTAGTCGCCATATAAAGTCGGTAATATCTCCCTATAAATAGGGGTACATTCTAAAATATAAAGTTAAGTTTTGCTATATACTTCATATTATTCTCTCTAAATCCATTACTGACTTAAGCTTGGAGTGAAATCAGGGGCCATCCCCACCCATTTTTAGGTCCTCTCCTCACACAAAGCCTCAAAAGGAAACTAAGTACCCAAGATGTCAAAAAAGATACCTAAGAGAGCTAGCCTGCGGCGATATCTCAAAGTCCGTTACCCGAAAATCAAGGCCACGTCATTTTGATCCCAACATTTGGCGTCGTCTGTAGGAACCTGATCAAAAAGCATGGCCTCCGAGAAGAATAAGATGCCAAGCCCCGTTATAGAGGAGATGGGAAACACTCAAGTATATCCCACCACCTCAAGTCCAACACCTAGAGAAGACCCACCCGCGCCTCATGCTAACGGCACTGGTGGTGAAGAGAACCTCAATCATGCCCAGTCATTACCCAATCTTGAGGAAGCAAGAACAGTCCCTTCGGCTGTCCCTCAGGAGATAATGGCGGCCTTCATAGCCTTCTGGAACCAGACCCAGGCGGGAACCGTTCCTGATAAAAAGGAACCAACTCGAGAAGCCTCCCAGAAGGAAGAGGTGGCCACTAGTGTGAAGATCGTAGAAGAAAATCTTTTGGAGAAAGAGGTTCCCAAAGCTCCTGAAATCGAAACGGCGAGCAAAGGCCCTGTCCTATTCACTATAGGACAGGTAGAAGAATTGTTGAAAAAGAAGAGAAGAGGAGCGAATGATCTACTTACTGTTCACGACCACACTTCTCATCATTTCTCCAAGAGGCTATTCAACACTCGAGTTCCTCCACAAATCTTTACAAGGAACATCGATGATTACACGGGTGAGGGAGACCCGATTTGCCATATCAACGCCCATAACTCTTCTCTTTTGGGAAGAGGGGCAACTCCGGACCATTACGCGGCGCCTTTCCCAACAACCTTGAAGGAAGAGGCGTCCACTTGGTTTTATGGTCTTCCCGACAATTCAATTGACTCGTGAGAAGAATTGAAGGCTAAGTTCATAGAAGGTCATATAGGCCAAAGACAACGCCTCAAGAGTATGGACTTTCTAGATAAAATTGAGCAAGGTCCTGATGAAACCTTAGCCAATTATTATACTAGATACCACAAGATACTCCAGCAGTTGAATGAAGACGCTACTGATGGCGAGTTGATCAGGACCTTCTGGAGGGGTCTCAGAGTGCAGAGTCAAGCTCCGAAGGATAGCATGGTGATGAAGCTAGTACGAAATATTGACGCTCTCGCCATCAAGGTTAAGAAGTATATCGACTTGGAGAGGTCACACGAAAGATCGCCCATAGAAGCCAAGAGGCAGATCGTCCCGACCAAAGTTGAAGAAGGTTCTGCTTCTCGACCATCCAAGAGAGATGAGAGGCGAGAAGGGGCTTTCCGACATGGAAATCGCCCGGAAATGAAGAGAGACTCTAATCCTTATTCTGCAAAGTTCACTCCTCTCACACATAATATATCTGTTGTACTTCAAGAGATGGAGAAACTTAGGCTGCATGATCCCCCTCTAGTTAGAAAGAGTCCGATGGGATCTCAGATGAATGATTACTGTCGTTATCATCGAGTTCAAGGGCACGATACTAACGAATGCGTCGCCTTAAAACACGATATTGAGGCGCTAATTCGAAGAGGTAAACTATTAAAGTTTATCGAAAAACCTTCCAAGGCGCCTAGGAAATGAAGCCGTAGCCCTCGGAGGAATTCTCGATCTCCCCTTCATGACAATCTTACCCCGACTCAACGAGGGACGATAAATGTCATCGCCGGAGGATTTGCTTCTGGGGGAGAAACTAGTGTCGCCCGAGAAGTCTACGCCGCCCGAATCTCACAAGGGGTGAAGGAAAGGCACATGAGGAAATCAACCCAATAACCATAAGCTTCACCACTGATGATTTAATGATGGTTACTCAACCTCACGATGATGCCTTGGTTATCACCGCCACTTTAGCGGCATACAAAGTAAAGAGGATTCTCATCGACGGTGGAAGTTCGACGGATATACTCTTTTATGAAGCTTTCCAAAACTTGAGGTTAACTAGAAGATATCTCCTGAAGGTCAAATTTCCCCTCATAGGTTTCGCCGGAAGAACTACCTATCCGATGGGAGCCATCAAACTACCAATGATTATGGGAAAAGGAAAGACAACCCTGACAATTGATGTACTTTTTTTGGTCGTCGACGCCGCCTCAGCATATAATGCTATCATCGGAAGGACTACTCTCAATCCTCATCAGATGATCCCGTCGACTGCTCATTAAGTAATGAGGTTCCCGACGCTACATGGGATAGGAGATGTAAGAGGAGATCAAACCACATCCCGACGGTGCTACGTCAGCTCGATGCGACGTCGCACTCAAAGAGAAGTCTTAGGAACAACGCCTAATTAAGAAAAGTAAGTCTGTTTATCTTTAAGACTAATGTTTGTTCTATGATGTTTTTTTGTGTAAGACTCAGGAAGGATAAATAAATATAGCCTTTTAAGGCTCCTTTATTCCAAGATATCTTGAGCCCTTCCGTCAAAATACTCAAATAATCGACTATCAACAATCTGATATCATCTAAATTACTCAGATTAGTCGACAAAGAGGTGGAGTTGATGATAAACTTTTTCCGGTTCAAGAGTCGACCATCAACAATCTGATATCATCTAAATCACTCGGATTGGTCGACTACTTGAAAGAGATTAAGTATTGAAGATAAACTTTTTTCCAAATCAAGAGTCGACTATCAACAATCTGATATCATCTAACTCACTCAGATTGGTCGACTACTTGAAAGAGATTAAGTATTGAAGATAAACTTTTTCCGAATCAAGAGTTGACCATCAACAATCTGATATCATCTAAATCACTCGGATTGGTCGACTACTTGAAAGAGGTTAAGTATTGAAGATAAACTTCTCTGAATCAAGAGTCGACCATCAACAATCTGATATCATCTAAATCACTCAGATTGGTCGACTACTTGAAAGAGGTTAAGTATCGAAAATAATCAAGAGTCGACCATCAACAATCTGATATCATCTAAATCACTCAGATTGGTCGACTACCTGGAAGAGGTTGAGTACTATAATCTGATCTTCTTGAAGTCATATATCGACCATCCGGAATCTGATATCAACCAAATCACTCAGAGGGGTCGAGGACTCAGAAGACAGGGAATGAGTGCATGAGAATTTCCAAAAGAGGTCTCCCTTCTATTATTGATAAACACAGATTACATCAAGTCGGGAAAGAAAAGAAAAGAATCCATACAGAGTTTTTCCTACTCCTAGCCTCCTCCGCTAAATATTCTCGAAGAACCCCCACCTTCGAGAAGTCAAAGTTAGGGTCCATGGCCCTGATGTCCTCTATCATCGAAGCAAAGCTTGAAAGGAGCATCTGCCCGCTGACTACGGCAGCGTCGGTTTGGAATTCACTACTAGCGTTGTAGCCAGCAACGATCTCCAGGGTGGGCTTCTTGTACGCCTCTACCTCCGCCTTCAGCCTGGCAATCTCCTCTTGGTGAGAAGCTACCTTGGCGCGGAAAGTCCTCATAATAGTGGCAGAGGTACGGCGAGCACTGTCAAACAATGCACCAAGAGTCATGGAGGCCCTTTGAATATCCTTAAGGGAGGAGAGCTCTTCAAACATAGTCACCGAAGCCTCATCAGACGAAGAAGCTCCTCTTCCAGGCGAGTAACCTCTCCTTGAAGGCACTGCACCTCTCCTAACTCCGACTCCACCGAGGCGAGTCTCTCTTTTAAAGAGGAAACTTCCTCGTCCAAGTCAACGAGCAGCTGACCAACTTGGAGAAAGTCGCGAGTAGCCTAGAAAAAACAGGGCAAAATAAGTACGGGATCGACCTAAAAAATTATATGTGATAAAAAAGAATAGGAAAACTTCTTTACCTTGGCCTGCCGGTGTAAGAATACGCGAGCAGTCTCGCCGGCACAATCGACGGGTAGGCGAGGGTGGTCTTGATGAGGGATGGAGCCATTTATGAGGTGGAGGGCTAACTCTCTATTGGCGATAGAGTGACCCTCCTTCAACTGTTATCCTTTCAAAGAGGCGAGGGGATCCCAGTCGGTATTTCCAGATGAAGACTCGGGGGCAGAGTGGAGCATCTTCCAAGTAAATGGAGGACCCTCAATCTTCAAGCCAGACATGGCTTGGGAACTCAAAGATTCGGCACGACCCCTACCCTTCGGATCGACTTCATATAGTCGGCGACGATCGAGGAGATCACTCATAATACTAACTCCTTCAACTATCTACAAAGGAGATCAGTCATAACACTGACTCCTCGACTTCATATAGTCGGCGATGATCCAGGAGATCAGTCATAATACTGAATCTTTGACCAGTCATAAAACTGACTCCCCTGACCTCCGAAAATCTCCATCTACAAAGGAGATCAGTCATAACACTGAATCCTCGACTTCATATAGTCGGCGACGATCCGGGAGATCAGTCATAATACTGACTCCTTCAACCATCTACAAAGGAGATCAGTCATAACACTGACTCATCGACTTCATATAGTTGGCGAAGATCCGGGAGATCAGTCATAATATTTACTCCTTCAACTATCTACAAAGGAGCAGTCTTAATTGACTCCTCGACTTCCTACAGTCCACAGCAACCAAGAGATCAGTTGTAACACTGACTCCCCTTGCCACCGACTCCTGAAAGTCGCCCCTAAAAAAGATACGACCTAGTCTACAAGTTATAAAAGAGCAGTCTTAATCGACTCCTCAACACTAAAAGGCCATCCCGACAAAAAGAGATCAGTCTCTGCTGAATCATCAATTCTATCAACGCCAAATGACGGAAAGAAACCTAAGTGCTAAGAAAGCCGAGATGCAAAACCCTTTTTCTCATCAAAGAAGGTACTCGACATAACTCCTTCCCCTTTATTTTAAAGACTAATGACTTATGTCTCGGGGCAAGTGTTGGATATGATTCAAGGCAACCTAGTACAAGTCGACAGAATAAAAGTCGAGATCTCAAAAGAACATATGGTCGACCATTCGAGTCCAGAATAAGGAGATGACGATGAATGGTCGACTATCCTACAAATAGAAGTCGACTTCCCAGACAGCAACCATAAGGGACAAGGCGAAAAGGTCGTCCAGGGCTCCCCTCCTAAAAGAGTAAGTCGAGTCGAAGACCAAAGCTTCCCTTCTCAAGGTGCAAGTCAAGTCGAGTCGATCATCAGGAATTTAGGAGAAACCTCCCATCTTAAGGAAAGGACGGGTGGAGACCTGCTCGCCGCCTCTAGAAGACTTCCCTCCTAAGGAAGAGGCACCAGCTGGCAACGCGCTTATCACCTACTGACTTCTCACCGTCTCTCCTAAACCAATCAGAGAAAGGCAGTCATCGCCATTAAACAGCCAATCAGGGCACAGTAGCCGCCATATAAATTCGGTAATATCTCCCTATAAATAGGGGTACATTCTAAATATAAAGTTAAGTTTTGCTATATACTTCATATTATTCTCTTTAAATCCATTACTGACTTAAGCTTCGGAGTAGAATCAGGGGCCATCCCCACCCCTTTTCAGGTCCTCGCCTCATATAAAGCCTCAAAAAGAAACTAAGTACCCAAGAGGTCAAAAAAGATACCTAAGTGAGCTAGCCTGCGGCGATATCTCGAAGTCCGTTACCCGAAGTTCAAGGCCACGTCATTTTGATCCCAATAATAGTAATATTTCATACCTTTGTTTTCATGATTGTCCATGTGGTGTGGACTATTGAGTAGAGTTAAGACTCGTCCTCTGATTGGATGTAGCATCCGCAGTTGTAGTTGGGAGACATATGTCCCTATGTTACTTGCCCATCTTGGTTATACCAAGGCATGGCGTAATGAGGATGTGGTAAACACATGTATTGTGTGCTTGCCGTATTTCATGGGTTGTAACGCGCAAGAAAAGTGACGCTTGGAATTTATGGGTAGTAATGCGTAAGGCCGTTGTCCTGGTACTTGGCATTTATGAGTAGTAATGCACAAGACCATAGAGTGACCCTTGGCATTTATGGGTAGTAATGCACAATGGCCTTTTACGGTACTTGTCATTTACGAGTAGTAATGCGCAAGACCCACATACACACGTGAACGTGTCGTCTCGACGAATCGAGACCTTAGTTTTTACCGTCTCTTAGTCCACTCTAAGGCGACGTTGTCACAAGACGCTACTTGTTATTTTAGTGCGTTTTTCTATCTGTTAGTTGGGAACACCCCACGTAACGTTGTTGCAAGGCGTTCTGTTGGCTAACCTAATTACTTGCCCTGCGATGCTAGTACGCCTCCACTTTGTTAGTCAAAGGGACTTGACAGAGGTCGTGTAATACGCCTTGTAGTTTATACCGTCTTTTGGGCCATTACAAAGCGACGTTGTAGCAAGACACGACTTGCCAATTTTGAAATTGTTTTGATCCGCTACTTGGGTACCCCCGTTATAGCGTTGAGGCAAGGTGTTCCTTGGCTAGTCCTTGTACTGACCTTGCGATGCTACTACACCTCTACCTGGTTATTCTAGGGGGCTGTACAAGTTCGCATTACACGACTTGTAGTTTTTTTCCGTCTCTTTGGCTATTCCAAGGCGATGTTGTGGCAAGACACTACTTGCTTAGTTGGAGTGTTTTGTTTCCGTTATTTGTTCACGGACAAGATAACGTTTTACAAGACTTGACTTGTAGGTTTGTTGATTTTTTAGATGTGTTGTGTATTGCAGCGATTGTATGATATGCTCCTACCGGCGTAGAAATGTGGTACGTAATAATGAACGCAACTTGTTGGTAGTAGTAGGTTCTCATGGGGTTGCCCTCGTAAAGAGGATGTCGCACCATGTTTCATGGGGTTGCCCTCGTATAGAGGATGTCGCGCCATGAATTCTGGGGGTGAATCACGCCCAAGTGTTTAGTAATCTATACTGGTGTCATTTTCCATAGTAAGATGTCATGGGGGTTGCCCTCGTAAAGAGGATGTCGCGCCATGTAAATGTGTGGGGTTGCCCTCGTATAGAGGATGTCGTACCACGTAGTAGATGACCGCCTCTTGGTTGAAAAAAACCAAGGAATTGTTGTTGTAATCATGGGGTTTCCCCCAAGTGGGGATGTCACACCATGTTATTTGTAAGTAATCCTTAGAAAAATTTCCAGGATGTAGCTGTGTAGAGTAGACATAATAGATGTCGCGCGAGAGAGCGTATTGAGTGCTCGTTGTTGACGTCAAGTGTTGACGTGTTGGTGGCGTATAATATAGGCCGCTTATTGTGTTTAGCGTAATAGCTTGTATTGTTGATGCAAGTTGTATGCATAGAGTCCACTACTTGGTATGATTCCAGAGCAGGGTGTATGTGAGAATAATGTACCTATGAGAATACATTAACTTCATTAAATAATTGCAATACTTGCAATATGATAGAGAATAGATGAAGTTCTAATGTCTTCTTCAATTAGTATATGTATTTAAACTTTTGTATGAACACTCCTTTTGGTTGACGACACATGTTAAGCATGGAACTTTTTCAAACATTCCTAGCTGTATATGTTTGTTAATATATCGCTGTTTGCGTTCTTTAGTCGATGCGCGTAGTTGCATCCATGTCGTGATGCGAATATATGTCTGCGATCGCTACTTGATGTTGCTCCCAAGGTGAGATCCAATATATGCTGTGAGTATTCCCGTAAGATACTGTGACGACATCGTTCGGGATGTGCATGCGACCACTATTTGGTGTTATTCCTAAATAGCGTCCAATGTTTGAGTAGTATGCTCTACTGAGCGTCATGAGTTTTCACTAACTTAGAGGCTTGCTTTGGTGATAAAAGTGACATATATGCCACTTCTACTTAGCTTGGATGCCTAAATAGAGTGTTCGTAAATAGAGAATTCCAGGGACTGTTGTATACAACCTCCACTTGGTGTTGTCTCCTTGTATCTGTATATAACCTGTCTCAAACTGTTTCGAATTGATTCGAGGTATATATTGGTTAGTAAGTAATATGGAGCTATAAGGCTCCTTTGTAAGGCTATGTCGCATGTCATGTTGTCCAACTGGACTAGATTAGACTGGACTATTCGATCCGCATATCAGGTTCGGCTAGTTCGCTCTGTTCAGCTTGTAATGTCAATATGATTGGATCAGACTATTCGCAACTAGTCTGTTCCATTCAGCTTGCATTATGTTCTGACTAAATAAGACTATTCGGGATAGATATCTTACCCGAGTAGTTTGTTCTATTCAGCTTAGTATTTCTCATAGAGTTAATACCTCTTAATCGAGTTTCGGCAATATGTCGGTTACTTGGACTTTTTAGAGTAGAAGAGATCGCCTTTCGAGGGCGATACCTGATGTTGATATCTTGGATTGAATTCGTATAGGATGTTGATGTTTTTTTCCTTGTATGTGGCTTCCTCTTAGGAAGGGTGGTGTTGCATGTTCGCGTGCTCGCGCGTTTGCGTGATCTTTCGTTTCCGAAATTCTTCATTATAGTTTGGTAGGGTGACAAGCACTTGTTCGTTCGGTGCCCCCCAAGTCGTTTGGCAGTCACACCATTTTTCTTTGCTCGAGTGCGATGAGTATCTCTTGTAAGTAGGATACCGCTAAACCCTTGTGATAATCGTAGTTCACGATGTGCCCCCGTTCTTGCGATGAGTGTTTGGCATTTCCCTTGGTGACTGCAGTGTGGAAACGCCCATTCTTGAGGAGGATTTTTAAATTCCCTCCTTCCTATTCCTTGCATTTTGATGCAAGTGTATTTGTTGGTGGGATTGAGTAGGGATAACTGTTCCCAGCTTGGACGCATGTCTCTTTGTGGTGAGAAGCATTGGTATGCTTTGTGTCGAACTCGCGCGTTCTTATGATTCTTCATGGTATTGTACCTCCGCCGTGGCTATGACTTGTAGCTTAACTTCTTTTGAAGTTGTGCTTGTGTTACGGGTGTAGTGCTTATGTTACCTTTAACATTCGCATTAGGTCACACATGCCTGTGTAAGTGCGTGTAAGCATATGTAGGTGCGCGTGTAGGTGCGTGTAGGCACATGTAGGTGCGTGTAGGCACATATAGGTGCGCGGGATTGACTGGGGACTATCCATTCGTGTTAGAGTCGCCTCTTTCTTATTTGCTCGGCGAAGAAGTATTTGTAGGATGTCGGAGACAGCTATGTCGTATTTTCCACGTGATGGGTTTGGCACAGATGTGCGTATAGCGCAGGAGTCGATATTGAATAATGTTCCGCACTAGACATTAGTGATGGGATTGTCCCTTGAATGGTGCCCCCTTGTTTTTTACCGCGATGCGATATTTGAAGAGTTTGGACTCCTTCATAGAGGTGTAATCAGCGCATGCCCCTGTGATGTATACTTTTGGTACCAAACGTTTGAAAAAATGTGGCTTTTGGTACATCCGTTAGTTGGCCGTTAGTTTTGTCCGTTAAATGACATGTGCAAGTCACGTGATCGACTCTAAACTTTTAATTTTGTTCAATTTAGTCCATCAAATATATTCCTAACTTTTATTTTGTTTAACTTAGTCATAACACTTCAAAATCGGACCCAATTAAACAAATCGAATTCAATTGACATAGCCCCATTTGGGTCAAATTTACCCAATTGGAGATAGGTCCCAATTGGGTTCGATTTTGAAGTTTTAGGACTAAATTAAACAAAATAAAAGTTATGAATATATATGAGGGACTAAATTGAACAAAATTAAAAGTTTAGAGTCGATCACGTGACTTGCACATGTCATTTAACGGCCAAAATTAACGGCCAACTAACGGATGTACCAAAAGCCACATTTTTCAAACGTTTGGTACCAAAAGTATACAAAACTAAACATCCAGTACTAAAAGCCACATTCGGTCAAACATGTGGTATGAAAAGTACCTTTAACCCTTTTCCTTATCATAAGATAAAAATTTGTAATGTATAGAAATAATTATAACATTCAGTTTATGGTATGGGGTTACTCCCTGTGTCAATCGTTAGAAACCCTCGGTTTGAGCTCTCGTCAACCTTGTGTTGAATATATACTTGCTTTGTGTTGATCGCCCACAGGTACGACCTGCAATTATATTAGTGTATATATATAGTTGTTACTATAAAGGATACACTTGCGATAGGCATGCTAGCGGGCGTCTTGGGGATTCACATTGGTGCCCCCCCCCCCCCCCCAATAAGGTCTGGACTATGTCGTCTTGTAATTGGCTTCAGTCGATGACGATTTCTAGAGGTAGCGGTCCCTTCGCCGAGCCGGAGTGATCACGACACGTGAAAACTGTTGGTCGAACGTCGATGATTGGTGGTAATAGATGTCGCAATTGTGGCAGTGTTAGTGGTGATAACAGCGATTACTGCTGCCTTGGTGCACTCTGTTGTAGGGGTGGCGGTAGACGCGGTCGCCACAGCGGTGGTTACGACGTCAGAGTAGCGCAGCATAGCGCGACGTAGCGCTCCAGTGTTGGTCTTTGCATGTCTCTTTTCTAGACCATGCATCTCTTGTTGAGATGCCTCTATGAATGTCCACGTTTGGATTGGTTCATCATCATGTCGGTGTTCTTCAGCATGTTGCATCTTCTAGGACGCGTATGCTTTCCCTTGCATAACACCACCATGTATGACGTATATGTTTGTCATATAGTTGTTGCTGGTAAGCGAGAGCTTGTTCGTTCGATTCCCACAGACGGCGCCAAAATGTTGGATCCTGACTCTTCGTGGGCCGTTGACCCGAAAGTCGTCGGGTCCTTGAAGTGTTGTGTAGTTATGCTGACGGGTCATTCGAGCTTGCGGGTATCCGGCAGTCGGGGTGTCGGACACTCAGAGTGTCGTGGTGTCGGACTGTCGGAGAGTCGGAGTGTCAGGGACTTGCAAGCCCTTGAAATTACTAAGTGTTTGGGTATCTTGCAGTGTATGCGCATGCGTGTGTCTTGTAGAGTATGCACGTATGCATGCCATGCAGTGTATGCGCATATGCGCGCTGTTGGGATCCGAAGTCGACGAGGTGTCGGTTCCTGGTATAGGTGCGTGGATGTGTCTCGGGTCTTTAGTATGTCGGGACTCCGCACGTGTCCGGGTACGTGCGTCTCCGTATACCTGCACAAAAGGGAAATATCGCACACCACGCAGGGGGGGTGAAGTGCGATGAACCCTCTCCGATGCTTAAATTAGATATCTAAGAGAGAGAAAGCTAGAGAGAGATCAGAGCTCCCTATGTCCACTTAGTTGTGAAATGAATGATCAAGGCTCCTATTTATAAAGAACCTTGGAATCAGACCAGGTTTTGAACGGTCCAACGTTAGTTTAATTGTAAAAATGCAAATCAGACGTGGACGAGCGTGAAATTGACGTCGGAGAGCCCAACACGTGTTGTATACGCATATATAGGAGTTCACGCGCATTTATGGACGCAATCCGGACGAGTCTCTCGTTCGGGGTACGCGCACGCATACCCCAGACTGTTTTGGACTTACAGGTGATTATTTTAGAACCGTTAGTGGGTTTGACGTGTAGGCGAAGTCCGAATAATATAAAACGAACCCGAATCAGACGTATACCCATCATAATTTATTTATTTATAGCATGTAGGTGAATACACCCGCCCACCCACCCATACTTACATACACACAATGACACAAATATTACTTATTTCATATTTGTAGGTGAATAGCTGACAATCGTTTGACGAATCATTAATATTATATTGATTTGATGATGCATATTTTTATAACTTATTATATTAATCTTTACGTACACTGTTAGTTGCTTAAGAAAAAATATTGTTTTTAGCTGCACCCAAAGCAATAAATTGTGGGTGCCACGCACTCATATATATTAGGGTTTAATTAGCCTAATATATTCAAAGGGTAGAAGCGAACAGTCAATTGTCTACCAATCCATATTACACAATAACCAACCAAGCAAAGTTAGGTCATTTTGAGGTAATTAATGCAACGTTGTAACACATAATTTCTATCTATGTGCCACGTTATTAGGAAAATGGCCACGTTAAGTAATGCCCCTAGAATTTGATTACTACAGAATCCATCCAATAATAACCTAAAGCTAGTGGCCAAAATAATAGTATTAGTAATAATAATAATAATAATAATAATAATAATAATAATAATAATAATAATAATAATGTAAAGTTAGTCTCTGGAAATAGGCACCACTTCAATTGGTGTTGTTGTTGTACCAACCTTACTCCATTCCATATAACTCCATTCCTTCAATTCAACTAATCCAAATAGTAACTTCTTAACAGTGGTTAAATCCTCTTGTAAAATGAGTTGCAATCTTTAAGAGCGAACATCACTGACCACTTGCGCAGACAGTAGATGATGTTTTCCGAGATCCTTAATTAGTGCGTAGGATTTTATGTTCCCGCAATTTTCGTTTCACCAGATTGTATCTTAATATCGGATTTAATTAGGCACAGCCCGGCTTAAGGCCCAAGCAGGCTTTAGGCTTCATAATATTTAGGTCTCATACTAATAATTAGTGTTAATCCGAATTTTTTGTTTAATTAATTATGTTTTTTTTTCTTCCATAATTGCAATTAATTAATTACGTTTTCCACAATTGTAATATTTCCCGAATTAAATGCTAAATAGTATTAAATTATCGGAAATTTCGGCCACACCAAATTTAATTCAACACAATCATAATTACTCTATCATCAATTAATTACTTAATTAAATCTAAATAAATATATTTAATTATTTCTACTATCCTACTTCCTAGGTACTACTTCATTCTCCAAGACTAACTATCAGCCAAAAACAAAAACTAGTCTAAACTCTAACGTGAACTTTTTTTTTTTTAAACCCACTTATGTTTCTTAAACTAATTGTGCTAAATTCTCAAGTACTAATAATAACAAAACAACTTTTAATTTTTACCTACATTTTGTTTCTATGTTATTGTTATAACGATAGCTTATTAATTTTGTAACGGTCAATTTTTTTCTTATACAAATTGCTAGTTGATTTTAATAGAATTACAATTGCTAGCTATATTATCAATTTAAAATTAAACTTTAGAAAAATTTTAATATACATGACGACCTTGGTGACGACATTTTTTGCGACAACCTTTTGGCGACGACTTTTTTAGCAACAACCTTTTGGCGACCACTTCTGGCCCCTAGACATTTCCTCAAGAGATGTCACCACCTTCGTACTCTTGTCGACGCTTTTGGTGTCGCCCCTTTTTTGAAGTTGAGGCGCCATGACTTTTTGATAGGTTTTCCACAGACGAAGCCAAATGTTGGATCATAAAAGTCAGGCTAAGCCTGACGAGACTCTTCTGGTTCTCGCATTGGTGTCTCTTTGATGTTGGAAAGCTCTGTAGGTTAGCTTGTTCTTCATGGCGAGACTGCTCTTGGCGAGACCTGGAAAATGCGGGGTTGTTCCCCTGATTCCACTCCGAAGCTTAAGTTAGTATAGCATTCTGGTAGTGAGAATTCTTAATGAATGAATACGGAGAGCTTACTATTTATAGGGGTGTCAAACCAACCTACAAGGGCGGTGGCAGCCTTTTTTCGGGTGGTGGCCGCCGCCTTTCTCTTATTGTTGGAGATGGGAGGCACTGTGTCAGCAGGTGACAAGCAGGTCGCCACCTCTTCTTTCTTAGGAGGAGGAGTTTTCTTCTAAGCAGGTGACAAACAAGTTGTCACCTCTTCTTTCTTAGGAGGAAGGTTTTCTTCTAAGTAGGTGACAAGCAATTTTCCACCTGGTGTTGATGATAGTCGATGACGACTTTGATGGTCCGCCTTGACACCTTGACGACTTGATGACTTGATGCCTTGACGACTTGACGCCTTGGCGACTTCAGGGTTGTCGAATTGACGACTTGTCGGTCTTGGCGACAGTTGGGTTGACGCCTTGATGAATTGGCGACTTCTGAGTTGTCGCCTTGACGACTTGACACCTTGACGACTTGACGCCTTGGCGACTTCAGGGTTGTCGACTTGAGCTTGGCGACTGTTGGGTTGACGCCTTGACGACTTGGAAATTTCTGGGTTGTCGCCTTGACGACTTGACACCTTGACGACTTGACGCCTTGGTGACATTTCAGGTTGACACCTTAACGACCCCCCTGGGGGTGCCGCCAGTTCAAATCTTATGGGAGGTCCCAACTTTGTTGTCTGGTCCCAACTTTAGTGCTCCCGACTTTGTTGTCTGAGGGTTCCGACTTTAGTGGTCCCGACTTTATTGTCGGAGGGTCCCGACTTTAGTGGTCCCGACTTTGTTGTCTGATGGTCCCAGCTTTAGTGCTCCCGACTTTATTGTCGGAGGGTCCCTACTTTAGTGGTCCCGGCTTTAGTATCTGAGGGTCCCGACTTTCTTGTCGGAGGGTCCCAACTTTAGTGTCTGAGGGTCCCGATTTTGTTGGCTGGGAACTTTGCCGCAAAAATGGTACGCTCTTAGTATGATCGTATTTAATAAATCAGGATCCAACATAGAGCATGTATATAATTGGGTTATTACAATTCCATCAACGCAAACAATATCGAAATTTGAATTTCTAGATGACCTTACATATCGGTTAAATTTATATTATTTAAATGTTTGACAAGTAGTTGATTAACTTTACTTATTAATAAATAAATATAAAAAAATATTAGGCAAAAAAGTTAGAAACCAATTTAGATATATTTCCTATAGTTACATACATAGTTTTATTTATTTATTAACTTTTTTCTACTGGGTCAAACCACACACTTCTATTCTCGAAATGAATGACAAACATAAAAATAGAACTTATCAATCCCATATATTTTAGATTTATAAATTCTACTGTCGAAATATATCTTGATCGGTAAATACATTATTTACTGAATAAATTTGTATTTTTCACAATAAATATAATATAAAAAGAAAAATGATTGATTTTACAAAAATAAAACCTAAAACTAAATTAAAAAATTTATCAGCAATAATTCTCCGGGAAATAAAATTTGAATTGAGAGGATGAGATATTTATTTTAATCGGCGTATAACTGTTATTCACCGATTGATATATTATTGTCAGTAGATTCACTTTTACACACATTAATTAGAGATACATGTCAGTAATCGGCTACATGTATTAATGAATCAAGTCCAACCACTTTGTTGGGAAAAAAATAGAACCACTTTGATGACCGGATAAAATACTGAAACAAAACCGGTTGCAAAACTAGACCAAGTCAGTTTTCTATAGGGCTGGGCATGGTTTGATTTTTGGCCGAACCGGTTCAGAACCAAAGAGGATTTTAGGTTCAGCTGGTTTTCTGTACTTGGCAAGAACCGAACCAGATTTAGGGCCCTGGAACTGAACCTTGTGAGAACCGGTTCTGAACGATTCAAACCAGTTCTGAACTTTTTTTTTTTAAGAAAAATATATCAAATTACACACCTAAGTCGATAAATAGATAAACAATTCATAAACTTTTCATAAAGATAACCAATCGCTTCAACATAGATAGTATCGAGTCTAAATTCCAAACAATCAATAATATAAGTCGAAATATTTAAAGCATAAATGATAAAGCATGAGTATTTAAACGATATCGAGAGGCGACACGCATAGCTCGAACTTCAATAGGTTCAGTTTTGCACCGAAACTAGATCCCGTTCTGCAGAATTGAAATTCAGTTTCTGCAAATCTGAAATTCCAGTTCTTCAGAAACTGAAATTCAGTTTTCAGAACCGAAATTTCAGTTCTGCAGAACTGAATTTCAGTTTCTGCAACTGAAATTTCAGTTATGCAAGACTGAATTTCAGTTTCTGCAGAACTGAAATTCAGTTCTGCCGAAACTGGAATTTCAATTCTGCAGAACTGAAATTCAGTTCTGCCGAAACTGGAATTTCAATTCTGTAGAACTGAATTTCAGTTTCTGCAGAATTGAAATTTCAGTTATGCAGGACTGAATTTCAGTTTCTGCAAAACTGAAATTCCAGTTCTGCAGAACTGGAATTTCAGTTTCTGCAGAACCGAAATTCCAGTTCTGCAGAACTGAATTTTAGTTTCTGCAGAACTGAAATTCCAGTTTTGTTCTGCAGTTCAGATCAAAAGGCAAACGGTAATTAAGCAACCATTATGGAGAAGAAATTAAAAAAAAAGTTACATACCGGTGGGCGATGAGGTCTCTGGTGACGGACCACGAAGGTAGGCGGAGGTGACGTGATGGATGGAGGTGAAGTAGGACCGGTGGCGCAGGCAGCAGAGCGTGACTGCGTGAGTTTTTTTTTTTTTTTTGATCTCACCGCCGCAGGAATTAGGGAATTAGAGCACTTCCAATAATAGTGCCTAGTTCCTAGTTCCATGTTGTAAATTTATTATTGTAGAGAGTGCTTAGTGCCATTTACTGTTGGTCCCTACTGGTAATGATTAAATAGGCACTTGCATTTTCAATAGGAGTGCCTTGTTCCAAAATGGGAGTGCCTAGTTCCAATTTTTGCCACTGGACGCTGACTAGGCGCCACTAGGCGTGACTATGATTACTAATATTACTGTTTTGCCATTATTGAGTGAATAGTGAAGTGGGACAGTGCCTACTAGTAGGAACTCCTAAGTTACTGTTCATGTCGGTGCCAACTTTTTAATATTATTTTATTCGATTGTGTTGCTCATCTCTTTGATTGTATATATATTCGGTTACGCTAAGTCAGATAGACAAGAGCCGTAATCAGTCATTTTGAATATTATGTAACATAAATAACGACACGAACCAAAATTACTACTTTTTAACTTTGAATCAATTTCAAAATTTCCATATCTAATTTGTTTATATGTTACCATGTTGAATAACCGTTAATTCTAAATTTTGAAATAGTATAACATTTCAAATTATTAAATATGGAAAATAATTACTACAAAATATTATATTATTTTAATGCATATATATTTTTATATATTATATTATATTATATTATATTATGAAAGAAATATATCTTTTACGATAAATTATTATAAAAATTATACTTTTAGAATGATGTATATATAATATATTTCTAGTTTACATATATTGAAAATCATATATAAAAACACATGATTAATGCAATAATCAATTTACTAATATGATCATGGATGTACATAAACGTGAATATGTTGATGATGTTGAATTAATATATGTCAATCAACGTATAACAGATATACACTGATTATGGTGAAATAATAGATTCAATGAATTTGATTGATCAATGTTATTATATCAACAATTATACTTATCAATCATTCTGCATGCCGCATGAGGACTGCACCTAATAGTAATTTTACCTTGGTCAAGTAACGTATAATTATTGCAATGAATTGACAATAGAGAACTATGGATATGCACGAACCGGTCGGGCCCGAATATGTTTCGAACTGGATTGGTACTAATAAAAACAGTATGGTCCGGTCTGGACTGAATTTGAAATTAGCACTAAAAATTCTGGACCGATTTTGGACTGGAACTGTAAAAAAAGTCTGGTTCGGTTCAAAACTGGTCCGACCCATTTTCCTATACAAATTTACCCTAATTAAAAAAAAAAACGAAAAACCGATCCTCCGACAAAACTGATCCAGTTAAAAACCAGTTCAAAACAGTCTGGTCCAGTCAAAAATCAATTTTTTGAGAAGTATATTACTGGTTTTTGGTCTGGTTCTCCTCTCGCATAATTTGTCTGTTTGGAACCGGTCCAGTCTATACCAGTTCCGAACCGACCGGCCCGGTTATTTTCTTATCCCTATAGAATGTAAATTTTTATTAAAAAATTCAATTACATTTTTATAATTTTGTATATATTTTTCCCTATTTTTTTAATTAAAACATCTAATACTTGAATCTCATTATCTATTCATGTCCGTATTTGTAAAAAAAAATATGAATATATAATTTATATATAATGATATATAATTTATATATAATGCAAAAATTATATTTGAATTATGAAATTATGTGGGTCCCAATGTAGAAGTGGAACTTGGCCTCCACTATTGGAGAGAGTGCCAATTTTACAGTGCCATTTACTGTAGGAAATACTGTAGCAGTGCCACTTTGATGAGTTGGCAGTGACGTGGCTGCTGATGTGGAGGCACTAGGCACTTCCTATTGGAAGTGCTCTAGGTTTAGAGATTAGTGTTTTTTTTTTTAAAAAAAAAATAAGAACCGCCAGTTTTGTACCTGTTTAGAACCGCACCATATATCTGTACTCAGAACCGAACCAAAGAGGAGCCGGTTCAGTTTGAACCGGTTCAAACTGGTTCGGTTCCGGTCCGGTTTCAGTTCGGTTCACTCGAACCGATTTTTTTGCCCAGCCCTAGTTTTCTAAAATAATGAAATATTAAAGGGTTAATAACCTATGAAAAGTCTGAATTTTGACCTATGTTAACCGGAGAGATCTGAATTTTCAAAAGTTAATTTGGAATTTCTGAATTTTCAACTTTGTTGATATAGAAAGTCTCCATCAATTTTTGCCATTAAAACTGACGGAATTTGGTCACATGCTTGGCATGTGACCGGAAATAAACATAAATCCTGAAAATTCCCTCCGACCAAAGTGTGCCCCTCATATGCTTGACCTGAAAAGACAAAAATGCCCCTTAAAGAAAAAAAAAACATTCTTCTTCGCCGGAAAACACCGCCGATGACCGCCAAGGCCGCCCAAAGCTTCGGAAAAAAGGGTAAAAGTGTCATTTCACACAATTCTGTTTAATTTAACCCTAAAAATGGACGGAAAACCAAAGTTCAACAAAGTTGAAAATTCAG
Organism: Clarkia xantiana subsp. parviflora; assembly: GCA_036873135.1. Taxonomy (NCBI): domain Eukaryota; kingdom Viridiplantae; phylum Streptophyta; class Magnoliopsida; order Myrtales; family Onagraceae; genus Clarkia; species Clarkia xantiana. The sequence continues at coordinate 14,932,646 of JAPTYO010000012.1, forward strand.
ACCTTCCAAATTAATTTTTGAAAATTCAGAATTCTCCGGTTAACATGGTTCAAAATTCAAACATTTCATAGGTTACTAAGGGGGGCCCTCATCAGGAGGGCAGCACCCGTCGCATGCTTACTCCACACCTAGACTAATCCCCACTCGCACCGGGTGCGCCCGTAAGGGGCAAAGTGCTGGCCATGAACAATTTTCCATTCCCATGGTCACTAGCGGGGATTGAACCCCTGACCTCTGGTTAACGGATTAGGCGCTGAATCACCACACCATTGTTACATGGTTATTAACCCAATATTAAATGAACTGGTCTGAGACAAAAAAACGGGTCCACACAAAAAACACTTTCAGACTTTACGTTGAAACAAAAAAGGATCAAATCAAACCAAACAGATGGACTGGTGCCGGTGGTTAGTTAACCCCTGAACCGGTTTGAGTTAGAACCCAGATTGAAACGATGGAGCAGAAGCAGTCCGATCCGATCCGATCCTCTTAGTTTATATTTATACAATAACAAATTAAATATATTTTTTGATCCACTTTTAAATTCTGCTGAAGTAAAAGTGGTCCGGGAAATAACTGAAGCCCACTATTATTATTAGAAATAAAATGAGCAGCCCATAAAAAAAAACAATAATTTAACGTATCCGATAAAATCCAAACCAAATTGGTCATCATCTTGACCCGTTTTACGACGGCTGCTGCCTCCATCACGGGCGACGACGAAGGTGAAGCCACTCCAAATTGATCATCCCCGGCTCCGAACCGCGGAATCCAAACATTATCTGAAGGAAAATCAATCTCAGATAAACGAAAGGAATAAGTAGGCACTGAAAGGATATTTCCATTCGAAGAATCAATTTCGCCTTTGTAAATCAATTAGCTACAGAGAATAAAAAACTTCTTGGTTGTTGGATCGCGGCAGGAACTCCGGTTACGGTGACGGATTCCTTAGCTCCTCGCAATCCTGCAGAAGGGGAATAGAGGGCAGTGGCCCAGAATCCCTCTCCGATGCTTAACGTAAGTACGGTGCTCAACAATCCAACAGTATGTGTATATGTGTGTAAAAACGTAACCCTAACATGTGATAACTTCCCTCCTTTTATAGGGGGAAGGTTATCTCAGTTACCTGATTAGGCGGTTGGATGGTATGGCGGAATATGTGGGATAGTGGATCACCATCCAACCGCCTAATCAGATAACTAAGATAACCTTCCCCCTATAAAAGGAGGGAAGTTATCACAGGTTAGGGTTACGTTTTTACACACATATACACATACTGTTGGATTGTTGAGCACCGTACTTACGTTAAGCATCGGAGAGGGATTCTGGGCCACTGCCCTCTATTCCCCTTCTGCAGGATTGCGAGGAGCTAAGGAATCCGTCACCGTAACCGGAGTTCCTGCCGCGATCCAACATTGGCGCCGTCTGTGGGAACGCAACAAAAAGCCAAAAGTAAGTTTACTTCCCTCTGATTCCATACCATGGCTGGCAACAGACCGCAGCGTTCAGGCAAGCAGGTGCCGGCCACCAGCAATCCCCCTGAGGATGCTACCCAGCATCAGGATTTGAGAGACGATGGTGACAGCACTCGTCGAGACGACACCGCGCGAAGGAACAACCCCCTGGTGGATCCAGAAACGAGACACCTTCCCAGAATCCAGAGCTGGCCAGGGTAGTGGCAGAGGCCATGCCCCTATTCATGGAGGCCATGGAGGCCCTCCTAGACCGAAGAGAAGCTGCTAGAAGGCAGGCCGATCTACCGCCGCTCCCTCCGCGGCGAGATGCTCCCAGAAGGCAGGTGGACGACAACCTGCCGCCACCCCCTCCGTTGAGGGAACAGCCCATCCCCCCTAATCCAGCACCGGCGGAGAATTTCGTGGTCGATGGACCAGGGCCAGTGCAACAAAGGACAATTCCCCTGAATGGTCCCCTCACTGCCGACCAGGTAGTAAAGATCGTGGGTATTTGCATGGGAGATCAGAAGCCCATGATGTCGGAATTGGGGAGTCAGGAGACCCATCCTTTCGTTCCCAGATTGATCCATACCCTGGCCCCACCGGGCTTGGGTATCCCGAAGATAGAGGAGTACGACGGAGTTGCGGACCCGGTCCGCCACGTACAGAAGCACTTGACAGCGTGCATGGGCAGAACCCCAGATGAGGACGTTATCTGCGCATTATTCCCGAGTACCTTGGGAGAAAAGGCGATGACATGGTTCTACAGTCTGCCCACTGGATGCATAACCTGCTGGAAGGATATGCACCAACGATTCATCGCCCAGTACCAAGGGCGTCGACGGCTGCTGAAGAGCGTTCGGACCCTGCATGAGGTGGTCCAGAGGCCCGACGAATCGCTGGCCCAATACTACCAGCGTTACACGGCTGGTATGACCGAGCTGGATGAGGAGATATCGGAGGGCGAGGCCATCCGTACCTTCCTGAAAAACCTCAATCCCCCCTACGGCTCCGACTTACTTCACAGCGTCGCGGCCAAAAACGTCTGGAACATGGAGGCGCTTCAGGCGAGGGTAAAACAGCAAATCGACGTCCAAGAGTCGAAGATCGCTGCCGGAGAGTTGGCTCCTCCCAAAGGGCGCGAAGGAAAGCAGTTGTTCAAACCAATGGACAACCGACACAAGAAGGATAGCTCCGAGGGTAGTCGGAGTCGTGGACGCTCCGATCGGAGGGAGGATAGGCGTCCAAACAAGAGGGACAGTCAGAGGGAGGAGTTCACCCCCCTCAACAGGCCTTTGAAGGAGGTCTTGGCGGTAATGGAGAAGCAAGGCCTCGCTCGTTTCCCCAAGAAGAAGGAAGGAGAAAAGCTGGGCTCCCGCACCGACCGTTACTGCCGATTCCATCGGGCCTCTGGTCACGACACTGACCAGTGTCGGGAGCTGAAGAAGGAAATAGAGAAGCTTATCCAGAGGGGTAAGCTGAAGGAGTTCGTGGGAGACTCGCGCTGCAAGCCCCGTTCCCGATCTCGGTCAAGGTCCAAATCTCGATCGAGGTCCCCAAGGAAGAGGAGGTCCGACGCAGAGCCTTCGGAGGGCCCATCAGGGTCCCGACAGAAGAGGGTTATTAATGTGATCCATGGAGGGTTCGCTGCAGGAGGAGACACATCGTCTTCTCGGGAGCGTTATGCCAACCAAGTGCCAGTCGCAGTGGTTTTGGGAAAAAGGTCTCGGTCGTGGACCCCGAAGGAGGAGATGGCGATCACCTTCTCGGCGAAGGATCTGGAGGGAGTAGAGACCCCCCACGAGGATGCCCTAGTAGTGACATTGGATGTAGGGGGATTCGAAATGAAGAGGATCCTCATCGATGGAGGAAGCTCCTCCGACATCCTCTTCTCCGACGCCCTAGAGCAGATGGGGAAGAAGAAGAAAGACTTACGGGAGGTTAACTTCCCGATGGTAGGATTTTGCGGTACAACCTCCTATCCATTGGGGGTTATTACGTTGCCTGTGTGGTTCGACAGTGGCTGGAAGATGGAGAAGAGAGATGTGGAGTTCGTCGTGGTCGAATCCACAGGGACATACAATGCGATCATTGGAAGAACCACTATCAACCCGCTGATGGCGGTAGCCTCAACTGTCCACCAGAAACTGAAGTTCCCGACTGAGAATGGGGTCGGCGAAGTGAACGGCGACCAGGTGGCGTCGAGACGATGCTATGTCAACGCCACAAGGAGGTCGAGGAAGGAGGCTATGTCGGTTCTCCAGACAGACACCGATCCTCGAGAGGAGTTTGGGCGTCCCGCCCCCATGGAGGACCTAAAAGAAGTCGAGATAGATGGACCCGAGAGGAGGGTAAAGATCGGATCCGCCCTGTCCGAGGAAAAAGCCCAGGAGTTGATCGCCCTATTGAAGGAATTCAAGGAGTTATTTGCCTGGTCCCGAGCGATATGCCAGGAATCAGTCGTGACGTGATCGAGCATGAATTGAATATCGACCCCACGATCAAGCCGATCGCACAGAAGAGACGTCCGATGGGAACAGACAAGAGGATTGCGATCCAACATTGGTAAGCAAGCAAAACTGCGTATTGCAGGCGAGTAATCGAGGTGGTGTAGCGTGTACCTTCCACAATGGCCGCGGAGTTTCATCCAGTCCGTTAATTGTTCGGCGGTGCGATCAGAACCATTTTCCTTTCAAGATTCCAGGTTAATCCGCTACAAAAATCATTTTGATTTCTTTATTAGTTAGTATGTACTGTTATTCTGAGGTACTGGTTTTAATTATTGTAGGACATCAGCAACATTCAACAAGTTCCAAATAATCAGGCCTGCTCTCCTCTGCCGAGTCATTGTAATCAATTGCCTTGTTATGTCAGTTGCATAAATTTCCATTTTTTAGAAGCAGTTGAAAAAAATTTCTACTTGGCGAAAATTTGATGCATTTTGTCATGTCATTAGTCCGACTCGTTCAGTTTCCTCGATCAATTGACTAGAGACTTAAAATCTATTTTGCTGAAATTTTATGTTGTTTAATCGAGACTCCGCCATAACTTGAGATATCTTAATTAATGACTTTTATTTCTATGTTTAATTCCTTTTTGGGATTTTAAAGGAGGTGTTTACTGATCCTTCCTGTGATGATAGCTTAGTTTTTGAGCTTCTGGAGTTTAAGCATGAAGTGGCAGATAATTTGAGTGCGCCGTGGTTTCTTCGTGACCTTGCTCAGGAGCAACATGCCGAACTACATCCAGTAATACACTCTTGTCCTGCTGCTTAGTATAGCTTTGTGCTCTGGAAATACTCTTCACATTTTCTGATGATGATAATCTCTCCTGTTTGTGTTATTCTACTTGTGGCACACAAGTTTGTTGGCGTTGTAATATATACTTTAGTTCCATGTTGTAAATTTATCATTCTAAGGAGTTCCTAGTGCCTAGTGTCATTTACTGTTCGTCCCTGCTGGTAATGATTAAGTAGGAACTTGTTTTTCCAATGAGAGTGCCTTGTTCCAAAATGGGAGTTCCTAGTTCCAATTTTTACCATAGGACGCTGACTAGACGCCACTAGGATTACAAATATTACTGTTAACCATTATCGAGTGAATAGTGAAGTGGGACAGTGCCTACTAGTAGACACTCCCACGTTAATGTTCATGTCGGTGCCAACTTTTTAATATTTTTTTTATTCAGTTGTTTTGTTTCTCTCTTTGATTGTATATATATTATGCTACGCTAAGTCAGATAGACATGAGCCGTAATCGGTCATTTTTAATATTATGTAAGTTAAATAATGACACGAATCGAAATTACTTCTTCTTAACTTCGAATCAATTTCATAATTTACATATCTACTTTAATCATATTTTACCATGTTGAATAACCGTTAATTCTAAATTTTGAAATAATACAACATTTCATATTATTAAATATGGAAAATAATTTACTAAAAAAATTATATTATTTTAGGGCATATATATTTTTATATAATTTGCGTATTATATTATATGAAAGAAATATTTTTTTTTACAATAAATTGTAATAATTCTGGCAATTTAGTAATGTGTGACAATTCTTTGTAGTCTCTATATATATATGTGTGTGTGTGTGTGTGTGCGCGCGTGTGTGTTAATTTTTATTTTAGTTGGCAACTTTAATGTGTTGTTTTATATTTTTTGTAATGTAATTTTTAAATTATTTCAATCATTATTTGAAAAAATTACGTGCTCATGTTTATGGTATATTTTTAATTTTTTTTTATCAATTTTAATTACCAAAAGAATCGTAATTTTTTTTTTTAAATTATAGTATGTAAATAAATAAACTATTACCCTAAAGACGCCGAGTTTTGAATTTAAGAATAACAACACACGTCGGTCAAAAGTAGAACCCATATCTTTGATTTATAATTGAAATTTTTTGACAAATTCATTAAAAAATGTAAAAAATTTTAAAAAAATCAATTACATTTTTATGATCTTGTACATATTTTTACTATTTTTTTTTAAAAAAAAAAATTAAAACGGTCTACTTGAATCTCATTATTTGGTCATGTCCGTATTTTTTTTTAAATTAACATTTAATTTATAAATAATGCTTAAAAAATTATATTTAGAGTTAAAATTATGTGAGTCTCAATATAGAGGTGGAACTTGGCTTCTACCACTGGAGAGAGTTCCAATTTTAACGATGTGAGGCACTATACACTCACCTTTGGGAGTGCTCTTATGTCCATGTTAACTGTCTTTTTTGGTTGAATCTGCTTTAGATTATCGAACAATGGGGTGTGATAGCAGCCTCTGAATATGCTTACAGAACAACACCTGTTGTTCTTTCCACTGCAGTCGGACAAATGGTATTGTTCTGTGCAGATCTTTGCTTTTACTTTTTTGTACCTCCTCTGCAAGTTTGGCATGTCAAGATGGTTTAGGGTTTATTTGACTAATGTCAATCGAGTTTCTTAGACCAATCTGGCAGTTAGCAGTTTTCTTCTTACAAAATCTGGAACCGAACTGTTAGGGATATAATTATCCAATTAGAATATATTATTAAGATTAATATTAATGATAATGTTAGATCAATTATTAGTGATAAAATTATATATTATATTTCGTATTGTTATCTTTTAGAATATCGTATCTATTTAGATTGTACTGGTATAGTTTTATATAAGTGTCGTAGTTATTAAATAAGAAGATAAGCAGAAATTCATAGTTATTTTGGGAAAAGTATGTAAAACTGACATGCAACATGTTTGAAAAAAATGGTTATATGGACCATTATGTTTTAAAATATACAACACGTTTGAAAAAGATGGTTTTATAGACCAATATGTTTTAAAATTATAACATGTTTGCAAAAGATGGTAAAATGACATTCTATGAATTTAAAAAATATTTTTTATTTAAAAAAAGAAAAACTCATATCAATTATGCCATTTATTGAAAATAAAAATTAACTTATCAAATTCATAAATGCAACAATTCGTTCAATTTTGGGTAGGTTTGGACAATTGTGTGTACTTTATCTAAAAGCCAATTTGACATTTTCCCTAAGATTTCTTCTCTATTTTTTTTTTTTTCTAAATAGTTTTTGTTTTACTTGTTATATTATTTATTATTATTATGGATTAATAAAGAAATTGTTACCTGGATTTTGATAGAATTAGAAATTACTACATGAAATTTATCTGTTTAATATTTACTACTTAAACTTTTAATTGCAATTTAGGGTTTAACATTTAGGTAGTGATTCAGTTATTAACAATGTAAAATATATATATGGTAATATGTAATATTATAAATATATTTGTATATATGTATAATATTATTTTTAAAAATTTCAAATGCATGAAATGTCATTTTACCATCTTTTGCAAACATGTTATGCATCATATTGGTCCATAAAACCATTTTTTTTCAAACATGTTGCATGTTTTACATACTTTTCCCTATTGTATATGTCGTTTTTAGGTGTATTTGGCAAATCTGCGGTAAAGAGAAGTCGATACAGATGTATTAATTGTTGCTTATGAACCTATTGTGATCAAGTAAGTACGTGGCAATATCAAGCCATGCATACTAATTGATTAGAAAGAAAAAATAAAGCATATGAAGTTTGTTTATCTGCTGCAGCCCTTTGAGTGAAAGTGCAGTTTCAGTAGGTGCTGGGTTAGCTGTTCCTGCAGTTCAGTCTGGGTGCACGCCGATGGCAGAAGTCTTCCGACAAGCTGTTTCCAACTTCAAGATCAATAGTTGGAACCTATTCGGCTAATTTTCCGATCGATGATGCAAGAATCATACTGAAAGCTTGTAGTTTTTTTTACTTTTCATTCATGTAAGGGAAGTTGTCAAACTATCTGGAATGGTTTCTTTCTAGGAATTTTGGTTTTTCTTTTGCCATGAAAACATTCGATATTTATTCAAAATATGCAAACTAGATTACAACAGATTTATAAGATAGAAACTAGATGAGATGGGGTAAGAACACCCGATTCACAGGACACATCTCATTTTTAGATTGCATAGAAACCTATTTGACACATCTATATGTGTTACTACAGATAATCTTTCAATATTTTCGAGGTACAATCTAAACAAGGTGCTTGATGGAATTGATGACGTTCGTGATGCTCCAATCAACTTAAACGATGAAACTTTGAACATACACAGCGGCAATCATCTTCCTCGTTAGCTTCATGGAAGATGTCGTTTCCATCGATATTTCGTTGACCCAATCATCCAAACAACCAAAAAAAGCTAAGGAAGGCCTCTAAAAGTAAAATTTCATATACGATTTACAGATCTGAACAAGATCTACTCTATAAACTCTTAGTTCTATCAAATTTGAAAATTTACTTTGTAGAAATATTGGCCAAATCGAACCGATCAATTTTGAAAGTTCACCGGGTGCTTTCAACACCTCAAATAAATGAATGCTGGTGGAAAAAATTCCCATGACGTGAAGATGAAAATTCTCCATAATAAGAAGATGAAATACACATTAAATGGAGGATGAAAAGGAAACCGCTAGAATCCTATGAACAACTAACTAATTAAAAAACTTACTAAAAGAAAACGTTGTGTCTATTTGACAGCTATATGGGCTGGGCAGAAAAAACGGTTCGAAAGAACCGAACCGAAATCGAACCTCTACGAACCGGTTCTATTTGAATCGTTTCCTCTCTGGTTCGGTTCCTAAGACAAATATATGGAGCGATTCTCATTCGGTTCAAAATAGGTTTTGAACCGATCCGAACCAGTTCTTTTAAAAAAAATCCTCAAAAATATAATTTCTAAACAGTCGCTTCTTCAACTTCAGAAAAAAAAATAGCCCTTTGAGCCCTTCCTTCAAACCCATCTCCTTCGCAACGCTCCGTCACTGGCGACCCTCTACCGCTTCGTCACAACATAACCACTACTAGCATAAATCCAGCTAACCATCTTCATTCCTATGTTTCTCCTCCATTTTCTCTCTATCATGCAACAATGGCCACGTCTCTCCGATTCACTCGCTTCCCCATTTGACCAGACCTCGCCTTGCCAGAGCCTCTTCCCCGAAGCAGAATCAGACATCTCCGGTGGCGTAAAAATCTCTCGGTAAGAAACTCCACGGATGCCTTTCCTTCCGTGTCTGCGGAGTCTGATTTCGACGCCAAGGTGTTCAGGTAAGGGCGATGCTAGATGTTGACGAAGCTGATGTTTCATCTTGATTAATTTCCTTTAAAGTAATTGATTGGTTAACAATTTGTACTAGTTTTAGGGTTAACATGTCTTTTGGTCCATGATGTTTGATTACTTTTGAGTTTTGGTCCACGATATATATATATATATATTTTTTGCCTAGTTTTGGTACCATATGTTTGCAGATTTTTCTAGTTTTGGTCCGACCGTTACATTCCGTCCATTTTTTCCGTTAAGTGACATGTGCAAGTCCCGTGTGTTAGCATAAGGTGATAGGGCGCCGTAATTGGTAGCCCGTTATTATGTATGTGTTACCTAAGACAATTGGGTAAATGTCGCATTAGGGTAATTGAGTTAGACCCAAATCCCAATTGACATGAGAGGCCCAAAATTGGGCCTCCCACATACTAGGTCCGGCCGAATTATTTAATGGAGGGCAAAGTGGACTTTTGTCCAATTTGCTCCTCCTATATAAAGGGGAGTGTTAGGAGTTTTTCATAAGTGATTAACAACTCCACATTAGAGTGACTTAGGGAGAAAATCCCTCTTCCCCATTCTCCTAGTTCGGCCGAACCATACTCAACACCTAGGGTGTGCCAATTTGCTTTCTAAGCAAACACTCCGAAGATCTGTCCCCGCCGAAGAACTGATCAGAGGCTTTGCTGTGGATCTATACTTCGTGGAACTTCTTGAATAAGAACTTGCACGAGGTTCTGTCCGGTGGATCGAGAACTCCCTCCACAATATCTTGGTGAAGAACACTGAAAGGTATGTGCGAATTCTTCCGATGCGTAATTCAGATTACTAGCATGTACACGTTTTAGTGTTTCCTAGTATTACGTCCATGTAATCCAACAGTGGTATCAGAGTCCGTGTTAGGAGTTGATTATTTTTGATAAAATTGGTGTTCTTGAATTTTTGGCAAAACCAAAATTTTGATCTTGAAATTTTTGAGTTTATGTGAGTGCCGAAATTTTCATGATGCTCAAAGTTAAATTTAATGTTCATGATCTTCAAGAAAAACTTGAGTTTTATCAAAATCGATATTTGGATTGTTGATCTTAGTAATTTTTTATCTTAAAATTTGACAATTTTTCCAATTTTGGGTGTTTTTGGCCGAAACCCTAGTAAATTATTAGGTAAAATTTTTAATTTCTTAGGGTGCAAGTAATGAAATTCGGCCGGCCACTAGTTAGGGATATAGTGTTACCATATTTAATTTTATTAAAGATAACAATATATCTCTAAATTGGAAAGATAAGAATAAGATTCACAGTATATTTTAAAAGATATAACTATCAATATTTATCTAGTAAATTAGGGATAAATATATATTGATAGGATTTAGTTACCTAAAAGATTGAGAAAATATATTGTCTATATATTTAATCCCTAAACATACATTTGAAAATAAATATATATATATATATATATATATATATAGTGATGGAACAAGCTCGTTCGGGGTCGATCTTGGTGGCCTTGCATCGAGTCACGTTCCTTCATTCTTCGTGTTACGGTCAATCCAACTCCGTTCCTGGCGGACCTTCACAAAGGCCAGTGCAAGAGAGGGGGGGTGTCTCTGGCGCAAATTAATGTCGCATGGTGATATGATTTAACTCATTGTCACCTTTCAGCTATGATGGTTACCTACCTTACCGATCTTAATGGAACACAGTTTTACATTTATGTGAATCATCTGTCATCATTCCATATGGAATGTCTTATAGAACGACTCCAACACTATGTAAATATATAAACTGTGCTTCTTGAAGTGTGTTATTTAACTTTAATGCCTAGCCTGATTTATCGTTCAAGGTGTTTTGAAGGAAAATCGTTTAACCGACTTTATCCTTCTTCGTTTTCTGACTTATCTCAGAGATTTTATCCATCTCCGAACTGAACATCTTAGGTATTCACCTTATGTCTCAGTTGATACTTTTACAGGGTCATTGTAGCTTACGTAGCTAACTTCATACCGATGTAAATGTTATCAGTAAGTCATATTTCCGAAGGAGTGCAAACAAAAATTCAGCACGTCATCATATAAACATTCTAATATTAAACTCATATAATGAAATGATGTGTTCCGTCTATCGAGGTCCACTTGCGCGTTGCGCAATCTACTCTGGGGTTAAACCCTTGGTTAAATCGTTTCATTTCTGAATTTAATTCAATTTAATCAGTGTTAACAGTTTCAAACATGAGTATCATTACAGTTTTTTTCATTCAATGGAGTGATAATAATAAAATAAGATTTATAATCAGTTCGTTCTTGGAATTATGCAATCATTGTATTTTGAAAGGTGCTTTGATTTAAATCAAATAGATGTATGAAGTTGTTTGATTCGGCTATATGAAATAGCTATATTGTTTCGGTACTATCACATTTTCGGATCGATCTCGTTTCTAGCCGAGTCGATTAATCTTGATGAGCAGAACACATTCAGAATTGAATGGTAACTACTTTATTTAAAAAAAATTCCGAAACAATAATATTCACCAAAATTCAAACGAAAATTCCGAATTAGCAAGAAAAATAATCACGATAGCAAATTATTCTAGATCATCCATGAAGCTTTGAGAAACAAAGGTAGAGCACTAGGAGGAGATAAACGAGACATATATATTGTACTTTTATCACCGGCGTTCATCACACCGGATTATCGTTTGATGACCAAAATGATGATCTCGTTTCCTCTGCATCTTCCCTTGATCTCTTGTGGTGAAGCGCAGAAGGACCCTTTGGTTGTTTGCTTTCAATAAACATGGTCATGATAAACTTAATTGCTTTAATCAAGTAATCAAGCCCGTCGTTGTCGGCCAACCATGATAGAGGGTATTTCTGCGCGATACTGAGTATCTTTCTCCAATTTGATCTCTCGTTCGTAAGATCTGATGTGGGTTTTACACCTGCATCTTGGGAAATAAGGGCGACATACTCGAATAGCACTTTTCTTGCTTCAGCTGCCTTTCCCCCCATCGAAGCGGAGTTTTATGGCACACCAAAGTTGAAGAGCACTAAGGTTGAGTTTGAAGTCCTCTGCAACCTCTCTTTCTAGGGTTGCCAGTATCACCTTGCAAGCTCTCTAATCCATAAAGCTCCTTAACTTATTTGGGTAAGCAAGGACGCCTTGTTCATTCACCAATGTTCTCCCCTTATTCACATCAATACACTTATGTGTATCTTCAGCGAAAAGGAGTTTTCTCACATATCCACTCCATGCATCATAATCCTCGCCATCCAGATTACAAGGTTCGTAGAAGCGAACCGATCCAGCCATGAAAACTAACACTTTGATGATCAATCAAAATCAGTGAGACAATAACATTTGAGAAAGAATTGCATACATCAAATATCTATTAAGATGGAGTCCGACAAATAGTGATTACTCAGTCATCTAAACCAACCGACCACCAGTAAACCAATGGAAGATGGTTGTGAAAGAGTTCACACTATCGTCGTCTTCTATCCAAAAGAGCAGTGTTTTAAAACGGTTTTAAATCGCAAATTACCGGAACGTGAGTTTTAAAATAAGAATATCATATCTTGGCTTTCCCAAGGCCCTTTTAATTTTGGAAAAATCATTCCGATGAATTCACTCATGCATACACAATTCTAAAATCCATGCGAATTATCATATGCTAGTAACATTCATCATACATACCACATACATGCTCAAGCGTCATGCGTCTAATGTTCCGAGGAACTCATGCTTGCATTTATAATTCTACTTCTAAGTAAATTATCAAACACAACTACATCCTTAACATTCTAGCATACGTGTCAAACATGTAACATCCACATCAAACATACATATTTGGCGACTGGTTTTTAGTTTTAAAATTATTTTAAACATTAGGGGCTGATTTGCAATTCATGCTTATATTCAATCACGCAAGCTTCTAGACATGAATTCTAGGCATTTTCAACCATGACAGCATGTCTATTCTAGTGCGCAAACCATATATTTAATCAGGGCTCCGCCCACAACATGTAATATCCAGCTAGCTTGACTTAGTCAAGACAACAGTTCTAATCATGCATAAATATATATTGAATAATAAACAATTGCAATTCAGCCCACTAATCTAACCAGTCCCAAAAACATGTATCTCCGAGATCCATTCCCATAATCGAAACAAGGCATAAAGGTTAGCAACCCTATGAGCACTGTGTAGTCCATTTCGAGGTTCGAAAACATTTGGATTTTAAAACTTGACCTCCCTATTTTAATTGACTTGAATTCGGCTTGGAAAACATTGTTCGGTTCAATCAATTTCAGTCTGTTTTGGTCCGGTTCGGTCCGACTCAGAAAATCCGGTTTGGTCCAGTCCGAAAGTCCAGTTCGGTCCGATCTGGCAAAAATCTAGTTCGTTTCGGTTTTTAATTTAAAAAAAAAACAAAAAAACTGGTTCGGTCCGAACTGGTCCAAGAAAATATGGTTCGGTTCAACACTCAAAACTGGTTCGGTTAGATTCACTTAATTACTCCGGTCCGACCCGACCCGAATAGGCCGAACCGATTGAGAAAATCTGGTTCGGTTTAATTTCGTCCCGGTTTAACATATTGGACCGGCCCAATAATTAAAATTTTAAAGGTTGGGCCGAAATGTTTACTTGTGGCCCAAGTAGGGTTTTAAATCCATTAAAAATATTAAACTTAGTCACCAAGTAACATTAATTATATAAAATAATTTCCAATATTAATATATATATATATATATATATATATATATATATATATATATATATATATCGGCACACACAAACATATATATATATTTATTGCTAAGATTTATCTTTAAGATTAAATCAATCAACAATATATATATATGTAAATTTCGGCACTATATATAATATATATATTTTTTATTTATTGTCAATATCTTTAATAGGGAAACAAATATCTGACAATATATTTTCTCAATCTTTTAGGCAACTAAATCTATCAATAATATCTTTAACCCTATTTAAATATTTAGATATATTGATAGTTACATATTTCTATATATTTTAATGTGAATCTATCATAATGTTCCTAATTATAGATATATTGTTACCATAATTAAAAATTAAAATATGGTAAACAATACCCTAGGTGGTTCGGCCGAAACTTGTAACTTGTGCCTAAGAAATATAAAAAATTTACCTTGTAATTCATTTTAGGGTTCGACACAAACACCAAATTAGGAACTAGTGGTCAAATTTTAAGATCAAATTTTAATAAGATCTACAGTCCAAAGTTTGATTTTGATAAATATTACATTTTTCTTGAAGATCATGAACATCAAATAAACCAAGAACATCATGAAAATTTCGGACCACCTTATACTTAAAAATCCGAAAATTTTAAATTTTCTTTTAAAAATTTCGGTCCAAAATTTATATTTTCAAGAACACCAATTTATTAAAATCATGAACTTCTAACACAAGCTCTGATACCACTGTTAGATTACGGGGAGTAATCACTACGAAAACACTAATACATTGTACGTGCATGTAATCGAAATTACGCAGCGGAAGAGTTACAGATACCTTAACAGTTACCGTAGTCCAAGATCCTTTGAACGAGGGAGTTCTCGATCCTCCGGTCGGGACCCGTAGAGGTTCTTGTTAGAGAAGCCCTACGTGATGCAGCTCCATAGCAAAGCCTCAGATCAATTCGTGACACGGGGACAGATCTTCGGAGAGTTGCTCGAAAGCAATTTGGCACACCCTTGGTGTAGGGAATGGTGCGGCCGAACTTGATGTGTGGGAGGAGGGTTTTTCTCTCTAAAACACTTTTGTGAGGGAATTATGATAAACCCTAAATATTCCCTAACACCTCTTATTTAGGAGGAGTAAAGTGGACAAAAGTCCACTTTACCCCTCACTAATGTTTCGGCCGGCCTATGTATTGGGGAGACCCAATTTTGGGCCTCCCATGTCAATTAGGATTTGGGTGTAGCCCAATTACCGTAATGTGACATTTACCCAAGTTCATTAGGTAAACTATACATATTATAGGCTACCAATTACGGCGCCCATCACCATATCCTTACACCATCACCCCGA
This sequence comes from Clarkia xantiana subsp. parviflora, assembly GCA_036873135.1. Taxonomy (NCBI): domain Eukaryota; kingdom Viridiplantae; phylum Streptophyta; class Magnoliopsida; order Myrtales; family Onagraceae; genus Clarkia; species Clarkia xantiana. The sequence goes on from JAPTYO010000012.1 coordinate 14,947,833, forward strand.
GACAAGCAAATCGCTGCGCTAACTGGATTGCAATCCAGGCTAGAAATATGTTGTGTGTTAGGAATTGGGTGTCTTCACCCCGCCTTCTCTTTTTTCGTTGATTATATCAGATAAGGAACTTATCCTGCCTTGACTTCTTGTTATAATTGCTGGTTTATATTAATAATATGCATGATCTTTGGCAAAAAAAAAAATCGAAGAATTTTGGTTAAAATCAAAGTTTAAATGAGTATTACACGCTACTTCACCATGACAATAATTTAATTTATGATTAATAATCTATGAAATGTCTGAATTTTGACCCATGTTTACCGGAGATGTCTGAATTTTCGAAAGTTAATTTGGAAGGTCTGAATTTTCAACTTTGTTGAACTTTGGTTTTCCGTCCATTTTTAGGGTTAAATTTAACAGAATTGTGTGAAATACACCTTTACCCCTTTTGCTATTTTTTTTTTATTTTAATACCGTATTTGAGAAAATGTGAAATGAAAAATTACCCCTGAAGTCAAATTAAGAAAATGTTTTTTTTTGCTTTAAGGGGCATTTTCGTCTTTTCAGGTCAAGTATGTGAGGGGCACACTTTGGTCGGAGGGCATTTTCGGGATTTAAGTTTATTTCCGGTCACATGTCAAACATGTGACCAAATTCCAGTCACATGTCAAACATGTGACCAAATTCCGTCAGTTTTAACGACAAAAATTGACGGAGTCCTCTTATATCAACAAAGTTGAAAATTCGGACATTCCAAATTAACTTTTGAAAATTCAGACATCTCCGGTTAACATGGGTCAAAATTCAGATCTTTCATATGTTATTAACCCTTTTATTTAATTGTAACTTATCCATCTAATCTAACAACAAATAAAGTGTGTTTGGAAAAATAATAATACACAACAATTTTTTTTTGGCAATATAATAATAATAATAATATAACTAAATAGTAAATATAGAGTCTAATAAATAGTAATAACTAATCGGCCATATTTCTTAATTTGTGGCTTCTATATAATTTAGTTTTTAGTCTAATAATAATAGAGGGAGTTTCCGTAGACTTCTTCTCCGTGCAGCAACCTTTTGGAACAACTACTAATAAGTAATAACTAATCTAATCGGAACTTGGCCAAAAAAAAAAAAATCTAATCGGAACTAGTCCATCCGAAGATTAAGTGTATTTTTGGCATAAAAAATCAGAATAAGCCAACTAAATAATAATTTATTAATAATAAATGTATTTTTTTTGGATAATAATAATAAATAAAGCTTTGTCCAAAATAAATAATAAATAATAAATAAAGATAAATGAGAAAGATAGAGAAGCGCCGCTGCCTATATAGAAGGGAAGTTTATTTCCATTCTAAAATCTTGTGCTAGTCGTGAGCAAAAGATTGCTTGCTTCCGTTAGGGTTTGTTATTATCAAAATCTTGTTTCGATGGAGGTCATTACTGAAGGAGTCAACAACATGAACCTTTCCGCTGATGCTCAGAAGAGAAATCGCATTCAAGTATCCAACACCAAAAAACCCTTGTTCTTCTACGTCAATCTCGCAAAGGTTGTAATACTCAAAATCTGCATTTTCTATACATTGATCCAAATAGATTCATCGTCGCCATTCTTCCTTATGATTCTTTTTTGCTGTAAAATGATTGTGCCCGAAAGTGAGTCCTTGACTTCGTGTCTGTCTGTCTGTCTGTCTGTCTGTAGTTTAAATCAAATTCTAATTAACCTTAGTATTGATGCTCCGTAATAATTTGAAAAGGAATGGAACGTTGACTGGATATATCATCTTCTTGTGTGTTATGCTGCAGAGGTACATGCAGCAGTTTAATGAGGTTGAACTTTCTGCTCTTGGGATGGGTATGTGTTTCTAAATTGTATTATATGCCTGCCTGCATAAGTTGTGCTCTCAGATATTCATAATGTTCTTATCTATAAGCTGGTAGGTAGAACTAGAAGGTGTATATGGTTCTGCTTTGCTCACAGTATATTATTGATTGCTTAGAGAGCTGTAAAAGCAGATTCCTTTTGTAGGGCTGCTTTCCTCTAATCCGAATCAGAATAATATGAGAACCTGAATCGAGAATTTGTTAATCTTGGCCTACATATTTCTCCATACTAAAGACAGCTGTGTTACCATATTCCTTTGTTTTTAAAATTTTCAAATGCCAATTTGGATCGGTTTCCTGTATTCGTGACTCATACTAGTTTCAAAGTTATACTCAATTCCATCATGAAACATTGTCTTTTTTAATTGAAAATAGGTATAACTATTATAAAACAAAACTACTTTTTTGCTATTTACGAGATTATGGCAGCATTATACTTTGCACTGAATCTGGAATCAGATTGATTAGCCATTCCATGTCCGTCTTCCATTGGCACTTACATTGTCGTCTTCCTCACCTTTATCTGTGCAGCCATTGCAACTGTGGTGACTGTTGCTGAAATTTTGAAGAACAACGGCTTGGCTGTTGAGAAGAGTACGTAATATTATTGCATTGCACCGTGGTTTTCTTTTTGCACTATGGTATGTTACTAATGCCCTGTTTTTTTGCAGAAATAATGACATCAACAGTTGAAATCAAGGACGAAAACCGAGCTAGACCGGTTCAAAAAGCTAAGGTAAGTACTTACCCAAATATAGCTTCAACTGAACAACTTATAAAAGCAAGCAGGTATTATAAGGGGGGGTTTGATTTCATGTTCGGACTTTTGCAGATTGAGATCATGTTGGGGAAGACGGAGAAATTTGATGAGCTGATGGCAGCTGCTGCTGCAGCAGCTGCAGAGCAGAACAATGCTGCTGAAAATGGTGAAGAAATGAGCTAATTTTGTTTTGTTTTGTTTTGGGGATTGATTTTTTGCAGCGTCTTTTTTTAGCTAGGGTAATGATGTTCTTTGGTCCTTGTTTAATTATTGAAGGAAGCTACCACCTCCCTGTGCTTCTTGTGAAACAATGCATTTTTGTTGCCTTTTTCTGGTAATGCCAGTTGCTTGAATGGATGATTAATGACTTCAATGAAGTGTGAAATTATTTAGTTATAAGAAAATTGTGGTCTATAAATAGAGATTTTCGTTGATATATTTATATTAAAGGGAAACAATAATTATTAAATGTAAAAAGTAAAAAAAATGGATATTGAAAAGTCAATAATTTTCCTTGGTAAAAAAAAAGGTAATAATTTTCACATTAGTTTATAGTTATGAGTAATATTAAAGTTAAGAATGCGATTAACAATAGTATTCGCAAAAAGTAGAATACTTTAAAATTTGTTTCCTAACCGACTCCTTTCGGTCTTTTTTTTGTTCGTGGCATGTAATTTCAGATGGGTAACAGACCGAAAAGTTAACCGTCCACAATAAAGAGTGTCTGCTGTTGCTCATCTTTACTAACAGGAGTAAATAGCATAATACCAGTAGAGACAAAACTATTTCAAGCAAAATAACTACTTATCACCAAAATTTGATGTCATCCCAGATCAGTTGTACAAAAACTATCACTTAGACTTAGATTTCCCCTTTGAAAAAGATGAAGATCCTCCCTTCTTAAAAGGCTTCTTTGTAGGTTTGCCTTTTGGCTTCAACTTGCTCGAAGTTGCACCTTCTCCTTCTCGGCCCCCAAACTCTCCTCCTCCTTTCTTATTATTCCTCTGTTTCTTCTCCTTCTTCACATTATACATAGTAACCGCCTGCAAACCAACAACACATTTTTATTATTCAACCATCACAAATAAAGCAGCTTATCACTTTTAAATTTGGAATTAACCCATATCTATCTTTACCTTTTCAATGTTGAGGATCTCATGCGAGTTCTTAGAGATGAGCTTGTTAAGAACCCTATCTGTCTGCTCCTTCTCCTTAGAACCGGCCCCTGTTCCTTCTGCTACTGGCAGGAACTGAAACCAAACATCAAAACAAAAGTAAGTTATATAACAGGTGAGGTGATGATTGATTGAAGTGAAGACCAAGCAGAAACCGGACCTTGCGATATTTATGCTCGTGCTTTGACTTCTTTTCTCCTTGGTGCTTCTTATCAAACTTTCCCCCACTGGCTGTAGCTGTAGCTGCTATTCCAGCAACATTCCCCAGTTCATCTTTGCTTATTTTCTTTGGTGCACCTTGAGTTCCTGTTATAGGCAATGCCGTCGCAGCTAGTTGAATATGGCTGCACAGAATCATTCATCTCCGTTTACATTTCACATATAACAGACATTGATGTTTCTAGACAACACTTCTCAGTCACTGCCCATATCATCTCATTAATCGTTGAAACAAAAAGGGCAGTTCTATAACTTTACGGTCTACATTTGTTTGAAATATCTACATACAATGTCTGCAAACTTCGGCAATATAACCCTGTGAGACAGAATTTCAACTGAAAGGGATGTTGACCTACCTTATCTGTCATTTTCCATCCCATATATTATATAAGTTTTAGAATCGAATAAGAGGTTAACCTGGGCAAGGCACCAACTTTTGCTGCCTGTTTCAAATTCTGTAGTCGATTCCTCTCCTGCTTGTCAACACGTTGTTTCTTATCAGCTTGTCTCTTAGCAAATGGGTCTTCACCAGGTTCTAAAAGGGGCAAACAAAACAATACATCATAAGTGTCAGTAAAAATCGATTCATGTGATGATTATCTACCTGTTTATCATAAGTTCAATTTTATATATCAAATGAAAATCTATTTGTTTAATTTTTCATAAGATTGAACAGGTACTAGAAGGGTACCAAAAAACATAAAATAAAATGCAACAGGTTCCAGGTAGGCTCCAGTTATAATTCTAAACTTGTAAAAATATGACATGTGCCAAGACATGGTAGCCAAATGATCATTCTAGTAAAGTGTAAAACAGACATCTTAATAAAATATGCAAGAGTGCAAGCAGTAGTTACCATCAGTACTCTTTGCCTCGATTATAGGGACATCTGCATCGTCATTGACGCGATCATATCCATAACGACGCTTCCAAGACCCAGTCTGCTCATCCCATAAAACCTTGTCTCTCTTACGATTCAATATACCTGAAAACCATCACAGAAGAAACTGTTAAAATTTAAAAAGTAAGTGCAAATACCAACTCAGTATTTATGCCAAAGAAGTCGAGAAATATTCAATTATTAGCATCTGCAGCTACAGAATACTAGCAGATACATAGCATCTTTTTCAATTTATGTAGCTAAAGTGATTTCTGACCTTTCGACTTGGCGAATGTTTCCCATTTTGTAGGAGGTTTAGGCCTTGGCAACTGAAAGAATAAAAAGGATGTCAGCAATAATAAACTACAATGGACAACGCATGAGAATAAATGACGGGTTCCGGTCTTCAGAATGTACTATGTAAAAATATAATCAATAGTCATAATCATCTATCACCTGTCTCCCTGTGTTTCAAGAGATATTCAAATTCAATATTGACGGTCCCATCCATTCGGGTCTACTTCATGGAAGTCAATCACATCTATCAAACATAGATTCTAACTCCCAAAACTCCCTCCAGTAATATTATAAATTGACGTGGTTGCAACAGAAAACCACATGAAGAGGAAAAACCGTACTAAAAACGATTCCAAGTGTTCATAAATGATAGATAAGATTACAAAAGCACTAAACTAACAAAAAAACTTACATGCTTTTCCCTAGGTAACCTTGTTGTCGGTGGAGGCAACCTAACAATAGGTCCATCCCTATCTGCAGTCGAAGGTAAGGTGAACAGAACATTTGCAACAGCTTGAACCAGCTCTCTCCCTTTCTCTAGACATCTTTCCACCAACACCTCCCTAACATATGGCAGGATTGGGAAGAAGATTAACAAACAATAGTGTACAGATGAAAAATGAAACACAATCAATCAGCACAGAAATTGGACTCGTTCAAACACATCATGTAATAGAAAAGCAAACCTACTCAACCAAAAAAAAAACCCCCACTTAGCCTACTCCTCTTGATGACACTTATTTTTTTATAGATATTTCCCTTCTTACGGACTCAACTTTCGAGCTCACCATTAATAAGCTAATTTCCACAAGTGTTTCTAACTTAGTAATTTGAAGGTTCTGGCAGGAATCATATTAATGACTCAAAGAAACTCAATGACGTTCGCTAAATTATTAGCCCTAGAAACTACTATCCTGCCCAAACCGGAAGAACATACCGCAGCTAAAAAACCAATTTACGCCTTAAACCATGAGCAATACCCAGAACTCAAACTAATAAACAAACGAAATCAAACTCCAACAGATAGAAGGAATTAGATTAAATTAGGCGAACGATTCAAGCAACTGGAATAACACACCAAATCGAGACCAAGAACAAAACAGGTAATCAGTTGAACAGAGGGATGACAGTTAGCAAACCTTGAGTCAGGGATGGGGGCGAAGTTGCAGGATGGGTCAAAGGCCATGAGGTTGCCAAGGTCGACCTGATACTGGTCGGCCATTTTTTTTTCCACAGACCAAGCTTCACTTCTTCCCTTTCGGCCTCAACAGTTGTAAAATTTCCTTCCGTTTCAGGTTTCTAAAACCCTAACTCGATTTTATAAAGTGCTGGGAAACTATTCGTAGTCCTCAAACTATACTTTAATCTCATTTTGGGCTTAAAGTTTTTTTAAGATGAGCAATTAAGTCCATCATATGTAGAATTAAACAAATGGGTTAATAACCTATAAACTAGGACCGACTATTTGTGACACGATACTAACATGTACGAAAAAAATTGTACTAGTGCTAGTATATGGCAGAACGATAACACGATAGAACAAACACGATTAACACGATATAACTTCAGTGTCGTGTTCGTGTTTAAGTATCATAACACGAAACGTATAATTGCACGATAAATTTGTGCTACTAAGACTAATTCTTTAAGTATTTTTTGAACAAATCTTGTTTATTACCTTTAAAAAATCCAATTAGTGGTTTAATTTTTAGTGTTTCTAAACTCTACATATTAATTCATAATTTTTTTTATATATGAAGTTCATTATTTTGATTTTTGCTTAAAAATCTCGCATGGAGATGTACAACTGCATATCCTTACACAACACGATAACACGATATGAACACGCACAAAAATATTCATGTCGTGTTCGTGTTTGTAAAACGTGACACGATAAGCTTACCACGCGTGTTCGTGTTCAGTAAATTTAGCACGACACGGTCATTAGCACGCACGATAGCACGAATTGTCACCCCTACTATAAACTGTCTGAGATTTTCCATATGTGAGATTTGTGTCTGAATTTTAAATTGTTGATATTGATTGTTTGAAGTTTCAACTTTGTTGAAATTGGTTTTCCGTCCATTTTTATTTTTTACTGCCAAATTTGACAGAATTATGTGAAAATTCGAAATTGTCCCTAATACTATTATGTTTACTCCGACCACCACCCTACTCCGGCCGACCACCACCCTACTCCGACCGGCGACCACCCAACTAGGGGCAATTTTGAGATTTATTTTTTATCCGGTCATGTGACAAGCACATGACCAAGTTCTGTCAATTTTAACAGCAAATTTGGACGGAGATAGAAAATTTCAACAAAGTTGAAACTTCATACAGTTAATATTAACAATTTAAATTTCAGACACCAAAATCTCACATAGGGCAATATAAATTCTTAACCTAAATAAATAAATTATAGGGTTAATAACTAAAAAACTGTCCGAGGTTTACCCTATGTTAAAATTAGGAAAATTTATAAAACTGCCCCCCCTGCGAAGTTGGAATTTGAAATATGCCCCTCGAAAGTTGGCATTTATGAAAACGCCCCGTCCCGCTGATAATACCAGCGGGACGGGACGTGACATGTCCCGCTGACTACCACGCGGGATGATCTGTCATCCCGCGTGGTGCTGTCCCTCTGGTAATACCAGCGGGACGGGAACCCGACAAAACGGGTTCCCCTAGGCGCAGGCGCGCATGTGACTCTGTACCATGCGCGCCTGCGCCTAGGGGAACCCGTTTTGTCGGGTTCCCCGTCCCGCTGGTATTACCAGCGGAACCAGGCGGCTGGTTTCGGGAAAAGAAACCAGCCGCCGCCCCAACCTTTATCCCTAATCTATTTTTTTTTCCCACTCATCTTCTTCCATTCCCTTCTCCTCCTATAAAAACCCCCTTTCTAGAACCATAGTAAAAATATAATTCTCTTATCAATTTCCTTATAAAAAGAGTTATATTTTCAATCTTAAATTTTCAAGGGGGAATGGCTTACCATGGTGAAGGCAGTTCTTCCGGTTCAAGAAGAAGGATGAGTTTTGGCAAGGAACTGAGAGACAATACCGTTCTCTACATGAATAACGTACACAGGGCTAGTTTCGTCGACACGGACACGGTAAATTATCTATTTTTTCTAGTAAATATAAATGTTTATATTGATACATAGATTAAATTAGATTGCGTAAATAGAGTACAATGTCAAATAAATATGTTATTGATACGAAAGTAGATGTTTTTTTTGTTCGAAATAAAAGTATTTTTATAATTTTGAAATTAAAAAAAAAAAGTGAAAATCGAAATTTAAAAAGTAGAAATTACTGAGTTTTGTTTTTAAATTTTGAAATTTGACAATATCTTTTTAAATGTCCAATTTAAAATTAGAAATCATAAATTAAAATTGATGTGCTTTAAAATGTAGAAAATTATTTTTGAAATTGTAGACTATTAATTAAAATTTTAATTAGAAGTTTAAATAACAAATCAGCGATTTTAGATAGTTTGAAATTATTGTCGAAATTGTGTAAAAACAATTTCCAAATTGAAAAAAAAAAAAATTTAATTATTGTCTTCCGGTTCCAATTTAGTGTGTTATTAAATGTTAACCGTAATTACGAAATTTAATAGTTTTAATTTATTTTCTTATTTAAATACATAATATAAAAAATAAAAAATATTTGGTTTTCCAATTTCGAAATTATATTAGAAGTTAAAATAATTCAAATTAAAAAAATCAAACTGAAAAATATAGATTAGATTTTTTTTTTTTAATTTGTATATTAAAAAATAAAATAAAAATAGAAATTATGGTGTTATTAAATTTTGAAATTAATTACGAATTTTCATGGTTTCTTTTTAATTTCTTATGAAATACGAGAAAAAATTTAAAATTATTGGGTTTTCAAATGTTCAAATTATTCTAGAAATAGTAAAAAAAAAATTCAAATTAAAAATAACATTATTGAAAAATAGAGATTAAACAGTTTTTTTTTTTTTTAAATTTCTACTTAAAAATAGATATTACTGTGCTATTAAGTGTTGACATAATTTACGAAAATTTTGAAATTTTTTATTTAAAATGTCGAATTTATAGCGTTTTCAAATAGGGTTTCTACGAGTTCTGTAGAAATAATAAAAAAAACTAAACTCTCAAATAAAATTAAAAACAGGATTTAAAAATAGAGATTAGATTAGACTTTTTTTTTTACATTTTGAATATAAAAACATAAATTAGAGTGTTATAATATATTAAAAGTATTTCTGAAATTTGATAGTATTTTTAAATTTTGATTTTAAATAGAGAAATTAGAATTATGAAAAATAGATATTGGACATTATTGAAGAAATATTTTTACATTGAAAAAACTTTGAAAAAAAAATTGACGAATTAATTATTTTGAACTAATAACGAATAGTTTCATGTTGATAGATTGAGACTCCGTGGCCCGAGTCACACTTTAGATGTGCAAAATTGTGGGAGATAGACGCACGAACTGCGGGGTTCGTCAACCGGGCTGGCTTTCTTGATGCAGGATTGACATCTCGTATTGAGGTAGATGTTGAAATGATGCATGCTTTAGCGGAGAGGTGGCGACCAGAAACCCACAGTTTTCATCTTCCTACAGGTGAAATGACGATTACTCTGAAGGATGTGGCGATGATCTTGGGGTTAAGGATAGATGGTCCGCCGATATCAGACCATTACAGAGATGGAATTGTATTAAATCCCGAAGTTTCAGTTGCGGGATTTATGAAAAATCACACTCTATCTCTTTTCCAGCGTTTGTTTGGTGAACAACCGCCCGCCGACGAATTAATCAAAGGGACGTGTGATCTCAAGTGCAGCTGGTTGAAGACAACTTTCTTGAAAGAAAAAAACCATCCTCAGTTCATAACAGACGATGATGAAGAAGCAGAAAAGAGAGCAAGAGCGTATATATTGTGTCTCTTAGGGACAGTTTTATTCGCAGACTCCAACGGATCGTTGGTGCCACTGCAATATTTATATTTTATCGAAGATCTGGACGTGTGCAGTCTATACAGTTGGGGTTCTGCTGTATTGAGCCACTTGTACAGGGGATTGTGCAAGTGGACTTGTAAAAAGTCAGCGACCAACATCGGCGGTTGTGGTGTGCTAGTACAGGTATTGAAAATGCATTATTAATATTATTAATTACTTATATTATGTAATGACATTTATCTCATATATAGGTGTGGTGTTGGACGTATCTCGCGCTTGGTAGACCCACGTGCTTTGGTCATGTTGAGGCTGGTCGTGCTGTCGGTTGTTGGTGGAGAGAGAAAAAGAGTTCAAAGAAAACTGTCCAATCTCGTACTAGGTGATTTTACCGAGATGAACTTAAGATATTGAAGAACTCTGCGGTATTAAACTTAAATAATCGATCATTAGAATGCCATATTATATTTATAGTTAATATGTTGACTCTAATATTGTTATAACACAGGTTACTTGGAACCCATGGACCGCGGAAGTTGCATCAATAATGCCACAAATTGCCAGAGAAGGTTGGAAATTGGCATACTTACAACTACCTCTGATCCACTTTAACTCCGTGGAATATCAACTGCCACAACGAGTGTATAAGCAGTTAGACTTTGGATTTTATATCCTCGAGGTGTTCCCTGATCGATAATTATAGGATCGCCTCCACTCGTGTGCCCAATGGCAGAAGTCACCGCCAACACCGTGGCATGTTACCCATGAGGAGTACATATTGTTGTGGAACAACCGCAATGATCGTGATATATATCCTATCCTTGAGCCCGAATGTGTGAGGTCGAAAGAATATTTCAAGTGGTATCGTCGTATTACAACTTATTTAGCTAAAGATCACCCAGAAGTTGAAGTTGAAGCTGAAGAAGTTGAAGAACAACGACCATTGCATGTTCGCCCTTCGCAGGGGTATCTCGGTCAACACGGTGACATGATAAGCTACATGGTAAGACAAGTGAAATATATATTTATAAGTCTACAATTAAGTCATTCGAATAACCACTATTACGTGAATTGTTGAACAGACGCGTGGCTACAGTCTCATGTATAAACAGATAAGAAAATTGATGCATGACAATGGCCCTCCTAAGGAGCGTTACAAAAAAATGATGGACATCACAACTCATTGCTTGACTGTTTCTGGGCAACATGACATGCTCATTATACTTGAAGATGGAGAGATGTCTGACTGTAGCATCGAGGAGGAACGTGAAGACGCACAAGAAATGGATATACCTGATTCCCAACCTCCAATGGCTACTCAGTTTTCACAACCAGGATTTGTACAAGATAGGGTCGCCATGTCACAGTCTGCAAGGCCCGGCCCATTTCCTGGGCCTTATCCACCACCAGCTGGGCCTTATCCAACACCAGTCGGTCCTTATCCACCACAAGCTGGGCCTTATCCAACACCAGTCGGTCCTTATCCACCACCAGTTGGACCTTATCCAACACCAGTCGGTCCTTATCCACAACCAGCTAGGTCTTTTTCTTCACCGCCTGGGCCTCTCCAAGCACCGTCTGGGCAGTTCCCACCTTCTTATTACGGCTATTACAACTCGTATATTGGGTATCAACCACCTCCCGGTGGGGGGAACTAAACGTTATTGTAATGTTATTTTGACATTTCTTTTTGGATGATTGAAACACTACAAGAATGCTTTTTTATTTTTATTTTTTTTGTGATAGACGTTTTGTGATAATATCATATTTTCTACTGACCAAATATTAATGTAGTTACTAGTTAGTTCACGGTTAGATTAGCTAAGTGATTAACTAAGTTTTATCACTTATTATCTATATTATGTGACATAGGAAAAACAGTTTTTTTGACCGTATAAAATATTATAAGATTTATTTAAGTAATAGTCAAACACATTGCAAAAATAACACAAATTAGCAACATATAAAATTCAGAATTTTAAAACAAGTTCATTACAATACCAAGATTTAAAGTTACATTTAAAATAGAGAAATACAAATGATAACATTACAACAATAGCTTCATACATCATCATCAGCCGGTGGTTCGACTACCCGTTGTGGACAATTTCTCCTATTGTGTCCTTCAGTTTTACAGATACTGCACTTTCTCTTACTGCCGGGTTCGCGCTCATCCATCTCGTTTGTCAACCTTTTATTTTTACGTCCCTTCCGAGAGACCATCATGGCTGGATCAACAACAACGGTGGGGCCCGTCCAGGGCGGCCATTCATCTATGTCAGGGAGTGGGTGAAATGGATAAGAATACGTCAGCTTATAGTTTGCTATCCTGAAATGACCATTAACACCGTCGTAGTAACTTGTATTCGCCGCTCGGTAAGCGCACACGGCGTGTCTGCACGGTCGGCGATACAACTTCCACTCTCCGCAGGTACATTGTTTTGTCGTTATGTTTACAACCTTAGCTTCACAACCTTGAGCAGAAACTTGGTACTCTACGCCTTGGTGATATGTCTTAGCAGTGAAGTTCCTGGACGCCTCCTCATCTTTTTCTAGAAAATGTCTAACATTCTCAAGATAGAAATGTCCTTGAGAAATTTGCGTGTTCACTTTCTTCGTCCGGTCCACCCAATAGGTATTCATCCGTTCGAATGACATTATAAGGATCGCAGTGATAGGTAAGGACCTTGCATTCTTCAACACATTGTTGAAGCACTCAGACTGATTCGTTGTCATGTTCCCGTACCTCCAACCATCGTCATGCGATAGAGACCACGTACTAAATTCACCACAACTTTCCAGGAACGGTCTGTACTTTCCGTTATCGGCTTCGTAGCATTGGGCATACAATTTTTGAAACAACTTCTTCGAGGGAGTCCAAACCATATCGCGAATTGTCGCTTCAGCTTCGCGTCCTTAAACTTGGAATTGAAGTTGCTCAACAAATGACGAGCACAGTATCGGTGGACACCTTTGTCTTCTTGCATGTACACTTGTTTGACCGTCTTTAATATACTGATGTGACGATCAGATATGATGCATACCTTACGTCGATCACACGTCACATGTGCGCGTAGTTGCTCTAAAAACCATATCCACGTCTCGTCACGCTCTTTGTCGCACAAACAGAAGGCCAACGGTACGATTTGGTTGTTAGCATCGTATGCCACGGCTACAAGAAGTTTGCCTGTGTACTTGCCGTATAAATGTGTGCCATCAATGCTAATTAACGGTCTGCAGTGTTTAAAAGCCGATATTGAAGGCCCGAAAGCCCAAAACCATTTGTCGAATGTCGTTTCTCCATCAGCTTGATTTCTCACCGTCTTGAATTCAAACCGGTAAACCGTACCGGGATTGTAATACGCTATTGCGACCATATGAGGTGGAAATATCTGGAAAGCCTCTTCGTGAGTTCCGTATATCCTCTCAATGACATGACATTTGGCGTACCAAACTTTCTGATAAGTTGGCCACACTTTGTATTCTTGTTTTACAATTCCGCGTAAATCAACAATCGTTATGGCGTTGTTATTTTTCACGAACGGATAAAACAAATCTTCCATTAAGCGACTATCAAGTAGCCTGTTTTGTGTGACTGTAGTACTGTTTACACATGAATGTGGTGGGCCCACACTCGTGATCTCCCAACATCCCAACTTTTGTTTGGAACAACGAAGTGACCAAGAACATGTATCGTGTGAGCAACAGTACACTATTCACGTAGTGTCTGATTTCTTCGTTTTTGCTTCACGTCCATGCCTGATGTGCCACATTTTCACCGTCCTTTGGAATTCAACTTTGTCGACATACGTATTGTTAACTACAAAATCATCCACATCTTCGGTCAATTGCCCGCCATGCTACTCCAATCACTTGAGTCCAATCCATACTGCCAGTCACCGGAAGTCCAGTCCTCTTGACATTCAACTTGTTTCCATCGTTCACGGGATTCTACTAGAGCAGGAGACTCATCTTCAATGTAAATTTCTTCTTCTTGCATGTCCTCCTCTCCGCGCACATCGTCTTCTTCTTGATTTTCGACAACCTCGCCTACATCTGCATCTTGTTCTACACCATCAACGTTGCTGCATTCTCCTTCTTGCACGTCGTTGCTGCAGTCTCCATCAGGTCTGGCGTTCCTGTAAAGTCTTTCAATTATGGTGTTCGTGCAATCTGGATCAGGTATTGAGGTGCTGCATTCTCCATCTGTGGGAGCTCCGCCCATTAATCCTAGTTGTAACATATGACGGGACAGATCATACCCACCATACTCTTCTACATCGTCATCCACTCCAGCTCTAGGAACGACAATGATCTCCACCGGGGACTGATAGCTGGACATAATACTTCCCCACATTTCGAATGTGGTGATTGCATTCCACCCATCCCGTAAAACGATCCCAAGAAGAGGCCTTAATATACCGTAGAGTCGCATTGCATGGATTTTTGCATCGCGGAATGTAATACCGCGATGACATTGTAGCTCAACATATGTACCACCGTGTATATGAATATGCCAGCTATTAATGACCTCGACGTCATAGCGAAACAAAATGTAAAACATTTTCCTATATGTAGAATATAAACCGAATTAGAAGCGTCGTATAAATTCTACGGCACTCTAAATTCAGATCCCTTTGCAGAATTGGACTTCCCTAATAACTAATAATTCTTACTAATATTTTAAATTTTTTTCTAAAAATTCAAAATTTGGCCCAACACTACGTTTTAGGGGGGTCGAACACCCTAAATTTTGAAATTCTCAAATAAATTTGAAAAATTTACAGACTGTTAATTATATAATAAATTCAATAAATCTCAAGTTTCATTGCATTTGTAGTTGTAAATAAACGGTAGTCCTAAATCAAATTCCATACGTTAATTTGTTTTTTTTTTAACTTTGACAAGCTCGTATAAATTATACGGCACTCTAAATTCAGATCCGTTCGTGGAATTGGACTTCCCTAATAACCAATAATTTGTACTAATTTTTTCAATTTTTTCTAAAAGTTCGACATTTGGCCCGAACACTGCGTTTTAGGGGGGATGAACACCGTTCGGTGCTGAAAACCTAAATTTTGAAATTCTCAAAAAAATTTGAAAAATTTACATACTGTTAATTTGATAATAAATTCAATAATTCTCGAGTTTCATTGCATTTTTAGTTGTAAATAAACGGTAGTCCTAAATCAAATTTCAGACGTTAATTTGTGTGTGTGTGTGTGTGTTTTTTTTTTTTTAATGTTGACAAGCTCGTATAAATTCTACAGCACTCTAAATTCAGATCCGTTTGCAGAATTGGATTTCCCTAATAACTAATAATTTTTACTAAAAATTCAAAATTTGGTCCGAACACTACGTTTTATGGGGGTCGAACACCGTTTGATGCTTAAAACCCTAAATTTTGAAATTCTCAAAAAAAGTTGAAAATTTTACAGACTGTTAATTGTATAATAAATTCAATAAATCTCGAGTTTCATTGCATTTGGAGTTGTAAATAAACTGTAGTCCTAAATCAAATTTCAAACGTTATTTTTTTTTTTACTTTGACAAGCTCGTAAAAATTCTACGGCACTCTAAATTCAGATCCGTTTGCAGAATTGGACTTCCCTAATAACTAATAATTTGTACTAATTTTTTCAAATTTTTCTAAAAATTCATAATTTGGCCCGAACACTGCGTTTTAAGGGGGTCGAACACCGTTTGGTGCTTAAAACCCTAAAGTTTGAAATTCTCAAAAAAATTTGAAAAATTCAGATACTGTTAATTGTATAATAAATTAAATAATTCTCGGGTTTCATTGCATTTGTAGTTGTAAATAAATGGTAGTCCTAAATCAAATTCCATACGTTAATTTGTGTTTTTTTTTTTTTTTAACTTTGACAAGCTCGTATAAATTATACGACACTCTAAATTCAGATCCGTTTGTGGAATTGGACTTCCCTAATAACTAATAATTTGTACTAATTTTTTCAATTTTTTTCTAAAAATTCGACATTTGGCCCGAACACTGCGTTTTAGGGGGATGAACACCGTTCGGTGCTGAAAACCTAAATTTTGAAATTCTCAAAATAATTTGAAAAATTTACATACTGTTAATTTTATAATAAATTCAATAAATCTCGAGTTTCATTGCATTTTTAGTTGTAAATAAACGGTAGTCCTAAATTAAATTTCAAACGTTAATTTGTGTGTGTTTTTTATTTTTTATTTTTTATTTTTTATTTTTAATTTTGACAAGCTCGTATAAATTCTACGGCACTCTAAATTCAGATCCGTTTGCAGAATTGGACTTCCCTAATAACTAATAATTTGTACTAATTTTTTCAAATTTTTCTAAAAATTCATAATTTGGCCCGAACACTGCGTTTTAAGGGGGTCGAACACGTTTGGTGCTTAAAACCCTAAATTTTGAAATTCTCAAAAAAATTTGAAAAAATCACATACTGTTAATTGTATAATAAATTCAATAATTCTCGAGTTTCATTGCATTTGTACTTGTAAATAAACGGTAGTCCTAAATCAAAGTTCAAATGTTAATTTGTTTTTTGTTTTCGTATAAACTTTGACAAACTTGTATAAAATCTACCGCACTCCAAATTCGTATCCGTTTGCGGAATTGGACTTCCCTTATAACTAATAATTCATACTAATTTTACTAAATGTTTCTAAAAAATTGAGATTTGGCCCGAACACTGCGTTTTAGGGGGGTCGAACACTGTTCGGTGCTGAAAACCCTAAATTTCAAAATTTTAAAATAAACTTGAAAATTTTACGTACCGTTAATTATATAAAAATTCAATAAATCTCGAGTTTCATTGCATTTGTAATTGTAAATAAACGGTAGTCCTAGATTAAAGTTCAAACATTACATTTTAATTTTTTTTTAAACTTTGACAAGCTCGTATAAATTCTACCGCACTTCAAATTCAGATCCATAGGCGGAATTGGACTTCCTTAATAACTAATAATTCGTACTAATATTCTCAAAAAGTATTGAAATTTTTTACAAATTTTTATTATAATTTAATTAACAAATTTGTTTTTGTTAAATAAATTATAATTTCTAATTTATTTCAGTACAAATAAAAATTATCATATTTTTTTTTCACATAATAGTTGTACTATATATATCATTTTTTTATTCACATACTATATACGTGAAAATTCTAATTTCCAGAATACAAAACAAATAAACAAAAATTAATTTTTGTTACTTACATTATAATTTCTACATTATTTCATCACAATAAAAATGTCATCATATCCTATTATTTATTTCACATAATAGTTGTAATATATACATCATTATAATCTATATAGGTGAAAATCCTTATTTTCGAAATTTAAACAAAAATTATACAAAATTACGTTTTCTTAATTACATTATAATTTCTACATTAGTTCAGCACAAAAATAATTATCATAATCTCTTATTTGTATATTTTACATAATAGTTGTACTATACATATCATTATAATCAGAATACTTAGTAAAAAAATAACAGTATATTACCTTTCTTTCGTTACACAACTTCAGATAATCACCATGTACTCAAATGACTTAGTATTCCTGAAAATTTTCCTAAAAGCATATATTGTAGTATTATAACAACATATATTAACTATAAAAAGTCTAAATTTTATAAGCGTACATTACCTTACCTTAGTTTGAAACAAGAAGAAACAATACAAAGGAAATATAAATTTTAACATTGTAGAAGGGGGTTTCATTTATAGGCCGGGGCAGAAATAAATCGGACCAGCTGCTGGTCCGGTTTTGACTGGTAGCTGGTCCGGTTTTGACCGGCAGCTGGTCAATAGGACCAGCTGGTCCCGCTGGTAATACCAGCGGGACGGGGAACCCGACAAAACGGGTTCCCCTAGGCGCAGGCGCTCATGGTACAGAGTCACATGCGCGCCTGCGCCTAGGGGAACCCGTTTTGTCGGGTTCCCCGTCCCGCTGGTATTACCAGCGGGACAGCACCACGCGGGATGACAGATCATCCCGCGTGGTAGTCAGCGGGACATGTCATGTCCCGCTGACATGTCACGTCCCGTCCCGCTGGTATTATCAGCGGGACGGGGCGTTTTCATAAATGCCAACTTTCGAGGGGCATATTTCAAATTCCAACTTCGCAGGTGGGCAGTTTCATAAATTTTCCTTAAAATTAGGTGTCTGAAGTTTGAAAAGTTAAAATGGACTGCCCCAAGTTCTATTTTTTGTTGAAATTTGGTGTCTCGACACGTATTTTCATCTCTCTTTCAATCATTTTCATCAACCAAGTCACCCACTCATAATCCATCACTCTTTATTTTTTCACAAAATCGTCAAATTTCACCCAAAAATTGAATATAAAAAAAAGTTTCTAGTATAGTGGTGTGGAACGATTTTCAAACGACAACGGAGCGAAATTAACTTGCGCGGATGTGGCCAGCTTCTTAGGTGACGGTCCCGACAAGATGATGAGAAGAGAGTGTATAAGGGAGCTCTAATTTGACAGTCGGTTTCGTCGGAATTGACTTTTCTAAAGTAATCACACTGAGACACCACATTTTAACAAAATTGAAACCTTGGACACTACAGTTTAACATTTGAAACTTCAGACACCTAATTTTAACATAGGGTAAACCTTAGACAGTTTTTTAATTATTAACCCTAAATTTTCTAACTTCTAAGCGATAAAAGAGTTTTCTAGGAAAATTATGTCAGTGCATGGATATGACCACACATATAGTTTAATGCAAATCATGTACTTGTCATAAGTCGGATTGTTCGTGCTTGATTATCGTCTCGAAATCCTATACTTTACCTCGAAGATGTGGGATTTGGAAAACAAAAAACTGCAAAATCAACATCTAAACTTTACCTATTTGAGAAAATTAGCCATTGTACAACCAAATCCAAAGAAGAAAAAAGACCTACTAAATCAACCCTAAGTAAACCCAGTGGTTTCATCAGAGACCTTCCTTGGTAAGGAAGCAAAACTGTATCGACTTCGTGATGGACAACTATTGCTAGCTACTTTGTGCAACCGTGATCTTTCTTAGGTGCTGAACCAGTTGGGCCAGTATATTAACCCAAGTATCGGGCACGCCAGGTAGGCACCAATGCATGCAATCCTGACCCCACACCTCCACGGCATCCTTCTTTCCGAGCCATATGGCTGGATGAGCATCGGCTCTGAACTCGCTCAAACGAGTCAGATCCAGCAACTTTATATCACCACTTCCTTGTAATGCATCTTCTATTAGTCTATTCAGCAGCCTTGCTTCTTTGTTTACCCCATTGTAGCCCGGATCAAACCACTTGTCAAGCTGTTCAAGGTTCAACATATTATCATCCTCTAAATCAATCAAATATAGGTTAAGATTCAAGGGAGGGTAACCAAATTGCATACCAAACTTTGAACAAACTACAATGAACTATTTTTTCTTGAGAAATAGCAAACAAAACTTTAGCAATCGTATATGTTGCGGTATGCAATTTGGAAACTAACCAAGATTCATTGTCATCATCTTAATAGATCAATTATAGGTTAAGATTCAAGGGAGAGTAACCAAACTACCTACCAAACTTTGAACAAACTGTAATGAACTATTTTTTCTTGCTTGAGAAATAACAAACTAAACTTTTAGCAACTTTTTTCCACTGTGTATGTTGTGGTATACAATTTGGTAACTAACCAAAGATTCATTGTCATCAAGCTGTAAAAGCAAATCTACTAGTACCTGAAACTCTTCAAGGGGCTTATCAAACAGACAACTGCCATTTTGATTCCAATCACCGCCGTAAAAATGTCTTGGTGATTGTAGCCGCCAGAATTTCAACGTATTTGGGAAATTCTTCTCAATGTGGGAAACCATATTTTGAAGAACAAGTTTGAAGCCGTCCATAATTTCAAGAGGAGGGAGTATTGGCTGCCCTGCTTCATAAAAGACTAGAGGCGTCTCTTTAGGAAATTTGTCAAGTCCCCACCTGCAACATAGTCAGATCGATGATATATCAAGTAAGATAACACTGTCTACTTTGTCAAACGGGAACAAGAAAGATCAGTAAAATTACCAGTGACCGGTGTTAAATACAAGGACGTCATAGAAGTCATTAATGTTAGCCCAATCAGCAGCTGGAGTATCAACATCGACTCGATATATTCCTTTCTGTCCATGTTTATCCGCAAGGGAAGACTGCTCTGGCTGCCACCTTTGATTATTCAGTTATCAGCATTATGAGACCACTGACTACAAGAATCAAGATCATATCAACCAACAATGCATGCTCATTATAATAAGGTTGAATCAACTAATTAATAGGCCAATTTGTCAATCTAATCTATGAACAAATAAACTTCCGTTTCAACAAGCAGCAATTATAACAACAAAAAGATATCTGAAGACAAGTAAAGTGAGGAAATATCCTACCACCAGATGACCCTCTCTACATTAGAATTTGACAATTTGTGCACCAATAGCAAATTGCAGGTGCCTAAGTTTTAAGAAGTATTAAAATGAGGAACAAAGAACAGCAGTTGCCTATAAACCATGAAGAAGTAGGCCACGAAATGATGGACAACCTTAGCATACTATGAAAATCCAGACATTATGTAGTTCTTAACTTCAACTACAAAGAATTCAATCTAGCAGCATAAGCAATATCTGTCAAGTCCAATTTACCCAGTAGGTAGCCAACTTCACACAATGAGGAGGCTAGATTGCTAAAAATTAAAATGCATCACAGAATCAAGCAAGAAATACTGATCAAATGAAGAAATTTATCCAAAGAACAGAATTTTGATATCATACTCGTATTTAGCCAGCAAGACTGCCCTATGATAGGCCACAGTGACGTTGAATTTGGGGAAATAAGCCCCTCTCCACGCCCCCTTCCTCTTCCACTTCTCTGCGCTCAAATCAGCCACCCTCAATACACACAAAAACGACACCAGAAAGTTCTCGTTCAGGGAATCACCAACAAATCCTATATTCTGGTTCCTCATCAGATTGAGGAATTGAGCTGGGTCGATGCGATCCAACGCGCAATCTTTCGGCACCCATTTCCAAGAATTGATCGTGTCCATGTTTGCTCTCTGGTTCCTGAGGCAATTCCAGGAGTTACGATGGAAAGGGCAGGTCTCGTCGTAGAAGGGCTTTGCGGGGTTGGAGTTCTGAACCCATCGGCCATTGAAGAGATCGCAGGACGGCGGTGTGGATGAAGTGGTTATAGGGTTGGGAGAATTGAGGAGAGAGGAGTGGAGGTAGATAACTCCGATGGTCAGGAAGACGAGGAGTGGAAAGAGTTGGACTGGGAACTTGATCGACATTACTTACAGATATCAGACCGCCATCCAAATCAGATCGCCGTTCAACTGCAGATCTCACCGTTCTTTGCAGTGGTGTGTCATTTTCCCTCATTTGCTGGAACGGAACGTGCCTATATTCTTGAACTTTAACCTGCGATTCGTTTTATATTAAAAAGGGTTAACATGTCTTTTAGTCCATGATGTTTGACAACTTTTGGGTTTTGGTCAATGGTGTTTTTTTTTATCTAGTTTTGGTACCATATGTTTGCAGATTTTTTCTAGTTTTGGTCCGACCGTTACATTCCGTCCATTTTTTTACATGTACAAGTCACGTGATCCACCCTAAACTTTCAATTTTGTTCAATTTAGTCCCTCTAATACTTTCCTAACCTTTTTTTGTTCAATTTAGTCCCGAAGTTTTAAAAGTTCAATTGGACCTATTGTCCAATTGGGGTCAATTTTGAAACTTCGGGACTAAATTGAATAAAAAAAGGTTAAGAAAGTATTAGAGGGACTAAATTGAAAGTTTAGGGTGGATCACGTGACTTGTACATGTAAAAAAATGGACGGAAATGTAACGGTCGGACCAAAACTAGAAAAAATCTGCAAACATATGGTACCAAAACTAGGTAAAAAAAACCATCATTGACCAAAACCCAAAAGTTGTCAAACATCATGGACCAAAAGACCTGTTAACCCTATTAAAAAATGGAGTGAAAATGTTTACAATCTTTCTTCTTACTCGCCGCGTGTGGAGGGATTTATCGACATATGTTAAGGGTTGCCCCTTCCTTAGGATGTGTCGGAGGGTCGTTTCTTTTGAGGGAAGCTAAAAGTTCGTCTTCTTTATAGCGCTTTGGGGTTTGTTCCCTTTGACGGTGTACCTCGCACTTTGATGGTCGGATCTCTTGGGTGGCGGTTTTGCCCCCGTAGCTTGATGTTGAGGTTGTCCCCGTAATAGGCGTATCTCGCCCTTCCATGAGTAAGGGTCGACGTTTGCGTCGGTCGCTCGGATGGCTGGCCCACTTTTGGGGAGTTTTCTCCTTCAGACAAGGAGACCATGAAGATCATTTATCAAAGCAATCAGACTAAATCTCATTGTCCTGTGTCTTGGGTGTCTGAGGTGGACTTGTATGAGGCGGGGATTCGCTTGACCCCTCCTTCCGTGAGTTTGTTATGTCATTAATCCACTTGTTTTCATTCATCTTTGGTTTTCTCCTTGTAGGTCGGTTTCATGTAAAAACGTATAATGTGCAGGCGGAGCGTTCCGAATGCACCGTTGTTGTGAACAAGAAGAAGGCATCCTCCTGCTCGGTTCCTAAGGACAAAGAATCTTCTAAGTCAGGGAAAGCTGCAGAGACTTCCAATATGTTCTTTTTACATTCTTTTTTCTTTATGATATACTTATGACTGTTCTCATGTTGTTTTCTTCTTGTTGCTAGAGCGTTCTCCCCTGGTTACCGAGCGAGTTCTTGCGATGGACAAGAGTTCAAGTCAATCAAAGTCCAAGGCACGGAAGCCTGATTCTGAGGTCGGACCCTCGACTGTCAAGAAGAAGAAGGCCGCGAAAGACTCTCATTCAAGTGCCTGCTTG
Source organism: Clarkia xantiana subsp. parviflora (assembly GCA_036873135.1). NCBI lineage: Eukaryota > Viridiplantae > Streptophyta > Magnoliopsida > Myrtales > Onagraceae > Clarkia > Clarkia xantiana. The sequence goes on from JAPTYO010000012.1 coordinate 14,970,895, forward strand.
CCGACTCCCTCTCGTGATAAAGAGATAGTGGTCGAAGAGGCGTCTTCTTTGCTTGACAAAGGGAAGTAACCTGTGGATGGCGATGGGACGCCCATAGATCTTGATGCCTCTCCTCCATCCTCTGCCCCCCAGTCGAGGGGTCGAGTCTCAGGTTTGTTACTTGTTGTTTTTGATGATTTACTAACTTGCCAACCTTGAGTCGCAAAGACTTGGTTCGCCTTACTAATGAGGACATTATTGGGGCTGAGTGAACTCCTTTTGCTGGATTGAAGGAGTATCACTTCGATAGCCATTCTTCAATGCATACTCCTGAGGTTGGGGTTCGTGTCTTGCGTAGTGCTGTTACTCCTGGAGATCGCATCTCCTATCCCAAGTGTCCTAAGGAAACCAGGCGTTTCATTCAGGAAGTCTTATCTCGTTATGCCCCGGTAAGTGATCTCTTTCTTTTCTTTTCCGTTCTATGTAGTTGTTTGTTATGTGACTTGATGTTTGCTCATTGTCTCAGGGCATGAGTTATCTGAGGAGAACAAGGTACTTGAGGATAGTCAAGTATCCTTGAAAGCTGAGCTTAGCAGTGCTATGGAGAAAACTCGCCTTTCTGACCTGAAGATGCAAGAGCTTCGAGATCAGGTAGCCTCACTTGAGACTACTATTGCTGATTTGCGCCGAAAGGCTAATGTTGATTCTTCACTCCATGCTGCGGAGTTGAAAAATACTGAGGATAAGTGTCGCACGGAGGAGAGAGTTACTGTAGTGGCTGAGTATAAGTCTTCCTATGCCTATACTGCTGATTACCAGGTTCGATGCACCAAGGTGATGAACCAGTTTGGAGAGTATCTTATGGACCAGATATTCAGGATTGATCTTCAATTTCCGTTTGATGACTTGGGTGATTTCGGTCTTTATGCCAGTTGTTATATTGCTGTGCTTAGGGGGCAGGCTGCGGTTGCTGAGAATGTAGCTGATGCCCCTGTGCAGGAGGATACTACTCCTATTGATGTCATTGATTCGGGTTCCTCTTCATCTTCTTTGAGTTCTATTAGTAGTTCTTCTTCAAAGCATCAAGACCACGAGGACTCCCTAGTGGCATCCGGTTGATTATCTGACATCCCTATCCTTGTACATATTTCTTTGCTTTTCCTCCCCTTGTTGGGTTGAATGGTTTCCCCCCGTGTTGGGTTAAGTTTGTTTTGGCGATCTCATACTTAGGCGTTTTATAGCCTTGCTACTTGACTTGGTTGTGTTGGTTCTCTTTAAGATGTCTGCTATAACTTGGATAGTGGGATGACTTGTTATTTGGTTATGATAGCCCCTTGTGGTTGTTTGTGTGGTTCCTTCTTTGCGGACTCCTTTCTTGTGCATGCATTTACTTACTTGATGTCTTTTTAGCATTCTCATGTATCATGATACCTGTAATGTCATCATGAATAAACTTGCATGTTTCTCATATCATATATTCTTGCTTTGTAAAAGAGAAGGGTTCTTCAAGATACGTTCTTGGGGTCATTGTAAAAAAATTTCACGAGACAGGCTCTCGGAGGGTGCGGAATATTTTCGCAAGATAGGCTCTCGGAGGGCGCGAAATATGTTCACGAGATAGGCTCTCGGAGGGCGCAGAATATGTTCGCAAGATAGGCTCTCGGAGGGCGCATAGTGTGTTCGCGAGACAGGCTCTCGGAGGGCGCATAATTTTTCACGAGACAGGCTCTCGGAGGGCACATAATTTTTTCACGAGACAGGCTCCCGAAGGGCACATAATTTTTTCACGAGACAAGCTCTCGGAGGGCACATAATTTTTTCACGAGACAAGCTCTCGAAGGCACAAAATGTGTTCGCGAGACAGGCTCTTGGAGGGCGCGAGATAGGCTCTCGGAGGGCGCAGAGTTTGGTCGTAGTTTAAAACTACTCTCAAGATACGCTCTTGGGGGCGCCGAAACTATTCACGGGACAGGCTCCCGAAGGGCACAAAATTTTTCGTAGTTTAAAACTAATCTCAAGATACGCTCTTGGGGGCGTCGAATACTATTCACGGGACAGGCTCCCAGAGGGCGCATAATTTTTCGTAGTTTAAAATTACTCTCAAGATACGCTCTTGGGGGCGTTGAAACTGTTCACGGGACTGGCTACCGGAGGGCTCAAAATATTACTTTACCTTGTGTCATTTCCCAGGTAGGGTGCGTCTTTGATACACCTTTTGAGTCTTTACTTGAGTTTTCTTTCTTCTATATTGCTTGTTACCCAGTCTCTTCTTGAGTGTAGGAAATCATTTTTCGAGGACGATGCTTGCTGTCGTCAACTTAATACGAATCCGTACAGGGGGTTGAGGTTTCTTTCTTCTTTTTCGACTTCTCTAGGAGGAGTGGTATCGCGTGTTCTTGTTGTCTTTTGTTTCTAGTCTCCACTTCTATGTTTAGGTGGAGTACCAAGCACTTGTTCGTTTGGTGCCCCCCATGTTGCTTGGTGGTCACATCGTCTTTCATGTTTGCTGTTGAAGGCCCTTGTTCATTTTCTTGGTTAGGTACCTCTTACGCTTGGGGTTCCCTAATCTCATGTTTTTTTGCGTTAATCATAGCCATGGTTTGGGCAATACATTTGCCGCATGTATCTCTTAGAGTTGGGAGGGAGTGTTTGCTTTGGGTGGGGGGTGATTTATGTTCTCTTGGTAACTAGAATGTGGTAGTGTATGTATCCTAGGGAGGCTTGTAAATTCTCTCCCCTCCTTTCTTGTGCTTTTGAGAAAAACGTTTTTGCGGTGGTGATCGAGTAGGAGTAACGTATCTTGGAAGGGGTTGCATTTGGGTTGAAGAGCTTCTCATACCATGGTATGTTGAGTTGTTTATCTTGAAGCTGTGTTTCAGGCTAGTGAGTCTGATCTATGCCCCTTGCTCGGGCATGGGGGGGGGGGGGGGTCCAATCGGGCTGTAATAATCTTCTTGAAGCGTTGTGGTACTTAGTGTGCTTCGCCTTTGCCTTTACATTGGAGTATTTTTCAATGCTTTTAGGGAGTATCCCATTGGTCATGTTCCTCCCACCTCCAATCTTGATTATAGGCTCCCCTTGAGTTAGGACTTGAACTTAAAAATGATGTTTTCCTTTGGGTTTGCAGGTGATGTCCCATGATTTTCCATGGGTTTGCTCCGTATTGGCTATACCTTGTTGGATAACTTCATTAGAAGTTGCGTTTGTGTTTCATACATATACATGTTTGGGGGGTGTTGAGCTGACAAGTTCCTTCTCTTTCCCTTTGTTGTAACCTTCACTAAGTGTTTGGCTTATAACCTTAAATGCGGGATCTTCCCCTTGTGCCCCCTCTATCGAGGTTTTCCTCTTGATGGGATGTCAGAGACAGATGTCTTACCATTCACAGACAAGGTGCTTGATCAGAATGTGCGTCTAGTGTAAGGGTCGATCTCGAAATCTTACTTCCCAAGCTTTTGAGCTGTGGATTCGTTTACCTTAGATCTGAGCCTGAATTCGGTGTTGATTCCTTGCTCAAATAATTACGTTGATGATTCTGAAGTGGGAGTTACTATTATCATCCCATAAGGCCCTTGATGGGATATGATCCCCGTTTTCATATTCTGGCTGTTGCATTCTCTCTTTTGCAAATCTTGCATCTTTAGAGTTTCTCGCCGGTGATGAGAAATGCCTCTTCTCCTTTCTAACGTTTGTGTGAGATCACATAGGTCGGGTGGTGTTCCTCTATGGATTGCGTAGTAGGTGAGGCATTTGACGCTAATATGCTTCTTGCCTTGTTTTGTTTCTCCGTCGCTTTGGTAGGTGGAATTTAAGTTTCCCCCACCTTTGTTAATAGCTAATTTGTACGCTCCGCGGTGGTTGTGGGTTGCTATTTGAATGGTGCCCCCATTTTCTCATTACCTCTTAGAATTTCTCTAATTGGATGTCAATCACATTTTGCTTGTCACTCATGAATTGAGCTCTAACCTTGAACATATTTTTTCGAGTTGTTGTCCCTAAATAAACTTTTTGGATGTGTATGTTTATCTTCTTGATATGTTTTCTGAGGGAGATTAGATCAAGATAGTAGTTGTCCTATTCAAACACTATGGACTGAGTTGTTGAGTCGGGTTAGCGGATTCAAGTAGTTGGGTCGTGCATCGGATGGGGGCGTCCGGTCAGGACGACTGTTGTGAGACGGACTCGGAGGTCGCACGGTCGGTTAGTATATCTTGGGATGTTTATCTCCATAAGTTCTCGGGGTTTCCGGCATCTCTATTGTTTATTCTGTCCGCCGCAAGTCTCTTTGATTTCTCTTGGCCTCTAGGCGTGAGAGATTGTCATAACGTCTTCTTGCTAGCGCATAGTTTTTCTTTTTACTCTTATCTAGTTCTGAACGCCTTTTGGTGAGTAATCTAGGAGGGCGACAATGTTGACAACATGTCCAGTGTTACCCGTTATGCGGGTGTCTCTCGCTTGTAGGTAGTTTCTCTTTCGAACCCATTATCTTTCTAATGTTGAAACTTTTGGTGACTCTTGTGATGACTAGGGGATCATTCTTTGTATCTTAGCCTGGGAGTTAGAATGTATCTCCCCCCCTCTAGTGTTGAGTGTACCCTTGGTTGTCGAGTAATCAATCACCTCTTATAGGAGGTGTTTCAGTTTCATCCATTGCTTGTGCGTAACCCTGATTTGAACTCTTTAAGATCATTGATTTGGGTGAGCTTTGTAGGCGCAATTGCTTTGAGGGTACACGCGCTTCGAAAGTGTACACGCTTGGTAGGTTGTAGTTGGCAATGAGATTGGTTTCTCAATGCGGCCAGTTTGATGGAACACGACGATGTTGATCAGTTCAGTGACTGGTTATAGCTCTGTGGCGCGGGATGACTTAGCTGAACGAGGCGATAAGCTCGGGTGATCGACGTCGGCGATTCCGCCAAATCGATTCAAGTCTCTGAATCGAAACGGGTGTTTCTCCAGATGTTCAATCATTCCCTCTTAGTATTTGTTTTCATCTCCTGTTTTTCCCTATCATAAGATAGGAGTTTGCAATGCATAGTCATGTCAAGGTATTTAGATCATTGAATGTAAAATGAAAGATTACTCCCTGTATCGATCGATGGAGTTTCCCAGCTGGAAGCTTCGCTTATCTTGACTTGAAAAGATTATTGTTTCTTTTTTGAAACCAACTCTTGTATCGATTGCCCTCTTGTATGACGAGCACTATGTATCACTGCCTTTCCTCTTGTACGACGGGCGCTATGTCTCACTACCTTTCCTCTTGTATCGCTTCTACATCCTCTTGAGTTAGCACCACCGGTGTCGGAATGTAGTTTCTTTGGGGACCGTCATAGCTGACGACCGGGCTTGCAGGGATTCCGTGTCCGTGATGATACGGGTTGTATGTGTATCGCGGGTATCCCTGTGGGGGTGGATGCTGAAACTCTTGTCTCCTTGGTGGCTGGGGTTGTGTGTTATCCCTTAATGGAGTGTATGTCCATGCACCTTGTGGTGCTTGGTGTTGTATTGAGGCACAGATTGTTGTCTTCCTATCGTGGGTGGCACTTGCTCATTCCTTCCTTGATTTTCACGCTGCCCTGTTGGAGGGCGCGGGTGTTGCTCTTCCTCTGGAAACTGCTCTGGTTGTTGGTACTGCTCTACCAGCGGACGTTGTTCCGCTTGCGGATGTATCTCAGCATGCGTGTATTGCCTCTCTTGTTTGTTCCTTAGAGTCTCTCTATAAGCCAACAACTCTTCTAATGCATTCATTAACCCCAGAGTTATTTTTTGTGCTCCTTGCGAATACATAGGCCTTGGATTGGTGGTATGAGCCCGGTTATTGTTTCCTTGGCATGCCTTGTGTTTGCATTCCATATGGATACTCCTGAGGGTGTGTTCCATAATGGTACCCCCTGTAAAGGTGCCGTGTATTGGTATCCCTGGGACGACACTCCTTGTTGCATACCCTGCCCTTGTGGTCGTCGAGCCATAGGGTAGAAGCAGTGGAAGACTCAGCCCCAACTGGGCGTGATGGTCCTCCCTGGTTGTTTGCATGAGGTGCTTGTGGGGTTGTTTGATGTGCAGGGGATACAGGCTGCCTTTGCGGGGTAGATTGTCTTGCCGGAGGTGCAGGCTGTCGCGGTGGATGCACAGGCTGCCCACCTTGGTTGTTTGGCGGTCTGTTATTCCCCATGGGACGACTGTCCTTTGATGGCAGACTGTTGGTCATCGATCTTTTGATAGCCAGACTTTTTGTTCAAAACCCACAGACGGCGTCAAGTGTTAAGACGTGTGTATCAGGTCGATGGGTCTTCGGTTCGAATGACACTTCTCACGGGTAGATTGCTTTCTTCGATGATCCGTTAGCTCGTAAATGTAATCAGTCGGCTCAACGTGGTCCGTCGTCTCGCTCCTTGCCGACCCGCACAAGGGGAAATATCGAGCACAGAGAGGGGGGGTGGTGCTCGATGATCCCTCTTCGATGCCTAAGTCAGCCCGAGATTCTAGAGAGATAAAGTAGAGGGAAGGCAGAGCTAAAAATGTGTAAAGATGCAACATGATAGAAATGAATAGAACTTGAGCATTATATATAGGTTTCAGGGGATTAAGGTGGCTTAATGACACCATTAATCCCTAAGCATAGCTAGTTAACACATAACGATAGGATTAAACCCTTAATAGCATGGAGAGGTGGGCAAAATTGGCTAAGTATTGGACATGTAAAAAGGGTGTCGGGACGCCGCGAGGGACAGTCCTCAAGGCAAGGTTCGAGACGTCGCACACACCCCGGGGAGGGGGGATTTGGCGTCTGGGCAGGGTCCCGGGACCTTCGGAGTCGGATGGAAAATCCGACCCCTAGGGTTCTGGGATCGGTCCAGCCGAACCGGCCTCTCTTAAGAGAGGTCGGTCCGAAAACGGGTTCAAATTGGGCGTATATCTATCAGTGTTGTTGCTCGATGTGGGTTGTCGTCTTCCTTTCCCTTGGAGGACTCATTCCTGGCGTCTACTTTGAAATTTGATTTAGAATTAGAGTTTTTGGAAAATTTTCTTTAATGGATGCGTTGAACCGGCGAAGCGTCCGGTTCTCTTAAAATCGGCTGGTTCGATGGAAATCAGGGTTGCGAACCAGGTTCGCTTACATTATCCGCTTTTGATCGAACTAGACCGTTGAATGTGCCATTTCCGGTTCATACCCGGTCGTACCGCTGGTCCGGTCCGGTTATGATAACAATGCCTTTACCTACCTTGAACTGTGCTTATTTCGTGGTTATGCAATAAGAGAATCAACGGCTTGCTGCTAGTTCAGGTTATGGTGATGGATCATGTTCTATTTCTTTGTATTCATCCAATGTTGGTTATGCTGTTAGTTTAGGAAATGGATCAGACTTTATTGCTTTATATTCATCTAATGTTGATTATGGTGTTAACTCTGGAAATGGATTTAGTTTTCATAAAAATTCCGGATCTAATTACAATTCTGGACATTCTATTGTTTCAAATTTCTATGGTGGAGGAGGTGGAAACATGAAAACCAAGTATGGGCCTGCAAATAAGATCAGGAGAGACCTGATACGCTCCTACTGTGGCAAGAAATATCATAAGATTGAGAATTGTTGATCCAAAAATGGAGTCCTTGAAGATGTTCTTAAGAGATGGAGATCTAGTGCAACATATCCTGTGGAATATGATGGGGCATCAATACAGCAAGCTCAATTGGTGCAGCACCAATGCAGCTCCAATAACATCACCAATTATCAATACACGGGGGAGTTTCTAATTAGGGACGAAATGGAGATCATGTCCAGTACACTTCAAGTGTTACTTCATCAAACACTGATTATCATGCCAACGAGACTCCTCTTTCTCATGTTTTCGCCAATCAAGCAATAGCAGGTATATCTTTTTTCTGGTTTAAGTAGTGGCATTGATCATTCTACTTTTTGGGTTATCGATGGTGGAGCAACCTATCACATGTGCTGTTATAAAGAGTGGTTGAAGGATTTAAAGAAAAATACCTCTATGACAAGGCATGTAACTCCGCCTAATGGTCAACTTGCTGAGGTTTCTCATGTTGGGAGCTGTAATTTGAATGGTTTCCAGCTTCATAATGTACTTTATGTACCAGATTTCAAGTACAATTTGATTTCTGTCACTCAACTTTGCAAGGAAAATAGTTGTTCAGTTGATTTCTCCTATGAACATGTGATGAGACAAGGCCACTCAAATGGGAATGGAGGTTTATATTGGCTGCACGCTAAGAGTAAAGGAGTTGCTTTGCAGACAAGCATCTTGGATGAGGCTTCTTTATGGCATCAGCGTCTTGGACATTTGCCTCTTCAGAAGTTGTTTTCTTTTAAGAACAAGACATCTTGTATTGATGAATGTTTAGTTTGTTCTTTAGCTAGACAAACGAGGAATCCTTTTCCTCAGAGTTCTTCTCATGCCAAGTCTCCTTTTGATTTGGTTCATATGGATCTTTGGGGGCCTTACATGGTGCCTTCTCTAGATGGTTTTAGGTATTTTGTTACTGTGGTTGATGATTGTACTCGAACCACTTGGATATTCCTAATGAGATATAAATATGAGACCATTTTATACATTAAGAATTTATTTGCCTTAGTGAAGAATTAATTTGGTGTTGTGATTAAAGGATGCAGAAGTGATAATGGGACGGAGTTTATTAATCATTCAGTTAAGAGTTTGTTTGATGAATATAAGCATGAATTGCAAATCAGCCCCTAATATTTTAAAAGTGTTTAAAACAAAAATCCAGTCGCCAATTATGCATGTTTATGGAAGTTTCATGTATGACACGTATGCTAGGATGTTGAGGATGTAATAGCATGTGATAATTTACTTTATAGTAGAATTATTTATGCTAGCATGAGTTCCTCGGAACATTAGACGCATGACGCGTATGCATGATGTTTGGTTTGGCCGATTTTATGGCATGATGTGATAATTTGCTAAGTGCAGTAGAATTATATATGCATGCGTAAATTGTCGGATAATTTTCAAAATAAAAAGGGCCTTGGGAAAGGCAAGATCGGGTATGCATATTTTTCAAAATATTCCTGTTCCGGTTGCGATAGAATAACCGTTTTCAAAAGACTGATCTATTAGATTGAAGATGACGATAATGTGAACTCTTTCACGGACCCCCTCCCTTGGTTTACTGGGGGTTGGTTTGGTCTAGATGACTGAAGGATCACTATTTGTCGTATTCCATCCTAATAGATAATCCGATGTTTGCAATTCTTTTTCAAAATGTTATTGTCTTCCTGATTATGCATGATTATCAATGTGTTAGTATGAATTGGTTGAATTAGTGCGATTCGATATTCCTCGCAATTTTGATGGTGTGGATCATGATGAATAAAAGGAGTATGTGTTGAACTCTCTACTACGATTCCGAAAAGTGGAGAGGACAACTACGGCTGAATCTGATTTTGATAATGGGAGACGAATGTAATAATTTGTTTCACACGCATGGGAGTAGGTTCTTTGATGATCTGAACGCGTATGTGGTGATACATTCAACCTTGGTAAAAAGGGGTTGAAGAAGACTTCGATTGCAACCAGGCAGTGTTGCAGCTTAGTATCCATTTGCATCCGCTTTGGTGTAAGTGAGGATGCGAAAGCTAGAAACATTTCAGTTGAATGTGATGGTTTTCTCTCTTTTCATGGATGTTGGCGTAAAACCCGCATGGATCTTCAAGATGAAAGGTCAACATCAAAAGATGTATATGGTTGTCTGACGCTGACAGGACTCAATAACCTTGTGTCTAATCAAGTACTGTAACCACAACAGTAAAAGGGAAACCTTCTCTGCTCACCTTACTGGGTTCAAAAGAGATCAATTTTGATCTTCATGTCATGGAAAGAACTGGACCATAAAGGTCCTATACGATAATCTGGTGGGTTATACCCCGTTGATTAAAGTGCGTCTGAAACACGCCTCGTAGGTCATGTATATGAAGCTGTAAAATTTTTTATACGGACACAAATCATTTGATATGATTCACTCGTGAATCTACACAGATGAAATGTTCAACATGACTCAAAGTTCTCGTCTATATGCACGACAAACATGGATCAAATATGCGACTTTCATATCAAGAACCATACCATTGTCATTTATCGTTGTTCTTTTCAGTTACTAAAATTTTGGTTATTTCAAAATTCGGAGTTATTGAACAAAGTAATTTTTGATCGATTCGCATCACAATTTTCTTATCAATTTAAAGACCTGGTAAAAAGGGAACGATCCGAAACAAAAATTCAAACCCACGTGTTTGGAACCAAAATTTCGGCCAGTAAAAGAGGTCGAATAAAACGAAACGATTCACATACTCCGTCATCTCAGTCGGGACAATTGAACTGAATAAACCCATCGATTGTGAAGCAAGATCGAAAGATTTAGTACTTTCTTATTTGTTAGTACTCCATTAATTAGTAACTTCCGTAATGATTAAACATGTTCGAAATCGATTGGGTTAAATTGATTTAAATTTGGAAACGAAAAGATTTAAACCATGTGATAAACTGGTTTTAGGCGCCATGCGCGTGTGTACCTCGAAAGACGGAACACATCGTTTCAAAGTACGAATTTAATGATGAAATATTTTAATGAATGAATGCTGAATTTTCGTTTGTTACCATTATGGAATTACTCATTGATTACTTATACAAAAGTAAGAGGTACGCCTTAAAAGTTACCATGAACTAGTATAGTCAACTTACGCATAGGCGAAAGCCCAATGCATAGTTCAAGAGGTGGATAAGTCTCTGAATGAGTTAACAAACGAAAGGAAGTAGTCAGTAAAATGACTCTCCCATTATGCGCCTTGAACGATAAGTTTGGCGAGACATTCATTTCAATAAAACACTTAAAGAAGCATAGTTTAAAAATTACATAATGTTAGAGTTCAACAAATAACGCTCCCTATGGGATGAAGTATCATTGACTCGCATAAATGTAATTCTTTGCTTCACGAAAATCGGTCAAAACACGTTGCCATAAACTAGCTAAAGGAAATGATATGGGTTACTCCTTATCAAAGTGCGACTTTAGTTTACGCATTAAAAACAAGTATTTGGATAAAGAGTATCAAAACACTCTTAGTCAATACATGTTTAAAATTAGCTTCAAATTATGGTGCCATGGTCGAACATGAAACATTACAAAGCTTGAGGACGAAATTCCAAAGCTTATAAAACAGACGAAGTCTTGATCGAGTGAGAGATTTGACGGCGATTCCCAGGTCCCACTTACTTCGAGTGGGAGATTTGACACAACACAAGTGAATGAAATGGTAAATGATGATGGAGACATTATCATAGTAAACCCAGTTGGAGGGCTCCCTTCCCCCCACACTCAAATCACTAATGCTGCTAATGCGAATCAAGCTAAACCTGAGAATCACGTTGCTGAACCACCGGATGAAAATCCAATAACGACACAACTACCCATTGTTCCCAGTGGGAGTGGATTAACCAACTCGGTTCCAGGTCCTAGTGATCAAGGAATTAATCTCGGAGGTAGAATCCCGAGACTGAGAGGACGTCCAAGGAAAGTTGTCAGTCAAGGTTCCAGCTCTACCATTATTCCCAGTGGGAGTGATGCTCCGATAAGAAGCATTATTTTGAGTGGGAGTATCGATCAAACTCAATATAGGACAAACGAGCCTAGACGAAGTCAAAGGCAACGAACTTCTCCCAAGAAGTATCCCATTGAAAGAGGTGAAATACTCACTTTAACGTCTATTGATGAACCGGTAACGGTTAAGCAAGCAATGGAAGGACCTCAAGCGAAGGAAAGCAGGAAAGCAATAGAGGAAGAGATCGCCTCAATGAAAGCCAATTCGGTATGATCTTTAGTTGATCTACCTGCTAAACGCAGAGCTATAGGGGCTAAGTGGGTTTTGAAGCTCAAACTCACTGCTGATGGAGAAGTCGAGCGATACAAAGCCCGACTTGTTGCAAAAGGATATACCCAGCTGCACGGAGTGGACTTCGATGAAACATACTCACCGACTGTGCGTTACACCACGGTCAGGGCCATCCTTTCCCTCGTTGCATGCCTCGTCTCGAGCTGCACCAAATGGATGTTAAGACCGCATTCCTCCACGGAAACCTGGAGGAAGAGATCTACATGAAACAGCCGGAGGGTTTAATTACTCTCGGCAATGGTATCGCAGGTTCCACGAGGAAATCGTTGGAAACAGATTCGTGAACCTCCATGAGGATCCCTGCGTATACACTAAGACCTCCGGATCTAAGTACGTCATCTTAACCTTGTACGTGGATGACATACTCATTGCTGGAAACGATGTGAGTTTCATGAAACAATCGAAGTCCTAGTTAGCATCAGTATTCGAGATAAAAGACATGAGAGAGGCCACGTACATCTTAGGCATTAAAATCGCCAGAGATCGTGTCGCCCGAAGATTGTGTCTATCTCAAGAATCGCACATCAACAAACTGTTGAAAAGATTCAGAGTGCTAGATGCCAAACCCGTGGAGACGCCGGTTGTGTTCGGGTGCGCGCTGTCAAAGCGTGATGGACCGAAAAACTAGCAGGAGCGTGACCAGATGAAGGGCGCAGAGTATTTGAGCATGGTCGGAAGTCTGATGTACGCCATGCTCTGCACTCGCCCAGACATTTGTTACGTCGTGGGCCTTGTAGCAAGATTCCAATAAGACCCCAGCTATCAACATTTAAAAGCCGTAAAACGAATTATACGTTATCTGAAAGGTACTGCCGACTACGTTCTGTGCTATGAGGGCAAGAAGATAGAATTGGCCAGTTTCAGTGACGCCGACCATGGTGGCGATCCAGATGATCGTAAGTCCACCACATGAGGGGTATTCCTCCTTGCTAATGCCACCATTTCATGGACGAGCAAGAAGCAATCATGTGTCACGCTGTCTACGATGGAATCAGAATTCGTTACCCTCTCCAAAAACGCACAGGAAGCGGTCTGGCTGACAAGACTTATTACTGCATTGCTAGGCACAGAAAAATAGAGTAAGCCTATGATGGTATACTCCGACAGTCAGGCAGCCATTGCGGCAGTTAAGAATCCAAAGTACCATAGTAGGATTAAGCACATTGATGTGAAATATAATTATGCTAAATCTGTAGTGGAAGACAATATAATCACTTTAGAATACTTGTCCACAAACAATATGGTGGCGGATCCACTAACTAAGTCTTTACGCAAGGATGTAATTGAAAAGCACGTAAAACAGCTGGGATTGCGTAGAGTTTAGAATGTGGCTTGTATTAGTGATAACATTTTGATTATTGAAAGTTATATTTTAATCAAATAAAGAATTGCAAATTGAGTACATGATTTATCGATGTCATGCTAAATAATTAGCATCGGATTTTACGGTCTATAAACTAAGTCGTAGGAGGATGTAAAGTTCTCTGTTTAAAATTATGTTGAATGTGGGCATTGCCTCATCACACAAGCACGATCGTCTTGTAGGTGAGGGGGGCCTCTACCATAACAAGATCGGCTAAGAGCCAGGGGGATAAACCTGGTTATACGAAACGATCACCTAGTCTCGGTAAAACGCGACTTAATCCTCGTTTTGTAAATCGTCGTGATGGACTATGTCCGTCATCTACCACATTCAGGGCCAGATGAAATAATCTGCGGTAGAATCATTGACATATCCCACCCCTGACTTGTTCAGGTATGCTATCGACGTGTGCTTCATACTACGCGTGCCATGTTCGACCATGGGGTCATGCTCGGTTGTGCTAGCTAGGATCCTTGTGATTCCGATGGGCGCAAACTTCTTCACCTCGAGCGTGTGATTGATCTCGGGTACCTTATGAAGAGGCGCCCAAAGTATCCTCATGGACTCGGAACTCATACCTAAGTTCAGGCTCAATGTTCGCTTCCCGGCGTACGAGCGTAGTGCTGAAGAAAAAGGCCAAGTGACCACGTCTTTGGAAACCGATTGAGTTTGACTAAGGGTATATATGAGGGATGGGGATGGTCAAGTTCACCTGTAATTCACCGACTCTTGTATTCACTAGGTGGCCACCAACCGGATATTAGTTGAAGGTTGTGAATACTTGTACGGATGCCCTGCAGAAGTATTCATATGTGGAAAACTGGGCAATTGGAGAATTACTGTTGACCAAGGATACAACGCGATACAATTAATGTTTTATTAACAGGTTGATTGACGACAGGAAATCAACGTTCCGCGGGCGCTACAACACTCATAACAGATGAGTAGCACGATGCCCGTCGTATCCACCGGTCGCACGGTAAACCTCGTATGAACTGTTCGGAAGCAGGGGCAAGATCGGAAGACTGAAATGTTGATGCGATTCGGACAACGATACATTAACAGGCACCTTCCCATTCCGGCGAGTGGGAGCTGTTAGCATAAGGTGTACGGACGCCGTAAATGGTAGCCCGTTAATATATGTATATGTTACCTAAGTCAATTGGGTAAATGTCACATTAGAGTAATTGGGCCTGACCTAATTTTCTAATGACATGAGAGTCCCAAAATTGGGCCTCCCTTATACATGGAGGTGGCCGGCCGAATATTAGTACAACATATAATGGAGTGGACTTTTGTCCACTCCATTCTTCCTATATATAGAGGTGTATTGAGATTTTCACAATACAATTCATAACTCTCCTTAAGAGTAAATTGGAGTGAATTTCCCTCACTCCTTAGTACAATATTCAGTCGGACCTTGTTCATCACCAAGGGTGTGCCAAATTGCTTTCGAGCAATCAATCCGAGAATCTGTCCCCGTCGAAGAAATGATCAGAGAATTTGTTGTGGAGCTATACTTCGTGGGACTTCTTTCTAAGAACTTGCACGAGGTTCCAACCGGTGGATCGTGAACTCCCTACACAACATCTTGGGCAAAGGAATCGACTAAAGGTAGGTGCGAATTCTTCCACTGCGTAATTGTGATTACTAGCACGTACTTGAATTTAATGTTTCTAGTATTACGTCCCCGTAATCCAACAACACATTACGCGGCGGAATAAGGGGCACATACCTATTCAAAATTTCCACATTCCTAGGGCCTTCTAGGGGAGTTCTCGATCCGCCGGACAGTTCCCGTAAGGGTTCTTGTTAAGAAAGCCCTACGTGGATTTGTCTCCACAGCAAAGCCTATTGTCGATTCTTCTGCAGGGATGATTCTCCGGAGTAATTTGCTCGAAGCAATTTGACACCTCCAAGGCACTAGATATGTTCAGCCGAAACACTACGTTAGGGAGGAGAGATTTCTTTTTGTCTCACCACAAAGGAGGAAAAAGGTTAAGTGATTAACCCTAAATTGATCTTAACACTCCCTATTTAATAAGAGGAGCAAAATAGACAAAAGTCCACTTTGCCCTCCTACAAGTTTCGGCCGGCCATAGAGTAAGGGAAGCCCAATTTTGGGTCTCTCATGTCAAATGGGATTTTAGTCCTAGCCCAAAATCCCAAATTTGAAATTGCCCAATTGTCTCAGGTAACTGACTCATATTAATGGGCTCCTTTTTACGGCGGGCCGCTATCCAAATGCAAACAATAGGTTCAGCTGAAACACCACTTTAGGAGGAGGAATTTCTTTTTGCCTCACCACAAAGGAAGAAAGAGGTTAAGTGATTAACCCTAAATTGATCTTAACACTCCCTATTTATAAGAGGAGCAAATTAGACAAAAGTCCACTTTGCCCTCCTTAAAGTTTCGGCTGGCCATAGAGTAAGGGAGGCCCAATTTTGGGCATCTCATGTCAATTGGGATTTTAGGCCTAGCCCAAAATCCCTAATGTGAAATTACCCAATTGTCTCAGGTAACTGACTCATATTAATGGGCCCCTTTTTACAGCGGCCCATTATTCAAATTCCAACACAGTGATTGTGTCAATTTAATGTTCCATTGACGTGAGGCTTGTTTGAGTCCATAATGAGACTTCTTGAGTCCATAATGAGAGTTCTTGAGTCTATACACCAATTCACCTGATCCTAAAAGTGTTGTGAGTTTTGAATTCTCATCAAAACCTTGATTAATCTTCATGTAAACCTCCTCAACTAGATCTCCTTGCAAAAAAAACATTTTTTACATCTAATTTATAGATTGGCCAACAATTTGCTGTTGTTATGCTCATAATGATTCAAACTGTGACAATCTTGACCACAAGTGAGAATGTCTCCTTAAAATCATTTCCTTCCATCTATGTATACCCTTTAGCTACAAGTCTTGCTTTGTACTTGTCTAAGGACCCATCTGAATTGTAATTTACCTTGTAAAACCATTTGCAACAAATAGCATCCTTTCGAAATGGCAATCGAACAACTTCCCAAGTTTCATTATCCTGCAAAGCTTGTATTTCAGCTTTCATTGCAGTAACCCAATTAGTGTCTGTTGCTGCTTCATTGAAAGACAAAAGTTCATGAATCTTCCCAATTTCACTTAAAAAACAACGAAATGTATTAGTGATCCTCGAATAATCAAGACCACTTCTTGCAAAAACGTAGTCTGAAGTTCATCTTGGAGGTTGTCTAGCTCTTGAAGATCGACGAATAGGTTCAGCAGGTTCACCTTGAATCACCTGAGTAACATTATCATCAAAGGGATCTGTTACAATTTCTTGAGCTTCATCATTTCCTCCAAACACACTTGAATCATTTTGAATCAAAGCATCTTCTGTTGGAATAGAAGAATTAGCATCAGTAGAGATGTGACCTGGTTCATCATCAAAGAATGAACATGTATGGATGTCAGAGAGAAAACACGGTGAATTAAACAGAGACCTGTCCATTTTGAAATGAAACATATGTTCCTTCAATTTCACATCTCGACTGATAAATATAACACCAGTTTGCAAGTTGAGGAGATGTGATCCCTTCTGAGTACAGGAATAACCAAGCATGACTGAAGGAATTGACCATGGTCCAAATTTATCAGAATTGGTGAAATTTGCTGCAAAACATAAGCACCCAAAAACTCACAAGTGAGTGAGATCAAACTTCTCTTTGGTGAGTGCTTGAAAGGGCGATTTATCATTCAAAACAGACGATGGTATTCCATTAATCAGATAAGATGAAGTGAGGATACAATGACCCAAGTACTTGTCTGGTATAGCAGCCTGTAATTTGATTGCTCTTGCAACCTCTAGCAAATTTCGGTGTTCCTCTTCGCGACTCCATTCTATTGTGGTATTCCCACGCACTGGTTTGGTGAGTTATGCCCAATAATCAATCATGCAAATTTATAGACATGAATCCTAGGCAAATCCTACCATCACAACATGTCTATCCTATTGCGCAAACCATTTATTTAAATCCCAGAGCATAATTTCCATCTAGCTTGACTCAGTCAAGTCGACAGTTCTAATTATATTAAAATATATAGCCGAAAGTAAACAATTGCAATTCAGCCCACTAATTTAAACCAGTCCCTAAAACATGCATTTCCGAGATCCATCCCCATAATCGTAACCGGGCAATAAGGTTTATTTAAAATGTGGAATTTAAACCTTTTGAGCACAGTTTAGGCTAATTTTAAAGTTCAAAACATTTGTATTATAAAAATTTGACATCCTATTTTATTAAATTGACTTAAAAATATCAGTATAGTATTTTTAAAATCCGATTCGGTTCGGTCCAGTTCAATTAAAATCTGGTTCGGTCTCAGTTTAATAAAATAGGTTTTCGGTTCGGTTCATCACTCAAAAACCGGTTCGGTTTATTCACTTAGTTATTTAGGTCTAACCATACCCATCTAGGTCGTTCCGATTAAGAAAACCCGGATTGGTTTAACCCGCTCCGTTAACGCAAATTGGATTGGCCCATAAACCCTAGTGGATTCGGCCAAAATACTTCCTTGGGCTAAATAGGGTTTTAAAATCCACCAAAAACTTAACTTAGCCCACAAGAAATATCAATTATGTAAAATAATTCCAACATTGCTAATATATATATATATATATATATATATATATATGTTGTCAAGATTCTATCTTTAAGATGTAAATCAATTAACAATATATATATATATATATATATATTATTGTCAAATATATGTTTAGGGATAAAATATATAGACAATATATCTTCTTAATCTTTTTAAGTAACTAAATCCTATCAATATATTTTTATCCCTATCTTTTAGCTAAATATATTGATAGTTTATGTATTTTACTATATAATGTGAATCTTTTCCTTATCTTTCCAATTTATAGATATATTGTTTTTTTTACCTAATAATCACTAGGGTTTTCGGCCAAAAACACAAAGAATTGGAAAAATTGTCAAATTTTAAGATAAAAAACCATTATGATCATGAATCCAAATATTGTTCTTGATAAAACTCATATTGTTCTTGAAGATCATGAACATCAAACTTTAAATATGAACATGAAATTTTCGGAACCCCTTTACAAACATATAAAATCCGAAAATTTAAAGTTTTTGAAGATTAAAAACACGAATATTTGTTTAAAAATTTCGACGTTCATAAAAAATTCAAGAACACTAGTTTATCAAAATCATGAACTCCTAAACCTCGCTCTAATACCACTGTCGGATTACGGGGACGTAATACTAGGAAACACTAAATTCAAGTACGTGCTAGTAATCACAATTACGCAACGGGAGAATTCGCACATACCTTTAGTCGATTACTTTGCCCAAGATGTTGTGGAGGGAGTTCAAGATCCACCGGTCGGAACCTCGTGAAAGTTCTTAGAAAGAAGTCCCACGAAGTATAGCTCCACAACAAATCCTCCGATCAGTTCTTCGGCGGGGACAGTGTTAGCATATGGTGACGTGGCGCCGTAATAGGAGCCCGTTAATTAAGGGAATTACCTAAGTTAATTAGGTAATTGTCAATCTGGGCTAATTGGGCCAAATCCAATTAGTAATTGACAAGGGAGGCCCAAAATTGGGCCTCCCCCTTATACATGCAATTCGGCCGGCCACCCTATACCACATTGGTTGGAGTTGCCTTTTGGCAACTCCGCCAATACTATATATAGGGGTGTCTGCTAAGGGTTTATACACACTTTCATAATAACAAGGATCTCCATTGAGAACACTTGTTTCCCTTAGTTAAATTTCGACACCATCACATCTGGTCTGAGGTTTCATCTCCGTTGAAGAATCGATCAGAGGTCTTGTTGTGGAGCTACATCGCGTGGGACTTCTTCTAACGAAGAACTTGCACGTGGCTCCGACCGGAGGAACAGAACTCCATCCACATCAATCTTTGGGAAGGAAAGCTAAAAGGTATGTGTACTAATTCCACTGCGTAGATTAGATTTCTTGCTAGTACACGTTTAACATTCTGTAGTATTAAGTCCCCGTAATCCAACAGTGGTATCAGAGCCTGTGTTAGGAGTTCTTAAAATTTTGATAAACTGATGTTCTTGATGTTCATAAAAACCGAATTTTTTAATGTTCATGAACACCATGAAGAATCCGAAATTTTTAAGTAGATTTCATGTGTTTGATCTTTAAAAACTTAAAATTTTCATGTTTTTCTAGATCAAAACCGAATTTTTCATGATCAGTTTAAGTTTGATGTTCATGATCTTCAAGAACACCATGAGTTTTATCAAGAACATGTTTTGGATTCAAGATCAAGTTAGAGTTTGATCTTAAAATTTGACAACTTTTCCAATTTTCTTGTTAGTGCCGAAAATTCATAGGGGTGTTTTAGGTAAATTTTTTAATTTTCTTGGTCACCAAGCAATTAAAAATTCGGCACAATCTATAATAGATATAGGTTGCCATTTTTAAATTTTATTAATAGGTAACTATATCTAGAAGTTGGAAATAAGGATATGTCCTAATATAATATTGTAAAAGATATTAACTATCAATATATATGGATTAAAATAGGGTTAATATATATATTGATAGATTTAGTTACTATTTAACAATTAAGAAGATATATTGTCTACATATTTTAATCCCTAAAAGATATATTCGACAATATTTATATATATATATATATATATATATATATATAATTCGGTTGAAAATATATTAATATATATATTTATATTGTTGATTGATTTATATCTTAAAGATAGAATCTTGACAATATTTATATATATATATATATAATTCGGCCAAAATTGTATATTAATATATATTTATATTGTTGATTGATTTACATCTCAAAGATAGAATCTTGACAATATATATATACATATGCCGGATTTTTATATATATATAAGCATTATTGTAAATTATTTTATGTAATTAATAATTCTTAATGGCTAAGTTAAGTTTTATGGTGGATTTTAAAACACTACTTAACCTATAGAATTATTTCGGCCGAACCCTAGGGTTCATGGGCCGGTCCAATTGCTAAACCGGATCGGGATAAACCTATCCGGGTCTTCTTAATCAGGTCGGGTCGGACCATAGTAACTAAATTAAACCTAACCTAACCTAACCTAACCGGTTTTGAGTGATAAACCGAACCACTATCTTATTTTATTGAACTGTTCCGGACCAAACCAGAATTTTAAAAATCAGAACGAGTTGAACCGGATTTTAAATGGACCGAACATCTTTAAAATTTTCGGAAATTTTAAATTGTTCAATAAAATAGGATGTCAAATTTTAAATCCAAAATGTTTTCGAACTTTAAAAGTAGTCTAAACAGTGCTCTTAGGGTTTGTGTTTTAATACAAGGTTTCAATCAAAACCCTTATGTCTGGTTTCGATTATGGGGATGGATCTCGGACTTGCATGTTTTTGGGACTGGATTAAATTAGTGGGCTGATTTGCAATTGTATACTTTCTGCATCATATATTTTGATATAATTAAAACTGTCGTCTTGACTTAGTCAAGCTAGCTGGATATTATATTGCGAGCATTGAGCTCTGTGATTTAAATATATGGTTTGCGCAATAGGATAGACATGCTATGCTAATTGAAAGTGCCTAAAATCCATGTCTAGAAATTCGCATGATTAATTGTAAGCATGAATCGCAAAACAGCCCCAAATATTTTCAAAGCGTTTTATAAAACCAAAAATTCCAGTCGCCAATTATGCATGATGTGTGCGGATATTGCATGTTTTGACGCGTATGCTAGGATGTTCACAATAGAACGCATGTGATAATTTACTTTACGTAGAATTATGTATGCTAGGAACATTAGACGCATGACGCGTAAGCATGTTGTGTTCGATATTTATGGCATGGTATGATGATTTGCTAGATGTAGTATAATTATAAATATGCATGCGTAAATTATCGGATAATTTTACAAAATCATAAGGGCCTTGGGAAAGCCAAGATCGGGTATGCTTATTTTTTTTGTTTGTTGCTATGTCAAATTATGTGTTCACAAAAATTATGACGCTCAATACATCAAAAAAAATTGGACTACTTAAAGGAGGTGTATACTGATGATGAAAGAATTCGCGGAATGCAAGCTCTAAACTTGATTAAAGAGTTCGAGATGCAGATGATGAAGGAATCTGAGATAGTGAAAGACTAGTCAAAAAGACTGCTTAATATTGATAATCGGGTAAGGTTACTTGGCAAAGTTTTACCGATTATCGCATTGTAGAGAAAATACTTGTTACTATGCTTGAACGGTACGAAGCCTCAATAACCAACGTGGAAAATACAAAGGATCTATTCAAGATCACTTTGGCAAAGTTATTAGGTGCCTTGCAGGCTCAAGAGCAACGTAGACTTTTGAGGCAAGGAAGCACCGTAGAAGGAGCATTGCTGGCCAAACACCAAACTGGTGATAGTTTTGGCCGATTGAAGAAAGATTACCCACCGTGTCAGCACTGCGACAAGACCCGATGCAAAATGCAGCAAGTGCAATCAGATGGGTCACGAAGCAATTATCTACAACTCTCAAGTCCAAATCCAGGAAGAAGCTCGAGTTGCAGATGAAGGTGAAGATGATATCTACTTGTTGCTTCATGTAACTTAATCATCAGTGATTCCGAGAGCTGGTTAGTTGACAGTGGGTGCACAAATCACATGACATCTAATAAGAGTCTATTCAGAGAGCTAATTCGAAGAGAGTCTAAAATTCGTATAGTTGATGGGAGATATCTTTCTGCCGAAAGGTAAGGGAACAATTGAAGCCTTTACAAAACCAGGATTAAAAACAATCACTGATGTGCTCTATGTTCCTAATATATGTCAAAACATATTACCGTTGGACAGTTGGTGGAAAAAAAATCCAAACTTATATTTGAAGACAATTGCTGTATTATTTATGATGCTGGCCAAAAAGAAGTTGAATGTCAAAATGAGAAGTAAAAGTTTCTTGATTGTTCGTGTTGTTCAGTACAAAGTCTGCAAAAACAGAAAGAAGAAAATGGAGGACTTTGCTTAATTTTTTTTTTTTAATTTAGCTGTCTGCATATTCTAAAAAAAGGATGAGTGTTAGGATTCTTTTTTGCTTAAAGAATATGCTGGTTTATCTTGTTTTGATTTGCTTCTAGATATTAGGTAGTTGTTTTTTATTTGTTCAGATTATTAGGAGTTTTTTTTAGGTTCAGTTTAAAATTCTGGGGTTTACTTCTATTTCTATATAAGTTGTACTTCTTTCAATTAAAGCGTAAAGGAGAATAAAAAGCGTATTTCTCTTTCATATTGTTGCAGTAAAAACTTTACACTGTTCATCCTTTAAATACCATGAGTTCTATATCAACATAATCCATTCTTTTCTCAATATAGTCATCTGTGTCGACATAATAATTTATGTGTCAACACAGATTTTCTAATTCGAAAATTATACTGAATAGGTTCTAGATTCCCTAATGGAGTTAGAAGTGGTAATTCTGGATAATCAAGTGTTTTTAATAGAATCTATGGTTCTCATTCTATGCAAACTCGTGGGAGAATTGATAAATCTAAATAGATATGTTTTATGGGAAGAAAAGATTAAAAAAAAAAAAAAAGGTATGGAGTTCCTGAAAATTTAAAGAGAAACTGCTAAATATATATCACGATTAGGTAGACGAGTGACAATATATATATATATATATATATATATATATTATTAATTAAAGAGCAACTTGGTGAGTCAAGTCAACATACACACACTTAAGTGCGTATCTTGCCTTAGAAGCTTCTAAGCAAGATGCCAACTAAATAGTGTTTATTGAAGGGTTAATAACCTATGAAAGGTCTGAACTATTACCCATGTTTACAGGAGAGGTTTGAAATTTAAAAAAGTTAATAACGGAGGTCTGAAATTTCAATTTTGTTGATTTGAAGTTTTCCGTCCATTTTTAGGGTTCAATTTAACATAATTGTGTGAAATGACATTTTTGCCCCTTTAATATTTTGTTTTATTTAAGGAAATGTGAAGTGACAATTTTACCCCTAAAGTCAAATTAAAACTACCCAACTCCGGCCACCGCCACCAGACTCCGGCCACCCGACTCCGGCCACCACCACCCGACTCCGGCGACCACCACCTCCGCTCCGGCGACTCGACTCCGGCCACCACCTCAGCAAAAAAACTCCGATCGGAGGCCAATCGGGGCCGGTGGCTCCGATTTGGGCCCAATCGGAGCCTTGGTGGTGGTCGCCGGAGTACGGTGGTGATCGCCGGAGTACGGTTGGTGGTCGCCGGAGTACGGTTGGTGGAGCCGTGGTGGCTTCAAGGGCATTTTGGTCTTTTCACTTCAAGCATGTGAGGGGCACACTTGATAGAAGGGTATTTTTGGAAATTTATTTTATTTCCGGTCACATGCCAAGCATGTGACCAACTTCCGTTAGTTTTAACGGAAAAAACTAACGGAGACCGCTGTTATCAACAAAACTGAAATTTCAGACCTCCGTTATTAACTTTTTAAATTTTAGACCTCTCCCGTTAACATTGGTGATAGTTCAGACATTTCATAGGTTCTTAAATCTTTATTGAATCACCTTGTCTTCATTTTTAAGCAAGCTTTCAGTCGCACTCTCAATTGTGAGCTAATGCTATTTTGTTAGACGAAATTTGTGCTAAGCTGCTACTTATTCAACTAATATAATTGGGGGCACAACCACAACCAGCTAATATTGCATTTGTGATTAAAAAAGATATATTTGACAACTATCATATAAACTTTATTTAAGGATTAGTCAATCTGTCGGCAAAGATGCTTCGTTCTCTATTACAATATTATCTCGTGTATCATACTAGTAGTTCACATTTTACAATTTCTAAAGTTTCAACCAATAATATATACATACACTAATACAGATATTAATTTGCCAATAATAAGATACCCCAAAATGTGGGTTTCTAGGTGGAAGCATCCCGCTGGAGGATTTGAAAAAGAAACGAAACGTGGTCCACAAAGAAAATGGGATACTATATATATATATATATAACCATATTGAGATGCGAATATTTCAAACTACAAGATTAAACTACATATACAAGGCTTTATATAAGGTGCAGTTTTAAAATCAAAATGGCTCTAAAAACTTTTTAATTTACGCTTAATGGTCAAATTACTGTGTTTTTTCTAAACATATTTAATTTTTTTAATATGTGATTCATTCCGTTCAAATTAAATAGAATTTCTAATAGAATTATGAATTTATACATATTTAAAATTTAAGTCAACAAAATGTAAAAAAAAAAAAAAAAAAAAAAATCCAATTTGATAATTAACCATTTTACTCAATGACGATATCATCATTTGCTAACCCACATTTTTATCCTTTTTAAATAAAATTTATTAAGCATCAGTAGTGGTGGTTTAGTGGTCAAGTGCGCTTACTTCTATATGTTTGGCTCCGAGGTCCAAGGGTCGAAACCCCTCAAGGGTGTCACCTCGCGATGACCTGTTTAAAAAAATATCCAGTCCACACTGGACACGGGCCGACTTCTTAACTATACTAGGTTGCTGGCGGGGCTACGTTGACGAGGTCAGTGCATGCATGTATTTAGACTGTGAGCAGGAGAGTTCGAACATTACTTAGAAAAAAAATTCTTAAACGTCTTATCATTTCATTAAGGCAAAATAAATTGCACCACTATAGTCTCCCTATCTGTAACTATCATATTATTACTACATTTATTCGTTATATGATTCGTCACACAATTTGTTTTTTATATTAAACTCTTTCATTCGTTGTGTGGGTATAAGTGAATAGGTCATATACATGTTCGTATTATATATGCATTATGTATAACATAAAAAATGGGATATAATATGAAGTGACTTAAATAACAAGCAAATTTAGATGCATTTCATTAAGTATATGTCGCGATTAGTTATATATAGAGGTAGACAACAAGATACATTAAAGAAGAGCAACTCGGTTACTAAAAAAACTTATATACTTCATATAAAATGTCGGGGACACTACAACTACGACATCGACTTAATTATTAGGGTTAATAACCAAATTAATACTCAAACTTTGAACAATTTAAAAATCGCTACATGAACTTTAATTATTTTAAAATTAGCTAGTATATTTTTTTATTTCATAGCAAATTGCTACCCTGTTACAATTCCCGTCAAATTGGAGAGAAAATTAGCATGTTTCCATAACGTGAGATATTTTCATATGTACCCAAGATAAATTCTAACATAAATTGAAATATTGCAATGAAATACCTTCAGTTTGATATTTAATTGAAAAACATTGTTTGAAATAGACGAAAGTCCAATTAAACATACAATTAAAGGTATTTCGTTGTAATACTTTCCATTTATGTTTGAATCTATATTAACTATATATGAAAATGCTCCACGTGGCGGAAACATGTTCATTTTCTATCTAATTTGACAGAAATGGAAACATATGTAGCAACTTGTCCTGAAATTAAAAGTTTAGGTAGATAATTAAAAAAAAAAAAAATTAAAATTCAGGTATCAATTTATAAATTGGTCAAAATTTGAGTAGCAATTTGGTTATTAACCTTAATTATTATTAGTTATAAAAAAGGGTTAAAGGTACTTTTGGTGCCACATGTTTGACCAATGTAGGTTTTTGGTGCTATATGTTTAGTTTTGTAGGTTTTTGGTGCCATATGTTTGAGAGGTTGTATGTTTTTTGTTCTTCCGTTAGTCAACAGTTAGTTTGACCGTTAAATACTTTTATTTTGTTCAATTTAGTCCTCAAGTTTATATTTTTAAAATTTAATATTTACACTTTAGTCCCTATTGTTTGCTCAAGTCACCGTCCACCGCCCACCACCTCTAAAGCCGCCGCCGACCACCACGAAAATGGCCGGCCACCACCACTTGGGGCTGGAAACCACCTCAATTGGTGGTGGTCGGCCCCAATTGGTGGTGGCCAGCCCAATCGGGGCCGGCTACCACCGATTGGTGGTGGCTACAGCCCTAATCGGGCCGGCCACCACCATTTGGGGTGTGGGCGGCCCCAAGTGGTGGTGGCCGGCCCGATTAGGGCTGCAACCACCACCAATTGGTGGTGGCCGGCCCCGATTGGGATGGCCACCACCAATAGGCGGTGGCTGCAGCCCTAATCGGGGCCGGCCACCACCAATTGGGGCCGCCAGCCCCGATTAGGGCTGCAGCCACCACCAATTGGTGGTGGCCGGCACCGATTGGGGTGGCCACCACCAATTGATGGTGGCTGCAGCCCTAATCGGGGCCGGCCACCACCAATTGGGGCCGCCGGCCCCGAATAGGGCTGCAGCCACCACCAATTGGTGGTGGCCACCCCAATCGGGGCCGGCCACCACTAATTGGGGCCGCCGGCCCCGATTAGGGCTGCAGCAGCCACCAATTGGTGGTGGCCGGCCCCGATTGGGCTGGCCACCACCAATTGGGGTGGTTTCCAGCCCCAAATGGTGGTGGCCGACCATTTTCGTGGTGGTCGGCGGCGGCTTTGGGGGTGGTGGGTGGTCGGCGGCCTTCGACGGTGACTTGAGCAAACACTAGGGACTAAAATGTAAATATTAAATTTTAGAAATATAAATTTGAGGGTTAAATTGAACAAAATAAAAGTATTTAACGGTCAAACTAACAGTTGACTAACGGAAGAACCAAAAACATACAACCTCTCAAACATATGGCACCAAAAGCCTACAAAGCTAAACATATGGTACCATAAACCTACACTGGTCAAACATGTGGCACCAAAAGTACCTTTAACCCTATAAAAAAATGGACTAAACTATGGAACGGCCGCTGCTTCATGCGGCGTATTTATAATTTATTTTAATCTTAATTTCTGGTTTAATGATTTTCGGCCTGGTCTGGTTCGACTAATTCCGGTTTAACAGCGTTAGGATGTCCCGTTAAATTTGTTTGGATGTACCGTGACCCAACAGCGTAGTAGTTGCCGCACCTTACACCTTCACATAAAATCGCGACTTTATAGTTCGTCTGAAGCTCCACTGATGCCCAGTGAAGGATCATCTTCCCTTCATATTCCAAGTCCGCTCACACGGTCGGATCTGTATCTAGTGTAGTGCATTTGTGGTATGGTTCTTGTTGTTTAATTGATTGAATCGGTTTCCTTCGTACTTAGGTTACTCCTGCAGTAGCGATGTGATTATTCAGTCGTTTGTCCATTGGTATTGGATTTATCTCGTGTGTGTGTTTGTATCCCTCGTCATCTGCACTGATGTTACGACTGTATTTAGCTCTTGCATCTAACATGTTTGACGAAATTCCTCAACGAGACATTCTTGCAAGAGTCCTTTGCAATAGTGATTAGCACAGTAAAAAATTTGAATATTATTCGCTGGAATATGACTAACCATTTCAAAGCAACAGGATCTCCAATTTCAGGAATATGGCTAACCCTTAAGAGAACAAACATCTTCGAGTACAAGTCAGAAGGTCTGTTTTTTTATAATGTGTAACTGCTCATTTCAATTTAAATGTAGAAGTAACCGTTGATAGGTTGATGATTTATAATGTTTGTAAACTTGGTGTGACGAGTGGGTGAAACACGAGAACCGGGTCCAGGTATGTTGCAATATTACAGCCGATATTGGCGTGCATAATGTTCATCATGTAACGAGGCTATAAAAAAACATTGAATAGGACGTCAATGGGAAAGTAGCAGTCTTAAGGTATATGGACGCCTGTAGGGGTCCTGAGATTAACAAAGAAGAGCAAATTGTTCTAAATTATGTTTTTGCCCAAGCTCCGAGTGGCGTAAGCGAATAATAATATGAAAGGTGAGAATTTGGGGAGTCAAAGTTTAATTCGAAAAGTGAAATGAGTTATTTGAGTAGTGGTTTGTGTTTAACAGAGAGGTGCTCACGCAGAACGCGGTGATATCACTCAGTCGTCGTTTTATGTTGACGCTTCGTCCCGGAGCATGGATTATTGATGATGTAAGTTTCCGTTAGTGTGGATTTGTTTGTAGTAGTACACGAAGTGATGATTATGCGTTGGTATGTCTATCTGATTGATGCAGGTAATCAACAGTGTAGCGAATATTGTGAACTGCAAACAAAGATCAGAACATAACTGGCGTATTTGGTGCCTACCCACGTGGTCTCAGGTTTGATTAACTAGTGGATTTCGTTGCAGTACAGCGTAATCTAACTTTAACGGGAGGATCCAATGTTGTTCAATGTTAAATTTACAGCATTTCGCTGCTATGGATGCCGGACGTCGATCTAGGATGACATCACTTAACCCATCCTGGTTGGGACTTGGTATTGCGAAATGTGAACGGGTAAGATGATTATATGATTTTGGACATTGTATAGGCTATGTTATACTTAGAGATGATGGTGATCATAGTTTTTTATGCACATATATATATATATCCAGATATACATTCCAATGAATGAAGAATCAACACACTGGTACTTACTGGTGATATTACTAAAAGAGGGAGCTGTTTATTATGTCGATACGCTGCCTGGTAATTCAAGTAAAAGGATTGATGAGTGTGCCCGAGTGGTTAGTAAATGAACTTGTAGCATTGTAAGGTCATTTATGATATACCCTAAGTATTTTATTAGGATTTAACATAGGGAAGAGCAGGTATATTGGATCCAGGAATACTTTCTGCTGCATGAGACCAGCAATCCCAATTCAACAACCCGTTATAGGCCGTGTGAATGGGAGATTAAAATTCCTGAGAACGTACCAAATCAAGCATATTTGGGTGATGGGTGAGAAAGTAGTACCGAGCGCAGAAGAATTATTTTTATTGGCCAGTACTATCGCATAATTAGAAAGATTGAGTTGTCATATTATGAAGATGTGTTAATGCAGTTTTATTATTCAGGAGTAACTGTGGCATGTACGTTATGCATTTCATGACCGCCCACGATCAAATTCCAAACATAACACCTCGAACGGTCAGATCGTCCCCTCAATATTGGTAGATTGTGATCTATATTTAAATCTCCAAGTTATCCAATTGAATATTGTCTACAGGTTTTAACTCCAAGACATCGGCTGTCGATGATTGCTTCTTTGATACTAGCGAAGAATAACACGATGAGATTTACCGTGGAAGGACGAGCGCGTATATACTGTCGTTAGTTGTGGCTGTAAAAACTGTTGGAGTAGTAGGAACTACGAAGGAACTGAGGCAATGTAACTTGTTTTGTCTTTATTATGATGCAGTGGTGTAGGGGTGTGTTGGCGTCCATATAATCCACGGGACAGTTTGACTTGATTTGGCTGCGAACGAAGTGTGGATGAGGAACAAAAAAAACTAAGAAAGCTCTAATTATCGTTTTGTGCGTGTTTGTATAGTAGACTTATATTTCTGACTGATCTGTGGAATACAGCAGATATTTTAGATCCTATCTATGGTAGATGTCGGATTCCGATTGGTTGATAGGTCAGCACATCGGATCCACGTTTTGGATCCGATGTACAGAAGAATTCGCGAGCGTTGGTGGTTTAATTTGTTTTTTCGGCTTGAAAGCTAAATGGCCAAGTCTCCGTTGAATTGATAATGCTGTTTTGTTATATGACATGGCTTCATTTAACACAATTATCTCGTAATAGCTTGCGTTGATGGAAAAAAAAAAAAAAGAACACAGGATCACCAATTCCTTAAAGTGTAATGCGGTATACATTAACGACACATTGATGCTTTGTGATTGATTTAGTGGACACAACCACCAGAACCTTCACTCACTGTCTAAGTGAGCATTCCCCATCAGCAGTGTTCCATTCTCCACCTCAAGACTATCCTTCTGCATCGTGAAATTGACATTCTCGAGCTTAAACTTTGCATTCTCAATCTTGAATTTGGCATTCTCGAGATCATGCTTTGCACTGTCCATCTTCAATTTCACAACCCCCATCTCCAAGTTTGAACAGTTGCTGGTCAAATGCTGGTACATTGATTTGAATTTCTCCACTGGTCTTTCCCCATAACCACACATCGCCGGATGTTCCCTGTAAAAAAAATTACATCCTCAATCCGGCTCAAGCTGTCGGAATTTACAGCAATAACAAGTATACGTTAATTTGAACCTTAATTGACTGTTTGAATGCCTAATTGAACATAAAAGAAAGAGTAATTCGTTGTGTTAGACCTTAATTATAAGAACCCTAATTCAGGAAATAAAAATTAGTCCAGTTCAGAAACCCTAAGGTTTACAGCATGGAACCTTAATTGACAGTTTGAACCACGATTTTGGCGTATTGGGACGTTAATTGACAGTTTGAATTAAACCCCTAATTCAGGTTAACCCGACTTTCAATTGAGAAACCCTATTTACAAAATTGGACTAATAACTGTCTAATTCGACACACCCACACATCAATTGGACATTGATTTACATTTTGAATAGAACCCCTTATTGAGGTAAAACCTAATTGTAATGGAGACACCGTTATTACAAAATTGGAGTAATTACTATCTAATTCGACACGCCCACACATGAAATAATAAGAAATAGGCAAAAGAACCTGGAAATAGGGGCACCCACGGTACATCCCGGAGAAGTCCTTCCACGAATAAGCCTGTTTGATTGTGCATATCGCATCGCTGTTGCATCGGCGAGCTTCGTACGAAGGACTGTTTGAAGACCTAACTTGTTTGCAAGAGCATTGGTCCAGCTAGCTTCGTAAGGGGAGTAGAGCAAAGGATTAGAAGAAGAGAAAGAGCAGAGCACAGTACCTGAAAATGGAGGGAAGAACGGTGATTTTACAAGACTAAATAGGTTAAGGGGTAGTTTTGTCCCATTAAAAGTGAATTTCAGGGAAAAAAATGTAAAACATATTGTAAAAAAAGGGACACGCGTATGATATGACAACAAAGAGCTAAAGGTTCAGATCCAGGGCCGGCCCAAGAGAATTTGAGGCTTAAAGCCTCATTTTAATTTTGGGCCTTTTCGATGAAGGTTAAAATTTTTCCAAACATATTAAAGTGAAGAGTAAACGTAAATTGTTTAATTTTTTAAAAATTGTTTTTTAAACATTCAATTCCGCTAGTTTTCATGATTATGACTTTAATTGTATAAAACATTCACCTGAACACAGCAAATATAAAAGACCAGTATCATAAATGAGGCCTCCTAAAACATGAGGCCTAAAACCCTTGGTTTAGTGGCCAACACTTGGGCCGGCCCTGTTCTAATTGTCAGAACAAAAGGATAACACACTTTAGTCTTTCCAAACACAAGTTAAAAAGTATTTAGGCAAGAAAAAAAATAATTACACACAAGTTCAAAACTAAACATGTTGTCATTTCTACTTATAACTATGAACAGGTAAGCTGGACCAGTTGAATGTTTTATACAGCCTTTGAACCTCACCATCGCATCGACAGTCGATGCAAGTTGGATATTCAAAGTGCTCATATTCTTGCGACCAGTTATATACGGCCTTCCAGTGGTTTTTTCTGCATTGTGCTTGAGGTAATGGTGGTGGATCCCTCGATTTTCTGGCAGGCCAGAAACATCTCATATGCCCAATCAAATTTTTCCGACATTCTAGCTCCTTGCCGGCTCTGCAAACCTTTCCGAGGAGTCTTTAGCCTTCTTCCACTAATGGAACATCACCGTCCCAATTGAAGATTTTGAGGAATCCTAGAGTGTAAGTAGCGTACAGATGGTCCGCATCTGAAGCAGCCCTCAACTGTACCAGACCAACTGCACCTCCATAATTTATTGGATAATTTCCTCCAACAAAATTGGCTACTCCTGCCCTGTATAGAGCTTCGGGGTTGGAGTTAGCAAGGCATTGCCGGAGAAACGAAGCGTGTTTCCCGGTATTGTAGTGATAGCTCATCCCCCGGAGTGAAATGCTGCGCCAAATGTAAGGATGCTCACCTAGCTCCTTCAACCTTTTGCAGCTGATTTAACGGGGAACAATTGCATTTAGTAAAAAGTTATCATTCAAGCAAAGATGAATAATTTTGAAACATTTATTATATATAAAAGTTAATTATTATATCGCGCATTGCGTGAAATTATAGGGTACATGAACAGTTTAAAAGAGTTAGTCATTAGTTGAGTATACCACAGCATAATCTTTATGTTATCAACTAGTTATGGTTTATGAGGGCTAACTACTATATAACCTCATAAAAATGTTCCTCAATGTTCATTACGACACAACATATGGAGAATATCTAAGTTTTCAGTTCTGCAGAATTGCAAATTTGTTCCGCAGAACTGCAGTATTTCTGCTTAGTATTAACCCTAAACATAATTTCCATACATTGAAGCAATTGTGATCCCAAACACATAGATTGCAGTTCAAAAGTTCTATACAAGGGTTGTTGAAGACAAACACAAGTATAGAATACTATATGGTGGTGAATCTGATTTTCGCAACATATAAACCCTAACTCATTTGAACAACATCGGTTCTAATAGCATTCTTTTTTTTTTTTTTTCCAAATACAGTCATTCGATTCCATATATATAACCTAGCAGAAATATGACGAATATATAAAACAAAAGATGTATAACGCTATCATATACATAACAATATATATAGCAGATATGTTCGCTTTTTTGTTTTTTTCCAAATATATATATATATATATATATATATATATATATATATATATATATATATATCTTTTGGCAGAAAAAACAAAAAAACTAAGATATCTGTTATATATATATAGCAGATATGTTAGCTTTTTTGTTTTTCTGGCAAAAGATATATATATATACACAATCCTAGTTGTGTATATATAACAAATAAAACAAATGTCGTTGCAAAATTAGACAAAAAATTAGAGAAAGCAGTGAAATCAGTGAAGAAACTCGGACTTAATGTAGTGAAGAAAGGTTTAAATTTATATAGGTAATTTCCAGAAAATTACCATAGCTTCATCTTGACAAAATCGTGTGTCGAATCAGCTCCAACACAGAGCATGATAAACCACAGCATCTCCGCGGGTAGGTCAAGTAGTGTTTTGCATGCAGCCATCTTGGAGAAAGAGGAAGAAATTAGTTACGAAACGTAAGTGGTTCACCATGGTTAGTACTGCACTATAGGAAACGTACCTGTTAAAAAAGGGGGATTGCTTGTTTGAACGAAGAATTAGAGAACACCGAGAGAGACGATCGAACCGCAGAGGGAAGTGAGAGAGACGAAGGAGGAAAACTGCTTCGGACTTGAGGAAGAAGATAGATGAATTTGGGAAAATAAAGTAAGTTTTGACGACGGTCCATTGAATCAAGGAGAAAATGATTCTCTACAGCCGTGTTTACAGCTGGCAAATATGTGGTGGCTCTTTGGCGACTGGTTTGATAGCATGTGTTATAGCATTTTTAGTCTCTCCGCCACGGGGCACCACATTGTGTCATCTGTTGGGATGGTCCGTTCCATTTAAGAATTACTCTGAATCAAGTATAGGGCGTAATTATTTGTCCATTTGTAAAGCGTAATTAATTCTATTACTCCGTCCCACTGTGCTTAATTTTATTATATATATGTTCTAACTGTTATGGAATAACTATGAACTAATTTTTCATTTGAAGTGCATTATAATTATATTACATACAAATTACTTAAATTATTAAATGTCCAATAAGTTAAAGTCAGATTGTGGTTTAAGGTTTAGGGTATGGTTATGGTTTAGAGTAAAGTTGAAGAGTGTTTATTGTATTCAACCATACTTAGTTGTAAAATCACTTCAAATGTTGTGTTTAATTTTATTATGGGTTAAAGGTACTTTTCATACCACATGTTTGACCGAATGTGGCTTTTAGTACTGGATGTTTAGTTTTGTATACTTTTGGTACCAAACGTTTGAAAAAATGTGACTTTTGGTACATCCGTTAGTTGGCCGTTAGTTCTGGTCGTTAAATGACATGTGCAAGTCACGTGATCGACTCTAACCTTTTAATTTTGTTCAATTTAGTCCCTCAAATATATTCATAACTTTTATTTTGTTTAATTTAGTCCTAAAGCTTCAAAATCGAACCCAATTGGGACCTATCTCAAATTGGGTAAATTTGACCCAAATGGGGCTATGTCAATTGAATTTAATTGGTTTAATTGGGTCCGATTTTGAAGTGTTATGACTAAGTTAAACAAATTAAAAGTTAGGAATATATTTGAGGGACTAAATTGAACAAAATTAAAAGTTTAGAGTCGATCACGTGACTTGCACATGTCATTTAACGGCCAAAACTAACGGCCAACTAACGGATGTACCAAAAGCCACATTTTTTCAAACATTTGGTACCAAAAGTATACAAAACTAAACATCCAGTACTAAAAGCCACATCCGGTCAGACATGTGGTTGAAAAGTACCTTTAACCAACCCTTTTATTATATATATGTTCTAACTGTTATGGAATAACTATGAACTAATTTTTCATTTGAAGTGCATTATAATTATATATTACATACAAATTACTTAAATTATGAAATATCCAATAAGTTAAAATCTGACTGTGGTTTAAGGTTTAGGGTATGGTTAAGGTTTACAGTAAAGTTGAAGAGTGTTTATTGCATTCAACCATACTTAGTTGTAAAATCACTTCAAATGTTGTGTTTAATTTTATTATATATATGTTCTAACTGTTATGGAATAACTATGAACTAATTTTTCATTTGAAGTGCATTATAATTATATATTACATACAAAGTACTTAAATTATGAAATATCCAATAAGTTAAAATCTGACTGTGGTTTAAGGTTTAGGGTATGGTTAAGGTTTACAGTAAAGTTGAAGAGTGTTTATTGCATTCAACCTTACTTAGTTATTAAATCACTTGAAATGTTGTGTTTAATGTTATTATATATATGTTCTAACTGTTATGGAATAAGTATGAACTAATTTTTCATTTGAAGTGCATTATGATTATATTACATACAAATTACTTAAATTATTAAATGTCCAATAAGTTAAAATCTGACTGTGGTTTAAGGTTTAGAGTATGGTTATGGTTTAGAGTGAAGTTGAAGAGTGTTTATTGCATTCAACCATACTTAGTTGTAAAATCACTTCAAATGTTGTGCTTAATTTTATTATATATATGTTCTAACTGTTATAGGAATAACTATGAACTAATTTTTCATTTGAAGTGCATTATAATTATATTACTTACAAATTACTTAAATTATTAAATGTCCAATAAGTTAAAATCTGATTGTGGTTAAGGTTTAGGGTACGGTTAGTAGAGTTGCAGAGCTAACTTCCCGACAGGGGTCAGTCTTGGCAAAGCTACAACCCCGCATTAAATGCTACTGCGGCATAAAGCTATGATTGTCCATGTCTTATCAGGCCATATATATGTGAATTAAATTTTACTTAATAAGATTACATTCCAACAAAATGGTAATTCAAATCACTGTTTCGTTATAATTTTTTTGAGAAAATGTTTCATAATGAAGATGAAACAATGTTTTATAATGAAGGTGAAACAGTGTTTTATAATGACACCAGTAATTAAAAGATACATCATTTTGTATTGTTAAATTTATTAACAGCTACTGACTTCTGGTTATTATAGTAGTTGCACTTAGTAATTGGCCAATAAAAGTATACAATGCACATTCAAATTATGTGTCTTCTTCTAAATAAATTATTTATTTCAAATAACTCGACAGTTATTTATTAAATGAAATTCAAATTATATACTTAGGTGCCATCTGTTGGGATGGTCCCATTGAAGAAAATATCTGAAACAATTATAGCGCGTAAGTATGTTCCATTTGTAAAGCCTAATTAATCCCACATTAGTTGAATTATATTTGACAAAAACGCTCATTAAACGCGCTATTAAAATATGACACGTAAAATTTATTCCTAAATTAATTGAATTATCCCACTTGACATTGTTTGTAATTGAAATTCCCAAATATTTATTTCCAAAAAAATATTTAAATTATGATACTGTGAAGACTTGAAATCCTGACCAATTTTTTCCAACTTGTAACGTTAAGATACCTCCGTTAATTTTTCGTGTATTATAATCGAAAACATGGCGACGTAGGGCTGTCAAATTTACCCGTGACCCGCAAACGACCCGCAAACGACCCGTTCACGGGTCGGGTCCGGGTGACCCCAAACACACCAACGAGTCATTTACGGGTCAACCCGTTAATGGCCCGTTGAGGCCGGGCCGGGTCCGGGTTTAGGGTACTGACCCGTACCCGGCCCGTGACCCGTTTAAATCAGACATCAGTTTTTTTTTTACCTAATTTCTAATTCCTAAATCGACAGAACAGTAAATGAAATCCTAAATTAATTACTTAATTCTAAATTTCTAACCTAGGCGAGTCGCGTCACTGAGAACTGATAAGAACAGAGGTTGTGCAAGTGGGACAGTTGAGTTGAGCAACCAGAGGTCTAGGACTAGAACCAGCCCCCGTTAACGTTATCCACCATATTATTCTTTTCTTTCTTCATATATACACTTTATTTATTTATTATTATAATGAATATAAAATAATTGGGTATTAAAATATGTAGAATAGAATAAAATAAAATAGATGGAGGTGGGAGAGGGACAACCTGAACAAAATTTTTGCAGCAAAGTGTTTGACCCGGGTCACGGGTCAACCCGGGTCAACCCGGGTCACGGGTACGGGTTTATAACCCTGACCCGTGGTGACCCCCGGGTCAATCACGGGCCGGGTCATCCGTGACCCGCGGGCACGGGTCACCGGTCGTGACCCGTTGACAGGTAGGTGGCGACGTGCACAGCACGTGACCCTTTTGTTTGTGTAGATTGAAAAAACAAAACTTCAATATACGATATTACACCATTTTGAACCTCCTCTTCTGCTTCCCTTCTTCCCGCCTACAATCTCGAAGACCATAAAGATGAACGGGAGCTCTCTGCTGTCGCACCCGCCACCTTCCCAATACACGGGCGATATTCCTCCAACTGAATTACGGAGGTGCTTTTGCGGAGCAGTCTGCACAATGGTGATGTCATATACACGGGAGAATTTTACCAGGAGGTTTCATCGGTGCCCTTACTGGAAGGTATTACTGCTTAGTGTTTATGGCTTTTACGACTTTCATGGTGAACAACTCAATTTTTGTACGATATTGCTGTCCAATATTCAATTAGGGATTTGATTTAGTGCTGAATTGGGGTTTCCTGTATTGAAATTATATTGGACTGAATTAGGTTTTATGGTTTGTCATTAAGGGGTAGTATATACCAATTAACTGTTAAATTATGGTTAATAGAATTTGGCTTTCTGAACTAGGATTATATTATGTTTTCTGGTTTATCAATTAGGAGTAGTAAATAGTAACTAAGTGTTCAATTAAGGTGAAATATATTGATTACTCTTATGTCTGTCTATATTATTGGCAATGCATACAGGTTGGTGAAGACACTGGATGTAAGTTTTTTGAGTGGGAAGATCCGTTAATATGTGGTTACGGGAAGAGAGCAATACATGAATTCCAATCAGTGCACCAAACACTGGCTACCAGATGTTCAACCCTGGAGATGGAAAATGAGTTTTTTGTGCTTGACATTGCTGAATTGAAGAGTAATATTACATCCCTGGAGATAGCGAATGAGAATTTTGTGTTTGACATTGCTGAATTGAAGGCTGAGATTACAATGTTGGAGATGGAGCATGAAAAATTGGATCTGGAGAATCCACAATTAAGAAATGGGATCAGGATTTCTACATATATAGCAGGTGTTGTAGGTTTATATTTTAAGAAAAATAGTGTAGGGTGTCGTTTTGTATGTGTAGATGACCCACTTATAGTGGATGCATTTTGTTATGTGTAATGAACCCTCTTAAAAGCTTGATATGCAGTTGTTATTGGTATGTGTAAGGAATCCAATTCTTATTTGTCCAAGGAGGAATGTGTAGAAACTCAACTATACTGGCACAGGTATGCTTTACAGTAAACCATATAGTTTTTTTTTTGGCAGTAGTAAACCATATATTTAAATTATAATAAACATTCATACGTAGTATTATATTCACTTACTGTAAATGAATAAGATTATTACTTTTTTATTACAAATGACAAATATAGTTTGGCCACAATAGTTTGAACATTTAATTCATTAGCAAGTGTCAAGCTGATTCCCTAACCTTAACCCGGTTTTCGAGTGATCTAATTTTTCATCGTTGCGTTATTTATTTAGTAGATGTTGACGTACTTGATTTATAACTTTAATTTACATTCATTAGACAGGTAATTTGTACCACACACTGCGCAATGCGCGGTCAACCGCCTATTATAATGAATTAGTACAGAACCTATCGTAATTAAATAGAACAGAAAAATATTACATGATAATAGACTGGTTGTGGAAAGACGTGGGTTCCTATGTACAGAGCACATTTACTTTAGGATACATAGAGGATGGGATATGCAGAGCCGTAGCCGGCAATGTGAAGCTACCTTTGAAAAAATTTCTTAAAACGGAAATGGCTTATACACATTTATATTTATTTATTGTAATGTGTATATAGCATTTATCAGTAATACAGTGTTTCTTTGCTTGAGACTTTTGCGTTATATCAGTATTACAAGGGCATGAGTTCAAGATTTGACAATTGCATATTCTAACATTGTATGGGTAGACATAAAAATTGAGGGAGCTGTCAATTAGTTAAAGCTTCAAGGAGTTCCCACATCTATGTATGATTCATTAAACTGTGCAAAACCCTAATAAATTATATCAGCCGCGTCAGCTGTCTAACCCTATTTTGAGTTGGACATTTCTAATTTCAATCAAAGACACCAATATATGATAACGTTCCTAGAATCAAATTACTTTATAATTAGACTTAACATTTTATTTTTACTTGTAAGTTATTTTTTGTAAAAAACAAACAAATTAAGTAAAGTTCATTGGAACAGTAAGAACTTAGTGGAAAGTGACAGATTTATGACAGGACGTGGATATGAATGAAGCTTGTCAAGCACGCGACCAGTAATTTGACTCATTGGGGGCAAGAAATGTTGTTAAAAAAACCAGGGTTAACTTTGAAGATTTCATTTCGACAGGATAAATTACAAAATTGAAGAATATAATTACATATCGGTAATAATTATAGGGGACATACTAGTAACTGCACACTGTTAAAGTACATGATAGTTTATTAAAAAAAACAGTTTTTGATCGTTGAACTTTTACATCATGCTATATTTATACAATAGTATGTGATAAACAAACATAAACTTTTTAGTAAAAAAATTAAAATACACAACTATTATAACAAAATACACTTAGAAATTGTTGACCAAAAAAAAATTAAAGTAATCCTACATTGATCTTACTTTAAACTGAACGTACATTTAGTTAAATGCGAATTATAGAAAATAAAAATTGCTTTCCGTTTAGTAAAAAAAACATAATATAGCCCACATATATTAGTAAAAAGTGGACACTATCACCTTTCTCTCCAAATATATATATATATATATATATATAGGGGTTTTAGGGCTGTCTCTCCATATATATATATAATAGTAAAAAGAAATGATTATTGCTTGTCAGTTGTCAGGGTACATGTCGAAGTATACTTTTTTATTTAATGTTGTACTGTTCATCTTCTTCATTTTACTTGTTCTTCAATAACCATGTCTCTGCAACTGTTTTCACGCAGCATGTGAATTCTTTTAATTCTTTTCAAGAAAACTGAAATGAGCTTCATATTCAACAGCATATAAATTACCAAAAAGTGACTACTTCAACGGAAATTTAAGTGAACAAAAGATTGATTTTCTGGTAAATCATGGACAGCTTAATATAATATATTCAACAGTTGGACCAGACACACAAGGGTTACACATATAATATAGATAAACACACACACTGAAATATTTAAGTAGTACTTTTTTGGATATAAAAAAAAAAAAAAAGGGACAACCTAAACCCAGAAACCCTATCCCTGGCATTACTAGCCAGGTTTCTGGTGAGGAAATGCTGCCCAGCAGTTTTAGTAGCGAAAACGAATGACTTCAGCGTCACAATAACATCTAAAGCACCACTGGACGGGAAAATAAATCTGGACCTCGTTGATACGATAAACCACATTTAAGTTGTGCTGGTTGCATAGACGACGAGGGGCCGGCGGGTGTGATGGCCTACCTTGGCGGTAACTGGTTAATCGCCTAACAACATCGATGAAAACTGTCCGGACATTCATCGCGCGTCTCGTAGCGACCACTAATCCCAGCAGGTTGAACGCGTCGTCCAGCACATTTTCATCGCTTGGCCAATTGAAGATAAGAATCATTGCTACAGCATATTTAGCTACATCATGTCCCCGATGTGCTGCTGCCTTCAATTGTGCAAGACCAAGATTTAATTGCCTGGGTAATTGTCTGAAAAAGGTATGCATTCCAAGCCGATACAGAGCATCTGGGTTACTTTTGTCCATGAAGATTTGAACAAAAGGTCCACATAACACCGGCAAATTGCGGGGTACGATGTTACGTGGTACCAGGGTATGCACCATGTCTGTGCTTGAACCTATCCCGTGAAGCCTTCTGCAACTGGACATTCAAAATTCATCTCATGTTAGAAATGTACTTAACACGTACTAAATAAGGACATCTAGACTATGAAATTTTTTCATTCGTACCATGATCTGAACCTTATGAAGTCCGCGATCGATCCAGACATAACGGCAACCATGATGAGCATAATCATCTCATCAGGCAGTGACATCAACCGAGATGGATTCATGGCTTAGGAATTGATTTCTGCAAACAAAAAAAAAAAAATAAATAAACACAAGATATATAAAAATCCAAATACATTTTTAGAAACATAAGACGATAATCAATGGTTTACATTAACGACGATAATTCCGGAAGCTTACTAGTTGAACTTCGGCAGACAGTTAGATGTATCCTCACTTGCAGCGATGAAGATAAAGCAGATGGACCCAGATGAAAAAGGTTTTTGAATAGACAGGTTAATGAAAACTAAAAAACAGTCTTTTAAATGGTTAACCCTCCGTGTATCGGGAACCGTCATATAATACACCTGTGGGTCCTAATACAGTACCAAATATCTCCTTGTGAGATTGTAAAAGGTACCATGTCGGATCGTCGGAGCCACCAATTAACGTAGGTTGCCAGCTAACGTACTTCGAGTGTATATTAACCTACATTTTGGACCCTTCGATTACTGTTTCGGGGTTAGATCCAACCATCTGAAGGGGACTCATATATCAAAATGAACCCTGAATTCAAATAGTGATAACCAATGGTTCAGATTTCAAGTTTACTGAAAAATGATATTACATTAGCCGGACCCATAATTTCCCATCATTAATTCGGATACTAAATGATAGTCCGATTTAACAAATAAGCTTACGTTCAGTCTTTAATTATAACACATATATGGTTCTGTATTAATAACATTTGTATTGGTATACAATATATGACGTATTAATTATAAGTATAATTTTGTGCCTTAACATTATATTCCCTAAATCTAATGATATTATCTTAATGTTAAAAAAAGGTTTATAAATATGGATAAGGTTTACAGTGAATGTTGGAGAGGAGTTTGTGGTTTCAGCTAAACACAGTGAGTTAATAAAATGTAATTTTTTATTTTATTATATTTAATTTGATTTGTATGAAATAAATAGGAACTTAGTTTATTATAGTTGCATTATAATTATATTCCCTACATTTAATTAAATATCTAAATGTCCAATTTGATTGTAACTATGGTTGTGGTTTAAGGTTTAGGGTATGGATAAGGTTTACAGTGAATGTTGGAGAGGGGTTTGTGGTTTCAGCTAAACACAGTGAGTTAATAAAATGTAATTTTTTATTTTATTATATTTAATTTGATTTGTATGAAATAAATAGGAACTTAGTTTATTATAGTTGCATTATAATTATATTCCCTACATTTAATTAAATATCTAAATGTCCAATTTGATTGTAACTATGGTTGTGGTTTAAGGTTTAGGAAAATGGATAAGGTATACAGTGAATGTTGGAGAGGGGTTTGTGGTTTCAGCTAAACACAGTGAGTTAATAAAATGTAATTTTTTATTTTATTATATTTAATTTGATTTGTATGAAATAAATAGGAACTTAGTTTATTATAGTTGCATTATAATTATATTCCCTACATATAATTAAATATCTAAGTGTCCAATTTGATAGTAACTATGGTTGTGGTTTAAGGTTTATAAATATGGATAAGGTTTACAGTGAATGTTGGAGAGGGGTTTGTGGTTTTAGCTAAACACAGTGAGTTAATAAAATGTAATTTTTTATTTTATTATATTTAATTTGATTTGTATGAAATAAATAGGAACTTAGTTTATTATAGTTGCATTATAATTATATTCCCTACATTTAATTAAATATCTAAATGTCCAATTTGATTGTAACTATGGTTGTGGTTTAAGGTTTATAAATATGGATAAGGTTTACAGTGAATGTTGGAGAGGGGTTTGTGGTTTCAGCTAAACACATTGAGTTAATAAAATGTAATTTTTTATTTTATTTTATTATATTTAATTTAATTTGATTTGTATGAAATAAATAAGAACTTAGTTTATTATAGTTGCATTATAATTATATTCCCTACATTTAATTAAATATCTAAATGTCCAATTTGATTGTAACTATGGTTGTGGTTTAAGGTTTAGGGTATGGATAAGGTTTACAGTGAATGTTGGAGAGGGGTTTGTGGTTTCAGCTAAACACAGTGAGTTAATAAAATGTAATTTTTTATTTTATTATATTTAATTTGATTTGTATGAAATAAATAGGAACTTAGTTTATTATAGTTGCATTATAATTATATTTCCTACATTTAATTAAATATCTAAATGTCCAATTTGATTGTAACTATGGTTGTGGTTTAAGGTTTAGGAAAATGGATAAGGTTTACAGTGAATGTTGGAGAGGGGTTTGTGGTTTCAGCTAAACACAGTGAGTTAATAAAATGTAATTTTTTATTTTATTATATTTAATTTGATTTGTATGAAATAAATAGGAACTTAGTTTATTATAGTTGCATTATAATTATATTCCCTACATTTAATTAAATATCTAAATGTCCAATATGATTGTAACTATGGTTGTGGTTTAAGGTTTATAAATATGGATAAGGTTTACAGTGAATGTTGGAGAGGGGTTTGTGGTTTCAGCTAAACACAGTGAGTTAATAAAATGTAATTTCTTATTCGACCGAAATATCGGAATATCTATATGGCAGGATAGTAAATTCTAGCAGCTTTTTGACCTTTTGTAGTAGGCCCTAATATCGGAAGACTTCGGAATTCCAATTCAGAAGCTTTATATACCTATCTGGCGCGGGAAAATACCTATCCACGCGGGAATGTGTACACCATGTTGGCCTATATAAAGGAGGGAAATATTGAGAACCTCATCAAAAATATATTAAACAAAAAAAAAGAATCAAAAAGAGCTATCTTCCGAAATGAGCAAACAAGACAAGCAGCAGAAGAAGGCAGACCCATACGAATGGATAAAGAAGGTGACATCTTTTTCCAAAGACGATACTTCATCTGATGCTACAAATCAATTTTCAGCGACCCCGTCAAAGGGTTCATCTACCTCCCATACTAGGACAAGTCCGGTGACCCCCCAACAACATGCAACTCGAGATGCCTTCAGGGACACAGCCACCAAAAGGCAAATTTTATTGACTAGATTATTAAGCGGATCATTTAAGGTTCAGCTCGTTATATTAAGAATAGATTATTATAACTGAATTTCCTCTTCTCTTTGCCAGACTGTTCAAAGAAACTGAATGGTCCCCACTGCCGAAAGAAATTTGGGACGAAGTATTACAAAGGGTTGGCCAAACACACCCTTCATCGGTCGGTTCATTCGGCTGCTAGTATAACGCACAGAATAAATTATTATTTAACACTGATTTTGAAACTAATGCATACATTATTTATATTTATTCACAGTTGCAGTATGTAAGT
Source organism: Clarkia xantiana subsp. parviflora (assembly GCA_036873135.1). Classification (NCBI taxonomy): domain Eukaryota; kingdom Viridiplantae; phylum Streptophyta; class Magnoliopsida; order Myrtales; family Onagraceae; genus Clarkia; species Clarkia xantiana. The sequence goes on from JAPTYO010000012.1 coordinate 15,015,145, forward strand.
GTGCTACTTGTTGTTTTAATTTATGCAGCGCTAGGGGGGCTGCTGTAGTCGCACGAAGATTATACCCACTTTTGTCTCTTAAACACCTTTTTGTAAGGGTTCCCAACATGCCTGAAAAGTTGCTGGGAAGCATTGAGAAAATGTGGGAAACATTTAACAACCCTGATGCTGGCATCATGGTCGGGGTGCACAAAGTCCTGTACCAAGGTAATGTTCAAGGAGGTGTTATGTTGCTGAACAAGGTGATTGTGCTAACTGATGACCACTCGTCGAGTATACAGCTAACATACTCGCGAGGATGAGGCTCTGCACACCTCGACCGTTGATGCATGCGTCTGATGTTTCACTAGAAATAGGAACGGAATAGGAACGGGTGTTCTTAGAGAGCCGTGCCACAGCCATGAAAATGATAACTCTACACGCTGTACATCAACAAGGTTGTTTCGGCGACATGGGTTATTGTTCACGTGGCCCAGCAGGAGGCCATTGGGATCAATCTATCAGGCATCATCGATACATAACCTGTAGGGCTTGTTTGTATGATTTCGAGATACATAACATATATGTATTGTTTGAGAACTTAATTAATCCCTACTAGTACCCCTTTTTTAATCCCCCTTCAGTGTTCAGTTATTTTGTAAAGGTCTCGCCTATAATCACGTAGCTTTTGTCATGTTTGATGTACATTGACTATAAGTATAATGTTTAGGTTCCTATGTTAAGCGAGCTTTGCTAACACATCATCAGTAGTTGTCGATGGACCACTTAAGAGGAATGACATCACAAATATAATTTGACCAAATACATGGATGTGGTTACAAATACAACATGTGTACAATATATATGTATAGATGTATATATGTATATATATATATCCCTATATATAATGACGTCTTTTACGTAAAATACTATTTTTTGTGCTTAGCTCGAGTCATACACGTGGCGCCCGTAGTGCATTTAGGCTATATAATGACGAAGATTAGTATCAACAATAAATTTACACTTGTGTACCAAAATCGAACTGACCGTAAGAGAAGGGTTACATCAATAAACGCGTGTCGGTTCTAAGGCAGAGCTATCAGTTCAAATGTATGTGTTTAATTTTATTATATATATGTTCTAACTATTATGGAATAACTATGAACTAATTTTGTAATTTGATGTGCAATGTAATTATATTACATACAAATTACTTAAATTATTAAATGTCCATAAAGTTAAAAACTGACTGTGGTTTAAGGTTTAGGGTATGGTTAAGGTTTACAGTATAGTTGATGAGTGTTTATTTCTTTCAACTATACCTAGTGGTTAAATCATTTAGAATGTTGTGTATAATTTTATTATGTTTGTTCTAATTGTTATGAGATGACTGTGAACTAATTTTTCATTTGCTGTGCATTCTAATTATTTTACGTACAATTTACTTAAATTATTAAATGTCCAATAAGTTAAAATCTGACTATGGTTTAAGGTTTAGGGTATGGTTAATAGACTTGCAGAGCTAACTTCCCGATAGGGGTCAGTTGTATCACAGCTGCAACCCCGCATTAAATGCTACTGCGGGATAAAGATATGATTATCCATGTCTTATCAGGCCATATATATGTCATTCGAAGTCCAATTACAAAAAGTTAAATTCCAAAAAATTTGTACTTGAAATTAATGTTTCGTTTTAATGAAGATGAAACAATGTTTTATAATGAAGCTGAAACAATGTCTTATAATGAGACCAGACCAAGAATGATACATCAGTTTGTATTGTTAAATTTGTTAACAGAGACTCACTTGTGGTTATTATAGTAGGTGCACTTAATAATTGGCCAATAAAAGTATACAATATTCATACGAAATAACTATTTTCTTATAAAGAAATTATTTTATCCAAATAAATCGACGTTTAGGAGGCCATTTGGATCAATATATCAGGCATCATCAATACATAAACTGTAGGGCTTGTTTGTACCATTTCGAGGTACATAACATCTATGTATTGTTTGACAACTTAATTAATCCCTACTAGTTATTTAATGATGACCCTTATATAATGAGAAATAACTGAACCCTAAACCCAAAACACTGAACCCCAAATGACTAAACCCTAAACCCCAAAAAATGACAAAAAATTAATGAGAGATGTCTGACATAAGTATCATAGATTAGAGATAAACAATGGCTTTCTTAATTCATCGCTGACTGAAATAAGGATCAGTCAAATTATTGGTTACACCGACTACACTTGTATTACTGGAGTTTTCTTTTTGATTTCGTTGAAAACAATTATTCATGGTCAAAAACAAATAATAAGTATTCTGCGACTAAATTGTAATGACTAATTCAAATATTATATTCAACTATACAAGGCCTAACTAATAACATCATGTTGATAAAATATTAGTTACATTTTTAATGAATTACACCATTTCCTACATGGTGGACTTAATATTGTCCACATAATAAAAAACTATACCGTATCTTTGTGTGAGAACAAAAATCTGTCAGATGAAATTAATGCTACATAGCTAAAAGTGAAGGCAAACACATTGGAGTGGACAGTCGTCTAACCAAGATTTTTTACATAAACATATGATTAAACTTGCATGCAGCAGTCTAGCCGACGTGGTTGCAGATGGGGAACGGTGATGTAAGTGAAAGAGAAATAGACTATGACTTGATGAATAATTTTTCTCGGACCAGACATAACTAAAATTATACATTTAAGTATATGGAATTATATGTTTAAATATATGGAAATATATGTATTGAATAAACTAATCAAATGTACTATATGTACTATATATATACGACAGTTATATTTGTATAATAAAATTTTCATGGTTTCACATATAAATAAGTATCTAAGGTTTCTTAAATATATACACTTGTGTATATGAGTGGTGACCTTACAAATTAATAAAATACATCAACTATTAAGTATATAGTCGACATTTACATAGATTTTATTAAGTATATTTGTTTCTTTATGGAATTTGTTTTTCTAATTTTACTAACTTTGTCACGAAATATTTTTATAATTTATTATCTGATTGTTTTTGCCAAACGATCATATTATTAACGGACTAAAACCAAAAAGTACCAACTAGTCAATTATTTAGTATATAATGATCCGACCCCTAGACTGTACAGTGTACTGTTGAATATAGGCCAAGGGAAGATTAAACTATTACAAGAAGGGAACTGGCTCAGGTAATCTTCATCGTGACGTCCAAACTTGTATCCTCGAACCCTTCATCTCCTCTCTATCTACCTTCAACTTTAAGGAAAATACCCTTTGATAATTGGTCGTCCCAACCATGTCAGCCAACGATAATCAACCTGGAAACGGAGATTCTGAAGGTTAGCTCCAAACCCTTGTTTTCATCTACTTCTTTCAGCCCTCAAGCATGTTTTAACTTGACAATGCTTCAGTACTGCGTGTTCATTAATTTGCCCCCACTGAGTGTTCATACATTTTGACTACTTCGCCAAAAAAAATAACTATACATTAGTATTGTCATCTTAAGTATAGATTTTCTGCAGCATGGCCGTCTCAAGATAAGTTGACAGTTAAACCCAGAATTTAATTTGAGGCCTTTTGATATTGTTATTTTTTTTTTATGTTGTTATTTTTTTTTAATTTATGATATGTATACGTGAAGTCCCTAGTTAAAGGAATCTTATAAAATATTAATTCCTAAAATTTCATTTTTAGTTGATAAATATAGTTAAAACTTACAGTAGTTCATTTAAGTTTTCTTATTACATTAGTGAAACTGTTCACTTTTTTTTTATCTAACTTTATTTTCGTATGACTTAATTCATAAAAACGTTAACTAACTTTAGATTGTAAAATTCAATTCGACGAAAAGTGCATTATAATTTACTACTGATTTTAATTTATTTTGGAAAAGATATATGGCAAAAAATAAAAAAGATAAAACGTGAAAATAAATGTTACAGACTGGAATCGACACCGTGACTACTTAAGAAAAAGACACACTCTCTTTCCACTGACATACAAATGCATCTAGTTATAATTACGAAATATTTCTTAAATGTTTATAACGTCCACCAAGTTAAAACGAGGCCTAGAAAATTGTGAGGCCTAAAGCCCTACCCTTGGTGGATTGGGCCTTAAGTCGGGCCTCATTTTCTGGATGATAACTTGTATGTTTGATTTATTGCTTTGTTTGTGAGTTGGCAGAGACTATGTACTCGAGCTTTAAGTCGGATCCGTAGACTGAAACTGACTGTTGTCCTGACACAATTGGTATGACTATAGGTTTGCAGTACGAGAACCCTATACATTTCGACGAGTTCAATGATCCGATTCCCCCAAGCAAAGAAGATGACCCGCCAAAATTCTTCGACTCACTTGATCATGTACTGTCGTGGTACACTGTGTTAAGTTATGAGATCTAGGTCAACGGGGTGTCGGCTTTGATCTCACTCCTTACGGGGGATGTGTGTGATCCGGTGTTCCTGAGTTACCCTGCCTTAGCTTATCTTCTTCTTTCCTTCCTTCCTTCCTTTGCTTCTTCTCTCCTTCTACCCTGCAGAAGGGGCAATACCAGACACGGAGGGGGGGGGGGGGTGGTGCCTGGTGAACCCTCTCCGATGCCTAAGTCAGTATTCTTCTAGAGAGATAAAGCTAGAGAGATGTCAGAGCTAAAATGTCCAAATGGCCAAGATTTTCAAATGAGTTGTGAAGGTGGGGTATTTATAGGCAACGGTGTCATTAAGGTGGCTTAATGACATCGTTAGCCTTTAAACACAATTAATTAACCTTTAAGCACATAATTAAGACCTTAGGATTCGGAGGAGGTAGGCGGAGTGGACCGAGCATGGGAGTCCGAAGGTGGTGTCGGGGCCCTTGGGGGGGGGAGAAATCCGACCTCCAAGGGTAGGGGTTGGGTGAGGGCACCCAACCCCTCCTAGGAGGGATCGGGTTGGTCCACCCGATCTCCCCTAGGGGAGGTCGGGTGTGGCCACCCAACCTCACCTAGGTGAGTTCGTCTCTGCCGGACGGGCGCTTCGGCCCCGTCCGAGCCGTCGATGTTCTCGTGAAGTGTCCGGGTTGAAGTTTCGATTTATAATTGGTGATGGGACGATAAAAACACAATGGTTTGGAAGTCAACGGGTACAAATTGGGCGTATATCCATCACATGCCCCCGAGTCAACCAATGGCTTAACCCTTGATTGACTCTATTTCAGGATGGTATGACACGCGCAATTTGAAACCGGGATTTTACCTTCTTGTCTGGATGTTCGCTTACCCATAGATGCGTGCCTCTGACTCTGCCCCCTGCCTTATGAGATAGAGGAATTGTAAACGTCAGAGTAGCACGGACGTGTGCCTAGGCACGCGTCCGTCGGAGATAGGAGTAATAAACTTATCCTTACTATAGATGTATACTCAAAAAATACACACTTGCACAGGGATGTGATACGTATGCAACTAAATGACTTATGCTTCAAATTCGTGCCGGGATTTTATCTAAGTGAGGAAAAATTAATTTTGGCCAAAAATTTTCCTAAGTATGGAAAGCTCCAAAAATAAAACTAACTTGATAGTTTTCTAAGTGTAGAGATATACTTAGCTATAGGTGAAAGGGATAAAAATGATGGTTTTTCCTTGACCTTTAGATTTTATTTAAAGCTAGATGGATGGTGGTGATTAAAACCCTCTAAAAAACCCTATCATCCTTTTAACATAAAAAAGGAGAGTTAGAAAAATACCTCCAAGAGTCACCCTAGCCACCATCTTCCTTCTTCACTTACCCATGGAGAGCAAGAAAGATTGGAGAGCACCCCCAAGGCTAGGGCCGGCCGGAATTTCCACCAAGAGGCAGAAATCCGACCAGCAACTCCGGTGGGAGGGAACCACCAGCACGGACGGAGCCGGCTAGCGGGTCGACAGCTCGAGGCGGCGGTGTGGAGGCGGCAGCTGGCTGGGACGGCAACCCAACCAACAGCGACGCAGGGAGACGGCGAGGTGACGGTGAGGTCGTCGCCGGCGGGAACGGCTGCTGGTCCATCGAGGGCCATCGACGGCGGAGGGGAGCGATTCCGGTGCGACGTGCGGGGCTTTCCGGTGACGGTGGGGCGAGCGAGGTCACCTCCGGCGACGGCAAGACCTAAACTCCGGCGAGGGGCTGATTTCCGGGGGTCTCCAAATTCGAAATCCGGACCCGTTTACCACATCGGGTCGGGTTTTCCGAAGGTCGATTCTTTTCCTTTCCGTTACCACGCAAAATGCCGATTTTTGAATTGTTGAAACTTGATTGCCGATGCTTGATTGCCGAAATTTGATTGCCGAAATGTGGGATTGTCATAGATAGCCGTTGGTAGTTGTGGATTTTGGGGAAAAATGTTTGCCGGTCGTCCGGATATGGTTTTTGTCCGATTGGACTATCCCGGTCTTGAATTTGATGTCGTGCCGCCGTTGGTGCGTTAATCTTTGTTGGAGGGTATAATGGTAATTTTTTCCTAAACCCGACCTTAGGCTCGGATAAAATTATTTGACTTGGTTGTCGTGGTGTTCTTGGCTCGCGCTGACTATCTTTGCTGGGCGTCTTTGGATCTTTGATTGTTGTCGTTGGTCGGGTGTCGGAGTATTTCCGGTTCTTCGGAAATTTTCCTTGTCTTGATATTTGTCGTGTCGTGGCAGGTACTATACTCCTGGTGGTGTCCGCGTACGCAGACTCTTCAGAGACGTCGTATTCTCCGAAGGATGAGTGAGTTCCTTTTTCTCTTCTTTTTCGGTCGCATTACTTCCTTTCCTTCTGCTAGCTTAGTACTGTGACCTTCATTGGGGTGTTAGTCGAAATTTGATTCGTGCTTTGGGGTTTCCTGCTACCTTTGCCTTAGGTCTCGCTATCCTGTCAGAGAACCATCTCACTAGGTCCGATTACAACGAACATGTTACCCTAGGAGATATCTGTCCCCTAGATGAGCCTCTGTATCCTTTTCTCCCCTCCTTGGGGAATACTCGCGAGACGGTGACGGAGCCTCCTATAGGGAAGGTCGCCGTGTACCCCTCTCAGATCCGATTCGGGCTGAGGTTGCCTTACTGCGACGAGCTTATAGAGTTGAGCAGGTTCTTCAGGATTTCTCCTGTGAACCTTGCCCCCAGTGCCCTCCGTGTCTGGGTGGGCTTCCGGGTATTGTGCCATTGGTACTCCTGGAAGTACTCTCTCGTTCTATTCCGATGCTTCTATCGGTTCCAGTACCGGACGAGGGTGGGGTTTGCGAGTTTCGTAACTCGCCATCCGACCTTCAAAGATCCCCGATTCGCTGATTTCGGGTTGAGTGGGGTAGAGTGGGATACCTCCCTCCGTTTCGTGACCCAGAGTGACAATTCGGCCAGTCACTGGGCTAAGCATTACTTCTTCATTACGGACCGATACGTCACTTGGTCGGTCTTGAATGAGGATCGGTCCGATGGTTGGCCTGCTTTGGAGAGTTCTCTTCAGTTGACTTGAAGACTATGAAGATCATTCACGAGAGCAACAGGACTCGGTCATATTGTCCCGTGTCCTTAGTGACTGAGACGGATCTTTACGAGGCCGGGATCAGTCTGACTCCTGACTCCGGGGGTTCGGTATGTCACTTGGTCTTTCCATCTTTATTTACCTTATGCTCTTCCTTTGTAGGTTGGTTTCATGGAAAAACCTATAACGTGCAGGGAGCCCCTGTTGATCTGAGCAAGAGGAAGGCTCCTTCTAGTTCTGCTTTGAAGAAATCCCCCCTGCCTGGGAAGAAGGCTGGGGCCTCTGGTATGCTTTTTCCTATTGTTTCTTTATGGTATAACCTATGTTTTCCTTATCTTGTTTTTCTTACCTTGCTAGGGCGCTCCCCTTTGGTGACTGAGAGGGTCGTCTCCGTTGGCAGAGATTCTGGACCTTCCAAGCCCAAGCCGCGGAGATCTGATTCTGAGGCCGGGGCCTCGGCTGCTAAGAGAAAGAAGGCTGTGGATCCTGCTTCGCCTACTGCTCGTCCTCCGACCCTATCTCGTGATAAGGAGATGGTGGTCGAAGAGGTGCCTTCCCTGGCTGACAAAGGGAAGCGACCTGCTGGTGGTGGTTCTCCTGCCCCCCAGCCGAGGGCACGGTCCTCAGGTATGATCTCTACCTTGTTGCTGATCCTTCTATTTTTATATAATCCTTTGACTTGCTTTGCTTGTGTAGGTGGGCCTCCGACTTTAAGTCGGAAGGATTTCGCACGGCTCACTGATGAAGATGTTATTGGGTCTGAGTGGACTCCCTTCGCTGGTCTGAAGGAGTTCCACCTCGATAGCACCTCCTCTTTGCGGACTCCTGAGGTTGGCGTCCGCGTACTCCGCGGCGCCATCCCCCCTGGCGATCGTGTAGCTCCGCCCAAGTCTCCTGGGGAGACTCGGCGCTTTGTTCAGGGGGTACTCTCTCGTTATGCACCTGTGAGTTGTTCCTTGCTTTCCTCTTATTACTTTCGTAATGGCTATCTTTCGATTATTCATCCCTTGTTTGTATTGTTAGGGTATGTCTGACATGGTAAACATGTCCTCGCTCGTGCTCGAGTTATCTGACGAGAGGAAGACCCTTGAGGACAGCCAGGTCTCTCTCAAGGCGGAGGTCGCCACTGCTGCTGAGAAGGCGCGTATATCTGATTTGAGGATGCAGGAGCTCTGGGACCAGGTGTCCTTGCTTGAGACCACTGTGGGCAGTTTGCGTCGGGAAGCTGAGGTTGCCGCGTCGCTCCATTCTGAGGAGCTGCAGAAGTTGGAGGCTAAGTGTCGGGCGGAGGAGAGGGCTGTCGCGGTGTCTGACTACAAGGCCTCCTCTGCCTTCACCGCCGATTATAGCGCGCGTCTCACTCAGGAGATGAACCAGTTCGGCGAGTATCTGGTTGATCACATTTACCGGATTGATCCTCAGTTCCCGTTTGGTGACCTTGGTGACTTTGGGCCATACGCCACTGGCTATGCGACTGTTCTGATGGGTCAGGCTGCCGTTGCAGACGAGCCTGCCCCTGCCCAGGTGGATGCTACACCTGTGGAGATTGGTACCTCAGACTCTTCCTCTTCATCCATTTCCGCTGGCGGTTCAGCTTCAGGGGGTGAGGGTGACTCCCCTGAAGGTTCTGACTGATGTGTTTATCTCATGCTATCCTTGTATATATAACTGCACTCCTTCTCCCCTTGTATGGGTTGAGTGTCTTTTGAGATTGTGATGGTGTTTGTTGTTACTTTCCTTTGCCGCATTGTGTTGTTGACTACGTGGTTCGTTTGCCTTTATATTAGTGTTTCTCATGCTTTTGTATATATCTCTTCTCATGATGCCTCCCTATGCCTTGTGTATGGCTCTTTGGGTATGGACTCTTCCCTTGGTATATTTCCTTTACTTATCCTTCTTTCGTGGTTTCCTTCATGTCATACCTGTCATTTCATAAAGAAAAAACATTACTTGTTCTTCACATTACTTTACTTAGAAATTTCTTTCTCATGGTATCCTTCTGAGCATGGTATCCTTCTAAGCATGGTGTGATGATCTCTTCTGATACCCCTTACACGGTATACGTTGTACTGTTAGACCAAAGATACGCTCTTGGTGGGCGTCGAAATCTGTTCACGAGACAGGCTCTCGGACGGCACTTAACGTTTCACAGGATAGGCTCCCGGAGGGCACAGGTTAGTCCACCGATACCTTCTTGACGGGCGTCAAAATCTGTTCACGAGACAGGCTCTCGGACGGCACTTAACGTTTCACAGGATAGGCTCCCGGAGGGCTCAGGTTAGACCAAAGATACGCTCCTGGTGGGCGTCGAACTGGTAGTTTGAAATCTACCTCAAGATACGCTCTTGGGGGCGTCGAACTGGTAGTGTTTTTTCTACCTCAAGATACGCTCTTGGGGGCGTCGAATCTGGTAGGTTGCAAATCTACCTCAAGATACGCTCCTGGGGGCGTCGAATTCGTAGTTTTTGGAAACCACTCTCAAGATACGCTATTGGTGCGTCGAAGTCGTAGTGTAATAACTACTCTCAAGATACGCTCTTGGGGGCGTCGAAGGTTGTAGTATGAACACTACTCTCAAGATACGCTCTTGGGGGCGTCGAAGTTCGTAGTTTTTGGAAACCACTCTCAAGATACGCTCTTGGTGCGTCGAAGGTCGTAGTATAATAACTACTCTCAAGATACGCTCTTGGGGGCGTCGAAGGTCGTAGTATGAACACTACTCTCAAGATACGCTCTTGGGGGCGTCGAATGTCGTAGTATGAAAACTACTCTCAAGATACGCTCTTGGGGGCGTCGAATATTGTTGACTTGAAGTCATATCTGTGTAAGGATAACTTGGTGATTATAACATCACATTCACTGGAAAATACTTTTGAATAACTACTACTCTCTTAGGAGCATTCATGTTTTTGTACACTCGGGATGCCTTGGTGCACCAAGACATCCTTTGTAGGAAATCAAAGATAGTTGTAGAGTTGGAGTAACTTCGTGAGTTCTCCTTCTCAAGAGTTGTTTTTTGAAAAGCTTGTAAAGCTAAAACATGCGAAATGCTAAATATGAAACTAAGGATATGTGGTGGTCACTGTGTCTGTTGCCACGTACTCCTTGAAGCTTCCATTGTAGATCATTTCTTCCACTTCCACCTTCAACACTATGCAGTTGTTGGTTTGATGCCCCCAGGTCCCATGGTACTCACACCAACCCTGTGCATCTCTACCTAGGAAGGCCTTGCCTTCCTCCCTGCATGCTGGCAGCTCTTGCTTGAGGCGCTTGTGGAAAATTTCTTCTATGCTGAGTGTGAGGGGTGTGAATGTGAAATTGACACCTCCTCCCAATGTGTCTGCTTCTCTTCCTTTCTCTGGAACTTCATCCAACTGTTCCGCCTCTTGTTCAAATGCCCTGTCCAGCTTTGCCTTGAGCTCTCTCATTGTGCTCGTCATGACCATCTCATAGAGCCCTCCATAGGCCTCGAATGAGCTTGGATGCATGTTTCTGATGAATGCTCTGACTGCTTCTCCCCTTGTGATGCCCATGTTGGCACCATAATCAAAGAATCTCTGGAAATAGCTTGATATAGACTCCTGCGGCATTTGCTTGATATCATCTATGTAGCGAAAGCCTCTTAGGATGGAGTCCCTTGTTCTGTTCCCTATTGTGGTGTCTGGCTGCCAAGGTATGGATGTCACCTTCACAGCCTTGCTCCTGTGTCTCCTTGTAGGCACTGTTTGAAAAAACTGCCTGCTCAGACGGAGTGTCACTCCACTCCTCCTCCCTTGCTTTTGTCTCCCTCCCCTCCTTCTTCTATCTTGGTTGGCTCCTACCATGACCACAGCCACTGTGTCTGTCCTGTGTGATCCATGTCTCATTGAGTTGACGTAGCACTGCCTTGCAGTGCGTTGATCACCCAGGACCTCTCCAACTCCGTTCTCCGTGATGTACTTCAGCTTCTGGTGAACAGTGGATGGCACTATTTCATGTGGGTTTATGGTTGTCCTTCCTAGGATCCCATTGTAAGCTCCCAGGCTTTCAACCACCAAGAAATTGACATTTACCTTCAGCTGGGTCCATCCATGGCCCATGGTTACTGGTAGGGTTATCATTCCCAGGGGGTAACTTGTTGCCCCTGAGAAGCCAACTAGAGGGAAGTTGACCGGTTTGATGTCTGCTTTGGTTTTCCCTATCTCTTCTAACACTCTCAAGCTTAGGAGGTCAGCTGAGCTGCCCCCATCCACCAAAATTCTCTTTACATCAAAATTATCAATATCTAAAGTAATAACTAGAGCATCGTCATGTGGAAAGACGATGTGGCTTTTGTCCTTCTCCGAGAACTCTATCTTCACTTCTTCTCCTTCTCTTGGCCTTTTTCTCCACCTTGGCACTGAGCTTAGCTTGGATGCATAGACCTCTCTTGCATTAGCAGTTGGGCCACCTGATGCTGCTCCTCCATGTATCATATTAATGACTCCTCTTTTGTTGGGTGGAGGGTTATAGTCTACCTTTCCCTTGCCCTTGTCTTTCTGTGGTGGCCCCAGTTGCATACTGTTGCCCCCATGGTCTACGAACTGCTTCAGTTCTCCCCTCTGGACGATGTTGTTTATGCTTAGCTTTAAGCTAAAGCATTCATTTGTGTCGTGACCATAAGCCTCGTGGTTGTCACACCATCTATCCTTGTGATTTCCCACCATTGGGGCTCTCCACCTTGCAGGGGGTGACCATAGCTTTTGGTTCCGCATCTCTCTAAGTACGGTGGCTGGAGTGGCGTTCAGTGGGATGAACTTAATGACATTGATTTCTCTAGCCTTTAAGGGTTCACCCATTTGGTTTCTTTGCTGTGGCGGACGCCACTCCTGCTGCCTTGCATGCTGCGGTGCCTGGGGTGGCTTGCCTTTGTTTGGCCTTTGAGTATCCTCCTTGGCTGCCTGAATTTTGGCCTTCTTGCTTGCCCTGTGCCTCTCAAGGTCAATATGCGTTTTAACTCTCCCTGCAAGCTCCTCCAAGGTGCTTGCTGGCTTTTTGGCCATCTTTTCAGCCAATGTTGACCCAAAGCGACCTAAGTTTCTGATAAAGGCTCGGATAATCTCCCCTTCGGTGATGTCTCCCTGGATGTCTGCAATATTCTGGTTGAACCTAGTATAGTAGCTGGCCAGGGATTCATCGTATTCTTGTTTCACGTCATCAATGGAGCCTGTTCCTTTGAGGAGTTTCCTCTCCCCTAGGTATCTCTGCAGAAACTTAGCTTTTAGCTGCTCCCATGAGTGGATGCTCTCAGAGGGCAGGCTGAAGAACCAATGTGAGGCCACCCCTGTTAGGGTGTTCGGAAACAAGAGTGCCTTGTATCTGTCATCAATTGTCCTCCCGAATAGGGAGGCCTCATGCTGTTGGATATGCTCTAGGGGGTCTCCCTTCCCATTGTACTTTGCAATTTGCACTGTGTGCAGGGAGTCTGGCACCCTATTCATCTCCAGTTCCCTTGTGAAAGGGTGGTTCGTCTTGTCACTTAGACAATGCAGGCTGGGTTTCTTTGACTCATTCAATTTCCGGGTTATCATGGCTTCTACCTCCTCCGGGGTGATCATCACCTGTGCCGGAGTATAACCCCTCTGATACCCACTGTAGTTGTAGACTGGGCTTACTGGGATCCCTTGTCCCTGCTGGTATGGACTATAGGTGTACCCTTGATACGCCTGCTGGGGTGCTTCATAGAAGTCCTGCCTCCTTGGAGGTCTTGCTTGTCTTTCCTCTCCCAGCGGGGTGTAAGCCCTGTTGCTCTGCTGTTGCCTAGGAGGCACGAATTGTTGCCTTCCCTCTGGGGGTGGCTCTTGGTAATATATTCTCTGTTCCTCTCGCTGCCCTGCTCGAGGGTGCGAGTAATGCTCTTCTGTTGGGATCTGCTCCTCTCCATGAGCTTCAGTGTAAGTCCCTTGGGTGTACGTCGGCCTTGCATACGCTGTGTGGGCGCGGTTGCCATCTCTCTGTGCCGGCATCCCATGCGGGTACCTTTGGGGTTGTTCTTCATAATAGTATCCCTCAGGGGGTGCCGTGTTGTGGGAAGGCACTCCCTGTTGTTCTCTTTCTCTCGGTGGCCTTCTTGCCCGAGGGGTGGAGGCTGTGGAGGATTCAGCCCCAGCTGGGCGTGAAGGTCCTCCCTCCTGGTTGTTCTGTTGTTGAGGAGGTTGTGGTATTTCTTGGGGCTCTGGATGCATTGGCTGCTTCCCAGGGTTAGGCCGCCTCTCTGGGGGTATGGGCTCTCTTCTCCGCCCATTGCCCCCGGGTGGGCGTTGGTGCCTAGACACCCTACTGTTCGTCATAGCTCGTGTAATAGCCAGGCTTTCTGTCCGAAGCCCACAGACGGCGCCAAGTGTTAAGTTATGAGATCTAGGTCAACGGGGTGTCGGCTTTGATCTCACTCCTTACGGGGGATGTGTGTGATCCGGTGTTCCTGAGTTACCCTGCCTTAGCTTATCTTCTTCTTTCCTTCCTTCCTTCCTTTGCTTCTTCTCTCCTTCTACCCTGCAGAAGGGGCAATACCAGACACGGAGGGGGTGGGGGGGTGGTGCCTGGTGAACCCTCTCCGATGCCTAAGTCAGTATTCTTCTAGAGAGATAAAGCTAGAGAGATGTCAGAGCTAAAATGTCCAAATGGCCAAGATTTTCAAATGAGTTGTGAAGGTGGGGTATTTATAGGCAACGGTGTCATTAAGGTGGCTTAATGACATCGTTAGCCTTTAAACACAATTAATTAACCTTTAAGCACATAATTAAGACCTTAGGATTCGGAGGAGGTAGGCGGAGTGGACCGAGCATGGGAGTCCGAAGGTGGTGTCGGGGCCCTTGGGGGGGGAGAAATCCGACCTCCAAGGGTAGGGGTTGGGTGAGGGCACCCAACCCCTCCTAGGGAGGGTGGGGTTGGCCAACCCCATCCCTCCTAGGAGGGATCGGGTTGGCCGACCCGATCTCCCCTAAGGGAGATCGGGTCGGGTGTGGCCACCCAACCTCACCTAGGTGAGTTCGTCTCTGCCGGACGGGCGCTTCGGCCCCGTCCGAGCCGTCGATGTTCTCGTGAAGTGTCCGGGTTGAAGTTTCGATTTATAATTGGTGATGGGACGATAAAAACACAACGGTTTGGAAGTCAACGGGTTCAAATTGGGCGTATATCCATCACACTGCATACGGTCAGGAATGTGGGTTTAGGGTAAAAAGGCACTATAGTCATAAAGACCCAAATGGAGCAGTAATACAGTGTGTCTTTGCTTGCAACCGGGAGGGCAAACGTTGAGAGGTGTACAGAAATCGACCTGACCGCAAGAGAGAAGCCACAAAGAAACGCGTGTCGGTTGTAAGGCAAGGCTATCATGTAAATTAGTACCAGTCAATATGAAGTGGTGTATCGACGCATTCCACAATGACCACAACCATGAATTACTTCTGAATACTTACAGTCAGTTCATCTCCGGTTTTAACAAACGCGTTCCAGCTGCTGACACTACACTAACGGAGACGATGAAACAGGTAGGAATACCCGCAACCAGAGTCTTCGACTTCCTAGCAGTTAGGGAGGGTGGATACGAGAAGTTAGGGTATAGGAAGCGGGATTTGTACAACTACCTAGATATGATACAGAAGAAATTGACTGGGCAGAATGATGCGGATCGAGCGTTAAGCTATATGTCCGGAAAGGAAGTCAATGACCCTCAGTTCTTCTACGCCATCGACTTGGATGAACAACAACAGCTATCCATATTGATTTGGATGGATGGTGGATGTAGGTCTGACTACGCATCTTTCGGCGATGTAGCTCTAATGGATGTAACCTACAAAACAAACATATATGGCCAACCCTTGATTTTTATCGGTGGAGTAAGAAACCACCACAATACGCTCATATTTGCCACCGGTCTTCTGCATGACGAAACAGAAGCCAGTTACGTATGGTTTTTGCAAAAATTTCGTGAAGGTATGGGTAACTCTGCCCCGAAATGCCTGATAACAGACAGCGACACGTCAATGGCGTTGGCAATAGAGCAGGTCTTCCCTGAGACGAGACATCGATTGTGTGGATGGCACTTATCTAGGAACGCAGACAGCCATATCAAAATTCCAGGATTCCAAAAGGAGTTCCACCAGTTGATCTATACCCCTATGATAGAAATGGCTTTCAAAACTGAGTGGCGTAAATTTTTAGCTAAATACGGGATGGATGGAGAGGGGGGGTTGGAGGAAGGAGAGGGGGGTTTGAGAAGGACCCGTTGGAGAAAGCAAAGAGGTGGCTGAAGGCCCAGTACCATCGTCGCTCGAAGTGGGCAGCTACTTTCTTTAGGGGAGTTTTCTGCGGTGAGGCTAGGACGACGCAACGTATAGAAGGTCTCAGTGCTAAATTCAAGAACCAGCTAGTCAGGGGGACGTCGATGCGGCTGATAGTGTTGCTCAAGTATGCCGACATCTTGTTGCAAAAGTCAAGGCAGACAAATTTTGAAGTCGAGTATACGGCAATATCGACACTAGTGCAGAGTTCTGTCACAGTCCTAAAACAAATTGAGAAGAACGCACGCAAGATTTACACTCCAGCTTCGATGGTGAGGATAGTCAAACTGATCGGACTGGTGGGTGCAATGATAGTCAACGGCCCGGTGAGATCAGAGACAACCACAGTGTATTCCGTCAAAGACTACGACAAATTTTTTTATAGGTGAATGGACGGTTCAATATTGTGAAGCCACGACCGAGCTCAATTGTGATTGCCTGTATTTTGAGACTGTCGGCTTGCCTTGTGAACACTCGTTTGCAGTAATGAAATACGAGCATCTGCAACAAATTCCCGACAATTTGGTGAACAATAGATGGACGATGAGGCCAATCAATAGTCCAAGTATACCAACAGGCATTCCGTCCGAGGCCCCACGCAGCATAAACTCTCACTACGCCTCGATTTTATCAGCAGCAGTAGCAGCAGGTGATGATGCCACGTTTAAAAAGGCACTGCATGAATTGAACAATTTAGGAGACCTGCCCCGTCATACACCTCGAGAGATTACAACATCGCCCAAGAAGACTGCTGAAAATCCCAGGAATTCAACTAAGAAACGAACTGCCAGGAAGAATAAATCTAGTCGTAAACGACCAGACAATAAGAATACAGGTAAAGAATATACGGGTCTGCGCTCTAATCATCTACCCAACAGAAATGAAGTTCCCCCTGGTTACAACTATGATGATTTACCCAGCCAAGAAGAAACTACAACTGATGTACCTAACACCCAAGAAGAAACTACAACTGACATACCACCCAGCCAAGAAGACACAATTACTGATGTCCACAATATTTATGCCAGCCCTTATACTTCTGCTTAGTCGGTGAACAACAATCCAAATTTCTACTACCCATCGTTTAGTTTCCTCCGCTCTTATCGCAATTAACCAACTTGTAATTGCATATACTGCTCAACACACCTGGTGTATCAATCAGATTCGCGTTAACCTTGCAGATTATGTTACCTAAGCAAAACGTGTAAAATAGGTTCTAACACAGACAGCCAAACCAATATGCTGCAGTTTCCTAACAGCATGCGTATTTCTTAGCAAAGCGTCGACTAGGGTCGTTTTTTTTTTTTTAAAAAAAACTTAGCAGTAAGTGTCGTGCCCTTCCTTATTAACACATGTGTTTTCAGTCAACATGCTGACGGACAAAATTGAAATTCATGTTGGTGCTGTTATTTTATGCAGCTGATTTTTCATCACAACAAAAAGTCCTGTAGCGGAGGAAAAAAATTAAACTAACATGCAGCTATCACGAATTGAACCTAGGACGTGTCACCGATTAACGAGCGTGCT
The DNA here is from genome assembly GCA_036873135.1 of Clarkia xantiana subsp. parviflora. Lineage (NCBI taxonomy): Eukaryota > Viridiplantae > Streptophyta > Magnoliopsida > Myrtales > Onagraceae > Clarkia > Clarkia xantiana. Next base: position 15,032,463 of record JAPTYO010000012.1, read on the forward strand.
ACCACTAGACTGAATTGAAAACTTAGTCTGATATCATATACATATAGTAAATAGACAAATAATTGGTTTATAGTTACTAGGTTAGATTGTCTATAATTTGGACCTTGCCGTCCATTACTCCATTCTGCTGCAGAAACCCTAGAAGACACATCAAGGAACCGGCGAAACGCAACAGGTCCATCCACTTCGTCGCGTCCACTCGACTGTCTTTTGTTGCATCTCTTGGTAATATAATTGTTCTATGTTAGGTTAGATTTTCAATATCATCATCTAATTGTCAATCTTCTTTGCACTTCATCGATCTTAGGTTAGATTTACTGCAGTTGAATAATTGAAACTGTAATTCTTTTCGGAATTCATGTGTTTGTGTTAATTTTTAGTTAAATAGCTGATAGTTCTACGATTCGATGTGTTTCAGATATAAAAATGGCCGCTCACGGTGACTTCGACAGTAAGAAGTTGTCTTTCTTATTGGTTGTGGTTTTTTTAAATTGATATGCCTTTAGTAAACAAGCAGTTTAAAATGGGACTTGCATATCAGGATCAGATGTTGGATTTTTTCCTGGCTCGAACTCATATTTCATTTCGAGTAACAGTAGATGCGGACACGAAAACAAGATTAGTAAGTCTGGTTTCAAATTCATCTTTTGATATGATGGTATTGGCTCAATGGATTGGATACTTGTTGTTGGTTTAATGGTTCAATTAAATTGTACTATAACCGAATTATGTAGGCTGTCCCGAATCAGTTTATCGAAGATGCACATCTAGAAAACCGTCAGACGGTCCGTATACTGGACCACTCACAGCTGGTACAGCCGATGCAGCTTGCTAAACGCTATGTCAATCTTTGCTGTCCATCGGGTTCAAACCCATGGCGATACAGCATAAGGGATGGGTGGGCAGATTTTTACACGAGAGCTGGACTAAAGGAGTCAGATGAGCTGACTGTTGTGTTTGCTGGTGAAAACATGTTGTTTGTGCATGTCTTCCATTCCTAATAAAATCAAAGGCGTTAAATGACAGAACATTGGAGCTCATTGGGCGTGTATTATGTCTTTTTTTTGGGGTTTACAAACTATTAGGGATGTATGTTTCCCCATATGTAGGACTGAATGTTGCAATGGGTGTTCATCAAACTTTTTTCATGGTTTTCTTCGTAATGGGGATATATGTGTCCCCTTGTGTGGATGTTTAAAAAATGGTTAATAAAAGGAAATAACGACTAAAGAAGAGCCATGCATCGAGGATATTGAATCCAGTACTAATAATTCAGCAGAAGCACATTATGCTTATACATATCTATTAGCTAGAATCTGAATGCAAAGATTGTTATTATAAAAATCATTCAATAATGCAGGAACCATGAATAAAACCATCAGAAGTTTGCCTTGTGTATTAAACTGCTCAGATCTAGCAACTTGACACTAATTTCCAATAACGGCTGTATGGCTGTCCCATTTCCTGTTCTGAATTATCCCATATATCCATCCCTTGTTTCTTCCAGAACCGGATGCACGTTCCCAAACGGATACATCAAAACCAGCTAGCTCAACAGCTTCTGGTGTCTGGTAGTTACCAAGCATTAGAGCTCCATAAGACTCCTTGAAACACATACCTCGATAAGACTCCTTGAAACAACTACCTAAACATGATAGAGAAGAAATTGACTGGGCAGAATGATGCGGATCGAGCGTTAAGCTATATGTCCGGAAAGGAAGCCAATGACCCTCTGTTCTTCTCCGCTCTTATCGAAATTAACTAACTTGTACTTTCATATACTGCTCAACACAGCTGTTGTATGTATCAGATTCGCGTTAACCTTGCAGATTATTTTACATAAGCAAAACGTGTCCAACCAATTCTCTCCTTCGCTGGAATTTTTTCAGTCACTCAACCATAAATTGAATGAAACCTAAACTGATTGAAAAATCCTTTTGCACGAAACACAAATGTATGTATCTACTCTTTCAAATACTGTTTCTTGTTAAACAACATTCAAATTCAATTCATCAGGATTGCATTAAAACAGAATCTAATGTCCGAAAATTTATGCCTATGGTTGTATTGAACAGCAAATTAAAACAATACAACATTTATTGAGGTTCAATTCATCAATATCACTATCCACGTATCCATATACAACCAACAACACGTCTCATAAATATCAACACACGGACAATTGAAGCTTCATAATGCATGATGAAAAGATGCTTCAAAAAGGACTTGTCTGGCCTGTGAAATGGAGCAACCACAACAATATTCAGTAACTCAAAATTAGGCTAAGATTATGCATATCAGAACAAACCCTAAGCCCTCCTTCAGATGCCCTCCTTCGAGGAGCGACCGCAGCGCAGCGGAATGATTCAGCAATGGAGGTAGGGAAGGAGGTAAGGGAAGGCGGGTGAAGAAGGATAAGGGTAGCTCCGTCGAACTAGACTACAGACCCAAAACGTAACTTATAGTAAACGGCAAGTTCAAACGTCTGTTAAAACTTCGCATCCGGTCTGGATAAATCTTCGAACCGTGGTCTAATTCACTTAAGTGATGTGATATGATGTGACAAGAACCACTAAACCGCATTTTTTCTCTTTTTTACGAAATTACAAGTTTGCCATTAAATACAGGCCTCTTATTGGTGGAAATTAGGCCGCATGAAGCAGCGGCCGTTCCATAGTTTAGTCCTAAAAAAATGGTATTCCCAATATATTCAGTTCCCCAATAGGGCCAATATATATTATATTCTCAAGTGAGAACATATACTTCTAACTAAGGCAATATATATGCCAACTAAGTAGTATCGTTTATATTTATTAATAAAAATAATCGTAGCGTTTATCATTCGGATCAACTTGACTAATAAGTTTTAGCAGTACTCCGAATCAAGATTGAGACGCTAATTAAGAGATTAAGATCATTTGTTCCATATATTGTGTATCACCGTTATGATGTTTACTTATGATGATTTTATGATAACAGATTGATAGTAGATTTGGATTGTAAACTGTACAATATTTTAAGAACAAAAATTAATATATATGATATAAGAATAAAGGTTAATAACTAAAAAACTATCCAAGGTTTACCTATGTTAAATTATGTGTCTAAAGTTTGAAATGTTAAAATGAATTGTTCAAAGTTTCATTTTTGTTGAAATTTGAGGTCTCTGCGCGTCTTTTCATCTTCATTCAATCATTTTCATCAACCCACTCATAATCCATCACTCTTTACTTTTTCACAAAATCGTCAAATTTCACCCAAAAATTGAACATTAAAAAAAAAGTTTCTAGAAGAGTGGTGTGGAGCCATTTTTCAAGGACAACAGGGTGAGATTAACTTGCGCGGATGTGGTCAACTTCTTAGGTGACGGTCCCGGCAAGATGACGAGAATGGAGTGTGTATGGGAGCTCGAATTTGACAGACGGTTTCGTCGGAATTGACTTCTCTAAAGTAATAACACTGAGACACCACATTTTAACAAAATTGAAACCTTAGACATTACAGTTTAACATTTGAAACTTCAGACACCTAATTTTAATATAGGGTAAACCTTGGACAGTTTTTTAGTTATTAAATAATTGTTTATAAAATATTATATATATTAACTTATTTAAATTACTATTTATTAAGTAAATAAACAACAAACAAGAAAAGAATATTTTCATACATGTATGAATTTATTAACGTGTTCTAACGATTAATGGACACAATTAACTAAACACTGTTGGCATATGAAGATAGTGCCGTCGTTATTAGGAGTCCATTAATATGAGTCTGATACCTAAGGAAATTGAGTCATTTCACATTAGTGATTTTGGGTTAGGCCGAAAATCCCAATGAACATGAGAGGCCCAAAATTGGGCCTCCCTACTCATCAAAGTCGGCCAAACTATAGGAAGGGCAAAGTGGACTTTTGTCCACTTTGCTCCTCCTATAAATAGGGAATGCTAGGTTATTATTAAGTGTTAATTCTCTACTCCTTTGTGGTGAGATTAAAATAAATCCCTCCTCTCTAAACATATAGTGGTTCGGCCGAAATACTCCACAACCTAGGAGGTGCCAAATTGCGACAAGCAATTTACTCCGGTGATCCATCCCGCTGAAGAATCGACAGAGGCTTTGTTGTGAGGCATAATCCGCGTAGGGATTCCTTAACCAGAACTTCTACGGGAACCGTCCGGCGGATCGCGAACTCTCCTCGCTGATCTTGGGACTACAGTAAACATTGTACGTATGTGCACTATCTTCCGTTGTGTATAAGTTACCATGCACGTATCTAGGGTTTTGTTTCCGTAGTATTTAACCCGTAATCCTACAGTGGTATCAGAGCCTGTGTTAGGAGTTCATTATTTTGATAAAATTAATGTTCTTGAATTTTTTAACATCGACTGAAATTTTTTGAAGTGCGATTTTAAAATTTCGATTTTTGCAAATCATGTTGGCCAAAATTTTCATGATGTTCATAATAAAATTTGATATTCATGATCTTCAAGAAACTATATATTTTATCAAAATTAAACTTTGGATTCTTGATCTTGATAAGTTTTGATCTTAAAATTTGACCACAAACCCTAATCCTAGTGTTTTCGGCCGAACCTCTAAGGTTAACAAGATGAAATTTTTAATTTCTTAGTCCACAAGTAACCTAGTGGCGACCGAAAATTTTACTCAAAATTTCCTACATATTTCGGCCGAATTTTCGCCTAGGGTTTAGGCCACAATTATGGTTAGATTCACAAGATAATTGTGGATAGAAACTATCAATATATTTAGCACAATATTAGGAATATAGATAATATTGATAGTTATTTAGTTTCCTAAAGATTGAGAAAAAAAAATATATATATATATAATACCAAATATATATGTATATATATTGTTGATTGATTTATATCTCTTAATAAAGAATCTTGACAATATATATATATATATATGTGTGTGTGTGTGTGTAAATATTGGAAACTATATCTATAGTTATTATTACTTGGAGGCTAAGTTAAGTTTAAGGTGAACTTTAAAACCCTACTTAGCCAACAAGTAACAATATCGTCCGAACCCTATAGGGTAATGGGCCGGTCCAATTTTGCACAATCGGGTTGGGTCAACCAACCCGGAAGACCAAGGGAACCCGACTGGACCGAACTGGGTCGGGTTCACGGGTCCTAAACTGGTGTGGGTCCTAAACCCATTCGGGTCGGGTCGAATCGGGACAACTAAAATGGGTCGAACCGACCCGGTTTGAGTGAAGAACCGAACCGAACTCCTTTTTTAACCGAACCGATCCGGCCGAATTGTTTTTAACCAAACCGGACTGGCTGAACCGGATCGAACGAACCAGAATTTGAATGGACCGAACCATGTCAATTTAAAATAGGATGGTGTTAAGATGTGTTCCTTGGGTTGGTGATTTTCTGACCTCTTTCGGGTATTTCGCTCATTTCCTTGATCCGCTTAGCTTGATTCTCTGATCCTTAGCTCTACTCCTTGTAGACCTGCAAAAGGGACAGTACTGAGCACGGAGAGGGGGGTGGTGCTCAGTGAACCCTCTCTGATGCCTAAATGAGTTCGGGTTCTAGAGAGAGGATAGAGCTAAGCATGCAAAGATGTAAACTTGTCTAAATGAATAGAACTTGTGAAGTATATATAGGCTACGGGGGGGAGTGGCTTAATGACGCCATTAATTCCTAAACGTACTTTATTAACATATAACGATAAGATTAAAACCTTTAAAGACACAGAGATGTGGGTGAAAAAGTCTAAGTATGAGTCAGGTGAAATAGATGTCGGGATCCTTAGTAGGGCCTCATATTCTGCTTCATTATTGGTAGGTCGAAAGGTTAGGGCCAACGCGTATCGGAGTGGCTCTCCATCTGGTGGCGTTAGTATTAGACCTGCCCTACATCCTTGAGAAGAAGACGAGTCGTCGGTATACAGCGGTCATGTCATAATATCGTTGGCTATGTTCTCGGGCATCGCTTTTACATGCTCTTCTTGGGGGAGGATGATAGGTTTGGCGTCTGGTGTCGCAGTATTTTTAGCGATGAAGTCGGCAAGTGCTTGGCCTTTGATTGCTTTCTGTGGCTCGAAGTGAATATGAAATTCACTTAATTCCACTGCCCATTTGACCATTCTCCCCGAAATGTCGGGTTTCCGCAAGAGCTGCTTTAGAGGTTGGTTGGTGAGCACTGTGATTTCATGGGCGTAAAAGTAGGGTCGTAGCTTCCTCGCCGCTATCAGTAGTGCATACAAGTACTTCTCGATTCCATGTAGTTTGCTTCGGCGACGCCAAGGAGTTTACTAACATAGTAAACCGGAATTTGAATGTTGCACATTTCTTTAATAAGCACCGAGCTCACCGCTGCTGAGCTTACACTTAGAAAGAGAAATAGGGATCTTCTGGTAGTGGCTTTGCCAGGGCGGGAAGTTAATGGATGTGCCTCTTTGGTTGCTGGAAAACTTCCTCACACTCGGGTGTCCACTCAAACTTTTTGTTCGCCCTTAATATTTTGAAGAAAGGAAGAGATTTATCACCTGATAGTGCCAGGAATCTTCCTAGTGACGCCATCCTTCCATTGAGACTTTGTACCTCCCTATGACAGGTAGGCGAGGACATCTCTTCTATAGAAGACACCTTCTCTGGGTTGGCTTCAATCCCCTTTTGGCTGACCATGAAACCCAAGAATTTTCCCGATTGAACACCAAGAGCAAATTTGGTTGGATTTAATCGTACTTGGTGGCGTCGCATGGAGGTGAATGCTTCTTCTAAATCTTGGACATGATCTTGGCCCCTTTTCATTTTGACAAGAATAACATCGACATAGGCTTCCATGTTTCTCCCTAACATCGACTTGAAGAGTTTGTTGACCATCCGTTGATAGGTGGCCCTAGCGTTTATCAATCCAAATGGCATGACCTTATAGTGATAAATATCGCTATCTGCATAGAAAGTGGCTTGAGCTTCATCGTCGGGATGCATTTGTATTTGGTTATATCCCGAGTATGCGTCCATGAAGCTTAAGAGCTCATGCCTTGATGTGGCGTCGACAAGTTGGTCGATCCTCGGTAATGGGTAGAATCCTTGGGGCACGCTTTATTGAGATCTCGAAAATCGACACACTGTTAGATTACGGGGCGTAATCACTACAGATACTAAAACAATGGTACATGCAATAATCGAAATTACGCAGCGGAAGATTCGCAAATACCTCTACAGTAGTCCGTAGTCCCAAGATCTTTGCAGGAGGGGGTTCACGATCCTCCGGTCGGAACCCATAGGGGTTCTTGTGAAAGAAGCCCTACGTGGTATATTCTTCACAGCAAAGCCTCTGATCGATTCTTGGCAAGGGACAGATCTCTGGAGTGTTTGCTCGAAAGAAAATTGGCACACCCTTGGTGTTTGCTAGGTTCAGCCAAATATGGTGTCTTTAGGGGGGAGGGTTTTCTCTCAAAACACCACTTAAAGGGAATTGTGATTAACCCTAATAAAACCCCTAACCCCCCCCCCCCCCCATATATATAGGAGGTGTAAAGTGGACAAAAGTCCACCTTATCCCCACCCATAATTCGGCTGACCATGCTAGTATGGGGAGGCCCAATTTTGGGCCTCTCATGTCATTTGGGATTTGGGTCTGGCCCAATGTCTTAAAGTGACATGTACCCAATTAACTTAGGTAACATATACATATAATGGGCTTCCATTTATGACGCCCATCACCATATGCTTAAAGCTCCCACTCACCGGAATGTGAGGGTGCCTGTTAATGTATTGTCGTCCAAATATGCATCAACATTTCACTCATTCGATCTCGTCCTTTGCTTCCGAATTGTTCATACGAGGTTTTCCGTAAGACCGGCGGACACAACGGGCATCGTGCTACTCATCTGTTAGGAGTGTTGTAGCGTCCGCGGAACGTTGATTCCCTTTTCTCCAATAAACCTGTTATAAAAAACATTTGTATAGTGTCGCGTTGTATCCTAGGTCAACTGATAATTCTCCTTTTGCCTAGTTTCCTCATAGGAACACTTCTCCAAGGCATCAGTACAAGTATTCACAACCTTCAACTAATATCTGGTTGGTGGCCACCTAGTGAATACTAGAGTCGGTGGATTACAGGTGAACTTGACCATCCCCATCGCTCATATCCTTAGTCAAACCCAACCGGTTTCCAAAGACGTGGTCACTGGGCCTTTTTTTTCAGCATTACGCTCGTACGCCGGGAAGCGAATATTGAGCCTGACCTTAGATGTGAGTTCTGAGTCTGTGAGGATACTTTGGGTGCCTCTTCATAAGGCTCCCGAGATCAATCACGCGCTCGAGGTGAAGAAGTTTGCGCCCGCCAGAATCACGAGGATTCTTTCCTAGCACAACCGAGCTGCGACCCCGTGGTCGAACGTGGCACGCGTAGTATGAGGCACCCGTCGATAGCATACCTAAACGTTTAAGTTCAAAGGAATGGGATATGTCATATCATGATATCGCAGATTTTCATCTAGCCCAGAATGTGGATTAATGACGAACAAAGTTCATCACGGCAATCTGCAAAGCGAAGATCATGTCGAGTTACTTTGACACTAGATGATCGTTTTGCATAATCAGGTTTATCCCCCTGATTCTTAGCCTGGCTTGCTTAGTAGAGGCCTCTCTACACCACAAGACAACCGTACATGTGTGACGAGGTAAGGCCCACATTCGACATAGTTTTGGCAGAGGATTGTGTCCTCATACGACTTAGCTAATAGACCGAAAATTTGATGTATTCAAACACTCTAACGTCGATAGATCATAAACTCAATTGCAATTCTTTCGTTTCAAAAATGTAACTTTCAATTATCAAAATGTTATCACAGATACATTCCATTTTAAAACCCTACGCAATCCAAGCAGTTTTACATGCTTTTCGAATATCTCCCTGCGAAGTGGTTTGGTTAATGGGTCAGCAATCATGTTATCAGTGGACAAGTATTCCATAGTGATTATATTGTCTTCTACCATAGATTTAACATAAAAATATTTCACATCAATGTGTTTGATCCTACTATGGTACTTCAGATTCTTTACTACTGGAATGGCTGCCAAACTGTCAGAGGACACCTTCAAAGGTTTTCTCCCGACGTCACCATTAAGCAGAACAGTAAGAAGCCTTTTCAGCCAGACCGCTTCCTGTGCGTTCTTGGGGAGGGTTACGGATTCTGATTCCATCGTGGACAGCGCGACACAGGTTTGCTTCTTGCTCGTCCATGAAATGGCGGAATTAGCAAGGAGAAACACTCCTCTTCTTGTGGACTTACGATCATCCGGATCGCCACCATGGTCGGCGTCACTGTAACCGGTAAATTTTAACTTCCCGCCCTCATAGCACAGTGCGTAGTCGGCAGTACCTTTCAGATAACGAATAATTTGTTTTACAGCCTTTAAATGTTGATAGCCAGGATCTGATTGGAAACGTGCTACTAGGCCCACGGCATAACATATATTTGAACGGGTGCATTGCACGGCGTACATTAAACTACCGACCATGCTCAAATACTCCGCACCCTTCATATGTTCTCGCTCTGCCAGGTTCTTGGGGCCTTCACGTTTTGACAGTGTGCACCCAAACACCACCGGCGTATCCACGAGTTTGGCATCCTGTAATCTGAATATTTTCAACAGTTTGTTGATATAAGCTTCTTGAGACAGACATAATCTCCGGGTAGCCCGATCTCTAGCAATTTTAATGCCCAAGATGTACGTGGTCTCTCCAATGTCTTTCATCTCAAATACAGATGCCAACCATGACTTTGACTTGTTCATAAAACTCACATCGTTTGCGGCAATGAGTATGTCGTCCACGTATAAGGTTAAGATCACATACTTAGACCCGGAGGTCGTATAATACACGCACGGATCCTCGTGAAGATTCACAAATCTGTTTCCTACGATTTCCTCGTGGAATCTGCGGTACCATTGTCGAGACGACTGTTTAAGACCGTAGATGGATCATTGGAGTTTACAAACTTTATGTTTGTTACCAGGAGTAATGAAACCCTCCGGTTGCTCCATGTAGATCTCTTCCTCTAGGTTTCCGTGGAGGAATGCGGTCTTAACATCTATTTGGTGCAGCTCGAGATCGAGTCTTGTGACCAGGACCATGACTAGCCCTAACCGTGGTTTTACGCACAGTCAGTGAGTTTGTTTTGTCAAAGTAAACTCTGTGAAATGGGTATATTCTTTCGCATCAAGTTGGGTTTCGCCCCTCCCGACCTTTTCCATCAGTGGTGAGCCTTCTTTCAGGACTCACCTTATCCTTGTGCCCATGTGGTTAGCAGGTAAATCAGCTATAGACCATACCGAATTGGCTTTCATTGATGAGATCTCTTCCTCCATTGCATTCCTCCATTCCTTCGCTTGAGGTCCTTTCAACGCTTGTTGAACCGTAACTGGTTCGTCAACAGATGTTAGAGTGAGGATTTCTCATCTCTCGATGGGATACTTCCTAAGAGAAGTTTTATGGCTTTGCCTACGTCTAGGCTCGTTGATCCCATCTTGAATTTGAACGGTACTCCCACTCGAAACAATGCTTCTTATCGGAGAATCACTCCCACTGGGAATAAGGGTAGTGCTTGAACCTTCACTTAAAACCTTCCTTGGACGACCTCTTGGTGTCGGGATCCTATCTCAGAGATAAATTCCCTGATCACTAGGACCTGGAACCAAGTTAGTCGGATGACTCCCACTAGAAACAATGGGTAGATCGGTGGTTCTGGTATCGGTCCGGCTACATGATTATCAAGTTCAACTTGATTCGTCCCTGCATCAACAGTGACTTATGTGGTAAGGTTTGGACCTCCCACTGGATTTACTATGAAAATGTTTCCATTATCATTAACCATGTCATTCACTTGAGCTGTTGGTTCAAATCTCCCAGTTGAAGTAAGTGGGACCTGATCATCAATGTTGTCCTGCCAGTTCAATCAATACTTCTTCTGTTTTAATCTCTCTAAGCGTCAGAAATTCGTCCTTAAGGAAAGTTACGTCTCTGGATTCATTTCGACAACGCCTCCATTTTCTTGAGCTGACACGAATACGTAACCCTTAGAGTTCTCTGAATACCTTATAAAGATACTCTTAAGTCCTCTGGGTCCCAACTTGCCGAAACGGCTGTCGGTTGTATGTGTAAAGGATGCGCAACCCCAAGGTCGCAGTCTGGTGAGATCTAATTCTCTTCCATGCCACAGCTCATATGGCATTGTGACTACCGCTTTGGTTGGTACAAGGTTTACTACATGGGTGGCAGTTAATAACACATTACTCCAATAGGAGATTGGTAATTGTGCCTGTGACATCATGGTTCTTACCATGTCTAGGAGTGTCCGATTACGATGTTCAGCCACACCATTATGCTGTTGTGTGTTGGGGATTGTCATTTGACCGGTGATGGATAAATGTCCAATTCGGGTTCGTGTTTACATTTCGGGCCTCGTAAACGTGTCAAAAATTACATCTCGGTTTAAAAAACACCTCCCACGGTATCAAAACGGTCCGGAAGCGCCTTTACGCGCGTCCGGGTTGCATAGCAACCCGGACATCCGGATTGCTTGCAATCCGGACCTTCGGATTGCTCGTAATCCGGAGGTCCGGGTTGCGCGGCAATCCGGACCTCGCCGAATTGCCCAAATCCGACGAGGTCCGGATTACCTTACGGGTATCGCGCGACTACCGTATCCGCGATTACCGTTGCGTGTAGAGAAGTCAAGTTCACACATTACCAATATGGATGACGGTTACCGCATGATCTTGAACCGTCATCAAACCGCTTAAAAACCGGGTCTGGTCCCAAGAAAGCCTATAAATAGGAGGTCTTGGCCACCCATTTTCACACATTCTCTCATTTGCCTAACTTTGGTATTTTGAGCTCTGACTTCTCTCTAGAAATTCTCTCTCTCTAGAAATTACCTTTTTGCCACTATAGTGACTTAAGCATCGGAGAGGGCTCCGCTAGCACCACCCCCCCTCTCCGTGCTAGCATTGGTCCTTAGTGCAGGTTCCGCCCTGAGTCACATCCGCCCTGAGTCACATCCGCCCTGAGTGACATCCGCCCTGAATCACATCCGCCCTGAGTGACATCCGCCCTAAGTGACATCCGCCCTGAGTGACATCCGCCCTGAGTCACATCCGCCCTGAGTCACATCCGCCCTGAGTGACATCCGCCCTGAGTGACATCCGCCCTGAGTCACATCCGCACTGAGTCACAACCAATCTGAGACACAATCCTCAACCGGGAGTAAGCCTGAACACTCGTCAGTGGCCCAACCTCCGACGGAAGGGTTACAGCCCGCACAACCACAGACGCGTCCTCACGGCCTTGTTCATCCGGACGCAACATTGGCGCCGTCTACGTGATTTTGAACAAAAGCTACCATACCGCAGAAATCATGGCGAGTGATCACAACCCTCCCGAAGAGGTGAAAAGCACATGGAAAAGGCCTGGACATCCAAAGAAGTCCCTGGCAAGCAAAAGAACAGGAGGTCAAGCTCCAGCTGGGAGCCAATAGGGACCCTCCCACATCCCAAGTGCTACTTCCGTAGCCTCATCCATACCGATTGACAATGTGCCCGGCGCACAGCGCAAGGAGCCAAAAGACAAACATCACGCACCTCCACCTAGTTTCGAACCAGAGGTACATGAAGATGAATCCCAGGCAGAAATGCCGCAGAGCATGCAAAGAACGGGAACAAACCCGATGCCTACCATTACCCCAGCAATGATGGCGGCGTTAGAAGAGCTACTCGCATTCCACAAGTCTCTAAAGAACCAAGGATATGCGGCTCAGCCACCTCCACCCAACCAAGGAGCCTTCCAGTACAAAGGTGTCAACCTGTTACCTCCTTTGCCTCCAATCAACGAACAAGCTGAGACGATAAGGACAAAGTCTCGAGTCACAAGTCATCAAGACACACTACACCAAAAAGAGGCGTGGAAACAACCCCCAAAGCAAAATCAAGCAAAACCGCCCTCAAGCGGTCAGCAAGGAAGAAATTGGCAGCCGCAGCCAAAGCGACCTTTTCAAGGAGGTTTCGAGAAGCCAAATGAAGTAAACATCGCCGACTACATTCCTTTGAATGCCCCACTATCCGTGATATTGAGAGAGATGAAAGATGCGAACATGTGGAAAAAGCTGAACAATTTCGGAAAAAGTATGTTGGGGAAAGACAAAGACAAGTGGTGTGAAAACCACGAGGTCTTCGGCCACGAAACAGACTGTTGCATCAGCCTACGCAACCGCATCAACAACCTCGTCCTCAAGGGCGAATTGAAGCAATTTGTCAATCGAGGCGACAGCCCTCCAAAGAAGACTCAAGCAGAGTCATCCAAAATACACAAAGAAGGTCCTTCCACAAGGACAAGCCAAGACGATGCTGACATCTGTCACAAGGACGGACCGAAAAAACCTGCTAGTGACGACGACACTCCAATCACGGGATTGACAACAATAACCCTGAAGGCAATAATTGAAAAAGAGATACGCGTCTCCGGGGAAAAGAGGCAACCGCGACAAAAGAGGCCGTCCCAGTCAGATGCCCAAAGGCTCAAAGATACCAATATCGCCATATATGTTCCTTTGAACACACCATTATCTGTCATCCTGAAAGAAATGAAGGAGACCAAGCTGTGGAAAAAAAACCCTTTAATTTCCGCAATGGCCCATTGGGAAAAGATAAAAGCAAATGGTGCGAGAATCACGAAGTATGTGGCCATGAGACAGATGGTTGTGTCAGCTTAAGATCTCATGTAAACAACTTGATCTTAGAAGGAAAAATGATGAAGTATATCGACTATGGCAATAAGCATCAAGGGAAGCCTCGTGTCAAGTATTCAGAAAAAGGCAAAGGAAAAGAAGTGGCGGACGATAATCCACCTACCGCCAAACGCCAGAAAAACAACGTCACTTATGGAACCAATGGGGACAAGTTGTCCATTTTTTTGAGTATGACTGCAGAAGAAGCAAATCTCAAACTCCCGGAAAGTAAACTTCACCGTCCACTCGGGCCAACAACTGCCTTCCTTGACAAAGATGTTGAAGAACAACACAATCAAAGTAAAACTTGGGGGCATGACATCAAATTTTGTCCATCCCCAAAAGAGGAGATTGAAGAGCTCAACACGCTAGATGCATTGAGAAACTATGTGGCACGTGGCAGAATCAACTAGCCAACAAATCACCTATGAGGACGTCAAACACATCACCAATCCCTTTATCTTCCTTATCTCCTTTTTCGCATATCTATGTTAAATCTTTTAAAGATTAAGTACAACTCATGCTTATTAGCCTCAGTAATTTTCAAAAGAAGTGATCACTAGACACTTTCTTGTAATCCGTCGTGTGAACTCTAAATATCTAATAAAGGTTAAATCTACTTTCGTAGGTACATTATTATGACGCATATTACCTTGGAATAACGCCAAGTAACAACTACACACATATTCCTCGCGTCAACAACACAAAGTCTCAAGCATTTTATACGCGCAAGACTAAAAATCATGTCGCAATAATAAACAAGGCGGGGGCATTACACAAGGACAGATCATGCACTATTAGAAGTTGAAACAATATAAACAATCAGGAAACAGCGATACAACCGCCAAGCAACTTGGGGGGCACCAAGCTGACAAGTGCTCGGCAATTCTACCTAACATATGCCTATCATGATCTACACCTATCGTATCCGCACTCAGGGAAGTTTCCTACACAAACAAGGAATCCTTGTATCAAATTCCTTTACTTCATTTATTATATGCATGACTAAAAAGAAAATTTCATGACTTCATACTTTTGCAAACTTATAAAAATTGAGATTATCTGACAAAAGTAACTCTACTCGTAGGTACATGTTACACTACGATTACTACTCAGGAATGATGCCAAGTAGTAACCTATGCACAAAAATCTACTTCAACAATACAAGCTAAGCATTGTGTTCAAGGAAGGATCTATGGTATACAACACCAACATATCTGTTATCTACACCAACAAGGAGTTTATTTCTCCATTCACAACATAGGCGTCTATCTCTAGAAGGTGCCGACAACACAAAGCCATCAAGCTATGTGTACAACCAACTTATTCCGGATTAACACCAAGACCTATTATCAAAGCGACGACTATTCAGGGCGTCAGCTACAAGCAGTGTCTCGGATAAACACCAAGACCTATTTTCAAAACAACGACTATTCAGGGCGTCAGCTACAAGCAGTGTCTCGGATAAACACCAAGACCTATTATCAAAACAACGACTATTCAGGGCGTCAGCTACAAGCAATGTCTCGGATTAACACCAAGACCTACCATTAAAATACCTTGGAATAACGCCAAGGCCTACTATCAAAATAGCATGTTGTGGTATCCTCTTTTTTAAAGACAAGCCCCATGTTCACTTCTAAAAAAGGACATGCTGTGACATCTCTGGTTAGAGGCAAATCCTCATGTTCATAGCCATTCCCTGGATTCAGAACAGGATGGGCATACGGGGCTGATCACCCCTCAAGTGACGGAAGTTCTCTGTTTAGACAACGACCCCACTCTATAACAAGTGCGGTTCAGGGTGCACTCTTTATGGTGAATGTCCTCTGTCTAGTCGGCATTCCCATATTACGAACGCCATCAGCGTTCGTTTTATACAGCAAAAGTTCTCTGTTTAGACAACTACCACACTCTTTATGGTGAATGTCCTCTGTCTAGTCGGCATTCCCATATTACGAACGCCATCAGGGTTCGTTTTATACAGCAAAAGTTCTCTGTTTAGACAACTACCACACTCTTTATGGCGAATGTCCTCTGTCTAGTCGGCATTCCCATATTACGAACGCCATCAGGGTTCGTTTTATATAGCAAAAGTTCTCTGTTTAGACAGCGACTCCACTCTATAACAAGTGCGTATATCCGGTTCAGGGCGCACTCTTTATGGCGAATGTCCTCTGTCTAGTCGGCATTCCCATATTACGAACGCCATCAGGGTTCGTTTTATACGGCAAAAGTCCTCTGGTTAAGATGACAATTCCGTACTACAGATTTTCAAACCGTGTTGCATGATTCCTGGACGCAGAAAGCATGCATCACAATTCATATTCTCAAAATAAGTGTTACATGGTCCCTGGACGCAGGAATCATGTATCACAAATATTTTTTCAAACATTTTACCAAAAATTTTGCCAAAAATTTTATCAAATATTTTATGTATCAAACACCTTTCCAAAAAAAATTTATCAACACAGTTTTTTGGATGTATCACATTCAATGCCAAAATATTTTCTCAAATATTTTATCAACAAGCCTTTTAGAGTTCACAAAATGCTTCTTCAAAAACAAAAATGTTTTTACGTATGCTTCCCCAACGCGAGTTGATACACGCTGGCAGGTGCGCTCCCTGTTTAAAACTCATAAAATTTACAAGTCGAGTCTTGTACAACGTCGCCTTAGATTGGAACTAAGAGACGGTATAAACTAGTATCTTGCTTAGCCAAGATAACTCCTCTCAAATAATACTCTTACGTATGCTTCCCCAACGCGGGTTGATACACGCTGGCAGGTGCGCTCCCTGTTTAAAACTCATAAAATTTACAAGTCGAGTCTTGTACAACGTCGCCTTAGAGTGGAACTAAGAGACGGTATAAACTAGTATCTTGCTTAGCCAAGATAACACTTTTCAAACACACTACTTGTTGAGATATATTGCTATACGCAAAAATACTCGGCAGTTTGCAACACATATAGCGGCAAACTATTCAGGAAAGAGGGGCAATATGCATAATGCATCAGGCAGGCAATCAGGAGAACATCTCAACTTATCAATCAGGAAGTGGCTATCGGTCACGACCGCAGGGACTATGTCTACGTTACTAGTCATCCGCATTCAATAAACACAGTAAGTGGTAACGGTATGAAACATTACTAACAAGTTATCATGCAAACTACTATGTATAAAGCAGGTTCAAACGACGTAGTTCAAAGCGAACAAGTCGTAAGCAACAACTAAGGAACAACTACAACAAGTCTTCAAGCATAGAAGCCGGGGGGCAAACAGACTCAGAAATGAGTTCCAATTTATCCAAAAGATGGCACAGATTAAAAAATGCCATCATCTCTAACAAGACTCGGCGGAACAAGCAGAAGTTGCCGCCATTTTCTCCAAACAAAATCTACAATGCGCAAGTCGCAACATCCTATGCTCTACCCATCTCGCCATGCCTTGGAGTCTAGCCAAGAGGGGCAATCACAGCACTTAACAATGTCCAGGTGACGAAATGTCATGCAAGCAAAAGCATGAACAAAGAATTATCAACAAATACTTACCTCAGTAGGAGTAACGCTCCTCCTTGGGCCGGTCCCTCGACCGGGGGGCAGAAGACGCCACTACACAACCCTCAACTCTATCTCTCTTATCACAAGAAAGAGTTAGCACGGTCATGCTCAGCATAAAGAACTAAGGATCGCTCGAGGAACGCGCCCCTGCGTCGGATCTTCCAAGAATTATGCTAAGAACAGAAACTGCAAGCCAACGATATCCTGGAAAGTGCTATCAACAATCCAGTCAATGTGCAAGCACGCACCAACACTTGTTCAAGCGCTTATGCAACAAACGCCCCATACAAGACTTATTAGTCTTCGTGCAGCAAGTAACAAGCATCGAGCAAGGGGGGCAACCTCTTCAACATCAATGCGCGTATCAAAGTTAACGCGCGTATCATGTTTCCATGTACGTACATACATGTCGACAAAGGGAAAATATTTTCTAAGTGTTTCCATGTACGTACATACATGTCGACAAGGATGCACGTCGACAAGGAGAAAATATTTTCTAAGTGTTTCCATGTACGTACATACATGTCGACAAGGATGCATGTCGACAAGGGGAAAATATTTTCTAAGTGTTTCCATGTACGTACATACATGTCGACAAGGATGCATGTCGACAAGGGGAAAATATTTTCTAAGTGTTTCCATGTACGTACATACATGTCGACAAGGATGCACGTCGACAAGGAGAAAATATTTCCTAAGTGTTTCCATGTACGTACATACATGTCGACTAGGATGCACGTCGACAAGGAGAAAATATTTTCTAAGTGTTTCCATGTACGTACATACATGTCGACAAGGATGCATGTCGACAAGGGGAAAATATTTTCTAAGTGTTTCCATGTACGTACATACATGTCGACAAGGATGCACGTCGACAAGGAGAAAATATTTCCTAAGTGTTTCCATGTACGTACATACATGTCGACTAGGATGCACGTCGACAAGGAGAAAATATTTTCTAAGTGTTTCCATGTACGTACATACATGTCGACAAGGATGCATGTCGACAAGGGGAGAATATTTTCTAAGTGTTTCCATGTACGTACATACATGTCGACAAGGTTGCATGTCGACAAGGAGAAAATATTTTCTAAGTGTTTCCATGTACGTACATACATGTCGACAAGGATGCATGTCGACAAGGGGAGAATACTTTCTAAGTGTTTCCATGTACGTACATACATGTCGACAAGGTTCCATGTCGACAAGGAGAAAATATTCTCTAAGTGTTTCCATGTACGTACGTACATGTCGACAAGGTTGCATGTCGACAAGGGGAGAATATTTTCTAAGTGTTTCCATGTACGTACATACATGTCGACAAGGTTGCATGTCGACAAGGAGAAAATATTCTCTAAGTGTTTCCATGTACGTACGTACATGCCGACAAGGATGCATGTCGACAAGAGGAGAATATTTTCTAAGTATTTCCATATACGCACATACATGTCGACAAGGTTGCATACAACGAGTAGCTATGTCCCCTAAGCACACCTACGACGCCCATTGACAAAGCTCATACAACGACATCTATGGTAACAAGCGTTAGATATCGTTCAAATATTTTCTAAGTGTTTTAGCATACTTGCAGGTAATAACCAACAGTTTATACCTGACGCTCAACATCAACGCGCGTATCAACATCAACGCGCGTATCAACATCGACGCGCGTATCAACATCGACGCGCGTATCAACATCAACGCGCGTATCAACATCGACGCGCATATCAACATCAACGCGCATATCAACATCAATGCGCGTATCAACATCGACGCGCGTATCAACATCAACGCGCATATCAACATCAACGCGCGTATCAACATCAACGCGCGTATCAACATCAACGCGCGCCTCAACATCAATGCGCGTATCAAAGTTAACGCGTGTATCAAAAATCAACGCACGTGACCAAGTCCCACGCACATAGTAAAATTGGTACGTACCAAAGAAGGGACTAACATCCTAAGGGGCCATCATGTAAACGGGGGATTAACGCGACGAACCGTAAGAATCGAACGTGGCTACGCTTAAGGAAAATTTTTCTCTAAGGCATCAAGACGACAAGTAACTATGCCTAAAGTTACTGGGCAACCCCCGTCAACCAAAAACCCGCCAAGAAGGAAAATCATGCATACCGACCAAAAACTCCTACACAAAGACACGGGAGCACTATGTCCGAACGGGGAATTCTACCTCAACTACCCACGGGAGTGAAAATCATCTAAGTTATGAACTAACGGCGATAGTAACGGCAATCAATCAGCAATTATTCGACATACAAGCATCAACAAGCAGTTCCATACATCAACAACGAACAATAGCTCAAACGAACAACAATCCGGCGACATTCAAAGTCAAGTCGAAGCTATCTTTTAAAATTGGGTTTCTAAACTACCTCAAAACGTGACGACAAGTATCCCAATGGATTCCCCTCGTCGAGACAATTCCGGGAAGGTAAGGACCGCAACGAGGCGAGGTCGGGAAGGCGGCGCGTGGCCCACACGCTCCGGCGAAGACGCCCCACTCGCGGCGGCGCGTGAGATCGCGTCCGGTGGCTCCTGGAGGCTCGGAAGGTGGCGTTGGAATCCTTGGGACGAACCGAGTCGAATGGTGGTGTCAACTTCCAAAAACAAGCAAAAAATCAGACTCGAAACTGTCAAAACGTATCTAAGCTCCACGACGGCGAAGAAACTTTGAACACAAAAGCAATTTCGGGAAAGGGTGAGTGAATTACCTGCAAAGGGAATGGAATGGTGAACTCCCAAGGTGCTGGAAGGATAAATGGGGATGTGTGTATTTACTAATCCCAAAGAGATGCTTTGTGGATAAGGATCAAAGGGTTAGTTTACCTACATTCAAGACTAAACCCCTACGGTATACTCTACCCTCTCCTCTTAAAATATCTACTCCTATGCATGTCTTGACTTCGCACGTATCAAATCCATTACTATACACGTATGTTGCAATTACATGATTCATGATTCGGTAATCACTTAGTCATTTTAGAAACGTACGTTTTCTATTTCTTGCATTGCGTAATTACAACTTTGCTGTGACTATTATTTATGTACGCGTATGGATAGATGCATGTTCGCATAGCGCATTAACCGTTTTCTCATGTCTCCGACGATAATCATATTCGCGCATATACATTTCCTATCACACTAACCATGATAATAGGAAACAAAGCCATTCGGCCGGAAAATCAAGCGACAGACGAAATCAAGATGCTTGCGTCCGACCAACGATCAAAACCGAAAGGTTAGCGTCAAACTCAAATTGGACAAATATCCTAACTTAAAATAGAGTCAAGAAAGGTTCTAAACCGTTACTTGACTCGGGGGCAAGTGATGGATAAATGTCCAATTCAGGTTCGTGTTTACATTTCGGGCCTCGTAAACGTGTCGAAAATTACATCTCGGTTTAAAAAACACCTCCCACGGTATCAAAACGGTCCGGAAGCGCCTTTACGCGCGTCCGGACCGGACATCCGGATTGCTCGTAATCCGGAGGTCCGGGTTGCGCGGCAATCCGGACCTCGCCGAATTGCCCAAATCCGACGAGGTTCGGATTACCTTACGGGTATCGCGCGACTACCGTATCCGCGATTACCGTTGCGTGTAGAGAAGTTAAGTTCGCACATTACCAATATGGATGACGGTTACCGCATGATCTTGAACCGTCATCAAACCGCTTTAAAACCGGGTCCGGTCCCAAGAAAGCCTATAAATAGGAGGTCTTGGCCACCCATTTTCACACATTCTCTCATTTGCCTAACTTTGGTATTTTGAGCTCTGACTTCTCTCTAGAAATTCTCTCTCTCTAGAAATTACCTTTTTGCCACTATAGTGACTTAAGCATCGGAGAGGGCTCCGCTAGCACCACCCCCCCCCCCCCCCTCTCCGTGCTAGCATTGGTCCTTAGTGCAGGTTCCGCCCCTAGTCACATCCGCCCTGAGTCACATCCGCCCTGAGTGACATCCGCCCTGAATCACATCCGCCCTGAGTGACATCCGCCCTGAGTGACATCCGCCCTGAGTGACATCCGCCCTGAGTCACATCCGCCCTGAGTCACATCCGCCCTGAGTGACATCCGCCCTGAGTCACATCCGCCCTAAGTCACATCCGCACTGAGTCACAACCAATCTGAGACACAATCCTCACCCGGGAGTAAGCCTGAACACTCGTCAGTGGCCCAACCTCCGACGGAAGGGTTACAGCCCGCACAACCACAGACGCGTCCTCACGGCCTTGTTCATCCGGATGCAACAACGGGTTATCCCTCTTTCTATACACAACTTATCAAACTCATTAGAGAGATATTCTCCACCACTATCAGTGCGTAGGGTTTTCACCTTTCGCTCCTGTTGATTCTCTACGAGGTTTAGAAAGTTTCTAAAGCAATATATTACCTCGGATTTACGAGTAATCAAATGAGTAAACCCATAACGGGTAAATTCGTCAATGAAAGTTACGAAGTATCGTTTTCCATTCCTAGCGGTTACATTCATTGGTCCACAGACGTCGGAGTGAATCAGCTGCAATGGATATTCGGCTCGTCAAGCTTCTCCGAACGGTTTGCGAGTGGACTTTCCTGCTAGACAATCATGGCAAGTGATTTTAATCAGGTTGCTGGTACCAGGCAAAAGCTCTCTTCGTGCTAATGAATGGACCCTATCGTAGCTTATATGTCCCAGCCTCGCATGCCATCCGGCTGCGTCAGTCTCTGCTTCCGTGGAGGATAATGCATACATCATATTTGAATCCACACATCCATTTAAATCCATGATAAAGAGACCATAGGAGGAATAAGCATGCCCAAAGAGGAAATTGCCTTTATTTATGCGAACAAAGTTCTTCTCAAATGATAAAATGTAATTATTATTCATAAGAGCGGAAACAGAAACAACATTTCTACGGATTCTAAGAGCAAAAAGGACATTTTTTAAGTAGTATGGTCCTGGCATTGTTCATAGACAACTTGCAGTTCCCTACTCCTATGACTTCAACTTGTGAGTTGTCGCCAATGTATATCCTCTTAGAATCCTTTGGCAATCGTCTAAACTTGGCGAACAGTCCTTTGTCGTTGGCTATGTGGTTCGTCACACCTGAGTCAAGAATCCAAGAAGGATTTGAGTCAGTTAACATGACAGTTGAGGAAACAAGAGCTTCCATTACATAACCAACGTCGCATACCTTTTCAGGATGTGATTTGCTCGATCCTGTACCTTCGCCTATTCGGCGTGGACTGGAGTTCCCGCGGACTATCTCTGATTTTAGTCGTAGATTGCCTGGTTTAGGCTTTGTCAACATTTTACCGTCGACAGCCTATTGTTTCTTTCCTTTGTTCGTCCTCTTTCTCTTCCCTTGCCCAGCTCGTCCCGGTATTGATTTCAGTCGAGCTTGTTCCATCTCGATGAATTTCAGGACTGATGCAACATCTAATTCAGAACCACTGGCAGTCAGTAAATCCTTGGCTGCTCTCCAAGACTTCGGGAGGACCCCGGTGATGGCTTGAATTTTATCCCATTCACCCACCTGACCTTCTTCTTCCAGTGGTTTCAACATGCCAAGGAGATCATATACATTTTCAAGTACACACTTGCTGTAACTGTTTAAGCTTTCTTCCATTGTTGGTATAAGTGGGTGCCGGATTGCTGCCATGCCGTTTCCATGTCTCAGGAAGAGGGCATCCCAAATGTCCTTTGTAATCGGAACATCCTTATACTCATCATGGAATTCCTAAGACATCTCAGTCAGCAATATCTCCTTTGCTTTCTTGTCATCTTGCTCCCATTGAAAAAGGGCAAATGCTAGGTATTTGGTTAGACCAGCATTTGGGCAGCTCATGGACTTCTGAATGTGACCTATAAGGCCATTATCGTCCAACAGTGCACTGACGCGCTTGCTCCACGAGTCGTAGTTGGTCTCAATCAAAAACTCACTAGCACAAGATGATGTCATCTATGATGTATTTCGTTACTTAACACATTGATAATCACGCATAATCAGGGAGACAATAACATTTTGAGAAAGAGTTGCATACATCAAATATCTATTAAGATGGAATCCGACAAATATTGATTCCTCAGTCATCTAAACCAATCGACCACCAGTAAACCAATGGAAGATGGCTGTGAAAGAGTTCACATTATCGTCGTCTTCCATCCAATAGATCGGTCTTTTAAAACGGTTTTAATCGCAAATTACTGGAACGGGAATTTTAAAACAGGCATACCCGATCTTGCCTTTCCCAAGGCCCTTTTTGTTTTGGAAAAATATTCCGATGAATTCACGCATGCATATATAATTCTACTCTCCACGTAAATTATCATACGCCAGTAACATTCATCATACAAACCACACTCATGCTTACGCGTCATGCGTCTAATGTTCCGAGGAACTCATGTTTGCATACATAATTCTACTTCCAAGTAAATTATCAAATGCAGCTACATCCTCAACACTCCAGCATACGTGTTAAACATGTAACATTCACATCCATCATACACATTTGGCGACTGGTTTTCGATTTTAAAATAATTTTAAACATTAGGGGTTGATTTGCAATTCATGCTTATATTCAATCACGCAACTTTCTAGACATGAATGCTAGGCATTTCCAACCATCACACCATGTCTATCCTAGTGCGCATTTCATATATTTAACCAGGGTTCTGCCCACAATATGCAATATCCAGCTAGCTTGACTCAGTCAAGACAACATTTTCAATCATGCATAAATATATATTGAATAATAAACAATTGCAATTCAGCCCATTAATCAATCCAGTCCCAAAAACATGTATCTCCGAGATCCATCCCCATAATCGAAACAAGGCATAAAGGTTATCAACCCTTGAGCACTGTGTAGGCCTATTAAGGTTCAAAACATTTGGATTTTAAAACTTGACCTCCCTATTTTAATTGACTTGAATTCGGTTTTGAAAATACGGTTCGGTTCAGTCAATTTCAGTCTGATTTGGTCTGGTTCGGTTCGATCCAGGAAATCTGGTTCGGGTCCGGCCCAGAAAATCTGGTTCGGTCCGGTAAAATCCGGTTCGTTTCGGACTGGTTTTAATTTAAAATCTGGTTCGGTCCGAACTGGTCCAATAAAAATAGGGTTCGGTTCAACACACAAAACCAGTTCAGTTAGATCCACTTAATTACCCCGGTCCGACCCGACCCAATTAGGTCGAACCGATTGAGAAAACCCGGTTCGGATTTTATTCGTCCCGGTTTGACATATTGGACCGGCCCAATAATTAAAATATAAATGGTTTGGCCGAAATGTTTACTTGTGGCCCAAGTATGGTTTTGAAATCCATTAAAAATATTTAACTTAGCCAACTATATAAAATAATTTCCAATATATATATATATATATATATATATATATATATATATATATATATATATATATATTTCGGACCTATTTAAAACATATATATATTTATTGCCAAGATTCTATCTTTAAGATTAAATCAATCAACAATATATATATATATATATATGTAAAAATCGGCACACACATATAAATATATATATTATTTATTGTCAATATCTTAAATAGGGAAACATATATTAACAATATATTTTCTCAATCTTTTAGGTAATTAAAGTCTATCAATAATATCTTTAGATATATATTGATAGTTATATATATTTCTATATATTAATGTGAATCTATCATAATGTTCCCAATTTTAGATATATTGTTACCTAGAATAAAATTAAAATATGGTAAACAATATACCTACATGTTTCGGCCGAAATATTGAAACTTAGTGCCTAAGAAATTAAAAAAAATTACCTTGTAAAACACTTAGGGTTTCGGCCCAAACACTAATTTGGGAACAATTGGTCAAATTTTAAGATCAAATTTTAATAAGATCTACAATCCAATGTTTGATTTTGATAAATATCACATTTTTCTTGAAGATCATGAACACATCATGAAAATTTCGGACCTCCTTAACCATAAAAATTCGAAAATTTTAAAATTCCATTTTTAAAATTTCGGTCCAAAGATTAAATTTTCAAGAACACCAATTTATCAAAATCATGAACTCCTAACACAAGCTCTGATAAAACTGTTAGATTACGGGGAGTAATCACTACGGATACTAAAACCATGGTACATGCAAGTAATCGAAATTACGCAGCGAAAGATTCGCACATACCTCTATAGTAGTCCGTAGTCCCAAGATCTTTGCAGGAGGGAGTTCACGATCCTCCGGTAGGCACCCGTAGGGGTTCTTGTGAAGGAAGCCCCACGTGGTATATTCTTAACAGCAAAGCCTCTGATCGATTCTTGGCAAGGTACAGATCTCCGGAGTGTTTGCTCGAAAGGAAATTGGCACACCCTTGGTGTTTGCTAGGTTCGGCCGAATATGGTGTCTTTGGGGGAAGGGTTTTCTCTCAAAACACCACTTAAAGTGAATTGTGATTAACCCTAATAAAATTCCTAACTCCCCGTATATATAGGAGGAGTAAGGTGGACAAAAGTCCACCTTACCCCCACACATAATTCGGCCGGCCATGCTAGTATAGGGAGGCCCAATTTTGGGCCTCTCATGTCATTTGGGATTTGGGTCTGGCCCAATGTCCTAAAGTGATATGTACCCAATTAATTTAAGTAACATATACATATAATGGGCCTCCATTTACGACGCCCATCTCCATATGCTTACACACACGTCATCTTATTGGATTTCCTCACCAAGACAGGATTAGCGACCCAAGTTTGGAATCATATTTCCTTAACGAAGCCAACGTCGACCAACTTTCCTACTTCCTGGCGTATCACCGCCTTATTTTCTGCTCCCATAGATCTCCTTTTTTGGGCTATAGGCTTCACTGTCGGGTCTATCTTGAGCTCGTGGGAGATGATGTCGGGACTTATCCATGGCATGTCGCTAGGCTCCCAAGCGAACAATTCCTTATACTCCCTAAGGAGGTGGGAAATTATTCTCTCTGCCAGCTCTGATGGTAGAGCAGACCCGATTTTAGCCCTCTTGTCTTCTCCATCGATGGCGATTTCTATTAGTTCCTCCATCAGAGCTGGTCGTCCACCTTAGTCTCGTGGATCTTCATCGATGAGGATAAATAGGGCCTCTTTTTGGTTGCTTCTTTCGAGGAGGTTGACATAACATTATCGAGATGTCTTTTAGTCGCCCCATACCTCCCTTATTCCATGATGAGTGGGGAATCTCATAACTTGATGAGCG
Source organism: Clarkia xantiana subsp. parviflora (assembly GCA_036873135.1). NCBI lineage: Eukaryota > Viridiplantae > Streptophyta > Magnoliopsida > Myrtales > Onagraceae > Clarkia > Clarkia xantiana. The sequence continues at coordinate 15,059,033 of JAPTYO010000012.1, forward strand.
GTGGATGGAACGATATAGTTGGATTTAAGAGTTGTTCTCCCCAATATAGCGTTGTAGGCGTTGAACTGGTCGACGACTATGAAACGCACTTTTAAATGTAAGGCCTTCCATTCTCTGCCTAGGATTACAGGGAGTTGGATCGCTCCTAGGGGGTAAATCGTTCTCCCTGCAAATCCTACTAGTGGGGAAGTCACTTTCTGGAGGTCCTTCTTCAGGTATCCCATCGCGGCGACGACCTCGAAAGCGATTACATCAGCCGAACTCCCTCCATCGACAAGTATTATTTTTACCTCGAAATCATTTATTTCGAGTTGTGATTACCAAGGCGTCTTCATGGGGTTGTGTTGCCTTGGCAAAGTCATCTGTGGAGAAGGTGACCGCCATCGGTTCTAACTCCATTGGTCTCTTCTGTGTGCTTGGCGAAGAGACGCCCTGGGCTGCGTAGAGGTACCAAGCGGTGTTTGATTCTCCTCCTACTGCAAATCCTCCCGACAAGACGTTGATTCCATTGTCCGGAGGGGTCCTCCACCTCCTTCATTCGTGGCAACGATGATGATGGTGACGTTGGATTTATTCTTGCATAAATTCTAGCTCCCTTCTGGCGAGGAGGCAGTCTTCTGTGCCGTGCCCCTCTGCTCGGTGATATTCGCAGTAGGAGAGGGGGCGGCGACTTCCCTCTGCCAGTTGAAGTCTTTCCAATCTGTTGGATTTGCCAAAATTCTCTTGTGAGAGATCCTCGCGTGGACGAGCTCTCGCCTCGACTTCGTAAGGCCTCTTGTTGAGTCGAGCGATTCGCCCGATCTTGTTCTGCCCTAACATGGAGGATTGCCCTATGGATTAGATACTCCCATCTTCCCACGGGTTCCGTGTATTGGGTGATGGCTAAGGATTGGGATTGTGGTCCCAACCCTATGAAGAATGCGTGGGTGACTTCTCCCTCCGAGAGTTCGCCTCCACTATAGGCTCCTTGGAAACGCCTAAAGTAGCTTTCCAAGTTTTTTGTCGATCCTTGGAAAATACCCTCAAGTCTCCATGTTTTGTTTCGTCTCGATTGACTCCTTGGTGGTGCCACGACTTTTTGATCTCCTTCCCACAGACGGTGCCAAATGTTGGGATCAAGTTGACGTGGCCCGCAGCTCCTGGTAGTGGACTTCGAGGTCTCGCCTTTGAATAACTCTTCTAGGTGTCTATATCGACATCGTCGGGTGCTTAGTTTCCTTTTGAGTATTTGGTAGGCGAGATCCTGAAAAGGGGGTGGGGATTTGCCCATGATTCCACTCTAAACCTTAAGTCAGTAATGGAATATGAGAGAATACTGTAAAAAAGTATATGATAGAATGTCATTAAGTAATGAAAGTGTTCCCTTATTTAAAGGGAGAGATTGTACCGACTTTAAGTGGTGGCAGCTATGCTCTGATTGGGAAAATTCTTGTGTAGGCTTGGTGTTTACACCAAGCCAATAGATATATGTCAAGTGTCTTTAATCCCCACCATTCTAGGGTTCATTCTTAGGGTTTTAGAAAAAAAACCACCAAGAGAGTGTGACTTGTCATACATATATTGGCTTGGTGTAAACACCAAAACTACACAAGAATTTCCACTCTGATTGGCTGCTCAATGGCGGTGGCCGCCTTTTTTCAGATTAGTTGAGGGGGAGGGTGGAGCGTCGGTAGGTGTTAAGCAGGTTGTCACCTCATAATTTCTTAATGTCGAAGGTTTCTTTAACCAGGTGATAAATAGGTTTCCACCTCAGATTTACCTTGGGAGGAAGGTTTTCTCGGTTCTAAAGGCGGCGAGCAGGTCGTCAGCTAGTACCTCCTCCTTAGGAGGAAAGGTTTTCTCTGAGTCGGCAAGCAGGTTGCCTGCCGGTACTTCTTCCTTAAAGAAGGGTTTCTTCATGTGGTTTTGTTGTCGACTCGCCTTATATCCGGAGAAGGGTCTTTTATAGGGAGTCGACACCTCTTCATACATTGTCGACTTAGGTCTCGTCGCTTTAAGGAAGACGTGTCGACATTTTACCTTTATCTCCTTGATGCGAACTTAAATGGTCGTCGACACTATTTGTTTATCCTCCCGACTTTTAACATTCTCGGCCCATTCAAGATTACCTCGAATCATATCCCAACAATACTCATCTCAAATATATGTTCTCATTCTTAGTAATTAAAAGAAATTAGATTATACATTTTTCCATAAAAAATCATGAGTAATAAAGGATCTCGAAGCATAAATATTACTAAACATTCTAATCCGTTTAGGTACGTTTTAAGTGCAATTGCTATATGTACATAATAATACAGTTATTTGAATCGATACTTATGTATATATATATACTAATAATATTTTAATTTCATAAAAAAATTAAGATATCCCAAAATGGGGTGTTTCTCGGTGGAAGTCGAGGATTAGAATAAGAAACGAAACGTGGTCCACGAAGAAAATAGGACACTATATATAAATACTAACGAGCAGCTACTACTTCTTCATATAACACATTTGCCTTTTTCTTTCTTCATCTAATGGCGGCGTCCGGTAACAAACCCTACGTGGCGGTGGTGGCAAGCCCGGGACTCGGCCATATTACACCGCTCCTTGAGTTCTCCAAACGCCTAGCCACCCAACACGGCTGCCACGTCATCTTTCTGGAGATCACCACCACAACCCCCTCATCACCAGCTCAAGAGCAGCTTCTTCATGACTCAGCAACCCTCCCGCCGGAGCTCCACGTCATCAGACTCCCACCTGTACACGTGGCGGATATTGTGCCCGAGGATGCAATGGTGGTGACCGAGATCTCTCTCATCGTGGAAGAGAGCCTGACCAAGTCGCTAAAGGCGGCGTTGAATCCACCACCAAAGGCGTTAGTGATTGATTTGTTCTGCACAGCCGGCATTGATATCTGTAAGGAGCTTTCAGTTCCGGTGTATTTGTTCTTCACCACCACCGCTACGCTGCTAGCCTTCTCATTGTACATGCCGCAGCTCGACAGGGAGGTGGAGGGTGAGTTTGTCGATCTGCCGGGACCGGTCCAGGTTCCCGGTTGTACACCGCTGCTGCTGGAGAATCTGACAGACCAGGTACCGTAACTTATAAAACCAAACCTTGAGCATGTGAATGTGCATCACTTGCGGATCTAGACGTATTTTTTTTAAGAAAAATATGTCAACCATACAATTTATTTGAAAAAAATAATATTTTTTTTTGTGTTAACATCTTTAAAATATAATATATGTTTCAAAATGATAATAATTGATACTTTTTTCAATTACCTTTTTTTATTAAATACATTTTAAATGTACAAAATTAACTAAGTAGTTTTCAAATTATTATAACTAAATGCTAATCACTTATACAAATGTTACAATTGAGTCAAATTTGACCAATGTCCTTCGTACATCAGTTGAGTCTCAATCGAGTGAGAACACTACTGTAACACTAGTATAAGTTATTAGGACTTGATTATGATATTTAGAAAAGTATTTGATTAATTTGTAAAATTAAAATGTATTTAACGACAATTTTGGACGGAAGATTGAAAGAAGTATCAATTGTCATTATTTTAAAACATTTGAACATTTTAAAATATATTGGTACCAAGAACCATATATTTCAAACATATTTTATGATTTACATACTTTTTTCCATATTGGACCTCCTGTGGGACACTAAATTAGAGTAAATAAAATTTATAATCTAGCAAAAAAAAAAAAAGAGATGCGAATACTAAAACTCGCAACATAGTTTTCAAGTCAAAAGCTCAAAATTTAAAATTGATGAGTTTTTTTCCCGAATGGATTGAGTGAGAGTGTTACGAAATAATAAAGGAGTCTTACACAAAATATTGGGGGGGGGATTGTAAAGTAAAATAATGGAAGTTCGGCGTATATTTTTCTTCAAGAATAAACATAGGGTTCGTGAATAATCAATATGGTTTTACAAAATAATAATGGGGGTATTAGTGTCTTATACAAAATAATTGGGATCTTAAACTAATATAATGAGGTTTGTGGTATAGTTTTCTCCTGGAATAAACATGAAGTTCCAATAAAATATTCGAAAATAGGGTTATGTTTGTTACCCCATTATTATATATACATCCATCACTAATGTGCATCCATGTAACCATATGTAATATTGTAAAATGATAGCTATGAATATCATTCTGATCCCATGGTCACTAGCGGAGTATCATCCGCCACTGATATCCATCCCCGCTATTGCTAGATACATATTTCACATACTAGCTAAAATTTCAGGCGGTAAATTGTCATATCTCAAAAATTAATAATGTGTTTTATTTGACCATTTAATAAAGAATATGGCTAAAATGAAATCGGTCGTAATTCAAGTCGACTTCTAAGCTGTTAGATCATGATAGTGAATATATCAGACTTATGGATAGATAAATAAAAAAAATTAATGTTCTTTATATAAATATCTATATACTTGATGTAACTAACGAGTGAGAAATCGATTTGAATTATAGTCGACTTTGTACACCCTTTAAATTCAGTCACAAATGGATGGAGGTAACAATTGTAAACCTGTTTCAGTCATGTTAGTAGTTGGGCTATATTAGGGGTGAGCTCGGGCCGGGACGGGCGGGCTTTTACCTGAACCCGAGCCCGAGCCCGAAATTTTCGGGACACTAATTTTTAGCCCGAGCCCAAAAATGAGGAAAATGGCCCGCCCGAGCCGGGACTTCGGGACTCGGGCTCGGGCTAGCCCGAATTTTAACAAAAAAATCTGAAAAAAAATTAAAAAAAAAAAAAAAAAAAAAAAAAAAAAAAAAATTCAAAAATGGAGGAAGATGGTTAGATATTGTATAATGTATAGTAACTAGTACCCACTAGATAGTTAAGATGGCAACTAACTAGATAGTTAGATACTAAAGTGGGGAATATATATAATTATATATATATTTATATAGTATAAAAAAAATTCGGGACGGGACCGGGCTTTCCGGGACGGGATCGGGATGGGTTTTTCGGGCTTTCGGGCTTTCGGGTTTTCCTGCTCAGCCCTAGGCTATATATATATATATATATAAAAAAAAATTTACTAGCTAGCTATTCATTGAATATACAAAGAAGAAGAATTCAGTATATATATATGCAACTGTGTTATAATAATTAATTAAGGGTAGCATTAATATAGGTTAAGAAGCGGAAACATGAAGAGTACAGATGGTACCTTCTGCACTGTATAAGGTGGCGAAAGGCATCCAGTATTATCATTAACACATGGGAAGGTCTGGAACCAGTTAGCCTTTGGGCTCTGGGAAATAACCCTTTCTTCCTGGAAATACCTACGCCACCCATCCATACAATCGGACCGCTCATCAAACCGGACGATGGAGGTCATGCAGGAACAGCGTCAGCGATTGAGTGTCTAAATTGGCTGGACAAACACCCACCTGGTTCGGTTCTATTTATATGCCTTGGAAGCGGTGGAAGTTTGACTAGCGAGCAGCTTACGGAGCTGGCCTGGGGCTTAGAGCTGAGCAAACAACGATTCATATGGGTCGTACGTCCGCCTTCTGACTTCACCGCATCCGCCAATTTTTTCAATGCAGGCAGCAATGGGGTCTATCCTCATACATACTTGCCAAAAGGTATCTCTGGATGTTACCGTCCAATAGATAATTGCTAGCTTATATAATTGTGCAGTTAGACTAGGGGTGGCAATTCGTGCTATCGTGCGTGCTATCGTGCACATCAGTGATCGTGTCGTGTTAAACTTACTGAACACGAACACGCACGATAAGGTTATCGTGCCACATTTTACAAACACGAACACGACACGGATATTTTCGTGCGTGTTCGTGTCGTGCTATCGTGTTGTGAAGGATATTCGGTTGTGTATATATATATACGAGATCTTTGAGCAAAAATCAAAATAATTAACTTCATATTTAAAAAACCATGAATTAATATGTCACTATTCATAAGTTAGTATCATATAGTTTAAAAACACTAAATAATAAACCACTAATTGGAGGTAATAGATAAGATTTGCTCAAAAAATACTTAAAATTTAGTCTTATTAGCACAACTTTATCGTGTTATCGTGCGTGTCGTGTTAGGATACTCAAACACGAACACGACACGTAAGTTATATCGTGTTAGTCGTGTTCGTGCTATCGTGTTATCGTACTGCCATATGCTAGCACGAACACGGTTTTTTTCGTGCGTGTTCGTGTCGTGCTATCGTGTCGTGTCACAAATTGCCAGCCCTAAGTTAGACCAATTGATAGTTACTTACTTTATCCCTACATGACCTATTCCATTCAAGGTGGCCACTTCCTGACCCGATCCGCTCAACCCTATTCCAAAAAAAGGCCTAATCAAAATTAATTGCATTTAAGCTGCCTGCCTGCAGGCCCAGGAAGTTAAGGTTCTGCATAGAACCGGCCCGAATTAGTTCCGGTTCAAAGTGAATCGTTTTTTATACTGGTTTATCTTAGAAGAATTAGTATGTTTGCAACCGGTTCCGAACTAATTTGAAAAAGAATAAAATTCCGGTTCGGTTTTGAACAGATCCCGACCGCTTTTAACAAACATTTACCCTAACTTATTTATTTAAAAGCAAAAAAAACCAGTTCTAAACTGGTTCCAATCCAGTACATAACTGGTTTCACATAAATATATTTATGACTCTTAGTATTAGTTCACTCTTTGTAGACCGGTCTTTTTGAAAATGGTCCGAACTAGATCGGTTACAAATCAATTTTAATACCCAACCCCACAACAATCTATTTTTAATTACTTGAACCGGCGAATTTACATCGACCCGATCCGGATTTCACTGGCCAAACTAAGTTTATTGTGCATTCTGTTATTTTACTAGACCAGGCCGCTTGTGTGCCGGTTCACGGTCCAATCACCTATCGGTTCTCAAAACAATGATCCTACCAATTATTTGTTATCATTGTTAATGGTAAACTTTGCCTATCTATCTAGGGTTCTTAGAGAGAATTGATGGGATAGGGTTGGTGGTGCCATCATGGGCACCTCAGTCGGCGATACTGCATCACTCATCGACACGTGTATTTCTATCGCACTGTGGTTGGAATTCGACCTTAGAGAGCATTTCCTGTGGGGTTCCAATGATAGCTTGGCCATTATACGCGGAGCAGAGAATGAATGCTAGCATACTAGAGGATGTCGGTGTGGCGGTTTGGCCTCATAAATCGCCCACGGTAGTTATGAGGGAGGTTGTGATGAGTACCGTCAGGGCAGTAATGGTTGGGGAAGAAAGTATCCGTTTGAAGCAGAAGGCGAATGAGCTCAAACACAGTGCCGTCATGACTTTGACTTCCGGTGGAAAATCTAAGAACACCTTAACCGCTCTCTGCATGGACTGGAAGTAAGATGATTAATTGAATCGTGGAATGATACAAATCGTTCAATGAATCATCAAATAATAAAACTTGTTGGATTTTAAGTTGTAACCACACCACACCTTGTGTTCATGCCAAAATATGCATGGTTTACATGTTTTTTTCTTCTTCCTTGAATTATATGCATTGTAATATGTTTCACAAAGTGTATTGCTTCCCGTTATACTTGAATAACAAATTTTAAAAGTTGAACAATATTGTAATTGCTTATATTTATATAATTCTTTAAAATTGATTTACCTAGTGTAAAATTGTTACCATATCAAAAAAAAATTATCTCTCTCTCTTCCAGTGTCTTCTTCCCGGCTGTGACATCCATCTCCGACGCCTCTCCTGCAGACCTCTCCCGCCGGAGCTCCGACCGCCACTTCTTCCCTGCCCCTGCTGCCTCGATGTGTGACCCTCGTTCTGACGGACAGAATAGTCACTGCCGTTTTCAGAGCCCGTCATCAGCCTCCGCCCTCGCTCCCGTGTCCCCTACTCCGCCTCTGGTCATCTATGTCCGCCCGGCGCCAAGCTTCCCTGACCACCGCAGAACCTCCACGTTCACCGTCCGTTGCTGGCCCCACCAAAACTTCCTCCCTCTCTCGCTCCTGCTCCGGACCATGCTGCTCGCACTCCTGTCGAACATCGCCGGATTCGCCACTCTGGTTCAGATCGCACTGCTGCCCGCCGTCCAGGTTCCGTCACTACCGTTGCCGGTCGTTGGCTGCCTACCGTTGGTTACCCATAGTCTGCTACGGTGCTTCCTGCCCAAGGTGTAGTCAGCCTCCTTCACTTTTCTTACTTTCATTATTAATTGTTAATTATTTAATTATCATTTTTTCTTCCATTATTATAATACTAGGTGCTGACCCCGCGCTACGCGCGGGGCACGTTAAATTGTGATAGTTTAATGTAATATTTTTTTAAGGCTATATATATATATATTTTTTTTAATTTAAAAAGAATATTAGTTAAATGTTGTATGTATATATATATATATATATGTATGAACTTAACATTTTAATATTGTAAGGTTTAAATTTAGACGTTGTCATTTTTGAATCATACGATAATATTTTTATTTATTAAGTAATTTTAACCGTAAAGTGTAAATAGTTTTGTTGATCAATTTCATGTGATTGTTTATATTTTTATTTTTTTTCCTATCATGTTATTGTTTGATGTATAAAAATAATTTATCTAATTAAAGTAATTATATATATATATATATATATATATATATATATATATATATATATATATATATATATATATATATATAATTTACAGAGATGACATAAATTAAATGAAATATGAAATTTATTGTATAAATTGTTTTTTTCATCAAGCATGACTATTAAGTAGATGATATAGTGTATATATTATTGAAATATTTTTTATTTACTGTTTGATATATAAAGTTGATACAATAATATAGAAACTAAGGCAAATCATATTTAAGTTTATATATTTCTATATCTATAGAGGGTTGTGAATTAGTGTGTATTATTCTTTCTAGATATCTATGGGTATGTCCGTATATATATAATTGTTCTTCACGATCTTCTGGTGAGACCATTAATTTGAATATCTCCATGCAACCCAACACCATTTGGTAGTCACCTTCGAGTCTCCAAAATTGGCGAAATATTTTTGCTGCTGCATATTTGTCTATCGTATACAATGCGATGCTGTAATTGTAGATAGCTTGATAGGTACCATTTGTTGTTACAACGATCTGTAAAAACATTTTTCCTTCATATATATTTTTTTGTATGAAGAAAAGATATGTCCCTATCATTAGATGGACATGTATGTTACCAGTTTGTTCTATTTTTTAAAAAATAAAAAACCAGTAGATGTCAAACTTGGAATTTGAGGATATAGGGTCGGAAGATACAGTTGTTTCAAATAATTTGAATCTTTGTCAAATGTAATTGAACGAAGAAATCTGCAACTAATCACAACAATATTATTAGTGGAATTGATAAATATTAATTGTATTAAAACTTAGTGGAATTAGTTAATTATATCATTGTAAGAAGAAAGTTGCACCTACTACTGAGTGCGAGGAAGCCAATTCCATCTTGTTGATCTAAAAGTAAAAATATAAACTGTAGAAGTTCATTTGGAAGGTCTAAAAGTGTTGTTTGCTTCATTTTGTATATTTTTTTAAGTGAATGATAAAATGTAAGAAAGATCTTTATATAGGATGCTATTAATTAATTGTATTTATTAGGGTGGTATTAATTAATTCAGTTTTTAAATTAATTAATACTATTTATTAGGGTGGTATTAATTAATTCAGTTTTGATATTAATTAATACTATTTATTAGGGTGATATTAATTAACTGTATTTATTATAATATTTTTTTTACTGAAAATGTATAACAAAATTCAGACGTTAGTTTGAAGGGAGTAATTCGGTCTGAATGCTACATGAAGAACATAAGCCAGATGACGGAACGGGAAGACCTAGGAACATTTTTTTTTTTTTTTGTAGATGTATTATCTTAAAAATAGTAATTGTAGTTCTGGCCATAGTTTATTAATTGATAGTGTTGACAGCTTTAGTAGTAATTGATTGAGGAATAATTGGTGGTTTAAGTTTTTATTAGTTTATGTTTATGATGTATTGGAAGTGGTATAAGGTAGGTTTTTTTTTATTATATCTAAGTTTTATGAAATTAATTGCTTTGTTTGAGTGCATTTTTAATGCATATGTAATGCTATTGTAGAATTAGTCTTTATATAATAAACTGTGATTGAAAGTAACGATTGAAATAAGTTTGTAGAGTTAAATATAGGCATTCTAACAGTCTAATTGAATTATAAAGACTAACCCGTTAACAAATAATCAATTCTCCTAATAATAATAATTATTATAATGGTAGTAATATTTTGCATGAAGAGATTTTAATGGCAGAGCTGTAACGGAAGGCTAATAATAATAAAGGGAATTTAAGCCTAATAATAATAATAGTTGATAATAACTTTGTAGAGTTAAATATTGTGGGTATTCTCAATATTCAGCCGTTAACAAATGGTAAATTCTCCTAACAATAATAATAATAATTAAAATGATGATAATAATATTTTGCACAGTGTTTTGACGGACCGGGCCTTGGACCGGAAAGATGACCGGTTCCCGGTCTAACCGGTCCGACCCGGTTCAACCCGGTTCAATCCGGTTTTATTGCTTGAAATGATTAGAATTTAGAAATATATTTATAAGATATTTTTCTGTCATTATATTTACAAGTTGTTATGTAGTTTAGTGGTAGCATGTTATAATCCTCAAAGAAGGTCATGGGTTCAAGCCTTGGTATCTCCAATTAATATTTTTCTTAACAAAAAAAGGTACATTCTTCTCTCTTCCGGTCAGACCGGTGCCGATTTATCCGGTCCGACCCGGTCCAACCCGGTTTTATCCTGCCGAACCGGTTCTGCTGTGCAGACCTATAAATTATCAGAACCGAACCGCTGATACACCCGGTTCGCGGTCTGACCCGGTCCGACCGCCAGTCCGATCCGGTTTTTAAAACACTGATTTTGCAGGTTACATTTGCCAAAAGTAACAGCCAAATTTGTAGAATTCGAGATCTCTACATTTCGCTATAAATAACATTCATTTACCTGTGAATGTATATGCATCGTTGGTGTACCAGTGAATATAGGGTTGAATGTTCAACTAATAAACCCAAAATATCAATAAAATCATCCACCTTATATTTATTACAAATTTCAAAAAAAAAAAAAAATCATTTTCAACATGTTCCTTCTTTTCACCAATATATTTTTTAGAGAGGCACCTGCAATATTAAAATAACTTAAGTTAGTATCGACATAATCAACCTTTTGACTCACATATCAATCAATTTTACAAAAAGAGGCTAATCCTGTTTATGACCCTCAATGGCTCATTTATATCCCGACATTATTTGCAGCACAAACTTTGCAGAGGTTAGTCTTGCTGGATTGGCAAAACTTGCATATTCACGACACTTTGTCCAGTAGCAGAGGATGACATTGTCCTCTGGTTTAACTTCAGTAACACCTTCACCAAAACTCTCTACAATCTTGTATATCATGAAAAAAATGATAAATCAAATCCATACCATAATATAGAGAATGATGCAAAAAAGGGGTCCATACCCTACAGCTTCGTGACCAAGAATGCAAGGGAACAGATCTTCGGGATCCTGCAAATGCAAGCATATTGTGAAAAACCTTCGTACATAATGTCTGTTCATATCATTGGCAAGTTAATCTGAAAATAATTAACTTTATTCATTAACGTAAGTAACTGCAACTAACGAAGAAATTGTTTAAACTGTAAATTTGAAAATTTTTCATTCTTAAATGCTTTATTTGTGCCGTCTACAATGAGTGGCTATTTCTATTGTCCATTTCTTATAACTAATAACATAAAATCTCATCAACTTGACATGCATATACATCAAGAGTGTATTCATGAAAGATGGATCACAATTTTCATTCTCCATTCCAGCACATTGCATCCAGGACATGTATTTTTCGGAACTTCAGGAAGCTACCAAAAACACAAATATCAAATTATTTGTTTATCTACAGTCTACAGATGCAGATAGAACTGCGCCATTGAGAAATGTACTGTCTTGATTGAAAATTATATTGAATGGATTGTTTATGTATTTAAGGAATTGGCTAACACATGAAATCTGGAGTTAAGTATACATGAAATTCCCTCGTTAAACGATGATACGCTCGAGTTTTTAACCCGACCCCGAGTATCAAACATCCTAACATGCAGTGATTTGTAAATACTGGGTAAATTAAAAAAACTTCATCTTTATTATCGGCTAATTACCCCCGAATGACGAAACTCGACTAGGTTGTTATATGCTCTCTCAGTATAGAGAATACCCAATTTCTCAAGACTGTCTCTCAGAAAGACTAAGTCGTTAACAAATAAGCAATACTCTACGTTTAGTAGAGCGGATTTGACATCAGTTGAGGCGATCGCATTTTCTAGTAGCTTGTGTTGTGGGAAGTACTTGCTGCAAATAAGCAGGTATATTTGTTTTTTTTTTTATTTCTAAACAAAAAAATCCTACAAAGTCATCATCTTGGATAAGCAACAACAAAGGAAGAACACATACCAATTGTAATGGTCCCCATTGATATGTATCGACAAAAAGCAGCTGTGAATATAAAGTTGTGAGTTTTCGCATGGATATGAAGTTACAATAAGAATCGAAACCAAATGAAATTGTTGAAGAGGAAGATGATGATGATGATAGTACAGCTAGCTAGCTTACCTTGTCTAAACCTTGCCGCTTCGGTTCTGGTGTCTAAACAATGAATTTAAAGATGTTTTAGTTGCCTCAAGTTCTTGATCTTCTGTTAATCATAAATCAAATCATCGATTAAGAAAACAGATTTACATTCCAAATAATTTTAAAAAAAATAAATTAGAAGATTTTACTAATAAAATTTCACATGGCACACTCTTTGCAGAAACTCTTAGTAGGTCAAGGTCAAGGTGGCATCACAACCATTAAATGGCTACTTTATCTCCATTTCCATCTTCCACATTCCTATCCAATAAATTATAGAAAATTTTGGTAATTCCACCATTGAATCATTGTTCACAGACAATCGACATTCACACCATAAGATTCAACAATAAATTTCAAAGCATTAACAACTCGCCTCGATCTTGACATCTCCATTCCTTATGTAAAGATTATCCGGTCACACTTCCTTGCCCCCACTTTTCTTTCCAGTAAAATTATACCAAAACCCGGCTGGATTCTGAGTAGATCTCTTAAACATCGCAGAATACTGATGGTTTCATAGTCAGATCAAGTCACAACTTAGAAACTAAAATTGTATTATAAATTCTATATTAAATTTATAAAATAACTTGAAAAAGAAAAGAAAAACTTCTCGACAGATGAAATACCTCTTTTTGTTTAGCTGCATGCCAAAAGCTTCCTTTTTTTCTTCTGAACAAAATCAGAAAAGCCTCGAGTCAGGGCGGTGATGGCGAGAGACGAATCCCTAGCCTGCGGAACGCAGCGCTCATCATCAATCCAGCCCCATAGGATCTCCTAACGCCTCCGCCCCAAGATCCCTTTCCATCTTCGCTTGACTTGTTCGGCGGCTGACCGGACCGTCCATGCGAGGAGAAGCGCCCATCGACACGACCGTACTGCATCCCCTCAGTGGGTAATCTCTTCGGCTCTTAATATCTTTTATTCCTTTCCACCCACGGAACACTTAATATGAATCAAGATCGCAGCGGCATGGGCAGGATCATGCCCGATTTTGTCTGCCTAACCACAACCCTCAACAGAGGGTGCTTATCCAAAATTCCAAACCTGATGAATCCGTGCAGCTGCTTGAGTAGATGCAATAAAGGGATATAAAATCGATTTGAGGCCCAAACTGGTCAAGAATTGAAATTCCTCTCAAAATTCAGGAGGATACGATGACTGTTTGGAAGAGTACATCGATGGTAATTCGTTATCGTCGAGCTCCGGCCGCCTTCCTTCACCGTCCAGCTAGTGATTACGACGATGACTTCCTTCACCGTCTAGAGCAAATTTCAATTGGCAAGGGCTTCTGATTATGGGGATCTCCTTACATGGCTGTTCTCCTTCTTCTTCGTCATCGCTCTCATAGTCCTCATTATTTAGGGAAGTGGGCCAGTGGGTGGAATCTGTTAACAGGCCGATAGTGGAGTTGGGCTGAGTGAAAGGTGTGGATATGTGCTGATGTGTCAGCTCCATGCTCAACCATTCTCTTTCCAGCTACCTTATATAATATATAGATAGATATTAGGATGAATTAAGAGCTATTCTTTTATATAGCATTTTAAAATAAAATAATTACTTAAATAAAACACCAAATAATATATTTTCGGATATAACATAAAACACAGGTTCCACCTGCGTGGGTTTACTGTTTAAGACTCCTATCACTGCTAATCGGACCGATGGTCATGGGATGTCCCCACCTCCCTCCGTTCCCATCTTTCTCTTTCCCTCTCTTTGTAACTTTACTTTTTTTTTTTTTTTTTTTTCTGAAAGCATACTCTTTGTAACTTTACTTCTTTTTTATTTTATTTTTCCAATTCATTCTACAATTTTGGTATAATACAATATTTAAAAATAAAACATGTAAAAATACACTAAATCCTTTTCAGAATAAATAACGCTTCTTAAATTAATTAACATGTTGATTGGAGAAAAGGGAATCAACGTTCCGCGCGCGCTGCAACACTCCTAACAGATGAGTAGCACGATGCCCGTTGTGTCCGCCGGTCGCACGGAAAACCTCGTATGAACTATTCGGAAGCAAAGGACAAGATCGAAGGAGTGAAATGTTGATACAGATTTGGACGACAATACATTAATAGACACCCTCCCATTCCGGCGAGTGGGAGTTGTAAGCATATGGTGATGGGCGTCGTAGAATGGTAGCCCGTTATATGTATAGGTTACCTAAGTAAATTGGGCATATGTCACTTTAGGAAATTGGGCAAGACCCAAATCCCAATTGTCATGATAGGCCCAAAATTGGGCCTCCCTATATTAGATGGCCGGCCGAAACTTAGGAGGTGGTAAAATGGACTTTTGTCCACTTTACTCCTCGTATATATATGGTGGGTTAGGGGTTTTATTAGGGTTAATCACAATTCCTTTTAAGTGGTGATTTGAGAGAAAACTCTCCCCCCCAGAAACACCACATTCGGCCGCACCATACATCAACACCAAGAGTGTGCCAATTTGCCTTCGAGCAAACACTTCGGAGATCTGTCCCCTTGCTAAGAATCGATCAGAGGTTTTGCTGTGGAGAATATACCACATAGGGCTTCCTTCACAAGAACCCCTACGGGTGCCGACCGGAGGATCGTGAACTCCCTCCCGCGAAGATCTTGGGTCTACGGATAACTATAGAGGTATGTGTAAATCTTCCGCTGTGTAATTTTGATTACTAGCATGTACCATGATTTAGTTTCTGTAGTGATTACTCCCCATAATCTAACAAAGAGATGACCGGAGGCGGAGCAGGGGACACGGTAGCGAGGGCGGAAGCTGAGGACGGGCTCCGGAAACGGCAGTGACTAGTCTGTCCGTCGGAACAAGGGCCACACAGCGAGGCAGCAGGGACGGGGAAGAAGTGGCGGTCGGAGCTCCGGCGCAATCCTTGGCCGGCGGGAGAGGTCTGCAGGAGAGGCGTCGGAGATGGATGTCACAGCCAGGAAGACGACATGGGAAGAGAGAGAAAGAGAGAAAGGGAGAGAAGAAAAAAAGTCTTTTTGTTTCGGAAAAAGATAAACTTTCACGGTTTCCGAGATCTGATGTAATATTAATGTTGTGGTGGTGTTTTTTGTGTCTCTTTCATATAAATCACCCATATTTATACTAATATATGCATAGTCTAATCTAAGCAACAAATATTGTTGATTTATTTTGCTAATAAATGCTAAATATTCAAAAATTTAATATTAAATATTCCACAAATACTTTCTGCAGTAAATAATAATAACTATCATAATATTGCACTGAGCACTCTTGGAAACTTCGCGACTTGCCATATTTGAACATTTTCTCATGTAGCGCGCCACATATCACGTGTGTCGCGCGTGGTCCAAAATTAAATGTTTACAATAATTTTTCACTCGCACTAAGATTAGTTAATCTATTAAAAATAAACTGCTAAACATAAGTATTTTTTTTCATTTTCAAATCTCTATCAATTTTGAACTCAAAACCTTAATGAGTTTTTATGTTCTTGAAATGTTCCCGCTTCTATTAAAAGACCGGCCAGTTTTCACTCATTGGAACGGGTCGATATGCAATCTGGTTTTTAAGTGGACCAGACCGATAGTGTGGCGGTTCCGGACCGGTTCTGGTAACTATTGTTCACCGTTTATCCCCCGAGCTCCGTGCCACTCTATCTAGCGCCTGGACAAAAAACCACTTGACCACCACCACTACCCCAAGTCTCCAAGCTTTCCAGTTTCTCCGAAGAACCCTAGAAAATCGTCAAATTTAAATGCTTCTCCAACACCATAACCCTTTTATCTCTTACGCATCTCCTCTCCGCTCCAGTATCCCGTCTCTCGCCCTCCCACGGAGCCCAAATGCCTTCAGACGGAAGACGCCGCCGACCATTACGTGTTCCCCGCGGATCCACAACTATGGCTCCGTGGACTTCGAGAGAAGACACATGATCAAGTGGAAAACCTTGTACAAGAAGATATCGCTCAAGGAGAAGCCGGAGATGAGTACCGCCGCCGTGTTGAACCAGTTTGAGGACAAGGGCAAGCCGCTCACCAAGTCGGAGGTCTCTAAGGTGGTGAAGGAATTAAGGAAGTACAAGCGCTACAATCTAGCTCTTGAGGTAACATACTATTATTGCTAGGGCTCTCTCTGTTTTTGCCTCTTAAAATGAGGTCTTGTGTGTTTTGATTGCGGAATTCAGGAAAATTGATTAAAATTGAAGGGAATGGGACCGAAATGAACAGCCAGTGATTCGTTTGTGAGGAATTTGGTTTGTAATGTTTCATTGTTGATGATGATGACTCTGTATCCCATATAGAAGCTGTTTATGTACACAAATGCAATCTTGTTGTTGTTGCTGTTGTAAATTTAATTAGACATAGAAGAGTTGCTACTGAAGGACTTGCTCTTTTGTTGCTCAAATATATTTTCAGTTCAGCTATCAGCAATTCGTAATCTAAGGTCGGTTCGAAAGGTGACAATATTAGAACTTGCATTAAGTCGAGTGATCAAATTAAACAGTTGCATAGTTTTTTTTTTTTATTTAGTTAGATATTTATATTTGGAAACTTCATGCCCAAAAGGGTCACTGCATTAGCGCATTGTCCTATGTGTAGGTGGACTTGACATCCAATTCCAGAATTGATAATAAAATTAAAAATTGTGCTCTTTGTATGCACCCCCTAAGTTTTAGTACCTAATTTTCAGAGAAACACCCTAAGTTTGATACCCTTTGCCAACTAACCCTTAAAACTAATAGTGTTGATGTTGCTTGCTCATGTATAATAAGCAGACCTGATTTTGAGTTAATGTTCCTTTTTGAGCTAGAATAGCTCATTAGCTCTCATAAACTAGGCTTTTGGCTTTCTATATATATTTGGACAGTAACAGAGATGATGTCTTTGTCTTTTGCTTGTTGAGTGTCTTATGTTTTTCTCTTTCAAATGCTGTTTTCAAATTAATAAATTGATCCTTTTTGGGGAGAAAACAGTAGAGCCTTCTTCAATTGAAAGTTTCCAGTCCTCATTCATATTTTTGAACCAAATACCCAGATGGACATAGAAATGGTGTAAACTATAAACTTCTATGACCGTTAGCAATATTTTTTTTTAAAAAAAATGCAGTCACTTTAATCGACTGTGATGTTAACTGTGTATCAAATAATCTTCTGCAGGTCTATGAATGGATGACCAACAGAGGAGAGAGATTCAGATTCGCCCCAAGTGATGCAGCAATTCAACTAGATCTAATCGCCAAAGTGCATGGACTAACAACTGCCGAACATTTCTTCATGCAGCTCCCCGAGTCTCTCAAAGACGGAAAGATACACGGTGCCCTACTCAACACATACGTTCGTCATAGAATGAAAGACAAGGCCGAAACCTTGATGTCAACCATGCGGGAGAAGGGCTACACCACTCAAGCACTTTCATTCAACGTGATGATGACTCTCTACAAGCACCACAAAGAGTACGACAAAGTCGAAGCACTGGTCTCCGAAATGATGCAGAAGAACATCGATCTCGATGTTTACACTTACAATATCTGGTTATCGTCTCGTGGGTCCCAAGGAAATGTAGATTTAATGGAGGAGGTATTTGAGCAGATGAAGCTTGACAGCAGCGCTATCCCTAGCTGGACAACTTATAGCACAATGACCACAGTGTATATAAAGATGGGTCTTATGAGAAAAGCTGAGCAGTGTTTGAGAGAAGTTGAGAGCCGAATCACGGGTCGGGATCGGATTCCTTTCCACTACCTGATAAGCCTATCCGGCAGCATTGGAAACCGAGACGAAATATACCGAGTGTGGAGTATATATAAATCGACATTCCCTACTATCCCGAATCTCGGGTACCATGCTGTGATCTGTGCTGTGATTCGGGTTGGTGACATAGAAGGTGCAGAACAGTTGTACGAGGAATGGCTGTCAGTGAGAACATCGTATGATCCGAGAATAGGGAATCTTGTCATGAGCTGGTACGTGAAGGAAGGGACAATGGAGAAAGCTGAGGGTGTGTTTGAGTATATGGTGGAAGCTGGAGCAAAACCGAATTCGAGCACGTGGGAGATTCTTGCTGAAGGACATATTGCAGGGGGGAGGATTAAGGAGGCTCTGGCCTGCTATGAAGAAGCGCTGTCCATTGATGGGTCGGGTTGGAGGCCGAAACCTGTGAATATCTCTGCCTTTGTTGATCTGTGCGAAAAAGGAGGCGACAGTGAGTCCAAGGAGAGGTTGTTGGAAGTGTTGGGTCGGTCGAAGTTTGTCAAAGATGAATCGTATGCGTCGCTCATTGGGTTATCGAGTAACAGCGATGATGTTTTAGTAGGGAGTGATGACTTGGATATAACAAACGATGAGGTTGATGTAGTTGGATACTAAGGTAAGTTGATGTGTAGCCACGTGGGCTCTAAGAGAGTGAGTGCTGACATGGCACCGGGGTGGCTTGTAGTTACACTGATAAATAGATAGATGCATTCAAAGGGAAGTCGGTGTAGTGAGTTTTGTTCGATGGCAACATATAAAAAGGAGATTAGTATGGTACTACTACGACATGATTGATTGATGTGCGTACGTCGTGACATGATGATACAAATCAACTGCCCTGCTCTTTCTATTTTAGATTCAATCATATTGAAATTAGTGAATCGTAGAAGTAAAATATTAAATATAAAAACACGTGTTAAGATAGTAACGGTGATACACGATTTGAAATAAAGAGTTGAATATAAGATCTAAATCCTTACATTATTAGAATAATTTCCCTATTTTATTTTATAAAGGGAGGATATTTTTTTATAACACAAAAGGCAGCTAGCACCGTATCTTCGAGCATGTTGTAGAGAATATCTAGCACTGACATTGATTCAGTAAGAAGACAAAGACATGTTCTCATGATTTCACATGTTATATGTCGTCTCAGATACAAAAATCCAGTACAACTGTAACATAACTAAAAATTGTCATTTCTTCTCCACTTGGAAAGTGACTTTTATAAAGTGTGTGTTGACATCTAAAAAAAATGAGCCACTAATTTTTAAGAGTAGATAGATGTAGACCGAGTTCCAATTCCATATGTAACAGTACCTTAAGGAATACTTAATAATTTTGGTAAATGAAATAGGAATATAGAATGAAGAATAATAATAAACGCATTATAAAATATAATAATGAATGAAAAATAAAATAGTCATTTTTAGGGAGGGCCAATAATGGTTGTTTATTATAAATGTGGAATTAGAATTCATATTTCAAATCTTATTACAACCAAACAACTTCATTATAATTATCAATTTGTATTCCTCGTGTATTCTTACAAACAGACATGCCGTTATTAATGTGTCTAATTTTTGGATTTCTCTTTTAAAAAAGTATTTAAAATTAAGCATATGAAAAACTAAAGCTAACTTCTTTAAGGTAAAAAAAAAATCTAACTAGAGAATCTAAAAAACACAAAATATATAATTTAAAGTTGCTAATTGTATTTTTCTAACATTTGTAATAGGGTTGGCAGTGATACAAGTTTAGTGCGGTATTAAAAAATCACTATACACATACCACATTTTTTAGATGCATATCATAACCATAAGTACTACAACAGATTCATTTTTTAGTACCATGATTGTTAGGTCTTGATTTTATCAATCCATAATCATACAAGCAAAGTTTCATTTATGCAAAAACTGATATAATCGACGACTTAAAAGTCGTGATACGTGATGGTAAGTCCAAAACAATCATAAATAGATCACCTATCACATCAAATAAGTGAACAATATCAGTATAAGAAAATTGGTGTCGACTATTCTTGGAGATAAGAAAGTCGACGTCGGCTATTCTGGGACATAAGAAAGTCGGCATCTACTATTTTTTAAGATAAGAAAGTTGGTATAGACTATTCTTGAAGATAAGAAAGTCGGCGTCGACTATTCTACTATTCTCAGCACCAGGTGTCCACTTGTTTGTTATCAACACCAGGTGGCGGCTTGTTTGTCATCAACCAGGTGGCGGCCTGTTTGTCATTATACTTGTCATCAAAGCAAGTGGTGTCCTATATACTTGTCACTCTCACCGTTGACCGTCATTCTCGGCTAATGACATGCCAAGAGCTGCTGTTCTCTGAACCAATCACCAATAATGACTCACTGACCAACGCAGTTAGAACTCCCTATAAATAGTAAGCTCAACCATAATACTATGATGACTTAAACGCTGGAGTGAAGATTCAAATTACCACCATAATACTATGATGACTTAAACGCTGGAGTGGAATCATTGTCAGACCCTAAAAATCCGACCTAAGGCGATTTACGTTTTGAAAACGAGGAATTTTGAAAAGAGTCGCCACTAGTTAATTAAGGCTAACTAGAATCCTAAATTACCTAGGTAAATAACGAATTTAACTCCTAGGTATAAAATCGGTCTACGATTCGAAACTCGAGTACGGGGGTTCTATTACGAATTTAAAACACATGGAATTAATCTCGCCCTTTCGGTACTCTTATTTACTAATTTGCCATTTTTTAGTATCTAACTCGATTAAGTTTCCATTTTATCACATTTTATTTCCAAATAAATAATGCATCTGTTAAATAGGACAACAAATTAACGATAACAACATAAAGCTATCTAATTAGCTTGATTTGCATCAATAACCCAAAAGACCTAAGCCGTAACCTGTCAGTTCGAGTTATATATTCAAAGTTAAAGTCAAATTCATGCACCTAAACATATAATATAATAGTAATATATAAATTAATAATCAATTGAAAATATTATACCTCTGTAACTTGATTTTATAGACCATGAATTATAGCTCTCCTTCCCTTTAGGCATAGTAACGTGGTGATTGTGCTAAAAACCAGAGTTGACTATGAGTGTATCAGTAAGTAGACAAAGAGAAGGTTTCCATGGAGCTCAATCAGTGGTTGGTCTGCTGGTGCTGTGGAGCGACTCAGTGTCGACGTCGGACCGTGGGGCAGATCGCGAAGGAGGCCACGACAGCATGGACTCACTACGAACTGAAGTTCCTGGAGCTGTAACAGACAAATAAAGAAGTATGGCAGCACAGTAACAGCAAACAGAAGACCAGTGGCCGGGACTAGGTTGGATTGGACGTCGGAGCGAAGTCTATGCGTCGGAGAATGAACGGTGCTCGTCGGAGCAGCAGTTGCAGCAGCGAGGAAAGGAACGTGCGAGCAAGGTTTCGACAGCAATGAACGAAACTCCGACAGCAGGCAGGCAGACAGGCGACGTCGAGATCGACGAGGAAGTCGCCGACGGAGTGGTGGCCGTCCAGTGCTGGTCCGTCGGAGAAGATGGTTGCTGCCGCAGAGAGAGAGAGAGAGAGAGAGAGAGAGAGAGAGAGAGAGAGAGAGAGAGAGAGAGAGAGAGAGAGAGAGAGAGAGAGAGAGAGAGAGAGAGGATCACCGGCGGGAGGTGGTCGAGGTCTGACGGCGTCGGGCGAATGGTGGCCGGAGATGGTGATCACGGTGATGACTGGACCGATTGGAGGTGGCTATCGGCGCTGGTGGTCGATGAATGGAGGAACTGCAGGCGGGACTCGGTTCGGAGCTGCGGAGGTCGTCAGAGCTGCAGAGGTCGTCGAAGTTTGAACTCCGGTGGCGAGATTGATGGCAGCAATGCTGGTGGATGTCTCGATCGAGAAAGCTGTCGAGGAGCTATGAACGGAGCCCGGAGGATGGAAGCTCCTTCTCAGTGATGAAGAAGACGATGACTAAAAATAATAATAATAATAAATTCAAAAAGCTATACACAAGAAGGATATAATCAGCACGCAACTGAGGCACAAGAGTGGATCAACGCCGGAATATGAAGTTTTTTATTCTTTCTTCCGTCCTTTTTCTTCTGTCGATGCCCCCTTTTACATTGTAAACATACTAGTCTATATATAGTCCCTAAGTCTAGACTAATCTAAGCAACAAATATTGCTGATTTATTTTGCTAATAAATGCTAAATATTCAGAAAATTTAATACTAAATATTCAACAAATATTTTCTGCAATAAATACATAAACTATCCTAATTTTTGCTCTGAGCATCTTTGGAAGCTTCGCGACTTGCCAAATTTAGACACTTCCTCATTTAGGTACGCCACACGTCACGCGAGTCGCGCGTGGTCCAAAATTAGGTGTTTACAATCATGGACCAAACACTCATCATTAGTCATTACTTCATGCAGCCGCCTCTTGCGTGGAGCTACTGGCTTCATGATACAACAATAACCATATCAATAATCACGGATTTTCACCATAGTTTTACATGTATACCCATATTTGTTCATAACCGTGTCCATAAATGAATTCATAAATGTGTATAACCTAATACAGAAAACTAGATAATCCAAAAATAATTCAAAATAACATACAAATAACCTAACTAATGCAATACAAATACAAAAACTTCAAGTTTCAACCGTTATTACAATACTAATTGTTTAGTTGTGAATAATGAGAGCGAGTATCCTAAAAAAGTAAAGACAAATTAACGGTGAATTGGTGATAGATGAAAGTAGTGGACGAGTGATTAATTTTGAGTATTATGGTCTAGGCAAGGACACAGCTAATAAAGGCCAAGTGAGGGCAAGTGCCCCCACTGAACTCTCATGAACTCCATAAACACCATTGATTTGTAAGAGAAAATTGGAGGGTTTTTCCGGCTTGCCACCTCTGAAAAAGTTAAAAGTTTGCTTGGTTATCTTTTTGCCTCTTCATTTGAAGTTTCGCTCCATATTAATTAACATTAACATAAGAAGTTAGATATATGAGTAGTCGTTCTAGCCGGAAGGAGAGAAGAAGACTACATGTAAATGTGAAGAAGAAGAGTAAAGAGGGGAAAACGAGATGAGATGGAGAAATAAATGAATGAATAAATAAAATAATTATTTAATTTAAAGTAAAATGGTGAGTCTAACAATCTCTCCCACTTTTTACTTTAGACTTAGTATATATAATATATATATACTAAGTATTTTCCCCGCGCATTGCGCGGATTGATATTTTTGTAATTGTTATTTGCATTTATATTATGTA
The DNA here is from genome assembly GCA_036873135.1 of Clarkia xantiana subsp. parviflora. Lineage (NCBI taxonomy): Eukaryota > Viridiplantae > Streptophyta > Magnoliopsida > Myrtales > Onagraceae > Clarkia > Clarkia xantiana. The sequence continues at coordinate 15,082,749 of JAPTYO010000012.1, forward strand.
TTAATTATATAGATGATAAATTACAAATATTTATGAGCTAATTTCGGTTGTTTTTCCACCAATTTTTTAAACATTATTTACGTTTTATTTATCAAGTGAAAAATGTAATGCGGAAAAATATCCAGAAAAAATCTATCTAAACATAAATATATCTCCTTCTTGTTTCCATACTATCGAGCACAATCCAATCTGCAGTTTAATCATCATAAATTAATTTAAAGGAACATTGTCATTTTTCGATTACCTATAAAATTCTTTATCTTAACGATCACAGCGAGGGTATCAGAAATAAGGGTGTGACCGACATTCCGGGTGCCGAGACCGATTGATGGGATCTTAGTCCTAGTATTTTTCTCAAAGAGGCAATTTTCATTCGACATTGTGTTGATTTTTTTGGATCGATGTAACCGAATGCTGATATAAAAAAAAAATAGCAGTGAAATGAACAAAAGCTAGAAGAATTGTAGAAGACGACAGAGATGAAAATTCATGGACGAAGAGCTTAAATAATTAATATAGTAACAGATGGAAGATAAGAATTGTTAGGTTTTATCAAAACACATTTACTTTCAATTTCCAAATATTTTCATTGCTTTTATTATATTACTATGATATCTTACTCACACTCGACTTAAGAAGTAGTAATAATTCATCATTTTTTTTATTTTATTACAATATGTAATACCATAAGTTTGAACATAGAAAACATATGATATATTGACAATTGACGTTGGTGTAATTCAAACATTAGAAGGAAAAAAATTAGGGTGTATTTGAGAATTTTAAAGTATAAACTTACTTTTGATAATTTTAACAATGAGTATATTATAGTTAGTTTTAGAAAATAATTAAAAAGGTGACAAAATAGGTGGAAAAAATAGGTTATTTTAATGAAAGTAAACATGCATGAAATTTTTCTTAAAAAGTATTTAAATTTTAGTTTTAGAAAATAATTAAAAAGGTGACAAAATAGGTGGAAAAAACAGGTTGTTTTAATGAAAGTAAACATGCATGAAATTCTTGGCCAAAAAAAAAAACATGCATGAAATTTTTCTTAAAAATTATTTAAATTTAAGGAGGCAATGCACATTTTATTCTTAAGAATATGTATAAGAAATCTCTTGTTAAGTTAAAATTTTACATTTTTGCAAATTGATACCCTAATTGTTAACACTATTTTAACTACATGTTGCACAAATTATTTTTGTAAAGCTCACAAAAACTATTATAATATGTATATGAATAATGTGAATTAATATACTAATCAAGATTAACTAATATACATGTAGAAAAAAATGAGATTAAATAATTGAATGATAAATATTAATATGTAACATGAAAAAAATATAGGCTATTAGCCAAAATTGCATCTCAATTATATTATATATAGATATAGATTATAGGTACATAGAGGTTAGAACTTAAAATTACAAGCCTACAATGGTGGGTGGATAATTGGATACTCATTCCCTAAATTAAATATATTTTTTTTATTTTGTTCAAGTTAATTAGATGTATCCTAAATTTAAAGAAGTATAATACTACTGATTTTTTTTTTCTAAAATAAAGTGTTAGGTTTTCAACGAAAAATAATTATATAAAATAAGATAAATGCATAGTTGGTTTACACTATTATTTTTACAATAAAAACTAATTTATTTTGTTCTTATAAAGCTACATTTTTTTTCATTTTCCTGAAAAAAACTATCAATCTGAGGCCTCAAAAATCGCGTCTTATGTTATTTCGGGAGTTTTTCGTTTTCAAAAACTCCCGAAATAACATAAAACGCGATTTTGAGGCCTCAGATGATGGAATTTGGCCAAAAAGGAGTGTATTTCACAGCGCTGTGATTTTAAACCGGAAACCCGTTTTCGATCGAAAAACACTATTCACGTGCCAAAATCCGAACGTCCGCCCGAAAAACACTATTCACGGTCAAAAATCTTCGAACTCTAATCGGTTCCGATGAGCCTTGATTACGCGTATTGGTCATGAGTTAGATAGTTAAGGTTGTATATATAGAGAAATAAATAATGGGTTAATTTTTTTTTTTTTAATTTGACTTAAAATAAATAAATTACAAAAAAAAAAAAAAAAGATAAACAGTTGGCCGGGTCCCCAGAACCCGGCCAAGCATATAATTTTTTTTTCTTTGGCCGGGTTCCCCCGGCCATGCCTAAATTTGTCAATAATTTTTTTCTAGCCTATATTTGTATTTGGTTGTCAATTTAGCCCTATTTAGGTCAAAAACTCCTATACTGATGCGGCTAATCATACTAGTAAAAGCTGCGGAAAATAATAGCTTTAAGATTTTCACCGCATCATTGTCAGTCGTGATGCAGTCAGCCGGTCTATATATACAGATCGATTATATAAATATATATATATTTGAATAAAAAGAGAAAAAAAGTTGCAACTAATAATTAAAAGGAAAAAGAAAAGATGGGTGGTGCTAGACAGCTGCTGCAAGTTGTTTGTGGTGGGACGCAGCTTCATCTTCGTTAAAACGTGACTGCAACAACTTAATCGACGATGACCTCTCATCAGTGGTGGTCGGAGGCAAATTAGTGAGTGTAAGCATCTGGTGGTGGAGATAGCCGCAGTAAGTGTGGAAGGTGGTTGGCGTCACATTCAACTCAAACCCTACACCGAACAAGAAATCCACCTCCAGGTAGTTCATCTCCGCCGTGCTTATACCCCCAATCTTTGCGTAATAACCGTTGTTATAGCACCTATACATACACATTATTATATATATATGTATATATACATACACATTCAAAGTATTAATATATATATATATATATATATATATATCGGAATTAATTTGACGTACATATCGTCCATGAACTTGGCGGCCACCATAACGGCGGTAATGAGAAGGCGGTGGACGTTGACGGAGTTGATAGGCAAGGAGGGTTGGCGGCGGTGCACAAGGCGGTCCAAGTAGACATAGGCGACGATGAAGCAGCAAGGGCTGCAATTACCGTACTTGAAGATTCGCTCAAGGTAGTTCCGAATCGAAATGGTGGGCCGACTCAATCCGTCGAACACCGTCCACTCATCGGGATTCTGTCGGCAGTAAGCGTCGTCGTTTGATTGGGCAACTCTCTCCAACATTGACGACAGCAACTCTATTAGCTTCGACATCACCGTCGGATTCTCCAGCTCCACCACCATTTGATGAGTTTGTTTCTGCCTCTGAGCGAGGAATGGAATACTAACAGAGCAAGAAAGATAGATGATAACTGTGATGATATGAAGAGTGCGCTTCAGTTCACATATATTATTTATGACACTATGAAGCGACCATTTATATCTCCATCCCATTGGCATTATTGATGAATCGACTATAATATATTTAATATAAAAATAAAAATTAAATGATATGATGTGCACGTCACATCTCATTTCATGCCTACAAACTTTTTTAAAAAGAATTTTTTTTTTCATTTAAAAAAATGGATTAGTAGTTGTGAAATAGTAAAATGTCCAGACTCTCTTGTTTAAGTTTGAGAGTTTTTTCCGAACAAACTTAGTGAATAACTAACGTATTCATGATTTCGTCAACGTAGACCACCAGCAACTTAGCTAGTATAGTTAAGATGTTGGTTTGTCAAATCAAGTTCTATTTATCTCCTCTTATGTCTGACTCGGTATGTGAACCAGATTGATATTTTAATCAGGTCACTACGATATAAGTGTTTTTAACAACTAAACTACCGGTATCGAATTCATTCAAGGCATTGCGAATAAACAATTCGTAGAACTCTACAACTATTATGAGTAAGGGATTTTGTACACTTCTTTCCGCGGTGGATATAATAAATAAATAAATTAGATAGCTACTTTTTATCTATTTTTCTAAAGTTGTAACTATTTCAGAAATCTTAAATATTAATTCAAACTGCACCTAGCTAGTTTTTTAGTTATGTAATTTAATATAATAGTATAATATAAAATAATTTTGAATTTGAATTTTGTGTTATCGTTATGTTTAAGTAAAGTAGTTAGTTAATTTAAAGAAAATGGCATCATAATAAATTTGGTTACTACAATCATGCATGTCCTACCAGCATGGATGACTTTTAATTTGAATTATATGATTTTGGTTTTTAGATAATGATGAGTCTTTCTCTGTTTGGTAATATTAATGTTTTGAAACTTTAACTTGCAAAAGAGGGAACTCACCATTGTTATTGTGTCGTTTTCGAAGGAAAAATAAAAAGGAATACGAATTTTGTACTGTGCAAGATGCCAATTCGTGTTAGAAAATAATACTTAAAACGGATAGATCGGTTTTATTATTATCTTATTATTAATTATTATTATTATTTTTCTAGAAAACGTGTCATTTTAATGGAAGCACTAATAGTGGTGGATTGGTGGTATGCCATACTGATCACTCATGTGGGGACATGTGAGCAACTTTGGAGATTTTACGAGTTTTTCAATCAAATTCTTTATTATTTTACTACAAGATACAATTAATAATTTTAAATCTCTAAATTATTACTACAAATTACAACTTGAACTTTGACTAATTTACAAATTGCTAAATGAACTTTGATTTTTTTTTTAAATTTGCTAACCAAACTTTCAATTTCAGAGTAAATTGCTACATCTGTTACAATTCTCGTCAAATTGGACATAAAATAAACATGTTTCCGCGCCACGTAGGGTCTTTTCATGTATACTCAAGATGAATTCAAATATAAACAGAAAGTATTGCAATGAAATACCTTTAATTGGATGATCAATTGAATCACACTGTTCGAATTGGGTGGAAGTCCAATTGAGTATCCAATTGAAGGTATTCCATTACAATACTTTCAATTTATATTTGAATTCATCTTGGGTATACATGAAAAGACCCATGTGGCAGAAATGTGCTCATTTTCTGTCCAATTTGACGGGAATTGAAACAGATGTAACAATTTGCTCTGAAATTGAAAGTTCGAGTAGCCAATTAAAAAAAATTACAGTTCAGGTAGCGATTTGTAAATCGGTCAAAGTTCGAGTAGCAATTGGTTATTAACCCAATAATTAACTAGTTATTGTTATTAATTCACGCTAGTTATTCTTTAAAAAAAAACTTACTAGTTACTACTCATATAAAATATGTTAAAATATTTGAGTTACTATTTTGATTGGAATAATGGCCAAAAAAATATTTTGATTGGAATAAGTTTTAGGATTAAATTATACAAAAGATAAGTTAAAAATGTATTAGATGGATTAAATAGAATAAATTAAGACACGAGTATATTCATCTATTCAAGTGTCATTGGTGATCACGTACTATACACAATCATTCAAAATAGATGGTTAAAGTGACGGTGCAACAGTTTGGACTCCTCAGGAACTTGAAAATCACAAAAATTATATCGGGTACAATTTTGTCAATGCATATCTCATGTACCTATTTGATTTAAAACTCTATAGTATACTCTCATATAAAAAAAAAATACAATAATAATAAAGTCGCACTACACTACTCATTATAAAACTTATTAAGCAGTGTAATCTAACATTACACTTCATATTACAGCACAGCAAAATAGTGCAATCTAACATTACATTAATTAAGTTATATTATTTATAATCTCACATTTCAAGTAATTTCACGTTATATCCATCTGAACGCACCAAAAGTGTAATGTGATTACCACATAACATTTCTCGTGGACACAATTACTGCTCTAACTTTAGTATCGACCCTATATAATATTTAAATTTGGGTTAAGAACCTATTTAGTATCACATGTTTACTCTACCTTGTCTTTCATATCTTAGAATCAAATTATTGCTTTTAGTTGTTCCATGTTTCATTTTAATAGTCTTTCGTGTCTCCGCGCATCTTTACTTCCCATTTCAGTCATTTCCATCAACACACTCATTCACTTGTATTTTCACACTCTATACTTTTCATAAAATCGTCAAATTTCCCCAAATTTGTACATCCAAAAGATAAAATTTATGGCATAGTGATGTTGAATAATTTCCAGCGACAACAAAGCGGGATTTACCAGGATGAAATTGGCCACCTTCTTAGGTGATAGGAAGAAAGCGTACAGGGGAACTCGATTTGACAGTTGGTTTCGTCGTAATTGACTTCTCTAAAGTAATCACACCGAAACACTGAAAAGCAACTAAAATGAAATCTGTGACACTCTTAAAAAAAATTATGTAAAACTAGGACACAAGATAGGTTCTTAACCCTTTAAATTTTGATATAAACCTAACATTTGTGAATCTAGATTCGATTGACCGAGTGTTGAATTGACCCATGCATCTACCAAATAAATTCAGTTTCAAAGACTACAAGTTACTGCTCAAGCCAACAACAAGCTGGATTGAACCACAAGCAAGAACCTATAGATCCAGTAATCTCGTCGACTGAGAAAGCATCCCAAAAATGTTTCACTTTTCTTGATTCTAGATGATGATTTACAACTTCACTGCTATTACTCTCCAATAGCAAAAGTCACACACGCAAAACAATATCAGTAGCCTGCATGATCCCAATTATATATTGCTTCATACCTTATCATCTGCTGCTGCTTCACACTCATCCTCAAAACTGCTGGTGCCGAATTGCGATGTCTCTCTTAGATGTCCAGTGTTGTAGCCATCAAATTCTTAGACTCGACAACAGATGATCGGATCTCATAACCCGAATTTGTTATAAAAAAAAAGTACCCAATATATACCTTAGTATCCACCCACATCATCCTCATCAACATTCCCTACTAAAACACCGTTGTTGCTGCTCGAAAAGCGACGTGATGCATAAAATCCATCTTTCATAAACTTGGACCGACCCAACAATTTCAACAATGTCTCCTTCGCTTCGTTCTTGCCTCCTTCCTTGCACAGATCCATCAAGGCAGACAAATTCCTAGGACTTGGCCTCCAACTCGACCCATCGATGGACACTGCTTCTTCATAGCAGGACAGAGCCTCCCTAATCTTTCTCTCTGCAATATACCCTTCAGCAAGAATCTCCCACGTGCTTGAATTCGGTTTGGCTCCAACTTCAATCATACCATCAAAAACAGCCTCAGCTTTCTCCATAGCACCTTCCTTTACATACCAATTAATCAGAAGATTCCCTACGTTAGGATCACGTGATGCTTTCCCTGACTGCCATTCCTTGTACATATTTTCTGCACCTTCAATGTCTCCTACCCGAGTCAGAGCAGAGATCACAGTACGGTAACCAAGGCTTGGAATTGCGGGGAAGATCGATGTATATTTACTCCACAGTCGAGATATTTCATCTTTCTTCCCAATGCCTGCATATAGACTGATCAAGGAGTGATAAGGGATCCAATCCCGAACCTTGATTAGACTCTCAGCACTTCTTAAGCACTCCTCAGCTTTTTCCATAAGACCCATCTGGATATAAATTGAACACATCGAGCAAAATGTATTCCAACCAGGTTTAATGCCGCTGTCCAGTTTCATCTGCTTAAACACCTCCTCCATTGAATCTGTGCTTCCTTGAGACCCGTGAGACAATAACCAGATATTGTAGGAGCACTCGTCAAGCATAATGTTATTATGCATCATTTCTGAGATCAATGCTTCAACTTTATCATACTCTTTTAGGTTCTTGTAGAGTGTCATCATCACATTGAATGGAAGTGCATCCTTGGCATAACCGTTCTTCCTCATGGACGACATAAAGGATTCGGCCTTGTCTATCATTTTACAGCGAACGTATGTATTGAGAAGGGCCATGTGTATCATTTTGTCTCTGCTGTGTATCTTGGGTTGCTGCATGAAGAAATCTTCGGCACTTGATATTCCGTGCACTCTGGAGATAAGATCTAGTTGAATTGCTAGATCAGTTCTAGATAATCTGAATCTATCTCCTTTGCTCATCATCCATTCATGGACCTGCAAAACATTATTTGATCTGCAGTTAACAATCACAGTCCCTCAAAGCAGTCGAGTTGTTTTTTCAACGATATTGCTAGCAATCATAAAATAAAACTAAACCATTTATAGATTCTATTTTCTAAATTAAGAAAGTAGCTCCAGAAAGAAACATTGTCCATGTTCTATCAACAGGAGGGCATCACTGTGTAACAATATCAGAAGTATCATTAATAGTTCCACCTGAGGGTAAATTCAAGTTGTGTATGAACTATGAAGCTACACAGAGCAAGACTAAACGAACATAAAAAATCAGTAGCACTAGCATTACAACTGTTGGCTCTATTCTCACAAAACAATGTTCTTTGGCAATTACAAGGAATGCATATTTCGATTCCCTATGGCTAAAAACTGCGGATTGAAGGATGTATCCAACTAATTTGGACGACTATAAGAATACCTCAAGAGCTTGCTTGTAGAGCCTGTGCTTCCTCAACTCCTTCACCACCATACGGAGGTTCCACTTGTTGAGACCCCCGTTCAACTCAAACTGGTCCAATTCAGCGGCGGTACCAGTCTCCGTAGAAGATATCTTCTTGTACACGTCCTTCCAGTACCACTTGACGACCACGGGCTTTCTCTTAAACTCCGTGGGCGGCGAGATTGAACATGTAATGGTCGGTATCGTGTTCGATTTGAAGGCAACCGGGGTCCTTGGGAGGGCGATAGCTGGGACATTGGAGAGGAGAGGAGATGCATAGGGGAGACTGAGAGGAGGTTTATGAGGTTGGAGAAGCATTTCAGATTGACTGTCTACTCTAGGGTTTATCAGGTATTCGTTGGAAATGGAAATGGAAAGCTCTGATGACACAGAGTTAGGAGGGGTGATTTGATTATGAGGTGGAGTGGAGATACATAGAACCAAGCGGAGCCATACTAGTCTAATCTAATCGCGCAGAGAGGTCTAGGCGCCGGGTCCGAATCTCGGCTGATGGGTTTCTTCCAATTGGCCAGAAAATTGGTTTTGGTAGAATTATTAGAGCACTTCCAATGGTAATTCCTAGTTCCTTTGTAAATTTGTAATTATATGGAGTTTGTAGTTCCACTTATTGAATGGTCTTCTTTTGTTGGTCTTATTTGATTATGGTCTAAATTTCGCACCAACACCGAAAAGCCCATGGAGACCGTTTAGGACCATTTAAGACCAAATCTAATTTTCTTTAAAAAAAAAAAATTGGAATTTGCAAATAATAATAAAACCAATTTTGAACTCTCGATTCTCACACAGTCAGTCTCACCAATCACTAGGGCCGAAAGCAAAACTCGGTAGATCCGAAAAACAGCCAAAAACCGGACCGATCCGAACAAACCAAACAGTAAATAGATCGGTTAATGTGTGGTCGGATTTTTTTTAAGTGTTTTCCGATTTTTCGGTTCGGTTTGGTCCTCGTCGTCTGAAAACTGAACCAGACTGATTTTACTAATATTCTAATATAATATGATTTATATTAGATGGAAAATGATGAAAATAAAGAATCTAAAAAAACGAAATAGCTAAAAATCTGGTCCGACCGGACCGGTTTCACCCCTACCAGTCACCGGCTCCACGGGCACGGGTCGGATCTTCCTCTACTCCAGTATATTATATATAATTATAATAAGTGAATTTTTAATTTATGATTATTACTAAAATAATATTGCACCAATTAAAAAAAAACGAAAATGGTCCTGAATTTCATAATGATCTGGACCAAACCAGGACCAAAAAGACCAAGACCATTTCAAATGGTCCTGATTTGGTCCTGGACCATTTAGAGGATGACCATTTTCAAATGGTCTTACATGGTCCTGGTTGGTCCTAGACCAGCAATTCTTAGTTAACGGCACGTGTGTACAAAAAGTAAACTAATTTAATGGTATCTAGCTAAAATATTATTGCGATTTAGACTTTGATAAAACAGTGATTTCTGCTGTCGAAAATGCAATTAGAAGTTTAATTTAATTCTATCGTTTAGATAAACCATAGAGATTCTCTTATCCTAATAGAATTTGCATCCACGAAATAGTTAAATCGATATAATAAAAAATTGAATATTCATGTATAATTTCAAAATATTTGTTTATCAACTGGATGTATAGTTTTAAAAAAATATCGTCGTAAACAAAAATACGTTGCAGGTTCTTTTATTTTAAAATTTACAGATAATAATGTTTCTATTTAAAATTTGCTAAACACGCATGCATGTTTCCCTTATTTTTATCAATTTATTGATGTTTCGAATTCAAATATTTCACAATTATTTCATGATAAGATATATTTTTTTAATCATATACGGTCAACTATTTTTGCAACATACATTTTATCTGAAGAAGAAAAACACCATGGTTTGTCAAAACGAAAGGATTAACAAACTTTCTAATTGCATTTTGACGCAGACGTCCAATCACTATTAATTAGAGTATAAATAACAATAATATTTTAGGTCAACTGCCATCAAATTAATTTTCGTTTTTGTCGACGCGTGCAGATCTGCCCAAATTATTGCGGTTTAGACTTTGATAAAACAGTGATTTCTGATGACGAAAATACAATTGGAAAGTTTATTTAATTCTATCGTTTAGATAAACCATGGAGATTCTCTTATCCTGATAAAATGTGCATCCACAGAATAGTTAAATCGATATAATAAAAATTGAATATTCATGTATAATTTTAAAATATTTGTTTCTCAACTGCATGTATAGTTTTTAAAAAAAAAAAAAATCATCGTAAACAAAAGTACGCTGCACGTTCTTTTATTTTAAAATTTACAGGTAATAATGTTTCTATTTAAAATTTGCTAAACAAGCATGCATATTTCCTTTTTTTTAATCAATTTATGTTTGTTTCGAATTTTAATATTTCAAAATTATTTCATGATAATATATTTTTTTTAATCATATACGGTCTAACTATCTTTGCAACATGCATTGTATCAGAAGAAGAAAACCACCATGGTTTGTCAAAACGAAATGATTAACAAACTTTCCAGTTGCATTGTGACGCAGACGACCAATCAATATTAACCAAAGTCTAAATAATAATAATATTTTAGGGCACCTGCCATTAAATTAATTTTCATTTTTGTAGACGCGTGCAATTCTTTTACAAAAAAATTAAAACTAATTTAACGATATCTGCCTAATATATTATTTTGATTTAGACTTTGATTAAACAATGATTTCTGCTATCTAAAATGCAATTTGAATGTTTATTTAATTCTATCGTTTAGATAAATCATGTTGATTCTCTTTATCCTGACAAAATGTGCATCCACAAAATAGTTTGATCGATATAATAATAAATTGAATATTCATGTATAATTTTAAAATATTTGTTTCTCAACTGCATGTATAGTTTTAAAAAAGGGTTAATTAGCTCAATGCACTCATACGTTTCTCCATGTTGCTGGATGCACCACACATGTAAGCGAATGCACCCAAACGTTTTGCTATGTTGGTGAATGCACATGAAGCTCTAAAACCGATGGTTAAACACATATGCGCCACACATGCACCCGAATTCAACCACGACAACCAACCACCGCGACAACGACTAATCACCGCGATGGGCGAGTAGCAGACGACCAACCACGAAGATACACGACAATGCAGTAAAGACGAGAAGCGATACAAAGAAGCATTTCTGCAGAGGTTTAGGTTTAGGGTAATTAATTTCATCACGACCGTAGAAGATGAGGATGGATGGTAACTGTCATTTAGCAAATCATTTATTTTTTTAATTAAAAAAATGTTTGCATGTGAGTAGCGTGAATAACTAACAACAAAAGTAAACGGAACTTAGACTAAAGGTGTATTGAACAAAAAAGCAATACATATCGGTGCATTTAGCAACATGAAAAAACATATGGGTGGTGCATTTGGCAACATGGCTAAAACATGTGGGTGCAGTTGGCTAAATAACCCTTTAAAAAATATCATCGTAAACAAAAATATGTTATATGTTCTCTTATTTTGAAATTTACACATAATAATGTTGTTATTTACAATATGCTAGATACTACGTATCATACTTACTACCATCATAACATATATGTATATCTTCAAGTTTTTTAAATTGATATAAAAAAAACACACGCACACACATTACCTCAAGTAAGCAATGCATCAGCAGATGTATGGAGAAGAGTATGAATTATTTAGAGTAGTGGATGAGAATTTGAGAAAAGTAAGTGAAAAGAATGAAGGTGATTTATAGAGTAAAAAAACGGGGAAAAAAAATCTCAAAGTTGTCGGCATGCACTGTGCATGCCGACAGAACCTTGGCCGAGATCTGACATCTCGGCCAAGCCAGATGCTTTTTTAAAGCATTCGGTCCAGTCGCTATCAGCATGCACATGGCATGCTGACAGCCCCTTCCTTGACGGAAATTTCGGTCTTTTCCTCGGTCTTTAAGGAAATTTACTCCTTAACCGAGATTTGAAATCTCGGTTAAGGTTTTGAAATTTTAACAGAGATTTCATATCTCGGTTTAACTCTTTATGTTATTGGCCGAGATATATCTCAGTCAGTCCTATTTTTGTAATTAATTTTTCATGCAGTCTATATTTGTGCTTGGTTATTTATATAGGCCTATATCGGTCGAAAATTCAGGGAAGGGCGGGTGATATAGTACAGAGATTTCGGGCTATATAAGTCGAGTCGAAAAGTTATGTTCGTTCTTCTAGCTGGGCTGGGTCTAAATCTCTCCCTTTAGTTTTTCATTTTCTATTCTTGAGACAGAGAAATAAAATGGGCTTTCTATAAAATGGACGTAATTGTAATATTTTTTTTTCTTTTTTTGGTAAACAAAGATACTAATAAAACAACAAACGCTTACAACCTAGTTGCGTTTAGCACCCATAAAGGGATATCAAACCAGACCAACTATCAGTGATGTTCCGCCTAGCCGCCCCACGAACAACATTGTGGGCAATGCTAACAAAGTGGCGGTGAACGAAACAAAAAGAAATAGTATTACACGTACCCAAAATAAACCTAATGTCTGCTAAAACTAGAAATAGAACAGGGTCACAAGTAAAGGAGGAACACATGATAAGTTGTTGCAAAGTAGAGGAGTCTGTGTAGACAACGTCGGGTTGTGGATCAGACGACTTCGCAAGTAGTATTCCAGATTTACAGGCCACTCCTTCAGCAAAAATAGGGGAGTCACCGGGAAGGGAAAGTATCGAGACCGCTTCTAAACGCCCTACCGCGTCCAAAAGCACAACACCCCTGAAGACAGACTGAGTCAGTGCATGCATGGTGTCGTCACAGAAGACACCCTCTGATCCGGCGGGAGGCGCTGAACGGTGGCCCGGGGTGGTGGAGAGCCCTGAAAGGCGTGCCCGGTCGATGCAAGATGATTATCGTTACAAGCAGTTCTAATAAACGACACAACTGAAAAAAGCACTAGGTAACTTATGGTTGAAAATTACATTGTTTCGTTCCAACAATAGTCCCCACATCACAATACATTTATAAGTAATGACATCTGTAGAAACCACAGTATTACTACAATCTATCAGCCAATGTTGAATATCCCTAATCAAAGAAGAAGCACTAGGCATCTGAAGACCACAAGCAAAACAAACCCGCTAAGATAATTGGCAAGTCCACAAAAGATGAAACCATGATTTGTTGGCGTAAAGAAAAAAGGGATAGAACAGATTGAAAGAGGGGATTCTTCGTTGTAGGTTAACACCCAAGGGTAGACCACCAGCACACCCACGCCAGATGAACATACGTATTTTCGGGAGCAAACACAGATTCCACAATTAACTCCAAAAAGACGAACTACCGATCGATGAGGATATCGAAGAACCACCAAACCTCTCACCACGGAGAAGTGAATTAACAAGATTATACCCAAGCTTGACCGAGTACAATACATCCTTAGCGGAATGCCATAGGAAGCGGTCTCGGGTGGGATACATATGTAATAGTAACATGGCAATGGACGTAACAAGCACCGGTGGTAACAACTGGAGCAAGGCAGATAAATCTCAAACACCATAATGCACAAAAGACGAAACCCGGAGATATGGATCAATGAACGATGCGTCGACCCAATCCTGTAATAGTCCCATATTCGGAACCCAATGTTCCGTCTAGAAATTGATCGAGCGGCCATCTCCGACATGCCATAGCCCACCATGTTGAAGATATTGACGGACATAGACGATAGGCGAGCCTTTACCGAGAAAAAACTTTCCAAGTTGAGATATTTAGCCTTCATGCACTTTACCCAAATAGATGGCGAGTTCGTGAGAAGACGATAAGCCTGCTTAAGTAAAAGTTTGATGTTCATGGCCTCCATATTTCGAAAGCCCAAACCCCCAGATGATTTAGAGCAACAAACTTTGTACCAAGCTATCCACGGAATACCCTTAGAATCACTGTTTGTATGCCACCAGAATCTTCTCTGAATTGCGTCTAGATTAGAGGTAACATGCTTAGTTAATCTCATGCAAGACATAGCGTACATAGGGATAGCACTAGATGTCGACTTAAGAAGGACTTCCCTACCGGCATGGATAGAAGCTTCGTCATCCATCTATGAATACGTTTACTAACACGTTGAATAAGAGAGTCACCCACCAATCTGCCCCTACCCCCAATTTGCAGGAAGCCCCAGGTATTTTTTCCGTTGAAGCCATGGGTTGCACCCCTAGAATTCGGGAAATCGCACACTGTTCTGCAGGAGGGACATTAGGGCTGAAAAGTATTCCGGATTTATCATAACTGATGAGTTGACCCAATTCCACTTGGTAAGCATCAATGATTGACTTCAAAATCTTCACATTGGGGAGTTGCTTCAAGAAAGAGGATGCTACCGTCAGAAAAAAAAACAGATGGCTGATTATAGGGTCATTTCTAGAGATACGAATACCGCGAAGGTCCCCTGGCGATTGTGCCCTAGAAAGTTCCTAAGATAGCATATGAGCAACAATGATGAATAAATAGGGAGATAGAGGTCCCTGTAATAATAGACTATTGTAATATGAATTATATTATAATTTGAGGTTACATTCAATTTGTCTAAATTATAATATATATTTATTACTTTAAAAATGTATGTCGAGATTATGAAATTTTTTTTGCCAAAAGATTATGAAATCTTTATACAGTGAATATTAATATTATATTTTTAATCTACTTTATACCTTATTCATTTTTATAATTATAAAGAATAATACACATGAAAGTTCTCAATTAATAAAATTGTAATGGCAATTACAAACTTAGCCATATCATTTTCAAATGTTGTTTTTATAGTACATGAATGGTCGATATGCATTAAACATAAAGTTTATAGAGTAAATTAGACTCGAAATAAATATACATTTAAATCTTATCATCATATTAACATAAAATATAGGTTAATAACCTATAAAATGTCTTAATTTTGACCCATGTTAACCGGAGAGGTCTGAATTTTTAAAAGTTAATTTGGAAGGTCTGAATTTTCAACTTTGTTGATATAAGAGGTCTCCGTCAATTTTTACCGTTAAAACTGACAGAACTTGGTCACATGCTTGGCATGTGTCCGAAAATAAACTTAAATCCCGAAAATGCCCTCCGACCAAAGTGTGCCCCTCACATGCTTGACCTAAAAAGACGAAAATGCCCCTTAAAGCAAAAAAAAAAGTATTCTTCTTAGCCGGAAAACACCATGGCCGCCCAAAGCTCCGATCCAATGGATAAAAGTGTCATTTCACACAATTTTGTTAAATTTAACACTAAAAATGGACGGAAAACCAAAGTTCAACAAAGTTGAAAATTTCAAACCTTCCAAATTAACTTTTGAAAATTCAGACCTCTCCGGTTAACATGGGTTAAAATTCTGACCTTCCATAGGTTATTAACCCTAAAATATAGTATACTCAAAACAAATTAATACTATATTAGTTTATCATAATAATAAAATCATTACGAATCATATAAAAGCCAAAAACCATACAGAATCCTTCCGTACACAAGTGTTAAACCCAATACAAATTGCAATATTCGAATTCATTCATTCTGTTCAAATCAAACACAAGTGTCAAACCCAACACACAAACTACAATATTCGAATTCATTCATGCTGTTCAAATCAAACACACCGAAACCGCATACAACCATAACAAAAATAAGATGCTGCCGTACACAAAATTTAGCAGTAACTTCAAATTCAAAGCCCGAAATAAACCTCCTACTCCTAAAGCTACAACTAGAGTTGGATATAATAATAAGGATAACACAAAATCATTGTGGATGCTAACCTCGATTTTGTTTAATCAGGAAGTATCTGTTCAGAATCAGCATCAGCCTCTGTCTCGACCTTGGGTCCTTGAGGACCTGAACCTGGGGGCTGCTTCTTCTTGATCCCACTTACAATATCATCAATCCGAAGAAGCATGCACGCTGCTTCTATGGCTGTCTTAAACGTTTGTGCTTTTACATTGTAAGCATCCCATATCTGAAATTCAATTCACACATTATTGAGTACACAACCCATTTCAAAAACTGAATATTTACCAGCAATTACATTATTGTTCATTACCAAAGGTGGAAGAAAGAAATTAGCATAGAAAACAATACCTTGCGCTCCTTCATATCAGTAAGTGCACCAGTGTTCCCGTCTATGCCAATCCATGCATTTTCTCCATTAGCATGCTATGAGCATTGTCCAGTTACGAAATATCATTAAAGCTAACTAGGAAATTTATCAAGAAATGATCAAAAAGAGTATTCCGTAGGTTTAGGTTCAAGTCTTTACCTTTCCCTGAAGAGCTGTCATGGTTCTGATCACATTCACTCCACAATTTTGCGCTAGAGTCCTAGGAATAGCCTCAAAAGCAATTGCTGCAGCTTCATATGGCCACTGTCACACCCCAACTTTATTATTAAATAAAAGAATCTCACAAGTCTCGTCCCACATTAGAAAAAAGTCGAGGAATATTATTCACCTTCTCTACTCCTTCAATTGACGCGCTCTTCTGCTTCAGAGTAGCAGAAACAGTCAGCTCTGTAGCTCCCCCACCTGGGACAAGTTTTGGGTTCTTGAAAATGTTCCTAGCCACGCCCATCGCATCCTTCAACAAGAAATAAGCTTAGACAAAGAAAAAACAAGGAAAAAGAACAGACAGACAAACTATTATTCAAGAGAAATAAGATCGAGCCACTACCTGAAGATTTCTTTCCACTTCATTCAGAAGATCCTTACTAGCACCCCTTAGGAGCACTGTACAAGCTTTTGGATCTTTGCAATCAACAATGAAAGCAAAGAACTCATCCCCTATTTTCCTGACCTCAAATAGACCAGCACCTGTACCAATATCCGACTCCTGCAATTCATCTGGCCTGTTAACAATCGTGGCCCCGCAAGCCTTAGCAATTCTATTGTTGTCCGTCTTCCTCAACCTTCTAATGGCGCTAACACCTGCTTTGCTAAAATAATGACAAGCCAGGTCACTGAGCCCCTTCTCTGTGATTACAAGGTCTGGTTTGAATTTCAGTATCTGCACACATAGGTTTTCAATGTACTCTTCCTCCATCTTCAGAAGCACAGACCAGTCCTCTTCCCTGACCAGTTCAGCATTTGTTTGATTTTCACCTTTCTTGTACTCGAGTGGAGAATCTAGTAGAATGATCCTTGGGTTGACAATCTTTCTTCTCATTTTGCCAGGAGCAACTACATCTTTATTGAACATAACTCCTTTTAGGACATTAGAGTCTTCCAGCTGACCCCCGGGAATCTTCTCAATCTTAATGTACTTCTTGATGTCCACTTCTCGTAGTCCTTGACCCAAGTCCCTGCTAACAGTTGCTGTTGCATCAATTGCCAAATCCTACAGGAACGAACAATTCAAGTAATCCCATATTAGAAGTCATGTAAGGGATAGATATATATATAGATAACTTAAACATAACATACATATATATAGTACAAACTGATTTTTACATTGTAAGGAGGAAAAATGGAAAAATAGACATGTTCAACTAAAACTTGCGAACAAGAATCAGTACAAACTCAATAAAAAAACAACTTGAGTTAAGGAAGCGGAAATACAATATAAACTCGCGATACTTATTGCAATCTTTTATGTTGAAGGGAAATAAAGAAGAGCTTTTCAGGGTAGACAGATATGATCTGTTCATAGAGACTTAGGTTAGACTACTTCACTTTGGTATAGTGGAAGTAAAGGTAGCATGTCCACAAACCTTTTCCAGTACTTTTTGTTACCCTTATTCTGTATATGGAATTGCACCATCTTCGTGCATTTATGTTAAGTATATAACTGACTATTTAACAGTAGATGCTAAACAATAAAGTCTTACAGCGATTAGATCACCAAATTGGCTGGTGAACTTTGTCCCAATACAACTCTTTACAAGGCTCAACATGTTACCACCTGAGAAATCACCAGATTTGACTTTTCAGGTTGTGATGAATGATACTTCAACGCATGAACAATAGAAATCCCCTAATTTCCTAAACTTTCAAACAGCCCAGCAATCCATCTTTCAAACACACATTTAAACCAAACAAAAAATGTATATATGAAAGAAGACTTACGATCATTAACATCAATTGAAATTGCAATTTTGTCCAGGACAGCAATGGCATCCTCCAAAGCCTTGTTATAGGCTACCAGCAAAGAATAAGAGCTTCAGCAAAATATATTAAGCAATTGAATAAATGCACCGGAAACATATACAAGTATAATATAAATCTTACCTCTGCAGATTACAGTAGGGTGATACTTCTTGTCAAGGAATGCTTCCGCAACATGTAGCATCTCACCAGCTTCAAATACATTTAAGTCTCAGGATAAATCATAGGAATTACACTATATCTGAACTAAAAATCAAACATAACTAGAAGCTCGAACTTTATGTCATCCAGAATATAACTCATTTGAATACATTAACTGCTCATTCAAAATTTTAGATCTCATCACCTCATATGGGAGCAGTATCCTAATAATCACGGCACATGAACAGCAATCTGAACTAAAAATCAAACAATACTAGAGGGCTAGAAATTTATGTCATCCATAATCTAACTCATCTTTGAATAGATTAACGGCTTGTTCAAAATTTTATAACTCATCACCTCAGTCATATGAGAGCATCAGAGCAGTATCCTATAATCACAGCACGGGAACCGCAATCTGTATTTCATTCTTAGCGATATACAAAGCATAAATTCGGTCAAATTGCACAAGATTATTATCTTAAATCTTAATCATTTTGAAAAAGGTTTTGTTTGCTGGTTATTGGCCAGAAGATAATCCCAACTACCATTACTAATAATGAAGGTGTCTTTGAGCATTGCTTACCTTGTTTTTCAATGGTTTAACATTAAGCTCAAAAGTACAATGCAGTAAATCTACTAGCATAGCAAAAGTACAAACAATATCATCTTTCCCCTGAAGACATTTTTAATGAATGGTTTTGAAAAGAATTTGGTTTGTAAAGCATACCATGCATTGCAAAGGCAGTTCTAGATGGAGAATTTAAACAACTGAAATGACGGTGAGTAATAATGAAGGTGTCTTTGAGCATTGCTTACCTTGTTTTTCAATGGTTTAACACTTCATTAAGCTCAAAAGTACAATGCAGTAAATCTACTAGCATATCAAAAGTACAAACAATATCATCTTTCCCCTGAAGACATTTTTAATGAACGGTTTTGAAAAGGATTTGGTTTGTAAAGCATACCATGCATTGCACAGGCAGTTCTAGATGGAGAATTAAAACATCTGAAATGACGGTGAGTAATAATGAAGGTGTCTTTGAGCATTGCTTACCTTGTTTTTCAATGGTTTAACACTTCATTAAGCTCAAAAGTACAATGCAGTAAATCTACATATCAAAAGTACAAACAATATCATCTTTCCCCTGAAGACATTTTTAATGAACGGTTTTGAAAAGAATTTGGTTTGTAAAGCATACCATGCATTGCACAGGCAGTTCTAGATGGAGAATTTTAAACATCTGAAATGACGGTGAGTAATATTTCACTGCGAAAAGATACGAACATACCAAGAACTATGACGGATGTGGTTCCATCTCCCACCTCTTCATCTTGCGTGCGACTAAGCTCAATCATTGACTGCAATAGAGAACAAAGTAAATGTCTAAGCACAACCATAAAAGGTGAAAACTCTATAGGAGGAATTCAACATTTACAATAGCTCCTTGGAATCGTTTTGATTTTTTTTTGCAGAACTACGTAAAATAGCAAGGTATTGGCCTTGCCGCCTTGGACATACCTTTGCTGCTGGATGTGCAATGTCTAACTCACGAAGGATAGCATTTCCATCATTTGTCACAACAATTCCTGTAATAAATCAAGAAGCTTCAGCAAACTAATCAACAATAATTTATACTACACAGAAGAAACTAAGTCAATCCATAAAGTACTTATGTACACCTTTCATAGTATTTTTTTACAAAAATCTTCAATCTTCATATAGGTTATTAGACTATACGAGTATGTATATATACAGCAAAAATACAGAGCTTCATCTTATAAACACCGGAGTAGTAAATGGTTGAAGTTTGTGAGGTATATAAGCCCATATTAATACTTTTTGCAAACTTCACAAGTGCACTATGTTATATGTGAGTTGAGAAAAGGAGAAATCCCACCTCCACTAGCATCAAGGAGCATCTTCAGCATAGAGCGTGGACCCAAGGTTGTGCGAATGATATCAGCAACAGCCTTCCATTAGAATCAAAATTATCAGGACACAAACAATGCAAAAGATAAAAGGAGTCAACTTTTTTGGCTGAATCGGACAAACACTTTGTGTTTATAAGAAGAGTTTCTGACGAGAAAATTGCATAATCCATAACACTAAAAACCAGTAAGCAGATTGGTAATAATTGGGGGTAAGAATATTGATTGTTTTTGTTTTTCTAGACAACCTAAATTGGAAGGACCAAACTCTATACAGTTAGAGAGAATAGAGATAAAACAAGTTAAATTTACGGAACCATTTGATGGGATTGGGGTGGGGGGTCATAAATTGTTCTAGCTGGAAAAAGTCGCTCTAATAAGTAGAGATGAAGATCTCTGTAACTCAGTCCATTCAATTCTGTCAAACAAGTTTCTATTTTTATCATTTTAAGCTACTTACTAACATTCAAGATTAAAAGCACACTAAACTCTGAAATACGCTCCAACCCTCCACGAACAGTTACCATCCTCAAGATTGAGCACTAGGACTCAGAAACCAAATTAAAAGAATTAAGTGCATTACTTATATGTTTTATATTCAAAATAAGGCAAATTACCTTCGAAGCTTGGATATTCGCATGTTGCACCTTGCTTCCAGATTCACGTTTCAGAGAATCATCTGCACCATCAAAGGATAAACAGAAATTAGAAAACTAGCGTAAAGGAAGCTTGAATAATCTAAATCGCAAGATATTGCAAAAAACTACATGACAGACGCATTCAATGTCCATTTTGTGCAGTCCAAATACGAAGATCTCGCCGGCAGTGACTATTCATGGTGGAAACGAAGTGGATCGAACAGGAAAATAAGGTGGAATAATGGAGAGTACTTACTGAGAACGAGGACTGGTGATTGCATCCTTCCGCCCCTCTGATAGCTATGAAACCTATAAGCACCAGCCAAATCCTCGGTGAGAAGATCGGTCTAGTGAAGGCGCCAAGTGAAAAATGGAGACTTCAAACTGCGTTTCTCGAGTTACTTGAGCACTGGAAAACCAACCCTTGAAGGAAGTGGAAGGAGAAGGAGAAGGATCTAGGGTGTCAATGGGGCGGGTATTGACAGACCCGAACCCGCCCCGCGGGTCGACGTGATCGGTCCACCACCGATCCGTCTCATACATCCGCTGGTGAGGCGGATTGCCCCGTGAGTCGCTCCACAAGGGAAGGAAGGATCTTCGGACTAAACTATGGAACGGCCGCTGTTTCAAACTGCCTAATTTCCACCAATTAGAGGCCTGTATTTAATGGCAAACTTGTAAATAACCAAAAAAGTGAAAAAATACGGTTTAGTGGTTCTTGTCACATCATATCACATCACTTAAGTGAATTAGACCACGGTTCGAAGATTTATCCAGACCGGATGTGAAGTTTTAAGTGACATTTGAACTTATCCAGACAGATAAGCAAGAGAGAGGGACAGAATCTTCTTTTCCCTTTTCTTAAGATTATTTTTCAATAACCGTACCAAAAAGTAAGAGAGATAAAGACTCTTCTTTACCCATTTATTTAATATATATATATTTATATTTTCATGACTGTGCAAAAGTTATCTTACTATTTATTAACTGCATACATAGTTCTATTCTAGTATAATTATGTTCAAATTTATTAAATTCTCTTTTAAATCACCGATTCTAGCCAATAATTTTTTTTCTATTCACTTATATTGATGTATACCTTAGGCATTATTTGGATAAATATATATTAATAATATCAAGTTATTTTTTTCCAATTATTTTAGAGTATCAATTTATATGATTATATTATATATTATAATAGTAATGATAAGGAATATAATATTAAAAAAATTCAACCACTAAGGCATAGTGGAAATACTAAACCCCTAGTCAAGTTTACTGTAAACCTTATCCATACCCTAAATGAAAACCACCACCAGAGTAAATAAAAAAATAGACATTTAAATAATTAATTAATATTATGAAATATAATTCATGCACATAAAATAATATTAGTTGCTACTGATTTCATATATCAATTGGAACAAATTTAATAGAATTAAATATTAAATTTTAAAAAAATTCAACCACTAAAGGCATATTGGAAATACTAAACCCCTAGTCAAGTTTACTGTAAACCTTATCCATACCATAAATGAAAACCACCACCAGAGTAAATCAAAAAATTGACATTTAAATAATTAATTAATATTATGGAATATAATTCATGCACATAAAATAATTTTAGTTGCTACTAATTTCATATATCAATTGGAACAAATATAATAGAATTAAATTTTAAATTTTAAAAAAATTCAATCACTAAGGCATAGTGGAAATACTAAACCCCTAGTCAAGTTTACTGTAAACCTTATCCATACCCTAAATGAAAACCACCACCAGAGTAAATAAACAAATGGACATTTAAATAATTAATTAATATTATGGAATATAATTCATGCACATAAAATAATTTTAGTTGCTACTGATTTTATATATCAATTGGAACAAATATAATAGAATTAAATATTAAATTTTAAAAAAATTCAACCATTAAGGCATAGTGGAATTACTAAACTCCTAGTCAAGTTTACTGTAAACCTTATCCGTACCCTAAATGAAAACCACCACCAGAGTAAATAAAAAAATGACATTTAAATAATTAATTATTATTATGGAATATAATTCATGGACATAAAATAATTTTAGTTGCTACTGATTTCATATATCAATTGGAACAAATATAATAGAATTAAATATTAAATTAAAAAAAAAATCAACCACTAAGGATTAGTGGAAATACTAAACCCTTAGTCAAGTTTACTGTAAATCTTATCCATACACTAAATGAAAACCACCACAAGAGTAAATCAAAAAATGGACATTTAAATAATTAATTAATATTATGGAATATAATTCATGCACATAAAATAATTTTAGTTGCTACTGATTTCATATATCAATTGGAACAAATATAATAGAATTAAATATTAAATTTAAAAAAAAAATTCAACCACTAAGGCATAGTGGAAATACTAAACCCCTAGTCAAGTTTACTGTAAACCTTATCCATACCCTAAATGAAAACCACCACCAGAGTAAATCAAAAAATGGACATTTAAATAATTAATTAATATTATGGAATATAATTCATACACATAAAATAATTTTAGTTGCTACTGATTTCATATATCAATTGGAACAAATATAATAGAATTAAATTTTAAATTTTAAAAAAATTCAACCACTAAGGCATAGTGGAAATACTAAACCCTTAGTCAAGTTTACTGTAAACCTTATCCATACCCTAAATGAAAACCACCGCCAGAGTAAATAAAAAAATGGACATTTAAATAATTAATTAATATTATGGAATATAATTCATACACATAAAATAATTTTAGTTGCTACTGATTTCATATATCAATTGGAACAAATATAATAGAATTAAATATTAAATTTAAAAAAAATTCAACCACTAAGGCATAGTGGAAATACTAAACCCCTAGTCAAGTTTACTGTAAACCTTATCCATACCCTAAATGAAAACCACCACCAGAGTAAATAAAAAAATGGACATTTAAATAATTAATTAATATTATGGAATATAATTCATACACATAAAATAATTTTAGTTGCTACTGATTTCATATATCAATTGGAACAAATATAATAGAATTAAATATTAAATTTAAAAAAAAAATTCAACCACTAAGGCATAGTGGAAATACTAAACCCCTAGTCAAGTTTACTGTAAACCTTATCCATACCCTAAATGAAAACCACCACCAGAGTAAATAAAAAAATGGACATTTAAATAATTAATTAATATTATGGAATATAATTCATGCACATAAAATAATATTAGTTGCTACTGATTTCATATATCAATTGGAACAAATATAATATAATTAAATATTAAATTTTAAAAAAATTCAACCACTAAGGCATAGTGGAAATACTAAACCCCTAGTCAAGTTTACTGTAAACCTTATCCATACCCTAAATGAAAACCACCACCAGAGTAAATAAAAAAATGGACATTTAAATAATTAATTAATATTATGGAATATAATTCATGCACATAAAATAATTTTAGTTGCTACTGATTTCATATATCAATTGGAACAAATATAATAGAATTAAATATTAAATTTTAAAAAAATTCAACTACTAAGGCATAGTGGAAATACTAAACCCCTAGTCAAGTTTACCGTAAACCTTATCCATACCCTAAATGAAAACCACCACCAGAGTAAATAAAAAAATGGACATTTAAATAATTAATTAATATTATGGAATATACTTCATGCACATAAAATAATTTTAGTTGCTACTGATTTCATATATCAATTGGAACAAATATAATAGAATTAAATATTAAATTTTAAAAAAATACAACCACTAAGGCATAGTGAAAATACTAAACCCCTAGTCAAGTTTACTATAAACCTTATCCATACCCTAAATGAAAACCACCACCAGAGTAAATAAAAAAAATGGATATTTAAATAATTAATTAATATTATGGAATATAATTAATGCACATAAAATAATTATAGTTGCTACTGATTTCATATATCAATTGGAACAAACATAATAGAATTAAATATTAAAGGTTGTCAGGTGCAGCCACTACTATGCTGTTGAGTCACAGTATATCCAAACAAATTTAACGGAAGATCCTAACGCTGTTAAACCGGAATTAATCGAACCAGCCAGACCGAAAATCATTAAACCAGATATTAAGAATAAAATATATTATTAATAGGCAGCATGAAACAGCGGCCGTTCCATAGTTTGGTCCAGGATCTTCTGCTTATTTCCGGAAAATTGGGAAACAACCCCTACCGTTTTGGTAAGAGAACCAGCCTCCTCGTCTTATATTTTGAAGAAATTAACCCCATCTACTCTAGAATTTCTTCAATAACATCCGTATGTAGCATATATGATATACCCACATTACCATGTGTAATGATATAATTAACGAGAAACGCCTAGAGTAATCTATATATTATTCTGTACACGTCGCGGGGGATAAGTTAGTCTGCATATTTCGTCAGTAAAAGGTGATGATGAATTGCTCATGAAATACATAGTTTGGCGATAAATAATATTTGCCAATGAAGTATTCATTTTTTTATATATACCAAATTACCAATTCTCTGTTTGATTAATTTTGTTTGTAACCATCAAACGGGCAAAGAGTTTATACTTGTCAATCAATTTTTTTCGTAGGGAAAAAGAACTCAATTCTATCTTTTATCCATAAAAAATCAAATACGTACCTTATTTAGGAACCATAAGCTCTGAAGAAGAAAAAAACCATTTGCTGAGTAGATATCATCATAACCGAGGTAAGCAAGGCTTACCCAATAAATAATACACACATACACGATGACAAAATTAATTTAATCTTGTTTTCAAAAAGGCAGCCAATCAGTAATTGTTTAGCATCAAAGGCTATAGTATTCATTCCTTGTGCAGCAAGTGAAGAAACATGGTGGCTGTATCGAATAGCAGGCATGGACTCACTATGAATCTGCTGCAACCGGATGGCTCGATTCATGCTGATGATCTTTGAGAAAACCAAAATCCTTGAAAATCCCCTGTAGATAATACGGAATTGCAACCCGGTTATATAAAGTGATTCGGGGAATAGTACTGAGAGTCTGAGATACAGGTAGGTACGTTCGGACATACCATGGCATCATTTATGGCATAGGCCACACAATAATGCTCCTGAAAATCCATACGTTTTAGGATATATATTGTTTAGCATGGAAGATCCATAAGAAAAAGGTTTTCAAACAGAATAGAGTAGTAGATTTACCTGCATCATGTACCACTCTTCGAATTCATCGAACAATTCAAGCCGTTCAATCCTAGCGAACAGAAAAAACACACATGGATATAGATTTTCGTGGCAAATAATGAGTTAATTACAAAGAAAACAAACCGAACTTTGAACATTTTGCAAAAAACAAATTCAACTTTTTTTTTTCTTGATAAAAAGCAAAATGAACTTTCAACCGCATACTAAAGCGCAAACTATGTTGATTTTTCTATTAAAATGTGGCGAAAACGCACAAGAAACATCCACGTAATGTACTTTAATGGAAGTTATGTTAATTTGCCACTCTTAAGTTGCATTAAAATGCATCAGGTGGTTATGATTCTCGATTTTAATGGAGAGATCAACATAGTTTTCACTTTGTTAAGTGCTTGAAAGTTCAGCATACTTTTTGCCAGCATGCATTAAGTTTTTTTTTTTAAGTAATCAACCCGGTAATGCAAAAAATGATACCATTGGCATTTGGATGAAGGGGAAAAAGAGGAACATGCAAAAAAGAGAAAGAAAGCTCTTTCTGCTCGTCACTATCTGCTATGAATGTATACAAACCTGCGTCTTTCTTGAGCATCGATAAAGCTGCTATAGACTCTCAGCATGTCCCAAGCAGTAGCTCTCTATCCATGAATCAAAAAGGAAAAAGAAATGTGAAAATCGAATCATTCAAGCAACAATAAGTCTATATCAATTATTCCAGCACAAAATTCAATCCACTCAATCTAGGTTTTCTTTGTCCTTACAAAATGAAACCAAGAAACAACTAGTTGATATCAACAGGAGAATGCTTCTAATCATAGATATTTTAGTATCTAGATATCCTCATCTAACCAAAACCATCCCAAGACTTGACATATATATTTGTGTTTAGTACCTAAATACAGTCACAAGTATAGGTCATATTGCGATTTGATGTCTCAGCCTTTTTTTTTATATTCGATGTCCAAAGTATCAGATTTGTTGCTTTCTGATTTTGGCGTTAAAATTGGTGTTCTTAAGCAACACGTTGCTTTCACTTTTCCAAAGTATTAAATTAGTTGCTCATGGTTTAGGCTTTTTATGTTTAAAAAACACGTTTTTATTCCGTCAATTTTAAAAGGAAAAAGTGAAAATCAACAAATTTGATACTTCAGACATTGAATATCAACAAAAAAGAGATGCAACACAAAATCGTAACATGACCTATAATTGGGACTGTGTTTAGGTACTAAACCCTATATATTTTGTCAAGACATGGGAGTTTTTCATAGACGACCACAGGTGTCGTGGTCATCTACCTTATTTAAGATTAACATATAAAGTAGAATGAATTTCACCATTTTGAGTGCTTCAAAGAGAATAAAAATGACAAAAATTCACTTCAGCAGTTCATGCATTTTAGGTGGTAACTCAGTCCAAGAAGTTTCAACAAGGGATATGCCGTTTACCCTTCAAAGCAATGAAGGAACGGTAGCACAAAAGAGATCAATTTGTCGGAAGTGGAATGCTAAACTATTTTACCTGCCATCCTAGACCAGTAAAGAGTTTTTCCTTTGCATCTAAAGTTGGTGTAGCATGTATACCAAGGAGACCACAGCCTCTACTCTGCATAACAAAAGGGGCACTATTATTTCACACTGATTTAGAACAAAAAGCACACATTCAAAAGAATCTGAGAGAGAGAGATCGGTAAAGAGGGTTATCCTCTTCAGTATGGTTCTATTTTATGATCAAATCCATCCATACATCTCAAATGTTCTGATAATTCGTGGAGAGGGCCAAGGGTGAAGTACCTCTAAGTTTATCATCATTTGCTCTCCAAAGGCATCATCTGGATGTATCTGTTGGCAGAATCAGGAATTTCAGAGTTTTGACAGAACGGAACTCCTAATAAATAAAGATATGCAGGGAAACAGGGAACAGGGAAACAGGGAACAGCTCTCAACCTCCAATAGAATGACGAGAGAAAATAAAACCGACCTGCTCATATAAGAAAAATGCTGCTGTTGAAAATGTTTCTGAAGCCCAACCAACAATTCTGCGACAGGAATCTGGATCCATGTATATTAACACGCATTCTGCAATTATAAATGTTGGCAAACTGGCAACAGCGTACGAGTTAAACCAAGTAAAGATCCGCTTGACCCAGGTGCAGATCAACAAACACAGAAACTATGGGGATGTTTCCCCTCGTGCAGAATGCAGATGAAAATGAGAACATGAGAAATAATCGAAAATGCAAATAACCAGAAAAGAAGAGATGAATAAATTCATAAAAACAGTATATGGAGTAGTTGATTTGCCTGGGTAGGATGAAATGACTAGCAAATACATACAACCAGCACATAGAATATAACAACATGTACTATGCTGAACCAAATGGAATTCATTTACAAGGCTGAAAACTATAATCAACCCTGGTTGATACCTTGGATCCATATTAGCAGAAGTAATGACATCATCTAGTTTCTTAAGATCACGAAGATCAACTGGGAGGAGCTTGTACTGATCGCTAATCACTTCCCCATTATCTGCAAATTGAGAGTGATGAAGGAATCATTACAATCAGTAGAGAACTATTGAAACTGACACATTCGGATATTAGTTAGTTCCAGTTAGAGCAAATACCATCTAGGTGTTACTTTAGATCTAAATATTACGGGTTTTCTAGGTTTTCAGTGCAAACGGACCACAATTACGTGAAAACCTTCCAAGCTAGGGTTGCCCCATCATAATTGATCGATTAATGATTTCTGAAACAAGAAAATACTAAAGGTTACCTCTTATCTAGCCAATATTTAATGACATTGTGATTAATATGAAAAGAATCATAGATCAATTCACTTAGATTCTTATTAAAAACGAATTCTGCTAATGTCTATGAATAACCTCTAACATGGCATTAAGGAAATCAACAATAAATGCAAAAGCACTTAAGAATTCAAAGAGTTGAAGCTGGACTTCTCACCCACTGAAATAGATGCTGTTGGTCCCACTTTCTCTCTTAACTGGCTATATCTCTCAATGAGAGCAGCCTTCTTACTAGTTACCTGATCAGAAAACACCATGCAGCTCAATCTTATACTTCTGATAGAAATTGACCAACCAGAAGGAAACTATGGTGCCATCATTACATTACAGTTCTCAGGATTCTTTAATTAATTATACATACACTATATACTAGGCATGATTCAACGATTATCATTCTGATATACCTATCGTCAACATATGAACCAAGATGTCCTTAAAATTGCACATTTGCCTGTTCAAAGTGAAAAAACAAGTATACCAGCAATCATGTTTCTAAGTTATACCTCCTTGAAATCCAATTCCACGTATAGATGTGGTGATCTGGCCTCATCCTGTCAAAAGAAGAATTAAGCATCTGCCGAGCATATCATGTTGGAACGAAAAAGAAACATATATTTAGATCTGAATCACGCCAAAGAAAAAAGGATATCAAATGAAACTAAAATGTGAGGGATGATAATGTTTCTGTGTCTTAACAAGGACGCCATCATTATGAAATACTTGCATAAGATGTGTCTATACACAGATAATGCAGGTGAACTTATGCTATTGAATCTCAAAGTGAGTTGAGGCACCTGCAACTGAAAGTACATTGTATCAAAGCCTGCTCCAAGTGATAATATCTGCTTCTTTGGGGGGCCTTCTAAGGTATTACTTCCAGAATCAAGAAACTGATACAAGAGCTTTCTGACAGCAGCCCAGCGTGCGAAGTAGCCTCGAACATTGAAAAGAAGGGAAAGGTATTTAGTCAATGATATGAGTTGTGACCGCTTTAGTAATTCAACAGTAAGTAAACACGTAAACACCGCTATCATACAGAAAAGCTTACCTCGGTTAATTATAGGAGACCTTCTTACAGGCCTTCTCACAAAGAAATGAACATAGTCATCCTTCATATATCCCTTCTTTACACATGACCTGTTATAAAAAGATTAACACCTCAATCAATTTATTCACAGGCTTAATGTTTACATTTGTTAAATACTCCAAATAGTTCGACAGTTTTGATTTCTACTGTTCAACAACACTCTAAACCAAAGAACCTTACCATGGACTAAATTTTTTTTAAAAAAAAAAATGAGATTCTAAAGTGAACTCTGACTCTTGAAACGAATCAAAATTTCAAGGTAATGTATTCTAATTCAAATATTTCAAGTTGCCCTTGCATTTCGAAATGAAAAAAGAGTGCACTCTTAGTTGATGAAATATAAGTTCATTTTGTTTGCGTTATGAAGGGATTCAGGAATATGCAAGATTCGCGCGTCAACTTCACCCGATTTGTTTTCCTGTTCTTCATCAACAGCGAGAAGAGAAGTGTCAGACAAACATCTGTAGATATTCAAAACCTTGCCAATCCTCCCTTTCAACAAAATTCTAATTAATTCAGAACTCAGTGCGTGAATGAAGAAATCTAAGCCACCAGGCGACACCATGAATCATTCTTTATCAACTAATCGGATTCTTTATCCGAATTTTCCCAACTTAACCAGCTTAAGTACTCAGTTCGAGCAGAAATCACGACAGTATTGTCGCCTCGAACAAGAACAAGGAGATATGAATGCATATGAACAGAGAGATAGAAGGTACGGACAGTTTACTAGCGGAAGCATCATCGTTCGTGGCCTGAACTGCAACTCTGTTGCTATGTGAATCAGCCCCTGAATTCGCCATTGTTTGATCGGCTGCTCTACTTCCACAATGTAACGCCCAAATTGCAACTGTGCAGAGTAAAAAGTAAACGATTCCCAATTTCGACTCCCTTCTTTCTCATTTTGTAATTAAAGTTAATGATGGTTCGTAACGTTTTCCTGAATTTTCTAATTAGTCCTTCAACTTAATTTTTAGAGTAAAATGCCAATTTTTGTATTCTGTATCCCCTTCAAGTTTTGGACAATATCAAGATGTTCAAACTCTCTGTTCGTCTTACATTAAGCAAGCTAGGGCCTGAAATTTTCAGTTTGGTTTTCATCGTTCACTGTATTCGAGCACAGGTAATCAAAATTACACTTTGTGATTGAGAATGAATTTTTGGGTCAACTTAAAGGGTTGAGCTCGGAATTTGTGGAATCGAATTCGAAATATTAACCAAATCGATTCCAAATAGTTTGCAGAATTTGGAAGATGTCGTCGATTAACCAAGGCCAGGCCTGATTAATTAAAGAATACAGATACATAACCGTTTACAAAATTGAACCAGTATAGGCTGGCTCTTGTTTCTTCTATCTCTCTACTCCACCTACCTCTAAGGACTACCAACACCACATCATATAGCATATTAACGTAAGTGAGGAGATGAACCCCCCATTACAAGCCAAAAACCGATGGGAAATATGTAGATGGCTCGTCAGTGAATGTTATCTGGTGTTCAGATTTTACCTTTGAGAGCTAAATCCTCAGAACAGAAACCATGGATCTGTACCGTGCGGAACGGGCAACTTCCTCCTCTCGTCAGAAAATTGGCATAACAAAAACTTGAAATTTGCAGAAGAACATCAGAACTAAGTGAGCATCCTATTACCTACCACTAGTTCCTAACTGTTCAATTAATTCTCACTCCTCTTCATCAAGTGTTGCAGGGTTTCTGGACGCAAGGAATGCAGATATGAGAAGATACTTTTTGAGGCAGAAACAGACATGAAAATCGAGTTCACCGGATCTTGTTTTCTAAGGTAGTTTAATGCTATGCAGAGAAAATGTCAACTCTTTAAAACAATGAAACACATATCTTTATCATTGCAAGTGATGATGAGTCTTCAAGGTCAAGGTTCATCCCTGATGGGATGGATGGACAGCAACATCGATTCAAACTTTGCTCGTTTGCAAAAGGAGATGTGCTTGAAGGATTTAGCATTGCAGCTCATCTCCTTTAGTTTCCCCAATTTTAATCTAGACTAATTTTATGGATATAATTATCCATAATATATTGGAATATATTATTATTAGTGATAATGTTAGATCTATTATTAGTGATAAGATTAGATTTTATAATTGTTATCTATTAGAATATCCTACATGTTTAGATTGTACTGGTCGTCTTATATAAGGGACGCAGTATTGAATAAGAAAACAAGCAGAAAAGTTCTTCGGGTTATCAAGACCCATAACATTTTGGTATCAGAGCCTACGATCCATGGATCCACATGCGCCGTATGAGCACCATCCATGTTCACCGTATCAGTACTATCCGAATTTGTGTCTGCGTTGTAAACCCTCGCCATATTCATATCCACCTCCATACGTGCGGCAACAATATTCATCATACGAACAGCAACAACAATTTCTGGCGTACGAACAGACACAGCGGTATCAGCCGTACCCACCACAGCAGTATCATCCGTACCCACCACAACAATATCCGCATAATCATGAGCCGTACCCGTTGTACGAACCGTCATACCCATCGCCGGAGCCACCACCGGAACAGCCGTTGCCGTATCAACCAATGTCGCAGCCATACCAGCTGTACATGTCGCAGCAATATCCATATCCACCGCCGCAACCACTGTCGGATCCAGCCACTACCCAGCCGCCTCCGAATTTTTAGCCGCCAGCAGCCACCAGCAAGCCGCAGATCTCGACCTTGGTGCAACCACCTCAGCAGAAGATCCAAATAGACCCTCAGCTAGGAACAGAGATTATAAGGATTATCGAGGAGATTAAAGAGCGTTTAGAGAAGATGCATCAGCTGCAGTCACCTGAGATACAACCACCTAAGCCGACCGCTCAGACAACCACCGAGCCGACCTCGCAACCACCATCTCTGCAGCCACCCATGTCGACCCAGCAGACGCCGTCGCCAGAGCAGCCAATTCAGAGGCCCCCCTCACCGGTACTGCCAGCCACAGAGCCTTCTCTGCAGTTGGTCCAGCAGCCACCTGAAGCGCCGCCCCAGCCGCCGCACAAACCACCGCCGCAGCGTCCCAGACTGCCGCCGCCGATTACCCTTCATCCGCCTCCAAGTCTGCCGCCTCCTAGTCAGCCGCCGCCAGAAAATTGAAGAGAAAACCCTAAAACACAACTTCCCATTATTTTGCTTTTCAGACCTTGCCCTTTACCCCTGAACAAATTTCCCCCCAAACATTATCTAATGCCTAATCTGATGCACGAATACTTGGATAGCCGACATCTGTCTTTGATTCTGAGAAGAAGATGGATCTTCGAGCTTGAGGACAAGCTCGTTTTCCAAGGCGGGAGTAATGTTATTGATATAATTATCCATAATATATTGGAATATATTATTATTAGTAATAATGTTAGATCTATTATTAGTGATAAGATTAGATTTTATAATTGTTATCTATTAGAATATCTTATCTGTTTAGATTGTACTGGTCTAGTCTTATATAAGGGACACAGTATTGAATAAGAAAACAAGCAGAAAAGTTATTTCAATTACCTAGTTCTTAGTTAGATTAGTTCTTCGGGTTATCAAGACCCATAACAACTAAGTTCGTTTGCATTTTACTTTTGTTGCTGGATTTAAATCCAGACTAAGTTCGATACCGTCTATAGTTCGGGAAACATGAAACATACTGACTCTATCAAGTGTTCTATCTCCATTTTATCAAAGGAAGAAAATCATACGACATATCCGATAAAATAGACCATCCCTTCATTTAATTTAAAGGAAGAAAATCATAACACTCCAACCGTACATTTACTTTATCACTATTGATCGACTCCCAAAACTACGGCCGCAGTAAGCTGCTTGGTGTTTATATCCGAACCTTGTCAATACAATTACGTGGAGGACCCACTCTCGCTATCTTCCATTTCTGCAAACTTGCGTCAAACACTGCTTCTAAGAACCACATACAATTTTCGGGGGGATCGGTTTTACACTTATACCCAATCGATGTGCTTGATAAATCATCCACCCTGCATACAAGTACATATTATCCTTGTGCCACAACTCCAACATCACAGGCTTGTTCAGTTTTCAAAATCCCACCAACACATCTGCCTCTTCAGTTTCACATTCACCCGTCACATCGAGTTGAATCTTATCAACCTGACCAGCATTCGCAGCACATTCAGGAACAGCTTGGGACACAACAACATCCCCAACTGTAGGGCCACCGGTTGCTGTAGAGCAGCCGGTATCGGGTGCAACTTGAATGACTTTTTTTGTGGTCACGATGATCTCAAGAAACTTTGACTGGTTGAGTTTCTTGAAAAAATCAAATGTGGTCGCAAGTGATTCCGGAGTATGAAGGGAAACAAGCTCAAAGATATTAAAGTCTTTGGAGGAGGGCATCATCCATGAAAGGCTGACCTCAACTTCGCCATCGTTGATCCCACAAGCTCTAGATACAAGTTGTTTCAGCTCGACAACTGATACGAAGGGGTTGTCTTGGTTAGGGCAGTTTTTCCTCCCTCATAATCAACTATATCTCCATTTAGACGGGTAACTCTCCCGCCATAGCGACATAGCAGCATGATATTCAGGTTCACCATATCTTCTAGAAATTAAAAACCTGTTAATATAACATCATCACCCAGAATATCAACTTATACCTAGAGTTGTCTGACTTAGACAGTTAAATTTCAGATAATTTCTACTTCACATACATATGAAGTTGCCTTTTCAGTATTGATCAACCAATCAAACCTATAGAAATTTCAACCTACAGTTAATAATTTGATTCAAGAATTCTTTCACCTTAAAACTCCATAATTGATCATAACAGAAAGCACTAAAGCACTACCAATTTCAACAAACATCGGCAACAGCTTAATCATTTGAGGAAAATCATAAAAAAACCCTAAACCCTAAATCCCCACAAACGCACAAAAACTATACCTTTTCAAGATCCTAACGTGAGGCGTCAAAGTCGGAGGAACCGTGCTCGCCGGAGAGAATGCTCGTGGTTGCCGTAGAAATACTAAATGGAAGAAACAGGGTGGACAATTATGAGATTCGTCACCATGCACTAGACCATAACTAATTTCATCAACTATCACCAACGGTTGGTTTAATCAATTCAAGAAATACTAGTAATGGGTGTGCTTAGATGTTGAAAAAGAAATACCTTTTCAAGGTCCTACTCGGAGAAACCGCGCTAGCCGGAGAAATACCAAATATGGAGAAAATGCTCGTTGTATTCGGAGCAAATGTTCATGGTTGCTGGAGAAACCCTGTAGATGGAAGAAATTGGGTAGAAACTTCAGAGATTTGGAGAAAAGATGAAATCTTGAGAGGAAATGGGGAGGTGAGGGTTTTGACACTAGAGCAGAGGAATTAAGGTTTCTGACGAGGGTGGGGGAAAATGATTCTATTGAAACCTTTTTTCAGATTTATATGTAGTTTTTTTAACTTTTAACAATTAAATAATTCCTTAAAATGTGAAAAAAAGAGTGAAAAAACCATAGAAAGTTAACAACTGCCACATGTCAGTTAACAATTTTTTGACATAAATTGGAAAGAGAATCATGTAGTTGTTAACTTTCTATGGTTTTTTCACATTTTTTTTCACACTTTCTAGCAAAGCGCTTAACAATTTTATCCCCTATAATATGAGTTATCAATTTTAAAAGATAAAATTATTAAATAATTTTAGACTTTAAATTGTTAGTTCTGGTCAAATCATTTATCGTTAATAATACTTTAATGAAATATAAAAGTACATAAATTTTTAAAATTGAATTAATCCATAAATAAACAAACAAAAAATCAGAAGAAAGAAAATATGTTGGAAATACCAACTATGAAAGAGGTATTTTTAAAAAAATAATAATTGGGTAGTATTCTATTTGTTACTTGGAGCAAATTAACTATTTTTTAAATAGAGAAACGGTATGAAAGAGCACGGAATAATTAAAAGTCGTGTTGGGTTTAATCTACTGAATACGAACACACACGATAAGTTTATCGTGTCATATTTTACAAATAGGAACACAACACTGGATTTTTTGTGTGTGTCGTGTCGTGCTATCGTGTTAAGTTAAACCTACTGAACACGCACGATAAGCTTATCTCGCCACATTTTACAAACACGAACCCGACAGAGAATTTTGTGTGTTTGTTCGTATCGTGCTATCGTGTTGTGTTAAGTTATTCAATTGTACATGTCTCTACGAAATCTTTAAGCAAAAAATCAAAATAATTAATTTCATATAGCAAGAATCAATGAATTAATATGTCAGTATTCCTAAGTTTGTAATATATGTTATAATCTTTAAAAATTAAACCACTTATTGAAGTTTTAAAAGCTATTAAATAAGATTTTTTTTCAAAAAAATTACTCAAGAGTTAAACATAGTAGCACAACCTTATCGTGTTATCGTGTGTATCATGTTGTGATATCGTTATAGCGTACTGATCGTGTTTGTAATATCGTTATGTCATATCATCGCACAAATACGATTTTTTTCATGCGTATTTGAGTCGTACTATCGCATCGTGTCAAAAATTCACAACACTAATATATCATACGATGAGTTTCATATGATGAGTTTGTCATTTTCTTTTATAGATAGATACAATGGATTTCATGAAGTGAATTTGAGTTTCAATTACAGGGACGAAGCTGACTAAGGACTAGCGGGGGCAATTGCCACCACTGACCTCCATAGAAGTTCTATTATGTATATATAAGCTTTATAAAAAAAATCGAATTTACTTAAGGTTTGCCCACTCTGAAATTCTTGGAGAATAGTTTGCACCCAGTAGATCTTGAGTTTTATCTCCACAAAAAAAGAAGAAGAATACGTGACAAAAAATTATAAATCTCCGTAGAAGAATACGTAACTATTGAGGACTATGTAATTAGTCAGAAATTAGTTTTGGGGGTTAATTTGTAAATAATGGAAGTCAGTTAGTTAGAAGGTTAACGACTTCATTTCATCTTCTTCACCATATATAATCTGCTACTGTATTCAGAACACTGAGAATGAATAACAGCAAGATTACATGAATCTCTCTCTGCACTTCATTCTGTTCCTTCATCTTGATTGAAGATTTATCATGGTATCAGAGCGAATTTGATTGAGCTTTGTTCGATTCGACGATTCGATTGCGATGGCGGGAACGCCAATCAATGTGATTCAGTGGCCACGCCCAGGGGAGAACTCGACGTCGCGACCTGCAGGAGGTAGTGGAGGTCCAACTGATTCTCTCAATGGCGGAAATCGCCAACAACGAGCAGCTTTGGATTTAGACATTGAGGATCAGCTTTATTTGCATCCTTCCGATGTGCCTGGTACGCAGTTGATTGGATTTCAGCTGACAGGTATTAACAATTACCAACTCTGGATGCGATCTATGTCTGATGCATTACTTGCTAAGAACAAATTAGGCTTCGTGGATGGAACTTGTACTAGAGATTCGGTTTCAGAAAATCTGCGTGGTCGTTGGGATAGGTGTAATGTCATAGTTAAAGGATGGCTTACCACTGCTGTTGCAAAGCATTTAGTTCATGGATTGGTTTATAGTACTTCCGCTTATGCTATCTGGAAAACTTTGAAGGAGAGATTTCACAAGATTGATGGAACTCGAGTTTTTCAGCTGAGTCGTGAAGTTTATAATGCTAGGCAAGGGAATCTTTGTGTTGCTGATTTTTATGAAAAACTGAGAATGCTATGGGATGAGCTTGATGCTGCTGATGATCTTGGTTTATGTGGTGACTGTGTTATTTCTGAGAAAGTTGTTGCCAGCAAGGATAAGCAGAAGCTATTTCAGTTCCTTAATGGTTTGAATGAGTCTTTCAGTAACATCAGGACGAATATGTTGATGATGCAGCCTCTTCCAACTGTTAATTTTGTGTATTCAGTGCTTATTCAAGAAGAAAATCAGATATTGATTGTTGGATCTCACATTAGTGGTGTTGGAGATACTAATGTCACTTTGCTAGCTTCTGATGCATCAGTTATGTATGCTGGGAACTATGCTGGGAACAATAATTCAGGTTTCAAGTCACGAAAGGATGTTGTTTGCACCTTTTGTGGGAAGAAGGGTCACCATGAAGATATTTGCTGGAAGAAGAATGGAGTACCAGAACATATAAGGAAGAAGTGGGCTGAACAAAAGTCGAAGCAAAATGGGGGAGGAAATCCATATCAGTTTCAGAAGACAGCAAACTTGGTAATACAGCCTGGTGGTAATCCATTATCTGAGCAGTCTTCTTTCAATTCTCAGCAGCCTCAGCACCCCCAACTCTTCCATACTCCAAATCAAACTGCATCTTTTCCTTTCAGTGCAGACCAGCTTAATCAATATCATCAAATGGCAAGTTATTTTGCTAAGGAGAAAGCACCAGAAGAGAATTTCAAAGCTAACATGGCAGGTATAGTTTCTTGTGGAGCTTCTAATCAGGTTGCTTCTAGTCAATATTGGATCATAGACAGTGGTGCTTCCCACCATATGACCTGCAACAAACATTGGTTGTACAATTTAAATGAGAATGCTACTAGTAAAGTGGTTTATCTACCCAATGGGGATGCATCGCCTGTGACTCATCATGGTACCTGCTTGTTAGGAGGCTCTTTAGAACTGGATGAAGTGCTTTATGCACCACGTTTCCAGTACAACCTTATTTCAGTTCCCCAACTTACCAAAAACCATGGATTATCTGCTATATTTCTTCCTAATTGTGTGGTATTCCAGGGCCTCTCAAGTGGAAAGATAATGGGGACTGGTTCTCTTCGTGATGGGCTTTATACTCTGCAGATCCAAGATGGTGGAGGAAGTGATAACACGAGGAGGATCTTGATGAGTTCAGAGGTTTCCAAGAAGAAGCTGAGATTAAATAAAGAAGATATAGAAGTCTGGCATCAAAGATTAGGGCATATTTCAGTTAATCAAATGAAGAATGTATTCTCTTTTGACTCTAACTCTGAGAGTGTAATAAAGGATTGCTGTATTTTCCCTTTGGCTAAGCAAACAAGACTACATTTTCCTCTCAGTGTTTTTAAGAGTGCAAAGGTGTTTGATCTTATTCATCTTGATGTGTGGGGGCCTTATAAGGTTCAAACCTATAATGGATTCAGGTATTTTCTTACAGTAGTGGATGATAACAGCAGAGCAACCTGGGTTTATCTGATGCGAAGCAAGGATGAAGTGTTTATGCACATAAGAGATTTCTTGGTGATGGTACAGACACAGTTTGGAAGCTTGGTTAAAATGTTTAGAAGCGATAATGGCACAGAGTTCTGTAATTCTCTGGTTAAGGAGTTGTTCCAGATGAAAGGCATATTGCATCAGACAAGCTGTGTTAAGACTCCTCAGCAAAATGGGGTTGTTGAACGCAAGCACAGACACTTGCTTGAAGTAGCACGAGCTTTGAAGTTCCAAGGCCACATTCCTGATCGATATTGGGGTCATTGTGTCATGGGAGCTTGCTACATCATCAACTTGATGCCATCTAGTGTTTTAAATGGCAAAATTCCATATGAAGTACTCTATGGAAAACCCGCAGAATATGGCCATTTGAAGGCTTTTGGTTGTTTGTGCTATGCTGTCGATGTGCACAACAAAGATAAATTCAAACCTCGTTCTATTCCTTCAGTGATGATGGGATATTCACTGAGTTCAAATGGATATATTTTGTTAAATTTGCAATTGAGAAACTTCTTTGTTTGTCGAGATGTTCTTTTCAAGGAGAATCATTTTCCTTTTAAGGAAGCAGAGATAATGAAGACACTTCCAAATATATATTCTGCCCCAGCTTTTGAGAATTTGAGTGATCTTCTTTTCAGTGACAATGGAGATCAATTCGTTTTGCCAGAAGTTGCTGGGTATGAGGATACTGCTCAGGCATCTGTACAGGCACCAGAGGATGCATCAATGCAGGCACCAGAGATTGCACCATTGCAGGCACCAGCGGATGCATCAGTGCAGCCATCAGTGGATGCATCGATGCAAGCACCAATGGACACATCAGCTCAGACACATGCTCAGGCACCTACTCAGGCATTTATTCCCTTGAGAAGATCAACAAGAGTGAAAAATGTGCCAGGATGGCAACGAAATTACATCATGCAGTGTACAGCAGTCACCTATGACAGGATTTCTCCTACTTACAAAGAATTTCTCAGTTCATTGGAGAAGATCAGAGAGCCTTATTCATTTAAGGAAGCTGCTGCACACAGAAACTGGGTGTTGGCAATGAAAGAAGAAATTAATGCACTGCAATCTAATCAAACATGGGAAATAGTTGATTTGCCTGAAGGAAAAGTTCCAATAGGTTGTAAATGAGTGTATAGGGTTAAATACAATTCAGATGGGAGCATAGAGAGGTATAAAGCACGGCTGGTTGCCAAGGGATA
Source organism: Clarkia xantiana subsp. parviflora (assembly GCA_036873135.1). Classification (NCBI taxonomy): domain Eukaryota; kingdom Viridiplantae; phylum Streptophyta; class Magnoliopsida; order Myrtales; family Onagraceae; genus Clarkia; species Clarkia xantiana. Next base: position 15,123,488 of record JAPTYO010000012.1, read on the forward strand.
CACACAAAAGGAGGGAATTGACTTCAAGGAGACTTTTTCTCCTGTTATCAAGATGGTAACAGTAAGGACCATTCTGGCAATTGCAGCTGTGAAGAACTGGAGTTTGCATCAGATGGATATTAGCAAAAATTTTTTTGCAAGGAGACCTGGATGAAGAGGTGTACATGTCCATTCCACAAGGTTTTGAAAGAAGCAAAAGTTCAGGTTCAACACCAAAAGTTTGCAGACTGATCAAATCACTGTATGGATTGAAGCAAGCTTCAAGACAGTGGAACAAGAAATTAACAGAGTGCTTGTTGAAGAATGGCTATAAACAGAGTAAATATGACTACTTTCTCTTCAGTAAATTCACTGATTTTGAGCAAGTTCATATGCTGGTGTATGTCGATGATTTGATGATCACTGGATCAAGTCTTAGCATGATATTGGAGCTGAAAGAAACATTGAAAAAACACTTTAAACTCAAAGATTTGGGGGATTTGAAATACTTCTTGGGGTTAGAAGTGGCAAGATCGAAGGAGGGCATTGTCATTAATCAGAGAAAGTACTCTCTGGAAATGATTGCTGATGTTGGTCTTCTGGAAGGTGCTGCAGCTATTACACCCATGGAACAACACCTTAAGCTTACTTCTGTGGATTACGACATGCTTTTCTGCTTGAATTCTACAGACAAACTTCTTGAAGATGTTGAACAATATCGTCGGATCATTGGAAGATTATTATATCTTACCATGACTAGGCCTGATTTAGCTTACCCAATTCAGCATTTGAGTCAATTCATACATAATCCTAAGCAGTCACATTTATCAGCTGCTCTAAGGGTGATTCGTTATGTTAAAGGAAGTCCAGGTCAAGGTATATTTTTTCCTGCACAAAATGATTTAAGGAGCATGGTTGCATATTGTGACAGCGATTGGGCTTCTTGTAAAATGAATCGAAGATCAGTAACAGGTTTCTGTATTAAGCTTGGAAGTGCAGTACTATCATGGAAATCTAAGAAACAAGATACAATCTCCAAATCGAGTGCTGAAGCGGAGTATCGGAGTATGGGAATGACAGTGTCAGAGGTGATTTGGCTGCGAGGATTACTGGGTGAACTCCGTGTGAAGCAGCAGGAACCAACAATGTTGAAGTGTGATAACGAAGCAGCAATGAAGATAGCAGCAAATCCGATGTTTCATGAGCGAACGAAACATATAGAAATTGACTGTCACTTCGTTCGGGAAAACTTGGTGAATGAAGTGATTCAGACAAGCCATGTTAAGTCGGAGAATCAATTGGCTGACCTTTTAACAAAGCCATTGGGAAAGCAGCAGCTGCTACAATTGTTTGATGGATATGGAATCAAGAATCTGTTCCAGACTGTGGAGCAGAGGAAGAAGAACGACGACGAAGACGAAGGAAAGGAAGAAACTTAGATGAGTATTGAGGACTATTCTGTAATTAGTCAGAAATTAGTTTTGGGGGTTAATTTGTAAATAATGGAAGTCAGTTAGTTAGAAGGTTAACGACTTCATTTCATCTTCTTCACCATATATAATCTGCTACTGTATTCAGAACAATGAGAATGAATAACAGCAAGATTACATGAATCTCTCTCTGCACTTCATTCTGTTCCTTCATCTTGATTGAAGATTTATCAGTAACTTCTATAGAAGTTCTGGTTTTTATGGGTGTTCTTAAAATGCGGAGGAGGAGGAAGAAGATAAAGAAAAAGAGAGGAAAAAGAAAAGAGATGGAGAAGTTATTATATAGCTCGGTGGCAACAGGTGTAGGGACACATGTTGCCCCCACACCTATCAGAACATGACACTTGTTATTTTATATTTTCTTTTTTTATCCCAAATGACACATGTCATTTTCTGATAGGTGTGGGGCAACGGGTGTCCCTACACCTGTTGCCACCGAGCTAGGTAAATTTTTTTCAAAGAGATGGGACATGGAGATTTTTTTTTTTTTTTCCGACCTGTGTAACTTTTTCACTTGTCAGATTAACTAAAATTCATGATTTTCAAGTATGTCACCGTTTGAACTATTCTTTATATAAAGTACAATATAATAAAACTTAACAAAGGGATAAATACTAACCTTTATATGTATGTATATATTACTATCCAACAAATTTTATATTGATGTTTGTATGATTTTTTTATATATATTTTAAGAAGTTTGACTTATATTGTTATATTCATAATATAAATTATATGTAATTTTATTGTATAAATTTTTAATAGAAGTAAATCAAATTATCATATTTTTATTTAAATTTTATCATAAAATAACATGTTACTTAGAAATCAGGACCGTGAACCTTAAAAAATTTCTCAACCTTTTGTTATGAATACTTTTAACTCTAGAAAATGGGATTAATTATCGATCTAACCTATACAATTTTATATTGAACTTTTTTATTTTTTTTAATATTTAATTATTTTTTTCCCTTCTTCTCTGAAAAAATCTTGCCCCCACTGGAAAAAGAAAATGCTAGCTTCGTCCCTAGTTTTAAATGATCCGATTTCTTCTAAAAAGCTTAAAATGCTTTGTTCAAATTGTAGTGAAAGTACTTAAAATACGACGACAGTGTATATTTACGTAAGGTCATCAAATCGTCATAAAAAATTGTATTGAACAAATTATCTTTTTCACTCCAAATAACTTTCTTATTTCTTATATTCAATATAGTTTATTACTTTAATAACATTGTACATATACATATTAAAATTTTCAATTTAGCGTCAGCACCTAGTTAATGATAGACACGTATGGGTTTGTCGAGCAGCGCGATTCAGACTCTAGAAGGCGAAATCGGGTAGAAAGTGGCACCAATTGACCGAATCTGGGCTCCTTCTTCACAGTTGAACGATCATGACCATGCAACGGCGAATTTCAAGCTCGATTTGAAGAGCGAGCGAGCCCTATTATCAAAGGTATTCTAAATAATACTAGAATTTCAACAATCTCCAATGGATAAGCCAGCCAGTGAATTAAATTGAATTCACGTTCAAATCATCCGTGTTATCGTGATACTTACCGAGCCGTTTCACTTTAATTTGAAGCCTGTTCATCAAGAAGAACCATGCGACGTTGGAGCGGCTTATTGAAGGTCCCAGTTTGCTCAAACAGCAGCACCACTTGCTACAAAGTTGCAGTATCTCTCTGCTTTTGCCCTGAATCCAAATCCCTAATCGTATGTTCTCATCTTGAATCTCTAACAGCAGCTATAATTCATTTGATTTGTTCACAGAGAAGAATTTTGAGTGAGAAGAGGAGTTCTTCTAACTCAAACCCTTTATATGTTGCAATTATTCTCTCTACTGGTTTCTTTTTGGGATTCCTTTCTAATTATTGGGTTCATATATAAAGTGCAGGTGCCCTCAGCAAATGCCATATTCTTCAATGGAGATCGTGTTGAAGGGACTGGTAATCCGATCATTGAGAAACTATCAGACCCGCAGAAAATTGCTGATATTCTGGCCTCAAAGTTTCCATACCCTGTTAATACTTGGATAATTGTGGCTTCCACCTTCAATGGACCATTCGCTGTTTACAAGGATTTCATTCCATCAGTCAATGAGTTTGGAGAACCAAAAGATTACAACCCAGATGGATTTCCAGCTTCTACTTCAACCATATCTCTCTTATCTTCTTGCCTTAAAGAGGTCTAGTCAACAAAAATGAATGCTTCTTCTGTTTCTTCATTGAATGGTTTGATATATTGCTGTTCTGTACAGTGGAGCATTAAGATTCAGCTAAGATCTAGACAAGTTTCTCTTTTTTATCGTTGTTCATTTGATATATTGCTGTTCTGTACAGTGTAGCATTAAGATTCAGCTAAGATTATGCTTCGATGCGGACTATGAAGAACAATTAATTTTCTAGGATTTAGAAGAAACTAAAAATCTTTTCTCTGGACATCAGAACAAACTAGTATTACAAATGCTGCTATTTCTTTTTTATTTCATGAACACGAATTATTATAGTGTATAATGAATTTGTGTCGAAATTTTGAAGTTTTTGATGCTGCAAATGTGAAACTTTTTGACACTAGTGATGAAATTTTTTCTGCAGGTTAAGAATGTCATATCAAGAAGAGAAGAAACATGCATTTCTATGGTACCTTCGACATCAAGTCACCACCCTAAAACCATCTTGCTCGGGTTCAGCAAGGGCGGGACCGTGGTGAACCAGTTAGTGACTGAACTGAGCTTCTCTGAACCCAGAAATGTTTTACAGATCGTGGAGGAAGAGATTCAACTTCTGCCCACCACGACTGAGTCCCTTCTCAGCAGCATCACAGACATACATTATGTCGATGTGGGTTTAAATGCTCCCGGTGCATACATAACAGACCCGGTTGTTATTAGGCGGATTGGTAACCGTGTAACACAGGGAACTTGTATGGTGAGTTTTTGCCTTCATGGGACTCCAAGGCAGTGGTGTGATCATAGGCGCGGTTGGATAAGGGAGGAGAAGAGGGTAATGATGAGTCTGCTTGAATCCGAGTCTTTACGGGTTGAGGCAGGTAAATTGAAGGTTTGCGAGAAGCTTTATTTTGCTGATCAGTCTCCAGACCTTCAAATGCATTTTCAGATAATTGAGGAGTTGGATTTGTGTGTAAGGTTTTATGAGTGAGTCTATTTATTATGTAATGATTATCAAAGAATAAGATTATTGTTGGTTGGTTGGTGATGAAGATACCGAATCTGGGTTGCTTTAACAAAAGAGATAAGTTCCTACTTCCTAGCAAGAGCGAGCGAGCTCACAATCTGTGGCACACATTTTCGAAAAGTCATTTTCCGGTACCTTAGGAATGCTTGTTTGAATATATTAGGATAATTAGTTAATACTATAAGGCTCGGTCGGACTTAGATCTAGATTTAACTCGAGCTACATCAACTGAGCCAAATTGTTCAACGGAACAAATTTAGATATTAAATTATATAAAAAAGTTAGTAATATAAATTGGATTAATAAAATGAGTTAGCAATATAGATTGGATGAATAAACCGGAAAAAAAAATCAGGTTTACTCATGTGCAAGTCATGTGGCTATTTATCGGTGAATATTAATAGTTGACTAACGGATACTCCAAAAGTGTATAAGTTCCAAATATATTGCACAAAAAAAAAACTTGTTGCTAAAAAAACCAACATTTATATAAAAAAATGTTGTACCAAAAGATCTATTAACTCATATAATAATAATATTATTACAATGCACATTACAAAGTATACCGAATATTGTAATCTAACATTACACTTCATACTACAACACAACCAAAAATTGTAATCTAACATTATATTATCTAACTCACATTATTTGTAATCTTACATTTTAAGTATCTCACATAATGTTCATCCAAACGTCCTCTAAAGTTAAACTAGTTTGAGATTTCAAGAGCTATTAAACAAGATTTATACATAAAAGTAGTACTTTTTTTTTTTATCATGGGACAAAGCTATGTGAGGTCCAGGAGGGGCAATTGCCCCCTCGAACTCCATGAGCATATAGATAAAAATTAGGGTTTTTCGAGAGTAGAAATTGGATGAAAGTTCATTTAATTATCTATTTGCCCTTTTATCTGAAATGTCGCTCCATGCTTTTTTTTTTTTTTTGAAAAAAGAAGAAAGGAAATGAAGAAATTTGCAAAAGATAAACGATAGAAATAGGGAAGAAGAAGAAGTTCCGCAAGAAGAGAAGTAGTAGGGAAGAATGAAAGAAATGAGAGAAAAGCAATAAATGCTATAGTAAATAGGAGTACTGTTACTGTTACCGGACCGGATGTCGAACCGGCAAGGTGCCCGGTTCCCGGTTCGAGCGGTTCGACCGGGTTCGAACCCGGTCCGACCGCTCTAGTGAGAAATTTAGTAGCAGTTCGCCAGTCCTTATTAGCCATATATAAAGCCCAATTCTGTTATAAAAGCCCAGATCTTCAGCCAAAAAGTTAAAGCCCAGTTCACCTTATAACCCATTTATAAAGCTCATCTCCATATGCTGTAAAGCCTAACTCCCTCTAGTCCTTACCGATTTACCCTACCCTACCCCTTAGCAAGCTTCTCATCAATCTCTCCCAAACAATCTCACCCCCGCCGTCAGTGTCAAGTAGAAGATCCTCTGCCTCGAGCGCGAAATCACATGATCGACTCCAGCCGTGCTCTGACCAGATCGTGTTGAATCTGAGTAACAACCATCTAGAAGGCAGTATTCCCCCAAATCTTTTCTACCTTTTCAAATCTCAAGACGAAGCGGACATATATTTGGAAATGATAAAGTCGTTATCGCTACTCCTTCACCAACGGACAACACCGTGAGATCCGCCTTGACGTGTATATTTTCGGTAAGGGTTGCTGAAGATAAAAGGTGGATCAGGTACGGCCATGCTTGGGTGATCGGGAACACCTTGTGCCAGTTGGAGACGGTGTTTGGGAGTGGCATCGTGAGGCTACGACTGATTTAACTTTTAGATTTCAGTTTTTTTTTTAAGGATTGATATAGCGAACCGGTGAACCGGCGGACCGCCCGGTCCACCGAAAACGACCGGTTCATTAAAAAATCGGAAGTTGGACCGGGTTCGCTTACATCCTCCGAATTTGTTCGAACCGGATCGTTAGAGGCACCTGTTCCGGTCGGACCGCCGGTCCGGTTCTGATAACACTGGTTACTGTACATATACTTTTTATTTTTAGCAAAAGAAACTTTTACTTTTTACTTTATATATAATATATTATTTATTTATTATATAAATAGATACTGCCTTCGTAATATTTTTTTCAAACACGTTCCTAGTTTGTTTTGGTAAATAAACACATTACTGCTAAATAACTTATATATTTTCCATTTTTAGTAATAAATATAAATGCTTCATCAATTAATTTACTAACTTAATGTAACTTACTTCCATTTTGTGTATTATAATAAATTTAAATAATTGACTTTTTTAAAAAATTAAAGTTAATTAAATTTACTATACAATTAAAGTAATATAAAATATTATTTTTTCAATAGAAAAATAATTGTATGAAATAAGATCCATATGTCATTAATTTAGTCTATTGTTTTTTTTCTTTAGTTAAAAAAAGTATATTGTTTTTTTAGAATAAAAAAATCGTACTTTATAGTTAAAACTATTTTTTTCTTTCTAAATTTCATAAACAAAAATTGGTTTTGTATTGTTTTATTTTTTATTTATGTTAATTATATAATACAAGTTATAATAGTGCATTTGCTAAAAAAATATATGATATAGATGTTATTTCTTATTAAAGATTAGTATGTATTTTTATATTAAATTTTAGGGTATTATTTTCATGGTTATAAATAATATTAAGATGAAAAACGTAACTTAGATCTAAGTAAAAAAAATTAACAATTTTTAGCTAGAATTACTGTTTAAAAAATAGAAAAATGGTTATTTTACTTACATTTCATATTCACAAGTATATCAACTTATTCTAGTTCGCTTCCGATCTGGATTTGCCCACGGTAAATAGAAATCTATGGTATTCTATTACACGTGTATTATCGACATCTTTTGGAATCCTTACTATGATACTATCAATAATTATAACAATCCGTATACGTCTCTCTCCCATTTATTTGATGAGAAATGTGAAATGAAAAAAAGATTTAATTTCGTTGCGTCGAGACTGACATGGATCGGAATTGAAGATATAATCTTATATAAGTTGTGAAGAAAATACAAGTATAATTTTGTCACTTGCTGGCTTCCTGTCTACTTGTATAAGTTAAAAAAAAACACGTGTATAATTTTGTCCCCTCGAGAAACATTTCTGGCTTCGTCCTTGAGTGTTGTCATATATAAACAATAAACATGGGCATTGCACAAAAATTACATCATGCTCTTGTTACCATTTTTTAAACCAGTGAACGTGTATTATGTAAGAAATTACTAGCTAAGGATGTCAACAAGTCGGGTTTGACAAAACTCATCCCAACCCGCAAGACGACTTACGTCTACCATCCTTGCCCTATTTAAATGAAGCAGAACAAAACAAAGTTTCTACATGAGTGCACTCATGACCCACCCAATAAAATTAGAGGTCTAAAATCACATTTTAATTCGAATGTTTTCTGTTAAAAGTATTTTTTTTTGTCCAAACATTAAATTGACAATTAAACATAATTGTTTTATTAAAATTTCATTTTTAAGCCGTTATGCTATTATTAATAATTATGATATTAATAGTATAAGAAATTCAATCCAAAACAAAAAATCTAAAAAAATCGATACCACATAGGAAATCTCTTAAAACTTGAGACCTACAATCCTTATTTTAGTGACTTTACACTTAGGCCGACTCTGAATGCATATAGATTTTATCGTCAAAATATCATTCTGATTTTTATTGCGATGCACCGCTACCGTCGCTATTCATTCAACCGCGACTATTCAATCAATTAACTCAACTTAAAATATTCAAATTACAAATACAGTAATTTCTACTATATATATATATATATATATATATATATATATATATATATATATAAACCCCTAAAGTTAAAAAATAATATATAAGCTAAACAGTCGCAAAACCACGTAATATTAATCCTACAGTATATAATTGATTGGTCTGCCAGCTCACATGGCCTTAGTCCCGTTAACAGACCTAATATCTTTTTTGTTGAAAACACCCATATTACCAGCAACTTAATATTATACCCTTGAGAAATGATACAGATTCCGATCTGCACATTCCGTAAGTTCCGACGTCCCATTGATAGCTTTACACCTGTCACTAAAAAAGTGTACGTTTTTTTCTCTCGTGAGTCACGTCTTCCTTGTATAGACAAAAGTTCCTTAGAATTAGATATTAGATGTGTGTGACTCTGCCTTTGCTCATTCTCTCTCTTCGCTTTATTAATAGTTTAATATATGAGAAATTATTACTTACCTCGGTGGGAGCAGATGGACATTACATGGTATCCGTTTACCCAAAGTTTTTTACTAATATATGCATATATGAACAACTAAATACAAATATAGACTACTTGAATAATTAATTACAAAAATAGGTCAAACCGAGATGTGACATCTCGGTTAGGGTTTTTAAATCCAAACCGAGATGTCACATCTCGGTTTCGGGAAAAAAAAAAAAAAAAGATGTGACATCTCGGTTTGGATTTAAAAACCCTAACCGAGATGTCACATCTCGGTTTGACCTATTTTTGTAATTAATTATTCAAGTAGTCTATATTTGTATTTGGTTGTTCGTATAGACATATATTAGTCAAAACTCCAATAGATTCATGCCATGTGTTTGTTGGTCAGAAATTGAAAGGGGTAAATGGACATGTGTCATGTCTTTAGTGGACGAAGGGGTACCATGTAATATCCAGCTGCTCCCACCGAAGGAATGAATAATTTCTCTACAATACATACATTGTCTCTCTTTCATTTTTACTTTATTGTTTATTTTTTTTATGGAAGCTATCGTCTATTCTTTATACTTAACCAATCCACTTATAATTTTTTTTCTTTTTGCTAAAATCACATTTTCATAATTTTTATTATCTAAAGATTTGATAACAAACTTAATGATAATTTTTGTAGTTCAGTTTAATATTATTTGTAATATTATTTTACAAGGAATCTAATGTCATATGATATTCTAATAAAAAAAACAATCTAAATCATGATATAATATTTATCATAATAAGTCATAAAAATATAGTGTGTTCCATCTTGTTGATCTAATCTTATATAAAAGATAAATTTAGTTATATGAGAAAAAGAAAAAAACCGATTTAAAGTTATATATATCCATAATAAGAAGTCATGCTACTCATCGCACATGGATGAGAAATTTTTACTAATATATATATATATATATATATATATATATAACCACAAATTTAGTCTAACCAAATTACTTTAGTTTTCTTACATATGCCTGCCTGCCTGGAAGAGTATTGGAAGAGTTGAATTAAAAAAAGGAAAAAGGTGTAGTAGGCCTAACTAATCTACCTTAATAAAATATGTAGCCCAATAAAAGAGCCCAACTTAACATGGATCGATCAAGATCAATCCATCCAGTAAATATGTCCGTCTGTCTGTCCAATTTGATGAGTTTTCTTCACAGCAGCCATCGTCTTGGCCAGAATCAGCGCTGGAGAGTCGCCGGAGTATAGTGTGCAGGGGGCGTAGGCATATATGAGATTGAGGCAATAGTGTCCCTCATTATTAGCTATTTTTTGTTCTATATATGAATATTAATGTATATATAAATCTTGTAACTAATAGATGTCTAGTTAGCACGACACAAATACATACGATAAAATTGTGTTTATGCAAACATATGGCAGAACGATATCACGATACAAATTTCGTGTCGTGTTCGTATTTAGGTATCACAACATTGACATGCACGATACCACAATAAAGTTGTGCTACTAAGTCTAATTTTTAAAAGAAAAAAAAAGTTATTTAACATATTATAAAAATCCAATTAGTGGTTTAAATTTGGAGTTTGTAGACCTTATATTACGAACTTATGAATATTGACATATTAATTCAAACTTTTTTTATATGAAGTTCATTATTTTAATTTTTGCTTAAAAATTTCGTATAAAGATGTACGACTGAATAACTTTGCACAACACGATAACACGACACAAAACACACACGAATTTTTTTGTGTCGCGTGTTCATATTTGTAAAAAGTGGCACGATAAGTTTACCGTACGTGTTCGTGTTTAGTAAGTTTATCCCGGCACAATTATCTATACGCATGATAACATGAATTCTCATATCTAATTAAACCCTCATTTTCAGATTTCTGGCTACGCCACTGATAGTGTGGCGTGGCTAGGGCAGCTGGTCCGGAGCAGCGATCGCATGGCCAATATGAACCCTAAGAGAGAGATAGGAGGGAATGAAAATGTTTATAGACGCGTACAAGATGCATGAACTACGGCTGCCGGAGTTAGGAAGGAGGTTGAGCTGAGCTGATTGATCTTCACAGATCTGTCCTCCTTAATCTCTGCGGCAAGGCCGTCCTCTTCACCGGCGCTACCTCTGGATCGTTCTCGACTTACGGGACTAGTGTGGAAACGCTTGGACCAACTTCAGGTAACTTCTTTGTTTCTTTTCTGCGGCTGGCTGGCTGGCTTAAGCTAATAGGGTGAGTTTGAACGTTTTTTTTTTTTTTTACTGATACTTGATACCGAACTGGCGGACCGCCCGGTCAGATCAAACCCGGCAGGTTCGGCAAAAACCGTCTAAACCGCCAAAAGTAGTAAAAGTAATTGCTTTCAAATTACGCAACCACGTGGGAGTAGTTTTTAACGGTTTGGCCACCGCGTATATATTTATATCTCCTGTCATTTTTTCATTCTTGCTCTCCTAACAGACGTAATTTTTTTTGGTTGAAAACACCCCTATTACCAGCACACCGACTTTAGTAAATTTACCTCCAAAGTTATATAAAATATCATTAACTAAAAAAATTAAACTAAAATTGTTTGGGCTTTCAACCTAAAAGGCAGAATCCCATCCAAAAATTGGCGTATGCCACTTAATGCAGCAAGCCCACGGTATTCTTTAGTAAAAGGCGAAAGAATAGTTCGCTTTGTGCTTACTGCGTAGCTGCTTGAGAATTCGAGTTTCTCTGCTTGCTTTTTTATATCAGCTTTTCTCCACCTGAGATCATAGAAGGCCCGATGTGGTACTAGCTTTAATTTTTGTGTACATCACAGTTTCGTGATTAGCTTGGACTCAGATTATGGCGGCACAACGGCTGCAGTGTGCTTGGACTCCAGTAGAGAGGAAATGTTTGCATCTCCTGCAACATAAGGGTCATAAGAGATCTTCTCTTCTGCAAATCCACGCTTATATCCTTGTTAATGCTCTTGACTCCAACGTCAACCTCCTCACCAAGTTCATATCTTGCTGTTCGTCCGGCGACCCAGTTGCTGGAACTAGCTATGCACGCCAGGTGTTCGACCGGAGACCTCAAAGAGATGACACGTTCCTTTGTAACTCCATGATCAAAGCCCATGTTGGTGCTGGCCAGATTTACGAATCTGTGCTTCTTTATAGAGATCTTAGGAAAGAAACTGGTTTCTCACCTGATAATTTCACGTATACTGCATTGGTGAAAGCATGTTCTTTGAGTATGAACCGCCGAGAAGGGCTGCAGCTACAAAATCACGTATTTAAGACTGGGTTCTGGTTGGACTTGTACGTATCTACAGCATTTGTTGATATGTACGCCAAATGGGGCAGTATTGATTATGCGCAGACGCTCTTTGAGGAAATGCCTGAAAGAAATTTGGTTTCATGGACTGCGTTGATTGGTGGCTATGTGCAGTCTGGAGATATCTGTAATGCTCAGAAGTTATTTGATGATATGCCTGAAAAAGACACTGCAGTTTTTAATCTAATGATTGATGCATATGTTAAATTGGGAGAGATGGACAAAGCTCGGAGTTTATTCGATCAAGTGCCTGAGCCGAATGTAGTTTCATGGACTAGTATGCTCTACGGATATTGCCAGAGTGGAGACATTGAATCTTCTCAGTCTATTTTCGATGCCATGCCCCACAAAAATCTACATTCTTGGAATGTAATGATCGGTGGATATTGCCAAAACAAACAACCACATAAAGCAGTTGAATTGTTTCACCATATGCAGTCAAGCACATCCATTAAACCCGATGGAGTAACTATTGTGAGCATCCTTCCAGCTATAGCTGATCTGGGGGCTCTAGACTTGGGCAATTGGGTTCACCAATATGCAAGAACTACAAAACTTGACAGATCGAATAATGTCAGGACTGCACTTATAGATGTGTTTGCAAAGTGCGGCGATTTTGATAAAGCAAAAAGTATATTTGATGGGATTCAGGACCGAAACATAACTTCTTGGAACGCTATGATACATGGTTTTGCAGTGAATGGGGCGAGCAAGAAAGCCCTCGAGGTGTTTTTAGATATGCAAGATCAAGGTGTAATGCCGAATGAGGTCACCATGCTAGGTGTGTTATCTGCCTGTAATCATGGTGGTCTAGTTGAGGAAGGAAAGAGATGGTTTAAAGCGATGGAGACATTTGGACTAAAGCTTGAGATTGAGCATTATGGCTGTATGGTGGATCTATTAGGCAGAGCAGGACACTTGGAAGAAGCAGAAAATTTGATTGCTAATATGCCATACAAGGTTAACGGGATAATACTGAGTTCTTTCCTCTTTGCGTGTGGATACCTGAAGGATGCAGTAAGAGCAGAGAGGGTTATGAAGAACACAGCGAATATGACACTCTGGAATGATGGGAATTACGTAATTTTGCGTAACCTCTATGCAGCAGAGAGGAGATGGGGCGATGTGGAAGAAATCAAGGGACTGATGAGGAAAACTGGTGCAAGTAAAGAGGTTGGCTGCAGTGTTATTGAGATTGACGGTGAAGTGAGAGAGTTTGTGGCTGGAGATAGGATGAACCCGAAATGGAGAATTATCCCTTCTATATTGAATCAATTGTTTATGCACATGAAAGGATTAGCTACACAAGAGGGTTGAATGCAGAGTCATTAGCAGAGATTTTGGAAGGCTTCCAACCATGAACATGCATATGAGATGAAGTGAGCTTAGTTTAGCTTATTAGTACAGCCAAGGCTGGATGCACGATTTGACATTAAGGGGCTGGGGTTTGTCTTTATGGGCAAACACAGGAATTATAGGGTTCAACTAAGGAGAAATTCTTATATGTTCTGTGTGACAATCCAATCAGATTCACCTATTTCAAGGGGTTGTGCTAGTTAAAGCTCATCAACGACTTGCCTCATGGGTCCATCCATCTTACAGGTGAAGATCAAAACATATTTTCCCCTTTTAGTTGATCTTCTACAGCTCCTAGATGTTTTGTTACTATTTTAAAGCAAATTTTGATCTATTAGCTATTTTTTTGGAAGACTGGAATCTCTACATGGACTAAAAGGATCTGAAGCGCACGCTCTTTGGACTAATGAGTTGCTTATGTGATATGCCATGTGATATGCACTGACCACAAGAGGAACTGAGTTCTATAACAGTGCTGAGTTATCTGGGTATTTTCCTGAATAACTTACTGCACATTATATGTTAGACAAACACTTTCAGCTTCTTGAACGAACGATAGTTACAATTGTTGACTGCATTAACCACTATCAGTGATAGAGTATGCATAATGACATTGTGGTTAGTTGGAAACAGAGATGGCAAGTTTTTTTTGACGCAGCTTACTTTTTAACACTTTGCAGGGTGATATTTGGTAGCTATACAACACAAGAAGGACATATTCTCCCAGTAATCTGAGGCTTTGAAAAGCTTTGCTTCCTTCGTCTGTGGAGATCAATAATTAGATGCTCAAACCCGTAACGTAAAAGGAGGACTCAACTCGACTCCATTGTGGAGATCATGCTACTTACTCCGTATTATCTATCTTGTGTACTTTAGATCCTTGAACGAGTTCTCAATGTAAAGTTGCATAGTGTGAAAAGTTGTTGGATTTTATGGATCTTGAAAGACCGATTGATTCACTGAAGTTAGAACTCGAATCATTCTCAGAATGAAGTGTATTCATTGCTGGGACGAAATAAGAATTTAAGCTACTACCAGCTAAAGCATTATCTTTCAAACTTAAATACCAGAAAATTGACATTCATAACACAGGTAAGGACTATTTTGGAGATGTCCCCGAAGGGACAATCTCTTCTGCTGTTGTGTTCAATATATACTGCTCTTTGTCTTCTAATACACTCGGTGTGGTAGGAAAATGCTAGTTAAGCTTACGTATTGGGCCTCGGGCCCAACTTCCTGTCCTAAAAAGCCTGGTTAGCATGAAATACTCAATTTGCTGACTCTACCGTGAGAGGGTCGAATCCTCTCTCCCCTTTATCTTAAATTCTTTTGTGGCAACATTTAGGCAGATTGAGTTTGAGATGAAATAATAGAAATGTTTTCACTATTTTAACATTCAATAAATATATAATTTTTTTTATAATTTATTTAAAAATTAAATGGAATAATTTGTTTAAAAAATAATATAAAATTTTAGTAAATTACATTTAAAAAATAAATTAAATTCAGAAAAGTATGAAAAAAAAATGTATTTTTTAAAAAAAAAAATAGAAAAAAATATAATTCATAAAAAATACTTTATGATTCTTTTTTAAAATTTAAATATGAAAAAATAAAATTTAAAAAATTAATCCAACTGAGCCAGGTTCGAATGGCTTGATCGTAGGTCGATCCGACCTAGGATCTTCCTTTGTATTTTTTTTTTCATGAAAATATAAAGGGTTTATTTTTTAAAATTTAAATTTAAGATTCATATTTTTTATTTTTTACATTAGATAGACTTTCAAAAGTTATTACGGATTCATTTGTATTCAACATTCTTGAACTATAACAAATGAACGTGTATTAAAAAGTTCAAAGAAGATAAGTAATACATACTTATACTTAAAGTGCGACAGAAAATATATACTCTTAGGGGTGGTTTGGATGTACGTAATGTGAGATTACTTAAAATGTAAGATCACAAGTAATGTGACCTACGTAATGTAATGTTAGATTACAGTGTCTTTGGTTGTGCTGTAATGTGTAATGTAATGTTAGATTACAGTGTTTGGTATGTGTTGTAATGTGCATTATAAGGTGAATTTATTATTATTATTATTATTATTATTATTATTATTATTATATTAGTCTATATGAGAGTATATATTATATCTTAATATGATAAGATTTAAAAGAATATATATATTGACAACAACTACCTTCTTTACAATTCTGTTTTGCAGTTAATATTAGTCATTATGAACGCTAAAAACTAAATATTTAAACTCAATACGCACAATTACTAAAATTCTATTAATTAAAACATTATATATAGTTTATAAGATAATTTTCATAAAAAATGCAACGAATTTTTTTTACTAAGTTTATCATGTGCATTATTATTTATTATAATAATGAGTTATGAAGTATATAAAAATAAAGAGCTAATAATAATAATATTATCACAATAAGCTATAAACATAATACGAAATATTTTATCCATTCCGTAATGTTGGACGTAATCTCACATTACATCCGTTTTTGTATGTAATCTCACATTACATTAAATTGAGTTTAGATAGACGTAATCTTAGATTACAGTGGGCATTACATTACAATGCACATTACGTCGTTTGACAAATCAAACAATGTACTGTGGATGTAATAATGTGAGATTACATCCCAGATTACATCAATCCAAACACCCCTTTTAAAAGAGTTTGCTCAACATCTCTATATTGCAAATAGATACAAACTCTAAATAGCAATAACAGACCTACGTTGGATAGCGGCAATGAGAGCCCAAAAAAGGCAGTCTACTTTCTCTCAAGAAATAACCACTTAGTCCAAAAGGAAGCATATACAGCAAAATAAGGGGACTGCACAGATTCAGCAAGCAACTTCACATCTACCCTCTTCACAGAAGCAAAACATTATAAGTATCGAAAAACTCGACTCGAATAATAATCATCTTCATCATCATCATCATCAAGTCTTGCTCTGTTTTACACTAAGGTACTACTACTGGGTCTCCTCTTCTCCTGTGCTTCCTCTTTACATAAGTTTTCAGAAGAGGAGGTCTCGCATTAGCTGCTTCTGCTTCAACAGGTGTCTTCTTGATTGGCAAACCACAGTCAGCACCACCTTCAACCTTAGCAAGAGAAGTGGCAATCTGATCCTCCGGCATTTGCAGATTTTCCTGATGGTTTTCTGGGGGTTCGTTCTTGACATCTTCGTGTTTGAGCATCTCTTCCTTCACATTAACGGTCTCCTGATTATTAGTTATTGGATTCCCATCTTGGGGCTGCATAATCAGACACACCAAAGGTAGCTGTATCTTACATGATATAATAATGATGAATTAAATCAATGCAGTAAGCCCATGGTTAATCAGAGCATTTCGTGCAATTCTAAAGTTCAAGGATGTCAAATGAACCAACTGTGCTACGTAATCTGAAGTATTATATTTTTTTTAGAATTAACAGAGAATACACAACAGCAGATATATTATTTTAATGTTGTTTATAGACATATTTATTTCCATTTATGTTAATGAATAGTTGACTGATAATGGATTTAGCTAATCCCCCGATCAGATACCAACCCCTGTTTCAAAAAACTAAAAATTACCTGACACGTGCTTTCTCTTACATCAGCAGGCAAAGAAGGCACCACCTTTCTCTGGCTTGAAGCATCAGCTGCATTGAGATCTCTTGCATGCTGTGATAGTGATTGATGCTCATTCGCTGAAGGAGATGGAGGGTTTTGATCTGAAGCTGTGGTTGCTGCAGAACTTTGTATTCCAAAGGTGGTCAATCTATTAAAGGAAGAAGGATTCTCATTTACCACTTTTTCAATCCGAGTTTTTAACTTGTGGACTTGAGATTTCAACTTGTATATCTTTGCTAGTATTTGTTCCATGTAAGTACCGCCATCGCCCAGATCTAATTTATCATCACTCCCCGGGTCCAGAAAAACTCTTGTATCATCTGTAAATAAAAATGATGACTTAATAGCAGAAAAAGTGTATTTAAATATATAATGGAGATAGATACATAGATCTATTCATAGGATCAAATTATTGAGCATCACTTCATCATCCGAAATTGAATACCATTTTTTTTTTGTGGCTAAGTAAGAAGGCACCATAGGGTGTAGTGTAGAACCTGGGATCCTGAGATTCCAGAATACCTTTACGAAATGTATCTAGTAAAAAAGGGGTTTGAATGACTCCATACCTTGATCACTCCTTTGATCTTTGGCTAAAACACTATCGGTGGTGGATCTCTTTTCTGCACAAATAAACCAAGAGAAAAGAACAAGAAACAGAATATTATGTTTAGTTATAAAAAATTCAGTAAATGCAACTTAGTCTAGTCTTCAAGCATCTTACCAAAATGCGAGAACAAGTTATGGTTTGATATGTATGATGGTAGATCAACGGTCTGTTCAACTTTTTTTCTTCTCTTCCTCTTCAAGACATTGTTTCTTTGAACTTGACCAGAAAATGCAAGTGACTTTGAATTACAATACTCTGACGTTACTTTATCAAATGCAAGATGCTTTCGATGTTCATATTCAGCAAGCTTATCATACTTTACTGCTCGGGACTGTAGTTCCTTGATTTGTAGTTC
This sequence comes from Clarkia xantiana subsp. parviflora, assembly GCA_036873135.1. Taxonomy (NCBI): domain Eukaryota; kingdom Viridiplantae; phylum Streptophyta; class Magnoliopsida; order Myrtales; family Onagraceae; genus Clarkia; species Clarkia xantiana. The sequence continues at coordinate 15,141,678 of JAPTYO010000012.1, forward strand.
TAGCCACTGACAGCGCCATCTGAGTGGATGTACGAACCTCCTCCAATGATCTGTTAGCTTCTTCTTCCTGCATTTGATTATTAATTTATTCATTTATTTTTTGGAAAAGAAAACATAAAGCAACTAAAAATCTCTAGTCGGAATGAAACTTCAGTAAATCTGTAAAATCTATCTTAGATAGCCCATAGACCACATCATCTGTCTTTTGCACCACTACCATACCCATTTATAGCCAATAAAGTGTCATCACACAGTCTTTTAGGTATAGTTCACAATACCACAATATGATACTCTTTGTGCCATCTGCAATATAAAATCCCATTCTTGTTGGTGAAAATAAGCTTTGCAATATCCTCTATGCAGCATAGCAAATTATTATTATAGAATAAGTAATCACTCAAAATATGGTGGTACCAGACTCCTAAAAATACGGGGTACACAATAAACTACAAAACATAAGACAATTGACTGTATTCTAGCTGAGAATATTTTTCTAAAGACGGAGAGAGTGGGACAAAATTTAATAACTATGGTTTATACCTTTTTTTTTTCTCTTGTTCTTTTAATCTATTTTTAACTGATCAGTGTTTATGGAAATGTTAAAACTCAAGCAGCGTTCGTAGTGACAATCTAAGTAATATGTCCAGTTAAAAGTATCTAACAGCAGTAGAATGCCTTATGTGCCAAAGACAACTCTCGATACAGTAATAGTCATAGCAATATTGTACCAACACCACGACAGAATTACTTATCAGTTTACAAAAGACAGGCACTTAAATAGTGTTATTAGCTAGTGTAGATGCTTCAACATTCTTATCAGGTCAGACGAAAAATAACTCTCTGGTGATAAGTTACAATTATACTAATCAAATGAAAGCCTGAGACTGTGTCATTGACATCTAATGTGAATTCTTATAGAAAAAGCACAGATTAAGCAACCTCCAAAGCACTAACACTCCTGATTCATCAGCAAGAATAAAATCATAAAATGCACGAAATCGAGAAGTAAATCTCACTAGATCAAACATAAAATTTGCTATGTACCTGACTTGCGACTCATCGGGATATCCATTCAAACATACTGGTCCAACCATGTCCTGTGAATCGACCTCACCATCACTTAGTGTTGCACCATTCTCAGCACCAGACAATGTCCCTCCAAAAGAACTAGAATTCTCAGTAGAGTCCTGTTCGAGAGCTTCATCACCAAGCTGTCCAGTTCCACCCAATTCACTACAGTCAGTTACATCAACCACCACATCCTCCTCGCATTGCTCCATTTTCTGTCCAACTGCAACATCTAATGCAGTTTTGCTATACCCACGATTGCTCGCAGAAGGCTTAGATTTTAGCACAGAATCCTGGCCGACAATCAGATCCTCGTTACTCGTGATTGTTTCTCTCAAAGCATCCGACTTCAATTTCCCTTGCAGCTCCATGTCAGGGGCCATGAACGAGTTCCTCCTATACGATTCGATTGACCTCCGAAACAAATTGCTCCGCAATCACTGTTAAGTCCAGCCAAAAGCATATGAAATGAGTCGATTTCTTCAAATTTCTGAAACCCTAATTAGATTTCGCATCAGAACAAGGGAAACGTCGCCAATCTCTGAAATCGAAGAAGGGGCATGCTTGACAGACAGAAAGAAGGAGAAGCTCGAATGCATACGAGACGAACCACGCGGAAGGCCAGCTTACAAATATCGGTAGACAACGGCGAGATATCTGAGCTTCCGAGTAGTTATTACGCCAATCACAGATAGAAGGCTTAGCTGAAGAGCAGAAGTGATGAAGATCATCATCACAGAAATTTCAGAAATGGAGTTAGGATTGAGGTTGATCGATCCACTACGCGAAATAGTTATTAACAGCGTAGAGCATTTACTGTTTTAATTTTCTAATAAACAAATAATAATTGGCCAAAAAATATTAATTAATTATTATATAATAAAAAGTAAAATAAATAAGGGTATTTTTTCCCCCAAAAAATAAGGGTAAATGAAAAAAAATATCACGCTTTTTAATTTGTCCCTTATACTTGAAAAAGAAAACGTAAACTATTCACGTGACCAATTTCATTCATTAATTCACAAATAAAAACTGAACTAGGAAATTATTATAGAAAAAAATCGGAATTTATCGAGTCCTCAAGTTTCAGGTAACCATTAAAATTAACCCTAATAATTTTATTATGGCAAATACGAAAATCCACTAAAATTAGGGTTAACATGTCTTTTAGTCCATGATGTTTGTCAACTTTTGGGTTTTTGTCTAAAATGTTTCTTTTGCATAGTTTTGGTATCATATGTTTGCAGATTTTGCTAGTTTTGGTCCGGCCGTTACATTCCGTCCATTTTTTCCGTTAAGTGACATGGGCAAGTCACGTGATCCACCATAAACTTTCAATTTAGTCCCTTTAATACTTTCCTAACTGTTTTTTTGTTCAATTTACTCCCGAAGTTTCAAAATTTCAATTGGACCTTCAGGACTAAATTGAACAAAAAAACAGTTAGGAAAGTATTAGAGGGACTAAATTGAAAGTTTATGGTGGATCACGTGACTTGCACATGTCACTTAACGGAAAAAAAATGGACGAAATGTAACGGTCGGACCAAAACTAGAAAAATCTGCAAACATATGATACCAAAATTAAGCAAAAAAAACATCATGGACCAAAACTAAAAAATGATCAAACATCATGGACCAAAACACATGTTAACCCCTAATATTATAGTTGCGCTGAAACGAATAGCGTAGCAGCACCAGCAGTATATCAACAAATTATGCTTTTGCATCAAAAAAACAAATTATGCTTTCTTTTTAGTGAGGCAAACACCAGGTAGACTACTCAGTACTAGGGCTGGCGATGGTGAGGGTATGGTGCGAATAACACTAATACCATAACCATACCATATTTTTTTCACTCATACCATAACCGTAACCATAACCACTGCGGTTATGATTCTTCATACCATAACCATAACCATGGTTTTTCACCACGGTTAAACCATTTAACCACAATCATTCAAACTACTACAACATCATTGTTTCATAAAATAAAAGTAAACATACATTCAGTTTCATACACGAAATCCAAATTAAACATAACTTCATTGTTACACTAAATTAAAAAAAAAAAAAAAAAACACATCTTCAATCGACTATCACTTGCGATCATCGATCCTCATTCGCAATCACTTCTAATCGTGTTTACCTAATAATAAGAAATATACTATTGGGCATATTTATGTAATTGTTGAATTACTCTCACTTGTCAGTTGACCTAGGCAAATGAAGAAGTGAACGAGAGTTTGAGCATCTGAGAGTGAGAGTGAGGCTGAGTTTAACAAATTAAGTTAGATTGAAATTGAATGGTGGGAATTCCTTGGCAAAAAAATAAAGGGTCAAGATTGAATGTTAGAAATTGCTCGGCAAAAAAAATAGTGGGTGAGAAAATGAACATAATAAGAATTATAATATTTGACTAATAATGTATATATATAAGTATTAGTAATATATTTATATATACTAGACATTTGCCCCGCGCACTGCGCGGGATTTGATATATTTTTTTAATATTTATTTGTGTTATGTATTATGCAACTATCTATAAATTGCTACACTCATTAATTTCCTCCTACTAAGATTAGATAATCACATGAAGCTGCATAAGAAATGTTTTAATATATTTTCAAAAATTCATAAAAAAAATTATGGACAAAAAAAAGATAAGAACTCGCAAACTACCAAGTTGGATATTTATTTATTTATTTATTTATTTATTTATTTTTTTGTAGTAGTTGTTTCATTAATCACCCATATAACATATCAGTTCAGTCCAAAAAAATTATTTGCCACCCTAACCCTAATAGCACACTATTTTATTTAAAAATAACTTAATTAACCCTTAAACATATGTGATGCAGACCAATGTAATCACTAACCTAGTTTACATCTTCATGCGTAAGATTGTTCAAATGAGTATTGACTTAAACTACATAGTATACGACTCTTTGATTTACAAAAAAAAAAAAAAAAAAAAAAATTAGTTTTGAAAATTTTGAACTAAACTATTTAAGAATCATTTTGCTGCTATGAGTTGTCCCAAACACATTTAGTCCAGACACTTGGCCAATTTTTTTTTTTTTTTTTTTAAATCCAGACAGACATAAAAATGACTTGAATTAATGTCAGTCCAAACTCATTCCAATAGAAAAAATATTACAACTTACATGAGTATGGCTCAAGATTTGAGCATATTACTATGAACTCCTAATAATCTAACTGGTGATGAAAATAAATTACAACATAATGAATATTGGAACAATGAAATAGTAATCTATGAAAGTGCAACTTATATTCTACTTAAAAAAAGCACATTCCCCTCCGACTTCTACGGTTATCCCTCTGAATAATAAACACATAAAAATGTAAGAAAAAGAATAAACTCACTAATAGCAGAAACAAACTCTGGTAGAGTAGAGCAATGAATCCTACAGTCATCTCCATTGAGCATGGCACCAATCCAACCATCATTAAGCATGACAGTCATCTCCATTAATGCAGTCTTCTCCATATATATATAGTAATACAGTCAACTCCACAAAGCTTCCAAACAAAACAAATAGAAAAGCGGAGACATAGAAATACATACCAACTTAGAATTTTGGGAGGAAAAAAATCCATCAGCTAGTCTCTCAATCTCTTACTAAACCCATTATTTGTACTTTCACTGAAACCTTTCAGTTCAAAGTAGGCAAAACCATCCTGATCAGACCTCTTGTCATCAGTTCTCTATTTGTCTTCTTGCACAAGATCATTAATATGTAGCCACCAAAGCAAAACACTTATTTCCGGTAATCCATTACCTGAAAGAATTGAAGGATGATGTTTGCATATACAGTCTCACACTTGTCAGTAAATGTTGTGCTGTTGGTGACTATGGGGTAGCACCTTATGAGCATTTTCACAAAAACATTATGGGTGCAGGTTCACATGCCCTACAGATTGCAGCAGCTCTATTAGATAATATTCTCACAGTTCAATAAACACAATCTTTCTTACAAATCCAATTCTGGTCATTAGTGCGCTCGATAACAACCTAAGACCCGATTCTAAATCATCCAAATTGATGGTTCTTAGCTGCTCAGTATCTATAGTGTCAAATTAAAGCAGGAATCCATGAACTATGTAACATTAACCAGAAGAGCCATTATCTGTTCACTGATTAACTTGAATCTGTACATTATGCTGTCCCTATTTTTATTAATTAATTACAAAAGAAAAGAAAAATTGGTATGGAAACGGAATTAGATCCGGAGAGATAGAGTTTTCGGCTTCTGCCAGTAATCGACACACCGAGAACAAACCTGAAAAGTGGTAGTTAATCATGCCTTGAGTATGAGGTAATAACAGTTAAAACCAACACTAAACTATAAGTTCACCAAAAAGTTTACTATTCCGAACAACGCACCAAGTCTACCTGGGTAGCCAAATAACTGGAATAACAAAAAGCTAGAAGAGTAGTCTTTCTTTAATTAAAAATTAAACTAAAAACTTTACTTTCAGGGAAGCCGGAACTTGTAGGTAACTTTTCCCTAATAAAAAGATACGGTGACGAAATCAACATGATATTTGGAAAAATCTATTTTCTCTGTAAGACAACACTTTACAGTATCAATCAAAACCATTCATTTTCTCCTACACAATAGAGAAGAACCAAATAACATGCAATCATGCAGTTGAATGGAAATGTAAGTGCTAATTAACCTACTTTTATCTTCTTATGATAAAGTAAATGTGGTACTTGACATATTAATACTATTTTACAATAATTTTGTCATTTGCAAGTTGCATTGCTGCCATTTGATATTTTATGAGAAGAATATTATAGTTCTTCATTATACCTTGTTACCTCTTGAACCCAATTGATTAATTTCCTACTGCTAGTAGATACTTAGAGTTAGAGAATGTGTAATATTACATAGAAATGCCCAGTCATCAAACCAAGATGTTAACTCAATATGTTAAGAAATTTAACTATGTAGCACACACATAAAGCACCCTAGAATTAAATTATTAAGCATAGGACCAAACATCCAAAACTTATAATAGATAAACATGTAAATATATTTGAGAGTATATGGACAGTAACTACTACTCCCTCACTATCCGTAAATCAAACAAATTTTAGATACTTAACATTGGCATTTCAACAAACACTTGGTAGACAAAGGAAAATCTGCAGTCTAATTGAAAATTCAATCAGTAGGATAGCCTAAAAAATATAACTATCACCTACAAAAGACTAAATGCAAACTAATCAATAGAAAATAATGTATAGCAAAGAAACTCACAAAACGTGAAGCTTGTCCTGCACCACCGAAGAATAGAAACTTTGGTCAGATCATACAATCAGCAGACTGTTACCAGCTGCATAGGGATCTTCTCCCTATCTGCATCACTAAGAATATCATATGCAGTCATAAGCACCTTCTTGAATGATAAAATGCACACAGTTGATAGCGCGATCACAATAAATAAAATCAAAAGAAATGTTGAACCTGATTGCGACTACGATGACGAATCATCCGAGTAGTTCCGTCCGTATTCCCATCAGCCTAAGTCTTGTCCTCCTCCACTTCCACCTCCATCTCTCCTGAAAGTGCTAGAACCAAATTGCACAGACAAATGACCTTCAATACAATTAGATATAAATAAGCTTAGAAATAAGAAGAATCAAACCATTAAAGGTCAAATAAATAAGTGAAATCAAGAAATAAAACCTTCATCGATTACGGTTCTCCAGCCATAAATCACCATAACCAGAAATTTCGTCAATTCACGCTTGAACTCAATTGTGGTTCTTCAGACTCTCTAATCATTTCTGCTCGATCATGACTACCAAGTGCGTCACTGAGTAGAGCAGCCAGTACATTTGAAGAGGAGAAGAATTGTCAAGCAAAACACCATGTAGTTCTTCATTAACGCTTGAGCATAAACGAATGAATCGATTTTAACAGATGAAGGAAACGCAGTCAATTAATCGATGAGTCGATTGTAACAGATGAAGGAGACGGGATCATTTAATGAAACTGATTGCAACAGATGAAAATAACACATTGATGATTGTAACGAATGAGGGGCGTGATGAAACGCTTCGCGGGAGGAAGACAGTCAAGCAGGGAGAAAGATGCAGAAGCAAAAGTTAATATTGGAGCGCGTCTTAATCACGGACCAATGAAAATCTGATTTGATGACATGGCAGGTAATTAGCCGCTAGTTACCTAAGAGGTAACCAAATTATATAATATATAGATAATATATTAATATTATATATATAAAGGTGATGGTTATAACCGCGGTTATAAACTGAATACCATCACCACAACCATAACCATTGCGGTTACAAGATTCATCACCATAACCGTCCCTCACCATAATGGTGCGGTTAACCATTGCGGTAAATGGTGCGAATAACCATGGTTATTTGATTTTCACCGCACCATTGCCGGCCCTACTCAGTACTAATCAATCTTTTATTGACCAACCAAACACACAGGAGCTATATATTCTTTGGTTTGTATTCATTCCAGTTCAAATTATCATCCAAATAATAGTATCCATCAAATCAAATCAAAATGAAAGAAAGAAATCAAATTCACAATGACCTCCCTGTAAAATTAGGGCTGCTTTATTTGTTGGTAGGTATGGTATGACTCCTATAATAACGGCGATGCTTCTTCTTCTTTGGTATTATTAGACCGAGTTAACCGAGTCGTCATCACTCGCTGCTTCACTACCACTGCTGCTGCTACTACTGCTGCTGCTGCTTCCACTGCCACTCTCACTGCCACTGCTGCTGCTCGAGCTCGAACTTTGCTGCTTCTCAGTTCCTGCTTCTGCATTAAGCTGAGCTCTAAGTGCATCTGCAGCATTCTGTCCCTTACCTTCATCACCACTATCGTCCACATCAGCGATCTCTTCATCACTCTCATTCTGGAGGGAAACATTCATATCTTCATTGTTATCAGGTTCCGCATTATCCTTCTTTTCTTCTTCTTCTTCTTCTTCATTATTATTATTATTATTGTCATCCTCGTAATCACCGAAGAGCTCATCAACGTCTATATCGTGATTCTCCTCTGCATCGTCGTTCTTCTGCTCTGGAGATGCTGCTACTGTAGCTGGGCTTCTTCTTGGTGACTCAAAGGATTGATCGACTCTCTTGTCGGTTGGTTTTGCACCTAAAGGGGATGAATCATTGTAGCTTAGCGCGCACGTAATTGTACTTTTAAAGAAACTTGATGTCTAAGAAAACAATTCTGAATCTGGATTCACAAGTCTGATATTGTACCTGATGTTTGGGGCTCACCAACATCAATTCGCTCCACCTCAACCTGCACAAATCGCGGGAAAGATGCAAAAGATCACATCAGATAAAGCAATGGATAAAAACTAGGTCGGGATCACGTGAAAATAATACTCTCTTCTTTACCAGTAAAAGATCAACTGTACCACTATGAACTGTGTGTGTATAAGGATTTTTAGAATGAGATAAAGAGATATATGAAAAGGGCAGAGCTAGAACAAGGCCATCCTTAGTTGAGGATTTCAACCATTGGACATGTAAACAAGACACACTATGCATGCATATGGAAATAAAAAGTATTCCAATAGTGGATCCTGTTTTTAGATCAACCAACTAAGGTTGGCCTCATTTTATTCATTCCCATTTCTGGGAGAAAGAGAGAGAACCAATATACATTATCTGCCATGGTTCTTTTCTCATTCTATGAAGAACAAATAATAGTCTCTGCAGACATAAACTTGAAGTTGAGCAGAAAAACAATATATGATACCACAGAAAAATGTAAAGCAGTGCAAGTTAGAAAGGTGGAGTAAAACGCTGTCATGGCATGGGAGAACCAAGGACTAGGTCTATGATACTTGGAATTTCATATACGGTTTTATGTGTAAAGTACTATTGCTACCTTATCCTTGTAAACTTCCTCATCTTGAAACTTCAAGATAAATGCTTATTAAGTTCTAACTCTCGGTGGTTTGAAGCTAGAAAGGAGAACAAATCTTGTCTAACAAAATGACTCAACTCAATCAACTAGTTACTATCGAGTCTGCAATCTTGATTTCTGGTACAATTTCTGGTACAATAGGAGCAGTGGTTTTGACTTAAGATGCATGATTACCTGAGTTACTGAACCCTTCTCTCTCTCTTTCTTTTTTCACAACAAAGAAGTGGGACAGAATGGTTAAATTTTCGAATTTGGGTTAATGTGATCAGGATTGGGCACAGTTTATATGTAAAATTCAAGTTGACAGGAATGCTACAGTTTATGTTTATTTGTGCTTATCGCAAAAGCATATAGCCATCTGAAGTGGGTTAGTTTCATGTTTTACCGAACAAGAAGAGCATATCCCATTGATTACCAACTGAATTGTCAAAACTAATGTCCTAACTCCTAATGTAGCTCTAGGTACATGAATCAAACAGATCCTCCAACTAAGTCCTGCTTTGTTAACTGAGGCATTTTAATGGCCTAACAGATCCTCCAACTAGAAAGAAAGCAGAATAACAAGCCAGCATATCAAACATCATAATATCAATGTCTCATGATTCATTCTCTTAGACGTTCACTAGATTCATTACTTTTATTTGGAAAGCAACTTCAGCAGAACAAAAATGAATGCATGACAGTAAGTGAGACTTACAGGCACGGGATTAAACATGGTTATTGTAGGCATAGGCAGTGGTTTTGCGCCCCTCCCTACCGGAGGAGACAACACTGGATCCGCATCCAGAGATTGAGCAGCAGATTCACCAGGCTGCCTAACATGCCTCAGCTGCTTCACTGCTCTGTGAAGCCGCTCTAACCGGAAGTTATCACCATCGAAGAATAGAACAGCGTCGTTGTCTTTATAATCTTCAGTACTACCTTCAAATGCGACTTTCGGTTTTCCTAGTTGATTATTCTGAAATTCAACAGAAACCCTGTTCTCTTTGGTTTTATGGAGCTTCCCCGGCTTGCTCTTATCAATGGAAGCCGGTTTAAATTCATCTGAGAAAATCAAATCCTCCAAAACTTTAAAAACCAATAAATTATTCAATCTATCCAAATTGCTGCAGAATACATTCATCAAATACAAAAAATTACACCGTTCTAACATATAATCATCAGGTTCTACCAAATCAAACAATCCACTGAAAGAAATAGATATTCCAATGGAACAGTTTATATCCTTCCAGCATTCTCCAATCGTTGTGAGTTCCATTGGCAAAGCTCTACTTTATCATAAACTTGGAAGATCAATCTATATCCTTTAAATTTCCGATTTGTATATCATGTCCTCACTGGAACTAAACCATGATCAACCTAGAAAAACTCACATCGGAGGGTGCAGAACTTGCTGGAGGAATGTTGGTAGGAGGGACCGAGGGTCAGATTGTACCAGCGATCGGGCTGAGGCGCAGTACGCGGCTCCTCCTTGGAATTGTTCGCCATTATCGAATGAGAGAGATCAGGAGCTTCTTGATGAGAATGGACCCAAGGGGAAGGGCACAGCTCGAGCCCACATCTCAGGAACTGAAGGGTCTGTACTGTACTGGAGAGTTCCACCAGTACAAGTGCGGAGGAGACCGCGCCTTTTCCGAGGATTTGTATAGGGTTCCTCAGGCTGAAGAAGATGGTCCCCAGAGCTCAATTAAAAAAGATAGATGCCTTAAAATACTAGTATTATAAATGTTAGGGTAAATATGCTTGGTAATGGTAATTAGCTTTGGGAACAAAATGCGCAGTTTCAACTTTAAAGGGATTTAACTATGTAACAATGTTGTGGTGCTTTAGCGCATCATCCTTTAACCAGAGGTCAGGGATTCAATCCCCGCTAGTGACATGGGAATGGAAAATTATTCATGGCTAGCACTTTACCCCCTACGGGCTGACAGAGATTTTTCTACCGTACTCGACCATGCTTTTGCTTTTTCTATTAGAGCAGTGATAGTCATTCCGACTATCGGAATGCTAACATGCCGAACTCTGTCTAAGTGGCAGACAAGTAATAAAATGCAACATTGAGGGTAGTTTTATGTTAAAGCACAAATGGAAACACTAACATATCAGAATGTTAATCAATTCAGTTTCTATTAATACTATGGATTTAACTGTAATATATGTAAAACTTTAAAAGTATGAAAAAATGTAAAATTTTTAACCACACCTAATATTTGCATCATACTATTAATAATATCAATTTCTCTTTAGGGTTCACCTTTGGGGTAATAGAAAAATACAAAAAATGTACCAAAAGCATGGTGCTCTTGGAGAAGAAGTAAAATCAATATATGGAAAGTCTAAATTAGAAAGATGATATATACACATAATGTTGAACATCCACATAATATATTCATAACACTCCCCCTTGGATGTTCATAAGGGAATTGTGCCTCGTTAAAACCTTAGAAAAAACTCATTGGGATAAAAATCTAGTGAAAGAAAAAGAGTACACAATTATGGATCCTTTTTCTAAGCTGCCTCGTTAAAAACCTTACCAGAAAACCCAGTGGGACAAAACATTGGTTAAGGGAAAAAGAGTGCAGCGGTGTAGATTCTCCCCCTGATGTTGACATCATGTAATTTCATTAAGTCGACACAATTCAGTATTGTTCACCCATCTTCAAATTTGCAGTCGATAAACCTTCGGGAATATATCCGCACAGACTTATTGGATGTTATGTTGCCTTCTTCTCAATATCGTGGATGAAAAATATATTGGGAAAATATGTTTTGTCTTGTCTCCTTTGATGTAACGTTATTCTTCAATTGGAGCAATATAACCTGCATTATCTTTATATATACAAAATAATGGTACATTTCATGATATAACTTGCATTTTGCATAGCCAACTGATTTAGGACTTGATTCAATCTGATAATAAACTCATTTGATTCGTTCCTCGAAGATACATAAATATTTTATTAAATTTGTTCTAATTACACAATATTGGAGAAGAACTAAATATTGCTTATAACCAATAATATAGCATGTTCCTTGTAATTAGCAAGACATATTAGCGCTAATGTAGCACTATATAAGGTACTTCTGGACCATTATGTTCTTCATCTATCTTACGAGGAAGGAAAATATATTTATTCAAATCTATCATTCTTACAACCATTAACGTACTCAACAGATGTGTTTAGCTATGCAAAATAGCTTTAAGGCATTTTTTATAGGACACGAATATTTTCAATCTCTTAAGTACTCGATCTTCAGGCCGAGCCAAACATTTGTTCTTTCAATATATTTCGTCTGAAATTTAACATCATTAATAAATTGATTGTATTTAAAACTTTTCAGGGGTTTCAATATCTTCAAATTCTCGCCCTCACGCGATGCCCTTTTCGGCTATAGCGTAATAAATTCAACTTATCAAATATCAATTTGTTTTATTCGTATACTTATATTAGCATTCACTACAACTTTGCTCAAATGTTGATATAGTGGGGATAATATACCATAAGCAACCCGTAAATGGTACAATATTTTTATCATCCAACATTCTTGAAAATATTCATGCTAGCATTTTAAATCCTTATGGGATTTTTACGTGGATTTCACTATCAAATTAGCCACCCAAATAGGCTATAAGTAATTCATATCTTGAGACGCATAAAAAAACTTATTTATGTACTGCCAACGTAATAATATATGTGAAGGTGATTGCTCCACTAAATGATTCATATAATAATTGAGAGGATTCTGCATATAACATTTGTACCACGGGTTGTGCGTATATATCTTACGACACAATTTATTTATGTGAGAAATAATTTGTATCCACTGGCTTCCACCTTTTGCATTTTTCATGCTAATACTTGCGTCTTTTCAAATTTTGGCCAATCCAATCATAATATTTATTTAACATATTGATCTCAAGATCCTCGTCTAGTTTTATGATTTCACTCATGAATAATATTCAAAACTGTTGTCGGCAACTTTATATTTTACGGTTCCATCACTTCTCGTTAATGACATAACTCATTGAAATCTCTTTATTGTAATTACTTTCAGGTAACTGAACCACTTCTGGGGTTTCATATTAGTTATGCCTTACTTCTTTTGGGAAATCGCCTCCATAATAAGACCATATTTATATTTCTTTTCTTTACATGCTCCATTCTTCTTTAGAAATTTCCGTGGAACCATTATAGCACGCTTCAGGCGTGAGTTATTTTTATTATAAATTGTCCAACCGGGACATTTAAATTGGAGCATTTGCAGCCAGTAATTAACTTATGGCTCTCTGGGTCTCATAAAGTCACTTAATAGGCAGTATCTGAAAATGGTTATCTCTTTGAACTTCAGGTTCATATTATCATTGTGCGAGAATCTAAAGATAATAACATTTTTTTTTTCAATCAATCTATTTTCTGCCAGCTGCTTCTTTTCTCCCCCTAATGTTGGGAAAAGTTGTTCAACAATGACAATTAACACTCTTGCTTTATATATATCAGTCATTGTTCTCAAATAATTGATTTATAGACAAAATATTTTTCCCAACATTCCAGACTCATCTTTGTGCGATGTGGTGGTGCAATTTAAATATATATCACACATCATAAAATCCATATATGAGAAATTTGTCTCTTCACAAAACATTGGTTGCAATGGATAGAACTGTGATTTTACATTTGCTTGATGCGCAGTTATATTGCTGCTTTCATAATGGCATGTATTTGTACTCAATTTGCTCTAATAGGTAACAGTTTAGCTATTTAATTGGAGGATCTTTGTAACTTTCATGCTAAAATGCAAATCTAGACATGTAATTGTCTGATTCTTGTATTAAATATCAACTTTCAATATCATCATCATTCTTTATTGCATAATCTGGAAATTTGCAAATTCATAATCAACGCACATGTGACCATATTGTAGATGCATCTTTCAAAATAATATATCGGTCCACATGGCAGGTGAACGGGCCCATATTCACATTTTATTATTTCCATAAACAAATGGAATTTTATCCCGAACTTAGTTAATGATGATCACATAAAGTATTTTCCTTTGAGAGCAATTATCATAATGATTTATGGAGAATCTTCATGTTCTTCCAAATAATGTATTGCGCATCTTAAGTGATCCGGAATAGTCTGTAACCGGTCACGCCAAATATTGCATTATATGGGTAAAACTTCTAGTTTACCTCTATATGAATCAGTAAACTTCCGGTTTACCAAATATATAATCAATCACGCCAATATTGGCGTGATTTTTTTTCTTCATAATCCTGATAACAGAAACTGCATGTTTATTTTTTTTTTCATCTTCATCATAATGATGATTGTTGAGTATTCACATTCTTTATAATAAGAAATAAATATGAAGTATATAAATTATAATAATAAAAATAATGCATAAAGCGTAAAAAATAATAATATAATTTCATATAAATGCCGTAATTCATGATCTTCAGATCATCTATACCTCAAAATATTTTAGGATGTTCGGATCCTATTTTCATCTTTTCAAATCATTCATTCGAAATATTTCAAGATCTTCAGGATCTCTGTTCATAATTCAAAATCTTTAGGGATCTTCAATCTCGTTAATCCATAGTCTCATATATTTAGGATCTTCATGATCCTTTATTCATTTACAGATCTTCTAGGATCTTCATGATTATTTATTCATAACTCATTATTTCTTAGGATCATCAAATCCTTTATTTATGATAATTCATGATTTATTAGAATCTTCAGGATTCTTTATGTATAACTCATGAATTATATGATTCACTTTTCATACTTAAAGATCTTTAATTTCTAAATAAAACATTTTAGATATGTTTTTCACATATTCTAGGATCTTCTGGATCCTAAAATTATCAATTTTTGAGTTTTTGAATAACTCATGATCTTCTGGATCATTTTATAATAAAATGCAATAAACGTAATAATATATGTATATAATAAATATAATGCAGTACAAGAAACAAAAAGATAACTGTAAATAAAATATAATAAATAAAAAGATATCTATAATTGTAGTGCAAGAAATATAAAATATAAATGTAAATGTGGAATTTAAAAATAAATAGGAATATTCATAATCTTGATCTTCAGGATTATAATATCGGATCTTCGGGCGGTTTGCCTAAAAAACTTTCAAAGTATAGGTGTTTTTTTATGGGACCCACCAGTTTAGAAAGAGATAGAAACAGAACCAAATTTTTCGGAGGGTCTAAACTGCAAATATTTTTTTCTCGGTTTACCCGGTTTGACCACCAGTTTCACATAACCATGTTATTTTCCGTCTTCTTGATCAAGCAGCAGAGGAGGATGCCCGCACATAAGAGATAAGAACAGGAGGAATCCAATGATTGTGTTAAGCTTCTTTCGGTGATCGTGCTAAGCTTATTCATGTGATCTACTTTATTTTTGATGTATTCCAGTTTTTTAGGAAGATGAGAAGCCAGCAGCATTGATTATCATGTCAATGATCGATTGCTTTATTGGGAGGTGCAAAGGGAAACACTCTTAGAAGTTAGACCAACTTGTAGATGTAGTCAGTACCGGTATTAATCATGCATTGCATAAATTATTTTTTCTATTTTGCTTAGACTTGTTTGTAACAATTAATTTATTTTGGCGAGGGATAGAAAAATACCATAATCCATGAAACCGAACCCATAAAAATATTAAACGGAGTTGAATCCTAATGAGATTGCAAGTAGTAACGTTAAAGACGATGCATTGACGATGCATCAGATATATATATATGTATGTAGATCATTTTATGTGTGCATGTTAATTCTGCTGTTATGAAATGTCTTTATTACTCGGTTTCTCATCTTTGAGCTTAACCAAAGAAACTATCAAGTGATTTGGGAAGTTACTGCAAGTGTTGTTTCCTGTAAACTGATGTCATTTGTTGAGTGTTTTGAAACTCAATTCCGGGATCAATCTCATTACCGTCCTCCATCTCGAGCTATATCCACAATGATAAACACAAGCAAAGCAAAGCAAAGTAAATAATTAGTTCCTAGCGAGAATGCCACATGCTGCACCAAATTGGAGGTCACAAGTGAAACAACTTATATGATAGGGGCTTGAATTAGTTACTCATTTGAAATGGCTTTTAAAGTTTGTCGCAAGTGTCCCTTGTAAATGTGTTTGGAGCTTATGAGGATTCGTAGTGGATTGATTATATATGTTTTAGGGTTTAATACTTTATTTGTCATGCTAAATAAGTTACTGTATTAATACAAATGGTTCTTCTTCCCTATGTTGCATGTACCGGAGTGTTTCCACATCATGAAAGCCAAATGATATAGCAAAAGGTTTTTTATGATACCTCTGTCTGTGTCATATACTAATGAACAAAATATCATTGTCTCCACGAGTTTCATCAATGCAATAATAGCATTTCATAGGATTGTGAATCTCGAACTCCAGCGGGTAATTCAAGCTTTCGGTTGTTCTTCCATCTGCAAAACGAGATATCATTCGTCAGCGATGGGAAGAGAGGCGCGTATCAACGTAAGTGAATTTTTACCTATTGTACCTAACAGAAATAATAATAGAAGAAATCGGCATAAAGCAGGGTCTGGACAAGCCCATAGATCCAAGCTGCAGCAGGCAAAACACAGTATTGAGGAATTAGTATCAGTAACCAGACAGATTGAACGCAAAAGTATGTGAATTCCCTGATATACAGAAATACTGATTCATTGTTTTGAGTGAATTGAACCAGTTACATATCCAGTTTGCGGTCAGACCGCAGATCATCAAATTTTTTTTTTTTTCAATCTTCAGATCCTCAAAATATTAATTATTTACAAAAAAATATAAATGCTTTTCAATGATGGTAGCAAGTCCCATCTTCGGGATACGATATTAGTATAGAATGCAATTTTCTTTATCGCAATATCCCAGTATCAAATAATATTTGCTATTGAGGCCAAACTTTGCCTAATTTCATTGCGCTTCATAAAATTATCAAATTTCGCGCTGCATAATATCAACAATTTTCTGTAAGCGTCATCGCGCATATCAAAATTATCATTCTTCCAAATTAATTGGACTTTGTATTCTTTTCATGCATTCTTTATTTGTAAGAGATTTCATTGTTCTTTATTGATCTCACGATGATGCTACATATTTCATCTATTTCAAAATCAAAATTAAGTTTGTCCATAACCATGGTAATTATAGATAATTTAAACACTTTAAGAGTCATTATTCTCATTTAATCATAAACTTCAACACTCACTTCTGGGAGTGGACTATGATATAAATCATAAAGTGCAATACTCGCTCACTTCAGGGAGTGGATGATTTCATCATTATGTTATAAGCTACAACACTCGCTTCTGGGAGTGGAGTATATCGTCGTTATAATTATAAATTGCAACGATCACTTCAGGGAGCGAAACATATTTAGTGGGCGATGCATATACTTTTGATTCATCAATTAAATATGTATAAATTTCAGCATCTAGCCACACTTTTTTTTAATGATAACTCATGTGAAACCACACTCACATAATGTGTCATGTATCGAAAATCGAGTCCCGCCGAAATTGAGTTCTACAAATCCCAAGTAGTGCTGACACATAATAAAATATTGATTAGAATATAAAATAATGAATCAATAGAAAGTTAATAATATAAATTAATTTTAAGGAGAATAGTCCCTTAGTAGTGTCGAGGGTTCTCAGCTTCTTCTCCTGGAAGACCGACAAAACCAGACCTTTGAGCTCTGCCGCCATGTTTTCGCTTAATTAATCGTCTTGCTACTGGCGCTGATGAGGACGAGGCCGCTACGTGGAAGTAAATTTGCACCAGAAGCTTTGTGAGATCAAGCAGTGAGATTGAGACATGAGGATCGTCCGAAGCCACATAACTCCTTAACTGTCAAAGACCTACTCTCTAAAACCGAATCGACCTGCTTCTCGTGAGAGATCAAATGGAGAGTTTCATCAGAATAAACAATCAATAAACTGAATTGATTGCTAAAAAAATAACGGAATTGTTTAGTAGGAATTAAAATAATAATAATTGTTTTGATGATTCTCTCATTTGCCGTTCGCACAATAGATGGAAGATGAAAATATGTTGAGAAAACAATCACTAGATGGAGGCTATATTTGCTTCGGTGAACGACTTAAAGGGTATGGCTTCACTGGATCAGATCAAATAATAATTAAGCTAAATCGTGCTGATAACGTGTTACGAAAGTAGAGAGTAATAGAATAGAGAGTTCGAGGATAATCTTATTATCACACATAGGAGGCCCTAATATAGGGATTACATAGACTTGGAGAGGAAGTAAAATCAATATATGGAAAGTCTAAATTAGGAAGATGATATATACACATAATATTGGACATCCACATAATATATTCATAACAAAAAGCGTCTTTTGGTGCCACATATTTTACCAATGTTGGTTTTTAGTGTTATATTATTTTTGTAGGTTTTTGGTGCATGCTTGGGGTGTGTATGTTTTTTTTGCTCCAGTTACACATCTGTTAAATTCCACCGTTAAGTGTCATGTGTTGTGCACACGACCCTTTAAAAAGATAAAAATAAAAATGAATTAGAAAATTACTGAATTGCCCTTACTCATTAACTTATATTGACGACGTTTCATTTTCTTCTTCTAAATTAAGTTGAATCAGAAGGCCATTTCTCTGTTTTTTTTCTCTTAAGCGCGACAGAACAGATAGATGGACTAGAGTGCAAGGACTTCAAGCACAACAGCTACTACAGCTACTACGTCAGAATACTCCATTCAGTGCGTAGAGTAACAACACAATGCTGCAGTCAGTAAACCTGGTGCAACGACTTCAGGTACAACAGCTACTCCGTTATAATACTCCAGCAATTCACATACATCCCCTGCTGTATCATGTGCACACACTAGCACCATGCAGTAGTTCAGCACAACATACTTCTATTCGACTGTCTGTCTGAGATAACATCTTTTACCTTGATTGAGAGAGTCACAAAAAGCAGGGATACATATTCTTTGTTCGACTTTCCATAGTTCAGCAAGTTACTAACATTATTCCTGACAGATGCAGTGTTAGTTCCATCTGAAATGCACACTAGAAGCTTTACACATTTCCAATACCAAACTCCTACACCTTAATTAATTAACTAACAGAATTTCTTAGAGACCATATTCAACCTTAAACTCACAATTTTGCTTCTCTTTCGGTTAACTTCCTCCTAAATTTTAGAATATCGTTGGTCGATATAGGGGTAAAACAGTAATTCTGAAATATGTACGACTAAAGTGCAATTAATTATTATTCGGTAATAAACATACAATTAACAAGTAATCTGTATCTGTATGAAAACCGAAATTGCGATCCGTAGATCGAATAGGAAAGACGAAGTTTTAACTGAGGCACGTGCGGATCACGCTCTCATTAAGGCAATTTCGCCCCACCTCACCCTCAGGTTATGCAACGAGGTTTATATAGGGACGATCACCTCCCAGGATACAACAGTGTCATTGACACGAATCGTGCACACAATTCGTTCAACCGAACCGAACTCATACCTGAACTCAGACAAGAATATTAGATTCGAAAATAATCGAATAAAACCGCTATGAAATTTGACTAAAACCGTAAATTGGGAAGTGGTACCGGTGCCGATCGGACAACTACTATGTCCATTTGAGTCGCTCGGATTTACATGAATCGTGCAGCCTTTTTGATCTTCTAAATCACGAAGGCTTTGGACATTTTAAGGGATGTTGACTTAATTAGGAATAGGATAACAGCCATTCCTTTCGCAGATGTGTGATGAAATTTTTGGAATGGATTTTGTGAAGTTGTGGAGAAGACCAAATGCCGTGGCTATATATATATATATATATATATATATATATATATATATATATATATATATATATATATATATATATATAATATAAAATAAAACAACATTGATATGGTAGGATTATATGTCCATAAATGCACAAAATATATTATGCATATATAAAATATACTCTTGCACTAATCACAAAGTGCAATGTATCTGGACACAATTAGAATAGGTAGCTTCAATTTGCAAAATTAGGCAACAATTAATTTCCCGTTTTGCACAACAGAACTTGCGTGATGTACTTCAATTACTATTCATATTTTATGTGTTGGCCCAAATGTCATTCACTAAGACTATTGGGTCACACTGTCAAGCCCAATTTTCCAACAATCCCCCACATGAATGGTGTTTGGAAACCTAATGGTAGCTCTAGACACGTAGTTTGAGTTCAACGGTCAATACCTACATAGGATAGGTATGGGACTGCCCTTTGAACCTTCCCTTGTGAAATTATACCGACTTTACTGGCTGGTTAGTAGACGCGATGTCCTTGAACTAACTGTCGTTGGTGTAAATGATGATACAAGTCACACAGATATCTTCCTAGAATAGTTCGGTTCACGCCTCAATGTCCGTTATGGCCCTGTACATTTTGCCTGGTTCTGCGAGCGTTTCTAAGAACTGGGCCCTCAACAATTCCTTTCGAAGAGGCCCATCTTCTCACTCACATAGGTGATTCTTATCTCAACAGATTCATCACGACTCTGAATTAATTCAAGAGTTTCACCGTGTCTTTGAGATTTCTCACGAATCATTAAAAGTTTGCACTTAACCTTATCCCACTCTATCACTGTTTCACATCTAGGAATGGGTTTGGGAGTTTGACCCCCACAGTGATCTCACTCACTCATGTGATTAGGTTGTCCCTTTGAACCTAGATCTTGGGATCTCCATTCAACTAGGTTGGGTTTTCCTTCTCAGGAATGTTCTTCAGGGCTTTAATCTCATTCCTTTAGATATTTGGCCAAATAGCTCTCTATTTAACCTTACGGGTAGCGGACGCAATATTTATCAGCCGATCATTGTCGAGCGTGATATTTCCAAATGAGAGCGATTGTGTAACATGAGTCTAGACTTTTCATTTTACATGTTACAACACATCATACCATGTACCGATTGATTATCGCAACGTTGCTTCAAGGTCCTCAGACCATTATAGTACTCATACTATCATATCTTGCAGGAATATTTTTGTTAATACAACATTTATATTCAAGTTGATTCTTCTAGCAGGCAACAAGTTTGTCAAGTGTCCCATTACCCAACTTTTAACAAAGGTCATCATGCCAAATGGTGGGTGCACCACTTATTTGCTTCAAACCTTGTCCTCTAGATAAGATCTTATAATATGTTAGATTATATATGTATTTGGATTAAACCAAAATAATCTCATCAATCGCAGCATTGGTATTCATGCCGATTTTGGCAAACTTGTAAAATCCTCTAATAAACGGCATAACCGTTCCAATCGTACAACGCACTTTCATCACTTATAAACCTAGAAACAACAGTAGATCTGGTTCATAATTTCGTTTATAGGATTTCCATGTCACAACAGCACCTAATAAATACATAGTATGCATCGCTATAGCCTTCAAATATGCTTGGATGTCTGGTATAGTGCAGTCCGTAACTACGAGTATATCTCAGGTACCTAAGTAGCCTGACGATTCCATCCCAATGATTTGCAATTGGGTTAATCGTGTATCTGCTCAATACGCCCACAACGTGTGCTACATCAGGTCTTGTACATATCATTAAGTACATTACACTTCCAATGATCCTAGCATATTCAACTTGAGACTTCCCTTCCCTTTTTATTTTTCCGAGAAAAACTTGCTTGGATCCATTGGAGTACTGACCTTTCTCATATCGCTTTTGTTGAATTTTTATAATATCTTATCGATATATAATGAGATTGACTTAGAAAAACTCCTTCTGATGTACTTGTGATTTTAATCCGAGAGTCACATCAGCAAGGCCCATATCTTTCAAGTCACATCTCGAATTCAACATATGATTCGTTGATCGAACTATTTCATCGTTATTCTCGATTATTAGCATGTCATCGACGTAAAGACATAAAAATTACATAACCTTTGTAATTGTCTTTCACGTAAATGCACATGTCACATTTGTTGATTCTAAAAATCTCTATGATAACACTGTCAAACTTTTGATGCCATTGTTTAGGTGCTTGATTAAGACCGTATAATGATTTGACAAGTTTACAAACTTTCTTTTCATGTTCTGGAGTTGAGAAACCCCCGGGTTGTTCCATATAAATCTCTTATTCCAGATCTCATTTAAAAAAGTTGTCTCACATCCATTTGATGTACTGCAAGATTTCGGAGGGCCGCAATTGCAAGTACCATTCTGATGGACATGAATCTCGTCATTAGAGAATAAGTGTCAGAGTAACCACTGATTACAAATTATACTTTGCACTTATCACTTGAACCAAATGTTTTCATCTTGCGTGAAAATTCACTTAAAGTCTAGTGGTTTACTTCCAGAAGAAGAAACCGCTAGCTATAAAAAACTTTATGCAGCACATATTCAATTTTATTATAAATTGCTTCTTTAAGCATTTTGGTAAAAAAATATGCACTGTAGGATTTTTCAATCCTAGCACTTTCAGTTCTCCTGGGATAAACCTCAGTTTCGATATCGGTCTCAACTTCAACATGTTTTATGACACACTCCCATTTTCAATTATAAACGCAAATGTTTCACTACCTTGCACAATTTAGGAAGAGTTCTCTAACATTATCTGGGATGCCTTAACAAAGGAAATGCTCTTCAAAGCTACCCCCACATTAATCGTAACTCCAAAACAAATATGGTGTCAACCACACTATTCAGAAGTTTAACGTATCTCAACACGAGTTGGGTCTAAGTTCTTACGAATTCTCAATTAGCACAACATCAACATTGATCATCTGATCATTATGTCAACATAGATCCTCAGATCATTATTATGTCAACATTGGTCATTAGACAGTCATGATTCTAAGACTTCTTGGTCTTTACAATTTATCGTAGTTTGTGTATATTCAAAATAATTGAATCATGCACAATATACTGATAATAATTACTGTTTTGTACTTTATTCGAAGAAATTACAACAAACAGTTTTATTTTTATTTTAACCTTTAGCCGCAGAGGTATTACCATATTGGCCAGAATACCCCCACATTCGAAGCTAAAGATTTTTATTTCCACGTTACTATGTAGCTTATTTTCAAAGTAATGGCTACTCTAAATAGATTCTCTCCTCGTATTCTGGGTTACCCAGAACTAATCAACATTGAGTTCTCATGTTCTTCAAACTCTACAGAGTGAATGCATTTTAGCGACTTCACAGATTAAACCGTGTCTATGTCACTATTCAGAGAACAATTATTGCTACTGCACATAATTTAATTCTCTTATCAAGTTGATCCTCAACTCTTGTTCATAAAGTGTGAATTTTCCCTTCAACATCTTTTCTGAACATTGCAACATATTGTACTATCATGCACTAAGTGATGAAGTACTTCTTACCGCCTCGCGTAAGCATAAATTTCAAGTCGCAATCGTTGATATGTACCAAATCAGGCGATTCGAGATTCCTTTAATTCGATTAAAGAGTTCGAGTGAGCTCGAATACAACACAAATTTTATTCTTTTGTGTTTATTATCAATTGTAATGTAGGGATATGATTTATGTTAATTAACCTTCACAGGGTATCATAATTAACATGTCTATCATAAATAAATCAACTGAGCAAAAGAATCATTTATCAATCAATGTTCTTTCCGGCTCGTAGAGCATTACACTTAGCTTGATTATTTCCCCACGTATATCTTATTATTAGTCAATACATACTTATTTGACTTGAATACAAGATGAAATTTTTTTTCCCGAAACAACATATTGTTCAGCATTATTTCTACAATCACCTTTTTCCAAGGTTGTAAACCATCCCAGTTATGTTTCCAAATCTGGCAACCGGTGCTTTTAACAAAGCTTCCAAACTGATCAAACCAACAGTTGGAACATTAGCAACATAAGCACTCATAATTTCTTTAGCCCCAACAGTCACGTTAGTAACATAAGTTACATCACCAGTGACTGAAACTCCATCGTTATCGTTGGAGGACATAGCTTGAATTTCTGTTACACATAAAATTTATCAAGCTATATATTTTCCGCAGAAAATCATATTTCAGAATATACCCTACTGTATAACACCAACAAGGAAATTGCCTTAAGATTTTTAGAATAATGTTGGTCGATACAGGGGTAAAACAGTAATTCTGAAATATGTAGGACTAATGTACAATTAATTATTATTCGGTAATAAACATACAATTAACAAGTAATCTGTATGTGTATGAAAACCGAAATTGCGATCCGTAGATCGAATGAGAAAGACGAAGTTTTAACTGAGACACGTGCGGATCACGCTCTCCTTAAGGCACCTCACCCTCACACTACAATAAAAATAGTATTTCTAGTGCCACTAAGTAGATACCGCCTCTTTCTGTAAATGTCGAGGAAGACAGTGTCGCTAGACTTTTAACGACACTTTTAGTGGTGCTGCACACATCCGTAGCGGCACTTATCAAAAGTGTCGTTGTGTACTAGCCAACGGCACTTGTATAAGTGCCGTTGTGTACTAGCCCAAGTGTCGTTGTGTAGTAGCCAACGGCACTTATGAAGTGCCGCTATCATATTTTTTTTTAAAATAAATTTATGTATATATATATATATATATAATATATATATCATCAACACAATAATTTATATATATATAAAATGTATTATACATTATATATATATAATACACTAGTAAAGTTAAGATGAGAAAAGAAGTCTAATCGTATGATGTGTTCAGTCCTGCAGCTTTTCCCCATTTCACGTACATATTTGCCACCATAGACATCCCAATTGTTTGGTCATTGAACGTACGAGCCGAATCCTGTGTTTCTGGGCTTCACTTACCACAAAATCAATTGCCTGCAGAATATCACATATTCTACAATGAACCTCGATAATAAATTGGGTAGATTCATTGTGTTTAAACACAAATCATGAGACAATCTTTTCCTGATCAGTTTATGCAACGAGGTTTATATAGGGACGATCACCTCCCAGGATACAACAGTGTCATTGACACGAATCGTGCATACAATTCGTTCAACCGAACCGAACTCATACCTGAACTCAGACAAGAATATTAGATTCGAAAATAATCGAATAAAACCACTACGAAATTTGACTAAAAACGTAAATTGGGAAGTGGTAGCGATGCCGATCGGACATCTACTATGTCCAGTTGAGTCGCTCGGATTAACATGAATCGTGCAGCCTTTTTGATCTTCCAAATCATGAAGGCTTTGGACATTTTAAGGGATGTTGACTTAATTAGGAATAGGACAGCAGCCATTCCTTTCGCAGATGTGTGATGAAATTTTTGGAATGGATTTTGTGGAGTTGTGGAGAAGAACAAATGCCGTGGCTATATATATATATATATATAATATAATATAATATAATATAATATAATATAAAATAAAACAATATTGATATAGTATGATTATATGTCCATAAATGCACAAAATATATTATGCATATATAAAATATACTCTTGCACTAATCTCAAAGTGCAATGTATCTGGACACAATTAGAATATGTAACTTCGGTTTGTAAAATTAGGCAACAATTAATTTTCCGTTTTGCACAATCAGACTTGCGTGGGTACTTCAATTACTATTTATAATTTATGTGTTGGCCCAAATGTCATTCACTAAGACTATTGGGTCACACTGTCAAGCCCAATTGTCCAACACTAAATGCCTAATCAATTTTTATGAACAATAATATCATAATCAGATAAATTAATAGCCCAGGTAGGCTCCAGATATGAATAGATTACGTTAAATAGAAATAGGGCAATTCAGTAATTATCTAATTTGTTTTATATTTTTTTAAAAGGGTCATGTGCCGTGCACATGACCACTAACGGTGGAATTTAACGAATGTGTAACAGAAGCACCAGAAACATACACACCCCAAACATACGACACAAAAACCTACAAAAATAAACATATGACACCAAAAACCAACATTGATCAAACATGTGGCACCAAAAGACATTTAAACAAAAAAAAAAATGTAATATGTTGTTGTTGCGCTTATACCCTAAACAGTCTCTTAAATAGAAATTAAGGATTGAATCAACGTTAGTGACCATGAGAATGAAAAGATATTCATGAAAAATGTTTTATTTGCTTAAAAGTTGACCCTGTGTGAGTGGAGATTGATGTAGGTGTGGAGCAAGTATGCTACAGAAGTTGACCTTAATGAGGCCCTTCTATGGCCCTCCGTATGATCTTAAGTCCACCAAAGGAGGGATTAACCTCCTTGCCAATGCTGCCATATAATGGGTAAGCAAGAAGCAAACATGTGTCGCGCTTTCCACTATGAAATCAGAATTCGTTGCCCTCTCCAAAAACGCACAAGAAGCAGTCCGGCTGAGAAAGGCTTCTTACTGCATTAATTGACACTGGCAAAGAGAGTAAACCTATGAAGGTATACTTCGAAAGTCAGGCAGCCATTGCAGCAGTTAAGAATCCAAAGTACCATAGTAGGACCAAACACATTGATGACAAATACAATTATGCTAAATATGTTCTGGAAGACAACATAATCGCTTTAGAATACTTATCCACCAACAATGTGGTCGAGGACCCATTGACTAAGCCATTGCGTAGAATGATTTTCGAAAAGCACGTAAAACTGCTTGGATTACGTAGGGTTTAAATAAGTGGCTTGTATAAGTAATGACATTTTGACATTTGAAATGATATTTCGATTGAATAAAAGAATTGCCAACTGAGTATATGATCTATCGACATCATAATGATATATAACATCGTATTTTACGGTCTATAAACTAAGTCGTAGGAAGAGGTAAAACTGTTCCACCAAAATTATGTCGAATGTGAACTATGCCTCGTCACACAGGCACGGTCATCTTGTAAGGAGAGGGGGACCTCTACATAATGTTCAGATTCTTCACGATCTGAGTTTTTTCCGACCAAACTTAGTGAACAACCGTGCATGTATTGGTCTCATCAACGTAGCATCACCAGCAACCTAGTATAATCAAGAGGCCAGCCTGTTAAGCTCAGTTCTACTGGCCTCTTCTTATGCCTGACACGCTATGTGGGTCATGCGATACCTAATATTTTAATCAGATCTTCGTGAGGTGACGCCCATGAAATGTTTCGAACTTGAAACTTCAAAGTCAAATCACATATGAGTAATCACTATTAACAAGATATCACCACCGTTGATGGTGTACCAGGCAGTAGTGTATGTATATACAATAATGGGGTGACAAAAGTCACCTCATTATCAAGTATTTTTATGAAGACGTAGTTTTATTCCGGAAGGAAATATACCTTGCAGGCTTGAACCCCCCCCCCCCCCCCCCCCCCCCATTATTTTGGTGTTAAATTCCCCATTATTTTGTCTAAGACACTAAGACCCCATCTATTATATTATATTAATTCGGTATCGGAAGCCCTCTGACTGACATGTGGACAGTTTGTCCAGTCAGCATTGCCTAATTTGATTATACATTAATTGCATATCTATAAATTTAGATACGAAATATTGTTTTGTTGTAAATTAAGAAATATTTTTATCACCTATTTTAGTCTCTATGTAAAATAAAGAAATAATTAATTAAAAGTTTCTATTTAAATTAAATATCTACACAGTTCGATTGCGGAGCATCTAAGATCGCCACGTGTAATTTAAAATACGGTAACTCTACATATATAATATATTATAAAAATATAACTCAAAACAAAATAAGGCATAGTAATAAATGTGTATATGTAAATATCTATTATCTATCTAACAGAATAGAGCACAATAAATAAACGTGTATATACATGGCCAAAAAAATAAATTTGTATACATATATATATATATATATATATATATATATATATATATATATATATATATATATATATATATATATACACTGAGAAACGTATACATGCATAAATACCTACTATCATGGTTAGGTGTAGCCAACCAAATCAACAACTCCTTAATGCTCGATTGTACACTCACGGAGTCGTTAGCGTTGCTGGCACTCTCTACTACATACATGTCTTCGAAAATCATCTCCAATATCCCGAAATTTGCACACTTCCCCCAAGAGCCGTTCTAGATGTTCCTCTCCAGCATATGTAGTGAAGTATATAATGTTATCCCAAAGAAATAGGAAGATATTGCATAGGCATGACAGTCTGTTATTGATTGCATGCAGCGAACAATATTGCGAGAAAGGTTGAGGTAGTTTGGAGAAGAGGCATTAGAAAAATTATCATATTCTTCTTCTGGTTATTGTTCCCAAGCTTCTGTATATATCATGGTATGTTCTCCTCCTAGATTCTCCATATTTTATTATTAATTACTATATATTATTATGGTTTCCATTGTTGTCATGCAATACAGTAGCAATGTCTCTTTGTGAATAAGCAATGATTATTCATCATAGAATGCTCCAAAGTACGTATTCTAAATCCATAATCTCTTTGTTCTCTCTTTTTAAGTTGCAACCTACAATGGCAGTTGTTTGTACATTCAGTTATTGGTGCCATGGATGAATAAGAGAATGAGCGAGTTAAACTTTTAAAGATAGATTATCAAGCTCTATTATTTTTACAATTATTCAATAGATTTCGGCTTATGTATTCTTACCATTTGTGTTGTTGTAAAAGCACATGTAGATCACGAACAATACTCTACATCATCTTCTTCTCCCACCAATATAACAAACTCTCAATATTTAGTCACGGAGTGAATTGATGAATATTAATTTGTCATGTATCAATACTACTCTTACTATGAAAAAATCGCATGCTTTAGATTATTATTATTATTATTATTATTATTATTATTATTATTATTATTATTATTATTATTATTATTATTATTATATCTGGTTGGAGCCGTATATTTATGGTTATGATCGGCCCTAACTTATTTACAAGTTGCAGCGATAGGTTAAATCTGACATGGTTAGGCAGCTTATGTATAAGAATGACAATTGGTATTTTATATTTATTACTATTAACATACACTTACAAATAATTAACATATTATAATCTTTACACGTGGTGTATGATGGTTTTGGTTGATAGAAGAACCACCGGTGTAGAGTTGATTCAAAATATAATAAATTCTCTCAAACCACAGTTTGCTTGATTCTTTATTCTCTTCTGTTATCTTGACAATTATTTATACATAATAATTTAGTGTGGTTTACCAACACTTGGTAAATTATTTTACTCATCATTTAAGTAGGTCAATTTTATTTCGTATCGACTTATTATGTTTATTTTTATTTTGCGTTGTGATATCATAATCATATATGACAAATTTGATTCATAATGAATATCAATCAAGTGATGTAAGTATGTGCATCCAGTAACTTCATCTGTTGAATTTTTATATAAGTTGTATGGATCTAATTAATTAATGTTTTTGTTAATGGTTTTACTATATATATGCAACGTCAGATCTTCTTTGTTAGAGTTTTTTATTCTTTATAAAAAATATCAATTATAATGAATTTTTCATATTTAGTACATGTTGTGATGTTTATATATTGTTATCATATCCATTATGAAGCCCTACAAATAATCTTAACTTTCGTAGTTTTCACAATGGAAATATGGAAATATACACCCATTGTTAAGAGATGTTGTCATATGATAAGTGAGTGTTTGGTTGTATGACTTATTTTTTTTGTAAATGCTAGAAATTTGTATACTTTCAGGAATATACATATAGTTGCACACTTAGTAGATAATATAAAGACACTTTATGTAAATATATATTCACTTTTAGTTTGTAAAATATTTATTTTCTATTGAACAATTTTGTTAATAATATTTTTAAGTTGCTCGCCGCGTAGGCATTTCACTATGTCAGTATTTATTATTTTAATTTTGATAAATAAACTTTTACAAATATTAACAAATATTTTTTTTTGCAATTACCAAATTAAAATTATTGTATATATATAAAGATGGTAAGTTTAATAACAATTATCGTAATTAATATACGTATTACTACATACTTAGTACAAAATAAAATGATTGAACCATCCTACTTAACGAATGAAGTTTTCAAAATTACTAATTTATATCTATATATTAATATATTTAGTAATTTACTAATTCAATCGTTATATACACATTAAATATTCTTTAAAACATTCATTGTTATATATTTGTATTTACAAGTTGGGATAGTTTAAGTATTTAAAATTAATCATTGAAAATTATATATGTATATTAACTATGTTGAATAAGAATAATTGAAAATTATTCAACCCTTATCAACAAACAAAAATGAGTAGATTTTAAATTTGTAAGTTCTATATTATATCATTTATATGTCTAATAAAAATGATATATATTTGATTATTTCACTACTATTAAATATTTTAAATAATAATTAGTATTAAATATTTAATCAAATTAATGCATTATTATTAATTATTTTTTCTATGAAAAATATATTAAATAACTATTAATATATAATTGCATATTCAATAAATTCAAATAACTTAATTTTTTTAATTTAATTTTTATTTAGAAAATTTATCCCGCGCGGTGCGCGGGGTTAGTGGCTAGTTATTTTATTAAGACACTATGACCCCATTATTTTGATGTAAGACACCCATTATTTTGTGTAAGATATTAAAAATTCTTTATTATTTTGTAAGACCTCATTATTATTTTGTACCATTCTCAATCAATCCATTCGGAAAAAAAGTTCATCAATTATAAGTTTTGGGTCTTTTGACTTGTAAAGTATGGTTGTAAGTTTTATTATTCACATTTATTTTGTTAGACAATGAATTGTAGTTACTCTAATCTAATGTCATAGGGAGACCCAATAAGGAAAATGTATATAAACCTTACCGTGTTTTAAAATGATGCTTTTTGTACCAATATGAAAAATGTACAACATGTTTTAAACTAATGATAATTGATATTTATTTCAATCACTCGTCCAAAATTGTTGTAAAATACAATTTAAATTCATAGAATTAAACGAAATTCAACTTGCCGCTATGAAATTTTATCATAATAATATAATAATACATTGAAATTTTAAAATAACCTTAAATTATTTTTAAATTGAGAAAATTCAATTCTAACTAATAAATTTATAAATATATAATAGAGGCGTTAATTCGCTTAAACCGAAATTAATTCTTAACTTTATCTTCACTACAAATTATTTTTTGTTAACTTACATTATAAGATCGTAAGATCGTTTTACTTAATTGATTCGTAAAATTCTAAAATTAGGATTCTCTAAAATCTTACAAGATTAAATTAAGATTCTACAAGAAATCAATATCGTTTAATTTCACTAGAATCATAAAATCGTAAAATTATAAGAACACAATGTGACAACCTTACTCAAAACCGATAACCGATGACGATATGCATGTTCCCGCGGTTTCAGGTAACGTCTCCCTGGCCTTCCGCCGCCCTACCTAGGGCTACGCCTACCCTAATGCATTCATTTATTCCGCCTCAATCCATCCTCTTCTACTCTCCACCTCAAAACCATTTAATTTTTTTGTTTTTTTTCCGAGTAAGAATTGAGTTAAGAGCAATTAACTAGTATAAAAAAATTTAATGATGCAAATATTATAAGGTTTTAAAATGTAAAATTAACAATAATTATAAATTTTAGAGTAAAAATTGCACATCAGAGGCAATTGCCAATGCCAAGTGTTGTTGAGCACGGGATGTTCCTCGACATGGCGACCACATTGACCGTGGCTAGTAAGCTCGGGGTTGAAGTGATTAACAAATAGAAACTGAATCCAGTTGGTGTGTGAAATGGAGATCGGCCTGTAAAAGTTCAATTGTGGCTGCGTTTTGACTTACTGATCTTCACATTTTATCTTGAATCGATAGCGGATGTGCAATTCCAACATATAATAAAGCTGGGGGGGTTTAATAGCGAGTTCTCATTTTAACATAATATATATTTTGTGATGTATGACTTAACATGGCAATGACATAATAATCTGTATCTGTCCAATGATAACTGATCTTGAAACAAAAAGTGCAGCATGATTGATCAAAGTTAAATGAAGGCAATGACATAAAACAATAAGCCAATGGAGGAACATTACTAGTAATTCCTTTGTGTTGAGAAATGCTGCATGGCTCGTTTATTTCGATCATATGGAGTCATTAAGGCAATTAGTTGTCGCTACAGGTTGGTGGCAAGTAACTAATGCCATTTTGGCCAGGCCTTGTGAGCACCTCAAACTCCCCTGCTGTAAAATTTGATCCATTATCGGAGATTTGTCTACGGAGTTGGGCAAATGCACAGTATTCTACCTCGAATACTGTTGTGCCTTCAAAGAATGCTGAAATTGCCACTCCAACTCCTTCACCTGCATAATTAGGAAGGAAATGATGGATTTTGAACATGTACCACTCCAGTTCATCAATAACAGAGGCAGAAAGTTCAAAGAGATTTTGAAATGAAAATGCTGAAGAAGAAGAAGAATTAAGCTCGAACCGTGTGTGACAAGCAGCAAGTTCTCGGATGGGTATTTATCAGCAAGGGCTTTGATGATTTTTGCATATCTAGTTCTGGTTTCCGATACACTTTCTTCCCACTTTGGCATCTATAGAAAAAAAAAAAAAAAAAAAACCGAAGGATAAGCTAAGTACAAGAAAGTCACTTTTGTATGCAAAATTCTGTTCCGACTAGCTAGAACGTGGAATAAAAGGAAAGCATTGATCATACCTCTTTATATACACGTTCAACTGACTGATCCACAGTTCCATTTGGTAGCACGGACTCGAGCTCTGGTATTTTGAAACCCCAGTCACCATCTTTGGGACTTATTCTGATGGCTTCCTGGTTCAACATCTCACACAATCCATATTCAATGGAGACCTGCATAACAAACATCATCCCAATTTGAGCTCAATCCTGTAATGCACTAATTCTTTATACCAGCAAGATTAAGATGCACAAATATTCTGCTTATTAACCGTCAAACGAAAACTATGGTGGCAAGAAATCAATTGTTTAAGGTTTATTAGTGATTTAGTGCCTCTAATCAAAATCTAAGATAATACAACTGAAAACACATGCAGTACATAAACAACCCAAACCCAAATACTGACATGAACATCTCATTACTTACCTAAAGTAAAAGCTAGTAAAACACTATGAACTAACTAATTCGGGGAACATAAGCAAAAGGTTAGGTTGAACAATCATATCTTATTTTGTTTTTAATCTTGTCTTTAGTTTGATACCTCCTCAGAGTCGGTTGGGACCCCCTAAGCTATATCCATCTTATTAGCCATAGAAAATATACATAACAAAAATCAGGAATGGATATACTGCTGAGGAAGACTACAGTTATGCCACTCAGGATATACATAACAGCATATGATCCAAGATCAGCTGCTAGTACTTGAAGAGTTGCAGGCATGTAAGGTTCTTTCTACCACACACAAGCCCCATATTTTTTCTCCTAGGTATTTCTGTCCAGAATGTGTTCTTTAACCAATCAAATATGCCACCACTACTTTTCACAAGCAAGTCTTTATCAGAGAGAAGAAGTCATCATAGAAAGTGTAGAAAGATACAACCATTTCAACAGCAAGCAACTCTTCAGTCAAGCTATTTTAGGATCATTCACTGTCTTAATTCAGATGATCGCTCACTGGTTCTTTGATAAATTATGAATTTTACACATAAATGAGTTAAGTTGAAGACGCTACAGCCACTTATGATGATCACATCTTTCGTCTATTAATTCAATTAAATGAATTGAATGTCAGTACCAGCAACATGACAAATTTTTTCCTTGAAGCAGAGTGAATCAAAAAAAGCATCTGCAATAAGTTTTCTTAATATCTCTCTTGATAAAGAATGAATTTCATATCTTCACGTAACCAAGCTGAGATCGATTCTGATGTAATTCCTACAGGCATTGATAATAATTACTGGAAGCATCATTTTACCTTGATCTTTGACGGATCGATGGCCACGCCATCCTTGGAGTTCATGAAGGTAGGATCTTCGTTAACGGCACAGAGGGCGGAGACAGCTTCGGAGGCGGTCTGGACGCAGCGAGTGAAGGGGGAAACGAAGACGCGGTGGATCGGGAATCCGAGCTGGTTCCTAAGCTTCCGTCCAGTGCAGAAGGCCCGGACTAGGCCCTCATCAATGAGAGGCGGGTCCCAGGGTCTGGCGGCGGTGGATATCCAGAGTGGCTCGAAGTTGTCGATGCGGTCGCCATGGCGCATAACGATTATGTTTTGGTGGCGGCCTTCTGCGGAAGCCATTGGATGAG
Source organism: Clarkia xantiana subsp. parviflora (assembly GCA_036873135.1). Taxonomy (NCBI): domain Eukaryota; kingdom Viridiplantae; phylum Streptophyta; class Magnoliopsida; order Myrtales; family Onagraceae; genus Clarkia; species Clarkia xantiana. The sequence continues at coordinate 15,176,038 of JAPTYO010000012.1, forward strand.
GGTCTGACAGGTCAGAGTGGATCGTCGGTGGTGGGGGTGGTGGTGGTGGTGGCGGTGGCGGGCAGCGTCTAGATTTAGAGTTGTAACTTGTAACTTGTTATAGAAGAGAAGAAGCAGTGGCGCATGCCATGATGACGATACCCCGAACCACTTTCTTGACTTCCCATCCCCACTCAACAATATATAATAAAATAGCGGAAAAAAAATAAAATATTTTGCCACGAAGGCACGAACGGAAAAATAATTAATTTATGTTTATTATTATTATTGCTTCTAATAAATATAATAATACCTCGAGGTGTGCATGCATATATGTGACCGGATGGTGGTAGGTCGGGTAAGCATAAATATCGATGGCAATTTTTTTAATTATTATGGTGTTGCTCATTATTTGTTGGATCTTAAACCTTGCTTTGATAGGCCCGCTAACATTTGTAAAAAGAAGTGTGAGATTTTATTTCAAGATTTCCCTCTAATATTCAAATTAGTTAGGATTTTCAGAATGGTAATCTTGATATTAAATGTAATAAACTTATTATTTATATACATACTATTAATTTAGTAGAAATACTAGTTTAGCGTGATATATATATTTCTTCTATTTCGAGATTACTACTCCAATTTCAAATTAGAAATATTAAACTTATGAGTCATTGACTATCATACTCGTTTTAAGAGTTTGATGTCAACCTAACTTTTTAAATATATAAATAGTTGCTTTTGTTTAATGCGTTTCTGGTTGTTAATTGGTATCGTCAGTGTGGTTAATAGTGGAGTAATGAGTTGTTATATAGTTTACTTATAATCTATATATATTTTAAACTATAAAGGCAAACTTAGAGTCATTATTATTCTTTTATTTGGTGAACCGGCAATAATTTAATAGAGTCGTTATTGTCGCAAAATTAAATAATATTTATTTATTTTAGAAATTTATATCTCTTCTATTTTTTTAAAAATAATTTCAATGAACTAATACAATATAATCTGAATACAGTGAATAGTAATACATTTTTATAGTCGTCTGTCTCCAACAATATTTGATTTTCCGAAGTTGATATCCGTTTTGTTTTGTTTTTTATTTTTTACTTTTTTATGTTCATATTGTTAAATCTGGCATTTCTCTACGTGCTGGACTTATTATGGTGTTGGACTAATCTTCAATCTGGCATTCTTGCTTTGTTATCTCTTTTGGCTCGTTGTGTTGAGTCCGGTTTTTATTCTGGTGGACTTATGCATAGTTTAGGTTCTCTTTGTTCCTTCATTATTTATTTGTGGTAAACTACAATTAGATTATTAAGTGGTTGTATTTAAAGGGGCTATCAAATGAAGGAACTTCGACATGAAGAACCCGAAGTCTTCTCTCCTTCATTTCGTTTCTAGGGTTTCTCTTGTTCTTACGTTTTGAGCGATTCTAAGATGGTATCAGAGCGAATTGGCGAGATTATCCTTCGTCCTTTCGATCTTGTGTGGTTTCTGTTGCGAGTGTTAATTGCATGTTGATTTCGCAATCATTTCTCGATCGTGAAGTCGTTTCGTCGGTTCGTCTTCTTTCTTTGATTTCGAGGAGCTGCTGCTCTCGTGTTGGTCACAGATCGATCTTCTTCTTTCTGATCTGTGGGCGATAGATCTGACGACGATCCAATTCGCGGAAGTGCACTTCGCAACGAAGCCAATTAGTCCGCAACGGTTCGTCTTCCGCATCGATATTATCAGAGATGACACCAGAAGAAAGAAAACCTCCAAAGGGAAATGTTGTCACTCTGAATCTTGCAAGCAACGAGTACCGTGACGCGATGTCTATGGTGGATTCTTTCCACCCTCTCTTTTTACATGCAAGTGATAATCCCTCGGCTCGAATGACTACCACTGTTCTTACTGGTCAAGAAACTATGCCAAATGGAGTCGCGCCATGCGATTCCTCTTGACCGGAAAGAACAAGTTCGGTTTCATGACTGGTACTTGTGTTAGAGATTCTTTTGATCCAGACTTTCACGAGCTATGGGATCGTTGCAACGCTGTCGTTTTTGGTTGGATCATGCGTTCTATATCTGAGAATTTAGCTAGCACTATCATGTATTCTAAGGATGCTTTTACTGCCTGGAATGATTTACGCCAAAGATTCATGAAAGCTAACGGATCAAGGACATATCAACTCCATAGAGAGATTGCTATGACTTGTCAAAACCTTGGTTTTGTTTATGTGTTTTTTTACTAAACTGAGACTGCTTTGGGCGGAATTTGATTCGGTTTGTGATATGCCTCATATTGATGGTGATGATTTTAAGAAGCATATTGAGCATAAGGACAACCTTATGTTGTTTCAATTTCCCATGAGGCTTTATGACAATTAATCGAATGTTAGAAGCAGTTTGTTGCTATGGGATCCTCTTTCAACTGTGAATCAGGCTTACAACCTCCTTGTTCAGGAAGAAAGCCAGAAGGGGATATCAGTTGATATTGCTGGTACTGCTGATTTTTTTTTTTTTTCTAGTAATGCAGTTTCGAAGAATGATAGCCCAGAGGAAACCAGTCACTTGAGTGTACCCTCTGCCATAAGAAGGGACACTTATATGATCCTTGTTTTGCTCGTGGTTGTGACTTCTGTAAAAGAAAGGGTCATGTCAAGGACATTTGCTTCAAGCTGAGGGAACAACAGGCAGCCAAAGGGATTGCACCAAAGGCCAATGTTGGGACCTCTCATGATGTGGATGAAGAAATGAACCAGTCTGATAAAGAGTGACATTCACTAAGGCTCAATTTGACAAATTGTTGCAGGCAATGGGGGCTGTTGGTAGGCTGCCAACTTGGCAGGTGCTGCCACAACTCCCACAAATGCAATTGCTAACACTGCTGGTACATCCCTTACATCATCCTTTTATGATATAGGTAGCAATTGGATTTTGGATACTGGTGCCACAAATCATATGTGTTTTAATAAAAAATGGTTTAAATATTTGAGAATTGGCTTTGGAAGTAAATTTTTTTTCTTCCTAATGGTGGGACTTCCACCATTGAAGGAATTTGAATTTATGTTTTTGAAAAAGATAAAAGGTTGTTTGATTTTTATATGTACCTAATTTTAAGTATAATCTTCTCTCGAATTCAAAACTTACAAATGAGCTAAATTGCAGCGCAACCTTTTAAACCAATTATGCCATTCTGCAGGACCTCTCAAGTGGGAAGGTATTGGGGTCTGGAAATGAAAGCATGGGACTCTATTTTTCAAATATTGTTCAAGTGCTCAACATTTGACCATTTATGTTATTCACAATAAAGCCATTTTATCGCATAGACGATTTGGTCATGCTTCCTTAAAAATTTTTACAGCACCTTCACAAGTTAGACATCTCAGAAAAAAAAGGCAATATCTGTAGATACCTATGATGTTTGTCCCAAAGCAAAGATAATAAGAAGTCCCTTTCCTTCATCTGATCCCAGAGCAAATTCAATATTTAATTTAGTACATTGTGAAGTGTGGGGACCATACCATTGTCCTACTTACGATGATGAGATATTATTTCTTACTATAGTGGATGATCACTCTCGTGTCACTTGGATTCATTTGATGTAATTTAAATATGATGTCTCTATTATTCTGAGAAACTTTGTTATTGAGATTGAAAATTAATTTGGGAAATGTGTTAATTGCTTTAGAACAGATAATGGTGGTTGATGGATATCTGCCCAATTCGGGTTCGTATTTACATTTCGGACTTCGTAAACACGTCGAAAATCACATAATGGATCCAAACGCGTCACCCAAAGTTCAAAACGGTCCGGAAGCGCGGCATGCGCGTCCGGACCTCCGGACCGCTAAGGCAATCCGGACCGTCCGGGTTGCCCTTAGGCAATTCGAACGGCCCGGATTGTCCACAGGCAATCCGAACCCCGTCGAATTTCCTAAGTCCGACGGGGTTCGGACTGCTGCCTAGGTACCGCGCGCTACCCTGCTTACGTACACCGAGCAATGAGTCTCCTAAAGTCAAACTTAATCAAACCAGATGACAGTTTCTATCTTCCTTTAAGACCGGCGTCGAACCGCACAAAAACCGGGCTCGGTTAGAGGACCTTGGCCACCCATTTCCACTCATATTCTCAAGAAATTGGCTTTGGAGTTCTGATCTCTCTCTAGAAACTTTCTCTCTCTAGATCCTTATTTAAGCATCGGAGAGGGTTCAACCGGCACCCACCGCCCCCCCCCCCCCCTCCGTGCTGGTTATTACCCTTCGTGCAGGGAAGGAGTACGTAAAGCTGGCAAAGCGCATATTGTCGACAACCCACTATCGTCTGCTGACAGCCTGCAGTCGCCTCCCGAAAACCTGCAGTCATCGTCCAACGACCCGACTCAAGCATAACCCGAAGTGCCGAAGAGTCCGACCCCCTGGTTGTATTTAGACGCAACACTTGGCGCCGTCCGCGAGATTCGAACAAACAAGCAATCGCTCTCAACGATAGTTAGATGGAAAACATACACGTAATCCATGGAGGCTTTGGCGCTGGAGACGAGACGTCATACGAGCGAGAAGTGTACGCCGCACATGCAATGCGTAAGCATCAAGGAAGCCAGCAGAAAGATACCGTCATGGAAGATGCCGTCATGGAAGATGTCGCCATAGAAGATGTCATTGGCTTCTCATCAAAAAGACAAAGAGCACATTGTGTACCCACACAACGACGCCTTACTCATTACCATGAAAATTGACGGCATGGTCATCAAGCGCATATTGGTGGATGGGGGAAGTTCGCCAAACGTCATCACAAAGGCTATAATCCTGGCCCTCGGAAGGAAGAAGCATGTCAAGAGAATGAACTCACCACTAGTGGGATTCATGGGAGATGCAAGCTATCCGCTAGGAGTCATAACCCTACCGGTCATCATGGGGAAGGACGAGCAACAACTCCAGATAGACGTTCCGTTCGTGGTCGTAGAAAAACTTGACGCATACAACGGTATCCTGGGATACACAACCATGAACACATGGGGAATGATAGCATCAAAATCACACCAAAAGATCAAATTTCCAAAAAAAGCCGGAATAGGAGAAGTTAGGGGAGACCAGCAGTTGTCAAGAGATTGTTACAATGTAGCAATCCAACACAACGTCAAGGTAGACAATAGCGGAGTCCCCACCATTGACGAAGATCCAAGAAAAGACCGTGCACGTCCTGCCCCAGTAGAGGAATTACGGGAAATCAAGATAGAAGATCCAGACAGGATGGTCCGAATAGTGGCATCACTGTCAGAAGACGAAGTAATAGAAATCACAGCCCTCCTGACAGAATACAAAGAGCTGTTCGCATGGTCACCCAACGACATGCCTGGAATATGTGCAGACGTCATCTCCCATAAGCTCAACATCAAGCCTGGAACCAGAGTCGTGGCACAAAAACTTCGACCACTTGGAGGGGACAAGAAGTTAGCAATACGAGAAGAAGTGGGAAAACTGCTCTATGCAGGTTTCATCGAGGAGTCTCGATACCAAACATGGGTGGTAAATCCAGTGCTGGTGCCTAAGTCCAATGGCAAGACAAGAATGTGCATCGACTACAGAGACCTCAATAATTCATGCCCTAAATATTTATACCCTCTCCCGAGAATCGACCAATTGGTCGACGCCACTCCAGGCCACGAGTTGATGTCCGTAATGGACGCATATTCTGGGTACAACCAGATCCCGATGTTCAAAGATGATGCACCGCACACTGCATTCTATGCAGACATCGAAATATACAACAACAAGGTGATGCCATTCGGACTAATCAACGCAGGAGCAACATACCAGCATATGGTTAACATCATATTCGGCGATTTGATCGGGAATAAAATGGAAGCACGCGTCGACGACATGGTGGTGAAGTCAATGAAGAGACACAACCATGCTGAACACTTGCATGTGATTTTCAAAAGGATGCGTGAGTTCCAAGTCCGCTTGAACCCAACAAAGTGCGCATTTGGCGTACAATCAGGAAAGATACTGGAATTCATGGTTAGCCAAAGAGGAATAGAAGCAAACCCGGAGAAGGTAAAAGCAATAGAAGAAATGGAGTCCCCTAAAAAACACACGGAGGTTCAGCAGCTGAATGGCCGTTTAGCAGCCCTAAACAGGTTCCTTGCCAGGATAGGAGACAAGGCCCTCCCTTTCTTTGAAGTACTGCGCGCGAACCAGAAGTTTGAATGGACTCCGATGTGTGAAGAAGCCTTTCAACAATTGAAGCAACACCTGCGAACGCTTCCAGCGTTAGCAAAACCAATACAAGGCAAGCCACTCTACCTATACATATCAGTAAGCAACACTGCAGTCAGCTCAGTGCTTGTAAAGCAAAAAGGGATTACCAAGCTCCCAGTTTACTACATAAGCAAGATCCTAGCAAAGTACGAAGTGAATTACATGTCAATCGAAGCATTGGCAAACTTCATCGCGGAGTTCACAGGAATAACCCCTGAAACTGATACTCAAGATGGGACACAAAAAAATGCGGAGCATACCGAAGTATGGCAGATGTACAGTGACGGTTCTTCAAATGCAAGAGGATCAGGCGCTGGCTTCCTCCTAATCCCACCTGATGGGTCAGATCCATTGAAGTACGCTCTAAGCTTAACTTTTAGAGCAACGAACAATGAGGCAGAATATGAGGCCGTGATAACAGGATTGAGGATTGCAAAAGGCCTCGGGGTCAAACACTTAAGAGTCAAGTGTGACTCGCAACTAGTCGTAACCAAGTCAAAGGCGAATACGTGGCTAAATCAGAAAACATGCAGAAGTACCTGGGACAAGCAAAAGACCTCATCACAAGCTTTGAGACCTTCAACATAACGTCAGTTCTAAGAGAAGAAAATCAAGTAGAGGACGCTTTGAGCAAGTTCGCGCAAGGAAATGAGCAAGGCAAAGAAACGCACTTCGTCAAAAACAGAATCCTGTCAGTAATAGACAAGCTGGAGGTGTTAAAAATTAACTCAAAACCAACATGGATGATTCCAATCCTGACATACCTCACAGACCACGTGCTCCAGGAAGACAGAATTTAAGCGTAGAAAATTCGAAGAATCGTTGTCAACTATGCGAAGATCGAAGGACAGCTGTACAAAAAAGGATTCTCAACACCATACCTGAAGTGCATCACCTTCCCAGAAGGCCAAAAGGTGTTAAAAGAATTACACGAAGGCCAGGCAGCTTGTCACGAGGGGGCAAGATCCTTAATCCGCAAAGCGCTAAGTTTGGGATACTACTGGCCAACAATGAAGAATCAAGCAACACACTTGGTCACGGAGTGCGAATCTTGCCAACAATACTCAAGGAACATAGTTGCACTCGCAACAGAGTTATGCCCAATTGCAAGTTCTTGGCCCTTCGCACAATGAAGCATTGACTTGGTGGGTCCACTACCAAGATCCAAAGGGCATACAAAGTACATCGTGGTAGCCATCGACTACTTCTCCAAGTGGATTGAAGCTAAGGCATTGACACGTAGGACAGACACGCAAATAATGGAGTTCATCTGAAACCATATCATTGCACGCTGTGGCGTCCCAAAAGTGTTCATCAGCGACAATGGGCCACAATTCAAGAGTTTCAGACTCCAGACATTCTGCGAGAGACTCAACATAGACCGTCGCTTCGCATCAGTACGTCATGCCCAAACCAATGGACAAGTCGAATCCGCTAATAAGATTGGCTTGGACGGTCTTAAGAAGAGGGTCCACGCCTTAAAGGGAGGATGGGCAGAAGAGCTCAGCAGTGTGCTATGGGATGTGCGTACAACACCAAAGGAGGCAACGGGAGAAACGCCATTCAGCCTAGTATACGGAACAAAGGTAGTAGCCCCAATCGAAATTGTTGTCTCGTCATATCGCACAACCCACTTTGATCCTCAGGCCAACGAAGCAGAAATGCGACTAGACTTGGACCTGGAATACGAAAGAAGACGAAACTCAGAGCAAACACAAGCACGCATACGTCTGATGACTGCAAGATACTACAAAAGGAAGGTGAAGGAAAGACAATTCCACGTTGGCGAAATGGTGTGGAGTAGGAACGAATTCTCACACTTGGATCAAATCAACAAGTTATCTCCAAAATGGAAAGGTCCATATAAGATTGTCTCAGTCTCTTATGTCAACGCATATCGCCTTGAAGACACGGAAGGAAAAATCTCTACAAACACATTCAATGGGGGGCACTTGAAAAAAATTCCATGGCTAAAGGAAGATCCCTATGTTACAAAACTATTACTATCAAGTCTTCTTACCTTTCTTTAAATGCAACCTGAAGGAGTTGTATAACTCCAAGTATGTTTACAACTATGTAACTAAACCAAGTATCTAATGAAGTTAATCTACTTTCGTAGGTACATATTACAATATGCTTACTACCGTGGAATCATGCGAAATAACCACTACGCGCATATTACTCGCATCAACAATACAAGCTATCGCGCTATGTACAACAAACGGCTTATGTCATACATCACTGACATGTCTACTATCAATATCAATAATGAGTATATAAACGCTTTCTATCTATAACGAAGACTACACCGAATAGCGTCGACAACATACTACATCTTGAGTTCAAACCAAGATTGGTCAAAGTGACATGCTGCGACATCCTCCTTAGAGGGAAACCCCCATGTTCACAACTACAAAACGACATACTGTGAAATCCTCTTGGTAGAGGCAAATACTCATGTTCATAGCCATTCACTGAGTTCAAAACATGATGCGGCAACAGATGAGGCTGATCACCCCATCGCGGCGGAAGTCCTCTTGTTAGACGAAAACTCCACAAATCGATAAAGTATGTATACCCTCGTTAGGGTTCATACGCCATGAAGACTTATTCCTTGTTAGGACAACTTCATGCACTTTCAAAGTATGTATATCCTCTTAAGGGTTCATACACCATGAAGAAGTATTCCTTGTTAGGATAACTTCATGCATATACGCTAGCAGGAGCGTACCCTGTTTGAAAAACTCACCAACCCTACAAGTCGAGTCTTGTGCAATGCTATATTTCCCGTGAGCATATAACAGATAAAACACACCAAACTCAGCAAGTAGTGTCTTGCCACAACGTCGCCTTGGAGTGGACCAAGAGACGGGAAAAACTACAAGTCGTTTAAACACGGTATTGTGCAAACCTTCTTGACTAACCATAGAGAGGTGCAGTAGCATCACATGGTAAGTACTGGAGTAGCCACGGAAATCCTTGCAACAACGTCATGCGGGGTGTGCCCAACTGACGGATGGAAAAACGCATAGCATAGAGCAAGTAGCGTTTTGCCACAACGTCGCCTTGAAATGGTTCAAGAGATGGTAAAAACTACAAGGCGTGATCATACGACCTTTGTCCCGCCCATTGGGTTAACCAAGTTGAGGCGTAGTAGCATCACATGGTAAGTACTGGATTAGCCACGGAAAGCCTTGTAACAACGTCATGCGGGGTATGCCCAATTGACAGATGGAAAAACACACCAAATACAACAAGTAGCGTCTTGTCACAACGTCGCCTTAGAGTGGAACTAAGAGACAGTATAAACTAATGTCTTGCCCCGCCAAGACGACTCTCCTACATGCCAAGTGCCAGTGCCCTTGTGCCAAGCGCCAAGCACATCACTACTCACAACACTACAAAGTACCTAGTGTACGCATCATGCCATGCCTTGGAATTTAACCAAGAGGGGCACTCATGACACTCAACAACGCACAACATACAGTCGCAACTACGGACATCATGTTCATTATAAAAGGATGCCTATCCTACCATTCAAGTTCAATGTACAAGGACAACCAAGGTAACGCAAGGTATGAAATACTACTAACGAGTTATCATGCATTCTACTATGATCAAAACAGGTCTAGACGACAAAATCCTAAGCAAGCAGAATATAAACAAAGGCTCCGGGGACAACTCCCAAACCAACCTCAATCCAGACACGGGGGGGGGGGGGGGGGGGGGGGGGGAAAGATATATACAAAAGATCGATATGCTCAAAAGGATCAACCTGACGCCACTCGAGAGGTGTCGCCACCTCCAGCAGGCTCAGGTACAGCCTCCATAAACTCGGGAGAAGTAACCACAAGGTTGACACCACCTTCATTGTCAACCAACATCTCATAATTGGCTGACTGAAGCCCCAAGTTGTGCAGTGCATCAACATGAGTAACAACATAACGCGCATAAGGTCCCAGCTGATCAAACGGAAAACTCGGGACAATAATACTCACACGACGGAAATAATCCTCCGCACGCTCCCTCATCAACTTATCTGTCTTGTCCTCAATAGCAGCACTAAAGGCAGGGGTACTCAGATACTCAACAAAGCCTGCTTCCACTCCTTCCTTACGAGCGGTCTCACGTACAGCAACCAACGATGTCTCGTGCGTATTAAGATCATCAGTGACCTTCTTCTCAAGAGCAATCATCTCAGTCTCAAGCTCCGAAATTCGAGCCTGACGTGCATTGAAACGAGCCTCAGATTCGGCGGTCTTCGAACCAAGTACACGCACCTTCTCTTCAAACTGTGTAAGTTCACAACATGTGGCATTACACTTGTCAACAGCTGCCTTCTTCTGACTTGAAAGTTCCATCACAAAGGACGACATGTTAACCATGTGTGCAACAGCCTGAAATGCAGTACGATAAAAACAAAGGCATAAGACTTACACAGCCAAGGAACACATTGACACAGGTAACAAAAATGAGAAGTTTGGTAACTCACTGGAGCGAACCCAGCCAAAGAACTCTCCACATAGGCCTCAGCCTCTTCGTCAGTCGACGGACAGGTATGTCGGTCACCCGGAGGAACGCACCTACGAAGCACACGCACACCAACTTATGGTGTGTTAAGCTTAGAATCCTTTGGAAAATGAACACCACCATTGGCAAAGGGAGTCCATTTATCCCCAGAGATATCGCCCTCCAAAGGACGAATCAGGTGGTAACACCTCAATGCAGGAAGTGCCGAAAGGAAAACAATAAGGAAATATGAGAGCCATAAACAGAAAAACACAAAAATACAACAAAGTATGCAATACACACCTCGACGGGAAGGATGCTCCTCCGCGGGACGCTCCCTCGACCGAGGGTCAGAAGGCGCCACACCACGATGTTCAACTCCTTTCCCTTTATCACGAGAAGGAGTTTGGACAGTCGCACTCGGCTTGGAGCGCTTAGGATCGCTTGAGGTATGCGCCCCAGCGGCGGACCTTTTGGCAGGAGCAGTGGAGTCAGGAACTGCGACAATACGCTCAGTCACGTGCGCTGAGCGACCTGCGAACAAAGGCAAGGTGAAAATAACGAATCGAGAAAATAACAAAGTTAGAGGAAGCCACAAGGATACATCTTACCCATAGGTCCATTCCCGCGACCGTATCCAGAGGCTGCATGGGTCACGGGGGCAGGGGACGAAGTAGTCCCGCCAGCAGGAGAAGTACCGCGTGCAGACACCGCATGCAGAGTCGAACTTTTTCCAACAAACCAATCTTCAACTCGACACCGTGAAAAAGTTACAAAGGTTGTCGACACCCGACTCATCGTTGTCATCAAAACATAAAGTAGCCTGAGGGGTGAGAAGAAGATACTTACTCATGATGGTGACTCCAACGAAAGGACTAATGCGAGCAAAAACCACATCGACCTGCAACCTGAAATACGGCCAACAGTCAGATCAATGCTCAGTAGTCTACAAACGACGAACACTCTGCATATATCAACCACTATGACAACATCCGCCCTATGACTACGTCAGTCTTATGGATACAACATGCATGACAATGGATAAAGAAAAAATTCTAAGTGTTGGAGCAAGCGCGCACATACAAGCGCGCGCATACTCAGCTAGCACGCGTATGGATGGTAACATGGTCATGAAACAAAGAGCCAATCAATGAATATTTTCTAAGTATTCCACCATGTCAGCAGTCGACATATGACAAGGTGTCGACTATCAATGAATATTTTCTAAGTGTTCCACCATGGTAGCAGTCAACATATAAAAAAAGTGTCGACTATCAAGAAATACTTTCTAAGTATTTTCCTATGTCGGCAATCAACGGCAGCCGACAAAGATCAGATAACGAAAATCATGGTAGCGATCATCAAATATCTCAAAAATATTTGCTAAGTATTTTATCATGATTGCAGACAGCGTACGATGCTCAATAAACAAGGAACAATATGCAACAACCAACATACAACGACCAACAACTATGTCCGTACATCGACTAACAATCAATATTAAGCATGTCAAAACACCATTCAAATCATGGTGCAACATGTTGACAATGATCACTATGCATAAGGGAAGTTTAACAACTTATTTCCATTTTTCTAAAAATTTCAGCACTTAGTAAATTTTTGGCCGATTTGAGAAACTAACTACTATGGAGAATTTTATCAAACAGCTTATGTGCATGTTAAGGTAATCAAATTCATGAAGGTTTCAAGGGTAAATCAAGACTAAGCAAGGTCGTAAAAAGACTAGCCATATACGGAATTGGACTCACCTCGTCGAGACGATCAAACCACCGAGCAAACCGCCACGAACCACCGCTCGAAATCTCACGCGCCGCCGAGGGAGTCATGCGCCGCCGCCGAGGGAGTCACGCGCTGCCGCCAGTGGTGAAGGTGCTGCCGTCGTTCCGTCCAAGATCACCGCCAGAGTCCGCCTTTTACTCCAAAGTATCTTCTTCTTCAAGAAATGAGAGGATTCTAAAAACTACTAAGGGTGGAGGATTAATCAATGGGTATTCTCTCTCCTATATCTATCCACAATTATCTATGGGTATTTCCTAAAACTTTTACTATTTCTTGTTAAGTCTCTAAAATGGCATGACTATGTGTTGTTATCTCCTTTTTACAACACTTAGTATTTTTTAGGCTCACTTTAGCAATCATGACTACAAGTTATGCGCACATAATCTAGTGCGCACTACGTCATCTCATAATGCATGATGCATATCATTACATAATCATTTTCATGATTCAATTATTGACTACATGTCCACATCATTTATATCATGTCATCACATCCATGTTAGCATCATAGACCATGATTGCACACATCCATGAAAATTATTGCTTAAGTCCATTATCATATGTACATGTCTATTGTTCATTGTTATATGCATACTGCTTGTTGCACTAACCCTGTCAGCAGTTAAAAAGTCTCCCGACAAGATTTAAAGTGGATTAAAATCAAGGCATCCGCGCCCAATTGTCAAACAAGCCACCCCTGAGGTCAGCACCGAACCTAAATTGGGCTTATATCCTATCTTAAAATAGAGTCAAGTATGGTCTGAACCGTTACTTGACTCGGGGGCAAGTGATGGATATCTGCCCATTTCGAGTTTGTATTTACATTCCGGACTTCGTAAACACGTCGAAAATCACATAACGGATCCAAACGCGTCACCCGAGGTTCAAAACGGTCCGGAAGTGCGGCATGCGCGTCCGGTCCGGACCTTCGGATTGCTGGCAATCCGGACCGTCCGGGTTGCCCTTAGGCAATCCGAACGGCCCGGATTGTCCACAGGCAATCCGAACCCCGTCGAATTGCCTAAGTCCGACGGGGTTCGGACTGCTGCCTAGGTACCGTGCGCTACCCTGCTTACATACACCGAGCAAGGAGTCTCCCAAAGTCAAACTTAATCAAACCAGACGACGGTTCCTATCTTCCTTTAAGACCGGCGTTGAACCGCACAAAAACCGGGCTCGGTTCTAAGGTTGCCTATAAATAGGGACCTTAGCCACCCATTTCCACTCATATTCTCAAGAAATTGGCTTTGGATCTCTGACCTCTCTCTAGAAACTTTCTCTCTATAGATTCTTATTTAAGCATCGAAGAGGGTTCAATCGGCACCAGCCCCCCCCCCCCCCCCCCCCCCCCCCCCCCCCCCCCCCCCCCCCCCCCCGTGTTGGTTATTGCCCTTCGTGCAGGGAAGGACGTAAAGCCGGCAAGGCGCGTATTGTCGAAAACCCACTATCGTCCACTGACAGCCTGCAGTCGCCTCCCGACAACCCGCAGTCATCGTCCAACGACCCGACTCAAGCATAACCCGAAGTGCCGAAGAGTCCGACCCCCCGGTTGGATTTGGACGCAACAGTGGTGAATTTTTTAGTGACAACATTAACAACTTTTTGACCCAAAAAGGAATTTTGCATCAAATTTCTTGCTCTTATACACTTCAACAAAATGGAAGGGTAGAGAGGAAGCATAAACATTTGTTAGAAGTAGCCAGAGCTCTTAAATTGCAGACCTTTTTACCTAATGTATTCTGGGGTGAATGTGTTTTGACTGCTTGTTACTTAATCAATATGATGCCTACAAAGGTTCTAAATGGTAAATCCTCCATTGAAGTTTGTTTAATAAAATGCCTTCTTTTCTGAGAGTCTTTGATTGCCTCTACTTTGGTAAGAATTTACTGGTGACTGACAAGCTTTCCTCAAGAGCTATATCCTCCGTTTTTTTGGGTTATTCCCAAACTAAAAAGGGTTATAGAATTTATGATTTCTCTAGCCATAATTTTTTTGTTAGCAGAGATGTTGTTTTTAGAGCGGATATTTTTCCTTTTCAAGCCAGAAAGCTTGATCAGATGTCTATATTCTTTGAACATGAGTTTTTTTGAGGATATCTCCAATGATCTTACTGACATTACTCATTATGAGGAGATAGATCCTAGCCTTTTCATTGTTGAGAATTTGATGCCCAACCATCAAATGATGAGTCAAAAGATGACTCTGATGATAACACACCAAATGATGAGGGCTTTATACCTTCTGATGGTGATTCCGACACCACTCATATTTTCCAGCCAGATTTAAGAGTGAGCAAGTCTGGGAGGACAATCAAGCCTTCTATTTGAAAAAAGGATTATGTCATGACTTGTTCTTCTTCTGAGCATTTTCTTAGCAATTATATTTCTTATGATAGTTTATCTTCTTCTTACCAATGTTTCCTAACATCATTCTCTGAGATTGTGGAACCTGATAGCTATACAGAGGCTGCTGAGGACCCAGCTTGGGTACAAGCCATGAAAGATGAAATCTTAGCACTTGAGAAAAATGGCACTTGAGAAAAATGGTACTTGAGAATTGGTCTCATTACCAAAAGGTAAGGTTGCATTTGGGTATAAGTGGGTTTATAAACTCAAGTATAGATCTGAAGGTAGCCTAGAAATAGGGTTAATAACTAAAAAACTGTCCAAGGTTTACCCTATGTTAAAATTAGATGTCTGAAGTTTAAAATGTTAAAATGGACTATCCCATGTTTCATTTTTGTTGAAATTTGGTGTCTTTGTGCGTCTTTTCATCTTCATTCCATCATTTTCATCAACCCACCAACCCACTCATAATCAATCACTCTTTACTTTTCACAAAATCGTCAAATTTCACCTAAAAATTGAACATTAAAAAAAAAGTTTCTAGAAGAGTGGTATAGAGCCATTTTCCAAGGACAATAGAGCGAGATTTACTTGCCCGGATGTGACCAACTTTTTAGGTGACGGTCACGGCAAGATGACGAGAAGGGAGTGTGTATGAGAGCTCGAATTTGAAAGAAGGTTTCGTCGGAATTGACTTCTCTAAAGTAATCACACCGAGACACCAAATTTCATCAAAAATGAAACTTGGGACAGTCCATTTTAACATTTCAAACTTCAGACACCTAATTTTAACATAGAGTAAACCTTGGACCGTTTTTTAGTTAATATATAAAGCCAGGTTAGTTGCAAAAGATTATAAGCAAAAATTTGAGATTGATTACTATGAAACCTTCTCCCATGTTGTTAGAATAAATATTGTCAGGAATGTTCTTGTATTGGTTTCTATTTTTCAATGACCTCTTTTCCAAATGGATGTTTACAATGCCTTCTTGCAATGTGATTTAGATGAAGAGTTTTTCATGGCAGTTCCTGAGGGTTTTGGTAATCAGGGGGGATGGTTTGGAAATTACACATATCCCTATGGGCTAGTCTAATTGACCTAGCCCAGGCTAGCCCAAGGCTAGGGGGTCGCCTGCAACCCCGAGTAAATTTTACGACTAGGTCAATTGGTTTCAATTTTACGACTAAACTGAACAAAATAATAGTTATTGATGTATTAGAAGGACTAAATTGAACAAAATTAAAAGTTTAGAGTGGGTCACGTGACTTGCACATGCGATTTAACGGTAAAAAAACTAATGGAACACTAACGGACAACTAAGGGATATACTAAAAACATAATTTCTTGAAACATTTGGTACCAAAAGTAGACGAAAAAAAAAAAGGTTAAGAACCTATAAAGTATAAACTGTCTGAAGTTTGCCCCACGTGAGATTTTGATTTTTGAATTTTAAAATGTTGATATTGAATATCTGAAGTTTCACTTTTATTGAAATTTGGTTTTCCATCCAAATTTGCTGTTAGATTTGAAGGAATGATGTAAAAAATCGAAATTGCCCCTTATACTATTATGTCCGGCCAGCCACCACCCAACTCTGGCCGGCCACCACCCTACTCCGGCCGGCCACCACCAACTAGGGGCAATTCTGGAATTTTTTTTATTAAGTCATGTGCTTGTCACATGACTACATTCTGTTAATTTTAACTGCAAATTTAGATTGAGACATCAAATTTCAACAAAACTGAAACTTCAGACATTCAATATCAACATTTGAAACTTCAAACACCAAAATCTCACATAGAGCAAACTTCAGACAATTTATAAATTCTTAATTAGTTAATTCAAAAAAATATATGGTATCAAAAGCGAATTTCGGTCAAACATATGAACTAAAAGTACATTTAACCCATTTTTTAATGACTTACACCCTAAAAGACACCAAGGCATACCAGCAAAGTCCGTCAGGTCGCTTTTTATCTTGGATTGTGCAACTCAAAGCAAAGCCATCTTTCAGGCCTTTAGCTGTTATAGCGCACAATTTATGACAGCAATAAACATCTTATGACAACAATAAACATCTGACAAGAACAAAAACAAAAGAAGCAAATATTTGTTACGTCTTACATGAACAAACTTTTCATGCATCTTCCGATTACCGCATTTTTTAATTCTATCAAATAGTAGGAGGATCTGTACTAAACAGTATGTTTATCCCAGCATTTATACGGGGGAGAGGGGAAATGGGAGCTAAAACCCCATACAAATCCTTTTGCAAAAAGCTTAGACCGAGATACCGTAGTTACTGATTTTGGAGACCTCCTTCTTTAGGTCATTTCTTTCCCGCTTTGCCTCGGATGCTAGTTTTGATACCTGCAATACACAGTAGAACTGTAACTAACCAAAACATGGATGCGACGAGCATTTCATTAAATGTGCCAAAATAGCACAGGACTGGTGAAGTTTGTTTTAATGAACTTCCATGAATTTGGGCTTCAGAATGGAGCTTCATATTGATCACGAATCTTTGTTGAATGACAGATACGAGTAGTGACATCACAGAGAGCAGATACTGCCTGCCTATAATGCATTCTAACTTTGCAGTAAATTTGTGCAACTAGCATCTACATATTGTCATATTCAGCTAGCTACAAATAGAACATTAAAAATAAAATGCTTTACCTGCTAGTGCATCTATCTACTCAGATACCACATAGTAACTTTAGATAGATTTAGATACATCTAGCAACTACAGTTTACTAAGAAAAACTAACCTGCGATCTGAATTGAGAAGCTTCTCTCCTAGGAAGTTCAGTGATAATATCTTTCAGACCTGAACAGTAACGATTAAATGGCAACATAATCACCACGCATCTAAGGGACAGCAGAAATCATTTCCAAGTAGGAAGAAAAGGAAAGTTCCGTACCTGCAGCCTTTCTTTCAATCTTATAAACTGATCGGATCTGACTTTGGATATGCTTTCCTGCTTGTCTGTAACAAAGGAGGAAGTTCAACAATTAACTAAAAGATAGCTTCTGGGACATAATCAAATAAACAGTAAATGCTTGCAACTGCATGCAAACCTGAGTTTCGTCCTTCCACGGGTCATTTCCTCTTCTGCTAGTCGTGCTCTTCTCTGCAAGATTAGTGTAATTAACTTTTATGGGAGGTCAGGCTAGAAAAAACTATAAGAGTTAGACACTATCATTGAAATCTTTTTTCTTTCCACTATAGAAAACAAATTAGTTATTTTGAGTACTTGGATTTAACTAAAAAACTAATTCTCACCTCCAGCTTCTGACTATCAGCCTTAAGGAGATCAATCGATTGGCGTAGCTCTTTTACTTTAGCATCAGCTCTAGATAGCATTGACTGCGAAAAGAACAATTCTATTACTAATTGCAACAAGATTCAGGAATTCACAGAATTTCAACAGGCTTCACATTGTGACGCATGACTAAGCAGACTAAAAGAGCCATTTAAACAGCACATCAGGAAGTACAATACTTCATCAATCATTGCTACAACATATATATAAATTTTAAGTTACAACTTTCATGCGATGACATGGAATGCAGTAGCAGGAATCTGCAATTGTGTTCATGGAAGTTAGAGCATTCACAATGGTTTTACTTAACATTTCATATCATTCCTTAAATGTGGGTTCATCATGTTTTTATTTGTAATAATGTATGAAGAAAGTTGCCACAATGGTTTATTTTTCCATGGTGCATTACTTAAGTTTAAGTAATGCAATATGTTGCCACATTATTATATGTCATATTTTTTAATATAAAATTAATTCATTTCATGATTAATGTTAATAGTTCATTTCATAATTAATACTCATAGTTTATTGGTGTTTGTTGGGTTGTTTAATAATGACATATATTTAAGGAATAGAGTGAAGTTAAACCATTGTGCAAATATTATTGAACTGAGTCTTAACTTTAAGTATTACTTAAAGTGTACATAAATGTCTTACGTGACAGCTTTAAAGAATAAGAGTTATGTAATAACATTGTGGATGCTCTTATTAGAACAGAAACAAATCAAATACTAGCACTGTTTACCTCTTCACTTAGAAAAAGTCGAATTGTTTTGTAGTACAAGAAGCGCCTTGATCCTGCATAAATGGCAAGATCAAGTTTATTATGTGATTTCACAATCCCAAGGCTAGCTACCAGCTCAAAAGTTGAGCATGCAACTTGAAATCATACCTTTCAGGAGGAGGAGGCTGGAGCCTGTGACGACTCCTGCGGTTAGGGCAGGATGTGAAGCTGCAATATCAATTCCCTCTGGAGAAAATGTAAAAAATGTTAAAATAAATTCATTAGTAGCTTGCTGAAAGTAAAAACATGTCTGAAAGAAGCCCAAAACATTGGAGCAAACAAACCTTTGATTTTCCCAAAGGCCATGTCTTCATATACAACATAGTTGGATTTGACATCTTGAAGAGACTCCTGCATTCAGAGTTCCAATTGTCAATGAACACTAACCAAGTGATCAAAAAAGAAAGAATTATTCGCAAAAGGCATACTAATTAACTGAAACAAGTATTCATCAACCAAATTCAATATTTAAAACTTTAAAAATTCAAATCATATAAATCTAATCTGATCATACAAGCTGAGCAAGCTGAATACCTTGCAATTACAGAATATATATTGAACAGATTTAAGCAAAAATTAGGACCTCAATAGCAGCGCAACGAGTCAAAGCATAAATTAAGCGCGGTGGAAAACCTTACAATGGTCTGGCCAAAATGCGCTGAGCCGGTGTCTCGAATCTCAGAGAGGCGCGATTTGGCAGCTTCAGTGAAGGAGTTGTAGCGATGCTCAAAGTCCTTCTGGAGAAGAAGAGCCTGGTCGATGGCGTAATCGATCCATGGAGCAGCGTACTCAACAGAATTTGAATTACCCGGTGGCAAATTCAGCCTCTCCTCAGGTGATTCCGAAATCGTGACCATCTTTCCTCAAGCTGAAGAATATGCTGCGAAATTGAAAGAAATTGGGCAAAGACGAGGAAGTGCTTCGTCAATTATCCGGGTCATTAGGCTCCGGACCGGACCCGGCTTAGGACTGGGCCGAGCCAGGTCAGCTGGCCTATTGCAAGTTGCAACTTTAGTTTTGGGCCTTTTTATCTTAAATTATAGTATTGGGCCTTTAATCTTAAATTATAGTTTTGGGCCTTGACTTCCACGTCTATTTGTAAAACAAAATATTTTGGAACGGACACGGCAGTTTAGGGAGCATGATATTACTCAGAAAAATTAGGATTAGCTAAGAATCGATGGCCGGATGCTTAGGTTAAACAAATTAATCTTCGAGTTTTGGGAGCATGAGTGATTTTGTTTATTCAGGGATGATATAATGTGTTGTGCATGATGCCTAATTGGTATGTCTTCAGCCTTTATTATTGATTTTGTAACCGGATGGACTAATTCTATTCTCAGAATAAAATTTTGAATTCTTCAAAAATATTTATGGCCTAAAAAGTTTGTTTTTGAGTTAAAATTTGTTAAGTTATGAGATCTGGTCAACGGGGTGTCGGCTTTGATCTCACTCCTTACGGGGGATGTGTGCGATCCGGTGTTCCTGAGTTGCTCTGCCTTAGTCTATCTTCTTCTTTCCTTTCTTCCTAATTCCTTTGCTTCTTCTCTCCTTCTACCCTGCAGAAGGGGCAATACCAGACACGGAGGGGGGTGATGCCTGGTGAACCCTCTCCGATGCCTAAGTCAGTACTTTTCTAGAGAGATAAAGCTAGAGAGATGTCAGAGCTAAAATGTCCAAAATGGCCAAGATCCCCAAATGAGTTGTGAAGGTGGGGTATTTATAGGCAACGGTGTCATTAAGGTGGCTTAATGACCTCGTTAGCCTTTAAACACAATTAATTAACCTTTAAGCACATAATTAAGACCTTAGGATTCGGAGGAGGTAGGCGGAGTGGACCGAGCATGGAAGTCTGAAGGTGGTGTCGGGGCCCTTGGGGGGGAGAAATCCGACCCCCAAGGGTAGGGGTTGGGTGAGGGCACCCAACCCCTCCTAGGGAGGGTGGGGTTGGCCAACCCCATCCCTCCTAGGAGGGATCGGGTTGGCCGACCCGATCTCCCCTAGGGGAGGTCGGGTGTGGCCACCCAACCTCACCTAGGTGAGTTCGTCCCTGCCGGACGGGCGCTTCGGCCCCGTCCGAGCCGTCGATGTTCTCGCGAAGTGTCCGGGTTGAAGTTTCGATTTGCAATCATAAATGGGACGATAAAAATACAACGGTTCGGAAGTAAACGGGTTCAAATTGGGCGTATATCCATCACATGCCCCCGAGTCAACCAATGGCCTAACCCTTGATTGACTCTATTTTAGGATGGTATGACACGCGCAATTTGAAACCGGGGTTTTACCTTCTTTGTCTGAATGCCTGCTTACCCATGGATGCGTGCCTCTGACTCTGCCCCCTGTCTAATGAGATAGAGGAATTGTAAACGTCAGAGTAGCACGGACGTGTGCCTAGGCACGCGTCCGTCTGAGGCGGGAGTAATAAACTTATCTCTGCTACAGGTGTATACTCAAAAAATACAAACTTGCACAGGGGTGTGATACGAATGCAACTAAATAACTTACGCTTCAATTTCGTGCCGGGATTCCATCTAAATGAGGAAAAATTTAAATTTTGGCCAAATTTTTTCTTAAGTATGGAATGCTCAAAAATAAAACTATCTTGATAATTTTTCTAAGTATGGAGATATTAGGAAATAAACCTTAGGGGATGTTAACTATGGTGAGTGTAAGTTTAACCGTGGTTAATGGGAACTAGTTTTTGAATCTTGTCCCTTGAAATTTTCCCTTCTAAAATTCAACGGTGTTGATTTGGCGACTTTAGAAAAACCCTAACCCTTTGTATTATAAAAGGGGAAGTGATTACCTCATTTTCATTGTCCTTTTCTCTTCTTTTCTTTTTGGAGGTGGGATTTCTGGTCAGGCTTGTTTCTCGGGGCGCGCGTCGTATTGAGGTACGTGTTTTCTCTTTTTGTGTAAGCGTTGCCTTTGAGGGATTTAGCTTTTCTTCTCCTTCAATCGTTTCCTTACTTGTCTCATTCTTGATTTGTATATCTTCATGGTAATGTAGTCTTATTTGATTCGGCATTTTTCTATCTTTTTACCTTCATGTTTCCGCTTACTGGCGGGTGAAGTCCTCCATATTGGGATTATAATTATCTCCTTTTGCCCCTTGTCTTTGCTTGTTGGCCCGTGGGTCTCTCTGTGTTGGGGGTTGTAACTATCTTCCATTGTCCCCTGCCTCTGCCTGTTGGCTGATGGGGTCTCCTTATGCTGGGAGTTATGACTATCTCCCCCTGCCCTCTGCCTCTGCCTGTTGGCTGGTGGGGTTTCTTTATGCTGGGAGTTATGACTATCTCCCCCTGCCCCCTGCCTCTGCCTGTTGGCTGGTGGGGTTTCTTTATGCTGGGAGTTATGACTATCTCCCCCTGCCCCCTGCCTCTGCCTATTGGCTGATGGGGTCTCCTTATGCTGGGAGTTATGACTATCTCCCCCTGCCCCCTGCCTATGCCCGTTGGCTGGTGGGGTCTTTCTTGTCGTCTTTCTATTTTTGTCTTTTGACTTTGTATTCATCGTTTTGGGGAGATGAGTTTGTATCTCTCGTCCACTGTTTGCTTTCTGCTTTCCTTGGACTAAGCCTGTGTTTTTCCGGTCAGCAGAACTTTCTGGTGATTGATGAGGAGTAAGAGGCCAGTACGTGTGGGAGTGGTTAGTTCCGGGACCGGATCTTCGATTGCAAAAAGATCAGTTTTCTATGGTGCGGGGAGGTGTTCTCTAACTGGAGGTAAGGGTGGTGATGTTAGGGTGCCATCTTCTTTCTATATTGATGCCCCCCAATCGAAGGTCCGGGAGCCGTCTTTTCCTTCCTCCCTGTTTGGTGAGTCCTTGAGCAACTGAGTTTCCTTAGTGTACCTTAGTATTTACTCTGTGCTTTGTTATAGGTAGACTTCGTCTTCCGCGTCTGAGTCGGAAGGAGCTGTCTCGTCCACCTGTTGATGGGATTGTCGGGTCTGAGTGGGCGCCTTATTAAGGGCGTGGGGCTCGTTTTGACAATCAATCTTCTTTGCAAACTCCCGAGGTTGGAGTTCGTGTTCTGCAGTCTGCTGTTCCTCCTGCCGATCGTGTGTCCCTGTCCAAAGGGTCGGAGGCAATTTATGAATTGGCTCGTGATGTGTTGGCTCGCTATGCTCCTGTAATGTTATTAACCGTTTTATCCTTTAGCATGCTTCTTCTCCGTGCGTTATCCGTCTCATCTTTTGTTTTTGCTACAGGGTATGGCCGACCTTGTTAATTTATCCACCCTTGCTATTGATCTTGCTGAGGAGAGGAAGGTGTACGAGGACATTTGTGTCTCCCTTAACTCCAGTCTTATTAGCTGTTTGGAGCATAGTCGCATCACCGATTTGCGGTGCCGAGACTTGGAGGGTCGCATTGCTCTTCTCAATGAAGAGGTTGAGGTGTTGAAACAAAGGTCTTATCGTGATGAGACACTCCGGGCTGCTGAGTTAGTCTCTCTGGAGGAAATGTTTCGTATGGAGGCGAGGGAGTGTGCCATTGCTGAGTATAAGGCCTCTTCTGCTTATCAGGCTGCTATGGACGTTCGCTGCTCTGTGGCGAAAAGTATTTCTTTGAAGGAGATTCTTGAGCGTATTCACATGATTGCTCCTGACTTTCCTTTCTCTCGACTTGGTGATTTGTCAGACTTTGCTATTAAGCATATTGCGAAGATAAGGGAATAGTACCCCTGTTTCTTGTGGTAGTCTCGTGTGTTTGTGAGTTGTGGTTGTCTTTAGAGTTTAAAACTCCACCTTTCTTAGTGTTGCCATCTTTGTCTGATACCCTTGTCTCTATTCGTTGTGTACATGGCCGTGTGTTTATATCTCTTCTCATGATGTCTCCCTATGCCTTGTGTATGGCTCTTTGGGTATGGACCCTTCCCTTGGTATATTTCCTTTACTTATCCCTCTTTCGTGGTTTCCTTCATGTCATACCTGTCATTTCATAAAGAAAAAACATTACTTGTTCTTCACATTACTTTACTTAGAAATTTCTTTCTCATGGTATCCTTCTGAGCATGGTGTGATGATCTCTTCTGATACCCCTTAGACGGTATACGTTGTACTGTTAGACCAAAGATACGCTCTTGGTGGGCGTCGAAATCTGTTCACGAGACAGGCTCTCGGACGGCACTTAACGTTTCACAGGATAGGCTCCCGGAGGGCACAAGTTAGTCCACCGATACCTTCTTGACGGGCGTCAAAATCTGTTCACGAGACAGGCTCTCGGACGGCACTTAACGTTTCACAGGATAGGCTCCCGGAGGGCTCAGGTTAGACCAAAGATACGCTCCTGGTGGGCGTCGAACTGGTAGTTTGAAATCTACCTCAAGATACGCTCTTGGGGGCGTCGAACTGGTAGTGTTTTTTCTACCTCAAGATACGCTCTTGGGGGCGTCGAATCTGGTAGGTTGCAAATCTACCTCAAGATACGCTCCTGGGGGCGTCGAATTCGTAGTTTTTGGAAACCACTCTCAAGATACGCTCTTGGTGCGTCGAAGTCGTAGTGTAATAACTACTCTCAAGATACGCTCTTGGGGGCGTCGAAGGTCGTAGTATGAAAACTACTCTCAAGATACGCTCTTGGGGGCGTCGAAGGTCGTAGTATGAAAACTACTCTCAAGATACGCTCTTGGGGGCGTCGAATGTCGTAGTATGAAAACTACTCTCAAGATACGCTCTTGGGGGCGTCGAATGTCGTTGACTTGAAGTCGTATCTGTGTAAGGATAACCTGGTGATTATAACATCACATTCGCTGGAAAATACTTTTGACTAACTTTTACTCCCTTAGGAGCATTCATGTTTTTGTACACTCGGGATGCCTTGGTGCACCAAGACATCCTTTGTAGGAAGTCAAAGATAGTTGTAGAGTTGGAGTAACTTCTCAATAGTTGTTTTTGAAAAGCTTGTAAAGCTGAAACATGCAAAATGTGAAATAAACTAAGGATATGGTCTTTTGCTTGTGCTTTCTTCTTATACGTAGTACTTCTTTAGGTGCTCTCCACTGAAGGTGTTTGTGGAGATATACCCCTCCCCATCTTCGAGGCGGTAAGCGTTGACGTAGGGGACTGACGCTATCTTGTATGGTCCTTCCCATTTTGGAGATAATTTTCTGACTTGGTCTAAGTGTGAGAACTCATTCCTTCTTAGTACCAGTTCTCCTACGTGGAATTGTCTCTCCTTGACTTGGCGGTTGTAGTATCTTGCTGAGACAAGGCGCATTCGTGTCTGTGCTTCTTCAGAATTCCATCTTTTATCCTCCACCATGTCTAAGTCTAAAAGCCTTGCTTTGTTGTTCTCATGCTCCTCAAAGTACTTGGTCCTCAGTGATTGTACAGCTATTTCTGCTGGTGCCACCGCTTCAGTTCCGTACACTAGACCAAATGGCGTTTCTCCTGTGGATATCTTTGGTGTTGTTCGTACTGCCCATAGAACATTTTCCAGCTCATCTACCCAACTTCCCTTGGTGGCGTGGAGTCGTTTCTTTAGGCCATCTAGCACTATCTTGTTTGCCGATTCTACTTGTCCGTTTGTTTGGGGGTGCTTTACTGATGCGAAACGGTGATCTATATTCAGTCTTTCGCAATACCACTGCAACTTCTTGCTCTTGAATTGTGGGCCATTGTCACTTATTATTGCTCTTGGCACCCCGTACCTTGAGACAATGTGAGATTGGATGAAATTGACGACTTGGTCTTCCGTTGTCTTCCCCATTGCCTTTGCTTCTATCCACTTGGAGAAGTAGTCTATTGCAACAATTATGCAAGTCTTCTGACCTTTTGTCTTCGGTAGGGGGCCTATCAAATCAATCCCCCATTGCGCGAAAGGCCAGGCTCCTGAGATGGAGCTTAGCTTTGCTGGTGGGGCTGTTATATTTCTAGAGTATCTTTGGCAGTGATCACATTTTTGTACCAAGTCTGCTACTTCTTTGCTCATTGATGGCCAATAGTATCCTAGGTTGTAGACCTTTCGGCTTATTGACCGCGCTCCTTCATGGCACCCCGCATCTCCCTCATGGAGTTCTGCAAGCACTCTCTCTGTTTCTGGGTATGCTATGCATTTGAGGAAAGGCGTGGAATATCCTTTCTTGTAGAGTTCATTGTCCATCACTGCGTAACTCCTAGCCATCCTTTCAATCTTGATTGCTTCCACCTTATCTTTTGGGAGCTTTCCTTCCATGATGTATTGTCGCATTGGTGTCATCCAGACTTCTGCCTCATCTATTGCTAGAACCTCCATTTGTTCTATCACCGATTGCATTCTTTGCTCTACGAAGTGAACCTCTTTGCCTGCTTCTGCCCCTAAGGCTAGTTTACTTAAGGCGTCTGCCTCTTGGTTTTGTTCTCTTGGGACTGACTCAATGTCGAAGCTTTGGAAGCTCTTTATCAGGTCCTTGGTTTGCTGTAAGTATCTCTGCATGTTTTCGGACTTTGCAGTGTAGATTCCTTTCACTTGATTGACAACTAGTTGAGAATCACACTTGACCCTTAAATGCTTTGCCCCTACTCCTTTGGCTATTCTCAGGCCAGTTATTAGTGCTTCGTACTCAGCCTCATTGTTTGTTGCCTTAAAGGTGAGTGCCATGGCATAGCGCATAGGTGTATCACTGTTTGGTGGGTATAGTAAGAGGCCTGCACCTGAACCTCCTCCGTTGGATGACCCATCAGTATGCATCTCCCATAATTCTTCTGGTTGTTTCTCCTGACTACTACTTGCCTCGCATGTAGTTTTGACTTCTCCCAAGTCTTCTTCTGGATTAATTCCGGTGAATTCGGCAATAAAATCTGCTAGAGCCTGACCCTTTATGGCTGTTCTTGGGGCAAAATGAATGCGAAACTCACTTAGCTCAATTGCCCATTTTGTCAGTCTTCCCGATGTGTCCGGTCTTTGAAGGAGGTGTTTCAATGGCTGGTCTGTGAGGACTGTTACTTCATGCCCATGAAAATACGGTCTCAACTTTCTTGCTGATATGATCAGTGCATAGAGGTACTTTTCTATTGGCAAGTAGTTGATCTCATACTTTGCCAATGTTTTGCTTACGAAGTATACTGGCAATTGTGCAGCATTTTCCTCTTTAATTAGCACTGAGCTTACTGCCACGTTGCTCACAGAGATGTAGAGGTAGAGGGGCTCCCCTGGTGTAGGCTTTGCTAGGGGTGGTAGTGTCTTTAGATGTTGCTTGAGTTGCTGGAAGGCTTCCTCACATCTCGGTGTCCATTCAAATTTCTTGTTTGCCCTTAGTACCTCAAAGAAGGGTAATGCCTTGTCTCCTATTTTGGATAGGAATCTGTTAAGGGCTGCCAACCTCCCGTTCAGTCGTTGAACCTCTTTGTGCTTCGTAGGTGACTGCATTTCTTCAATTGCTTGAAGTTTTTCGGGGTTTACCTCTATGCCTCGTTGGCTTACCATAAAGCCTAGAAACTTTCCTGATTGCACCCCAAATGCACATTTTTTCGGGTTTAGACGGACTTGGTATTGCCTCATCCTTTCAAACGTTGAGCGAAGGTTCTCCACATGGTCCTTCTTCTCTTTGGATTTGACTATCATGTCGTCCACATATGCTTCCATTGTTTTCCCTATCATGTCCCCAAAGATTTTGTTGACCATTCTTTGGTATGTCGCACCAGCATTTATGAGTCCGAAAGGCATCACTGTGTAATGGTATATCTCGCTATCAGCGTAGAATACTGTGTGATGGGCGTCCTCAGGGGCCATTTTTATCTGGTTATATCCTGAGTATGCATCCATGAAGCTCATTAGTTGGTGACCTGATGTTGCATCCACTAACTGATCTATTCTTGGTAGTGGGTATGAGTCCTTAGGGCATGCTTTGTTTAGGTCACGATAATCTATGCACATTCTCCAACTCCCTCCTGCCTTCTTCACTAGTACTGGGTTTGCCACCCATGTTTGAAATCTGATCTCTTTGATGAAATTTGCCTTCAATAGCTTTTCCACCTCTTCCTGGATAGCTATCTTTTTGCTTCCTCCCATTGGCCTTACCTTTTGTGTTATTGGTCGCGTTGCCGCGTCTATATTGAGCTTGTGTGAGATTACTTCTTCTGATATTCCTGGCATATCGCTTGGTGACCAGGCGAACAGATCCTTGTATTCCCTTAGTAAGGCTACTAAGTGGTTTTCCTCTTCCTGAGATAAGGCGGTCCCGATTTTTGCCTTCCTATCGGGTTCTTCTATGAGTATTTCTTTTAGTTCCTCCATGGGGGCTGGTCTTCCATGGTCTTCCCTTGGGTCCTCATCTATTAGCAGGACCTCTCTTGTTTTCTTCTTCTTGCTTAGTGCGATCCTTGCACATTTCCTTGCTACTTTCTGGTTACCCTTTACTTCCCCTATCCCTTGGCCTGTAGGGAATTTCATTTTCTGATATAGCGTTGATGGTACCATACCCCACTTATTGATTGTAGTGGTGCCCAGGACTCCATTGTACTCCTCCATCTCTTCTGTGATGAAGAAAGGGATATCAATCTTTAGCTGTCTCTCACCTGTACCCAATGTCACAGGTAGTGTTACTGCCCCCAGTGGGTATGTTGGCTCTCCTGAAAATCCCACCAAGGGGGAGTGAACCTGTCTTATACTGCTTGGTCTTACTCCTAGTATGCTGAGGACTTTCTTGCTAATGATGTTGGGTGAGCTTCCACTGTCTACTAGGATTCTTCCAATGTCCATATCAGTGATCTTCATTGTTATGACTAAGGCATCCTTATTTTTTGGTAACACATGCTCCATGTCTCTTCTTGAGAATTGTATTACATCTTCTCTCTTTCCTTCTACTTGTTCACCCTTTGGTTCATGGTCCTTTAACTGTGCCATGTATGCTTCTCTAGCATTTGCTGACTCTCCTCCAGCTCCGTAACCTCCATGGATAACATATACGCTTGCCATCTTGCTAATGATAGTTAGGCTTTCTGTCCGAAGCCTACAGACGGCGCCAAGTGTTAAGTTATGAGATCTGGGTCAACGGGGTGTCGGCTTTGATCTCACTCCTTACGGGGGATGTGTGCGATCCGGTGTTCCTGAGTTGCTCTGCCTTAGTCTATCTTCTTCTTTCCTTTCTTCCTTCCTTTGCTTCTTCTCTCCTTCTACCCTGCAGAAGGGGCAATACCAGACACGGAGGGGGGGGGGGGGGGGGGTGGTGCCTGGTGAACCCTCTCCGATGCCTAAGTCAGTACTTTTCTAGAGAGATAAAGCTAGAGAGATGTCAGAGCTAAAATGTCCAAAATGGCCAAGATCCCCAAATGAGTTGTGAAGGTGGGGTATTTATAGGCAACGGTGTCATTAAGGTGGCTTAATGACCTCGTTAGCCTTTAAACACAATTAATTAACCTTTAAGCACATAATTAAGACCTTAGGATTCGGAGGAGGTAGGCGGAGTGGACCGAGCATGGAAGTCTGAAGGTGGTGTCGGGGCCCTTGGGGGGGAGAAATCCGACCCCCAAGGGTAGGGGTTGGGTGAGGGCACCCAACCCCTCCTAGGGAGGGTGGGGTTGGCCAACCCCATCCCTCCTAGGAGGGATCGGGTTGGCCGACCCGATCTCTCCTAGGAGAGATCGGGTTGGGAGATCGGGTCGGCTGACCCGATCTCCCCTAGGGGAGGTCGGGTGTGGCCACCCAACCTCACCTAGGTGAGTTCGTCCCTGCCGGACGGGCGCTTCGGCCCCGTCCGAGCCGTCGATGTTCTCGCGAAGTGTCCGGGTTGAAGTTTCGATTTGCAATCATAAATGGGACGATAAAAATACAACGGTTCGGAAGTCAACGGGTTCAAATTGGGCGTATATCCATCAAAATTATTTTGTCATTATTATTGGATACACAATCTATGTGTTTATGCCAAACAATAGGATATACAAATATCATTTAAAGTTTAGTTCAAAATAAATATAATTATATTTGTCTCGTTATGAAACTCATTTTCAATATAAATATGCATTTTAAACACCGCTAATTGGATGACTAGTTTTTTTTATTATATTAGATAATTCAAAGAATATATATATTATCGAATGCGGCGAATCACCATGTTGCACGAACACGACTATTTAGGGAGCTTGATATGCTTTAAAAACCAAGACTAGACAATAATTGATGCCTGGACACCTAGGTTAGGTTAAATAAAACGATCGCCGAGTTTCTGGGGAATGAGTCGGTCTTGTTTCGTACCACATTCATGGCCGGAGAAATTCTTCACTGGAATGGTTCCAACATATGAGTTCTAGTTGTTGCTCTCACAATTAATGAAATTTTGACACGTGGCAAAGTATCAGTAAATATCTGCAATTTATCCTATTATTATTAGGTGAAGATGCAACACCTAAGCTCCATGTGTTGGAGCAGTGGTATTGAAGAATTTCTCGGCTTGATATACATCCACGATGGCTTGTGTCAAACGTAACTGGTATACTTTCGCATTTGTCGTCGGTTTTGAATATGAGCCGAAGCGTTTTGTTGTGATCCATATTATCTAGGGTTAATAATAACCTAGGAAATGTCTGAAGTTTGGCCCATGTTAACCGGAGATGTCTGAATTTTCAAAAGTTAATATGGAATGTCTGAAGTTTCAACTTTATTGATTTAAGGTTTTCCGTCCATTTATAGGGTTAAATTTAACATAATTATTTGAAATGACAATTTTTCCCCTTTTAATATTTTGTTTTATTTAATATCTTATTTGAGGAAATGTGAAATGACAAAATTACCCATGAAGTCAAATTAAAACCACCCGGCTCCGGCCACCGCCACCCGACTCTGGCGACCACCACCCAGCTCCGGCGACCACCACCCAACTCCGGCTACCACCTCCAAGGCTCCGATTTGGCCCAAATCGGAGCCACAGAGCTCCAGATCGGAGCTCTCTAGCTCTGGTAGGGGCCACAAAGCTCCGATTTGGAGCTCTGTGACTCCGATTTGGGCCCAATCGGGGGATGGCAACGGGGCGGGTCGGGGCGGGTTTTGGCAGCCCCGGACCCGCCCCGCGGGTCGGCCTGGCTGACCCGGCCCCGGCCAATTGGACCTTTCGGGTCGGGTCGGGTCAGCAATCCCGCGGGTCGACCCGCGGGGCCCCGACCCGCCCCGTCATGTGAACAATTTTTTTTTTTTTTTTTCACTTTTCAATTTTAAATACAATTTTTTGTCAAAATATTACATTATATATAAATTCAAAACATAAATCTAACACCAATCAAATATAAACAACAAACACATCAAATTCATTACAAATACAAATTCAAATCCAAACACCAAATTAACAAATCCTAATAATCTAAATATACATATATTTGTAATTTGGTACATGTTATTTATATAGGTATATTAACCATATTATTTAGTAAATGTTAGATCATATTAACATAAAAAAAAAATAAAATAATATATATATGCATTTCGGGGCGGGTCTACGGGGCCCCGGGTCTCTAGACCCGGACCCGACCCGAGTCTCTAGACCCGGACCCGACCCGAGTCCGACCCGACCCGGACCCGACCCGTGACCCGCGGGTCGGCGGGTCAAAACCGGGTCGGGGCCCCGCGGGTCAGCGGGGCCCCGAGACTCGTTGCCATCCTTATCCGTGACTCCGATTTGGGCTCAATCGGAGCTGTGGGGGCGGTCGCCGGAGCTGGGTGGTGATCGCCGGAGGCTGGGTGGTGGTCGCCGGAGCCGGGGCGGCAGTGGCCGGAGCCATGGTGGCTTTAAGGGCATTTTTGTCTTTTCACTTCAAGCATGTGAGGGGCACATTTTGATAGAATGACATTTTTGGAATTTAATTTTATTTCCGGTCACATGCCAAACATGCGACTAACTTCCGTCAGTTTTAACGGAAAAAATTAACGGAGACCTCTTATATCCACAAAGTTGATAGCTCAGAAAGTTGATACCTCATACCTCTCAAATCAACATTTTCAAATTCAGATATCTCCGGTTAATATGGGTCAAACTTCATACATTTCCTAGGTTATTAACCCACCATATTTTCAACATTGTTCCCGGTCTAAAATAATAAAGTCTAAGTCCAAAAAAAAAAATTTGGCCAAAGGTTCAATTTATTATGTCAATAAATTAGATCTAAAACGTAAGTACTGTATGCCGAACAATAAAACATACATATATATTAATTAAAGTTTAGATTAAAATAAATATAATTATTTAAAGTTTAGGTTAAAATAAATATAAACTTATGAATATACTTTTTTTTTTATTTAAAATCCAACAGCATGCGCAGATTAAATGTCTTTTTATATTAAATTGGATAAAATATAACTTTTTTTGTTGGTTAACTGTTACATTAATATCTAAATATTATAAGTATATTAAGAAGTTTACGCATAAAAAAGCAATAATAATACCATACAAAAAAGTAAAATTTTTTTTTATTATAATATTGAAAATTGAAATATTATATATTTACTATAATAAATAAATAAAATAATAATAATAAAAAAAATGAAAGTATATATGTATTTATGTTTGACTTTTTAATGCAATTTAAAGATTTAGAATTTTCAAATTGTAGATTTTTTTAGCCAAATACTTGACCTTTAAAAAATAATTAAAATGTGGTAGAGGAAAAATTAGTTTTGGATATGCAAAATGCAAATCCAGTAATCCGTGCTTGGTGCGTTTTAGCTTATTTTTGTTAAACCAGGCAAAACCGGTTTAGGTTGATTGAACCGCAGAGACAACCAGGGTGATTCAGCTGATTCGAGGCTCAGCTAAAATTTGCAACATGGTAACCTGCCGCCTGCGAGGTTTAGTTAACCTGCAAAGATGTACTTGTGTTTATATACATCCAGACTTTTGATACACACACAGTACTTGTGTCCATTAATCCATACATTTCAATAACTTCAGTCAGATAAACAACCTCATATAATAATAACAGTACTGAAGAGACACTGTAGTTCTATTCGACGCCAAAACATTCCTAAACTTCACCACCCACATACTTCTCAGTCCAGACCATTTAGCTTACTTGCGAACAAAGTAAAGCTTTCCCATGACGTGAAGGATAGCCACGAAGGCAATGAAGCCGATGCTCATCACAAGCACCACATTTGGGGAGATCTTCAGTCCTGGGGCATCATCGGTGTAGAACTGGAGCATATTTCCAGCACCACCTCCTCCTGCAGAGCCGCCTCCACCACTAGTTGTCCTCCTCCTTCTCAAGCTTGCAGCTGCTGCTGCACTTCCTCTCGGGGGAGCTGATCCACCTGCTGCCATCTCTGCATCCACAAAAACACAATCAAAGATTTAGAATCGTGCTCAAAACATGATTCAGAACAAGTCGGATGCAGAACTGTCCTTGCTTTGAATTAAGGACAGGAATGAAGAAGGCTCGCAGAATTCTTCCCGTCCAAACAGATGCATTTGACAGCAACGTGGAAGCAGTATAACGGATGAATAAGAAGCAATATAATCTACTAACAAAATCATAACCCCATTCCAGCAATTCCGGCTTCCTTTGCAATTGCTGGTGGAGAATGGCAATGGGTGTCTAATTCCAAAATCAAACTAATTCCAGATCCCAAGTTAAGAATCAAAATAAATGATTTAAAGAGTTCCAAAACCAATTTAAATGAGGTGAAATCAAAGATTGAAGCGAAGTCATTCTGAAAAATCTACCGAATTCCCTCTAATAAGCAGCTTTGAATATCCACCAATCTAAAGATTACAGTTATTATAATCAAATAGAGGCATATTTGGTCAAACAACAACAATTCTATCGTAATTGGAGAGGATATGAATATTGATGTGAGCGCTAGTGCGCTACGTATTACCCAACACCTAACTCTTAGCTGGGAAAAATTACGATCTGGGGAAGATCTAAGGATTATAATCTGGAAAACATCTTCAAATAAACCGAAAACAATTCATAAATTAAATCTAAGTCAGAATCGGTATAGATCCACACGCAAAAGAACGCATGCATATTTTCCATCAAATCAAAATCTAAACACTTGCAGCAAATACGATCGAAATCAAGCAATCTTGTGGTCAATTCATGGTTTCCGATTAAGAGCGGGAGCCTTGGGTAAGAAGAGAGAGAGAGAGATCTTGCCTGAGATGTTTGTGTACGAAGATCGTCTGCGTTCTGAAGGATGAAGATCCGGATGACGATGAGCTTTGCGATGGCTCCGATCAGGGTAGAGGCTGGTCTTTTCTATAGGGGGGCGCTGCCAAGTCCCGTAAAAATAATAATAAAATAATTAAGTTATATAAATTTTCCCAAGGGTGCTTTCTTTTGAATTTATCGAAATTGCACCCTAAAGAATTGATATTTGGTAAATTGTGTCCTAAACATGTCTCCCTGAATTTGACCTCCATAGATGTAATCAAGATCAACTTAAATGAAAACCGGATAATGTTGAGACACCACTTTGAGTTTACCAATTTGTGATAACACGTGGGATTTTAATACATAAGGATTAAAGAGAGGAGTATATTAGTAAGTTGGCAAATTCCTATTGGTTCAACTAGGAATGACATTTGGATTTTTATTATTTATTATTATTATCTAATTAATTAGCTTTTCGGGAGGAAAAAAAATGCTTTTATAATTTTATAAACTTCTTGTGAATTCTATTATTCAAATAGGCTATAATTTTATATTTAATAGATACATATTAAAACGTATACGTACTCTTAACGAAAAAATGATCTAAAATGGCATCCATCATATAATTTATTTATATAATAACTAGGTGACATGTCCGCGCAGCGCGCGGTGACTTATTATAAATATATAAGATAATTTTTTTCCTGCAAAATTACCTTATTAATATTCATATACTAATTAAGTTATACTAAATATACATTTAACTAAGTGAGATTAGAAGCTTTAAATTAAGTATAAACTATTCGAATAAATTGAATTTTTTTTATTATCATCCAATAAAACTTGTTAAGATATATATTTGAATTAAATATTTTATATAAAAAAGCTGATACCAATTATTAGTATTATTAATTAATTAGATAATTTTAATAAGAAAATGCTAAATTCCCAGACCGTCCGA
This sequence comes from Clarkia xantiana subsp. parviflora, assembly GCA_036873135.1. Lineage (NCBI taxonomy): Eukaryota > Viridiplantae > Streptophyta > Magnoliopsida > Myrtales > Onagraceae > Clarkia > Clarkia xantiana. Next base: position 15,211,053 of record JAPTYO010000012.1, read on the forward strand.
TATTTTAAAAATTGAAATAATAATAAACTTAAATAAATCAGAACAATTTTTTTTTTGCCAGAATACACCAATACAATTGAAAACGAAACAATGTAATAAACAACATGGTTTAACCTAATCAAAATTTAGCTTCTTGCTTGGGCAAAAAAAAAAACCCTTCTTGCAGTGGATCCAAATATAGCCCACACACCCAAATATAACACTACAATTTGAACCAGCCCATACTCAAGCCCATCATACCAAAGTATATCTCTTCGTGCAACATACACAAACTCTAACCTTCAATTCCATCTCTTGCAACCTCTTTCTAACCCTTGCAAAATCTCTGTCCGTCCCCTCATCGATTCGTCATCATTGATCCACCGTTTGCGTGCCTCCATGACGCCGTACGACAGGGAGCCATCTTGCGACCGTCATGCCGCTGTCGTGCCGTCAGCTGTTCCGCTATGCCAACACATGTCATCCCCACTCAGCCTCCGCATTAGCCATTTCGCTCTGCCAACACCCGATAATCGCAGCCCGACTCCACCCGTATTTGATCGCCTACACTCGCCTCCGCCGTCAGCCGTTCCGATCCGCCAATTCCTGTCTTCCTGCAGTTCAAGGTTAGTGATAGTTAGATCTACTTGATTCACTTCTGGTGATGTATCGCATATCTGAATCGCCCGCTTTACGTTTAGCTTGATCTTACTTGTCAATCTGTTTCCAATTTCGAGATTTTTCCAGTTTTTTCAAATCTAGTGTTAAAGGTTGTAGAATTTGGAGCTTTTCCATAGAAACCGATGATTATTGATGTCTTCATAGCTTTCTCATGTATGTCTTTTGTGTTATTTTTCCTTGTCATAATTGACCTGGAATTCTACTTCAATCTAATTTGTTGATCTGTAAGACTGTAACTCTCCAGAGTAACATAGTTAATCATTGTCAATTCTGTTGTAGTTAGTAGATGAATGAACCTTTAGTAATTTGAATACTCACCTTCGTTTTCTGTAGAATTGTGATGAGAAACTTCTTTTTGTGACGTGTTGTTGCTTGGTTTCAGCTTCAGTTTGTGAGGGGGAATTGGACGCTCTAACAGCGATGCTTGAATGGAGGCTATATATATATTAAAGAGTTTCCACACATCTCGAACCATATTCAATGAGAAACATTGAATCCTCCTATGCATAGGAACTCTAAATGACCCTTCGTTGCTGTTGCTGTTGACTTCCTTTTAACATTATTGTTTGATGTCCTTTAATATTATTGTTTGCGTGCAACTCTCTCTGTATATATATATATATAATTAATGTGAGACTTTTGGTTTCTCTAGAAGCATCAAATACGAAGGAATGCTAAAGGATGATGTGGCTGATTTTTATTGATTGACCGTGCTGACGTGGCGGCTCCAGATAGCTAGCTATTTTTTTTAATATAATAATGGATGATGTCCCGCAGCTCATAAATCCTCCAGCAGTTTGTGCATTGAAAATTGCAAATCTATAAATCATTAGCTCCTGAGTTGCATCTGGGTTCCTCTTTCTACCTAAATTTATATATATATAGATTATTAGGATTTTGCAAAAAAAAAAAAACATTTGTACCTCATATTATTTCTATATATATATAAAAAACTTATATCCACTAACTTTCACATTATAATATTTTTCATACTCCTATTTGCGTCTTTGCTATTTGTTATAAATACTTTCAAGTACTTGAATCACTTCCTAGATTTCATATTTAGTTATGCCTTTATTACTTTTTAGGAAACCACCTCCATGATAAAATCATATTTATCTCTTTTCATTTCGTGCTTCATTATTTTTTCAAAAATTTATTTAGAACCAACATCTCACGCTTCATGATAGCGTTATTATTCAATATAATTTTTCATGTTAGGACCTTTCAAATTGGAGCATTCGCAGATGATACTTGATCATTTATGGGGTCTCTTAAAGTAACTAAATGCTTACGACTTGATGAGTCTCGTAAAGTCGAGAATTTATTACATGAACTAAGTCTACCACCTCATCTATAGACCAAACCAATAAAAATTTAACAATTCAACATTAATAAAATAAGTATTAAAATCACGATGTACAATAGTAAAACTTTATCATCCTTATTAGGTATGTTAATTTATTTTTATTCTTAGTTATTCTTTCATATTACAAATAAATTAAATATCTATTACAAATTCTCTAATAAACTTTTATCAATAAAAAATTTAAGTGATTTCGGTATTTACACTAATTTAATCACAATCCGAGAAGTTTCTCATTTTTCCTCTGGGGTAGCATTTCCTATAGGGTTTTAGAAGAAAACAAAAAAATTATCGGACAATTGTCAAATAATGATCAGAAACGTTTTTTTTTATTTGTCAATATGTGACTAATTAATATTTAACAATTGAACGATTATTTTTTGTTTTTTTTTTCTAAAAACCTATGAGGTAGGGTGAACCCTAGAGGACAAATAAGACACTCCTCGAATTATTATTAAACTAGATAATTGACCCGCGCTTTGCGCGGAGTCTAAAATTTATTTGATATATTAGTTTATAAATTTAAGTTTATAAAAAGTGTAAAATATTAAATGTCAATGTATTAAAAAATTAATTAATATTACACTTTGTGTATATTAAATTGACTTGATTATTAAGATTAACTTATTGAGTAAATGAATATTTTTTTTATTTATGATATTTAAAATAACTTTTAGGTTTTATAATTTGTATTATTTATCATATATCCATTACTTATGATTTAAAGTTAAGTAATAATGCAAACGTAAAAAATCATTTATGAAACGTGGTAGTTAATTATTTTATATCTTTTGTATAATATTTATTAAGATACAATTATAATTTGTGTATAACAATATTTGATTAGTCTTTTTGTGAAATTTTATGCACAATATCATCGTCGGTTTTATTTTTAAAACTATAATGGTTCATATAAAGGTGTGAAATTTTCCTAGAAAGTGTTATAGGTCCCCACCAAGGAACCAATAGAATTTGCTGTAGCACTTTCTCTTTCATACTTTCTAGCTAAATTTCACAGCAATATTCACAGTTTGAATCTTTACTCTATAAAATTATAACATGTCCAAATATAATTGTTATTCATAAAAGATAATATTATGGTATGATAAAATTATTTAGATAAACAAATAATGATAACGAAAAAATATTTAACATAAATAAAATGTCTAGTGAGAATGATGAGAGGTGTTTGAACGATAAAAAAAAGCTTGCTAATATCTAATTATTTAAGAAATTTAATTATTTGTAATTTAAAAAATTGACGAAACAGTAAAATGATTTTTTTTTTTTACAATTAAGCAGAACATTTATATAAATTTGAAATAATTATAACTTTTTATATTATTTGATTTAAAATATAATTGCATTGTTTATTTATTTATCAACTCATATTCATATTCATCCATGTTAATTTGAAGTCTATTTGAATTTTGAACACAACAGCCATTTACTGAAGAAAAAAATCAAATATGAATATTGGAAAATAGATTACAAAAATTATTTGACATAATATTTAAATTTAATTGGTAAAATAATATAATAGTATATAATTTTGTATTTTTATTGATGAAAATTTTATTATATATCAGTTACGTCAATTCAAATATTGTATTTCATTATAAAATGGCTAAATATATCAATAGTTATCACTATGAAAATACATAAATATAATTAATTAATTTTTTTACGGTGAAAACATTACAATTTAATAAAAATATTATATATATATATAGGACTAAAAATCTAAAAACGATATTTATATTTCATAAGTTTCTACCAGTATGTTTTATGATATGCTTAACTACATTAAAGATTAAAAAAATGCATTTATGCACAAATCGAAACGGTTTGTTGGAAAAAAACGGCTTGTAAGATGTTATGAGATGCTTTGGAGCAATTTCAAGCCATGAGAATAGTCTATGTGGAGATGCCATATCATAGATGGTTAAAGTAAATTCATGTGGACCAATAATATTAACCATTTTTTACATGTAGATGATTCGTTTTCTTATGTGTCAACATGTTGTAAGTTTCATCCAAATTATATTATACTAGTGGCTTTCCCCGCGCACAGCGCGAGTTGTTTTATTTTATTCTGTTATATATTGGATATAAGGTTGTAATTTTTATTTTGTAAATATGAAATTGAATGAACATGCGATCATAAAGGTTTATTATTATTATATAATATTGACATAATTTAAAAAATTTATTAGAAAATAATACTTTTTAAATGTTATTTCTATGAGAAAATAACACTTTTTAGATTTAGATAGATTTAGATTTGGGGTAACGGATGGAAGATTGGAGGGTAACGGAAGAAAGTAGGGATTAATTGCTTTAGAGTGAAATTGAATTGGTGATGTGTCATACTGTTATTTGCTAGGTTAGCTTATGTGTCAAGTTAAGATTAATCCTCATCAGGATTAGTATAATACTTGGTGCTAATCCCGCGGGCCGCGCGGGGTGGGTTTCTTCTATACTTTCAATGTGACAAAATGATTAACATTTATTTCATGTAAGTATGAGTTCGAATCAATGATCCACAAAAGTTTTATATTGTATACATTGAATTCTCATGTTGATAAAAAAAAAAAAATCTCATGATGTCCATGCATATAATGACATTGTTATGTGTTTGTTGATTGAAGAATAGTTTTGTTACGTAACTTGCACTATACTTAAATTGTAGGTAGGTTATTCACGTACTTTAAGCTCTATAATTTTATAATTTTTTATTTTTAAAAATAAATTACATATATAAACAAACTCAAATATTTAGAATGGTTTTACCTAAATAAATTTTTAAACACGGTTAGAAATATGTGCTCATCCTTTTCCTGCATATAAATAATTTATTAAATTGCATACAAAATTATTAAAATCTTATTTTATATTATTTATTGTTTTTTATTTAATAAAAAATATAACATTAAAATAATAAACATGTATTTTATTTTCATATAATTTATTTTAAGAATTTTTTAAATTTAAATAATATTATATATATATAAATTAAAATACTATATAAAGTATATAAATATAATTATATGCATTAAAACCCTATAATAGATATTTAAAGATGGTAATTTTAATGATGTATTTTAAAATGTAAAATTATAGGTTGTGTCACATATATAATACTCAAAAATTTTAGAAAATCGAAACACAATAATACTTACAATTGTTTAGTTCACATCGCATTACTATTTAATTTAACTAATATGAATTATATTTCTTTAAATTAAATTGATAAGAAAGATTTTTAGAAGTGAAAAAATATAATTATCTTAATATTATGTGTTTGAAATTGGAAAAATAAGAATCATTATCATTCAATAGTTTTTTTTTTTTTTGGCCAATAGTTAACTTAATAAGACTATGATTAGAAAACTGTAGCGGCCAAAAAATTACATTGTGCCTAATAACAGTCAAATTCAACCCAATAATATCTTGAGAAAAATTAAACATTGTGCCTAGTAAGTAGTAACAGACCAAACCCATTACCTTCTCATTTAGGTTCTCTCTTTTCCGGTGGTTATCTGCATGTGCGGCTGACGGCGCAGGGGAGCGACAAAGAAGGGAGGTGTAACTGATGGCCTACCAGATTTGCGGGTTTCGAACCCAGATCCGCGGTGTTGGAAACCATATCTGTATGCTTCGCAGCCCAGACCCGATTTGTCAGCAAACAGCAACGAAGATAACGACATCTTTCAGTAAGTGGCATCTCTCTTCTCCAACATTTGAATTTCCGCCTCCGATTTTTTTAATCTGCTCTGTGTAATCGGTTGTGGTTCGAACACTACAGATTTGGGTTCGAAAACTCTTATTGGGCTAGTTCATATCTCCATGCGTGTAAGAGTTTGTTGATGGTTTGATTGGTTTCTTCCATTCTAATGCAGCAACCGCGACATCAATGTCAAGCCCCAATTCCATGACAATACTCTAAATAAATCCTATTATCCTTTAATTGGTCATTTATTATTTATTATTAATTGAAAATTAATTGATTGAAACAGATTATTGGAAGGACAGAAGCCGCTCCTCTTCTCTCGGTTATAGACGTTGAAGACGACCCCCAATCAATTAATTATTTGTAATTAAGTGCTTAGTAATTAATGAATGTGTATTAGTGTAGATGGATAGAGATTAATAAGAGAGCTGATGTGTCAGCCTCACAGTGCTCTACTATCAGCTTTAGTATTGCTTCTTCTGATTTAGTGTTACTGTAACCGAAGTTTTTGCTTTAAATTGTTGTAACGGAAATGATTGTTGTAAATTGCTTCCGCCTGGCTGAGTTGTAATGTTTTAATTGGTTATTAATTTTGTGTAATGCTGATGTGGCAGCGCCATATTGCTCTATCATCAGGATTAGTATAATATTTAGATTAGATTAGATTTAGATATAGATTAGTGATTACATTGTTGTAAAATACTGTTAGAGAAATCTTTTAGATAAATAATTTATTTTCAATATATGGAAGAGAACTAGTAGCAATAAATTAAACATTCCTATTAAGGATGATTAAAGTTTTGTTATTGTACATCACGTTTTCAATGATTGTTGTATTAATGATGAGTTGTTATATTTTAATTGGTTAGTCTATAAATGAGGTGGAGGACTTAGTCCATATAATAATTTCTCCGTAAAGTCACTGTATGCTTCATTAACATTAATTGCAAATAGATTATCTCTCTAAACTTTATGTTCATATTCTCAATGTGCGAGAATATAATGAGATGATAGCATTTTATTCGGATAACATCTTTTCCAGTAAGCTGCTTGTTTTTCTCCCCTACATGTAGAAAAGGTAATTCATCACTGACAATCAGTAAGTCTTGTTATATATAGATCAGTCATTATTCGAAATTAATAAATCTATATTCAACATATTTTTTCAACATTTCAGACACATCTTTGTGCGTTCTGGTAGAGAAAATTAAAACATTTACTACCTCTAATATAAATTTTGTTTGATGCGCAATTGTATTGCAAATTTCTTAATAACATGTATTTGTATAAATTTTTCTTTCATCCGTAATAGTTAATTATATTAATTGGACTCGGCCAAAAAAAATTATATTAATTGGAGGCTCTTTTAACTTTCATGCTAAAGTGTAAAGTTAAACACCCGATTCTTATAATAAGCATTAGTTTTCAATACCATCATCATCATCATTTATTGCTCTTGCAAATTCATGATAATTGATTAGGATTTAGGGGATTAATATTACGGTAACAAAACCCTAAATACGTGCCTGGTAACTAATACACGGCAGAATATGATGCACATACCTATAATGTTTCCGTAGACCAAGACCGTTGAAGGGAGTTCTTGATCCGCCGGATGGTTCCCTGTAGAGGTTCCTGTTAGAGAAGCTCTACGCGGATTATGCCTCACAGCAAAGCCTCAGTCAATTCTTCGTGGGATGGATCTCCTGGATTAAATTGCTCGACACAATTTGGCACCTCCTTTGATGTGGGTGTTTCGGCCGAAGTAGCTAGTAAATAGGGAGGATGGTTTTCTTTTAATCTCACCACTTAGGAATAGAGGAATAGCATTAGTGTTATGAAACCATCCTAGGACTCCCTATTTATAAGGGGAGTAAAGTAGATAAAAGTCCACTTTACCCCTATTGATATTTCGGCCGTTCATGTGAGGGAGGCCCAATTTTGGGCCTCCCATGTCAATTGGGATTTTAGGCCTAGCCTAAAATCCCTAATATGACATTACCTAATTTCTTAGGTACATGGACTTAATTAATGGGCTCCCAATTACGGCGGCCCATAGTCCAAATGCTTACAGCTCCCACTCGCCGGAATGGGAGGGTGCCTATTAATATGTTGTTCTCCAACACATCTGCATTTGCTCTTCGGTCCAATCCCTGCTCCGAATAATTCATACGAAGTTTTCCGTGCGACCGGCGGACACGACGGACATCGTGCTACTCATCTGTTATGAGTGTTGTAGCGCCCACGGAACGTTGATTCCCCATGTATAATGAACCTATGAAAATAAAGTGTCGCGCTGTATCCTAGGTCAACTGTCATTCTCCCATTGCCCAGTTTCCACATAGGAATACTCCTTCAGGGCATCCGTACAAGTATTCACAACCTTTCAACTAATGTCAGGTTGGTGGCCACCTAGTGAATACAAGAGTCGGAGAATAGCAGGTGTACTTGAACATCCCCATCGCTCATACCCTTAGTCAAACCCAACCGGTTTCCAAAGATGTGGTCACTTGACCTTTTTGTTCAGCACTACGTTCGTACGGCGGGAAGCGAACATTGGGTCTAACCTTATGTGTGAGTTCTGAGTCCGTTAGGATACTTTGGATGCTTCTTCATATAGCATCCGGGATCAGCCACACGCTCAAGGTGAAGAAGTTTGTGCCCATCCGAATCTCGTGGATTCTATCTAGTACAACCGAGCTTAACCCCGTGGTCGAACATGGCACGCGTAGTATGAAGCACGCATCGATAGCATAACCTGAGTTTAGTCAGGAAGTGAGAAATGTCATATGTTATCGCAGATACGTCATCTGGCCCTGAATGTGGTTTTATTACGAACAAAGTTTGTAACGGCGATTTGCAGAACTTAGATCATATCGTGTTACTCCGTAAACCAAATGACCGTTCTGCTTAGCCAGTATTGATCTAATGGAGATCCTTCTCTCCGTCAAGACGGCCGAGCCTGTGTGACGAGGCTTAGCTCACATTCGATATTATGTTACTTTGGAGGTTATCCCTCCTACGACTTGTTTATTGACCGTAAAAATTCGATGAATTTTAAACATTATGACGTCGTAAAAATCATAAACTCAAATTGCAATTCTTTCAGCAAGGTTTCAAAAGTTGTAATCACGATACAAGCTACTTAAACCCTACGCAGTCCCAGCATTTTAACATGCTTTTCGAAAACATCCATGCGTAAATGTTTAGTTAATGGATCAGCCATCATACTATCAGTAGACAAGTATTCTAATGATTACTTTGTCCTCAACTATATTCTTAGCATAATTATATTTTATATCAATGTATTTCGTCCTGCTATGGTACTTAGGGTTCTTAACTGCTGCAATTGCTGCTTGACTATCAGAGTATACCTTCTCAGGTTTACTCTTGTCCTTAACGTCAAGCAACGCAGTTAAGAGCCTATTAAGCCAGAACGCTTATGTGCATTCTTAGAGAGGGCCACGAATTCGGATTCCATCGTTGACAGCGCGACACAAGATTGCTTCTTGCTAATCCATGATATGGCGGCATTAGCGAGGAGAAATACTCCTCCTGAGGTGGACTTACGGTCATCCGGATCGCCACCATGGTCGGCGTCACTGAACCCAATCAATTCTAATTTACCACCATGCACAAATCGTAGTCGGCAGTACCTTTCGGGTATCGAATTATTCGTTTCACAGCCTTTAGATTTTGAGTGCCATGATCTGATTGGAATCGTACTACTAGGCCCACAGCATAACAGATGTCTAGACAAGTGCATTGCAAGGCATACATTTAGCTACCAACCATACTTAAGTATTCTGCACTTTTTATCTATTCACGCTCAACCTGGTTCTTCTGGCCATCACGCTTCGACATCGCGCACCCGAAGACAACCGGCGTATCCACGGGTTTAGCATCCTGTAATCTAAATCTTTTCAACAACTTGTTGATATAGGATTCTTCAGATAGACATAGCTTGCGAGCAGGACGATCCCTAGCAATCTTAATGCCTAGGATGTACGTGGCTTCTCCCATGTCTTTCATCTCAAATACATATGCCAGCCAAGACTTTGATTCATTCATGTAACTCACATCATTCGCGGCAATCAGTATGTCATCTACATATAATGTCAAGATGATATACTTAGACTCGAAAGTCTTCGTATACACGCATGGATCCTCGTGAAGACTCACGAATCCATTTCCGACGATTTCCTCGTGGAATCCGCGGTACCATTGCTGTGACGATTGTTTAAGACCATAGATAGATCTTTGGAGTTTACAAACTTTACATTCGTTGCCAGGAGTAATGAAACCCTCAGGCAGCTCCATATAGATCTCTTCCTCCAGGTTACCATGGAGAAATGCAGTCTTAACATCCATTTGGTGCAGCTTCAAATCGATGCTTGCTACCAAATCCAATACGACTCTTACTGTGGTATAACGCACAGTAGGTGAGTACGTCTCATTAAAGTCCACTCCGTGAAGTTGGGTATATCCTTTCGGAACGATTCGAGCTTTGTATCGCTCGACAGCTCCATCTAGGGGTGAGCAAATATCCCGAGAGGCTCAAAATTCCGCCCGTCCCGCCCTAGCCCGTCCCAAAAAGCCCGTCCCAAAAATGTGCCCAAGCCCAAATGGGCGGGACTTTTCTTCTCAACTAGGGCTCGGCTAGGGCTAGGGCTTTTTTACGAAGTCCCAAAAGACCCGTCCCGTCCCTTTTTGCTAACTTATCAACTATAAATTATAGTTAGTTAAGTTAACTTTAGTGATGGCTCGGGTTGAAGTTCGATTTGATCTTGATTTGTATTTATAACTTGTTATATCTGAATTGTTGGTGACTTTGTGTTAGAGTCTTGGTAAAACTTAGTTTTGGAGTCATTGGTGAACTATTTTGGAGAACCAAGTTATGTGTTGAACTTGGTGTTCTTACAAGTGACAAAATGTTTGAGTGATTTTGGTGTTTTATGGTGAACTTTGTGGTGACCTTTGTTGCTGTTCTGTGTTTGGTTATAGTTTAAGTAAATTGAGTATGATTTTTTTTTTTAACTTGGATGGGAATTTGGGTTTGTCCCATTTGTCCCTAGTCCCTGTAGGCCCGTGGCGGGCGGGCCTTTTCCTACTAGCTAGGGCTCGGGATAGGGCTCGGGACAGCCATTAAGCGGCCCTAGTTTTAGGGCTTGGGCCATTTTTTAGAAAAAGCCCGCCCATCCGTCCCATGCTCAGCCCTAGCTCCATCAATAGTGTGTTTCAGTTTCAGAACCCACTTGACACCTATTGCTCTGCGGTTAGCAGGCAAATCAACTAAAGAACATACCGAATTAGCTTTCATAGAGGCGATCTAATCCTCCATTTATTTCCTCCATTATTTCGCTTGAGGTCCATCCATAGCTTGTTTAACCGTTATCGGTTCATCAACCGAAGTGAGGGTGAACAATTCACCTCTTTCGATGGGATACTTCTTAGGAGAAGTTCGTTGCTTTAGACTACGTCTAGGCTCGTTAGTCCCATTTTGAACTTGAACTACGCTTCCACTAGGAATAATGCTCGTTATTGATGCAATACTCCCACTGGGAACAAGAGCGCTACTTGAACTTTCACCAAAAACTTTTCTTGGACGACATCTCGGTCTCGGATTTCCACCTCTGAGATTAATTCCACGGTTATGATGACCGGGAACCAAGTTGGTCGCACCACTCCCACTGGGTACAGTAGGTAGTTGAGGTAAAATTGGATTTTCATCCATCGGTTCAGTAACATGATCATCAGGTCCGACTTGATTCGCACCTGCAGTAACAGTGACCTGGATGGTTGGATTGACTCCTCCCACTGGATTTATTATGAAGATGTCCCCATCTTCATTTACCATATCGTTCACTTGTGTTGCTGCCTCAAATCTCCCACTCGAAGCGAGTGGGACCTGATACTCATTATCCTCTAGTTCAATCAAGACTTCGTTTGTTGATGTTTGTAAAACTATGGAAATTCAACCTCAAATTATGTAACGTCTCATGTTCGATCACGTCACCAATCTCTCAAGCTTTTACACATATGTATGCTTTATAAATAATTTTCAGTATTCCAATTGATACTATGTGTGTTTATTTGATATATGGGTGTCACAGTTCTTGGTAAGATCCCTCTCATTACCAATAGCTCGCATGGTGAATTCGTTAAATAAGTTCACCACATGATTTGTAGTTAACTATAACTCACCTTTGATAGGGAGATTATTAGTTAAACTTGCGATATCATGGTACTGACCTTATTTATGAAGTGTGTGTCGTTTTAATACTTCGCCTAACTTTTATCGTTAAAGGCGAATAGCGGGAGACGTCGTTTAACTAACGTTCCTTTTCATTACTCATTCACACCCCAAGGCGTTATCCATCATAAACCGTGCATTAGGTTTTCACCTTGTGCTCAATTCTCTATGAGAATTTGTATTAGTAAAAACCCTTGAATGGGTGTTCGTACAAATGAAAATTATTTCAAGCATTAAACCAAGAACACACTTTTATATTGAATTTTATAATTTGAATCGATGTGTTCCATATTTCGAGGAACACGCGTGCATTGCGCGTGCATCACCAGGTTCATCCGTGGTGAAATTGTTTCGTTTTCAAAATTCAATTTTAATCGGTATCGTACATGTTCATCATTAATATTTTAATTTTATAATGGAGTACTAATAAATAAGGATTATAAATCATCACACTCAGATTAGCAATGTACTGGACAGTAGCTATAAGATCGAGCGGCTCGAGGCAAATTAAATGAATAATTTCATACTCAATTTAAGCATTCATTACATGCCCAAAATAAAGGTTCCTGTTATTCACGAGGAAACCTTTTTAATTCAAGAGTATTCATTACTGAAAAAGATTTAAGCAAGTAAGGACGGTTTTGACATCTAGCCCTTATTTATTTGGGGTATCATCTCCATCTGTACGCTAATTCCTCTTCTCGAACATGTAATTCAAAAAGAAGGATTTGAATTACTCTCGAGAATTTGGAATTTGACGAGAATATATGACTTTCTTCATTATTTCTCTGAACGTACCTTAGGAGGATTGGTACAGGCAGCAACCAGGTGGTCTTTCACTCCACACCTGAAGCACTTGCGAGATTCCTCTCGACGTGCGCATTTATTTTTGCCTGTTCTTACCACCATTTTTCTTAGGTTTGAACATTTTCTGTGATTTTAGACCAGATGATTTGTTAGCCTTCTTTTGAAGGTATTTACCCTTTCTCTTGCGCTTACCATTTTGCATAGCTGGGGAGGATGATGCAATTTGCATCTCAGCTCTGGGCTTTTCAGCCTTGAGTCGATCCTCTTCCAGCTCGAGATGAGCTTGCACCTTCTTGAGGGTATCGAGATGGGGGGCATGAGTAAGGTGCATTTTCATGTTGCTCCAAGAGTCCGGTAAAGAGCGGATGACACATTGGACCTTCTGTTCCTCAGACAGGATTTCTCCTGCTTCCTTGAGTTCAGCAAGCATGTTAGACATTTGTCTAATGTGCTCCTGCATCGTATGCTTATGATTCATCTTGTATGAGTCTAAAGCGATGTTTAACGATCGCTTCTGGGCCTTTGTGTAAACACCAAACCCTTCTCTGAGACCATCCTATAGGTCCTTAACAGACTCAGTATGATCATACTCGTAGAGTGTGTCATCTTCCAACATCGACATCAAGGAGGAACGAACTTCCAGGTCCTTGGCATTCCATTCATCATAGGATGCCTTCTGTGCATCACTGGTGTCTCCCTCTGGCCTAACCTTCCTAGTTGTTAAATGGTCCAACCCTTTCATTTCAGTAATCACCATATTTGCTCGCTTATTCCAGATCTTATAGTTCTTACCATTCAATCTCACTCCCTTATTTAATTGGGAGATGACATTGCTAATCGCAGCCATTGAAACTAACATATTGATGACTATGCATAAGCAGGAAGACAATGACATATTGAAAAAGAATCGCGTTAATAGGATATCTATGAGATAGATAATGACTAATAATGATTCCTCAGACATCTAACCCAACCGACCGACAGTAAACCGAGGGAAGGGGGGTCGTGAAATAGTTCACATTACTGTCAACTTCTTCTAATAGATCAGTCTTTTAAAACGGTTTAATTGCTATTACCGCAACGAGAGTTTTTTAAAACGCCCAATCTTGGCTTCCCAATGGCCCTTTTAAATTGTTTTCTAGGATTTCAAGTTTGCACACACAATTCTACTACACAAGTAAATCATCGTGCGCAGATCGCATCCAAGAAACAAACCACACCTCATGCATACGCGTCATGCGTCTAATGTTCCGAGGAACTCATGCTTAGAATATATAATTCTACTCCTCAAGTAAATTATCACATGGCAATTCATCCTCAACATTCATGCATACACATCATGCGTGATCATACCATACAAACATGCATATTTGGCGACTGATTTCCGCTTTTAAAACATTTGTGGCTGGCTTGCAATTCATGCTATAAACCAATCATGAGTACTTCTAGACATGTATACTAGACAATTGCAACCATCACAACATGTCTATCCTAGTGCACAACTCCTTAACTGAAAACCAGGGCTCTGCCCACAATATGCATAATCTAGCTAGCTTGACATAGTTAAGACGACAATTCTAATCATGCAATAATATCAATTAAATAGCAGTTGCAATTCAGCCCAAAAAATGACTCAGCCCCAAAATCATGCGTTTCTGAGATCAATCTCCATAATCGAAACTAGGCATCAGGTTTAAATAAATCGATGAAACCCTTAAGCACTGTGTAGGTAATTTTAAAGTTCGAAAACTTTTGGATTTTAAAATTTCACCATCCTATTTTATTTAATTAATTCGGTTCAGATTAACTATTCTGGTTCGGTTCGGACCGGTCCGGTTCGGTAAAAAGGGTTCGACCGGACCTGTTCGTTTTTAAATAGGAATTCGGTTCGGTTTGACACTCAATCTGGGTCGGTTCGACCCATATTAGTTGCCCCGGTCTGGCCCGATCCGAATGGGTCGGACCGATTGAGAAAACTCGGCGCCCGATCCGAATGGGTCGGACCGATTGAGAAAACTCGGCTTTTGACCCGCTTCGGTTTGGACCCGTGGAACCCGACCCGGTTCAGTCCGGTTCGGGTTCCCTTGGTCACCCGGGTTGGTTGACCCAACCCGGTTGTGCCAAATTGGACCGGACCGTTACCTAATGGGTTCGGACTAAATTCACACACACACACACACACGCACACGCACACGCACACGCACACGCACACGCACACGCACACACACACGCACACACACACACACACACACACACACACACACGCACACACACACACACGCACACACGCACACGCACACGCACACGCACACGCACACGCACACGCACACGCACACGCACACGCACACGCACACGCACACGCACACACACACGCGGAGTTGTTAAGGAAGCCCTACGCGGTATAGTCTCCACAGCAAAGCCTCTGATCGATTCTTGGCAGGGACAGATCTCCGGAGTGTTTTCTCAAAGAAAATTGGCACACCATTGGTGAATGAGGTAGGTTCGACCGAAGTATGTAATTTAGGGAGGAGGGGTTTTCTCTCAAATTGCCACAAAGGAGAAATTGTGAATTACATTAATAAACCACGTAACACTCCCTATTTATAGGAGGAGCAAAGTGGACAAAAGTCCACTTTGCCCACACTTATATTTCGGCCGGCCATAGTGTATAAATAAGGGAGGCCCAATTTTGGGCCTCTCATCCCTATTTCACTAATGTGACATTTACCAAATTGTCTCAGGTAACATATATATATAGTAATTGGCTTCCATTTACGGCGCCCAGTCACCATATGCTAACAGCTCCCAATCGCCGGGATGGGAGGGTGCCGGTTAATGTATTATTGTCCAAATCGCATCAACATTTCAGTCTTCCAATCTTTCCCCTGCTTCCGAATAGTTCATACGAGGTTTGCCGTGCGACCGGCAGATACGACGGGCATCGTGCTACTCATCAGTTAGGAGTGTTGTAGCGCCCGCGGAACGTTGATTCCCTATTTCCAATCAACCTGTTAAAAACATTAAATTGTACCGCACTGTATCCTAGGTCAACTGTTAATTCACCAATTTCCTAGTTTCCACATAGGAATACTTCTCTAAGGCACCAGCACAAGTATTCACAACCTTCAACTAATATCCGGCTGGTGGCCACCTAGTGAATACAAGAGTCGGTGAATCACATGTGAACTTGACCATCCCCATCCCGCATACCCTTAGTCAAACCCAACCGGTTTCCAAAGACGTGGTCACTTGGCTTTTTTCTTCAGCACTACGCTCGTACGCCGGGAAGCGAACATTGAGCCTGACCTTATATATGAGTTCTGAGTCCATAAGGATACTTCGGGTGCCTCTTCATAAGGCTCCCGGGATCAATCACACGCTCGAGGTGAAGAAGTTTGCGCCCATCCGAATCTCGAGGTTCTACCTAGCACAACCGAGCATGACCCCGTTGTTGAACATGGCACACGTAGTATAAAGCACGCGTCGATAGCATACCCGAACATTTTTAGGAGTGGAATATGTCAACAATGCTATCACAGAATTTTCATCCGACCCAGATGGTGGTTAATGACGAACAGAGTTCATCACGACGATGTGCAAAACGAAGATCATGTCGTGTTACTCCGAAATCAAATGATCGTTTTGTGCAACCAAGTTTATCCCCTGGTTCTTAGCCAGTCTTGTTACGGTAGAGGTACCCCTCTCCTACAAGACGACCGTGCCTGTGAGACAAGGCAAGGCCTACATTCGATATAATTTAGGAAGAGGATTGCGTCCTCCTACGACTCAGTTTATAGACCGTAAACTCCGATGTAATCAAACATTATGACGTCGATGAATCATAAACTCAATTTGCAACTCTCTCATTTATTAAAAATGTAACTTTCAATTATCAAAATGTCATCACGAATATACGCCCACTTTTAAATCCTACGCAATCCAAGCCGTTTAATATGCTTTTCAAATGTCTCATTGCGTAATAGTTTAGCTAATGGGTCCGCTACCATGTCATCAGCTGACGAGTATTCTAAAGTGATTATTTTGTCTTCTACCATAGATTTAGCATTATATTTCACATCAATGTGTTTAGTCCTACTATAGTACTTTGGATTCTTTACTACCGCAATAGCTGCCTAACTGTCAGAGTACACCTTCACAGGCTTACTCTCGACGTCGCCATCAAGCAGCGCACTAAGAAGCCTTTTCAGCCAGACTGCTTCCTACGCGTTTTTGGAGAGAGCAACGGATTCCGATTCCATCGTAGACAACGCGACACATGATTGCTTCTTGCTCGTCCATGAAATGACGACATTAACAAGGAGAAAGATTCCTCCTGTGGTGGACTTACCATCGTCTCGTCACCATGGTCGGCGTCTCGGAATAATGCTTTCTACCGGAGCATCACTCCCACTGGGAACAAGAGCAGTGCTAGAACCTTGACCTACAACTTTTCTTGGACGACCTCTCGGCCTTGGAACCAAGTTGGTTAACCCACTCCCACTAGGAAAAATGGGTAGTTGTGGTATTATTGGATTTTCATCCAGCGGTTCGGCAACACGATTATCAGGTTCAACTTGATTCGCACTTGCAACAACAATTTGTGTGGTAGGATTGACTTCTCCCACTGGATTTATTATGTAAATGTCCCCATCTTCATTTACCATTGGATTTACTATGAAAATGTCCCCATCTTCGTTTACCATTTTATTCACTTGTGTTGCTGCCTCAAATCTCTCACTCGAAGTAAGTGCGACATGACTATCATTGTTATCCTGCTCCAATTCGATCAAGACTTCGTCTGTTTTGAAAATCCAAGCGTTGAAAATTCGTCCTCAAGTCATGTAACGTCTAATGTTCGACCACGACACCATTATCATAAGCCAAATTAAACATGTATCCTCTAAGAGTAGTCATCATACTCTCGTTTCAAATACTTGTTTAATGCGCAAGTTAATGTCGCATTATGATAAGATTTAACTCGTTATCAATTCTTTTAGCTTTTATGGCGTCGTGTTTTAACCGATATAGTTGATGAAGTGATTTATCAAATAGAATGTGTTGCCAAATTTCTCGTTCAAGGTATTTAGTGGGAGAGTCGTTTTAGTGACGTCATCCTTTTCATTGGCTAATTCATCTCAAAGAGTTGTCCATCTTCGAACTGTGCATTGAACTTTCGCCTTATGCGTCAGTTTATACTTCGCGAGTTCGTGGTATCTTGTGAAGCATAAGTATATAATGAATTAATCCCTAGGGGAGGCAAATGAAAATTCAGCATTCATTTATCAAAAACACTTCATCATTAAATTCGTACTTTGAAAAACGATGTGTTCAGTCTTTCGAGGTACACGCGCGGGTGGCGCCTTTGTTAGCATATGGTGACATGGCGCCGTAATTGGTAGCCCGTTAATGCTAAGGAAATTACCTAAGTTAATTAGGTAATTGTCACATTAGGCTAATTGGGCCAAATCCAATCCCTAATTGACATGGGAGGCCCAAAATTGGGCTTCCCCCTTATAGCATGGTTCGGCCGGAGCTAGTCCCACATTGGTTGGAGTGGACTTTTGTCCACTCTACCAATCTGTTGGATTATAGAGACGTAATACTACGGAATGCTAAACGTGTACATGCAAGTAATCTAACTACGCAGCGGAATAGTGTACACATACCTTTTAGCTTTCCTGCCCAAGAACGTCATGGAGGGAGTTCTTATCCTCCGGTCAGAACCACGTACAAGTTCTTCGTGTGAAGAATTCATACGCAGTGTAAGCTCCACAAAAAAGCCTCTGATCGATTCTTCAACGGGAACATAACCTCGGACTAAGATGTGCCGAAAATCTCAACTAAGGGGGTGAGAGGGTTCTTCTCAAGTTCCTCAATGGAGGTACTTCTTATTATGAATAATGTATAAACCCCTTAGGTGAGTCCCCTATATATAGGATTGGTGGAGTGGACAAAAGTCCACTCCAACCAATGAGGGACTAGTTTCGGCCGAACCTATGCTATTAACGGGGAGGCCCAATTTTGGGCCTCCCATGTCAATTAGGGATTGGGTTTGGCCCAATTAGCCTAATGTGAAAATTACCTAATTAACTTAGGTAGTTTCCTTAGCATTAACGGGCTACCAATTACAACACCACGTCACCATATGCTAACAGCTCCCACTCGCCGGAATGGGAAGGTGTCTGTTAATATATAGTTATCCAATAGCATCAACATCTTAGTCTTCAGTATTTGTCTCCGTCTCCGAATAGTTCATACGAGGTTTGCCGTGCGATCGGCGGATTCGACGGGCATCGTGCTACTCATCTGTTAGGAGTATTGTAGCGCCCGCAGAACGTTGATTCCCTATCGTAAATCAATCCTTTTAAAATAAAACATGTACCGCACTATATCCTTGGTCAACTGATAATTCTCCAATTGCCCAGTTTTCCGGGGCATCTGTTACAACTGTTCACAACCTTCAACTAATGTCCGGTTGGCGGCTACCTAGTGAACACAAGAGATGGTGAATTATAGGTGAACTTGACCATCCCCATCGCTTATACCCTTAGTCTAACTCAACCGGTTTCCAAGACGTGGTCACTTGCCCATTTTCTTTGGCTCTACGCTTGTACGCCGGGAAGCGAACATTGAGCTAGACCTTAGGTATAAGTTATGAGTCCGAGAGGATACTTTGGGTGCCTCTTCATAAGACACCCGGGATCAATCACATGCTCAAGGTGAAAAGTATGCGCCCTTTGAATCACAAGGATTATAGCTAGCACAACCGAGCATGACCCCGTGGTCGAACATGGCACGCGTAGTATGAAGCACGCGTCGATAGCACACCTGGACAAGCCATGGGTGGGATATGTCAATCATGCTGTCGCAGAGTCTTTCATCTGGCCCTGAATGTGATTTTAATAGAGTCCAACACGGTGATTTACAAAACGAACATTAAGTCATGCTATAAGCGTGGCCAAGTTATCGTTTCGTTTAACCAGGTTTATCCCCCTGGTTCTTAGCCAATCTTGTTGTGGTAGAGGTTCCCCTCTCCTACAAGATGACTGTGCCCGTGTGACGAAGCAAGGTTCACATTCGACATAGTTTTGGTGGAAGAGTTTTACTTCTTCCCACGACTTAGTTTATAGACCTTAAAATCCGATGTTATTTATCATTATGACGTCGATAGATCATATACTAAATTTGAAATTCTTTTATTCAGTCGAAATATTATTTAAATGTCAAAATTCCATCACTCGTACAAGCCACTTATCAAGCCCTACGTAATCCAAGCAGTTTTACGTGCTTTTCAAAAATTTATCTACGTAATGACCTAGTTAGTGGGTCTGCGACCATATTGTCTGTGGGCAAGTATTCTAAAGCAATTATATTGTCTTCCACAACTGATTTGGCATAATTGTATTTCACATCAATGTGTTTGGTCCTACTATGGTACTTTGGATTCTTAACTGCTGCAATGGATGCCTGACTGTCGGAGTATACCTTCACAAGTTTGCTCTTCTTGTCAGTGCCAATTAATGCAGTAAGAAGCCTTTTCAGCCAGACTGCTTCTTGTGCGTTTTTTTAGAAAGGGCAACGAATTCTGATTCTATAGTGGAAAGCGCGACACATGATTGCTTCTTGCTTACCCATGATATGGCAGCATCAGCAAGGAGGAAAACTCCCCCTGTGGTGGACTTACCATCGTCCGGATCGCCACCGTGGTCGGCGTCACTATAACCAGTCAATTCGATTTACCTGCCCTTATAGCACATATCATAGTTGGCAGTACCTTTCAGATATCTTATAATTCGTTTTACAGCCTTTTAAACGTTGATAGCCAGGATCTGATTGGAATCTTGCTACTAGGCCCACAACGTAACAAATGTCCGGCCGAGTACATAGCGTGGCGTACATTAGATTTCCTACCATGCTTAGATACTCTGTACTCTTCATCTGTTCACGATCATGCTGGTTTTTCAGGCCATCACGCTTTGACAACGCGCACCCGAACACAAGTAGCTTATCCACGGGTTTAGCATCGAGCATTCTGAATCTTTTCAACAATTTGTTGATATATGATTCTTGAGATAGACACAATCTCTGGGCGGCACGATCTCGGGCAATTTTAATGCCTAAGATGTACGTGGCCTCCCCTATGTCTTTCATCTCAAATGCTGATGATAACCAGAACTATGATTTGTTCATTAAACTCACATCGTTTGCAGCAATGAGTATGTCATCTACGTACAAGGTTATGATGACATATTTAGACCTGGAGGTATTGGTGTAAACGCAGGGATCCTTCTGAAGGTTCACATATCTGTTTCCAACGATTTCCTCGTGGAATCTGCGATACCATTGCCGAGATGATTGTTTAAGACCGTAAATAGATCTTTGGAGTTTGAAAACTTTACGTTCTTTTCCAGGAGTAATAAAACTCTCTGGCTGCTCCATATAGATCTCTTCCTCCAGGTTTCCAAGGAGAAATGTGGTCTTTAACATCCGTTGATGCAGGCTCGTGATCAAGGCTTGCAATAAGGGCAAGGATGACCCTAACTGTGGTGTAACGCACAGTTGGTGAGTATGTTTCATCAAAGTCCTCTCCATAAATCTGGGTATATCCTTTCGCAATTGTTCAAGTTTTGCACCACTCAATTTTTCCATTAGTAGTGAATTATAAAATTTCACTTTCTAGCTCTGTGGATAGCAGGTTAATCAACTGAAGACCAAAACCGAATTTGTTCTCATTTAGGCAATTTCATCCTCCATTGTTTTCCTCCATTCCTTCGTTTGAGGTCCTTCCATTGCTTGCTGAACCGTCACTGGTTCGTGAACGAATGTCTCACTTGATGGGATACTTCTTAAAAGAAGTTCGTTGCCTTAGACTAAGTCTAGGCTCGATAATCTCATATTTAGTCTGATCGTTACTCCCATTCGGAATAATGCTTCTTTTCGGAGCATTACTCCCACTGGGAACAATGGTGGTGCTTGAACTTTTGGTCTACAACTTTCTTAGAATGACCTTTTGGTCTCAGGATTTTATCTCTGAGATTTATTCATTGATCACTAGGATATGGAATTAAGTTAGTCATTTCCACCAACTAGGAATAATGGGCAGTTGCGACGACTATTGGATTTTTATCCAATGGTTCAGCATTATGATTATCAGGTCCGACTTGATGCACATTAACATTTAGTGATGATTATGTGAGGGGAAGTGAGCCCTCCCACTGGATTTAATATGAGGACGTTTCCATCATCATTTACCATGGCATTCACTAATGCATTCACTAATGCTATATCATTCTCCCACTCGAAGTAAGTGGGACCCTGAGAATCTCATTTATCCATTTTAATCTGATCAGTACTTTAGTTTGTATCGTTCCTCAAAGCATTGGAAGTCCATCCTCTAATTTCTATAATGTGTCATGTTCGACCACGTTACCATTAATCCAAGCTAATTTTAAACTTGTATCTTTTAAGAGTAGACCGTACCCTTAATAAATACTTTTTTAATGCGCAAATCAATGCTGCTTTATGATAAGGTTTTACCCGTATCATTTCTTAGCTTTTATGGTAACGCATCAACCGATCTTATTAGAACATAGTGTTACATTAATATGAATCAACTTAATTTCATCCCGTAGGAACAATTAATGTTGAGTTCTAACATAATGCAATTTTAAACTATGTTTCTTTGAAATATTTTAATGATATGATTGCTTAGCCGAACTTTTCGTTCAAGGCTTTATTGTGGGAGAGTCATTTTACTGACCACTTCCTTTCGTTTATTAACTCATCCAGAGATTTATCCATCTCTTGGGCTATGCATTTAAGCTTTCGCTTTAATGCTGTAGTTGATGTTCTACTAAATCGTAGTAGCATTAAAGCATACTTCTGACTATAGTAGTCATCAATGAGTTATTTCCAAAGGATTATAAACGAAAATTCAACATTCATTTATTAAAATACTTCGTTATTAAATTTGTACTTCAAAACGATGTGTTCCGTCTTTCGAGGTACACGCGCGTACGACGCATAAAACCAGTTTTATCCCGTGGTTTAAATCGTTTCGTTTCCAAATTTAATTTAATCAGTTTTGAACATGTTTAATCATTACGCAAATAATCATTTTAAATGGAGTACTAACAAATAAGAAATACTAAATCTTTCGATCTAGCTACGCAATCAATGGGTATTTTCAGTTCAGTTGTACCGACTGAGATGATGGAGTATGTGAGTCATTTCGTTTTATTCGTACAGTTTTA
Organism: Clarkia xantiana subsp. parviflora; assembly: GCA_036873135.1. Taxonomy (NCBI): domain Eukaryota; kingdom Viridiplantae; phylum Streptophyta; class Magnoliopsida; order Myrtales; family Onagraceae; genus Clarkia; species Clarkia xantiana. Next base: position 15,234,125 of record JAPTYO010000012.1, read on the forward strand.
CCTGGCCGAAATTTTGGTCCTCACCCGTAGGTTTGAATTTTCTTTTCTAATCGTTCTCGTTCAATCGAGACGTTAAATTGATTAAGTAAATTGAGCTTCAAATCGAGCAATAATTACTTTATTCAATAACTCCGAATCTCAAAATAACCAAAATTTTAGAAACGAACAACGAACGATAAATGACAATGGTATAGTTCTTGATCTGAAGTTTGCATATTTGATCCATGATTCAGGCACATATAGTCAAGAACTTTGAGTCATGTTGAACATCTCGTCTGAGTAAATTCACGAGTGAATCACTTCAAATGATCTGTGTCCGTATAAAACATTTTACAGCTTCATACACATGACCTACGAGACGTATTTGAGACGCACTTTATCAACGGGGTTTAACCCACCGAATTATCGTATAGGACCTATTCGGTCCAGTTCTCTTCTTGCTATGCGGATCATGGTTCACATCTTTCAAACTCACTATGGTGAGCAGATAAGGTCTCCCTTTCACTGCTGTGGTTACTGTACTTGATTAGTCTCAAGGTTATTGAGTCCTGTCAATATCAGACAACCATATACATCCTTTCCATGTTGACCTTTCATCCTTAAGATCTGATGCGGGTTTTACGCCAACATCCATGAAAAGAGAGAAGACTATCACATTCAACCGAAACATTTCTAGCGTTTGCATCCTTACTTCCACCGAGGCGGATGCGAAGGGATACTTAAGCTGTAACATTGTCTCGTTTCAATTCAAGTCTTCTTCAACCCCCTTTTTTTTTTTTTACCAAAGTCGAATGTATCACCATATATGCGTTCAGATCATCAAAGAACCTACTCTAATTCTTGGGGAAACAAATTAGCATATTAATTTCTCATTGTCAAAATCATACAGATTACTATATTCATCTGTAGTTGTCCTCTCCACTTTTCGGAATCGTAGTGGAGAGTTCAACACACACTCCAATTTTATTCATCATAATTAATACCATCAAGATTGCGAGTAATATCGAATCGTACTAATTGAGCTAACTTTCACATTGATGATTATGCAAATCAGGAAGACAATAACATTTTGACAGAATTGCAAACATCGGATTATCTATTAAGATGGAATACGACAAATAGTGATCCCTCAGTCATCTAGACCAAACCGACCGCCAATAAACCGAGGGAAGGGGGTCAGTGAAAGAGTTCACACTACCGTCGTGTTCAATCTAATAGATCAGTCTTTTGAAAAACGGTTATTATATTGCAAATTACCGGAACATGAATTTTCAAACAAGTATGTTAGGTTATGAGATCTAGGTCAACGGGTGGTCGGCTTTGATCTCGCTCCTTACTGGGGATCTGTGTGATCCGGTATTCCTGAGTCGCCCTGCCTTAGCCTATGTCCTTCCTTTCTTCCTTCCTTCCTTTGCTTCTTCTCTCCTTCTACCCTGCAGAAGGGGCAGTACCAGACACGGAGGGGGGGGGGGGTGGTGCCTGGTGAACCCTCTCCGATGCCTAAGTCAGTATTCTTCTAGAGAGATAAAGCTAGAGAGATGTCGGAGCTAAATTGTCCAAATGGCCAAGATGATCAAATGAGTTGTGAAGGTGGGGTATTTATAGGCAACGGTGTCATTAAGGTGGCTTAATGACATCGTTAACCTTTAAACACAATTAATTAACCTTTAAGCGCATAATTAAGACCTTAGGATTCGGAGAAGGTAGGCGGCGTGAACCGAGTGTGGGTGTCCGAAAATAGCGCAGGGGCCCTTGGGGGGGGGGGGGGGGGGGAGAAATCCGACCCCCCAGGGTAGGGGTTGGGTAAGGGCACCCAACCTCTCCTAGGGGGGATGGGGTTGGCCAACTCCATCCCTCCTAGGAGAGATCGGGTTGGCCGACCCGATCTCTCCTAGGAGAGATCGGGTTGGTCCACCCGATCTCCCCTAGGAGAGATCGGGTTGGCTGACCCGATCTCTCCTAGGGGAGGTCGGGTGTGGCCACCCAACCTCACCTAGGTGAGTTTACCTCGGCCGGACGAGCGTTCCGGCCTCGTCCGAGCCGTTGATGTGTTTGCGAAGTGTTCGGGTTGAAGTTTCGATTTACAATCGTTAATGGGATGATAAAAATACAACGGTTTGGAAGTCAACGGGTTCAAATTGGGCGTATATCCATCACATGCCCCCGAGTCAACCAATGGCTTAACCCTTGATTGACTCTATTTCAGGATGGTATGACACGCGCAATTTGAAACCGGGATTTTACCTTCTTGTCTGAATGTTCGCTTACCCATAGATGCGTGCCTCTGACTCTGCCCCCTGCCTTATGAGATAGAGGAATTGTAAACGTCAGAGTAGCACGGACGTGTGTCTAGGCACGCGTCCGTCTGAGATAGGAGTAATAAACTTATCCTTGCTACAGATGCACACTCAAAAAATACACACTTGCACAGGGGTGTGATGCGAATGCAACTACATAACTTATGCTTCAATTTCGTGCCGGGATTCTATCTAAGTGAAGAAAAATTTCAATTTTGGTCCGAAATTTTTCTAAGTATGGGATACTAGAAAATAAATCTATGGGATGTTAACCAGGGTGAGTGTGAGTTTAACCGTGGTTAATAGGAACTAGTTTTTGAATCTTGTCCCTTGAAATTTTCCTTTCTAAAATTCAACGGTGTTGATTTGGCGACTTTAGAAAAACCCTAACCCTTTGTATTATAAAAGGGGAAGTGATTACCTCATTCTCATTGTCCTTTTTTTCTTCTTTTCTTTTTGGCGGTGGGATTTCTGGTCAGATTTGTTTCCCAGGGCGCGCGTCGCATTGAGGTACGTGTTTTCTCTTTTTGTGTAAGCATTGCCTTTGAGGGATTTAATTTTGCTTCTCCTTCAATCGTTTCCTTACTTGTCTCGTTCTTGGTTTGTATGTCTTCATGGTAATGTAGTCCTATTTGATTCGTCATTTTTCTATCTTTTTACCTTCATGTTTCCGCTTACTGGCGGGTGAAGTCCTCCATATTGGGATTATAATTATCTCCTTTTGTCCCTTGTCTCTGCTAGTTGGCCAGTGGGGTCTCTCTCCTTATGCTGGGGGTTATGATTATCTCCCCCTGCCCCCCTGTCTCTGCCTGTTGGCTGGTGGGGTCTCTTTATGCTGGGGGTTATTACTATCTCCCCCTGCCTCCCTGCCTCTGCCTGTTGGCTGGTGGGGTCTCCTTATGCTGGGGGTTATTACTATCTCCCCCTGCCCCCCTGCCTCTGCCTGTTGGCTGGTGGGGTCTCCTTATGCTGGGGGTTATTACTATCTCCCCCTGCCCCCCTGCCTCTGCCTGTTGGCTGGTGGGGTCTCCTTATGCTGGGGGTTATTACTATCTCCCCCTGCCCCCTGCCTCTGCCTGTTGGCTGGAGGGGTCTTTCTTGTCGTCTTTCTATTCTTGTCTTTTGACCTTGTGTCCATCTTTTTAGGGGAGTGAGTTCGTATCTCTTGTTCACTGTTTGCTTTCTGTTTTCTTTAGGCTAAGCCTGCGTTTTTTCCGATCAGCAGAACTCTCCGGTGATTGATGAGGAGTAAGAGGCCAGTGCGTGTGGGAGTGGTTAATTCTGGGACCGGACCTTCGATTGCAAAAAGATCGGTTTTCTATGGTGCGGGGAGGTGTCCTCTAACTGGAGGTAAGGGTGGTGACATTAGGGTGCCATCTTCTTTCTATATTGATGCCCCCCAATCGCAGGTCCGGGAGCCATCTTTTCCTTCTTCCTTGTTTGGTGAGTCCTTGAGTATTCGAGTTTCCTTTGTGTATATTGGTATTTACTTTGAGCTTTGTTATAGGTAGACTTCGTCTTCCGCGTCTGAGTCGGAAGGAGCTGTCTCGTCCACCTGTCAATGGAATTGTTGGTTCTGAGTGGGCGCCTTATTATGGGCGTGGGTCTCGCTTTGACAATCAGTCTTCTTTGCAAACTCCTGAGGTTGGAGTTCGTGTTCTGCAGTCTGCTGTTCCTCCTGCTGATCGTGTGTCCCTGTCCAAAGGGTCGGAGGCAACTTATGAATTGGCTCGTGATGTGTTGGCTCGCTATGCTCCTGTAATGTTATTAACCGTTTTATCCTTTAGCATACTTCTTCTCCGTGCGTTATCCGTCTCATCTTTTGTTTGTGTTGCAGGGTATGGCCGACCTTGTTAATTTATCCACCCTTGCTATTGATCTTGCTGAGGAGAGGAAGGTGTACGAGGACATTTGTGTCTCTCTTAACTCCAGTCTTATTAGCTGTTTGGAGCATAGTCGCATCACTGATTTGCGGTGCCGAGACTTGGAGGGTCGCATTGCTCTTCTCAATGAAGAGGTTGAGGCGTTGAAACAAAGGTCTTATTGTGATGAGACACTCCGGGCTGCTGAGTTAGTCTCTCTGGAGGAAGTGTTTCGTATGGAGGCGAAGGAGTGTGCCATTGCTGAGTATAAGGCCTCCTCCGCTTATCAGGCTGCTATCGACGTTCGATGTTCTGTGGCGAAACGTATTTCCTTGAAGGAGATTCTTGAGCGTATTTTCCTGATTGCTCCTGACTTTCCTTTCTCTCGACTTGGTGATTTGTCAGACTTTGCCGTTAAGCATATTGCGAAGATGAAGGAATAGTACCCTTATTTCTTGTGGTAGTCTCGTGTGTTTGTGAGTTGTGGTTATCTTTAGAGTTTAAAACTCCACCTTTCTTAGTGTTGCCATTTTTGTCTGATACACTTGTCTCTACTCGTTGTATACATGGTCGTGTGTTTATATCTCTTCTCATGATGTCTCCCTATGCCTTGTGTATGGCTCTTTGGTTATGGACCCTTCCCTTGGTGTGTTTCCTTTACTTATCCTTCTTTCGTGCTTTCCTTCATGTCATACCTGCCATTTCATAAAGAAAAAACATTACTTGTTCTTCTCATTACTTTACTTAGAGATTTCTTTCTCATGGTATCCTTCTGATCATGGTGTGATGATCTCTTCTGATACCCATTACACGGTATACGTTGTACTGTTAGACCAAAGATACGCTCTTGGTGGGCGTCGAAATCTGTTCACGAGACAAGCTCTCGGACGGCACTTAACGTTTCACAGGATAGGCTCCCGGAGGGCTCAGGTTAGACCAAAGATACGCTCCTGGTGGGCGTCGAACTGGTAGTTTGAAATCTACCTCAAGATACGCTCTTGGGGGCGTCGAACTGGTAGTGTTTTTTCTACCTCAAGATACGCTCTTGGGGGCGTCGAATCTGGTAGGTTGCAAATCTACCTCAAGATACGCTCCTGGGGGCGTCGAATTCGTAGTTTTTGGAAACCACTCTCAAGATACGCTCTTGGTGCGTCGAAGTTCGTAGTGTAATAACTACTCTCAAGATACGCTCTTGGGGGCGTCGAATTCGTAGTTTTTGGAAACCACTCTCAAGATACGCTCTTGGTGCGTCGAATGTCGTAGTGTAATAACTACTCTCAAGATACGCTCTTGGGGGCGTCGAAGGTCGTAGTATGAACACTACTCTCAAGATACGCTCTTGGGGGCGTCGAAGGTCGTAGTATGAACACTACTCTCAAGATACGCTCTTGGGGGCGTCGAAGGTCGTAGTGTAATAACTACTCTCAAGATACGCTCTTGGGGGCGTCGAACCTGTTATTGACTTGAAGTCATATCTGTGTAAGGATAACTTCGTGATTATACCACTACATTCACTGGAAAATACTTTTGAGTAACCTTTACTCCCTTAGGAGCATTCATGTTTTTGTATACATGGGATGCCTTGGTGCACCAAGACATCCTTTGTAGGAAATCAAAGATATTGTAGAGTTGGAGTAACTCCTTGAGTTCTCCTTCTCAAAAGTTATTTTTTGAAAGTTTGGAAAGCTGGAACATGCAAAATGTGAAATATGAAACTAAGGATATGGTCTTTTGCTTGTGCTTTCTTCTTATATGTAGTACTTCTTTAAGTGCTCTCCACTGAAGGTGTTTGTGGAGATATACCCCTCCCCATCTTCGAGGCGGTAAGCGTTTACGTAGGGAACTGACGCTATCTTGTATGGTCCTTCCCACTTTGGAGATAATTTTCTGACTTGGTCTAAGTGTGAGAACTCATTCCTTCTTAGTACCAGTTCTCCTACGTGGAATTGTCTCTCCTTGACTTGGCGGTTGTAGTATCTTGCTGAGACAAGGCGCATTCGTGTCTGTGCTTCTTCTGAATTCCATCTTTTATCCTCCACCATGTCTAAATCTAAAAGCCTTGCTTTGTTGTTCTCATGCTCTTCAAAGTACTTGGTCCTCAGTGATTGTACAGCTATTTCTGCTGGTGCCACCGCTTCAGTTCCGTACACTAGGCCAAATGGCGTTTTTCCTGTGGATATCTTTGGTGTTGTCCGTACTGCCCATAGAACATTTTCCAGCTCATCTACCCAACTTCCCTTGGTGGCGTGGAGTCGTTTCTTTAGGCCATCTAACACTATCTTGTTTGCCGATTCTACCTGTCCGTTTGTCTGAGGGTGCTTTACTGATGCGAAACGGTGGTCTATATTCAATCTTTCGCAATACCACTGCAATTTCTTGCTCTTGAATTGTGGGCCATTGTCACTTATTATTGCTCTTGGCACCCCGTACCTCGAGACAATGTGAGATTGGATGAAGTTGACGACTTGGTCGTCTGTTGTCTTCCCCATTGCCTTTGCTTCTATCCACTTGGAGAAGTAGTCTATTGCAACAATTATGCAAGTCTTCTGACCTTTTGTTTTCGGTAGGGGGCCTATCAAATCAATCCCCCATTGCGCGAAAGGCCAGGCTCCTGAGATGGAGCTTAGCTTTGCTGGTGGGGCTGTTATATTTCTAGAGTACCTTTGGCAGTGATCACATTTTTGCACCAAGTCTGCTACTTCTTTGCTCATTGATGGCCAATAGTATCCTAGGTTGTAGACCTTTCGGCTTATTGACCGCGCTCCTTCATGGCACCCCGCATCTCCCTCATGGAGTTCTGCAAGCACTCTCTCTGTTTCTGGGTATGCTATGCATTTGAGGAAAGGTGTAGAGTATCCTTTCTTGTAGAGTTCATTGTCCATCACTGCGTAATTCCTAGCCATCCTTTCAATCTTGACTGCTTCCACCTTATCTTTTGGGAGCTTTCCCTCCATGATGTATTGTCGCATTGGTGTCATCCAGACTTCTGCTTCATCTATTGCTAGAACCTCCATTTGTTCTATCACTGATTGCATTCTTTGCTCTACGAAGTGAACCTCTTTGCCTGCTTCTGCCCCTAAGGCTAGTTTACTTAAGGCGTCTGCCTCTTGGTTTTGTTCTCTTGGGACTGACTCAATGTCGAAGCTTTGGAAGCTCTTTATCAGGTCCTTGGCTTGCTGTAAGTATCTCTGCATGTTTTCGGACTTTGCAGTGTAGATTCCTTTCACTTGATTGACAACTAGTTGGGAATCACACTTGACCCTTAAATGCTTTGCCCCTACTCCTTTGGCTATTCTCAGGCCAGTTATTAGTGCTTCGTACTCAGCCTCATTGTTTGTTGCCTTAAAGGTGAGTGCCATGGCATAGCGCATAGGTGTATCGCTGTTTGGTGGGTATAGTAAGAGGCCTGCACCTGAACCTCCTCCGTTGGATGACCCATCAGTATGCATCTCCCATAATTCTTCTGGTTGTTTCTCCTGACTACTACTCGCCTCGCATGTAGTTTTGACTTCTCCCAAGTCTTCGTCTGGATTAATTCCGGTGAATTCGGCAATAAAATCTGCTAGAGCCTGACCCTTTATGGCTGTTCTTGGGGCAAAATGAATGCGAAACTCACTTAGCTCAATTGCCCATTTTGTCAGTCTTCCCGATGTGTCTGGTCTTTGGAGGAGGTGTTTCAATGGATGGTCTGTGAGGACTGTTACTTCATGCCCATGAAAATACGGTCTCAACTTTCTTGCTGATATAATCAGTGCATAGAGGTACTTTTCTATTGGCAAGTAGTTGATCTCATACTTTGCCAATGTTTTGCTTACGAAGTATACTGGCAATTGTGCAGCGTTTTCCTCCTTAATTAGCACTGAGCTTACTGCCACGTTGCTCACGGAGATGTAGAGGTAGAGGGGCTCCCCTGGTGTAGGCTTTGCTAGGGGTGGTAGTGTCTTTAGGTGTTGTTTGAGTTGCTGGAAGGCTTCCTCACATCTCGGTGTCCATTCGAATTTCTTGTTTGCCCTTAGTACCTCAAAGAAGGGTAATGCCTTGTCTCCTATTTTGGATAGGAATCTGTTAAGGGCTGCCAACCTCCCGTTCAGTCGTTGAACCTCTTTGTGCTTCGTAGGTGACTGCATTTCTTCAATTGCTTGAAGTTTTTCGGGGTTTACCTCTATGCCTCGCTGGCTTACCATGAAGCCTAAAAACTTTCCTGATTGCACCCCAAATGCGCATTTTTTCGGGTTTAGACGGACTTGGTATTGCCTCATCCTTTCAAATGTTGAGCGAAGGTTCTCCACATGGTCCTTCTTCTCTTTAGATTTGACTATCATGTCGTCCACATATGCCTCCATTGTCTTCCCTATCATGTCCCCAAAGATTTTGTTGACCATTCTTTGGTATGTTGCTCCAGCATTTATGAGTCCGAAAGGCATCACTGTGTAATGGTATATCTCGCTATCAGCGTAGAATGCTGTGTGAGGGGCGTCCTCAGGGGCCATTTTTATCTGGTTATATCCTGAGTATGCATCCATGAAGCTCATTAGTTGGTGACCTGATGTTGCATCCACTAACTGATCTATTCTTGGTAGTGGGTATGAGTCCTTAGGGCATGCCTTGTTTAGGTCGCGATAATCGATGCACATTCTCCAACTTCCTCCTGCCTTCTTCACCAGTACTGGGTTTGCCACCCATGTTTGAAATCTGATCTCCTTGATGAAATTTGCCTTCAATAGCTTTTCCACTTCTTCCTGGATAGCTATCTTTTTGCTTCCTCCCATTGGCCTTACCTTTTGTGTTATTGGTCGCGTTGCCGCGTCTATATTGAGCTTATGTGAGATTACTTCTTCTGATATTCCTGGCATATCACTTGGTGACCAGGCGAACAGATCCTTGTATTCCCTTAGTAAGGCTACTAAGTGGTTTTCCTCTTCCTGAGATAAGGCGGTCCCAATTTTTGCCTTTCTATCGGGTTCTTCTATGAGTATTTCTTTTAGTTCTTCCATGGGGGCTGGTCTTCCGTGATCTTCTCTTGGGTCCTCATCTACTAGAAGGACCTCTCTTGTTTTCTTCTTCTTGCTTAGTGCGATCCTTGCACATTTCCTTGCTGCCTTCTGGTTACCCTTTATTTCCCCTATTCCTTGGGCTGTGGGGAATTTCATTTTCTGATATAGTGTCGATGGTACCATACCCCACTTGTTGATTGTAGTGGTACCCAGGACTCCATTGTACTCCTCCATTTCTTCTGTGATGAAGAAAGGGATATCAATCTTTAGCTGTCTCTGACCTGTACCCAATGTCACAGGTAGTGTTATTGCCCCCAGTGGGTATGTTGGCTCTCCTGAAAATCCCACCAAGGGGGAGTGAACCTGTCTTATACTGCTTGGTCTTACTCCTAGTATGCTGAGGACTTTCTTGCTAATGATGTTGGGTGAACTTCCACTGTCTACTAGGATTCTTCCAATGTCCATATCAGTGATCTTCATTGTTATGACTAGGGCATCCTTGTTGTCTGGTAACACATGCTCCATGTCACTTCTTGCTGCTTGTTCTTCCTTTGGTTTATGGTCCTCTAACTGTGCCATGTACGCTTCCCTAGCATTTGCTGACTCTCCTCCAGCTCCATAACCCCCATGAATGACATATACGCCTGCCATCTAGCTGGTGATAATTAGGCTTTCTGTCCGAAGCCCACAGACGGCGCCAAGTGTTAGGTTATGAGATCTAGGTCAACGGGTGGTCGGCTTTGATCTCGCTCCTTACTGGGGATCTGTGTGATCCGGTATTCCTGAGTCGCCCTGCCTTAGCCTATGTCCTTCCTTTCTTCCTTCCTTCCTTTGCTTCTTCTCTCCTTCTACCCTGCAGAAGGGGCAGTACCAGACACGGAGGGGGGGTGGTGCCTGGTGAACCCTCTCCGATGCCTAAGTCAGTATTCTTCTAGAGAGATAAAGCTAGAGAGATGTCGGAGCTAAATTGTCCAAATGGCCAAGATGATCAAATGAGTTGTGAAGGTGGGGTATTTATAGGCAACAGTGTCATTAAGGTGGCTTAATGACATCGTTAACCTTTAAACACAATTAATTAACCTTTAAGCGCATAATTAAGACCTTAGGATTCGGAGAAGGTAGGCGGCGTGAACCGAGTGTGGGTGTCCGAAAATAGCGCAGGGGCCCTTGGGGGGGGGGGGGGGAGAAATCCGACCCCCCAGGGTAGGGGTTGGGTAAGGGCACCCAACCTCTCCTAGGGGGGATGGGGTTGGCCAACTCCATCCCTCCTAGGAGAGATCGGGTTGGCCGACCCGATCTCTCCTAGGAGAGATCGGGTTGGTCCACCCGATCTCCCCTAGGAGAGATCGGGTTGGCTGACCCGATCTCTCCTAGGGGAGGTCGGGTGTGGCCACCCAACCTCACCTAGGTGAGTTTACCACGGCCGGACGAGCGTTCCGGCCTCGTCCGAGCCGTTGATGTGTTTGCGAAGTGTTCGGGTTGAAGTTTCGATTTACAATCGTTAATGGGATGATAAAAATACAACGGTTTGGAAGTCAACGGGTTCAAATTGGGCGTATATCCATCAAAGTATACCCGATCTTGGCTTTCCCAAGACCCTTATAATTTTAAAATGAATTACCCGATAATTTACGCGTGCATAATAAAATATTATGCCATAAAAATTGAACAAACCAAAACATGCTTACGCGTCATGCGTCTAATGTTCCTAGCATATATAATTCTACGTAAAGTAAATTATCACATGTTTTCTATCCTTGAACATCCTAGCATACGTGTCAAAACATGCAACATCCGCACAAATCATGCATAATTGGCGACCAGAATTTTCAGTTTTAAAAATGTTTTGAAAATATTAGGGGCTGTTTTGCAATTCATGCTTACAGTCAATCATGCGACATTTCTAGACATGGATTCTAGGCACTTTCAATCAGCATAGTGTCACGGGTTTGGAGTTTTCCCTAACTTTCCCTCACCCGTGCGGCCTTAGGAACTGCTCCTAAGTCAGCCTAACCCTCGATCACAAAAGCTAAAGCTATGAATATGAAGAGAGAACTCTTATGTATTGTATTTGCTCAACTCTTGGATGATTACAAATGAAGGAGATGACCCCTATATATACAAGTGGGGAATGCTCTCAAAGGAAGCTATACAATTAATGGGGAGACATGTATGGAAAGTGGCATCTTCTAATTCTATCATCTAATACAACGAACCTAGACGGATACATCGTATCGGGACGCTTGAGACTTCACCCTCCTTGGTTTCCATTTCTGGATGGATCCCGTTCACATTGGGTGTATGCTCTAGGTCCATGACATTCTCCCCCACCAAACTCAGACGACGTCCTCGTCGTGTCCTCCGCGTTGTACTTATCGATCTTGTCTTGGAACTGCCATATGCTATCCGCGGGTTCCCAACTCGCCTCGCTGTCTGGTAGTCCCTTCCACTTGATCAAGTACTCTCTTCTTGGTTTCCTCCTATACAGGCGCACAGTGCGGTCCGACAATACCTCAGCTACATCTCGATCACACGACGTCTTGATCCCGATTGGTGCACGTGAGGACTCTGCTCGGTTTGGGTCTTCCTTGTCCTCCTGAAACGGCTTCAACGTACTCACATGGAACACCAGATGCAACTTGAGCTTTTGGGGGAGCTCAAGCTTGTAGGCCACCTTGCCCACCCTCTTCAATATTCGGAAAGGCCCCTCGTACCGTCGGACAAGTCATTGGTGCACGTTCCTATGTCGCAAGTGTTGATGTAGCTTCACCATCACCTTGTCGCCCACCTCGAATGCACGGTCGCGCCTCTTGGTGTCAGCCCACTTCTTCATTAGCTTCGCGGCTTTATGCAAACATGACCACGTTAGCTCCTTCTCCTCATGCCACGCCCTGGCAAAATGGTACGCCGCAGGACTCTGCCCCGTGTACCCCATCGCAACTGCACTTGGCGTGAGTGGTTGTTGTCCCGTCACAATTTCGAACGGGCTTCGGTTGGTGGACTCGCTTCGCTGCAAGTTGTATGAGGCAAGTTGTATGAGAATTGGGCTACGCCGAGAAACTTCGCCCAATCTGTTTGTGTGGTGTTCATGTAGTGCCTCAGGTACATTTCCAGGAAAACATTGAACCTCTCCGTTTGGCCGTCGGTTTGGGGATGTAAGCTGGTTGAAAAGTTCAGATCTGTCCCGAGTAACTTGAATAGCTCAGTCCAGAACTTACCCGTGAAACGTGGATCCCTATCGCTCACAATAACCTGTGGCACGCCCCAATACTTCACCACGTGCTTCATGAACAACTTGGCGGCCTCCGCGGCTGGGCAATCCTTCGTTGCGGGAATGAAGGTTGCATACTTCGAAAACCTGTCCACCACCACCATGATTGTTTGGCTCCCCTCGGACTTCGGCAAGTTCATGATGAAATCCATGGATATGCTCTCCCATGGACGTTCAGGAACGGGCAATGGCTGCAAAAGTCCTCCTGGTCGCCTCTGCTCGATCTTGTCCTGTTGGCAAACAAGACAAGTATGTACATATGTCTCAACATCGTCGCGCATGTTAGGCCAATAATACCTTTCCTCCAGTAGAGCCATCGTGCGATGCACTCCCGGATGGCCTGCCCACTTAGAATCGTGGCACTCCTGCATAACTTCCTTGCGCAACTTCCTGAAATGAGGCACGTACAAGCGTTGTCCATGTGTGTAGAGCAGCCCGCCTTCACACCAAAACCGCCGAGTTTTGCCATCCCGCGCTTGCTGCATCAATACTTGTGCTTGAGAGTCGTGCGTCAATCCATCTTTGATCTGCTCCACTAATGGATTCTCCACGCGAGAAATGGCTGCAATCCCCGCTTTTGGGTTTGATGACTCTCCTACGCACTTCACCGTCTTTGGTCCTTCATCGGGTGCGGACCCAACAAAGGTTTCAGCGACTTCCTTCCCCTTGATGCTTCGGATAGCACCGAGCATCCGTAATGACCCCAACTGAGCTACCTCCTATTCCTCCTCCTCGGAAGTGATGATAGCTGCAAGCTTCTCGCGTTTCGGGCACTCCCTCGCATGGTAAGGCCCTTTGCACAAAAAGCACTCCACTGGTTTGCGTTCCAAGCAATGTCTCGCCATCGATCCGCGATCCTTCGTATACGATCCACCAGTGTCATTTGAGAACGACCTGTTGAATCTTCCTCCGCTGGACTTACCTCCCACGGATTTGGGAGACTTGTCACCTCCGGAATGGTAGGGTTTGCTGCGATCTCCCCCACCATTCGGCTGCTCCTTTGGCTTCGAATTCTTCGTCCGAAGCTCCTTCAATGACTCGGCCGTTGTCATGGCTTTGTCAAGCGTCTTCCCTAGGGGGGATGGGGTTGGCCAACCCCATCCTCCCTAGGAGGGGTTGGGTGCCCTCACCCAACCCCTACCCTTGGGGGTCGGATTTCCCTTCCCCCCAAGGGCCCCGGCACCATTTTTGGACTCCCATACTCGGTTTATTCCGCCTACCTTCTCCGTATCCTAAAGTCTTAATTATGCGTTTAAAGGTTAATTAACTGTGTTTAAGGGTTAACGATGTCATTAAGCCACCTTAATGACACCGTTGCCTATAAATACCCCACCTCCACTATTCATTTGATCTTCTTGGCAATCTGGATAATTTTGCTCTGACATCTCTCTAGCTTTATCTCTCTAAAAACGATACTGACTTAGGCAGGGTTCATCAGGCACCACCCCCCCCCTCTGTGCCTGGTACTGCCCCTTCTGCAGGGCGTAAGGAGGAGAGAAGCTAAGGAAGGAAGGAAGGAAGGACGCAAGCTAAGACAGCGTAACCCGAGAGCATCGGATCATCCGCATCTCCAGTGAGGAACGAGATTTGAGCCGATCATACGTTGACCCAGATCTCGGAACCTAACACTTGGCGCCGTCTGTGGGCTTCGGACAGAAAGCCTGGCAATAACAAGAGCAATGACGAACAGCAGGGTGTCTAGGCACCACCGCCCACCTGGGGGCAACAGGCGAAGGAGAGAGCCTATACCCCTAAGAAGGCAGCCTAACCCAGGGAAACTGCCAGTGCAACCAGAACCTCAAGGAACCCCACAGCCTCCCCAACACAACAACCAGGAGGGAGGACCCTCACGCCCAGCTGGGGCTGAGTCCTCCACAGCCTCAACCCCTTTGGCAAGGAGGCCACGAAGAGAGAGGGAGCAACAGAGAGTGCCATCCCAACACACGGCACCTAAAGGAAAAGGCAAAGCACACTAAGTGCCACAACACTCCAAGATTATCACAGCCCGGTCAGACCCCCCCATGCACGAGCAAAGAGCATGGATCAGATTGACTAGTCTGAAACACACCTACGAGATTAACAACTCAAGACGTCATTCTATGAGAGAGCTTTTCAACCTAAAACACAAGGAAGGGGGGGAAAGAATTTACAAGCACCCCTAGGATACAAACATTGCCACATCCTAGTTATCAAAAGAATGAAATCCACCCCCACCCACCCAAAGCAAAAGCTCTTCCACCCAACCTCCAAAGACACATCCGACAAAGGCATAATCCAAACCATGCCTATGACTGAAACAAGCAAGCATGAGAAAGAGTAAATCCTACAAGGGACACTCATCGCATTCAAACAAGCAGACAAGGGAGCCCCGAGCATAAGGGGTACCCAACCAAGAAAATGAACGAGGGGCCTTCAACGGCCAAATATGAAAGGCGGTGTGACCACCAAGCAACTTGGGGGGCGCCAAACGAATAAGTGCTTGGTAGTCCACCTAAGTGTAAAAGAAGAGATTAGAAGCAGAAGATCACAAGAACATGCAATACCACTTTTCCTAGAAGAGGTCACATAAGAGGAAAACATCATTAACTCCCTATACGAACTCGTCCTAAGTTGGCAACACACAAACATCGCCCTCGAGAGGTGATCTCCCACATTGAAGGAAAAGCGTGGTAGCATGCAATATAATAGAAGGAAAAGTCAAGTAAAGACTCGAAAAGCATACCAAAGACGCACCCTTCATGAGAAAGGACACAAGATAAGGTAACATTATGAGCCCTCCGGGAGCCAATCCCGCGAACACATTCGACGCCCCCAAGAGCGTATCTTGAGAGTAGTTCTAAAACTACGAACCCTGTGCCCTCCGGGAGCCTATCCCGCGAACAGATTCGACGCCCCCAAGAGCGTATCTTGAGAGTAGTTTTTATACTACACCCTTCGACGCACCAAGAGCGTATCTTGAGAGTGGTTTCCAAAAACTACGAACTTCGACGCCCCCAGGAGCGTATCTTGAGGTAGATTTGCAACCTACCAGATTCGACGCCCCCAAGAGCGTATCTTGAGGTAGAAAAAACACTACCAGATTCGACGCCCCCAAGAGCGTATCTTGAGGTAGATTTCAAACTACCAGCTTCGACGCCCACCAGGAGCGTATCTTTGGTCTAACCTGAGCCCTCCGGGAGCCTATCCTGTGAAACGTTAAGTGCCCTCCGAGAGCCTGTCTCGTGAACAGTTTTCGACGCCAACCAGGAGCGTATCTTTGGTCTAACCTGAGCCCTCAGGGAGCCTATCTTGTGAAGCGTTAGGTGCCCTCCGGGAGCGTATCTCGTGAACAGTTTCAACGCCCACCTAGAGCGTATCTTTGGTCTAACTACTGGTGCCCTCCGGGAGCGTATCTCGCGAACAGTTTCAACGCCCACCTAGAGCGTATCTTTGGTCTAACTACTGGTGCCCTCCGGGAGCGTATCTCGCGAACAGTTTCAACGCCCACCTAGAGCGTATCCTTGGTCTAACTACTGGTGCCCTCCGGGAGCGTATCTCGTGAACAGTTTCAACGCCCACCTAGAGCGTATCTTTGGTCTAACTACTGGTGCCCTCCGGGAGCGTATCTCGTGAACAGTTTCAACGCCCACCTAGAGCGTATCTTTGGTCTAACTACTGGTGCCCTCCGGGAGCGTATCTCGCGAACAGTTTCGACGCCCACCAGGAGTGTATCTTTGGTCTAACTTGTGCCCTCCGGGAGCCTATCCTGTGAAACGTTAAGTGCCCTCCGAGAGCCTGTCTCATGAACAGATTCGACGCCCACCAAGAGCGTATCTTTGGTCTAACAGTACCATATATACCATTTAAAGGGTATCAGAAGAGATCATCGCACCATACTGAGAAAGATTCCATGAGAAAATAATTGCAAAGCAAAGTTGTATGAAGAACACATAATATTTTTTCTTGATGAGATAGCAGGTATGATGTGAAGGAAAACACAAAAGAAAGATAAGGAAAGCATATACAAAGGAGAAGTCCATGACCAAAGGATCATATACAGAAGCACAAGAGGTTATCATGAAAAGTAACGAGTTATCCTACCATCCATATCACAAGTCAAGAGAAGTATCTCAAAGGAACCCAACACCACCAAGAAGGATAGCAAAGACATGAAATCCAAAGTTCAAGGCTCTCAAAATAAACTCGACCCATCAAGAAGAGAATTGCCTCACAAGTCGCACAAATCAACCTCTGACAAACGTTATTGTCTTACATGTCGCCCTCGCGTGACCTATGCTCGTATCAGACTTGAACATCGTCAAGCACAATTCATGAAGGAGACATCTAAAGAGCATAAAGGATACAACATCCGACAAGACGAGACATCGGGACCTAACCCAACAAACATAGCCTAAACAAAAGGCAACTATAGCAATAAAGGCTCTCCAATGAGAAAGGAATACTAAAGCACAACTCCATACATCGTGATGTGGCTATCATGTCCACACACCATGAAGTGGCTATCATATCCACACACCAAGACCATCAAGTCCACCACAAACCTAAAGAGCCAACACCCAACCTCAAAAGGAGATTCAAGAAAAAGGGAAAAACAACACCCTTCATACGCTCATCAAAGGTAGGCACTTATATTTCAACCCACTGGGGGATACTAGGTAGGAGACGTCCTCATTATGAAGACAACCTCCATATCTCATGAAATCAACCATGAAGCAAAGAATCACGACAAGCACTATTGAGGGCATATAACAAAACGATCCCCACAACGATCACAACTACGATACTAGTAGAGGCTAACTCAAGAACAGTCTCCACCGAACTCCCAAGTAAGAATTTGCTATCTTAATCAGAGCCATGGCAAGAGAAAGGAACCTCAACGAAAGGCGATGATCACACCCATCACCAAAAGAAAAATTTTCAACGCAGGGGTTAATAACATAACCCATAGGAAAGCCAAAGACACCTTCGAAAGTCGTCAAATCTACATGAAGATGAAATGAACCTGAGACTCGGCCCCTCGGCTGGGGGGCAGAGGATAAAGAAGAGACATCAAGACCTATGATCACCCCATCGCCAGCCACAGGTTGTTTCCCTTTGTCAAGCAAAGAGGGCGCCTCTTCAACCACTACCTCCTTATCATGAGAGGGAGTCAGCAAGGGGGCACTGGAAGGAGAGCCTCTCGCGGTTTCCTTCTCCTTGGCAGCCGAGGGCCCGACCTCAGAGTCAGGTTTTCGCGCCTTGGATTTAGATTGACTTGAACTATCGCCCACCGCAAGAACCATTCGGTAACCAGGGAAGAACGCTCTAACAACAAGAAGGAAGCAACATGAGAACAATCATAAGTATATCACAAAGAAAAGAGAATGGAATGAGAACATACTGGAAGCATTAGCAGCCTTCCCTGACTTAGAAAATTTCTTGGCCTGATAAGCAGAACTAGAGGGTTCTTCCCTCTCATCCGATTCAACGGTCTCCCTGTCTGAAGAAGAAAGCTTCCAAAAGTGAGTCATCTATACGAGCAACCAACGCAAAGATCGACCCTTACTCATGGAGGGGCGAGATACGCCTACTACGGGGGCAACCTTAACACCAAGGGAAGAAGGCGAACTTTTAGTTTCCCCAAATGGAGCAACGCTCCAACACATCCGAAGGAAGGGTCAACCCTTAACACATGTCAATAGACCCCTTCGCTCGCGGCGGTAAGAAGAAAGCTTGTAAGCATTTTTACCCTCACTTTTATGGGGAACAAATTGCAGGGTAAAGGTCAAGAGCTATACACACGCTCCAACGAATAAAGGAAAAATGTTACACATGCCGAAGGTCGAGGTTAATGGACAATGCTCACGCTAGTACGAGGGAGGCGGAACGTTGTGTCCCATTGAGTGGCAGAGTTTCCACCCTCAAGTAAAGGAGAGGTCTAGGCTCTCACCTTTGCACTTATGCTCATATTCATGATTAACATCTACAGGTATATCAATTTCATCACTCATGCTTATACTCACAACCCGTCCATACATACATGTTCATGCTTGCACTCATATGCATGCCCACGTACACACTCCCGTATGTTCAAACATTTAGACGTCCATGCACATGGCCGCCATATATTTATGCATACATTCATGACTAAAATCGCAGCATGTCTATACTCACTCCCATCCTTATGTTCCTACTTGCATGTATGCTAGTACACATCCTCATGTTCATGATATGTCCATGTTCACTCCTAGTTAACATCCTATAGACATATTTTCTAGTATCCCATACTTAGAAAAATTTTGGGCTAAAATTGAAATTTTTCTTCACTTAGACAAATCCCGGCATGAAATTGAAGTATGAATCCGTTTAGCTGTATTCATATTGCATCCCCATGTGTGTATATATTGTTCAAGTATACGCCCATGGCAAGGATAGATTTATTATTTCCACCTCAGACGGACGCGTGCTTGGACACGTGTCCGTGCTACTCTGACGTTTGCAATTCCTCTATCTTATAAGGCAGGGGCAGAGTCAGAGACACACATCCATGGGTAAGTAAGCATTCCGACAAAAGGTAAAATCCCGGCTTCAAATTGCGCGTGTCATACCTGATGGATATACGCCCAATTTGAACCCGTTGACTTCCAAACCGTTGTATTTTTATCGTCCCATTAACGATTGTAAATCGAAACTTCAACCCGAACACTTCGCGAACACATCAACGGCTCGGACGAGGCCGGAGCGCTCGTCCGGCCGGGGCAAACTCGCCTAGGTGAGGTTGGGTGGCCACACCCGACCTCCCCTAGGAGAGATCGGGTCAGCCAACCCGATCTCTCCTAGGGGAGATCGGGTGGACCAACCCGATCTCTCCTAGGAGAGATCGGGTCGGGCGACCCCATCCCTCCTAGGAGAGATCGGGTTGGCCGACCCGATCTCTCCTAGGAGAGATCGGGTCGGCCAACCCGATCTCTCCTAGGAGGGATGGGGTTGGCCAACCCCATCCCCCCTAGGAGGGGTTGGGTGCCCTCACCCAACCCCTACCCTTGGGGGTCGGATTTCTCCTCCCCCCAAGGGCCCCTGCGCCATTTTCGGACACCCACACTCGGTTCACGCCGCCCACCTTCTCCGAATCCTAAGGTCTTAATTATGCGCTTAAAGGTTAATTAATTGTGTTTAAAGGTTAACGATGTCATTAAGCCACCTTAATGACACCGTTGCCTATAAATACCCCACCTTCACAACTCATTTGAGGATCTTGGCCATTTGGACATTTTAGCTCTGACATCTATCTAGCTTTATCTCTCTAGAAAAATACTGACTTAGGCATCGGAGAGGGTTCACCAGGCACCACCCCCCCCCCCCCCCTCTGTGTCTGGTATTGCCCCTTCTGCAGGGTAGAAGGAGAGAAGAAGCAAAGGAAGGAAGGAAGGAAGGAAGGAAGGAAGAAGATAGGCTAAGACAGGGCAACTCAGGAATATCGGATCACATACATCCCCAGTAAGGAGTGAGATCGAAACCGACCACCCGTTGACCTAGATCTCATAACCTAACACTTGGCGCCGTCTGTAGGCTTCGAACAGAAAGCCTGGCTATTACACGAGCTATGACGAACAGTAGGGTGTCCAGGCACCAACGCCCACCCGGGGGCGATGGGCGGAGAAGAGAACCCATACCCCCAGGGAGGCAGCCTAACCCTGGGAAGCAACCAATGCATCCAGAGCCCCAAGAGATACCACAGCCCCCTCAGCAACAGAACAACCAGGAAGGAGGATCTTCACGCCCAGCTGGGGCTGAGTCCTCCACAGCCTCCACCCCCCGGGCAAGAAGGCCACAGAGAGAAAGAGAACAACAGGGAGTGCCTTCCCACAACACGGCACCCCCTGAGGGATACTATTATGAAGAGCAACCCCAAAGGTACCCGTACGGGATGCCGGCACAGAGAGATGGCAACCGCGCCCACACAGCGTATGCAAGGCCGGCATACACCCAAGGAACTTACACTGAAGCTCATGAAGAAGAGCAGATCCCAGCAGAAGAGTACTACTCGCACCCTCGAGCAGGGCAGCGAGAGGAACAAAGAAGATATTACCAGGAGCCACCCCCAGAGGGAAGGCAACAATTTGTGCCTCCTAGGCAACAGCAGAGCAACAGGGCTTACACCCCGCTTGGGGAGGAAAGACAAGCAAGACCTCCAAGGAGGCAAGACTTCCATGAAGGACCCCAGCAGGCGTACCAAGGGTACACCTACAGTCCATACCAGCAGGGACAAGGGAACCCAGTAAGCCCAGTCTACAACTACAGTGGGTATCAGAGGGGTTATACTCCGGCACAGGTGATGATCACCCCGGAGGAGATAGAAGCCATGATAACCCGGAAATTAAATGAGTCAAAGAAACCCAGCCTGCATTGTCTAAGTGACAAGACGAACCACCCTTTCACAAGGGAGCTAGAGATGAACAAGGTGCCAGACTCCCTGCACACAGTGCAAATTACAAAGTACAATGGGAAGGGAGACCCCCTAGAGCATATCCAACAGCATGAGGCCTCCCTATTTGGGAGGACAACTGATGACAGATACAAGGCACTCTTGTTTCCGAACACCCTAACAGGGGTGGCCTCACATTGGTTCTTCAGCCTGCCCTCTGAGAGCATCCACTCATGGGAGCAGCTAAAAGCTAGGTTTCTGCAGAGATACCTAGGGGAGAGGAAACTCCTCAAGGGAACAGGCTCCATTGATGATGTGAAACAAGAATACGATGAATCCCTGGCCAGCTACTATACTAGGTTCAACCAGAATATTGCAGATATCCAGGGAGACATCACCGAAGGGGAGATAATACGAGCCTTCATCAGAAACTTAGGTCGCTTTGGGTCAACATTGGCTGAAAAGATGGCCAAAAAGCCAGCAAGCACCTTGGAGGAGCTTGCAGGAAGAGTTAAAACGCATATTGACCTTGAGAGGCACAGGGCAAGCAAGAAGGCCAAAATCCAGGCAGCCAAGGAGGATAATCAAAAGCCAAACAAAGGCAAGCCACCCCAGGCACCGCAGCATGCAAGGCAGCAGGAATGGCGTCCGCCGCAGCAAAGAAACCAAATGGGTGAACCCTTAAAGGCTAGAGAAATAAACGTCATTAAGTTCATCCCACTGAACGCCACTCCAGCCACCGTACTTAGAGAGATGCGGAACCAAAAGCTTTGGTCACCCCCTGCAAGGTGGAGAGCCCCAATGGTAGGAAATCACAAGGATAGATGGTGTGACAACCATGAGGCTTATGGTCACGACACAAATGAATGCTTTAGCCTAAAGCTAAGCATAAACAACATTGTCCAGAGGGGAGAACTGAAGCAATTCGTAGACCATGGGGGCAACAGTATGCAACTAGGGCCATCACAGAAGGACAAGGGCAAGGGAAAGATAGACTACAACCCTCCACCCAACAAAAGAGGAGTCATAAATATGATACATGGAGGAGTAGCATCGGGTGGCCCAACTGCTAATGCAAGAGAGGTCTATGCATCCAAGCTAAGCTCAGTGCCAAGATGGAGAAAACGGCCAAGAGAAGGAGAAGAAGTGAAGATCGAGTTCTCGGAGAAAGACAAGAGCCACATCGTCTTTCCACATGACGATGCTCTAGTTATTACTTTAGATATTGACAATTTTGATGTAATGAGAATTTTGGTGGATGGGGGCAGCTCAGCTGACCTCCTAAGCTTGAGAGTATTAGAGGAGATAGGGAAAACCAAAGCAGACATCAAACCGGTCAACTTCCCTCTAGTTGGCTTCTCAGGGGCAACAAGTTACCCCCTGGGAATGATAACCCTACCAGTAACCATGGGCCAAGGATGGACCCAGCTGAAGGTAAATGTCAATTTCTTGGTGGTTGAAAGCCTGGGAGCCTACAATGGGATCCTAGGAAGGACAACCATAAACCCATATGAAATAGTGTCATCCACTGTTCACCAGAAGCTGAAGTACATCACGGAGAACGGGGTTGGAGAGGTCCTGGGTGATCAACGCACCGCAAGGCAATGCTACGTCAACTCAATGAGACGTGGATCACACGGGACAGACACAGTGGCTGTGGTCATGGTAGGAGCCAACCAGGATAGAAGAAGAAGGGGAGGGAGACAAAGGCAAGGAAGGAGGAGGAGTGGAGTGACACTCCGTCTGAGCAGGCAGTTTTTTCAAACAGTGCCTACAAGGAGACACAGGAGCAAGGCTGTGAAGGTGACATCCATACCTTGGCAGCCAGACACCACAATAGGGAACAGAACAAGGAACTCCATCCTAAGAGGCTTCCGCTACATAGATGATATCAAGCAAATGCCGCAGGAGTCTATATCAAGCTATTTCCAGAGATTCTTCAATTATGGTGCCAACATGGACATCACAAGGGGAGAAGCAGTAAGGGCATTCATTAGAAACATGCATCCAAACTCATTCGGGGACTATGGAGGGCTCTATGAGATGGTCATGACGAGCACAATGAGAGAGCTCAAGGCAAGGCTGGACAGGGAATTTGCACAGGAAGCGGAGCAGTTGGATGAGGTTCCGAAGAGAGGAAGAGAAATGGACACATTGGGAGGAGGTGTCAATTTCAGATTCACACCCCTCACACTCAGCATAGAAGAAATTTTCCACAAGCACCTCAAGCAAGAGCTACCAACATGCAGGGAGGAAGGCAAGGCCTTCCTAGGAAGAGATGCACAGGGTTGGTGTGAGTACCATGGGACCTGGGGGCATCAAACCAGTGACTGCATGGTGTTGAAGGTGGAAGTGGAAGAAATGATTTACAATGGAGACTTCAAGGAATATGTGGCAACAGACACAGTGACCACCCCATATCCTTAGTTTCATATTTAGCATTTTGCATGTTTCAGCTTTACAAGCTTTTCAAAAACAACTATTGAGAAGGAGAACTCACGAAGTTACTCCAACTCTACAACTATCTTTCATTCCTACAAAGGATGTCTTGGTGCACCAAGGCATCCCAAGTGTACAAAAACATGAATGCTCCTAAGGGAGTAGTAGTTACTCAAAAACATTTTCCAGTGAATGTAGTGGTATAATCACGAAGTTATCCTTACACAGATATGACTTCAAGTCAATGACAGGTTCGACGCCCCCAAGAGCGTATCTTGAGAGTAGTTTCCATACTACGACATTCGACGCCCCCAAGAGCGTATCTTGAGAGTAGTGTTCATACTACGACCTTCGACGCCCCCAAGAGCGTATCTTGAGAGTAGTTATTACACTACGACCTTCGACGCACCAAGAGCGTATCTTGAGAGTGGTTTCCAAAAACTACGAACTTCGACGCCCCCAAGAGCGTATCTTGAGAGTAGTGTTCATACTACAACCTTCGACGCCCCCAAGAGCGTATCTTGAGAGTAGTTATTACACTACGACTTCGACACACCAAGAGCGTATCTTGAGAGTGGTTTCCAAAAACTACGAATTCGACGCCCCCAGGAGCGTATCTTGAGGTAGATTTGCAACCTACCAGATTCGACGCCCCCAAGAGCGTATCTTGAGGTAGAAAAAACACTACCAGTTCGACGCCCCCAAGAGCGTATCTTGAGGTAGATTTCAAACTACCAGTTCGACGCCCACCAGGAGCGTATCTTTGGTCTAACTTGAGCCCTCCGGGAGCCTATCCTGTGAAACGTTAAGTGCCGTCCGAGAGCCTGTCTCGTGAACAGATTTCGACGCCCACCAAGAGCGTATCTTTGGTCTAACAGTACAACGTATACCGTGTAAGGGGTATCAGAAGAGATCATCACACCATGCTTAGAAGGATACCATGCTTAGAAGGATACCATGCTTAGAAGGATACCATGCTCAGAAGGATACCATGAAAAAGAAATTTCTAAGTAAAGTAATGTGAAGGACAAGTAATGTTTTTTCTTTATGAAATGGCAGGTAAGACATGAAGGAAAGCACGAAAGAAAGACAAGTAAAGGAAACACATCAAGAGAAGAGCCCATAACCAAAGAGATATATACAAAAACATGAGAAGCACTAATGTAAAGGCAAACGAACCACGTAGTCAACAACACAATGCGGCAAAGGAAAGTAACAACAAACACCATCACAATCTCAAAAGACACTCAACCCATACAAGGGGAGAAGGAGTGTAGTTATATATACAAGGATAGCATGAGATAAACACGTCAGTCAGAACCTTCAGGGGAGTCACCCTCACCCCCTGAAGCTGAACCGCCAGCGGAAATGGATGAAGAGGAGGAGTCTGAGGTACCAATCTCCACAGGTGTAGCATCCACCTGGGCAGGGGCAGGCTCGTCTGCAACAGCAGCCTGACCCATCAGAACAGTCACGTAGCCAGTGGCGTATGGCCCAAAGTCACCAAGGTCACCAAACGGGAACTGAGGATCAATGCGGAAAATGTGATCAACCAGATACTCACCGAACTGGTTCATCTCCTGAGTGAGACGCGCGCTATAATCGGCGGTGAAGGCAGATGAGGCCTTGTACTCAGACACCGCGACAGTCATCTCCTCCGCCCGACACTTAGCCTCCAACTTCCTCAACTCCTCAGAATGGAGCGACGCGGCAACCTCAGCTTCCCGGCGCAAACTGCCCACAGTAGTCTCAAGCAAGGACACCTGGTCCTGAAGCTCCTGCATCCTCAAATCAGATACACGCGCCTTCTCAGCAGCAGTGGCGACCTCCGCCTTGAGAGAGACCTGGCTGTCCTCAAGGGTCTTCTTCTCGTCAGATAACTCGAGCACGAGCGAGGACATGTTCACCATGTCAGACATACCCTAACAATTCAAACAAAGGATAAGTAACCGAAAGATAGCCATTATGAAAGTAATAAGAGGAAAGCAAGGAGCAACTCACAGGTGCATAACGAGAAAGTACCCCCTGAACAAAGCGCCGAGTCTCCCCAGGAGACTTGGGCGGAGCAACACGATCGCCAGGGGGGATGGCGCCGCGGAGTACGCGGACGCCAACCTCAGGAGTCCGCAAAGAGG
Organism: Clarkia xantiana subsp. parviflora; assembly: GCA_036873135.1. Taxonomy (NCBI): domain Eukaryota; kingdom Viridiplantae; phylum Streptophyta; class Magnoliopsida; order Myrtales; family Onagraceae; genus Clarkia; species Clarkia xantiana. Next base: position 15,259,527 of record JAPTYO010000012.1, read on the forward strand.
AGGTGCTATCGAGGTGGAACTCCTTCAGACCAGCGAAGGGAGTCCACTCAGACCCAATAACATCTTCATCAGTAAGACGTGCGAAATCCTTCCGACTTAAAGTCGGAGGCCCACCTACACAGGCAAAGCAAGTCAAAGGAGAATATAAACATAGAAGGATCAGCAACAAGGTAAAGATCATACCTGAGGACCGTGCCCTCGGCTGGGGGGCAGGGGAACCACCACCAGCAGGTCGCTTCCCTTTGTCAGCCAGGGAAGGCACCTCTTCGACCACCATCTCCTTATCACGAGATAGGGTCGGAGGACGAGCAGTAGGCGAAGCAGGATCCACGGCTTTCTTTCTCTTAGCAGCCGAGGCCCCGGCCTCAGAATCAGATCTCCGCGGCTTGGACTTGGAAGGTCCAGAATCTCTGCCAACGGAGACGACCCTCTCAGTCACCAAGGGTGAGCGCCCTGGCAAGGTAAGGAAAACAAGATAAGGAAAACATAAGTTATACCATAAAGAAGCAAATAGGAGAAAGCATACCAGAGGCCCCAGCCTTCTTCCCAGGCAGGGGGGATTTCTTCAAAGCAGAACTAGAAGGAGCCTTCCTCTTGCTCAGATCAACAGGGGCTCCCTGCACGTTATAGGTTTTTCCATGAAACCAACCTACAAAGGAAGAGCAGAAGGTAAATAAAGATGGAAAGACTAAGTGACATACCGAACCCCCGGAGTCAGGAGTCAAACTGATCCCGGCCTCGTAAAGATCCGTCTCAGTCACTAAGGACACGGGGCAGTATGACCGAGTCCTGTTGCTCTCGTGAATGATCTTCATAGTCTTCAAATCAACTGAAGAGAACTCTCCGAAAGCAGGCCAACCATCGGACCGATCCTCATTCAAGATCGACCAAGTGACGTATCGATCCGTAATGAAGAAGTAATGCTTAGCCCAGTGACTGGCCGAATTGTCACTCCGGGTCACGAAACGGAGGGAGGTATCCCACTCGATCCCACTCAACCCGAAATCAGCAAATCGGGGATCCTTGAAGGTCGGATGGCGAGTTACGAAACTCGCGAACCCCACCTTCGTCTGGTACTGGAACCGGTAGAAGCAGCGGAATAGAACGAGGGAATACTTCCAGGAGTACCAGTGGCACAATACCCGGAAGCCCACCCAGACACGGAGGGCACTGGGGGCAAGGTTCACAGGAGAAATCCTGAAGAACCTGCTCAACTCTATAAGCTCGTCACAGTAAGGCAACCTCAGCCCGAATCGGATCTGGGAGGGGTACACGGCGACCTTCCCTATAGGAGGCTCCGTCACCGTCTCGCGAGTATTCCCCAAGGAGGGGAGAAAAGGATACAGAGGCTCATCTAGGGGACAGATATCTCCTAGGGTAACATGTTCATTGTAATCGGACCTAGTGAGATGGTTCTCCGACAGGGTAGCAAGAGCTAAGGCAAAGGTAGGAGGAAACCCCAAAGTACGGATCAAATTTCAACTAACACCCCAACGAAGGTCACGGTACTAAGCTAGCAATAGGAAAGGAAATAATGCGACCGAAAAGGAAGAGAAAAGGAACTCACTCATCCTTCGGAGAATACGACGTCTCTGAAGAGTCTGCGTGCGCGGAAACCACCAGGAGTATAGTACCTGCCACGACACGACAAATATCAAGACAAGGAAAATTTCCGAAGAACCGGAAATACTCCGACACCCGACCAACGACGACAATCAAAGATCCAAAGACACCCAGCAAAGATAGTCAACATGAACCAAAGACACCACGACAATCAAGTTGAATAATTTATCCGAGCCTAAGGTTGGGTTTTGGAAAAAATTACCGTTATACCCTCCAGCGAAGATTAACACACCAACGGCGGTACGATATCAAATTCAAGACCGGGTAGCCCAATCGGACAAAAAACCATATCCGGGCGACCGGCAAATATTTTTCCCCAAAATCCACAACTACCAACGGCTATCTACGGCAATCCCACATTCAATTAAATTTCGGAAATCAAGCATCGACAATCAAGCATCGGCAATCAAGCATCGGCAATCAAATATCAACGATTCAAAAATCAACATTTCACACGGTAGCAAAAAGGAAAAGAGTGGACCTTCGGAAAACCCGACCCGATGTGATAAACGGGTTCGGATTTTAAATTGTGGAGCTGGCCGGAATCACCTCCCTCGCCGGAGCTGTGATTTTTTTGCCGCCGGAGCTTCGATCTTTCCGCCGCCGGAGTCAAGCCACGTCCGTCCTCGCCCGTCCCGCTGCCGTGGCCGTCCGTCGAAGTGGTGGACTTCCCCGCCGTCGTGAATGGCGGCCCCTGTCGCCTTCGTCGCACCCCACACCACCGTCAGCCGCCGTCGCCGGAGCAGGACCCAGTCGTCTCGCCTTCGTCGCGTCCCGGTGATAGCTGGTCGGAGCTGCTGTGCCTAGCCAATCGCCAGCCCCACGCCGTCGTCACTCCGATCTGCTAACTCGTCCCACTCCCGCGTCGCCGTTAGCCACCTCCGCCTGAGGGTGCACCGCCACCTCCGGCTGGTTTTCCTCCCGTCGACGGTCCCGATCAAACTGCTGGCCGGAATTTCAGGTTCCCACCGAAATTTTGGCCGGCCCTAACCTTGGAGGTGCTCTCCAATTTTTCTTGCTCTCCAAGGGTGAGTGAAGAGGGAAGATGGTGGCTAGGGTGACTCCTTGAGGTATTTTTCTAACTCTCCTCTATTTTGAAAAGATGATAGGGTTTTTTCAGAGGGTTTTAATCACCACCATCCATCTATCCTTAAATAAAATCTAAGGGCAAGGAAAAACCATCATTTTTATCCCTTTCAACTATAGCTAAGTATATCTCCATACTTAGAAAAATTATCAAGATAGTTTTATTTTTTAGCATCCCATACTTAGGAAAAATTTTGGCCAAAATTAAATTTTTCCTCACTTAGATAGAATCCCGGCACGAATTTGAAGCATAAGTCATTTAGTTACATTCGTATCACACCCCTGTGCAAGTGTGTACTTTTTGAGTGTGCATCTGTAGCAAGAATAAGTTTATTACTCCTATCTCAGACGGACGCGTGCTTAGGCACACGTCCGTGCTACTCTGACGTTTACAATTCCTCTATCTCATAAGGCAGGGGGCAGAGTCAGAGGCATGCATCTATGGGTAAGCGAACATTCAGACAAGAAGGTAAAATCCCGGTTTCAAATTGCGCGTGTCATACCATCCTGAAATAGAGTCAATCAAGGGTTAAGCCATTGGTTGACTCGGGGGCATGTGATGGATATACGCCCAATTTGAACCCGTTGACTTCCAAACCGTTGTATTTTTATCGTCCCATTAACGATTGTAAATCGAAACTTCAACCCGAACACTTCGCGAACACATCAACGGCTCGGACGAGGCCGGAGCGCTCGTCCGGCCGGGGCAAACTCGCCTAGGTGAGGTTGGGTGGCCACACCCGACCTCCCCTAGGAGAGATCGGGTCGGCCAACCCGATCTCTCCTAGGAGGGATGGGGTTGGCCAACCCCATCCCCCCTAGGAGGGGTTGGGTGCCCTCACCCAACCCCTACCCTTGGGGGTCGGATTTATCCTCCCCCCAAGGGCCCCTGCGCCATTTTCGGACACCCACACTCGGTTCACGCCGCCCACCTTCTCCGAATCCTAAGGTCTTAATTATGCGCTTAAAGGTTAATTAATTGTGTTTAAAGGTTAACGATGTCATTAAGCCACCTTAATGACACCGTTGCCTATAAATACCCCACCTTCACAACTCATTTGAGGATCTTGGCCATTTGGACATTTTAGCTCTGACATCTATCTAGCTTTATCTCTCTAGAAAAATACTGACTTAGGCATCGGAGAGGGTTCACCAGGCACCACCCCCCCCCCCCTCTGTGTCTGGTATTGCCCCTTCTGCAGGGTAGAAGGAGAGAAGAAGCAAAGGAAGGAAGGAAGGAAGGAAGGAAGGAAGGAAGGAAGGAAGGAAGGAAGGAAGAAGATAGGCTAAGACAGGGCAACTCAGGAATATCGGATCACATACATCCCCAGTAAGGAGTGAGATCGAAACCGACCACCCGTTGACCTAGATCTCATAACCTAACACTTGGCGCCGTCTGTAGGCTTCGAACAGAAAGCCTGGCTATTACACGAGCTATGACGAACAGTAGGGTGTCCAGGCACCAACGCCCACCCGGGGGCGATGGGCGGAGAAGAGAACCCATACCCCCAGGGAGGCAGCCTAACCCTGGGAAGCAACCAATGCATCCAGAGCCCCAAGAGATACCACAGCCCCCTCAGCAACAGAACAACCAGGAAGGAGGACCTTCACGCCCAGCTGGGGCTGAGTCCTCCACAGCCTCCACCCCCCGGGCAAGAAGGCCACAGAGAGAAAGAGAACAACAGGGAGTGCCTTCCCACAACACGGCACCCCCTGAGGGATACTATTATGAAGAGCAACCCCAAAGGTACCCGTACGGGATGCCGGCACAGAGAGATGGCAACCGCGCCCACACAGCGTATGCAAGGCCGGCATACACCCAAGGAACTTACACTGAAGCTCATGAAGAAGAGCAGATCCCAGCAGAAGAGTACTACTCGCACCCTCGAGCAGGGCAGCGAGAGGAACAAAGAAGATATTACCAGGAGCCACCCCCAGAGGGAAGGCAACAATTTGTGCCTCCTAGGCAACAGCAGAGCAACAGGGCTTACACCCCGCTTGGGGAGGAAAGACAAGCAAGACCTCCAAGGAGGCAAGACTTCCATGAAGGACCCCAGCAGGCGTACCAAGGGTACACCTACAGTCCATACCAGCAGGGACAAGGGAACCCAGTAAGCCCAGTCTACAACTACAGTGGGTATCAGAGGGGTTATACTCCGGCACAGGTGATGATCACCCCGGAGGAGATAGAAGCCATGATAACCCGGAAATTGAATGAGTCAAAGAAACCCAGCCTGCATTGTCTAAGTGACAAGACGAACCACCCTTTCACAAGGGAGCTAGAGATGAACAAGGTGCCAGACTCCCTGCACACAGTGCAAATTGCAAAGTACAATGGGAAGGGAGACCCCCTAGAGCATATCCAACAGCATGAGGCCTCCCTATTTGGGAGGACAACTGATGACAGATACAAGGAACTCTTGTTTCCGAACACCCTAACAGGGGTGGCCTCACATTGGTTCTTCAGCCTGCCCTCTGAGAGCATCCACTCATGGGAGCAGCTAAAAGCTAGGTTTCTGCAGAGATACCTAGGGGAGAGGAAACTCCTCAAGGGAACAGGCTCCATTGATGATGTGAAACAAGAATACGATGAATCCCTGGCCAGCTACTATACTAGGTTCAACCAGAATATTGCAGATATCCAGGGAGACATCACCGAAGGGGAGATAATACGAGCCTTCATCAGAAACTTAGGTCGCTTTGGGTCAACATTGGCTGAAAAGATGGCCAAAAAGCCAGCAAGCACCTTGGAGGAGCTTGCAGGAAGAGTTAAAACGCATATTGACCTTGAGAGGCACAGGGCAAGCAAGAAGGCCAAAATCCAGGCAGCCAAGGAGGATAATCAAAAGCCAAACAAAGGCAAGCCACCCCAGGCACCGCAGCATGCAAGGCAGCAGGAATGGCGTCCGCCGCAGCAAAGAAACCAAATGGGTGAACCCTTAAAGGCTAGAGAAATAAACGTCATTAAGTTCATCCCACTGAACGCCACTCCAGCCACCGTACTTAGAGAGATGCGGAACCAAAAGCTTTGGTCACCCCCTGCAAGGTGGAGAGCCCCAATGGTAGGAAATCACAAGGATAGATGGTGTGACAACCATGAGGCTTATGGTCATGACACAAATGAATGCTTTAGCCTAAAGCTAAGCATAAACAACATTGTCCAGAGGGGAGAACTGAAGCAATTCGTAGACCATGGGGGCAACAGTATGCAACTAGGGCCATCACAGAAGGACAAGGGCAAGGGAAAGATAGACTACAACCCTCCACCCAACAAAAGAGGAGTCATAAATATGATACATGGAGGAGTAGCATCGGGTGGCCCAACTGCTAATGCAAGAGAGGTCTATGCATCCAAGCTAAGCTCAGTGCCAAGATGGAGAAAACGGCCAAGAGAAGGAGAAGAAGTGAAGATCGAGTTCTCGGAGAAAGACAAGAGCCACATCGTCTTTCCACATGACGATGCTCTAGTTATTACTTTAGATATTGACAATTTTGATGTAAAGAGAATTTTGGTGGATGGGGGCAGCTCGGCTGACCTCCTAAGCTTGAGAGTATTAGAGGAGATAGGGAAAACCAAAGCAGACATCAAACCGGTCAACTTCCCTCTAGTTGGCTTCTCAGGGGCAACAAGTTACCCCCTGGGAATGATAACCCTACCAGTAACCATGGGCCAAGGATGGACCCAGCTGAAGGTAAATGTCAATTTCTTGGTGGTTGAAAGCCTGGGAGCCTACAATGGGATCCTAGGAAGGACAACCATAAACCCATATGAAATAGTGTCATCCACTGTTCACCAGAAGCTGAAGTACATCACGGAGAACGGGGTTGGAGAGGTCCTGGGTGATCAACGCACCGCAAGGCAATGCTACGTCAACTCAATGAGACGTGGATCACACGGGACAGACACAGTGGCTGTGGTCATGGTAGGAGCCAACCAGGATAGAAGAAGAAGGGGAGGGAGACAAAGGCAAGGAAGGAGGAGGAGTGGAGTGACACTCCGTCTGAGCAGGCAGTTTTTTCAAACAGTGCCTACAAGGAGACACAGGAGCAAGGCTGTGAAGGTGACATCCATACCTTGGCAGCCAGACACCACAATAGGGAACATAACAAGGAACTCCATCCTAAGAGGCTTCCGCTACATAGATGATATCAAGCAAATGCCGCAGGAGTCTATATCAAGCTATTTCCAGAGATTCTTCAATTATGGTGCCAACATGGACATCACAAGGGGAGAAGCAGTAAGGGCATTCATTAGAAACATGCATCCAAACTCATTCGGGGACTATGGAGGGCTCTATGAGATGGTCATGACGAGCACAATGAGAGAGCTCAAGGCAAGGCTGGACAGGGCATTTGCACAGGAAGCGGAGCAGTTGGATGAGGTTCCGAAGAGAGGAAGAGAAATGGACACATTGGGAGGAGGTGTCAATTTCACATTCACACCCCTCACACTCAGCATAGAAGAAATTTTCCACAAGCACCTCAAGCAAGAGCTACCAACATGCAGGGAGGAAGGCAAGGCCTTCCTAGGAAGAGATGCACAGGGTTGGTGTGAGTACCATGGGACCTGGGGGCATCAAACCAGTGACTGCATGGTGCTGAAGGTGGAAGTGGAAGAAATGATTTACAATGGAGACTTCAAGGAATATGTGGCAACAGACACAGTGACCACCCCATATCCTTAGTTTCATATTTAGCATTTTGCATGTTTCAGCTTTACAAGCTTTTCAAAAACAACTATTGAGAAGGAGAACTCACGAAGTTACTCCAACTCTACAACTATCTTTCATTCCTACAAAGGATGTCTTGGTGCACCAAGGCATCCCAAGTGTACAAAAACATGAATGCTCCTAAGGGAGTAGTAGTTACTCAAAAACATTTTCCAGTGAATGTAGTGGTATAATCACGAAGTTATCCTTACACAGATATGACTTCAAGTCAATGACAGGTTCGACGCCCCCAAGAGCGTATCTTGAGAGTAGTTTCCATACTACGACATTCGACGCCCCCAAGAGCGTATCTTGAGAGTAGTGTTCATACTACGACCTTCGACGCCCCCAAGAGCGTATCTTGAGAGTAGTTATTACACTACGACCTTCGACGCACCAAGAGCGTATCTTGAGAGTGGTTTCCAAAAACTACGAACTTCGACGCCCCCAAGAGCGTATCTTGAGAGTAGTGTTCATACTACAACCTTCGACGCCCCCAAGAGCGTATCTTGAGAGTAGTTATTACACTACGACTTCGACGCACCAAGAGCGTATCTCGAGAGTGGTTTCCAAAAACTACGAATTCGACGCCCCCAGGAGCGTATCTTGAGGTAGATTTGCAACCTACCAGATTCGACGCCCCCAAGAGCGTATCTTGAGGTAGAAAAAACACTACCAGTTCGACGCCCCCAAGAGCGTATCTTGAGGTAGATTTCAAACTACCAGTTCGACGCCCACCAGGAGCGTATCTTTGGTCTAACTTGAGCCCTCCGGGAGCCTATCCTGTGAAACGTTAAGTGCCGTCCGAGAGCCTGTCTCGTGAACAGATTTCGACGCCCACCAAGAGCGTATCTTTGGTCTAACAGTACAACGTATACCGTGTAAGGGGTATCAGAAGAGATCATCACACCATGCTTAGAAGGATACCATGCTTAGAAGGATACCATGCTTAGAAGGATACCATGCTCAGAAGGATACCATGAAAAAGAAATTTCTAAGTAAAGTAATGTGAAGGACAAGTAATGTTTTTTCTTTATGAAATGGCAGGTAAGACATGAAGGAAAGCACGAAAGAAAGACAAGTAAAGGAAACACATCAAGAGAAGAGCCCATAACCAAAGAGATATATACAAAAACATGAGAAGCACTAATGTAAAGGCAAACGAACCACGTAGTCAACAACACAATGCGGCAAAGGAAAGTAACAACAAACACCATCACAATCTCAAAAGACACTCAACCCATACAAGGGGAGAAGGAGTGTAGTTATATATACAAGGATAGCATGAGATAAACACGTCAGTCAGAACCTTCAGGGGAGTCACCCTCACCCCCTGAAGCTGAACCGCCAGCGGAAATGGATGAAGAGGAGGAGTCTGAGGTACCAATCTCCACAGGTGTAGCATCCACCTGGGCAGGGGCAGGCTCGTCTGCAACAGCAGCCTGACCCATCAGAACAGTCACGTAGCCAGTGGCGTATGGCCCAAAGTCACCAAGGTCACCAAACGGGAACTGAGGATCAATGCGGAAAATGTGATCAACCAGATACTCACCGAACTGGTTCATCTCCTGAGTGAGACGCGCGCTATAATCGGCGGTGAAGGCAGATGAGGCCTTGTACTCAGACACCGCGACAGTCCTCTCCTCCGCCCGACACTTAGCCTCCAACTTCCGCAACTCCTCAGAATGGAGCGACGCGGCAACCTCAGCTTCCCGGCGCAAACTGCCCACAGTAGTCTCAAGCAAGGACACCTGGTCCTGAAGCTCCTGCATCCTCAAATCAGATACACGCGCCTTCTCAGCAGCAGTGGCGACCTCCGCCTTGAGAGAGACCTGGCTGTCCTCAAGGGTCTTCTTCTCGTCAGATAACTCGAGCACGAGCGAGGACATGTTCACCATGTCAGACATACCCTAACAATTCAAACAAAGGATAAGTAACCGAAAGATAGCCATTATGAAAGTAATAAGAGGAAAGCAAGGAGCAACTCACAGGTGCATAACGAGAAAGTACCCCCTGAACAAAGCGCCGAGTCTCCCCAGGAGACTTGGGCGGAGCAACACGATCGCCAGGGGGGATGGCGCCGCAGAGTACGCGGACGCCAACCTCAGGAGTCCGCAAAGAGGAGGTGCTATCGAGGTGGAACTCCTTCAGACCAGCGAAGGGAGTCCATTCAGACCCAATAACATCTTCATCAGTAAGACGTGCGAAATCCTTCCGACTTAAAGTCGGAGGCCCACCTACACAGGCAAAGCAAGTCAAAGGAGAATATAAACATAGAAGGATCAGCAACAAGGTAAAGATCATACCTGAGGACCGTGCCCTCGGCTGGGGGGCAGGGGAACCACCACCAGCAGGTCGCTTCCCTTTGTCAGCCAGGGAAGGCACCTCTTCGACCACCATCTCCTTATCACGAGATAGGGTCGGAGGACGAGCAGTAGGCGAAGCAGGATCCACGGCTTTCTTTCTCTTAGCAGCCGAGGCCCCGGCCTCAGAATCAGATCTCCGCGGCTTGGACTTGGAAGGTCCAGAATCTCTGCCAACGGAGACGACCCTCTCAGTCACCAAGGGTGAGCGCCCTGGCAAGGTAAGGAAAACAAGATAAGGAAAACATAAGTTATACCATAAAGAAGCAAATAGGAGAAAGCATACCAGAGGCCCCAGCCTTCTTCCCAGGCAGGGGGGATTTCTTCAAAGCAGAACTAGAAGGAGCCTTCCTCTTGCTCAGATCAACAGGGGCTCCCTGCACGTTATAGGTTTTTCCATGAAACCAACCTACAAAGGAAGAGCAGAAGGTAAATAAAGATGGAAAGACTAAGTGACATACCGAACCCCCGGAGTCAGGAGTCAAACTGATCCCGGCCTCGTAAAGATCCGTCTCAGTCACTAAGGACACGGGGCAGTATGACCGAGTCCTGTTGCTCTCGTGAATGATCTTCATAGTCTTCAAATCAACTGAAGAGAACTCTCCGAAAGCAGGCCAACCATCGGACCGATCCTCATTCAAGATCGACCAAGTGACGTATCGATCCGTAATGAAGAAGTAATGCTTAGCCCAGTGACTGGCCGAATTGTCACTCCGGGTCACGAAACGGAGGGAGGTATCCCACTCGATCCCACTCAACCCGAAATCAGCAAATCGGGGATCCTTGAAGGTCGGATGGCGAGTTACGAAACTCGCGAACCCCACCTTCGTCTGGTACTGGAACCGGTAGAAGCAGCGGAATAGAACGAGGGAATACTTCCAGGAGTACCAGTGGCACAATACCCGGAAGCCCACCCAGACACGGAGGGCACTGGGGGCAAGGTTCACAGGAGAAATCCTGAAGAACCTGCTCAACTCTATAAGCTCGTCACAGTAAGGCAACCTCAGCCCGAATCGGATCTGGGAGGGGTACACGGCGACCTTCCCTATAGGAGGCTCCGTCACCGTCTCGCGAGTATTCCCCAAGGAGGGGAGAAAAGGATACAGAGGCTCATCTAGGGGACAGATATCTCCTAGGGTAACATGTTCATTGTAATCAGACCTAGTGAGATGGTTCTCCGACAGGGTAGCAAGAGCTAAGGCAAAGGTAGGAGGAAACCCCAAAGTACGGATCAAATTTCAACTAACACCCCAACGAAGGTCACGGTACTAAGCTAGCAATAGGAAAGGAAATAATGCGACCGAAAAGGAAGAGAAAAGGAACTCACTCATCCTTCGGAGAATACGACGTCTCTGAAGAGTCTGCGTGCGCGGACACCACCAGGAGTATAGTACCTGCCACGACACGACAAATATCAAGACAAGGAAAATTTCCGAAGAACCGGAAATACTCCGACACCCGACCAACGACGACAATCAAAGATCCAAAGACACCCAGCAAAGATAGTCAACATGAACCAAAGACACCACGACAATCAAGTTGAATAATTTATCCGAGCCTAAGGTTGGGTTTTGGAAAAAAATTACCGTTATACCCTCCAGCGAAGATTAACACACCAACGGCGGTACGATATCAAATTCAAGACCGGGATAGCCCAATCGGAAAAAAAACCATATCCGGGCGACCGGCGAATATTTTTCCCCAAAATCCACAACTACCAACGGCTATCTACGGCAATCCCACATTCAATTAAATTTCGGCAATCAAGCATCGACAATCAAGCATCGGCAATCAAGCATCGGCAATCAAATATCAACGATTCAAAAATCAACATTTCACACGGTAGCAAAAAGGAAAAGAGTGGACCTTCGGAAAACCCGACCCGATGTGATAAACGGGTTCGGATTTTAAATTGTGGAGCTGGCCGGAATCACCTCCCTCGCCGGAGCTGTGATTTTTTTGCCGCCGGAGCTTCGATCTTTCCGCCGCCGGAGTCAAGCCACGTCCGTCCTCGCCCGTCCCGCTGCCGTGGCCGTCCGTCGAAGTGGTGGACTTCCCCGCCGTCGTGAATGGCGGCCCCTGTCGCCTTCGTCGCACCCCACACCACCGTCAGCCGCCGTCGCCGGAGCAGGACCCAGTCGTCTCGCCTTCGTCGCGTCCCGGTGATAGCTGGTCGGAGCTGCTGTGCCTAGCCAATCGCCAGCCCCACGCCGTCGTCACTCCGATCTGCTAACTCGTCCCACTCCCGCGTCGCCGTTAGCCACCTCCGCCTGAGGGTGCGCCGCCACCTCCGGCTGGTTTTCCTCCCGTCGACGGTCCCGATCAAACTGCTGGCCGGAATTTCAGGTTCCCACCGAAATTTTGGCCGGCCCTAACCTTGGAGGTGCTCTCCAATTTTTCTTGCTCTCCAAGGGTGAGTGAAGAGGGAAGATGGTGGCTAGGGTGACTCCTTGAGGTATTTGTCTAACTCTCCTCTATTTTGAAAAGATGATAGGGTTTTTTAGAGGGTTTTAATCACCACCATCCATCTATCCTTAAATAAAATCTAAGGGCCAAGGAAAAACCATCATTTTTATCCCTTTCAACTATAGCTAAGTATATCTCCATACTTAGAAAAATTATCAAGATAGTTTTATTTTTTAGCATCCCATACTTAGTAAAAATTTTGGCCAAAATTAAATTTTTCCTCACTTAGATAGAATCCCGGCACGAATTTGAAGCATAAGTCATTTAGTTACATTCGTATCACACCCCTGTGCAAGTGTGTACTTTTTGAGTGTGCATCTGTAGCAAGAATAAGTTTATTACTCCTATCTCAGACGGACGCGTGCTTAGGCACACGTCCGTGCTACTCTGACGTTTACAATTCCTCTATCTCATAAGGCAGGGGGCAGAGTCAGAGGCATGCATCTATGGGTAAGCGAACATTCAGACAAGAAGGTAAAATCCCGGTTTCAAATTGCGCGTGTCATACCATCCTGAAATAGAGTCAATCAAGGGTTAAGCCATTGGTTGACTCGGGGGCATGTGATGGATATACGCCCAATTTGAACCCGTTGACTTCCAAACCGTTGTATTTTTATCGTCCCATTAACGATTGTAAATCGAAACTTCAACCCGAACACTTCGCGAACACATCAACGGCTCGGACGAGGCCGGAGCGCTCGTCCGGCCGGGGCAAACTCGCCTAGGTGAGGTTGGGTGGCCACACCCGACCTCCCCTAGGAGAGATCGGGTCGGCCAACCCGATCTCTCCTAGGAGGGATGGGGTTGGCCAACCCCATCCCCCCTAGGAGGGGTTGGGTGCCCTCACCCAACCCCTACCCTTGGGGGTCGGATTTCTCCTCCCCCCAAGGGCCCCTGCGCCATTTTCGGACACCCACACTCGGTTCACGCCGCCCACCTTCTCCGAATCCTAAGGTCTTAATTATGCGCTTAAAGGTTAATTAATTGTGTTTAAAGGTTAACGATGTCATTAAGCCACCTTAATGACACCGTTGCCTATAAATACCCCACATTCACAACTCATTTGAGGATCTTGGCCATTTGGACATTTTAGCTCTGACATCTCTCTAGCTTTATCTCTCTAGAAAAATACTGACTTAGGCATCGGAGAGGGTTCACCAGGCACCACCCCCCCCCCCCCTCCGTGTCTGGTATTGCCCCTTCTGCAGGTTAGAAGGAGAGAAGAAGCAAAGGAAGGAAGGAAGGAAGAAGATAGGCTAAGACAGGGCAACTCAGGAATATCGGATCACATACATCCCCAGTAAGGAGTGAGATCGAAACCGACCACCCGTTGACCTAGATCTCATAACCTAACACTACCATCCTAAAATAGAGTCAATCAAGGGTCAGGCCATTGGTTGACTCGGGGGCATGTGATGGATATACGCCCAATTTGAACCCGTTGACTTCCGAATCGTTTCATTTTTATCACCCCGTTAATGATTGTAAATCGAAACTTCAACCCGAACACTTCGCGAGAACACCAACGGCTCGGACGAGGCCGAAGCGCTCGTCCGGCCGAGTCAAACTCACCTAGGTGAGGTTGGGTGGCCACACCCGACCTCCCCTAGGGGAGATCGGGTCAGCCAACCCGATCTCCCCTAGGGGAGATCGGGTGGACCAACCCGATCTCTCCTAGGAGAGATCGGGTCGGCCAACCCGATCTCCCCTAGGGGGGATGGGGTTGGCCAACCCCATCCTCCCTAGGAGGGGTTGGTGCCCTCACCCAACCCCTACCCTTGGGGGTCGGATTTCCCTTCCCCCCAAGGGCCCCGGCACCATTTTTGGACTACCATACTCGGTTTATTCCGCCTACCTTCTCCGTATCCTAAAGTCTTAATTATGCGTTTAAAGGTTAATTAACTGTGTTTAAGGGTTAACGATGTCATTAAGCCACCTTAATGACATTGTTGCCTATAAATACCCCACCTCCACTATTCATTTGATCTTCTTGGCAATCTGGATAATTTTGCTCTGACATCTCTCTAGCTTTATCTCTCTAAAAACGATACTGACTTAGGCATCGGAGAGGGTTCATCAGGCACCACCCCCCCCCCCCCTCTGTGCCTGGTACTGCCCCTTCTGCAGGGCGTAAGGAGGAGAGAAGCTAAGTAAGGAAGGAAGGAAGGAAGGACGCAAGCTAAGACAGCGTAACCCGAGAGCATCGGATCATCCGCATCTCCAGTGAGGAACGAGATTTGAGCCGATCATACGTTGACCCAGATCTCGGAACCTAACAGTATTTGCTCAACTCTTGGATGATTACAAATGAAGGAGATGACCCCTATATATACAAGTGGGGAATGCTCTCAAAGGAATCTTTACAATTAATGGGGAGACATGTATGGAAAGTGGCATCTTCTAATTCTATCATCTAATACAACGAACCTAGACGGATACATCGTATCGGGACGCTTGAGACTTCACCCTCCTTGGTTGCCATTTCTTTATGGATCCCGTTCACATTGGGTGTATGCTCCAGGTCCATGACAATAGCATGTCTATCCTATTGCGCAATACATATATTTAAATCCCAGAGCTTTATGCTCGCAATTAATATCCAGCTAGCTTGACTGAGTCAAGACGACAGTTCTAATATATATGTAGCAGAAAGTAAACAATTGCAATCCAGCCCACTAATTTAATCCAGTCACAAAAACATGCATATCCGAGATCTATCCCCATAATCGAAACTAGGTATTAGGGTTTTAACCGAAAAACGTGTTAAAACGCAAACCCTAAGAGCACTGTTTAGGTTAAAAACATTTTGGATTTAAAATTTGACATCCTATTTTATGATTATTTAAAATTTCCGAAATATTTTAAATTTTTATTCGGTCCAATTTAAAATCCAGTTCAAGTCGGTTTGATTTTAAAAAACCGGTTTGGTCCGAAACGGTCCAATAAAATAAGATTGTGATTCGGTTCATCACTCAAAACCGGTTAGGTTAGGTCCAATTTAGTTACTACGGTCCGAACCGACCCGAATAGGTTGACCCGATTAAGAAAACCCTGATTGGTTTTACCCGCTCCGGTTTAGCAATTGGACCGGCCCATAAACCCTAGGGTTCGGCCGAAATATGTCTTGTGGGCCAAGTAGGATTTTTTTAAAGTCCACTAAAAACTTAACTTAGCCACCAAGAAATATTAATTATATACAATAATTTCCAATATTGCTAATATATATATAATTCAGCATACACACATATATATATATATTGTCAAGATTCTATCTTTAAGATGTAAATCAATCAAAAATATATGTATATATATAAAATATTCGGGACCTATATATATATATATATATATTTATTATTGTAAAATATATCTTTAGGGATTAAAATATGTAGACAATATATTTTCTTAATCTTATATAGTAACTAAATCTATCAATATATATTATCCCAATCTTTATCTATATATATTGATAGTTAATATCTTTTACAATATTATATTATGAACCTATCCTTATTTCCAACTTATAGATATATAGTTACCTATTAATAAAATTTAAAAAAAAAATGGCAACATATATCTTTTAATATTTGTGCCGATTTTTTCATTACTTGGTGTCCAAGAAAATTAATTTTTTTTTACCTAAAATACCCCTAGTAATTTTCGGCACAAACATGTAAGTTTGGAAAATTTGTCAAATTTTAAGATCAAATCCTAACTTGATGATTAATCCAAAATATGTTCTTGATAAAACTCATGGTGTTCTTGAAGATCATGAACATCAAACTTAAATTTGAACATGAAAATTCGGTTATGATCCATAAAAACATGTAAATTTCGAAATTTTTAAGTTTTTAAAGATCAAACACATGAAATTTACTTAACAAAATTCGGATTATTCATGGTGTTCATGGACTTGAAAATTTCGAATTTTTCAAAAACTCAAGAACATCAGTTTATAAAAAATTTAAGAACTCCTAACCTTGCTCTGATACCACTGTTGGATTACGGAAACGTAATACTACGGAATACTAAACGTGTACATGCAAGTAATCTAACTACGCAACAGAATAGTGTACACATACCTTTTAGCTTTCATGCCCAAGAACGTCGTGGAGGGAGTTCTGATCCTCTAGTCGGAATCACGTACAAGTTCTTTGTGAGAAGAAGTCCCACACGGTGTAAGTTCCACAACAAAGCCTCTGATCGATTCTTCAACGGGGACAGAACCTCAGACTAAGATGTGCCGAAAATCTCAACTTATAAGGGGGGTGAGAGGGTTTCTCTCAAGTTCCTCAATGGAGGTAATTCTTATTATGAATGATGTATAAACCCCTTAGGTGAGTCCCCTATATATAGGATTGGTGGAGTGGACAAAAGTCCACTCCAACCAATGTGGGACTAGTTTCGGCCGAACATATGCTATTAAAGGGGAGGCCCAATTTTGGGCCTCCCGTGTCAATTGGGGATTGGGTTTGGCCCAATTAGCCTAATGTGAAAATTACCTAATTAACTTAGGTAATTTCCTTAGCATTAACGGGCTACCAATTACGGCGCCACGTCACCATATGCTAACACAATCCTATATATAGGGGACTCACCTAAGGGGTTTATACATCAATCTAATAATAAGTACCTCCATTGAGGAACTTGAGAGAAACCCTCCCACCCCCTTAGTAGTGATTTTCGGTGCACATCTTAGTCTGAGGTTCTGTCCCCGTTGAAGAATCGATTAGAGGCTTTGTTGTGGAGCTTACACCGCGTAGGACTTCTTCTCACGAAGAACTTGTACGTGGATCCGACCGGAGGATCAGAACTCCCTCCACATCCTTCTTGGGCGGGAAAGCTAAAATGTTTGTGTACACTATTCCGCTACGTAATTAGATTACTTGCATGTACACGTTTAGCATTCCGTGGTATTACGTCCCCGTAATCCAACAGTGGTATCAGAGACTGCTTTTGGAGTTCATATTTTGATAAACTGATGTTCTTGAGTTTTGAAAAATCTGAAATTTTCATGTTCATGAACACCATGAGTAATCCGAAATTTTTAAGTAAATTTTATGTGTTTGATCTTTAAAAACTTTAAATTTTCGGAAATCACATGTTTTTATAGATCAAAACCGAACTTTTATGTTCGAATTTTACTTCGATGTTCATGATCTTCAAGAACACCATGAGTTTTATCAAGAACACCTTTTGGATTCATGATCAAGTTAGGGTTTGATCTTAAAATCTGACAACTTTTCAATTTTTACATGTTTGTGCCGAAAACCCTAGGGGTATATTAGGTAAAAAAAATAATTTTCTTGGTCACCAAGTCATTAAAATTCGGCACAAATATTAAAAGATATAGGTTGCCATTTTTAAATTTTATTAATAGGTAACTATATATCTATAAGTTGGAAAATATGGATAGGTTCACAATATAATATTGAAATAGATATTAACTATCAATATATATAGTTAAAGACAAGGTTAATATATATTAATAGATTTAGTTACTATATAAGATTAAGAAAATATATTGTCTACATATTTTAATCCCTAAAGATATATTTGACAATAATAAATATATATATATATAAGTAGAGAATATTTTATATATATACATATATTGTTGATTGATTTACATCTTAAAGATAGAATCTTGACAATATATATATATATATATATGTGCCGAATTATATATATATATATATTAGCAATATTGGAAATTAGTTTATATAATTAATATTTCTTGGTGGCTAAGTTAAGATTTTAGTGGACTTTAAAAACCCTACTTAGCCCACAAGACATATTTCGGTCGAACCCTAGGGTTTATGGGCCGGTCCAATTGCTAAACCGGAGCGGGTAAAACCAATCCGGGTTTTCTTAATCGAGTCGACCTAATCGGGTCGGGTCGGACCGTAGTAACTAAATTGAACCTAACCTAACCGGTTTTGAGTGATGAACCGAACCACAATCTTATTTTGTTGAACAGTTTCAGACCAAACCAGATTTTTAAAATCGGACCGACTTGAACCAGATTTGAAATTGGACCGAACCAAATTTTTAAATTTTTTGGAAATTTTAAATGTTCAATAAAATAGGATGTCAAATTTTAAATCCAAAATGTTTTCGAACTTTAAAATTAACCTAAACAGTGCTCTTTGGGTTTGCGTTTTTAACACGTTTTCGGTTAAAACCCTAATGCCTGGTTACGATTATGGGGATGGATCTCGGATATGCATGTTTTTTGGACTGGATTCAATAAGTGGGCTGAATTGCAATTGTTTACTTTCTGCAACATATATTAGAACTGTTGTCTTGACCTAGTCAAGCTAGCTGGATAATAAATTGCGAGCATTGAGCTCTGGGATTTAAATATATGGATTGCGCAATAGGACAAACATGCTATGCTGATTGAAAGTGCCAAGAATCCATGTCTAGAAATTTCGCATGATTGATTGTAAGCATGAATTGCAAAACAGCTCTAATATTTTCAAAGCTTTTTCAAAACCGAAAATTCCAGTCGCCAAATATGCATGATATGTGCGGATGTTGCATGTTTTTACACGTATGCTAGAATGTTCGAGAATGAAACCATGTGATAATTTACTTTACGTAGAATTATATATGTTAGGAACATTAGACGCATGACGCATAAGCATGATTGATTTGTTCAATGTTTATGGCGTGATATAGTATTATGCATGCGTAAATTATCAGATAATTCGTTTAAAATTATAAGGGCCTTGGGAAAGCCAATATCGGGTATGCTTGTTTGAAAATTCCCGTTCCCTTAATTTGCAATAGAATAACCGTTTCCAAAAGACTGATCTATTGGATTGAAGACGACAATAGTGTGAACTTTTTCAAGTCACCCTCTTCCTTCGGTTTACTGACGGTCGGTTTGGTTTAGTGACTGAAATATCACTATTTGTCGTATTCCATCTTAATAGATAATCCGATGTTTGCAATTCTGTCAAAATGTTGTTGTCTTCCTGAAATTGCATAATTATCAATGTATTAGTTTTCATGGCTAAGTCGGTACGCTTCTATGAACCTTGCAATCTTGATGGTATAAATTATGATGAACGTAAGGAATATGTATTGGACTCTTCTCTGCTACGATTCCGAAAAGCGGAGAGGACAACTACGAATGAATACAGTAGTTCGTATGATTTTGACAATGAGAGATGAACGTGATAGTTTATTTCCCAAGAATTGGAGTAAGTTTTTTGATGATCTGAATGCATGTGTAGTGATACATTCAACCTTGGTTAAAGGGGGTTGAAGAAGACTTCCATTACAACCAGACAGTGTCAAAGCTTGGTGTCCCTTTGCATCTGCCTCGGTAGAAGCAAGGATGCTAAAGCTAGAAATGTTTCGGTTGAATGTGATGTTCTTTTCTTTATCCATGGATGCCAGTGAAAAATCCGTTCAAGACCTTCGCAATGAAAGGTCAACATGGAAAAGATGTATAAGGTTGCCTTACATTGACATGATTTAATAACCTTGAATCTAGTTAAGCAAAGGAACCAAGGCAGTGAAGTGACAACCTTCTCAGCTCACCACAAGAGATCATCTGAAGTCAATTGTGATCCATATATCATGAATTGAACTAGATCGTAAAAGGTTTTATACGATAATCCGGTGGGTCAAACCCCGTTATTAAAGTGCGTCTAAAACACGCCTCGTATGACATGTATATAAAGCCGTGAAACGCTTTATTTGAACACAAAACATTTGATATGATTCACTAGTGAATTTAATCAGATGTGATGTTCAACATGACTTAAAGTTCAGATATGTATGGATCGAACATGAGACTTTCATATTAAGAACCCTACCATTGTCATTTATCGTTCGTTGTTCGTCTGAATTATTAAAATTTGAGTTATTTTGAAATTCAGAGTTATTGAATAAAGAAATTGTTGCTCGATTAGAAGCACAATTTGCTTATCAATTTAACGTTCCGGTTAAAGGGAACGATCTGAAACGATAATTCAAACCTACGAGTTAGAACCAAAATTTCGGCCAGGTAAAAAAAATGGTCAAACAAGACGAAACGATTCACATACTTCGTCATCTCAGTTAGATCAAACTGAACTGAATAAATCCATCCATCGCATAGTTCTAAAAGGGCAGACCGACTTAACTCCTAATGCTTCTTAATACTCCATTAAATGATATATTCCGAAATAATGTGCATGTAAAACCGATTAAATTGATTTAAATTTGGAAACGAAACGATTTAAACCACGGGATAAACTGGTTTTAGGCGCCACGCGCGCGTGTACCTTGAAATACGGAACACATCATTTCAAAGTACAAATTTAATAATGAAGTGTTTTAATAAATGAATGCTGAGTTTTCGTTTGTAATTCTTTGGAAATAACTCAATGATGACTACTGTGGTTAGAGGTATGCTTCAATGCTACTACAATCTAGTAGTCTGTCAACTAAATCATTAAAGCGAGAGTTTAAATGCATAGTCCATGAGGTGGATAAGTCTCTGGATGAGTTAACAAACGAAAGGAAGTAGTCAGTAAAACGACTCTCCCACTATAAGCCTTGAACGAATACTTTGGCTAAAGCAATCATACCAATAAAAACTTCGAGGAACATAGTTTAAAATTACATTATGTTAGAGTTCAACATTAATTGTTCCTACAGATGAAATTAAGTTGACTCATATTAATGTAACACTATGTTCCAATAAAATCGGTTGATGCGTTACCATAAAAGCTGAGGAATGATACGGGTGAAACCTTATCATTAAACTGCATTAATTTGCGGATTAAACAAGTATTTAATAAGAGTAAGGTCTACTCTTAGAAGGATACAAGTTTAAAATTAGATTGGATTAATGGTACCGTGTTCGAACATGACACATTTTAGAAATATGAGGGTGGATTTCCAATGCTTTGCGAAACGAAATGGACAATAGTACTGATCGAACCATTATTGGATAACGGAGATTCTCAGGTCCCACTTACTTCGAGTGGGAGAATTGATACAACATAAGTGATTGATATGGTATATGATGATACAAACGTCTTCATAATAAATCCAGTGAGAGGGCTCACTCCCCCTCACATATAATCATCACTAAATACAAATGCGAATCAAGTCGGACCTGATAATCAAAACGCTAAATTAATACAACTGCCCATCATTCCTAGTGGGACGGAAAAACGACCAACTTGGTTCCAGATCCTAGTAATCAAGGAATACATCTCGGAGGTAACATTCCGAGACCGAGAGGTCATCCTGAAAAGTTGTTGATCAGAGTTCAAGCACTGCCATTCTTCCCAGTGGGAGTAGTGCTCCGATAAGAAGCATTATTCTGAGTGGGAGTAACGATCAGACTAGAGATGGGATTAAAGAGCCTAGACATAGTCAAAGGAAACGAACTTCTCTCGAGAAGTGTCCCATCGAATAAGATGTGTTAAACATCTTGACATTCGTTCTTGAATTAGTGACAATTTAGCATAGCAAGGGAAGAACCTCAAACGAGGGAATGGAGGAAAACAATGGAGGATGAAATATGCCTAAATAAGAACAAATTCGGTTTTGGTCCTTAGTTGATTAATCTGCTAACAGCAGAACTAGAAAGTGAAATTTTAGAATTCACTGCTGATATAAAGTTGAGTGGTTCAAAACTCAAATGATTGCGAAAGGATATACCCAAATTCACGGAATGGACTTTGATAAGACAAACTCACCAACTGGGCGTTACACCACAGTCAGGGCCGTCCTTGCCCATGATTGCAAGCCTCGATCTCGAGCTTGCATCAAATGGATGTTAAGACCGCATTCCTCCATGGAAACCTGGAGGAAGAGATCTATATGGAGCAACCTGAGGGTTTTATTACTCCTGGCAAAGAACGTAAAGTTTTCAAACTCCAAGGGGTCCATTTACGGTCTTAAACAGTCGTCTCGGCAACGGTATCGCAGATTCCATGAGAAAATCGTCGGAAACGGATTTGTGAATATTCACAAGGATCCCTGCGTATACACTAAGACCTCCGGGTCTAAGTATGTCATCATAACACTATACGTAGATGACATACTCATTGCTGCGAACGACGTGAGTTTCATGAACAAATCAAAGTCCTGGTTAGCGTCAGCATTTGAGATGAAATACATGGGAGAGGTCACGTACATCTTAGGCATTAAGATTGCCCGAGATCGTGCCGCCCAGACATTGTGTCTGTCTCAAGAATCTTATATCAACAAACTGTTGAAAAGATTCAGAATGCTCGATGCTAAACCCGTGGATACGCCGGTTGTGTTCGGATGCGCTGTCAAAGCGTGATGAACCGAAACACCAGCAGGAGCATAAACAGATGAGGGGGCAGAGTACCTAAACATGGTAGGGAGTCTCATGTACGTCATGCTATGTACTCGGCCAAGATATCTGTTACGCTGTGGGCCTAGTAGCAAGATTCCAATCAGATCCTAGTTATCAACATCTAAAGGCCGTAAAACGAATTATAAGATATCTGAAAGGTACTGCCGACTATGTTCTGTGCTATAAGGGCAGGCAAATAGAATTGACCGTTTATAGTGACGCCGACCACGGTGGCGATCCGGATGATCGTAAGTCCACCACAGGAGGAGTTATCCTTCTCGCTAATGCTGCCAAATAATGGGTAAGCAAGAAGCAATTATGTATCGTGCTTTCCACTATGGAATCGGAATTCGTTGCCCTTTTCTAAAACGCACAAGAAGCAGTCTGGCTGAAAAGGCTTCTTACTGCATTGATTGGCGTTAGAAAAGAGAGTAATCCCGTAAAAGGTATACTCCGGCAGTCAGGCAGCCTTTGCAGCAGTTAAGAATCCAAAGTACCATAGTAGGACCAAACACATTGATGAATAATACAATTATGCTAAATATGTTCTGGAAGACAACATAATCGCTTTAGAATACTTATCCACCAACAATGTGGTCGAGGACCTATTGACTAAGCCATTGCGTAGATTTATTTTCGAAAAGTACATAAAACTGCTTGGATTACGTAGGGCTTAAATAAGTGGCTTGTATAAGTGATGACATTTTGACATTTGAAATGATATTTCGATTGAATAAAAAAATTGCAAACTGAGTATATGATCTATCGACGTCATAATGATATATAACATCGGATTTTACGGTCTATAAACTAAGTCGTAGGAAGAAGTAAAACTGTTCCACCAAAATTATGTCGAATGTGAACCATGCCTCGTCACACAGGCACGGTCGTCTTGTAAGGAGAGGGGGACCTCTACCACAACAAGATTGGCTAAGAACCATGGGGATAAACCTGGTTAAACGAAACGATAACCTTGTCACGGTTAATGCATAACTTAATCTTTGTTTTGTACATCGCCGTGTTGGACCCAGTCCATCATTAAAATCACATTCAGGGCCAGATGAAAGATTTTGCGATAGCATGATTGACGTATCCCAATCCTGGCTAGTCCAGGTGTGCTATCGACGCGTGTTTAATACTGCGCGTGCCATGTTCGACCACGGGGTCATGCTCGGTTGTGCTAGCTAGAATCCTAGTGATTCAAAGGGTGCATGCTTCTTCACCTTGAGCGTTTGATTGACCCGGATGTCTTATGAAGAGACATCCAAAGTATCATCTCGGACTCAGAACTTATACCTAAGGTCTGGCTCAATGTTCACTTCTCGGCGTACGAGCGTAGAGCCAAAGAAAACAGCCAAGTGACCACATCTTGGAAACCGGTTGAGTTAAACTAAGGGTATAAGCAATGGGGATGGTCAAGTTCACCTATAATTCACCGACTCTTGTGTTCACTAGGTAGCCGCCAACCAGATATTAGTTGAAGGTTGTGAACACTTGTATGGATGCCCTGGAGAAGTATTCCTATGTGGAAAACTGGGCAATTGGAGAATTATCAGTTGACCAAGGATACAGTGCGGTACATGTTTCATTTTAACATGATTGATTTACGAAAGGGAATCAACGTTCTGCGGGCGCTACAATACTCCTAACAGATGAGTAGCACTATGCCCGTCGTATCCGCGCTATATATATAAATTTCGGCCATATCATATATATTTATTTATTGTCAATATCTTTAATATGGAAATAAATATACTGACAATATATTTTGTTAATCTTTTAGGTAACTAAATCTATCAATAATATCTTTATCCCTATAATTTAGCTAGATATATTGATAGCTATATATATATTTATATTTATTAATGTGAATCTATCCATATATTTCCAATTATAGATATATTGTTACCTTTAATAAAAAAAATTAAAATATGGTAAACAATATTAACATATGTTTCGGCCGAATATTGTAAAACTTGGGGCCTAAGAAATTAAAAAATTTACCTAGCAATTTCCCTAGGGTTCGGCCGAAAAACACCAATTGGAAATAAGTGGTAAAATTTCAAGATCAAATTTTTCTAAGATCTACAATCCAATGTTAGATTTTGATAAAAGTCACTTTTTATTCTTGAAGATCATGAACATCAAATTTTACGAAGAACATCATGAAAATTTCGGCACTAACAATTATAAAAACTGAAAATTTTAAATTTTTACTTCTTAAAATTTCGGCTTAAATATTAAAATCAAGAACATCAATATATCAAAATCATGAAACTCCTAACACATGCTCTGATACCACTGTTGGATTACGAGGCTAAATACTACGGAAACTCAAAATAGGGTACATGCTAGCAATCAGTTTACGCAGCGGAAGATGTGCACATACCTTAAACGCTTTCCGTAATCCCAAGATCTCGCTGAGAGAGTTCTAGATCCACCGGACGAAACCCATAGATGTTCTTGTTAAGGAAGCCCTACGCGGTATAGTCTCCAGAGCAAAACCTCTGATCGATTCTTGACAGGAACAGATCTCCGGAGTGTTTGGTCAAAGTAAATTGGCACACCCTTGGTGAAGGAGGTAGGTTCAGCCGAAGTATGTGATTTAGGGAGGAGGGGTTTTCTCTCAAATTGCCACAAATGAGGAATTGTGAATTACCCTAATAAAACCCCTAACACTCCCTATTTATAGGAGGAGAAAAATGGACAAAAGTCCACTTTGGCCACACCTATATTTCGGCCGACCTTGGTGTATAAGGGAAGCCCATTTTTTGGCCTCTCATGTCAATTGGGATTTGGGTCTAGCCCAATTTCCCTAATGTGACATTTACCCAATTGTCTCAAGTAACATATACATATTAATGAGCTTCCATTTATGGCACCCAATCACCATATATATATATATTTTTTATAGAAAATATATTATTGTCAATATTCTATATTAGGGATATATATATCATCAATAATATATAATTTTCTCAATCTTTTAGGCAACTATATTATCAATAATATCTAGATCCCTAAAATTGTGCTATATATATTGATAGTTACTATCAACAATTATCATATGAACCTAGCCCTAATTTGACCTAATCCATAAGTGGTAAAATTTCGGCCGAAATAATAAAATATATTTTTTCAATATTTTCGGACACTTTAGGGTTACTTAGGGAATAAGAAATTAAAATTTTCACCTTGAACACTAAAGTGAGGTTCGGCTGAAACAAGAATTTAGGGCAAGTGGTCAAATTTCAAGATCAAATCTTTTCACGATCAAGAATCCAAAGTTTTAATTTGAAAAAGTCTTGTTTTTCTTGAAGATCATGAACATCAGATTTTACTATGAACATCATGAATAGACATGGCTAGTCCGAATTTTACCCAAAAAATCGAAAATTTAAAAACTTTAAAATTTTCGGCCATAATCAAGAAAAACCAAGTATACCAATTTTATCAAAAACACGAACTCCCTAACACAAGCTCTGATACCACTGTAGGATTTATGGGATTAATACTACGGAAACAAAACCCTAGATACGTGCCAGGTAAATAATACGCAGCGGAATAAGATGCACATACTTATAATGTTTCCGTAGCCCAAGACCGTTGAGGGGAGTTCTTGATCCGCCGGACGGTTCCCTGTAGAGGTTCAAGTTAGAGAAGCTCTATATGGATTATGCCTCACAGCAAAGCCTCAGTCGATTCTTCGCGGGATGGATCTCCTAGAGTAAATTACTCGACACAGTTGGCACCTCCTTTGATGTGGGTGTTTCGGCCGAAGTAGCTAGTAAATAGGGTGGAAGGTTTTCTTTTAATCTAACCACTTAGGAAGAGAGGAATAGCATTAGTGTTATGAAACCCTCCTAGGACTCTCTATTTATAAAAGGAGTAAAGTGGACAAAAGTCCACTTTACCCCTATTGATATTTCGGCCGGCCATGTGTATATGGATGCCTAATTTTGGGCCTCCCATTTCAATTGGGGTTTTAGGCCTAGCCCAAAATCCTAATATGACATTACCTAATTTCTTAGGTACATGGACTTAATTAATGGACTCCCAATTATGGCGGCCCATAGTCCAAATGCTTACAAATTGCACATGTGACGATACTAAAGATAAATACTTCAAAATTAATATTGTAGTACACATGGCAGTTGAACATGTCCATTATCTTCACCCTATTCACATACATAAAGAGATTTAATCCAAACTTAGATTGATGATGATCAAATAAATAAATTTTCTTAAGAGAAAAAATGGAGAATTTTCTGGTTCTTCTAAATAATGATTTGTGCAATCTT
The DNA here is from genome assembly GCA_036873135.1 of Clarkia xantiana subsp. parviflora. Taxonomy (NCBI): domain Eukaryota; kingdom Viridiplantae; phylum Streptophyta; class Magnoliopsida; order Myrtales; family Onagraceae; genus Clarkia; species Clarkia xantiana. The sequence goes on from JAPTYO010000012.1 coordinate 15,286,411, forward strand.
AAGTGATCTGACACAGTCTCTAACCGGTCACACCAAATATTATATTATATAGGTAAAAAATTTGTTTCACCTATATATATAAACTTCTGGTTTATCATAATGTATTCAATCATTCTAATACTGGCAGTAAACTTCAAGTTTACCTAATATGCATTTTTTTTTCTTCTTATTTATCTTCATCCTAATGAATATTGTGGATTAGTCACAATCTCTATAGCAATAGATAAATAAAATATATGAAACATATACATAAAATTAATTAAAAAAATGTACCTTGGCAAAAAGAAAAAAAATGTATAGAACCTAAAATATAAATTTTGTAATTTATGATATATGTGATCATTTATTCATAACTCAAGATCTATAAGATTTTTCAGGATCCTCGTTCATACCTCAATGTCTTTTATATATTCTTTTTCTCATATCTCAATATCTCTTTTAAGATCTCCATGGTCTTATTTTCACTATTCCATATGTTTCATTTAGAATCATTCAAAATCTCTATTCATAATTAAGATTTAGTAGAATCTTCATATTCATAATTCTAGTTCTTTAAGGATATTCATGATCCTTTGTTTATAATTTATAATCTCTTAGAATCATCGAGACCCTTTATTTATGATAACTATGCACTATATGATTCTCTTTTTATACTTGATGATATATAATTCGTAAATATGATCATCCATATTTTTTCTCGTATATATTTTGGATCTTCTAAATCATAAAAGTAGTTATTTCTTGAATTTCTGAAATATTTATATATAATAATTCATAATCTTTTAGATATTTTATAATAAAATGTAATGCACAAAGGACAATATATATATATATATATATATAAGAATGAATATATTGCAGTGCAAGAAATATAAAAAAGTAAATTGAAATATAAATGATAATTGTAAATGCAGGACATGAAGTATAAAATAGTGAAAAAGATATATGACTATTCATAAAAGTTAATATCTCGGATCGTAATATCCGGTTTTCAGGATCCTTCTTTAATAAATAATGCATTATTACTTTGCATTGAGATCAATCTTTGCTTATTGTCATAATCGCACTTCATCTAATCAAATTTTACACTTCATCATATAATCAAATTTATGTTAGTGTTACCGTGCTTTTCAAAGTCAAACTTTCTTCTTGCTTTCTTTCTTGAAATTCTTTTCTTGCATTCTCATTTTGTAAGATGCATCATCGCTATTATTGATATCACGATGATGTTAAATATTTCATCTATTTCAAAATCAACCATGTCCATGACCATCATAAATTATAGTCTATTTGTATATGTATTATTTCAGCGTCATTATAACCATGAAATGCAACACTCATTTTAGGGAGTGGAAGATATTCTAATTGTAATCACAAACTGCAATCCTAGTTTCAAGGTGGAAGGATATCATCATTATAATAATAATAATCATAAACTATATCATTCGCTTCAGGGAGTAGTATATACTCGTTATAATCATAAACTGCAACAATCACTTCAGGAAGTGAAGTTGATCTAGTTGGCAAATTGCCAATGCGTATAATTTTTGTTCATCATTTATATATTTATATATTTTAATTAGCATCTAGCAATCATGTGCGAAGCCACACTATTTATTTTTCTATAATAACTTTATTTGCATTAACAGTTTCTTTAAGGAGTAGAGCATATCAATATATATATATATAGGGTTTATATATATATATCCATAAAAGTAAACAACTAATCTTTATTGTGATTTTATGTACTATACATTCAAGTTCATAATGTCTGATATATTATATTACAGGGTATTGCTTAATGTCATGACCTGCAAAAATTCAGTATGTACTTATATTTTACATATCATGTGATTTCTTTCCCCATAAATCGAGACTGGCGAAATCTAATATATGATTAACATGTAATAACAATATTAATTAAAATATTAAATATAGATAACCCATAGAACTTAATAATTTGAATAAATTAGTCGAAAGTAGTGTAAGGACTATCTTGTGCACAATATTTAGATGTTTAGGTCGTAGAAAGATTGGACTGGGGCTCGTGATCACAAACTGCATATTCATATGTCTATTATACGAATTTTTAAGTTGATGGTGCTCTCGTACAAATGTGATAATACAAAACTATAATATTCTCTATATAAGATATATAATATATATATATATATATATATAATATACAAGTTCAATAAGCTCTTCTTATTTTATATGCATATTTAAGATTGTTTCTTAAGATTTTTTATGTAGTAAATTTTATAAAATACCTAGAGTTCATAATTTTCTATTTTATGAGAGAAAAAAGTATGTGTACATTTTAGAATTTGGGTAAAATTTATTTATCTATCTTGACACACACGCTTTCACAATCTATTTTTATGAGTCTATGTTTGTTGTACGGACGTACGTAAAGTCCTCTGTCTTGGTTATATCCTTGGGTTGTCCGTAGGTTTGGGTTTGACTAACGTCGGCGTCATCCAATCCAATATGCATGGTCGTAGAAAAAGTCCACGGACCCCTCTCACCTTCCACTTGTCACCTTTTTCTCTCTAAAAACTAGGACTATCACTACTCTTAGCCATACCCTTCAACTACTTTCACTACGCTTACCAAATTATACTATTTCTCATCTTCTGGTTTGTAGCTTTTGCTTACGTACACCTTAGTTAGTTAATTAATTTCTTCATGTCATGGCTTTCATGGTGGATCATCAACGATCAAACTTCAAGCATTTCTGCAAAATCTGCAAGAAGGGGTTCATGTGTGGTCGGGCTCTGGGTGGCCACATGAGGGCACATGGTGTTAGTGATGAGAGCATCCACATGGATGATGAAGATGATGACGATGAACCTATGAGTGATTGGGAGGACAATAAGAGCGACGAACATAACCCTAGACGCATGTACGCGCTTCGCGCGAACCCTAACAGGGTAAAAAGCAGTCGGGTGTGTCAGAATTGTGGGAAGGAGTTTTTGTCGTGGAAGTTGTTTCTTGAGCATCGAAAATGCGGCTCAGAAGATGCTGAGTCACTGCTGTCGTCACACGAGTCTGATGATGAGGATGGAAATACGCGAAGAGGGTGGTCGAAGAGGAAGAGGTCATTAAGGTTCGATGTTGATAATGTAAATGCAATTTGTCCTTCTAATGAGGAAGAAGACTTGGCAAATTGCCTTGTCATGTTATCTAATGCAAGGGTTGATCATCCCGCCGAGCCGGAGGAATCGTGTACTTCTGCTAGTAGGGATGAAGAGCGGCGAAAGCCAGTAAATTTCATTGCCCCTCTTACGTATCGGACTCCTATTCCGGGCACTAATATCAACAATAACATTAACATAGACAAAGCTAAAGGTGTTGCTAGAGGGTTGTTTGAGTGCAAGGCGTGCAAGAAGGTATTCAACTCGCACCAAGCATTGGGAGGGCATAGAGCTAGCCACAAAAAGGTTAAAGGTTGCTTTGCAGCTAGGTTAGATCAAGTAGATGACTATATGCCAGATGATGACGTCATTACTCAAGAAGAGTTCTTCCCTTCAATGCAAAAATTTGCTAACAACAACCAACTGCACCATGATCATGGTTCGAGTTACACTCCGAACTCCAAGAGGAAGTCGAAAGTTCATGAGTGCTCTATATGCCACCGTGTCTTCTCATCGGGCCAAGCATTGGGTGGACATAAAAGATGTCACTGGATTACCTCAAACTCACCTGACACTGCCTCGCTTGCCAAACTGCAACAATTTCATGACCACTTGGAGCAACTCCAGCAAATTCAGACACCCAATGCTAAGTTTCATGGCTCAGATCCGCTTGATCTCAAGCTTGACCTTAACATTCCAGACGGGTCTGTTGCCAGACGAGAAGCGATGACCAATTCTATACCGCTACAAACCGGTTTTGAGTTGTCCACACAAATTTATTTACAGTCATGGTTGGGTATCGATGCAAAGGAAAGAGAAGTACGTAACCAACAAATTCACCAACAACAAATACAGATCGACAAAGAAGAAAGTAGCAAGAAAAATGGTGATAACAGTAATAGCAAAAATATGTATACACAGAATACCAACGAGATTAATCATCACGTAGAAGATGAGGGTGATAGCAAGTTGAAGTTAGCAAAGTTGAGTGAGCTCAAGGATATGAATTTAAGCGGCGAAGGTTCTTCTTCATGGTTGCAGGTAGGAATTGGTCCAACATCAACTGATCACTGTTGCCATGCAAGCACATCAAAGTGAGGCTCTTCTCCGATCCTCTATCTTGATAAATTGTTAATTTGTATTCAATCTCATATGTTTTTGTATGAAGTAACTGTAAGCAAATGTATCCTATGTATTAAATTATTAATAGTTCAATCACTGCATTTCTCTCACTCTTCTAAACGAGAATCGAAACGTGGATTTAATCTCAATGAGAGAGCTAAAGTATGTAAATATTTTATTGCATACATATATCATGTGGGAATGCAAAAATCTTTCACAGTCACCACCTATAACTCTTACGGATTGATAACTCGCCTAGGACATTTCATGAAAAACAAAACTAAAAAAGAAAAGATATATATACAATCATACATGTATTTAGTATTTGTTTGGAATAGATGAATCAAGTATATACACAAAATATAAATACTAGTTTTATTGGTTTATAATGAATGAAGGAGGAATGCTACTACATGGAAATATACATTGATCTAGCTAATCACTTAATTATTGTTCCATGGGCTGGAAACAACGATCCTCTCATTTCTACTAGATGGAGAATATGGATGAATCAGCTAGCGAAGATCACTCTCTTTCCTGAATTTTCATGTTGTGATCGCCATATATAACAACACGCGTCTTAGCATAATTCATGGCGAAGTACTCCCGTCTCATCAGTCGGGCTTTCAGAAGCTGCGGAACCCTGCAACAACATGGTTGATTTTGCTGTGGAGATCACAAGTAACAAATGATATGCTTTCCTCTAGTAGTACATAATTATTTAATTATTATAACGACAAGTCAAATGAATTTCATTCACTAAAACCATCTATCTAGACCAAATACAAATCGTGAACATGGATCATTTCGGTTGAATCGACACAACAATGTAATGTATATATCATCTCTTACAATTTGTATCATTCATTATTTTAGCTTGATTTTCTAATATTTGTAAATGATGTTTTACAATTTGTATCTTATTAAGTGAAATAGTCGGAGCGGCCACATATAACCATCTCTATCACTTTTATTAATTATACTTTTCTATTCAACTGGAACAATAACAATTCATCAAATATATAATGGTGTTTTTTTAACAGAGTGTTTTTTTTTCCACTTCTATAATTTCCATCACTATATTAGATGAAGAATAATATATAAAAAATACAAAGTTCATGAAAATGAATGAGGAGTTTATGATAAAATCTAAAGTATTCAATAATTCAATTAAAACAAAACAAATAAAAAATGATGTAGATATCCCATAATTACTTGTTTTGATATTAGGCTTGAGAAAGTACTTTAACTTCTTATATATGTCAACATTTTATAAGTTCAATCCAAGTTATATATATTATATAATGACTATATATATATACACCATTCTGTAGTAAGAGATGAATAAAGATATAAGCGAGTTCATATTACAACCTCTCAAATTAATAATTACTTAATAAGCAAGTAACTTAATTTTTACGCCACAAATATATATATATATATATATGTGTGTGTGTGAATTTCAAACTAACCATCAGTGACAGTTTTTAATTAATATTATTATAAAGTTAAATTCAGCGTTGCATAAATTTAAATTTGTGTGTTTTGATAAATGTGAATCTTTATGGTAACTATTAATGGTTCTAAAACTTTAAAGGTATAAATGGATGCATGATTTAAACTTTATATTCAAAAGTTAGTAAACAAATTGCTACTTGAACCTTAACGCAAATATAATTATTAAAATCACAATTTGGCCCTGGTATTTTCTATTTTTAATTTTGTCCCATGATTATAAAAATTTAATTTTGTCCCTAGATTTCTAAATTTTAAAAAAGATTCCTATAGTTATTAGATTCGCATTTTGGCCATAGAATTATGTATACTTAAAATTTGGTCATTTTATTATTAAAATCACATTTTGACCCTATTCTTATTTATTTAGAAATTTAGTCCTACGTAATTATAAAAAAAAATCATTTCGGCACCAGGTTTTTCTATAGTAAAAATTTAGTTCTACTATTATTAAAACTACATTTTAACCCTAAAATTTCATATAATAACTAATAAAAAAAATTAAAAACGAGAATATAAAATAGAATTAAATATTTTATATAACCTCAAAATAAATTCATTAAATATATATAATTATCCATCAAAGCTGTTTAGCTACAATCAAATTAACAAAATAAAATACGGTTACATCTCATCTACAGTAGACTGATCAAATGGGTTCATCCAAACAAACTATAACACCATCATCATCTGCATTCAACCATCTCCAAGCTAGATCCCTCAATAATTACAATTGAGATGTCCTGCAGAAAACACGAATTACAATCTATTGGTTAATGAGATTCGCAATAGGTAAACATAATTTGTAAAATGAATTTTTTCGAAACAGTATAACAAATGGGTTCGTGTAATTACACCGTAGATAGAGGAAAGAATTTTTTTTGATGGACCGTAATAGAGGAAAGAACTTAAATGAGGAAAAGAACCGAGAGCTATATGTACTATATTGGTGGCCAGGTGACTTAACCATGAAAAGATGACCCCGAAATGGTGAACCAGGAAGTCGAGGATGTGGTGACTCGAAGGAAACGTGGATCGGGGATTGGAGCTCCGTCTTCGGTGAACCCTAAAAAGAACAAGGAGAACACAGTTAGAGAAAAGAAGCGGAACATGGAGAGAAATACTGATATATTTAAGTATTTGGTGGTTTTAATAGCACTTTTATAGGATTAGTGATTTAGTGGACGTGAATACCAAGATCCAATGCTTATAACTTCCCACCACAATTTTAGGGATTATTTTTAAATATTAATTTTGTGTAGTTATTTATTATACCCGAATAAGTTTTCAAATTTTAAAGCAGCACAACTTAATAGTGTATATTCAAAAATCTAAATCCCAATTTAACTCTGACTATTTTAAGATTTTAAAATTCACCACTCCATCACAAAATTATTTATATATCTCTAATTATTATTATTATTATTATTATTAAAAACGAATTGGTTCAAACAATTATTATTTTATAGCCAACTGACTTTACATATATGACTTTTAAATATTGTATATATAAAAAAATATTTATTAATGATAAGTACAAAATGAATACTAGATTTTTAACTTGGTGGTAAAAATACTAGAATATTTCCAAAACTGACTCCAACAAATTCATTAAGAAGAAGTTCTAACTGACAGGCTTAGTAATATCTTTTTTTTTTTTTTGCCAAGGCTCATTAATTTATTATTTTCAAATGAATAATAAGTAGAAAATATAATAGAATACACATGTATATTATGAATATAATCAACCTACATTAATAATATTTTTTGAAGATTAATTTTCAACATTTTAATCTTAGATTTTTTTATCTAATATATATATATATATATATAATATCCGAGGATAATATGTATAATATGATATAATATCCGAGGATAATATGTATAATATGATATGATTGCCTTAAAAATAATATTTTTAACGAATTGTCATAATTACTAGTTTTGTGACCATTAATTTGTCACAGTGGCTTTTATAGTTGATGTCAAATTTTTCGGAAAAAAAATGTGACAGAAGTAGCTTTGTTTGTCACAAGTCAACATTTCTCATGATAAAAAAATCATGATGAAACTTATTTTTTGTCACGATTTCCCTTTTCTTATGATAAAGTAATTATTCATCACAATAAAAGGACATATGGTGACAAAATTGATGTTGACAAAATAATATTCATCACAAGATACCCGATTTGTTGTAGTCGACTTATAAAGAAATAGAGAAGAATTTATGACTTATACATAAGTGTGAACACTATTAGTGAAGATAGGAGAGAGAATACCCATTAGTTAATCCTTCACCCTTAATAGTTTTTAGGATCCTCTCATTTCTTGAAGAAGAAGAAGCTTTGGAGTAGTAATTTGGGGACCAAACACATTTGAAGACCAAATTTTGGGGTAGCTATCCAAGCACCATCACCGGTGAAATTTCCGGCAAGGGAAGGGGAGGCCACGGCGCAGCTCACGGCAGCAGGGACGGCGGCGCGTGGCTGAGCGGGGGCGGCGCATGGGTGTCCAGCGACGCTGAAGTTTTCCGGCGGCGGTGGACGGCTCTCCGGCATCGTCTCGTGGTGGTGAGTCTAATTCCGGGTATGGCTAGACCCTTCGCAATTTCGTTTAGGCTCAATTTGATCTTGATTGCACACAAAGTGTTTGTTAAAATTCCTAAAAGAGGTTAGTTTTCCAAATCGGCCAATATTTTGGCTAAGTGCTGAAAATTCATAAACATTATAGTAAGTAATAATACTCCCCTCATGTGTAGTGATCATTGTTGACATGTTGCACCATGACGTAGATAGTGTTCGAACATGCTTGATGTCGATTATTGATAGTTGATAGTTGATTTTTGTTATCTCCTTCATGATAAAACACTTAGAGAAAATTTATTGATGGTTGATGTTCACTACTTGACATTCGTCGTCTGTCGTCTTCTACCATAGCAAAACACTTAGAAAATATTTCTTGATTGTCGATGCTTGTCATATGTCGACTGCTGACATAGTGGAACACTTAGAAAATATTCCTTGATAGTCGACACTTTGTCATATGTCGACTGCTGACATAGTGGAACACTTAGAAAATATTTCTTGATAGTCGACACTTTATCATGTGTCGACTGCTGACATAGTGGAACACTTAGAAAATATTCCTTGATAGTCGACACTTTGTCATATGTCGACTGCTGACATAGTGGAACACTTAGAAAATATTCCTTGATAGTCGACACTTTGTCATATGTTGACTGCTGACATAGTGGAACACTTAGAAAATATTCATTGATAGTCGACACTTTTTATCAGTCGACAGCTGACATAGTGGAATACTTAGAAAATATCCTTGATATTCGACACTTGTTATCAGTCGACAGCAGATATAGTGGACACTTATAAAATATTCCTTGATAGTCGACACTTGTTATCAGTCGGCAGCTGACATAGTGGAACACTTAGAAAATATTCCTTGATAGTAGCATACATGTTGTAGATCTGCTTTTAATAGAAGATACATGCAAGTAAAGGCGTTAGTACTATAATCATATTCGCACTTGTTATTACCTTAAGAAAAGGCATAGTGTCATGTAGTCGCGCGTAAATCACATAACGCACGTAAGTGTCGGGACGAGGCCCATGTCGACATAGAGTTTCCCCCCGAGGGGGATGTTCACTATGTGATGTATAGAGATTAACAAGTCTATAGATATGTGGTTGTCTTCATATGAAGATTGTTCGTTGCTTAGTGCTCGCATAGGTAGCTGTCATGTACATGTGCGCTGATCAAGTTGTTATCTACCTTTGCAGGTTAGATTGTCCGGACGATTTCTTTGAGTTCACGCTTGCAGTTAATCTGAGATAGTTGTCATGAAAAAGTCTCACAATCCTACCCCGTGTGTTACTTTATGTTCAGATACCGGCGGCGAGTTAGAAGCCGATTTGATAGCATACTTGGATAGCGAGTTAGGAGCTGACACTGATCACACCTTGGAGTCTGCAGGCGAGGTAGAGATAGGCCTGTCAATTTTACCCGTGACCCGCGGGTGACCCGCAAATGACCCGCTCACGGGTTGGGTACGGGTGACCCTAAGTATGCCAACGGGTCATTTACGGGTTGACCCGTAAATGACCCGTTGAGAGCGGGCCGGGTACGGGTTTGGGATTAGGACCCGTACCCGGCCCGTGACCCGTTTAAATCAGTTTTTTTTTTCGTTTCCCTAAATAATGACTAAAATATAAATGCTAAATTGCTAACCCTAGGCGCGCTAGTCCTCTCACTCTTAGTCACTCCTTCCAATCTTAGACTTCTTTCTATATACCGACAAATTAAACTACTAATTAATATTTGATCTCATAATTAATTGATATCCAATTACTTTCGTACGTCCACTCAAATTCGGGTGCATATATTAGTAGTGTGTGTTCGAACGAGTTCGAAACATCACTTATTTAAATTTGCATTGCATGTTTGACCCGGGTCACGGGTCAACACGGGTCAACCCGTTGACCCGTGTCCCGGGTACGGGTTTATAATCTTGACCCGTGATGACCCCCGGGTCAATCACGGGTCGGGTCGTCCGTGACCCGCGGGTCACGGGTCACGGGTTGTGACCCGTTGAATGGCCTAGGTAGAGACGACAGAGGTGACCCAGTACTTTTGTAACAACCGGATAAGTGAAGAGCTATATATGTTGTATGCGTCTTCCTCCGGACTCTGTCCATATTTGAAGCTGTATTCCCATATGACGTACTTCCAGGAAGGCTTGCGCTTTCCTTATTGTCCGGACCTGGTTGATCCCTGCCAATATTATCAGATCTCGCCATTGGATCTTGCGCCAGCTGGGCTCCGTGTGTAGACTTGCTTTCGAGTATTGTTTCACCAGCAGTCGTGGCATTATTCCACGGTTATCTTCCGTTGTTTCTACCAACTTCTGCGTCCGGACGTAACGGGGTTGTGTGGCGTGAAGATGCATTGGCCTTGTCTTCAAGAAAAGGGGTTTGCCTCACTCGGGCTTGGAGACTCGGAGTGGGATAGTAATGTCCGGCTTGCAGGGAAAGCTGACCGTTCCGGCTCTCATTGGTGACATCAATACTTTTTTGTGTGTGATGTCGGCACTACTTGGGATACAACACATGTTGTAGAGGCTGAGCCTGCACCCGCCTTCTCTGAGCTCTCTTCGGACGAAAAAGAGGTTTTGAAGCATATATATCAGTGTCAACAAGCGCGCACTTATTAGTGTTTGTTGCGTGCATCAGATCATGAGTTGGTTGATGCTGGGATTCATGTGCTTTCTTCTGAGAATTCAGTATACTGAAAGCCTTTATAACTTCTTACTATGTTGTTATGCAGTGGTTGGATGGAAAGAGCTCGTCCTTGCAGACGGATCATGCTCATGTTATGTCTTCTTCCAAGAAGGTGTGTAGTCTTCTGCTCCTCCTCCACCTAAGGCTTCCAGTCGTGGCCGCGGAAAGGGATTGACGGGTTAGATGTTTCCTTGTGATTTTCTTTTTGACTTACTACTCCTCCAAGTTGCTGTTCTTAACTTGTCTTTATTTGTACGTTGCTCACCTCTCGTGACTGAGCGCGTCGTTCCTGCTCCCAACTCCAGCATTCCAGCTAAAAGATCCAACACGGCGGCGCGTGCCTCGATTGACCCTAAGCGCACTAAGGTTGGTGCGACAAACCAAACTCCTTGCGGGAGGGGAAAAGGAGTGGAAAGTCGCACTGAGGCGCCTTCTGCCCCCCGGTCGAGGGACCGACCCGTGGAGGAGCGTACTCCTCGTCGAGGTATATGTTGAAGCTTCTTTCTTTTGATATCCTTGCCTTATTTTGATTGTTGTTTGCTTCACAGCGCTCTCAGCACTTGGGTGTGCTGACCTGATTCGTCCTTTGGAGGGCGACATTTCTAGTAATGACTGGACACCTTTTGCTATCAGAGGTCCTCGGTTTGCTAAGGATTCTAAACTTAGCATTCCGGAGGTGGGAGTACGAGTGTTGCAGATATGTGTTCCTCCTGGCGATCGACGCATTAGACCATCGACTGATGAAGAGGCACATGCTTATGTTGAGGGTGCCTTGACTCGATTCGCTCCTATGAGAATCAATCTTTTCTTTTTCGTCGTTTGTATGAAAGCATGCATTATTATGACACCTTTATGCCATGTTTGTTTTGCATTGTTCACAGGTCGTTGCCGACATGGTGAACATGTCGTCATTTGTGATGGAACTTGCGAGCGAGAAGTGGGCTGCAGTTGAGAAGTGCGACGTTGTTCGTCATGAGCTTGCTCAATCCAAGGAGAAGGTGCGCACTCTTAACTCGAAGGCAGCGGATTTTGAGGCTCGTTACAACTCTCGACGGGCTCGACTTGACAAGCTTCAGGCAGAGGTCGTTGCTCTTGAAAAGATCACAGAGGATGTTAACGCGAATGAGGTAGCGTTGCGTGCTGCGCGCGAGGAGGGATTTAAGGCTGGCAAGGAAAAGGGGCTTGCTGAGTACCGAACCACTCATGCCTTTGTTAGTGCGGTCGATGCGCCGCTAAGGTGAAGGCCGATAGGCTTATGGGTGAGTTTGCAGAGGATTACATTCGTAGGGTGAGTATTCTTTCCCCCGACTTCCCTTTTGATAAGCTGGGTCCTTAGGCGAATTATGTTGTCGGACATGTTGAGGCTTTGCGTCGTTTGGTTCTTGCGGATGCCAACTATGAGATGTTGTTTGGTGATGATGATGGTATCAACCTTGTTATCACCTCTGATGAGATCATGGAACTTGCCCGCGGGCAAGATGGAGATGATGACATCTCGCGAGTGGCGTCAGGTTGATTGTCATGAGTGTGTTAAACTCTTGTTCATAGATTTTGGTTCCCATGTTTTGAGTTGGGGTTGCTCTGGGAGTTGACCCTTGAAGCTTTGTTTATATTCACCTTGCTTGGATTTTGTCGTCTAGACCTGACATGATCATAGTGAAAATGCATGATAACTTGTTAGTAGTATTTCATACCTTGTGTTATCGTAGTCGTCCGTATATATTGGACTTGCATGATAGGATTGATTTCCTTGTTAGAGTGGATATAACATCCGTAGCTGTGACCATAGGACGTGTGTCGCTAAGTGTCATGAGTGCCCATCTTGATTTAAATCCAAGGAATGGTGTAATGAGTTTATTGAGCACTTGTCGTGTTTATAGATAGTAACACGCAAGATCATGTGATAGCATCGCACTTGGCACTGGCACTTGGCACGAGGGCACTTGGCGCTGGTACTTGCCATATAGTAGAGTCGTCTTAGCGAGGCAAGACATTAGTTTATACCGTCTCTTAGTTCCACTCTAAGGCGACGTTGTGACAGACGCTGCTTGTTCTATACTATGCGTTTTTCCATCCGTCAGTTGGGCACACCCCGCCTGACGTTGTTGTAAGGCTTTCCATGGCTATTCCCGTACTTACCCTGCGATGCTACTACACCTCTCCGTGGTTAGTCCACAAGGGTTGCACAAGACCGCTTTAGAATGACTTGCAGTTTTTCCCATCTCTTGGTCCACTCCAAGGCGACGTTGTGGCAAGACACTACTTGCTGCATTTGGTGTGTTTCATTCCGTTATATGCTCACGGGAAAAATAGCGTTGTACAAGACTCGACTTGTAAGTTTGGTGAGTTTTCCAGACAGGGTGCGCACCTGCAAGCGTATATACATGAAGCTACCCAAATAAAGGGATGTATCTTCACGGAGTATGGACCCTTAAAATGGATGTACATACTTTTAGTATACATGAAGCTATCCTAACAATGAATGTATCTTCATGGAGTATGGACCCTTAAGAGGGATGTACATACTTTATGAGTGTATGGTGTTGTCGTCTAACAAGAGGACGTTCGCCATATTGTATCAACCCGCGTTGGGTAAGCATACTTCGTAGCAGCATAGGGTTGTCGTCTAACAAGAGGACGTCCGCCATGTCGGGGTGATCAGTCCCTTTGAAAGTTGCCGCATCCTTTTTGAACTCAGGGAATGGCTATGAACATGAGGATTTGCCTCTAACAAGAGGATTTCGCAGCATGCCATTTTTTAGTTGTGAACATGGGGGTTGCCCTCACAAGGAAGATCTCGCATTATGTCACTTGTAGATAAATCTTTGTTTGAACTCAGATGTAATATGTTGTCGACGTTATTTAGAGTAGTCGTCGTTATAGATAGAGAACGTTTATGTGCTCATTGTTGATGTTGATAATAGATATGTCGACGTTGTATAATATAAGTTGATTGTTTGCATATAGTGTGATAGCTTGTATTGTTGGTGCAACTAATATGCGCGTAGTTTGCTACTTGGCGTAATTCCATAGTAATGTATAACGTAGAAATGTACCTAAGAAAGTAGATTCACTTCATTAGATAGTTGTTGCATTTACAAAGTTGCAAAATAGAGTACTACCACATTCAATCTAGAAAGAATTAGAGTGAGTAAACAGTATGTAGATAAAGGGATAGATAATGAGTCGGCCGCCTTCATTGTTGGCTTGATGACGGAGCAAGGTGGTTGTGTGCCACATAACTCTTCAATGCGCCTAGCGCGATGATATCTTCAATCTCTAATCTTAGAGACAGGCAATTGTTGGTCCCATGCCCCCATGTCTTTTGGTGTTTGCACCACTCATCAATGTCTTTGCCCAGAAAAGCTTTCTTTGGTTCGAGTGGCAAGGGAAGCTTGTTCTCTAGGAGGTTAACGTATATCTATTCAGTCTCCGTGTTTAGTGGAGTGAAGATGTAACCATTGTTGACGTTTATGCCTCTGTTTGGTTGCTTGTTGACTTGAACTTCCCCTTCCTGGCTGAGAGGTGTACCCCATCCCAGCTCTCGTTCACATGTGATAGCAGTGTCCCGCTTTTCTTTTAAGTCTGCCATTGTGTGAGTGGTGCCATCCACGGATTCTTCCGAAAAGGAAGAAAGATGGAGCATTCATGTGCAGGAAGAACACGTTGATCACGTCTCCTTTTATTGCTCTAACAAGAGCCGCGTTGTAGGCAAACCTTCTGAAATAACTCATTATTGGCTCATCTTCTCCCTGCTTGACATCCCAAACACTTTGCCATGCTGGGAAGCAGATTCTCTCTAGCAGATTTACAAGGCTTAAGACTTGTTCTTTACTTTCTCCATCACTAGACTCAGGGTTCAATCTTCTCTTCTTATATGTGTCGACCATTGATTTGGTGACGTGTTGTCTGCTTCGTAGTGCGTGACATAACACTTTCGCGTTGTTGTCTGATCTTCAAGTACTTCGCCAATTCCATTCCTTGTTGGGAACTTCATTTTTGGTGAACAGTGGATGGAACGATCTCGTAAGGGTTTATTGTTGTCCTTCCCAGGATTCTGTTATATGCTCCTAGAGCTTCTACCACCACAAAGGTGACGTCGACGCTGAGCGTTTTCCATCCTTCACCAAAAACGAGTGGCAATGTAATTGTTCCCAATGGACAGGTTGCAGCACCAGCGAAGCTAACCAAAGTAAAGGTCCCAGGAGTAAGGTCTGCTATTGGCTATCCCAACTGTTCGAGCACTCCCACGTGTAATATGACGGCAGAACTTCCTCCATCCACAAGAATGCGTTTTACGTCATATCCGTCGACGTCCATTGTGATAACGAGAGCGTCGTCATGAGGGTAGACAATGTGCTGCATATCCGCCCTTGAAAATTGGATGCGAACGTCGTCTTCTTCAGGTTGACGTCGCTTCCCATATTTGGGAAGTGTCTTCACTTGTGAAGCGTAGACATCTCTTGAATTAGACGCGTGACCTCCCGCAGCTGGGCCCCCGTGAATGACATTGATTACCCCTCTCTTGACAGGATGTGGGTTATCATTTGCTTTCTCTTTGCCTTTGCCTTTTCCTAAGGACTCTGCATTGGCTTTCCTTGGACATTTGTCACCTTGGTCAACGTAGTGCTTCAATTATCCTTTGAGCACGAAATTTTTTATGCGGAATCTCGGACTTATACAGCTGTCTGTTTCATGGCCATAAACTTCATGGTTTTCACACCACTTGTCTTCTTCTTTTCCCAATGGGACATTGCGGAAGTTGAAAGGCTCTTTCCAAATTTTGTTTTCTTTCATCTCTTTTAAGATAACAGACAGTGGTGCGTTCAAAGGAATGCAATCAGCTAGATTAATCTCTCTGGGTTTTTGGAAGTCTGACTGAAATTACCTTTTCTGTTGTGGTTGCCACTGCTTATTTTGCTGGTTGCCTTGTGGTGGTCTCGCTGGCTTGTTGTTGTTGTTGTCCTTTGCACGAGCAGTGCTCATCTTAGCTTTGTTTTGTTTCCTGAACCTTTCCAGGTCCACAAACTCTTTTACTATTGTTATCAACTCTTCAAGTGTCTCAGCGGGGCGGTTAGACATCTTCCCAGCGAGCGCATACCCTTTACGACCTAAGTTGTTTATAATGGCTCAAACTATCTCCCCCTCGGTCAAATTTCCTTGAATGTCAGCGATGTTTTGGTTGAAACGGATGTAGTAATCCGCCAACGATTCTTCGTTCAGCTGTTGTACATCATTCAACGCATTAGATCCTTTTAAGAGCGTGTGCTCTCCCATATATCGCTGTATGAACTTTGCCTTCAAATATGGCCAAGAGTTTACGCTCCCGCATG
The DNA here is from genome assembly GCA_036873135.1 of Clarkia xantiana subsp. parviflora. Classification (NCBI taxonomy): domain Eukaryota; kingdom Viridiplantae; phylum Streptophyta; class Magnoliopsida; order Myrtales; family Onagraceae; genus Clarkia; species Clarkia xantiana. The sequence goes on from JAPTYO010000012.1 coordinate 15,302,809, forward strand.
GAAGCGAGAAGAACCAGTGTGCTGCCGTTCCTGCCAGAGTTTGGGAAAACGTCATGGCCACATGATGAGGATAATCGGTTCTCCTGAGTAGAGAGGCTTCGTGCTGCTGCACATGCTCGATTGGATCTCCATTTCCTCGATATTTGTCTATTCGGATTGCGTAGAGCGCATCAGACACACGACTGTGCACAAGTTCATCCGTGAAGGGGTGAGACGCGTTCTCAGCCAACGCGTTCATACCTTTCATTTTAGATTCTTTCATCTTCTGTTCAATCATGGCCTCCAGACCCTTCGACGTGAGCCCTACGATTGGAACGTCATTATTGACCATAGGTTTTCTCCGACCGTTGTTGCGATGCATCCCTGCATGCTCTTGGCTTGTTTCCTGGAAGGAACTCTCCTTGTAGTATTGCTGTAAGCGTGGAAGCGGGGGTTGCCTCCATGTCTCTTCATGTGCCCTATCATAGGGAGTGTACGAACGTGTCGCTCCCTGCCTTGACTCATTCCTTGCTTGCTGATACTGGAATGTATCTTCCGGATATTGTTCTCCTCCATGAAAGGGGGTCTCTTGACAGGCAGCGTTGCCTGACATTGCCCTCGCAGGCATGGCATGTCCATTGAATGGTGGCGTAGGAGGTGGCATATATCATTGGCTTCTTAAAGTCTCGCTGAAAGCTAACAGCTCTTCCAGCACAGCCATCATGGCAGGAGTCACTACTGGAGCTGGATTTGCACCTCTTTGCGTGCTTCTTGCAGACATTCCATACGCTCCATGCTCTTACCTGGCGGAGGTGTGTTGTGCACTCCTGTTTCCTGCTGTGGTGCTAGCACGCTTCTTGCAGGCACAGAGGAAGCAGTCGAGGTAGCCTCGGGGATGTGAGATGGTCCCGGCTGACTCCTTACTGGTACTTGTCTGCTTTATTGCTCGACACTTGTCTTTCTTGGGCGGCCTGGGCCTTTCTTCTTCTCTTGCAGGTTGACACTGTCTGGAGGAGGATGGTTGCTCGTCATAGCTTGTGGTGCAATATAGCTTCTTGTTCGAATCCTGCGGACGGCGCCAAATGTCTCGTCCAAACCCGCTTGTTCTGACGGACTTGACGAACCTTCTCTTTGTTCACTGTGTTCGTTCCTCCGACTTGAGCTCCTGACTTCGAGCTTGTCGTCCGGACCTGCACGTAGGGACAATAACCAACACGGAGGGGGGTGGTGCCGGTTGAGCCCTCTCCGATGCTTAAATGAGTATTTATAAAGAGAGAAATCTAGAGAGAAGTCAGAGCTCTAAAGCCAATCTCAAGTGAATGTGTCTAAAATGGATGAACTAGGCTCCCTATTTATAGGCAACCTTAGAACCGATCCCGATTTTTATGCGGTTTGACGCCGGTTTAAAGGAAAATGTGAACCGACGTCTGGTTTGATTGAAGTTGGCTATTAGAAAACTCTAACTCAGTGTGGGGACACAAACGGGATACACGCGCTGCAGACGACGACTCAGATCACGTCGGGTTCGGACGATCCTAGCGCGATCCGGGTCGTCTTGGGGCAATCCGAACCTCTCCAGATTACCTTTCCGGATTGCATAGGCAATCCGGAGGTCTGGTCCGGACGCATGTGTCGCGATTCCGAACTGTTTTAAACCTCGGGAGCATGTTTTGATGATTTACGTGGTTTTGACGTGTTTGCGAAGTCCTGAATGTAAATACGAAGTCGAATTGGTCGTCTTTTCCTTTCAAGCATGTGAGGGACACACTTTGATAGAAGAGCATTTTTGGAATTTAATTTTATTTTTGGTCGCATGTCAAGCACATACGGAGACCTCTTATATCAACAAAGTTGAAATCTCAGACCTCTCAAATCAACATTTGAAATTTCAGACATCTCCTGTTAACATGGGTCATAGTTCAGACCTTTTATAGGTTCTTAACCCTATAATGTAACCCAATACGGTTGAAATAATGTTATTCTTCAATCAGCAAGTAAATTATAATACACATAGATAACATAAAAATTCAATGTATACAGATTACAGAGTAGAACTTTCCAAATGATCACCGTTTGTAAAGAAAAAATATTAACTATTATTTAATGTCACTATATGCAGCGCGTGAGGCACATCTAGTATATGTATATAGTAATCTTTATATTGTGACATGCCAGGTACCGATTAAAAAAAAAACATTTATCCCATCATAAAAAGTGGAGCGGGTGAAGTTTTGCATGTAACAATACATGCCGTTTTTCCCCCTTTCATGACTTGCCTTTAATATTTATTATCATGAAAGGTCAATTAATTAATTAATTAAATTTTGCCGTTTCTGTTTCTTCTCCCTTTAGAGTAAACTGAAAAAAGAAATTTATGTAATATGGACGGAGGAGGCAGTTTTGTATATTTGATGAGTTGGGGGTCATGGAATGCTTGTCACCTACTCCATTTTTAGTTCCACTTCTTTCTCTCTCTCACTAGAAACAGAAGCAGCAGCAGCCATATTTTGTGTTCCATTTCCACCATAGAAACAGTCTCATACATACATACAGATACAGGTTAGGATCCATAACAACAACGTAACTGCACTTTCCTACTCTAATGGAGAAACACAGGTGCAAGCTCTGCTTCAAGACCTTCTCCAATGGCAGAGCTCTCGGTGGCCACATGAGATCCCACCTGCTCAACCTTCCTGTTGCGGATGAAACTGATCAATCAACTCCTTCCGCCTCGTTTTCCGACGATCGTAATCTAGGGTTTGCCGGCTCTGTGGTGCTTCAGGACAGAGAGAGCGAGACGGAGTCGTCCAAGAACCCCACCCGGCGGCGATCCAAACGGATCCGGAAGTCATCGTCACGGCTGCTGAACCCGATTTCGTCTCATGAGGCCAAGAAGAAGGGTAAATTCGTCAAACTGTCGTCGGAGTCATGGCCGGAGCCTGAGCCGGTGAGTTCTTCCATCTCCGATGTCACGACTGAGGAAGACGTGGCGTTCTGTTTGATGATGATGTCCAGGGACGACACGTGGAAGCATCGGGGTGATAATATGAAGTTATACGCCGAGGAGGAGGTGGATGATGAAGATGAAGATGAAGATCAGGAGGAGGAAGATGATGAAGAGACGGATGAATCTGACGGGTTGGAGAATATCTCGAAAATGAATAATAAATGGAGAGGCAAGTACAGATGCGAAACGTGTAGCAGAACGTTTCGATCGTACCAAGCATTGGGTGGGCACAGGGCGAGCCACCGGAAAAGCCAGGCAGGGCCGCTGCCGGAGGCGACCGTGGTGGTGGCAGAAACTCCGGCAGTGAAAACCGACCCCAAGGTCCATCAGTGTCCGTACTGTTTTAGAGTGTTTGCCTCCGGCCAGGCCCTCGGCGGCCACAAGAGGTCTCATGCCGCCAACTATGCGTCCAATTCATTGTCAGTTCCGGAGGGCAAAAGGGTCATTCCGGCTAACACTAATAGTTCGATGATAGACCTAAACCTCCCCGCAACCGTCGAAGACGATGAGTCGGGTCAGGCCGAGCTATCGGCACTCTCGGATGCCGAGTTCGTGCTCGACCCGTATCGACATGTCAGGCAATTAAGGTAGCACTTGGAGAAATTATCATTTAGATTTAGAGTATGAGATGATTTGACGCTTTTAACCAATTACAGTCAAATTCAAATCGACATGATATACGTTATTATCTGATCAGATGATCACTCTTAGAGTATGAATAAGAATATATCAGATGTGTTCACTTACAAGTCCAAGTTTATGGACAAGTTAGTTAAAACAAGTTATTCGAGTTCTTGGCTGACTTAAAACGTACGATAGCTCTAAGTTCACACAATAATCTTTCATCATAACTGTGGTACATTACTCTACGAGTCGGGCTCGAGCTATGCCGAGGTTAAGGATGCACGGTAAGGCCGAGTTTCTGAAGTACGATAGGATGCGCGATGCTCGGTTGAAGTTCACAAAATTGGGCGTTAAGGAAAGTGCAAGTTTAAAGGTTTTGGTTACTTATTAGGGTCAATAACCTGGGAGAGGTCTGAAGATTGGACCTTGTGAATTTGAGAGGTCTGAAGATTGAAATGGTGATAACTGAGGTCTGAAGTTTGGACTTTGTGATTTTTAGGTTTTCCGTCCAAATTTTCTGTCAAATTTAACAGAAACACGTGAAATGTCATATTTACACCTGACAATATTTTAAACAAATTAAAGTTTAATTAATTGAATATGAAATGACAAAAATACCCCTTTCACTAATTAAAACATAACCCAACTCCGGTCACCACCACGGCTCCCGCCGGCCACCACCCAACTCCGGCGACCACCACCGAACTCCGGCGACCACCACTCACAGTCCGACGACCCCACCAAACTTCGACGACCGCCACGATGGGGCCCAAATCGAAGCCATCGGCCCCGAATCGGAGCCACGGATCGGGGCCGATGGCTCCGATTTGGGCCCAACCGGGGCCGCGGTTGTGCTCGCCGGAGTTAGGTGGTGGTCGTCGGAGCGGGTGGTGGTCGCCGGAGCTGAGTGGTGGTCGCCGGAGTTGGTGGTGGCATTAAGGGCATTTTCGTCTTTTCATTTAAGCATGTGAGGTTGAAGAAGGGCATTTTTGGAATTTTATTTTATTTCTGGTCACATGTCAAGCACATGACCAGTTTCCGTTAATTTTAACGGAAAAAACTAACGGAGACCTCTATTATCTACAAATCAAAACTTCAGACCTCTATTATCACCAATTTAAACTTCAGACCTCTCAAAGTCACATGACCCAAACTTCAGACCTCTCCCAGGTTATTAACCATACTTATTATCCATCCGTAGCCTTTGGATCTAATGACTACGTCAATTTTGTTATACTCACACTTTTTTTGTTGTTGCTATTATTAGAATTATCATGGTGTTCTTAGTTGGGCTACTATTTCGGCATGGGTATTTTCCAGTTTTATGCATGTTAGATAAAAGGACTCGAGGCTTAACGGCATCTTTTTATGGTGGTGTTTTCTTTTTAATGTAATAGCTACACGTTTCTGTTGGCGATGAAAATTTTGCACGCCACACGTTCTACTTGTTATATATATATATTTATCGTTGCGAGTCTATATTATTAGATTTTGATTGATTAATGACAACAGGGATGGATTGTTGTGGCTTTAACCTGCCGAAACCTAGAAATTGAAAAATATGTACAGCTAATATATTTTTACAGACTAAATTTGATACGAGTGAGTGTTATTTTTTTTTATATAGAATAAGTATAGTATGTATACTGTCATCGTATTTTAAAACACAACGAAAACATTTGAGAGGGAAAACCCTTTTAGTGGTCAAAAGTACTTACTTATCCTGACTTGGTGCTCACTTGTATATATATAGGATTGGGTCAAATAAAATTTAAATCGCCTTAATGGAAAGTAGATTTCTCAATCATTAAATGCGAAGAGAAAATAAATTTAAATTTCAAAATAGAAAAGAGAAAAAAATATTACAATGGTCTCAGTGTGCTAATTTAATTGTTGAAAAATTAACTTGATTTTAGTGTCACGCTTAATTATATATATGTTTGCAGTCCGAATTATTATTATTTTTCTTTTTGGTTGGTTAATAGTCGATCAGTACTCAGTAGTAGTCCACTTCCTATACTTCGGGTTGTACCTCATTTCTCATTTCTTTCATGTGTGAGCTAAACGTGTTAGATTAACGAAGAAGTGGTTTATTTTACATATTATCTCTATATAATATATAATCTTATAAGTTTTTTTTTGTTATGAGAAAGGAATGGGCTAGTAGTAGCGACCTTAGGTCCATCCCGTTACGTAATGTTCGGGCTCTCCTGTTCACGGTCTGGATTTTTTCCAACCAGACTTAGGGAACAACCAACACATGCACTGGTCCCGTCAACGTAACACCACCACCAGCCTAGTATAGTCAAAAGGCCGGCCCGTTAAGCCCAGTTCTACTCGCCTCCTTATAATCTTATAAGTTACCTAGAATTACAACAAGTATGTTTTTAAACACAATTTCTCTCTCCTACCGTCAAATTTATAATTTCTAATTGATCCAGGTCAAATTCAAAATTCTCATTCCTATGAGGCATGCCATGTGACTTATCTCAGAATGTTCCAACACTCCTCATTCATTCTCAAAGTAAGTTACAAATGCTACACAAATTTTGTAACACCACATCTCTTTCATTTATTGGCCATTCACACATTTTATTTCACATGTATAAGTTTCATGATAGTAATTTTATGATTTTCTTAAGTTTTTTTTTTGTTTTACATTTTATGGAATAATAAAATACATATTGTGGAAAATTAGTACGTGTAGGTATTTGTTAATTTTATATTATAATAATTATTATAAAATAATTTAATAACTATATTTTCAGTATATTACATATATTTTTAATTAAAATAATAAATGTATTTATACGTTACATTAATGTAATTTTGTAAAACGATATTCGACGTAAAGAATTTATTATATCAACAATTATTTTTTACAAAATATTTAAATTATTAGGATTATACTTTAATGTTTTTTAATTTTATAGAATGTATAGATAATATTATTTGGTTGGGAGGCATATAAAATTGATAAGTAAAAATGAGTTTTTACTCTATTATATTGACTCAACTAAGTTGTATGTTACACTTGCTAAGTGAAGTTATATATTATTTATTATATAAATTTCCATTAAATAAAAATAATACAATTTATTAATTTATTGTATATATTTAATAAAATAAAATTGAACAAAATTATTGTAATACTTATTCACTTACTAAATACTTATAATTTAAATCCTTTTTAGAATATGCATTATGAAAAAAAAAATTATAAAACCCTAAAAATATTTTTAATAGTAAAGTTGTAAAAATATTATTTTATATACAAAAATATAATAGAAGTGTCACTAGTTTTATATTATTATTTTTCTCTAACACTATTAGACATGGTGAACCCTAGGTGACAAAACTCCAATAGGTTCTTAGAAAAAATTTATAAAACCTAGTGTCACTAGTTTTATAAATTTTTTCTTTTTAAAAACTTGTTTGACAAGGTGAACCCTAAAGGGCAAATGTCACCGTATCCAATAGGTTTTTTGCCCTCTAGGGTTCACCATGTCCAATAAATTTTTAGAAACAAAATCACAAAACCTAGTGTCACTAGTTTTGTAATTTTTTTTTCTAAAAACTTATTGGACATGGTGAACCCTGGATGAAAAATTGGTTTTTTGCCCTCTAGAGTTGTTTTGTAATTTTTTTTCTAAAAACCTATTGGACATGGTGAACTTTAGAAATAAACTTTCTACGGATTCACTAGGACATGGTGAACCCTATATGATAAATTCATTTGTCCTCTAAGATTCACAATATCCAATAGTGTTTTAGAAATAGTGTTTTAGAAAGAAAAAAAAGTATAAAACTAGTGACTATTATTATACTTTTGTATATAAAAAATTATTTTTACAACTTTAGTATTAAAAAAACGATTTTTCTTTCAAACCAGTTTGCCGGCCGGGTTGGGCCCAACCCGCTAGGCCTATATTTGTAAATTTGGCTGTAAATACGTGTCCACTTTGTGAAAAACTCGTATATTCTGCCAAGAAGAAGCAGAGAGCATCAGAGGCCGCTAAGTTCAACAACCGGAAAATCAGTTTGTTTCCGACGTAAGTCTCGATTCCGTCCTCTAATTCTCCTCGTGATCTGATTCTGCCGACTATTCTCTATCTCTGTTCTGATAGTTGATCGGGAAAAGTTAGTAGTTTCATGTCAACTCACAGTGGTAGATAGTTGCAGTCAGATCTTGTATGTGTAGCTGAAAATTATTGTTGGGTTATCTTCTTCAACTACGATGCCTCTTGTGTTTACTTGTTAATCATTTCCTCGTTCCTTTGATTCGATGAGTATTCAAGCTGTGAAGAAACGAATTAAGCATTGACCCAACTGAAAACTGTGTTCCTTTCTTCGTTTTATTATTTGGTCTCAGCAGGGGTAGTCAAGTTCAATTGTTCTTATAGGTAACATAAAGGAACTGGATTCCTGAAGAACATATTGTTGGATAATATTGGTTTGAATTGGTTAGGGAGAGGGAGGGGATTGGACAATCAATTTCAAGAAAACAGTTTGATTTAGTGATATGGATTGTGAAGTCTTGATGATGTTTCCGGTTTGGCTGTGTCGTTTATTTTTATTTTTTAAATTGATCAGAATATGTTCATGGAAACAGTAATATTCTATCTTTATGAGATTCTAATTCTAGTGTTATTAGCTGCAACCTCATTGCAGTCTTCTGCTACTGATTCTTATTGTTGATGCATGTTGTGAAATGTTCTTAGCTGAGGATGTCGTAAGAAGTTGAGCACCAATCTAGTAATCGGTGTTTGATCAGAAGTCTTTGGAATCAATAAACATCTTATCTTTGTATGGACTCATAAATATTGGGAAGAAAACAAGCCTTGAGTTTGAAAGGCATACATCTTGAGTTAGCAGTTATCTAAATGTCCCACTAGTACCTATGCATGTCATGTTTGATTATATAAGGTTTCTGTGGTAAAATTGAATATGTATGTCCACCTATATCAATGACTTCATCATGTATATTGATAATACTCTTACATTGCTTGCATATATGCAACTTGTGAGAATCCAAATCTGTATGCTAATTGCTAGATAGTGAGTAGCTGGTATTGTAGTTTATGATGTTCTGTCATCCAGATAGTTTAACTTTAACTAGGATCCACCAACCAACATTGTTTAAGCCTAACTCTTGTTAGTGGGGAATTTATATGGGATTAAAATGCCTTCATCGACACGGTAAACTCTTTTGCGTGTCCTTTTGATTCTTCCCACCCTGTATGTTCTTAGTGCCTATTGATGATATCTACTAACTTTATCATTCAAAAAATAAATAAATTGTGTAGTCGATTAGCTTTTCCTTCTATGTACTGAATTCTTCTCACTCTTTTGGCTGACTGTAGATTACAAACAATGTTACATGGACTTGGTATGGCATCTTCCATTAGGATTGCATCCACGGCGCCCACCACTCTTAGGCCTTCCCAACTCCATGCTCGAGACTCCAAATTCTTAAGACACTCTAGTCTAATCCACAACCCTCATCACTCTTTCAAAAACCGATTCATTTACTGCAGAAGCTCGTCTGCTTGGGAGCCTGCTTCACCCACCAATGAAACAACCACTATAGTGGCACAACCCGATAAAAACAACATCTTTGAAACTCTTACTTCCGAGAGTTCGGCTGAATCCAAAACCTCAGAACCTACTGAAACAAGGAACCAATCATCATCAACGGTACAGGATCTGTTCTTTAAATTGCCAATGTGGGTTTTGGGACCTTTAATTCTCCTAGCCACAGGGATGATACCCACATTATGGCTGCCTATCTCTTCCATATTCCTCGGCCCAAACATAGCAAGTCTGCTATCTTTAGTTGGTCTGGACTGCATCTTCAACCTCGGTGCAACTCTTTTCCTCCTCATGGCCGACTCTTGTGCCCGACCAAGCAACCTTGGACTGCCCTGCAACAGCAAGGCTCCCTTCAGCTACCAGTTCTGGAACCTGCTTGCTGCTGTAACAGGCTTTGTTGTTCCGACCCTTATGTTTCTTGGATCCCAAAGAGGTCTTTTCCAACCTCAACTTCCCTCCATTGGGTTTCTAGTCCTGTTGGGTCCGTACTTCTTGCTTTTGTCCGTGCAGATGCTGACAGAGATGCTGACTTGGCATTGGCAGTCTCCTGTGTGGCTAGTGACGCCTGTTGTGTACGAGGCTTACAGGGTGTTACAGTTAATGAGGGGATTGAAGCTTGGGGCTGAAATGGCGGCTCCTGCGTGGGTTATGAACACGATTAGGGTTCTGGTGTGTTGGTGGGTGCTTATACTCGGAGTTCAGCTCATGAGGGTTGCCTGGTTTGCTGGGTTCTCCGCTAGGAAGCGGGAAGAAAAAGCCGCTCCCATTGAGGGTTAGTGCACTGCGCGGCTTGTGAGTAGTGGTTAGTTTCTCAAGCTCTGTAGAATGCATGTATATGTAGATATCATAGGTTCAATGGCATATGTATTTGATGTGGTGTTTGGCAACTTATAGGAATATTGAATTGTTTGAATGGCTCTTACTATTTGAGTTTCAAGGTTGACAGTGGCTTATTTCTTTGATATATGAATGACATTTAGATTTTGGGACCATTGAGACGAATCTATGCCTTTTGATTTTGGTTATGATGTATATAATATTAACAAGTAAGCAAAATGTTTTTTTTACCCAATTGTATTGGTCTAAATAGATTGCAAGTTACATATGTGATGTGACATTATATTTTTGCATATACGGATACTTTAAAATTGTCTCAGTTCTACATATAGAACCGTTTTAGCTTTTAAGTGAAACATCATACTAATTAAATTACTATTACAATTAAATATATTAGTTGATTTAGTAATCCAGCAAAAAAAATTGTAATCTACTAAAAAAATTTAAAATTATTTGTACTAATCATTCATATTTATTAACACTAGAATTATATATTTGGTTTTGATGAGAATAAGAAATGTAATCATCAATGTTTGAAAAACATAAAGTTTATGAAACATAATTTTTTGGGAAAACAATATAAATGGTCCTCGAACTTTACTTATTTTTCTATCTCTGTCCTTAAACTTTATTTTTTTCTATTAATGTACTTGAACTCGTCAAATCCATTCTGTTAAAGTCCCGTCGTTAAATTTTATTGTTAATTGTGGGTGATTAGACGCTGATTAAGCAAAAAATATTGATGTGGACAAGCTAACATGACATATTTAGGTTCACATCATATTTTTTAATATATATCAATAACTAAAAAATAAATAAATGAATAAATAAATAAAGAACAAAATTTAAAAAAAAATTAAAAAAAAAACATGAAAATGAAAGGCACTAAACATGATGTGGCCAAAACTATGACACGCCAACTTGTCCATGTCATTATTTTTTGCTTAATCAGCATCTAATCATCCACAATTAACAGTAAAATTTTAACACGGGACTAAAAGAGAATGAATTTGACGAGTTCAAGTACATCAATAGAAAAAAATAAAGTTCAAGGACGTAAATAGAAAAATGAGTAAAGTTCGAGGATCATTTATGTTGTTTTCCCTAATTTTTTATTAGATACTATGTATATATTTTATTTGTTTATCTATATCTAATATAATTTGTATATAGAGTCAACACATAATATTTTGTATATTTTGTTGTCAATATAAACTATTGTATTAGTTGATCAATTTTTTAAGTTACTAATCACTAAGTTACATAGCTAAGTAGAAGCTTTGTATTACACAAATATCTCTTATTGGTTCTCACTGAATGATTCTTTTTCTATGTACGTTTTTTTTCAACAATTACACGAATACAATACATATGTAAAAAAATGTTTTAAATACTACAATTATAATAATATAATTATCAATAATATTTAATAAGTAAATATTTATTTTAACTTTTTGTTGTTTTTGTAATAGCTATACAAACAAATCGTAATATAATATGCATAAATTTGTTTAGAAACAAATAAAATTTTTATTAACACACATTAAAATAAAATTATATAAACTTATATACGTATCTTAAATATGTAACGGTGATTTGTTTGCATTGAATAATTATTTAAAATATTACATATGAATCTAATTAATTATCACTATATTACTATTCCTGCACAGCGCGCGGGTCGAAATGTTAAATATGTATAATAATTAATAAAAAAATATTATGGACGCGAGTAAAAAAGAGTATTTAAAACAACTCTTAACAACAAAAAAAAATATTTATGACGCGGGTAAAAAATAATCAAAAATTCAGTACTAAAAGTAAGGAAAAATTGCTTCGGAACTATATTCAGCTGTGAAATTTTCAATGAAATTTTATGTGAAATTTTCGAAACTATTTTCAACTGTGAAAAATTGCTTCGGAACTATATAAACTGTGAAAATTTCTGTGAAAATTTCATCGAAAGTACCTTTAATCAACGTGGCATTTACTCTTCTTTCAAGTAAATTAGACTGTCATTATTTTTCCAGTTTTGCCCTCATGTGGTTTTTACTCAACAATTAATATCTATCTACCTATTTTATTAAGATGCCACGTGAGTTTCAGATATTTATCTGTTTATTTGCTAACTTATTATATATTTGTTACAAAAGAAAAATCTTATGTATATAAGTTTTAGGAATGATAATACCGAAGCATGAAACAATAAATGACCATATAAATATAATATTGATTTTTACATTAGAATTGTCGTTTCTTCATGTGATTGAATATAATTATCTCTCTTTAAATTTTCTATTCTACATGCTTAAAAAAATTAAGAGCAATTTAATTTAGTTCAAATGAAAAAAAAATGGATATGAACTTAGGATCTTTATGAGAATATGAGTAAAAAACTAAATTTATATTAGTCACTGACCCGTGTTAGATTCGTGTTTTACGTGAGATTTTACTTTGATTAATTTTTTTTTTTCACAAATATCATTTTTCGGATTTTGTGCGGAATTTTGATTTTTAATTAATAATTTTAAATATATAATATTATTTAAGACGTTAATTTTATTGATACGTATTGAAGTTAGAACCACTGGTTGTGTCATTTGACATAATACTACGTATTTGGAACCAGAAGCTCTCTAGTTAATTTTAAAATTTAGTATTACTATTTTCGTTATGTGTCATTATCTAATATATTAAGCATAATTATATTGTTTAGATTATAAAAAATTGAATTGCATCCATCTTTTTCTATTAGAAGACGTAAAATGGATTTTTTTTTTTAAAGAGTACTACAATATTAATTATCTTCTTTTTATGACTTGACGAAGAAATTGTTTACCCAAAAAAAAGGTTTAACGATGCAAACAACAAATTTGGAAAAATAAGAAGGAGAAAATAACCATTGTTGAAGTAGGTCCCACTTGTCCACTTTCACATAGAAATTCACGGAGACTTTCATAGTCTTTAGCAATGCTCTATGTTGAAAAATCAATTACGAAAAATAATATCTACCTATAATAACAAAAGAAAAATTAAAACTATAAAAAATGTTATAAGATATAATTTGAAATACCAAGCGGACAACCCTCTATGTATTAAGAAAAAGTTAAACTAATCAAACTAAATGTTAAACCTTATAATTCTTGAATGTAGAAAACAATATAAGTATTCAATAATATATTTCTTGGGTCATCACAAGCTATCTAATTATAGATTGGGTAGAAATAAACAAAGATCAAGCTCACATACGCCCATATCAATTTACAACAAAACCCTAACTATTCCTGTAATATCTGTCGTACCAAATTTCAAGAGCTCTCCTTCTAGCGGCTTCTATGAACCTTCAAGAAGTTTGTCAAAAAAAAATATCAATTATTCTTCTCCAATTCTCGAATTGATGCACCAAACCCTGATTCATCTTCTCCAGTCGTTCGTAGTCGCCGCTGATTTGCCGTCGGAGTAATTGATTCGGAAACTTGTCGTAACGCCACCTTGAATTGAATCCACACCACTAGACTCTTTTCCACCCAACCACGGTGTCGATTTCAACCAGTACTTTGCTAATCCGTAAAACTCGATGCATGGCAAAGTACATATGAGTTTTTTGTCCGAATCTCGAGAAACAGTCATTGTTCTTAAGAAGAATCGACAACTGGAGGTGTCGATGGTCGGGTTGAATTTGCGAACCGGCTGGAAATGGTAGATCTACGTATTGATTGAAGATAATCACATGTGAGATATCCTATTATCTTTCCTTTCCGGCGTTCTTGACCAACTGCTCTGTAGAAATTAACCAAATCAGGTGTTTTAATTATGGTCTTTATGCCACTTAGATAATGAAAGAGCGGCTCTTCGTCTTCCACGCAACTGATGAGAGCGGCGTCTTAATTTTTATCAGATGCATCATGAAGGAATTGAAGGAAGACGCTTCCCGCAGCTCATAAATCCTCTAGCAGCTGAACTTAATCTGTGCATTGAAAATTACAAATATGAAAATACCTAGCTCCTGTTGCATTTGAATTCATCTCTCTACCTAAATTTATATATATATATATATATATATATATATATATATATAGATATAGATATAGATTATAAAAAAAATATAAATAAATAATAAACGGAAAAAAACGTATTATTGACGATTTTGTATTGTAGTATGGACTGTGCAGTTGAACGACAGATCGCACCGTAGATGAATGTTGGAACGGCGGAAAACGTCACCTGTCCACTCCATTCAACTCCGCGTTGTTTTGCCTCTCTTCGTCTCCTCTCCACTCTTCGGTCGCCGGTAAAGGTTCCATTCTTCAGTAACTGACAGCCATGATTTCCGCCGAGCTCCTACAGATCGAGCCTCAAGAGCTCCAGTTTCCATGTAAGTCGATCAGCTTCCTCCTACAGTCTTAGTCTCAGATCCTTTCTGTTTGTCTAATTCTTCGCGTCTACTCTTTTGGTTGATTCACAGTTGAGCTGAGGAAGCAGATCTCTTGCTCTCTTCAACTGTCCAATATGACTGACAACCATATCGCTTTCAAGGTACCCAATTACTGATCCCCGGCGTCTGTTGCTTGATTGATGAATGAATGATTTTTGGGATCGTGAATATTTCTGGTTCATCTAGGTTAAGACGACGAATCCGAAGAAGTACTGCGTGAGGCCAAATACTGGAATTGTGTTGCCTAGGTCTACTTGTGATGTCATTGGTATTATTTCGCTCTTTCCCCCAAGCTTGGTAGTGCACGAAAATGATCCATATCAGAATTGGAGAAACTAGGAAAAGCAAACGTGACATTAAGATATAGACCTCTTTTTGCAGTTGGTTTTGTCTAGATTTGTTTGAAACTTTATGCTTTGGAATCTGTTGCCTGAAACTTTTGTTAATTGTGGTTCAGTAACAATGCAAGCGCAAAAGGAGGCACCTTCTGACATGCAATGCAAGGATAAGTTCCTTCTTCAAAGTGTTGTTGCTAGTCCAGGAGCTAACCCGAAAGATATTACTCCCGAAATGGTTATTTCTATCTATTGATATCTGTCTTAGAAATAGTTATAAATTGTGGATGATTACTGATGGTTTATATTTTCATTTTGTGATTGCAGTTCAGCAGGGAGTCGGGCCATCAGGTCGAAGAGTCCAAGTTGAGGGTCGTTTATGTAGCTCCTCCTCGGCCACCATCTCCAGTTCGGGAAGGATCAGAGGAAGGATCTTCACCTAGGGCATCTGTTTCAGACAATGGGAACTTGAACACCTCTGAATTTACACCTGTGGGTATCCCAATGCTGATTCAATTGGACTAGCATGTTAAAATCTGCATTTACCTGCATGTTAAAATCTACATTTACACAGGCATGTAACACGCTTTGCAAAATTATTCTTGCAGGCTTCTAGATCCTATGTTGAATCTCAGGATACTTCTGCTGAGGTATGCCCATTTCTTATTCTCAGTAATGTTGTAATACTAATATTATAATATCAGAGGAATGATCAACCTATCAAGTCTTATCGGTTCTTTGACTTGTTTTCTGCAATTATTTTATTTTCATAAGACTAAAATAAAATTTGATTGCCTTGAGATCTTAGTTTATCTTTAATCTTTAGCAAGCATGTCTGTAAGGGTTAATGGGTGATTATAGTTTATTTTTTACAGTTAATCTGCACCCTTGTATACAAAGTACTGTATGTAACTAGAGTTTCAATTGCTCAGTTTAGTTTTTAGTGAGTAGTTTTGCAATATAGACTTCTTAATTACCAACTACCAAGGATGCTGTCTGTAATATGTTTTAAGACAAAGTTCATTGAATGACATTCAAGAGAATTATCAATGACAGAATGTATGAATGTTTCATACACCATGTCTAATGTAAGTTGAAGTTTTTGTAGCTTTGTCGGAGTGATATCATCTGATTTCTAGTGTGGCAACAATTATTCAAAGAGGACAAAACGGAGGGAGGGATGTCACTTTCTTCCCTAAAGTTCGGATGGTCTTTTTTTCCCACCTAAAGTTCAATTTTGTTTAGGATTCCATTGGGCAACTGTTGTTATCCCTTGGTCCATCCCAAATAGAACAAAACTAAGTTGACCCTGAAGTGCCTAAGTTGGTTCAGTATAGCTCTAATGCCGTATTCGATTGAAACAATATAAAATATATGGGTTCCTCTAAGTTTTGTTTTAAAATCAAATAAATGTTTCTGCATAATACTAGTTTTCCATCAATTTTTAATAGAATGGGGGTTGGGTTTGGTGGCAATATTTACCCACAATTCTTTATGCCTTACTCCGGGTTCTAAAGAAAATGACATTTAAAGTGGAGAAGTTTAAAAATGGCTCGAACTTTTGGAGGGAAGTGTCAGTTCCCTCCCTTTTTTTTTGGTGGAGCCCTATCTAGTATGTACGGATAGAGGTGTATGTTGACAACATGAGAGACGTGAATCAGTTTGCGAACTTTTGTTTAACACATGGTATGACAGGCCTGACATGAGGATGTTTCTTTCTCTAACATGTGGTGTTTTAATAAACCGGTTTACACCATTTTTTGTGCTGTTTGCAATTGCATATATTGGCAGGTGAACTTTATGGTCTTTTTCATCTATAGCTGATGGTTCAACTTTCCTTTTGCCTGTATAATAACCACCTCTTTATTGCTTTACTGTAAGTGATTAGTTTAAGACATGCACGTTGCAAGAATTTTTCTGCTTGCAAACCCAGTTAAAGATATTTCTAACTTAGTTTCATCTGATAGCTTTCTTTAATATGGTGATAATTTTATGCACTGAGTACTAATCTGATGGATGAACTTTTGCCCATTGTGAAATCATGCTACCATCTACAACTGTAGAGAAGGTCCTTAATTTTCTTGTCCGTGAATAGCAACTACCGTATGGTATTCCATAAATAGTGGTACTGTTTTATGTTTGTTTGACGACTCATTTTCTGGCATTTCTTTTCTTTTTGAATCTTGATTTATTTTTTTTCCTTGGTATGTTTATATGGAGTGGACATCTAGCATTATTTAGTTGTCTGTGTTGACAGTCTTTATTGAAATTGCACTGGGAAGTGTTTGCTTTACTGTTACATGGTGACCCATTTATTAAATATTGGGTTAAGGAGGCTTGATGCCGTTTTCCTTCACCTAGTGAACTAGATTATTCAAGAGACTGGAAGCATGTATGTTGATACTAGAGTTTGACTTGCTTCTCAAACTCCAGGCTAGGGCTCTGATTTTGAAGTTAACGGAGGAGAAAAATTCTACTCTACAGCTAAACAACAAGCTTCGGCAAGATCTGGTGAGTGATTCTGTTCTTGTTCTAGTACGTCCTCAATAAGCTTTTACTATTTTTATTTATTCATTGCTGCAGTGCTTCTGTCTTGCTTTGTGTTTCAACATGTATTGGGTGGGGGACAGTTTGTAGCTGAAAAGACTGATGAACTTTGATCGATTTCTACTATTATACATATACTACATCTCTACTAGAACTAAAGCTATCTGTTTTCATATGTTAAAAGCTTGGTATCTATATCTTTAGAATTTTGGTTCTTCGTTGCTATAGTTCATACTGTGAACTAACTGGTGAAGTGCACAGGAGGTGATGAGGCGCCAAACAAGGAACAGCAGCAGCAGTGGGATACCCTTTATGTATGTAGTTGTGATCGGCATCATTGGTATCATATTAGGGTACCTTTTGAAGAGGACGTAACAACACGGTCCCGAATTCCTATCAAGATGAAGCAAATAGTGGTGCAAGAATGTGAAACTATATTTTCAGTTGTCTATGTACCATTAGATGTAGTAGAGCAATGAGATAGTGGTTTCATTGGGCTTTTTTGTAGTTTGGTAACTCAGGTTTGTTCTATCATTTTGTGATCAAGATGGAAACTTCTCCTTTTTTGCCTGCTAATCAAAAAACTTCATCCCTGATTTTATGCTACCACTGTATTTAAATATAGTTATTGGTCTATTCTAGTCTTTGCTTTCAGTATATTTTTCAAATTAACTTGAAACACTAATCAAGAAAATATGAGTTAATATTTCTTTTATTATTTAAACTATCAATCAACTAGTGACTTATTTTTCAATTTATGAATTACGCATGGCCTGATTAATCTAGTTAGGAGCTCACTTTAACTAGCCGAGCATGTGTTAGATTTGGACACCTGATTTGAGAGAGATCATGTTTATCATGAGCTTAAGCCAGGGCAAGTTCTCGAAACATCAATTCACTCGAGTTGTTTATAACAAAGTAGATTTTTAAGCAACGGTTAATTGGCTTAACATCCCAATTAACTGTTAATTATTCTACTCCGTTCTTAACCGAGTAGAATACCATTTTTTGAAATAGTTTTCAACTTTGTCCATTTTTATTAGTTTCCATGTTAGGCGTATTTTAGAAAAAAAAATTTGAATTAGTTTCCAACTTTATCCATTTTATATATATATATATATATATATATATATATATATATATATATATATATCTAAATCTCTATTCTAGTTCCCCGATTTTGTTTTGTAAGTATATCTCTTCATCAATCACATCAACTTGAAAACAAATCATATCATAGAAGGTCCTTACCGAAATGAAAATAAATAAATGTAGGACAGAATAATTACAAATGTCCAAGCTTCACACATTTAATGAATTTCTTGAATTTTATTGAAGATGCTAAATAATCCCTAATAACTTCCTCTTCCTCCTAATTTGTAACACAAGAAATTAAACAACAACTCGTTATATTGACTCAAATTCAATATTGTAGCAAATGAGATGGCTAGGTAGATGAAGAGACAAAAATTATAATTATTAAGTTCTAAAAGATGTGAATGTCTTCAATCCACTCACTACAAATGAACCCTACTATGCTTTTTAACTACGTAGGTTATAGTGAGTGAATACATGTGATTTAGATCAGCACAATTTTATATATACAGACAGATATATATAAGCAGAAAGCTACATACATCAAAAGCTTTTACAATCGAGCAGCTCATATATATCGAGAGAGGAAGCTACACTAACAAAACAAGAGATGGATGGGACGATTCAAGTTAGGGCACAACATTCAGTACATACATAATCAAGAACATCACATCATTTCCTACAAACGCATATACAGTTAGTTTCTCAAATTTCTTACTTCTTTTGATCTATTTTAACAACCAATAAATAATGAGAAACAATGTACAACCTGCAATCACAACATAGAGGATAAGAGTGTCTCTTGATCGTTTTCTCCGGATCGCACCTGCACCACCACCCGATTACTACTCATAAACAACCCGAAAGAAGCAAAATCTTAACGAGCAGTAGTAGTATTAGTAAGGATCTACTATATTTTGTAATGTAAGTACCAAGAATCCCTCGGATAATGGGGAATTTTTCACTCAGAAGCTTCACTTTTTCTTTGAACATCTCCAAGTAGAAATCTCTGAGAGCCAAGGACCGATCTAGTGGACTGGGCTTGACTAATCACATCATCAATCTGTAGGGGGATTGTAGATGATATCATGCAATTAATAAAAAAAAAAGGATGCAAACATCAACTGGAAAGTTCAGGACAATTCATATTCCAATACAACACTTCATTGTGAAAGATAGTCCTAAAGTATGACCAACCACTCCAACACCTATTCTAACAAATCTTAGATTTCACCTAGAGATAGTGGTCGCATGCTTTTGAATTAGGGTTAAGAACCTATGAAAGGTCTGAACTATCACCCATGTTAACGGGAGAGGTCTGAAATTTAAAAAGTTAATAACAGAGGTCTGAAATCTCTGTTTTGTTGATAACAGCGGTCTCCGTTAGTTTTTTCCGTTAAAACTAACGGAAGTTGGTCACATGCTTGGCATGTGACCGGAAATTAAATAAAATTCCAAAAATGCCCTTCTATCAAGTGTGCCCCTCACATGCATGGAGTGAAAAGACCAAAATGCCCTTGAAGCCACCACGGTACTCCGGCGACCACCAATCGTACTCCGGCGACCACCACCAAGGCTCCGATTGGGCCAAAATCGGAGCCACCGGCCCCGATTGGGCTCCGATCGGAGCCACCGGCCCCGATTGAGCTCCGATCGGAGCCACCGGCCCCGATTGGACTCCGATCGGGGCCAAAAAAGCTCTGATCGGAGCCAAAAAGCTCCGATCGGAGCTTTGTGGCTCTGGTCGGAGACACAGAGCTCCGGTCGGAGCTCTGTGATCTGGAGCTCTATGGCCCCGACCGGAGTCACAGAGCTCCGATCTGGAGCTCTGTGGCTCCGGTCGGGGCCACAGAGCTCCAGATCGGAGCTCTGTGGCTCCGATCGGAGCTTTTTTGGCCCCGTGGTGGCCGGAGTCGGGTCGCCGGAGCCGAGGTGGTGGTCGTCGGAGTCGAGGTGGTTGTCGCCGGAGTCGGGTGGTGGTGGCCGGAGTCGGGTGGTGGTGGCCGGAGTCGGGTGGTGGTGGCCGGAGTTGGGTGGTTTTAATTTGACTTTAGGGGTAAAATTGTCATTTCACATTTTCTTAAATAAGATATTAAATAAAACAAAATATTAAAGGGGCAAAAATGTCATTTCATACAATTCTGTTAAATTTAACTCTAGAAATGGACGGAAAACCTCAAATCAACAAAATTGAAATTTCAGACCTCTGTTATTAACTTTTTAAATTTCAGACCTCTCCCGTTAACATGGGTGATAGTTCAGACCTTTCATAGGTTCTTAACCCTTTGAATTACCACCGAGGGTTTTATGTTACTCAGTAGAAACTAATCACAATTGGTAATATAGCAGCTGAATTAACCTCAAGACCTGTATTGTAATTCCATTCCAAAAATATTCAACATTCCGTAAAAGAGCAGAAAACAGTGACTTAGTTATAATGCAATCAAAAAATAGGTATGGAAAAAGCAAACCTATTGGAGATGTGCTCAGTTGATGTTCTTTATCGAGAAAAAGTAAATAGATGTCACATATTTCAGAAGATCACTGCTAAACATGTGGGGTTGGCAGGAATAAACTTTTGAGCAATCCATAAATTTTGTTCAGTGAATCCTTTTAAGTACTCGGCGGAAGATCATAGATCAAAATAGACAGAAGTATTAAAGGACTTATTAAAAGGTAAACCATATATAAGGATACGAATTTCAGAGCTAAAATCACAGATGTGTAATTCTCACATGGGATATGCTGCCATGAATTGCAGCTCTCTCCCTTAGTAACTGCTTTCTAGGTGATGTGCTACCAGATGTCAGCAATAGGAGATAAAATTAAGCTAAAACTCTTTAAGGACAAGGAAACAAGTAAGGACGCTCAAGAAAATTGTTTGTTTTGTAATTTGTAGATGATTACCTTATACTCACTTATATCATCTCTAACTGAACTAAGTAGTTCAGTATGTTCCCTCATTGAATTGATGTTTTCCTTGATTCATCTGTAGTCCTAATGAAAGTATATGAACTTCATCAATGAGATAGGAATTGCAGGCATACTGACATTGAGAGAAATATCTTTGAAAAAGTAAATATCCTATTTACCACTAATTGCTTAGATGATAATCTTATCAGTGTTATTACAGGAAACGTAGAGATAAGATAAATTAAATCCAAGTATTTTGCACTGTCAATCACCATTTTTTAGGAAATATTGTTGAATATGGACATGAATTATATGTATCAACTTACTAGCAAGTAAATTAAGCACTTAAGATAACTGTGTCTGTGTGTTGCATTTCTTGCGACAAGATTCCTCTAACCAAGCATTCTATATTTCTCCTACTCTTATACCGCTGTAATTGAACTATGGTACCACCTCATTTTGCTGAATAAGGAAAGAGATGACATGTTCAAAGATGTAAAAGAAGCAGTATTGATGACTTTAAGAACAATTATAACTTTTATAGATTTCAGAAACAAAATGCATCTGTCTATTGGGAAATTTAAATAGAAGCTCATAACAGTTAATATATATTCTAGCATCACAATTGAGATGAAATTCAAAGATCTACTAGGACAATGTAATCGAAAGAGACAATCGTGTAATATGACACTTGTGATGCTTTTCAAGGTTGAACCCTGACAACAACACAGACAAACACATTTCTTTTAACAATAAGGTTATGTTGCATCATTTATAGGCACTAAGAAGGTGCAAGACTTATAAGAGGGAGGGGAAGTAGAGAGAATGTTCATGCCATCATGGACACCCTAAAAATTTACTTCCCATGCGCATATGTAATCCCGTAATATCTCTACTAACAACTAAAAGTAGAGCAACATTCACAGAGAACTAAAATTCATAGTTCCTTCTCTCTGTGGAGTTGGCTTAAGTTAATACTAATATGAGTCGATTTATGTATCAAGAAGGGAACTACAAGCAAGACGAGAAGAATCCACAACTTGCAAAAGCGCAACTAATGGGTGTATCCCGTATTTTTTGAGTCCATCTACATCATGATCTTTCAATATACTTCTAAGATAACATGATAGGTGCCTAATGTTTATTAAGTCGTGAACTTGCAAAGTTTGACCTGGGTAAACTCATGAAGAATGTCTCTATGTCTTACCAACTTCTGAGTTACAGACGCAGTGGGTGCAGCAGAAGAAGCACATCTACTCATAGAATCGTTGATATCTAGCATCTTTTCAAGCAGTGACTGGATCTCAATTTCCATCGACTTCCATGACCTCGATCCAACCTTTGGTGTTCCAACATTACCATAACCTGAATCAAAACGTTTATAATCATTGTCTTGATGAAGCTCACCTACAACTAAGAGGACAGTCCAAATCAGAAAAGCTGCTCTGATACAATCATCAACAGCCAAACACTTGCGAATTAATACAACATCACAAATGACAAGTCTCAGCATTTAAAATCAACTTAATACTTGCTAAGTTTTAACTGAATCCAGCTACATCTCAATTCATAACCATTCAGCATTCTACATAATTTAACATTCCAAAAGTTGAGCATTTCAAGGCGCAAATAAGACAAACCTCCTTGAGAGAAACTAGCGTCGAGCTTAGTATAAGAGGATAGCTTGACGTCGAGATCACCCTCGGTCTTCCTCGCCTCAACCCTTCCCATGTTGAAATTCGATCGTGCAAGCTTCACTCACTCACACACACACTCAAATGACCGAATAAACTTTGATCTGAAACGAGAATTGGATTGAAAGACAGAAGAAAATGCAGCAAACAACTTCGTATAATAGAAGATGAACTCAAAATGTATTATATTGCTTGATGATGAATTCAACTGATTACATAACTTAAATAGCTAAATTACAACAAAGAAATAGATGTCGGTCATGTCCACTAACTGACCCATAACGGGAATGAACAAGATTACTCGAAAAATCAGATGGAAATCAGCTAACAGACGCGAAGATCGAAATGCACATGCTGCAATTGAATTGGACCGGAGCTGCAGAGACAGTTTGAGTTGGACCGGCCGGTTCGGAGCTTCTTCAACCGTTTTAACGAAAATTTGAACTGTCAACAGCTAGTTTCTTCACCTTCTTCTTCTTCCTTGTATTTTTGATGATAAATGCAAGCTTGATTCCTACATTCCTTCCCTTAAACTGAACTTTGGTGTTTCAAGTTCAGTTTACAAGCACTTAATCTGTCTCTGAGTGATTCAAATGAGGATCGTTTCAATCCTTTGGTCAAGATATCTACTAACTGATCTCCACTTCTGTAGAACTCAACTTCAATCTCTCTTTCCTTGCACAGATCTCTGAGATAGTACCTTTTTACATCAATATGCTTGCTCATTCCATACATTACTGGATTCTTCGAAATCTTTATTGCAGATGCATTATCACAAACACAAAAGAGTAGGTTTATTCTGAGTTTGACAAAGAAAGTCAATAACTCTCCTCATCCAAACTATATGGCAGCCACAACTTGATCCAGCAACATATTCTGCTTATGTGTTTGATAGAGTCACGATTGATTGATTCTTTGAGGACCAAGATATAGCTGCTCTAATCATCATAAGAGCATAACATGCGGTGCTCTTTCCATCCTCCTTAGAACCTGCAAAGTCACTGTCAGCATATGCAACTAAAGACTGGTCATTTGAAGGTTTGTAATGTAATTCTAATTCCTTAGTTCCTTGAATGTATCTGAGTATTCTTTTGACTCCATTCAGATGCATCTCATTTGGATCTTCCATAAACCTATTGACAAGACTAACTGCATATTGAATATCCAGACGAGTTGCTGTCAAGTACATCAAACTCTCAATCAACTGTCTATAAAATGTCTTGTCTATCTTGGATCCTGACCCTTCCTTAGTTAGCTTGTTTCCCAACTCAATTGGTGTGACCACATGATTGCATTTATCCATTTTGAACCTCTTTAAGACATCATAAGCATACTTCTTCTGAGACACATAAACCCCACATGTGTTTTGTTTGATTTCTAAACCAAGAAAGTAATGAAGCAAGCCTAAGTCAGACATCTCGAATTCCTAAGTCATGCTTTCTTAAACTCTTCAGACATCTTTAAGCTATTCCCAGTGTAAATGAGATCATCAACATAGAGACATACTATAAGAATATTTTGACTTGAATCCAACTTTATGAAAAATATGTGCTCGTAGGGACATTTTTGAAAGCCATTCTGAATTAAATGACTCTTTAACATGCTATACCATGCCCTTGGGGCTTGCTTCAATCCATAAAGAGCCTTCATAAGTCTGTAAACTTGACTCTTCTTTCCCTTTAACTTCAAACTCAAGTGGTTGATCAACATAGACTTCTTCTTCAAGCTCTCCATACAAGAAAGCAGACTTGACATCTAACTGAAACATTTGCCACTGATTCTGAGCAGCTAAGGCTATGACAGTCCTAATAGTGTCTAACCTAGCTACTGGTGCGAAGATCTCAGTGTAATCAACCCCATAAGCTTGTTTGTAACTCTTTGCCACTAACCTAGCTTTATGCTTGTCAATTTCACCATTTTCTTTGAGTTTAGTTTTGAAAACTCACTTGGCTCCTATGGTGTTATGACCTCTAGGCAGAGTTACTTACTCTCAAGTCCTATTCCTTTTAACAGACTCCATTTCTAACTGCATGGCTTTCCTCCATTTAAGACTCTCATTAGCAAATTTAAAATCAATTAGATCACTATCAGCAAACAAACATTAGAAGGTAATGAAATCTGATCTATGTATATCAAGTGTTGTTACTTCAAAATCCTTCATCCAAACTGACCTCTTGATTCCTCTTTCTCAGTTATGACTTCTCCTTAGCTGAGTTGCCTTTGGATTTGTCTGCTGCACTCAGGCAAGGGTGCTTGATGATCAACAATCTCGAGTGCATCCTCAAAATCCTGCTGGTTGCCAGACTCTTCAGTGTGAGCAGGTGAATGATCTCCTTGGCTTCCTTCATCTCCTGGTTGCTCACTTGATGCTTCTGAGTTTGAGGTTTCATTGACAACCTCATCTCCAAAGTCAGGAATGATGAGCTTCCAATCAGTCCTTGTTGAGCCCCAGTTCCATGAAGCCTCTTAATTGAAGGTCACACTTCTGCTGATGATAACCCTTTTGGTGATAGGATTATATAGCTTGTAGGCCTTTGATTCTTCACTAATGCCCAAGAATATGCACTTCCCACTCCTGTCATCTACCTTATTCTTTCTAGCAATAACTAATGCATAGGCAATGCATCCAAAAACTCTAAGACTTTCCACTGATGGATTGACACCTGACCATGTTTCTTGTGGTTTCATGTCGTGCACTGCACGTGTAGGGCATATGTTGAACACAAAGAAACTCCATATTACTGCTTCAGGCCAGAATGCTTTGGGAACTCTCCTGGCCTTCATCATGCATCTCACCATGTTCACCACGGTCCTGTTCTTCCTCTCAGCAACACCATTTTGTTGATGTGTGCGTGGAGCTGTATTTTGCCTTCTTATCCCTCTGTGCTTGCAGTAGAGCTCAAATTCCTTTGAGTAATATTCTTCTCCCCTATCTGATCTGAGGGTGTGAATCTTATTTCATGTCTGCTATTCCACTTCAATTGAAGGTTTTGAAAGCCTCAAGAGCTTCTGATTTTGCTGCTAGAATGTACACCCAGGGTCTCATTGAATAATCATCAATGAAAAAGATGAAATATATCTTCCATCCATTTGAGATGGGTGTTATTGGTCCACATATGTCAGTGTGAACTAAATACAGCACCTCAGTTTCCCTCATAGCTGGTCCCTTTGGAAATGAGGACTTCACCTGCTTTCCCAATACACAAGGCTCACAGACAGTTGCCTTATCTTCTATCTGAGGAAGTCCATGTACCATATTTAATCTGCTCAGTGCCTTAAGTCCACTGAAGCTCAAGTGGCCCATCCTGTAATGCCGTAGCCAAGACTCATCTCCCAAACTCTCACCTGAGCCTTCCTTAGAGAAGAAGCAATTGTAGATGATTCTGAGCTTCAAAGGAAACATCCTTTGTGAATTCATACCTGCACTGAACAACATGCTATGCTTATCATTATAAACATCAAATGCTTTATCGTCTATCACCATGGCAAAACTTTGTTCTTGTAACTGACCAATATTGATGAGATTGGTGGTTAACTCAGGTACAAACAACACATCTTCTAGGATCTCAACTTTCCCAGCTTCTGTTTTGAACTTGATCATTCATTTTCCTTTGACTGGAACTTCTGAGCTATTCCCAAACACTACTCTAAATTCATATGAATCATCCAAAGTAATGAATACTCATTGGTTACCTGTCATGTGATTACTGCACCCTAAGTCAAGAAACCAAACATCTTTGCTTGTTGGCGTAGCTGCTCATTGCCTTCAATGGTTGCATTGGACTGCTACTCTCTTCTCTCTGGCACGTTGGCATAACACTCAGATTTGTAGTGCCCTAGCCTGTGGCACCTATAACACTCAACCTGAGATTTGCCTCCTCTTCCTCTTCCTCGTTCAAAGTGAGGTTTTCTTCTTTGATCTGAATTGCTGCCTTCTCCTTCTTCATTTGGTCTGCTTGATTGGTGCCTGCCTTTTCCTCTCCCACGAAAGCCTCCTCTTCTTCTGAATGAGTTGTCTTCCCTGTTCTGCAAAGCTTGCTCCTCGTTCTCTGAATTTCAATTCAGAACTTGCTCATGCAAGATTAATGAGTTTTGCAATTCATCCAAGGACAAATCATCAATGTCCTTTGCTTCTGTGATTGAACAAACCACGAAGTCCAGTTGTGAGCGAGGGATCTCAACACCTTCTCCACAATCTGCTTGTTTGAGAGAGATTCTCCATTGACTCTCATCTTGTTGCAGACTTCCATGATTCTCAAGCAATAGTCAATCACCTTCTCACCTTCCCTCATTTGCAGCAGCTCAAATTCTCTCATCAATGCTTGAAGTTGTGCTCTTTGAACACGAACTGAGCCTTGACCCTTCTTCTTCATTGAGAGCCGTATGTCCTTCGAAGTTTCTTTGCTCAAAATAGTAGACAAGGTTGCCCTGTCAATTGCTTGAAAGAGAAAACTCTTGGCCTTCATATCAGTGAGTCTTCTTGCTTTGTAGTCATCATCTCCTTCTTCTCCAATTCCATCATCGATTACGTGCCAATACTCTTTGACTCTAAGTAAATTATCCATTACAGTGCTCCAAAATCCATAGTCCCCATCATACTTGGGAATTTCTAATTCAACAAAGGTTGCAGAAGACTCTCTCATTGCAGGATTACAAGAATTTACTAATTCTTAACCTTGAGCTCTGATACCAATTGTTAAAATTCAATCGTGCAAGCTTCACACACACAAATGAACGAATAAACTTTGATCTGAAACGAGAATTGAATTGAAAAACAGAAGAAAATGCAGCAAACAACTTCGTATAATAGAAGATGAACTCAAAATGTGTTATATTGCTTGATAATGAATTCAACTGATTACATAACTTAAATAACTAAATTACAACGAAGAAATAGATGCCCATCATGTCCACTAACTGACCCATAACGGGAATGAACAAGATTACTCGAAAAATCAGCTGGAAATCAGCTAACAGACGAAAGATCGCAATGCACATGCTGCAATTCAATTGGACCAGAGTTGCAGAGACGGTTTGAGTTGGACCGCCAGGTTCGGAGCTTCTTCAACCGTTTTAACGGAAATTTGAGCTGTCAACAGCTAGTTTCTTCACCTTCTTCTTCTTCCTTGTATTTTCGATGATAAGTGCAAGCTTGATTCATACATCCCATCCCGATTCCTGAAGCTCAAGAGTCTAGTCCGCCATATAAGATCTAAAAATTGTAACCGGTGTTTTATTCACATTACAAAATTCCAATGGCTTTGACGGGAGTCTTTGTCCTACTGCTTAGTATGTACTTTCACATTCTTGGATCGTGGTCGTTGAAGATGGAGAAGCTAAGAAACAAATGGAAATGAGGGCTCTCTTTTCGTTTCTGAATAAATGAGGGGGCGTTTGTTCGGCTGGCTGGTAATGCAAATTGCAAGACTCTGCTGGGGTGAGAACTGAGAGATTGTAATGTTCATAATTCATTTTTTTTTTTCCATTGGAAAATAACATTTCAAATTTGAATGCATAAATTTGACCAACAAATTTTTGAATGCATAAAAGGAAAAACTTCGTAAATATAACAATCAATGCATAGTTTGGTTACTTACGTTTTTATAATGCTTAATGCATAGTTTAGTTACTTACGTTTGCTAATACAACTATTTTGTTTAAATGTGCGTTTTTTAGTTACCTACGTTTTCAAATGTAACGGTTTGGTTACATTTCGATGAAATGTACAAAATATCATTTAATATATTCATTATTATTCTTGTTCATCATAAAAATATTTAGTTTTTCATTTTTTAAATTGACACTGGATTCGAATCCGAACACTGTTAGTGTTCGATTGAATCCTGTAGCAGCTTTTAGATTCGCACATATAATTCGAATTAAAAAAAAGGTTAATAACCTATGAAAGGTCTGAAGTTTGACCCCTGTTAACCGGAGAGGTCTGAAGTTTCAAAAATTAATTTTGAAGGTCTGAAGTTTCAACTTTGTTGATATAAGAGGTCTACGTTAATTTTTTCCGTTAAACTGACGGAAGTTGGTCACATGCATGGCATGTGACCGGAAATAAAATTAAA
The DNA here is from genome assembly GCA_036873135.1 of Clarkia xantiana subsp. parviflora. NCBI lineage: Eukaryota > Viridiplantae > Streptophyta > Magnoliopsida > Myrtales > Onagraceae > Clarkia > Clarkia xantiana. The sequence goes on from JAPTYO010000012.1 coordinate 15,331,941, forward strand.
TCACAAAAATGACTTTCTATCAAAGTGTGCCCCTCACATGCTTGAAATGAAAAGACAAAAATGCCCCCCACTCACATGCTTGAAATGAAAAGACGAAAATGTCCCAACCGCGGTCGGCCACAACCCACGGCCGCCGACCACCACCCAAGGCCGACGAAGACCACCACCCAAGGCTGACGACGACCACCAATCGGGCTGGCCACCACCAAATCGTGGCCGGCCAGCCCCAATCGGGGCTGTCACCCACCGATCGGGGCCGGCCACCACCCCAATTGGTGGTGGCCAGCCCCGATTGGTGGTGGCCGCCACCCCAATCGGGCCACAGAGGGCTCTGATCTGGAGCCCCTGGAGCCTTCTGTGGCCTGAATCGGGGCCGGCAGCCACTGACTGGGGCCGACCACCACCAATTGGGGTGGCGGCCGGCCCCAGTCGGTGGCTGTCGGCCCCGATTGGGGCTGGCCGACCACGATTTGGTGGTGGCCGACCCGATTTGTGGTCGTCGTCGACCTTGGGTGGTGATCGGCGACCTCGGGTGGTGGCCGATGGACTTGTGCGGTGACGGAGAAAACAACAGAGACTCAATTATAAAAATCAAAACTTAAGAATATAAATTTGAGGACTAAATTGAACAAAATAAAAAATAGGGACTCAATTCTTAATTTTACTTCAGGGGTATTTTTGTCATTTCACATTTCCTCAAATAAGGTATTAAATAAAACAAAATATTAAAAGGGGGCAAAAATGTCATTTTAGACCATTCTATTAAATTTAACCCTAAAAATGGACGGAAAACCTTATATCAACAAAGTTGAAACTTCAGACCTTCCAAATTAACTTTTGAAATTTCAGAAATCTCCGGTTAACATGGGTCAAACTTCAGACCTTTTATAGGTTATTTAACAAAAAAAAAACTAAAAATTTAGAACATTTTTATGAAGAACATGAATAACACAGCGAAGAACACTTGAATTGATTGAAAATAAGGGTAAACCTGTAATACTATAACTATTTATCATATTTTTTTTGGCCAAAACTATATATCATATTAGATCAAACATAAGTGACTAAATGAAATAAGTTCGAACCATTTGATCACATTCTAAAAGGTATGAAACCAAACTATCACGTAAAAAAATAAAAATAACTATTTAATCACGTTGAACAAACATGAGTAACAAAAGAATATATTAACTCAAAATATAATAAGATGGTTGTAAAAAAATATTGTTGTGTTAATACTTAATACATAGTTTGATTACCCATGTGTGCCAATGTGACTCTTTAGTTTAATCGTGTGTTTTTTAATTACATACGTTTACAAATGTGACCATTTTGTTATATTTTCATGAAATGTCCAAAATACCAGTTTTATAATCATTCATCATAAAGTTATTCATGTTGTTCATAACGTTCTTCGCCGAACTTTAATTTTTGTGTATAACTCGGGCGAGTTAAACGATGTCATGTGAGCCATAGTTAAATGGTTTAGTATTTGGTTAATAAAAGTTGATTTTCAGCTGATATTTAGGAAGTTGTATTAGTTGTTCGTTAGTGAGGATCATCAATAAGCTTAAATAGGTTGAGCATTTTCCCCTCTCAATTAATAGTATCAGAGTTGGTGATCCTAAAAATAGACTTGAAAATTAATAGGAGTTACGACAGAATTTCACTAGATTTATGTGGTTCACTTGTCAATTACCCCAGCATCTTCATCTTGTACTGTATTGTGTGGTACAATTTTTTTTTCTTTCCACAAACTCGATTCATCTCCTCCCTAAACCTATATCCAAACTCTCTCTTGATTAGTAAAAAAACATTTTAACAGCAGTTTAGTGTTAAATAGTATAAATACAGAGAAGTGTTGTTATTACTATACACATGTCATACACAAAAGTCTCGTGAAGGATTTTAATGTGAATGAATAGAAGAGAGATATTAGTTCCCTGTATCTGTAATTCTGTATTTGTCATAAACAATGGTATGTATGTCAGGTGTGCAATTGAACAAGAAAGAACACAAGTAACAACTGCAGCCGTTCGTTCACCTTCAAAGGACAGGACAGTTGTTGGTTCGGTTCGGTCGAGTCAAATATACTACGACACGACCAACTGTGTGCAAAAAGACGGACACCGAACTTCTCAACGACGACTGAGGGTATCATCGTAATTTCAAACCATCCGTGTTACGATTACCGCCCGAGCTCTCTCTCTCTCTCTCCCCAAGGGCAGGCAAGGCAACCTGGAAGAGAAGAGGTCGACGAAGAGTGGGCCCCGGCCACCACCATCCCCTGCCCCTGCCCCTCCACTCTCTCATTCTCCTCTATTCTGTATGTATTGTATATACTTTCAGTTTCATTTGAATCTGAACCTCCTCCATCTTCTCTCTCTTCTCAACACCCTCTAAAAGTGCCGCATTTTTTACTCCCATCACAATCTGCAGACTCACTCACTCACTCAGGCGCCGCCGTATAGAAATGCAAGCGTCGCGCTTCTCCAAAGCGATTTCGATCTCTCCGTCGGCGTAGGGTGTCCCTGCTGCTCTCTGGTCTCGCTTTTGGTTCTGATGGCGTTGAATGCGAATAGAAACGGTAACCATAAGGTGTCTTTCAAACCGCAGCCTCCAGGATCGCTGAGAAACTCTTCGTTCAAATCCAGGCCGTCTTCAGGATCGACCATTCGTCGGAGCAGCCCTGCATCTCTCGCCGCATTGAAGGATCATCAGGAAGGAGGTAAGTGCCATAACGTCGATAAGATAGCGACCCTTGAGATGATAACTAGTGTAGGTGCTTAATTGACGGCCAAATCTCCCAAATTTTAGAGATGAATATAGCCAAGAGTATATAAGATAAGCTAGATTTTCGTTCTTGACAGCTCATTATCCAGTCTGCTCCGTGTCTCGAAATGTTGATAAATTCGCTATTGGTTTTTCCTTTTCAAAATTTGTGAGGTGCCTATGCTAAGTCCAGGAGTACTATTATTTTCGATTGTAGTATTGTACAATGTACAAAAAGTCTATGATTCAATTGAACAGTCCTGCACTTGTGGAATAGACCTACTATTTGTTAATCCTTCTTATAGCTTGCATTGCAGTAAATCAAGTTCTTCTCCTCTAACTTTACATTTTTTGTATCTCTCTATAACTTGGTTGCATTTAGTACCAGGAAGAGTACGAGTAACTGTGAGATTACGGCCGCGGAATTCTGAAGAACTTGTTGCCGATGCTGATTTTGCTGATTGTGTGGAGTTGCAACCCGAGGTGCTCTCGGAACTTATTGGATTGAGCATTTGAGTTCCATTTAAAGATTCTTATGTGGTGAGTAAAGTGGTTAGTTCTAATGCGGGTGTTTGTGCAAATGCAGGTTAAAAGGTTGAAGCTTCGGAAAAATAATTGGGATTCTGACACTTATGAGTTTGATGAGGTGCTTACTGAGTATGCCTCGCAGAAGCGTGTGTATGAAGTTGTTGCCAAGCCTGTTGTTGAGGTAAATGCTTGGCATTTGTCTATGTCTACTCAGGCCTCTTATTAGTGTGTGCATACCATTTAAGTAGACATTGCCAAACCAACTTCGACCCATCTAACAAATTGGCACTTTAAATGCTCATTAACTTTGTACTTTGCTTTGACATAGTTTATGGACATGTTAGACCCGTAGTTATTAAGAATTGGACTTGGGCCTCATTGAACTTCAAAATCCAGCGTGTAGATTGGGATTGTCCTAATCATTATAAGGACTTCAGGAGCACCAAACATATTGGTTGAAGTAGAACAGATGTGAGATAGTTATCACACCCTTACATGACTAGGGCTAACTGCCACGCACCAACAAAAAGCCTGCAGTTTTAGGGGGCGGACATTGTAAAAGTGGGTCTGATAATTGTGTTAAGAAATAGCTCTGCATAATTAACCTCAAAAGTTAGCTTATAAGATGAGGACTGCCCAAGCCAGATAAGGGGCACAACATTTATTGAAACAACCAATGGGAATTATTTAATGCATTCCCTTTAGTAAACATCATACAGTAGTTACTAATATATCACATAGGCTAAACTTTAAGTACACAAGGTGGAGTCTCTCTCCTTATAACTCCCCTTCATGTATTGGGTTGCAACTATTCAGGACAAGGATAAATGTCTGAAGTGTATATTATTTTTTCAGAGTGTTCTAGATGGCTACAACGGGACCATCATGGCTTATGGTCAAACTGGGACAGGAAAAACTTTTACTCTAGGAAGGCTGGGTGATGAAGACACATCTGATCGTGGAATTATGGTACGGGCAATGGAGGATATTCTTGCAGATGTTTCTCCTGAAACTGATACCATTACCCTCTCGTACTTGCAGGTTAATTTCATACCCATTAGCTTCATCCTTAATTATAGTTATATTTATTGGAGCTGAACTTCTTTTAAGCAGTTTTAGTCTTTCATGGAGTTACACAAATCACAATGAAACAACCGTCTCCTACTCTAACTCTATATTTTTCCTCTAAATTTAAAACTTGTAGCTGTACATGGAGGCCATCCAGGATCTTCTTGATCCTACAAATGATAATATTCCAATTGTTGAAGATCCAAAGACTGGGGATGTTTCATTGCCCGGAGCCACGCATGTAGAGATAAGTGACCAACATAGCTTTTTGGAAATACTGAGGTTAGGAGAAGCACATCGAATTGCTGCAAATACAAAATTGAATACCGAATCTTCTCGGAGTCATGCTATTCTAATGGTATGCACGTAAATGATACTTCTAATTCCTTAAATATTTTGACTGCAATATCATTTTACATTTTCAATAGTTGGTACTAAGTGGACATTGGAATTGGATAACCTTTTGTATGATAATTCAATTTTCAGTCATTTGATATTTTGTAATTTACTTATCTCTTGCGTGCAGGTACATGTTAGAAGGTGCGTTGCAGGAGAAGATGCTGCTGCAAGTGAAAATGGAAACACATCTCACTTGGTAAAACCATTGAAATCGCTTGTGAGGAAAAGCAAACTGGTTATCGTGGATCTAGCAGGTTCAGAGCGTATTCAAAAGTCAGGTATGTGTTTTCATTTGTCCACTCCTTAGTCCTTACTAAAAGCGTAATCCGATTCATCAGAAAATTGGTAGCATAAGCATGAGTGTTAAAATGCAAGTTGATATAAGACATGTAGAAATGTGCATCTTAAAATGTAAATATGAAACTATTTTTAAAGTTGTGAAGATTATTGTATGAAAAAAAACTCTTTGCATAGCCATTTTTCAGATTTTAAATGTCATTAAGTGGTTTCATCTCTTTAAATTTCCATTTATAATTTGTAGGGAGTGAAGGACATACTCTGGAGGAAGCTAAATCTATAAATCTTTCATTGAGTGCACTTGGTAAGTGCATCAACGCCTTAGCAGAGGGTAGTTCTCATGTTCCGGTCCGAGACTCCAAGCTGACACGATTGCTTAAGGACTCTTTTGGAGGTTAGAAAATATCTTATGTGCTTCAATGAAACTAACACAAATATAAAGTTTATTAACTCGTTCAGACATTAGTACGGTACAAATTTAATTGCAGCTGACATAATGATTAAAGCTAATCTATGTTGAGATACCTAGTATCTTATATTTCATTCCCGTATTCCTCCTAGAACCTACTTTTATGTCTGTTTCATGGTCATAGGCACAGCAAGGACATCTTTAGTCGTAACCATAGGTCCATCTCCACGTCATCGAGGAGAGACTTCAAGTACCATATTGTTTGGGCAAAGAGTGAGTTCTCCCATCAAGTAACTACTCATTTTAATCAAAGACGTCTTGATTATTATTATTATTATTATTATTATTATTACTATTATTATTAATATTATTATTATTATTATTGAATAGCATTAGCAATGTGTTTTAGTCCACACGTAAGGTAAAGTGTTGACGGTATAATATTAACCACACCTTCACTTACAAGTGCGAAGGACAGTTGATAAAGTGGTCCGTCAAATTTATCAGCTGCAAACAGAACAAATTAATATATGTTGTACTTTTTCTTGATGACCAAATGCACTATTCTAATTAATTAATTTATATTTGCAGGCTATGAAGGTGGAGAACATGTTGAAAATCAAGGAGGAGTTTGATTATAAAAGCCTCTCCAGAAAGTTGGAGGTGCAACTGGATAAGTTAATTGCGGAAAACGAAAGGCTACAGAAAGCTTTTGAAGATGAAATCGACAAAATAAACACAGAATCACAAATTCGAATATCTGATGTTGAGAGAAACTTTGCTGATGCATTAGAGGTTTGTCCAACAATATCCAGTTAATGTATTTTTTGCTAGAAAAATGTGCCTTAGATTGATAAGAAATTAATCAACACTGTCACATATGATTCGGGAGTATGTCTCTTGCATTTTTAGTTTGTTTGGACAATGAAGCATAGTTTTACACATTTATATGGCAATAGCAATGTCAACAAATAACCTCTTTATTTAATGAGCTGTCTTCATTATTCATTCTTAATGTAATCGACCTCCATCTGTTTCTTCCTTTTCTTGTTTCTCTTATTCACTGTTTTGTTGCTCTTTGTAGAAAGAGAGGCTAAAGTGCCAGATGGATTATATGAAGGCAATTAAAGAGCTCGAGGAAAAGATGGTGTCCAATCAGCGATTAGCCGATGAAAAGCGCATCCACGAGGTATGAAATTTCTTATTATTTTCCAAAAGGGGAAGGGTAAGGTTTTGCTTTTATAATTTACTAAACTAGACGCCGTGAAGATCAACTGTAGTATCAGCTGTTTTCAAGTTATTCAGTAAATTATAAACCTTTAACGGTTCTGGATCTAAGGATTTGGTAGAGTAAAAGTTTTTAAAACTGAAAATGCTTAGCTTGATTTTGATGTATTAAGCGTATTTATGAACGGTGTGCATTTGTTTATAGTGAAGTTACATAACCAAAAATTATACAACTACTGATATATTATTGTCCTTTTCTTCTATGATATGACTTGAGATATGTCATAACCCGTAAGCATAAGCCTCTTTCTTCAACTTATTCCATATTTATTTCTTTTACTAATTATATATCTGCAGTGAGAACATAGTTGTTAAATGACTTTCTCATACCCCCTATTTTGGTAATGTAAATGAATTATTGCGAAAAATCATCTGGAGAAGTACACCTCTAATTATGTCTGCTTCTTGTCAATGCTGACACTGTTGAAATAGTTGGCGTGTTATGTCTTATCTTATGGTATAACACCTAGTGTAGGGTCGGGATGCTTCTGTTGCTTTGGAAGTTGCTGAGCTTAAAACTCTCCTTAATAATGAAATCACCCGTCGGAACGCAGCTGAGAATGAGGTTGATAATCTTAGAAGTCAACTTGTTCAGTATAGACAACCAGAGGTATGCCTTCTTCTCCTCCTTGTCGTTGTCTAAATTTAATTCTTGTAAGAGTCTTCTTTTGCTTTGAGATATAGTAAGTTCTGTTCATGTTCTTGTTATATGCTCCCTTGAACTTTTGTTTTCCTATTTTCCGATGTATGTTGTACCATTTGAGTGCAGTTTACTAAAACCTCTTAGTAACCAACAAAGAGATGGAACGTTTGACTTTTAGATACCTAGAAAGCAGGTTACAGTTGATTTTGACTTGGTATTGGCAATACTAATTGATTAATATCTGATACTACAGGCAGATGGAGATGCTGAGGTCTTACAACTCCAGATAAATCTGGAGAAAGAAGCTCACCAGAGGAAGAAACTTGAAGAAGAAGTAATCCTTCTACAAAGTCAGTTATTGCAAATGAATATTGAACCCGATCAGGTGTCTATCATAATACCTCTCGCATTCTCTTTAGTACTGCTATACCTTAGTTACGTTTGTACTGCCTTGTCACTAACAAAGCTGCTAGCTGTCAAAGGCTTTAAGTGATATTCATTCATGATAAAATTGTTATCATCGTAAGGACAGATGTTGAACTGAAAACATCATTGTTTTCATTATTCTCTTTCAGACAAGAAGATATGCGGAGAGAGGTGGGTCCGGAGATAGTTTTGCTGGTTTAAATTCACAAATGGCCCCAAACAGGAATCCACAGCCTAGAGAAAATGGTCATGGACAGAAGCCGTCTATTGCTTCCTTGTCTGAACAAGGTAAAACAAAACCCTGCGTGTCAATTTCATCTTTGATACGCTGCATATAGGCATGTTTTTTCTTTCTCATGGTAGATCATATTGGAAGTTTGATTTGACTTTAAGAAATATTATTTTGGCAGTTGGTTTGCACAAGATTTTATCACTTCTTGAGTCGGAGGACCCAAATGTCCGGATTCATGCTGTAAAAGTGGTGGCCAACCTTGCAGCTGAAGGTAGAGTCCTCACTTTCTTTTGAAACTTGTTACAGTTTGAGATTCTTGATCAGTTTTTTTTTTCTCTCCAAGTGATTTGAGTAAGAAATACAGCATATTATATTTGTTATCTTTAGTTATATGCCGCTATAACAAATTTATTCACCACATGATCTGCAGAAGTGAATCAGGAAAGGATTGTTGAATCTGGGGGTCTCACTTCATTGCTAATGCTCCTTAGACGCTTTGAAGATGAAACTGTTCGTAGAGTAGCAGCTGGCGCAATAGCAAATCTTGCGATGAATGGTAGATTTTGCAATTGTTTTTTGAATCTTATTAATTTTACTCAAAGGTGAAAATTTGATTAAAGCTAAGTAGCATGAATCTGATTTTTTTGGCCTCCCGTGTTTGTTGATTTTGCAGAAGCCAACCAAGAACTTATAATGGTTCAAGGGGGAATAAGTTTGCTATCTACTACAGCTACCAGTGCAGAAGATCCTCAAACACTAAGAATGGTTGCTGGAGCTATTGCTAATTTATGTGGTAATGGTATGTCTTCAGGTCTTTCTTGCTTTTGATCAACGAATATTACATAAATAAATATGAAATTCATGATACCAAATATCTGTGCCCTCTGCAGTTCATAAATATGTATCTTGAATGTTTTAACCTTATAATTCATAAAGTCAATGAACTCTTCAGCAAACATCTCCCTACTTATTTTTCACTTTTAGGTGTAAATTTCCCTCATATGTTGGTATTGAGCATTCTCAAAACTTTCTTTCCTCGGTCAGATAAATTGCAAGTGAAACTGAGGTCTGAAGGAGGCATTAGGGCTTTGCTAGGAACTGTCAGGTGCGGGCACCCAGATGTGCTTTCTCAAGTTGCACGTGGAATTGCAAATTTTGCAAAATGCGAATCCCGCTTGGCTACACAAGGTGTGCTTTTCACATTCTCTAGTGTTCTATCAACTGATTGTGAAAATAAAACCATATAGAAACTGCATTTCTATGGCAGTATTAGATACAACTAGGGGGGGTTAAACTAAATTGTGTACAGGGATAAGGAGTGGAAGATCTCTTCTGATAGAAGAAGGCGCACTGCCATGGATCGTGCATAATGCCAATGACGAGGCTGCACCTATTAGGCGCCATATCGAGCTTGCTCTGTGTCACTTGGCTCAACATGGTACCTTTCTGCACATCTCAACCCAACTAATAGTCAGTCGTAACGTGGAATTGTAACTTATCTATTGATTGTTCGTCGTACTTGCAGAGGTAAATGCAAAGGACATGGTCAGTGGAGGTGCCCTATGGGAGCTAGTCCGTATCTCACGGGACTGCACCCGTGAGGATATCAGGAATCTTGCTAGAAAGACACTGAATTCTAGCCCAACATTCCGAGCCGAATTGAGGCGGCTTCGAGTAGATTATTGATTGATTTTTGGTGATTGTACCACAGTTGTGTGTGTTGTAACAAGTATGATGTAGTGTTTGAGATTTTTCGTGTTTAGATAAGATATGAAGGAGAGGTTGGAAAAAGAAGGTAATGTTTATTTCTCCATGTAAAACAAGAGTCACTTGAGAATTGTGACCCTGTTGTATATACGTGTAATGTATTTTGGTTTGTAGCTAATGAAAATCACGAAATACCAAAATTGAGCAATGAATGATACATAGAACTTCAATTCATCATGGCTAAAAAAAAACTTCCATCTTCATCTTTTTTTATCATGTGTTTATTCTATTTTTAAGAATTAGCAAAATTTGGAAATGCTCATTTTGTCAAATTTAATTAAAAGTATGCGATTATCCCGAGTTATTTTTACTTCTCGTGTGATGATCTCATATTCTCAGAATTGCTTGTGTTGTTTAGTCTAACTAGCCAGCTCGAGATTTTATCTTTGATGAAAGTTTATTTTACAAAATTACTGTCAAAATTAATATATATATTAAATATTACATTACATTAATTTTATGCAACTTAAAAAATATAATATCATGTCATTAGAGGGATTTTACATGAAAAATCGTAAAAAAAAGTTTTTTTTTTAAGATAATATATTATCTTAAATAAATGTAAAAATATATTTGTAGTATTAATTAATAAGGTGAATTCTTTTAATGCTTTTTAAAGTTTGAAATTGTGGCACAATTAAGATTATTTAGCATTAAAGCTTAAATTGTTACAAAAGTAGAGAGGTAATAGAAGAGAGAACTTGAGGATGATCTTATTATCACACATAGGGTCCCTTATATAGGGATTACATAGACTTGGAGAGGAAGTAAAATCAATACAAGGAAAGTCTAAATTAGGAAGATGGTATATACACATAATATTGAACATCCACATAATATACTCATAACACTCCCCCTTGGATGTTCATAAGGGAATTGTGCCTCGTTAAAACCTTACTAGAAAAAAACCAGTGGGATAAAAATCTAGTGAAGGAAAAAGAGTACACAATTATGGATCCCTTTTGTAAGCCGCCTCGTTAAAAACCTTACCAGGAAAACCCGATGGGATAAAACCTTGGTTAAGGAAAAAAGAGTGCAGCGGTGTAGATTCTCCCCCTGATGTTGACATCACGTAATTTCATTAAGTCGACGCAATCCAATCATGTTCGCCAATATTCCAGATGTCGCAGTCGATAAAACCTCCTTGAAAAAATCCTCTAGATAGTCATATGAACAAATTCGTTGGATGAAGAATAACTTGAGGCGAATGTGTTTTGTATGTCTCCTTTGATATAACAATCTTCAACTCGAGCTATATAACCTGCATTATCTTCATATATATATACAATATAATGCTACATTTGAAAATTGTGCACTTCCATGTTAGAACTTACATTTGTGTAGCAAATTAATTTAGGTCTTAATTCATCATGATATTAAACTCATGGAATTCTTACAATCATTAAGGTACTCAATAAATGTGTTTATCTATGCAAAATAGTTTAAAGACATTTTTTTTTATAGGACAAGATTATTTTCAATCTCTTAAGTACTCGATCATCAGGCCGAGCCAAACCTTTGTCCTTTCAATATATTTTGTCTGAATTTAACATCATCAATAAATTGATTGTATTTACAAACTCTTCACGATTTTCAATATCTTTAAATTCTCCCCCTCACGCGATGCCCCTTTCGGCTATAGCGTGATCAATTCAACTTATCAAAATATCAGTTTTCTTAATTTGCATAATATCATCTGATATATCTTAACTCAAATGAGCTATACGTTGTGGAGAATATAACATAAATTGCATGTATTATTTTAAATGGTACAATATCTTTATGATCCAACATTCTTGGAAAAATTTCATGCTAGCATTTTCAATCCTTCTAGGATTTTCACTTTAATTTTGCTATCAAATTAGCAACTCAAATAGGCTATAAGTAATTCGTATAATGAGACGCAAAATAAAACTTTTTATGTACTGCCAACGTAGTAATATACCAGAAGGTGATCGCTCCACCAAATGATCCATATAATAATAGCCAGGATTCTGCATATAACATTTGTACCACAGGCTGTGCGTATCTCACGACGCAATTTATTTATGCGGGAAATAATTTGCATACATTGGCTTCCACCTTCTGCATTTTTCATGCTAATACTTGCGTCTATTCAAACTTTTGGCCAATCGTAATGATTCTTTAACATATTGAGCTCAAGATCCTCGTATTGTTTTAAGTTTTCACTCAAGAATAATATTCAAAACTATTGTCGACAACTTTATATTTTACGGTTCCATCACTTCCCGTTAATGACATAACTCATTGAGATCTCTTTATTGTAATCACTTTCAGGTACCTGAATCACTTATGGGGTTTCATATTTAGTTATGTCATTACTTCTTTTGGGAAATCACCTCCATAATAAGACCATATTTACTTATTTTCTTTATATGCTCCATTCTTTTATCAATAAAATTGCTTTGGAACCATTATCACACGCTTCAGGCATGAGTTATTTTTTTATTATAATTTGTCCTAGCGGGACATTTCAAATTGGAGCATTTGCAGCTGATACTTACTTGACTTATGACTTTCTGGGTCTCATAAAGTCACTAATTAATAGGCAGAATCTTAAAATGTTTATCTCTTTGAACTTCAGGTTCATATTCTCATTGTGCGAGGATCTAAATGAGATAATAACAATTTTTTTTCTTCAGTCAATCTCTTTTCTGCCAGCTGCTTCTTTTCTCCCCCTAATGTTGGGAAAGTTGTTCATCAATGACAATCATCAACTCTTGCTTTAAAATATATATCAGTCGTTGTTCCCAATAAATTGTTTATATCCAACATATTTTTCCCAACATTCCAAACCCATCTTTGTGCGTTGCGGTGGAGTAATTCAACCGTAATCCATTTCTGCTTCAGAGTTACCGCCCACTGTACCATCTGGGAAAACGGAAGTAGTTTCTTCCTTAGGGACACTAGAGTCATTCCCCGAAGCCAGAAACTGATAACCAGAGCTTGTTTGGGGTTCTGTAGGCACTGACCATCCACTTCTGATAATATCATTAGGGTCACCTTGGGGAATGGGTGTGGTGGATACTAAAATGTCATTTTCATCATCGGAATCGCTGAGGATGATTAATTCTGCATCCAATGAAGGATTTCGCTCTACTCGTTGATGTGAATCAGCACAATCGACTTTCATACTTGGGTTTTCTTCACTGTAACTGCTTCCAGTGCCACTACTACTGAAGCTAATACATGGTACCTCGATAACACCGACAGAGTTCTTCTGTTCATCGGTTTCCCAATATCCATTCTTGTTTTTATTTCCAAGTTTTAAACCACCACCGAGAGTAGTATCCTGTTTGATCTGATTTGATGCTTCAGTAAATGGTGTTTTTGTTTGTATATGTATGGGTTCATCTTTTAGTCGTCATTGGTTATGCTATTGTATACCATATGGCGCTTGATATTTTAAGAACCGTAGTTAACAGGGATTCTGTTTTCTAACCATTTATTTACAAAATACAACTACTAGAGTTTGGGACTTTCGAAGTTAAATCTATATATTTTGGGCCTTACAAAGTCATTTTCAGATCGGGTAAATTTCTGTAGAAAAATGATCTACATTCTGAGAATGTCATTCCGAGACATTCGGAATATGGGGTTTGGAAATTGCTCTTGTCTAGTTATTAACGGAAATGATATAACGTCCGATTTAAGAGTCTGTGAAGTTCCGAACTCTGTCTACCATGTAAATAGGCACAAAGTTGATATTAATTACTTTGACTGCCATTGTCTCTAAATTCGTGATTTGGCGGACTCTAATGTCGGAACGCCTATCACTACTGTTCAGTTATTAATTACTCTCTATACCCTTGTCTCTCAGTCGGACTGTTATAGCATTCCAACTTCGGAACGTGTATCACCGCCGATTTTTGTAATGTAATGATCATATGATTTTCGCCTAAATTAGAAAACAAAGACTAGATCTTGGCCCCAAAAAAAGAATAAAGACTAGATAAAGACCATGAGAAGGCCTATTAGCTCAGCTGGTTAGAGCATCGTGCTGATAACGTGTTACAAAAGTAGAGAGGTAATAGAAGAGAGAACTTGAGGATGATCTTATTATCACACATAGGGTCCCTTATATAGGGATTACATAGACTTGGAGAGGAAGTAAAATCAATACAAGGAAAGTCTAAATTAGGAAGATGGTATATACACATAATATTGAACATCCACATAATATACTCATAACATAAATTAATTTTATCTAAAGTTTGAAATTGTGGCACAGTTAAGATTATTTAGCATTAAAGCTTAAATTAATTTTATCTCCGATTTACGTATTACTATTTAATTCAATACATCAAAAATATATTTCTCTAAATCCCATTGAAACAGAAACACTTATTGTGTTAATAACCAAATTACTAGCTTAAGTTAGAGTATTTAGATAAACTGTTAGTTGAGTTTTTTTTGAAACAGTTTGCTAGTTTAAGTTTCACTTTATAAATAAATTGCTAGTTAAAGTATTTTTTTTTGGACAATTTGTCAGTTCTGATTTCGCTTTATGAACAAATTGCTAGCTTACATTTCCTTGTGCGGACAATTTGCTAGCTCATGTTTCTTTTTATGGAAAAAATGTTATACGATACAAAACATGTACTAGCAAACTGTAAGAAAAAAAACTTCAATTAACAAATTTATCTATCAAATTAGACTTGACTTAACAAATTGTTAAAAAAAAATGATACACCTAGCAATCTGGTAATTAACCCTACTTCTAGGGGTAAAGTGGTAATAATGTTGTGTTAAATTAATTTATAAACTTACACGTGGGGGCAAGAACGTAGCTTCTCTCCCGTAAGGTATAAAATTGAACTCCGAATCCTCCTCAGTCTTACTAATCTTGTGGAGTGCAATGATGAGAGACACACCAATCCAACCATGAACTCAACACCACCTACATTTCCATTTCCAATCGCTGAATTTCGTTGTGCCTCCTAGATCGTGATCGATCCAGCAACCGATCGTCCGGCCTTCTTTTCGAATTTCACCCCCCTAGTTTAACGCGTTGATCAAGCTGCAATCTTTCTTCGCTCAGGACAGGGGTTCCAGGTATGGCAGATACCGAGCATGGTTGTTCTTCCGATTTGGACTTCCCGCTTCTGGACGCCATTACATTCGTTGATGTTTTCTTATTTGATGGATCGGATATTAATTTTGTCTTTGGTGAAAGGTGGCAATATGGGACTGATTTCGGGAATTTTCATGGGAGTTGTGTTCGGAGTCGCCGTGATGGCTGGATGGCAGCACATGATTAAATACCGAAGTACTAAGCGTGTATCTAAGGTACATTGCTTCAATGTCATAACTTAATGAATTCTAATCAGATATATATAGTAACAATAGAATGTTGCTTAATAACAATGACATTTGGTTAATTTGAGTAGCGATTGGAGTTTGGCTGAAAATTCCTTTTGTTTGCGCTTGCATTATCTGGAATGCTACATGACTTTGAATTGGGGGAATTGAAAGTCTCCTTTTTATAGAACGAAATTGAGGAAAGAAGAGAAAACTTGTGCAGCTGGAATGATGCTTCTGTCTTTTATCATTTTATGGAATGGGTGTTTGATTTGTGAAGAAATTTCCGGTGATCGTTTCTTATTGAACTTATCTATCGCAGGCTGTTGATATGAAACTGCTAGCATCTCTTACCAGAGATGATTTGAAGAAGATGTGTGGTGATAGTTATCCAGACTGGATATCATTTCCCTTATTTGAACAGGTTGGGTTCCCTCACTCTCTACTGAATCCCCTTATTTTCCAGGAAAAGTCCGATACAAAAACTTCGAATGTGATCATAGTAGATATGCATCATTTTGTTCATGTCTGACACAATATTGTTAGAAAGAGCATATTGGAATAAAAGTTACTTGGTGTCTAAGTTATGCAAAAGGTTTAGTTTATTTGCAGAGTTAAACAGCATCATGGGGATATGATGGTCCTTCTTAGTTCTTTTTTACTGCTTTTAACTCCTAACAGGTGAAATGGTTGAATAAGCACCTGAGCAAGTTATGGCCATTTGTTGCAGATGTAAGTGTCTAATCTTTGAATAAAGATAACATTTAGCAATAATTTGCATTAGATAGCATAGAACCTTATATCTTGGGGTGTACTCTATACCTGGATCTATTATTTCTCAGGCAGCATCATTAGTAATCAGAGAATCAGTCGAACCACTGCTTGAAGAATACCGACCCACCGGAATTTCTTCACTAAAATTCAGCAAGTTGTCTCTTGGAACTGTGGCTCCAAAAATCGAAGGTATGCGTTGAAATGGGTCACCTTTAATTAATACTATTGGTGATGATTCATATATACATTATATCATATGATATGGCACAATATGTATGATTTCTACTTATATCATCTGCTGCTATCTGCATTTATTTCCAACTCTAGTAACTAATCATTTGGTTTTACAATACGTAGGAATTCGTGTGCAGGATCTAAAGAAAGGTCAAGTAACAATGGATATTGATTTCCGATGGGGCGGTGATCCAAGCATAATTCTAGCAATTGAAGCAGCTGTAGTTGCAATACCTATCCAGGTCTCGCCTGCCCGATACAACACATGTAGCAAATTAACATCACCAAGTTATTATTTTTTTACTACTTGTCTCGGTATTTTCAAACATTTTTCTGACAATGTTGCTAAATTACTCTTCTAACAGCTCAAGGATCTTCAAGTTTTCACCGTCATTCGTGTCATCTTCCAACTCTCTGAAGAAATACCTTGTATTTCAGCTGTGGTTGTTGCCCTTCTTTCTGAGGTACGTATTATCGCAATAACATTTTGTCGTACAAAATTTGTTTGGTTACTCTAGCAGTGACAATTTAGTTAAGGGTGGTGATTTTTTAGCCGAAACCTAAGATCGATTACACTCTTAAAGCTGTCGGTGGAAGCATTACGGCGATACCAGGTATTTCAGACATTATCGATGTAAGTCTACCTCTTAACCACTTGCTAATTCCCTACAACCATGCCTATATCTTTGTCTGGTGTCCTAATGTGCCACACATTGTATAAATTGGTAGGATATTGTGAATACAATCGTAACTGATACACTTCAATGGCCCCACAGAATCGTTGTTCCGATTGGCGGCACTCCAATTGACACGAGGTCGGTTGATATTACTTTTTACTTACCAATGCAGTTGTTCCTTGCTTGATGTATATTACTTAGTACTTTCACTTGGGGTGCAGTGACTTGGAGCTTAAGCCACAAGGAAAGCTGACAGTGACAATAGTGAAGGCGAATAATCTGAAGAACATGGAGATGATTGGGAAATCTGACCCTTATGTAGTTGTCTATATACGGCCTTTGTTCAAAGTTAAGACGACTGTTGTTGAAAACAACCTTAACCCGACTTGGAATCAAACATTTGAACTGATTGCAGAAGACCAGGAGACACAATCACTTGTCATTGAGGTTCTACAATCTTTCTTAACCTCTTTTTCTGTCTCTCGATCATAGAAATAATATTTTAGATGCAACAAAAACCAACTAAATTCTTGTTTGATGTGTTTGATTGAATAGGTGTTGGACAAAGACATTGGACAAGATGCGCGGTTGGGTATCGCGAAATTACAATTGAATGATCTAGAAGCAGAGAAGGTGAAGGAGGTTGAAATAAGATTGTTTCCGGCAGTTGACATGTCCAAAATCAAAGACAAGAAGGACAGAGGAACCGTTACAATCAAGGTATTCACGGTTCAATCTCTTTCCATACATTGGTCCAGATAAACATTTTAAGCAGGCTCAAAGTGTCTGTTTATAGGTTATTAAGAATGAATGAATGTAGGTATTGTACCATGAATTGAACAAGGAGGAACAAGTGGTGGCACTAGAGGAAGAAAAGAGGATATTGGAGGAGAGACAGAAGCTGAAAGAAGAGGGAGTGATAGAAAGCACATCCGATGCCATAGACGGAGCCACGTCAGCAGTGGGGTCAGGAATTGCAGGGGGAGTAGGGAGTGGGATAACGGGAGGGGTAGGGATAGTTGGAAGTGGGATCGGGGCAGGGGTAAGCATGATGGGGAGTGGGTTGGGGGCAATGGAGCGGGGACTTACTAAAGCCGGCAAGTTCATGGGTCGGAGCATCACCGGCCAGTCATCATCGGGCAGCTCCAACTCCAACTCCAAGAAAGGTGGCAGCATTAGCGGGCCATCCACCCCCATCAATACTCCATAATAACTGACTTCTACCAATTCTTTCTTTAAATGCCACCAATCTCGTTAATTTGTAGCATGGAATTGGGGATTCCCATTCTTTATTTCAATTTTCACTGGTCTGGAGGAATATATATGACATAATTATTTTAGGATGAGTTTAGTCTCAAATAATTTTATTTTTTTTAAACTCCTCGACTGTGTGGATTTTAGGAAGTAAAAAATACACGTTAATTAGATGAACTTTTCATTGTTAATTTTTTTTTAGTTAAAAACTAACAAAATTATTCACATAAGATCACGTGAGCATAAACGAAAAAATTCCACATGCCGTACCATTATTGTCGACAGCCAGATAACTACTTGTTAGTATTTCAAAAGTTGAATCCGCCTCTACCACAAAAAATCGATTAAAAAAAATAATATGGTGGAACTGTTTTTTGTTTGAAAAAACAGACATTGAACAACAGAAAATGTGCATATTGGTCACAAAGTTGTCATCAATTTAAATCACTCTTGTAGTCTTGAAGTGAAAGTGAAGAATTCATTTAGTTTTTAACAAAAAAATTAAACAATTATCTAACTGCTACTTTCTTTCGAGAAAAATTTAGCTAGCTATTTGTTCAATAAAAAAGTTTGACTATTTATACTTCTAAGAAAGTTTAGTTAGCTATCTGGTACTTAATCCAATAGAATTGATTATTCAAATATAAAGATTTTTTTTTGGCCGCTTATAATTTACTTTATTGATGGATAAACATTGACTTAGTCCGAAGAACAATCAAGAAAAAATAAAGACATAAGAGGAGATGGGGGTACAGACACCCAATTGATTGAATACATCTCTTTTTTGGATTGTCTAGCAACCCAGTTTACACATCTATTAGCACTCCTTCGGGCAAACCTCCAAGACAAATTTGGTATTTATGATGTTGGTTATCCTCCAGTCAATATTATCATCACTGCCCTTTATTTGATTAATGACCTCCTGCGCATCCGACTCAATCACAACGTTCACCCATTGATTAAAAATGGCAAGCTTTAAACCGAGTAGTATCGCACGTTCCTCCATGTTTGTCGCAGATATTTCGTAGAAAAAAGAATGTCTCCCATCCAAGAACATTCCCATGTCATCTCGAGCTATGATTCTCATACCTCCACAACGAGTACGAGCTTCCCACTCCATCGCAATTAATTTTGACGAAGCCAACTGGTGGTTTTTTCCATCTCGTACGTACGATGCAAACATGGCGGTGTTGTGGCGTTAGAGGTTTTGTCGCAACTCTCAAGACTCGTTCACAAGGCTTGTTGCATTCTTAATAGTCATAATGAGATTTGGGCGGTCCTTCTTGTATACGGCTCGACATCGTTCCTTCCACACCTCCCAACCAATCGTCTCGACTTTCAACTTCATGAATTTTTCCATTTCGCCGCCCCTAGTGGAATTTTCAATAAGAAGCTCGAGCCACTCCGTCCATCTCGGTTCATTACCTGAATTCCATCTCATGCCAAGACAAGCAAACCATATTAATTTGGTCCACTCACATTGTAAGATTGCATGATCAATGGTTTCCAGACGATCACAAAACGGGCACACCGGGAAAACTTGAACACCACGCCTATTAAGTGATCAAAACATGGCAATGCTCTTGCGCAAGTTTTCCAAAGGAATTGCTTCACTTTTGGTAAAGAAACACATTTCCAAATACCTTGGAGGAAAGTAATCCGCGTCGGATCTTGAGGTTCCAATTCACAAAGCCTTCGATATACTAGGTTTGGTCTCGCTTCTCCCATCTTCGACGTGGGCCATATTAGCTTATCTTCCCCCCCCCCCCCCCCAACCCCAATCCTACATATGAATAAGGAATGGATGGCATGGATTTCACCTTGGCTCAGTTGTTGGACAATTGGACCGAGGTTCCAAGTACGTTCTGGTGGCCGTAAAAGATCCAACACCCGCATATCTTGGGTGCCCGCAGTTGCCCTTGCCTCTCCAAGTCGGTGCGTGTTTATGGATGGGATCCACGCATCATGGAAAACACGAAACTTTCCCCATTACCAATCCTCCACAAACCCTCTTTTTCTAGGACATCTCGACCGTTAAGAATGCTCGACCAAGCCCATGAAGCACGTGCTCCCTTCCCGGCATGCATAAAGTTCGTATTGGGATAGCATATTCCTTTTAGCATTCGAGTCCAAAATGCATTTGGATCATTTTGAAGCCTCCACGTTGTCTTGGTGAGCATGGAAATGTTGCAAATCCCGAAAACCCATTCCGCCTCGATCCTTTGGCACCGTCATTCGCGACCATTTCTTCCAATGGAGTTTCCGTTAATCTCCATGTTGTCCCCACCAAAACTTGGCGTTAAGGCTAGTAACTTTGGCACACCACCTAGCCAGAAGTTTAAAAAGCGTCATGGTATATGTTAGAATTTCCGTGATCAGCGATTTGATAAGAATCTCCTTCCCAGCTTGGTTAAGGAAGAGGTTCTTCCAACCGTTAATCTTGTTGTATATACGATCACGGAGGAAGCCAAGTGCCTCTTTCTTCGACCTCCCCCAAACCGTGGGCAGCCCTAGATACTTTTCTGCATTATCCACACCTCGTATGCCTAATATTTCCTCCACGAGAGCTTTGGTACTTGATAGGACATTCGATCCAAAAAATATTCCCGACTTGTTATGGTTGATGCTTTGTCCCGATGCCTGGCTATAAGCCTCCAGAATCTCCATCAAACACCTCGCATTTCGCTCATCGGCCTTAATGAAGAAGAGGGAGTCATCTGCAAAAAAATAAGTGATGAATCCGCAGACAAGTCTGCTTAATGCTAACTCCCTGCAAAATACGTCTCTCCGATGCATGGATGATTTTCCGCGAAAGCACATCGGCAACCATTATGAATAAATACGGTGATAAATGATATCCCTGCCTTATTCCACACGTTGGCCTAAAACGCTTTGTCTTCTTTCCATTAACCACAATGCTGTAACTGACTTTTGTGACACATTCTTTAATCCAAGAAATCCAACGCTCACCAAAACCCAATTTTGGCATCACGGAAAATAAGAAACCCCACTCTATTCGATCATACGCCTTGTTCATGTCGATCTTGACCGCTCCTTCCTCTCTTACCCTACCGTCTTTTTTACGCAAGTGATGGAACATCTCATGTACTACAAGTATATTATCATGAATAAGCCTGCTAGACACAAAAGCACTCTGGAAATGGGTAATGAGATTAGACAGAAACGGTTTCAATCTGTTAACGATGATTTTGGAAATGATTTTATAGCTGAAATTGCACAAGCTAATGGGGCGAAATTGAGTAGTATTTATAGGGTTAAGCACTTTAGGGATCAACACAATATCGGTATAACAAAAACTAGGATGAATGTTACCCGTTTCGAAGAAGGTTCTGACTTCACGAATCACGTCATGTCTGATTACATCCCAAAACCTTTGATAGAACAAACCTGGAAAACTATCTAGCCCCGGGGCTTTTAAACCGCCAAGTTGGAATGCAGCCGCCTTTATCTCATCAAATGCAATGGGAGCAGTCAATTGGACATTCATTTCAGTTGAAACTAGGGTCGGAATGCACCCTAACACGACATCTCAATCAGTCGTCCCTTCCGTCTCAAACAAGCCCCTATAATACCTCTCGCATTGTTCATCATCAATCCAACTACCCTCGTCAGTTTGCAAACGAAGTACCTTATTATGTCTTCTACGCTTGATAGTAGAGTGATGGAAATATTTAGTGTTTCGGTCACCCTCCACGAGCCATTGAACTCTCGAGCGTTGCCTCTAAAAGATCTCCTCACGAGCCCACACTTCCGCTAACTCCGCCTTAAGACTAGTCTTGTTCTCCCGAGAGTACTCATCGTTTTCCAGCTCTTGAATTGCTACGAGACTCTTGAATTTCATGCATCCTCTTATTATTATTATGGAAGTTAGATTTACTCCAATTTTTAAGAGTACGGCGACAACCATTAAGCTTATAAAACAACCCGGGACTTTCTTGTCTAGCCTCCGATTCGGCCCATGCGATGTGAATAGCATTTCTACAACCTTCATCTCGGACCCACATTGCTTCAAACCTGAAAAGTTTCTTGCTTTTACCATCACGGAAGTCTAGATCGAGCACTAAGGGGCAGTGGTCCGACCCTATAGCCGGCCGATGAAAAATCGTCGTATTCGGGAAAACGTCCATCCATTCATCATTCACTAGTCCTCGGTCGATTCTTTCCCTCACCCGATTAGGACCGGTTCTATTGTTACTCCACGTGAACTTTTGCCCCTTGAAACCTATGTCCACTAACCCCGTGTCCATGATCATGGAGATAAAGGTCGCGATCTTCCGAGGGTCCTTCAAATTGCCACCGTCTTTCTCATAGTTGTAACTTATATCATTAAAATCGCCTATACACAACCAAGGCCCACTCCTACTCCCTGCAATTTGACGCAAAATGTCCCAAATTTTCACCCACTCATTCCACTTCGAGTTCGCATAGACCCACGTTATATATATAGCTCCTCGGTCATCCCCATGTTGTATTACGGTGTCCACAATGTTTGAATTTTCGTAGAGCATAAGTAGATCAACATCATCCTTCCACCATAAGGCCAAGCCCCCCGAGATACCCTGAGGTTCAACGTAACACGCCTTACTCATATGCAAAGCCCTTCTAGCCCTCTCACATACATCTGCACGATTCTTTGTTTCCATTAAGCATAGCTGGTCTAAACCTCCTCCTGAGATCGGTCAAGGTAGGAACTGTCAGTTCCGATCTCAAACCCTGACAGTTCCATGAGATTAGATTCATGGATGTCGTGTGGCTGTGAAGGGACAGCCAGCAGAACCCTTGTCATTAGTATGAGCATGAACATTGCTTAGGGAGGAACTCCCCGCTTTTTCCGACGATTTCTTTGTACTCCCTTTAGGACGCCCACGTGTCGCCTTCACCTTGGTCTTGAGTATAGTCACCTATTCCACTCCCTTATCTGCCTCCTTAAAGTGAGAATCCTCCCCTTCAAAATTCAGTTTCTTCTTTTTAACCCCATCCGAGTTGGACTCCTCCGATATCATTCTCCTCTGGAAAACTTCTCTTCATGGACATTTTTTGGATGAGGGGACTGAGCACGGTCTGTTTGGGGCAGTTTTGAGCACTTAAAGGGGAGTGCCCACCGATCTTCTCTTCCTCGAAAATGCAACCACTTTTCACCTTGTTACTATGATAAAGTGCTTATGGTATGGTGATTATGGTTTTCGGACGTTTTAGAAACCAAAAGATTTAGAAACCAATTTCATGATAAAAAAATATATTCGTTAATGCATAATTCTTTTTAAAAATTAATTAATACTACATAAATCAACCTCTATCGTTTTCATTTAAAAAAACCATCATTTGTGACTATTTAAATTTTTTTGAAATAAAAGAACTCCAATTTTTTAGAATTGTTTGTTTTCTTTACTTTAGCACACTCATCCCATCAGGCATCAACTAGTCATTATGAAGAGAGCATTGCTGTGCAATGGGAACGAGAAGATAGTGACTTAATAAACCTAACTAATAATCCGATTCACTTATATTTGCTTTACACATTAGCTTAAAACTAGTGTGATTTGTTGGGTTTTTATTAAATTGACAGTATAATTAACAATTCCTTATTTACAATACAAGATTTCCTATCACTGGATAACCTCATGGAAAATAGAGTAATGACAGCTTGATTTATTCAAAAAAAAATTCCTATCATAACTTCATGTTCTTTATTGGTATATATAAATGTTGTTCCATGGTACAAATTGCTGTTATGATCCCATCTAAATCCACAGCTAAGAACAAGAAAATGCTCGATCAAAGTGACACCTTTCTTACACAATTTGTTCCGCGATATTACGAGCCCGACATGTACGTGTACCGTGTCTGAGCTCCAACGATGAGCTCAATTACTTTCGCTGTATAAGGAAAGAAACATCAACATTCAGTCAATAAATATCGCGAATTGATGATTGATAGCAGTACCACAAATACCTGTAAGAGTCCCGATTAGAGGAACTGGTTCCAACGTTGTTTCGACTGCATCAAATTTTCGCCTAAAAGACAGATATTTCTCATGAATTTCTGTTTTCCAATTCTCATTTTTTTTTAAAAAAAAAAGAGAAATTTGTTGCATAATGTTAATACCTTGTGTACTTGGCGAAGAAGGGATCTCTCATGAGGTATAGTGCCCATAGCAGCTTCCTTCTTTTCATCTGAACCATATAAAAGAAAAAAAAATTAAAAAAATATATTAACTGCTTCCTTATTGGAACCAATTACTATGTTGATGTTCATAGCATCAAGAACCCAACTAGTCAAGAACATGCCATATACAGATTTAACCCAATGAGGATAAACCGAGTTTATCATTTGACTGGAAAATCTAAGGGTTAAACCTATGCAGATTAATCAAAAAATCATTGCTTCCATGACATAAACAGCTCACCAACTTTATGAAATTATCTTGGAAATTTTGTCTTACCTCGAAGTATGATCCATCAAAACAATTACAACTTCAGCTCATCCTAACCATATTTGCAAATCAACGTCTAGAAGATCTTACCTCATCCTTTTCCAAATCAGAAGAAAGGAACTGTTTGTCTTCGATGTCACGACCAGAAAACGAGGCAGGAGAAAAGATCCCAACACCCAGAAAGTCTACAACTAGTGAAACAAACCAGGGGGTCCATGATCGTGTTCCATACTTTCTAATAAGTAAGACGTATATTAACGGCCTTGTTATGAACAGGGTTTCTCCCAAGAGAAACAATACTCCACGAAAACCTCTCTGAGTCAAGATAGATGAGAGAGTTGGTTTCTCAACCACCAGAGCTGCAACACAAGTGCGTAGTTTAGTAGAGAACTTCACAACAATACTCTATTAGAGAATTCTACAAAGTGTTAAACTTAGAGTTAAACTTAAAAATGACATTTTTAGGACAAACAAAAAAAAAGTGATTCAGTGTGATTGTAAAGAAATTCCAGAAATGAAAAATATCTCACTTTTACAGTAAAGAATGAGATACTTCCAGAAAAGAATGAGAGTTTGTATAAAAAAATTCTACAATAAGTGACTGAGTGAGATTGTCCGTCATTCTAGAAAAAGATCCTGTTTTTCAAACCAAGTTTCAAGCTTTGTAGCATTGCTCTAATCTATATATAAACCTGAAGATAATGAACTTCTTAAATTAATACCCACTTTGAGAATTCATAGTTGAGTTCTGATGCTGCACTCTTCGCAGCCATGGTGGTTCAACTGACATCATCCTCGCATTCTCTCCAAATTTGCTCAATGCAGTCATTGCTTTTCCTTCCAAGTTCAATCCATGTTGTTTAGAACTGCCCCTCAGTGGAGTATTTGAAGGATCCGACTCCTTAACAACGTTTAACTCCTCTCCTCCATGTAATATCATTCGATATCCACTGTTCCGGAACAAAGCTAATCTAACTAAAACTCTGTTTCACAAAAAAATAATCCATATTAAGGATGGTGACAGATGTTCATAGGAAAAACAATGGTTGGAGCAATTTTGAAATAACTCACTTAATAGCCTCGGAAGCAGCAATAAAGTTCCATTTTTTAGTATCACCATAGTACTGCTCAGCTGCAACTTCAACTAATGTTTCCAGGTCCTTCAAGGCAGATATGCACAATGGATATGGAAACTGGCTTGGTCCAACAGGACCCCTATGCATCTGATTTGGTGTTGTTTCAATGATGTGTTCATTGATCGCGGTTACAACACCCAGAATAGCAGTCACTGCCAACAATCAGCAAATTGAACTATTAAAAATCGTGTACGTGTACCCAGAATAGCAGTCACTGCCAACAATCAGCAAATTGAACTATTAAAAATCGTGTATTCCACGTGAAATAAGACCCTAGACACTAATTTAGACTTTTTGATGTGAAGCTATTCAAAATCTGGTACCACTCATCAAATTTAATACGGGAAGAAGATAAAGCATGATTCTTAATTCAACATTACTTTCTCAAGCAAAGAGACAAGTAAGTCACTGAACTACTAGTGCCTAAACCTACACTGAAAAGAAGTAGCTAAATGTTACCAAATTTTCACAAAACCTGCTT
This sequence comes from Clarkia xantiana subsp. parviflora, assembly GCA_036873135.1. Classification (NCBI taxonomy): domain Eukaryota; kingdom Viridiplantae; phylum Streptophyta; class Magnoliopsida; order Myrtales; family Onagraceae; genus Clarkia; species Clarkia xantiana. The sequence goes on from JAPTYO010000012.1 coordinate 15,358,101, forward strand.
CTGGTCCGATCTCTGAAGACGAGAATCTCTCTGGAAGTAGCCACGTCATACCCTGTACAAGCAAATACGATTGGTCTGTCACGAAAATGAGCTCAATTCTATGCTAAATCTATATAAACAAATCCAAGTACAACAAAACATTCAATCTTCGCATATGATTAACTCAATGATAACTTTTCCGATAAGTGAAACTAAAAGTAACAATCTGATTAATAAGCTTGACTATTTAATGAATGCAATGAAAGGATACAGGACAGGCAGTGTCTGAAATGGCTCTAAACGCAAAACTATCAACAAATAGTTGGCAGTGAGCGAGCATACTGATTGCTGTCGAGCTCATTAAGTGCTAGAATCTGATATTCTTATTTTGAGCCATGGATGGAGACAGGTAATAAAAAATGGAAAAACGGAACAAATATATATCCAATTTAACCGTTATGACTAAGATAACATTTATCCTCCAGCCTCAACAAGCTTACTAGTACGCAACCTGGAAGTGAAAAAACGAGAGGGGAGAAAGTAAACATACATTGGCAAGAGACTCCAAAGAGTGCACGTAGTCCTTGTTCATCCTTACCCATCTCTTGTACGCCTCCATAGCCTCGAATTTCAGTGAGATGGGAAATAGCCACCTTTCAAAACCCCAACTTTCTAGCAGAACAGGCGGTAGCAGTCATGGTGTATGTGGTGGATAGAACGGAACATGTCCTCCGTGAAAGAACAAGGTAACTGATCTTTGTCCGATCAATTGGACGATGGAAGAATCAGAGAGATGGTAGTGAGATATCTCAATTCGGCTCTCTCATCTCTCAAGCACGAGGGTGGAACTACGGACGCCGACAATTAAGCAGCAAACGATGTCAGACAAGGTATTGATTCGACAAAGACAGTGGCGGAACAGAGAATCATGCGACGGGGCGTATAGAATTTAGAAGTATTGTGCACTTCAATGACTCGATCTGGAGTGGGGGATCTCTGTGGATAAATCTCGGAATGGCTGCTTTTTGTTCTCCAGGGAAATAGAAAAACGAAATCACTCGAAACTGCAAGGTCCAATTTGTGATTGCTACGGTGACAAATTGCACTATTAAAACACTAGAGTACAATTTATAAAATCTTATGATTATTTTTTGGATTAACCTATCATTTGTCTGAAGTTTGAGATTTTGCTATCTAATGTTTAAATTGTTGATATTAACTGTCTAAAGTTTCAACTTTGTTGAAATTTGTTGTCTTCGTCAAAATTTGCTGTTAAAATTGACAGAATTTGGTCATGTGCTTGTCACATGACCCAATAAAAAAATCCCCAAATTGCCCCTAGTTGGGTGGCCGGCCAGAGTAGGGTGGCCGGCCAGAGTAGGGTGGCGGCCGGCCGGAGTAGGGTAGTGGTCGGTCGGAGTTGGCTGTGGGGGGATCTCTGTGGATAAATCTCGGAATGGCTGCTTTTTGTTCTCCAGGGAAATAGAAAAACGAAATCACTCGAAACTGCAACTGCAAGGTCCAATTTGTGATTGCTAGGGTGACAAATTGCACTATTAAAACACTAGAGTACAATTTATAAAATCTTATGATTATTTTTTGAGATTTTGCTATCTAATGTTTAAATTGTTGATATTAACTGTCTAAAGTTTCAACTTTGTTGAAATTTGTTGTCTTCGTCAAAATTTGCTGTTAAAATTGACAGAATTTGGTCATGTGCTTGTCACATGACCCAATAAAAAAATCCCCAAATTGCCCCTAGTTGGGTGGTGGCCGGCCAGAGTAGGGTGGCGGCCGGCCGGAGTAGGGTAGTGGTCGGTCGGAGTTGGGTGTGGCCGGAGTAAACATAAAAGTATCAATGGCAATTTTAACTTCTCAGATCATTCTGTCAAATTTGACAATAAAATGGACGGAAAACCAAATTTCAACAAAGTTGAAACTTCAGACAGCAAATATCAACAATTAAATTTCAGACACTAAAATCTCACATAGGGCAAATCTCAAACAATTTATAGGTTCTTAACCCTATTTTTTTTTTTTTATGAGATTGCACATTGTTGGTAAGTTGTTTTGAAAAACGGGACTGGAGGTAGGACCAAGACGAACCGCTAATCGTTCGGACCGGGTGTGACTATTTTTTGGTTAAACTTGAGCTAATACGCACCAGTTAATTGCATCGATATAATTTTAACTTTGGCGAGACGAGTTTAAATTTTAAAAAATCATGTTCGAATGGGCTCGAGCTTGCAAATAAAGTCACGAGTTCGAGACTTCTAGCATGTTAGAATGTGATTCGATTTGACTTGTTTACAGCTCTAATCAAGTCGCTAATTAGCTCAAATTTAGCGTTATAATTTCAAAGTAACAAAAAGAATTGACATTCCACTAAATATTTCAAAACTAGTCCTAACCTACCTGCATGTTGTTCATAACTTAATTTACACCTCCACAATTACTGAAATCAAATTTTATATATATGTTTACAACTTTAGTCATTCATAGACACAAATTATATATATTTATAAAATTTACCAATGGTATTATTATCTTATAGGGAAATCATATTTTTACATTTTAGTACCTCGACGGTTGATTATTGATTTATTAGTATCTTAATTTATTTTTACTTTTAGGTCTCTCAACTATCGAAGGGCGAGTATTTATTGTTCATGACTCGATTCACCTAATTAGGGAGCTAGCTTTTGGCCTGAGCCTATTCTAGAACTAGAAAGCTGGTTTGGGAGAACATATATCTAGCATGAGTCTGTGCTAGATCGAGCCCCTAGTTCACATTAATTGATCAAAACTCTAGACCAGTCACGATTAAATTATGGGTTAATAACTAAAAAACTGTCCAAGGTTTACCTTATGTTAAAATTAGGTGTCTGAAGTTTGAAATGTTAAAATGGACTGTCCCAAGTTTCATATTTGTTGAAATTTGGTGTCTCGGCGTGATTACTTTAGAGAAGTCAATTCCGACGAAACCGTCTGTCAAATTCGAGCTCTCATACACACTCCCTTCTCGTCATCTTGCCGGGACCGTCACCTAAAAAGTTGGTCACATCCGGGCAAGTAAATCTTGCTCTATTGTTCTTGGAAAATGGCTCTACACCACTCTTCTAGAAACTTTTTTTTAATGTTCAATTTTTAGGTGAAATTTGACGATTTTGTGAAAAGTAAAGAGTGATGGATTATGAGTGAGTTGGTGGATTGATGAAAATGATGGAATGAGGTTGAAAAGACGCACAAAGACAGCAAATTTTAACAAAAATGAAACTTGTGACAGTCTATTTTAACATTTCAAACTTCAGACACTTAATTTTAACATAGGGTAAACTTTGGACAGTTTTTTAGTTATTAACCCTTAAATTATTAGAGCAAAAGATCTCATCGATCCAAACTCTTACTATACATGATCTACCAAATTAGGTGACATAGTCTAACATAAGATCAGGCCAAGACACCCCAACTAGGTGAATAGAGTCAGTAATAATGAATAATCTTATTTCGAATAGTTAAAACACTAAAAATTTTAAAAAATATATATATATATTACTAATTAGTTTAGGTACAAAAATGTAATATTTTTTTATGATATATCATTTTCGAAGCACTCGTACAATACAATTACTGCTCTAGCTACAATCTGTTTCTTTATAATTTTGCAGAGTGTAGTTATTGGAATTACTAACAAAGTTTGACACATATGACCTTTCCAATAATCATAAACAGCAATGTTTATGTCGCTTGAGTTTATCTACATATCTATCTGCCTTCTCAGAGCATGCAACTGGAGTCGATCAACTAAACAAAACACAATAACAATAAATATGAGAAACCCGAATAGCGCCATCAAATGCCAGATGGGTTGCAATGTTCAAGCAGCTTCAGAATGCTCTGCTCTGGGGCACTAACGGAGGAGGGTAGTATGCGCCGTTTGGTCTGAACTGCTGCTTGTTTAGTCGGGCCAGATCCAGCTTCCATCTGTTCTTCTTCCCCATCTTTCACAATGGGCAAATCAGCTCTTCTCCTAGCATTAGCTGACACTCTTTTCTTCCATATTCTTCCATCCTAATCAATGAAATCATATTTCAGTATGCAAATTTGACGTGTAAGTTGCGTTGCTATCCCTTTTATTAATTAGCAAATTAGACGATCTAGCATATTGCAACTTTGTCTAAGTTCAACTAGCAATTTGTCCAAATAAGATGTTCAGTTAGCATATTGTCTAATCCCAAATTCACTAGTAAGTTGCTAACTAACCCTTTATAAATGCATAAAAAAGACCGATGGATGATTGAATATATGATAGGACTATAAAGATCGATGGACGTACATTTAGAATGGAAGGTTCAGGCAGCGGGCATTGAATTGGTGAGTCGTACACAAGAGGCTCGATTGGGTGCTCAATGGGTTTAAACTCTACAGCCACTTCGATCCCATGGGAGTTAGCAGTTGTGGCAGTAGTTGCTGCTGCACCAGCCACATCTGCATCCAGTGACGATTCTTCCCTCCCTTCCTGCACAATCGACAAAGCAACTTCTTCGTAAACCAATATTCACTAGATACATATCTCAGCATTTCAAGAAGAAAAACCATATTTCATGCCCTCTAAATGTTCATTAGAAAGCTTCTCCAAATTGACCTGTTGAAGCAGCTGTCCCAACAACATGTTTTTGATAAGGCTGCCCTAATGATTCATTTGCAAATCCTCTTTTAAGAAAATTATAATGGAAACTGGCAATGACAGGAAATCTGAAGTAATAGTTGTGGAATTTAGAAGAAGTAACAGAATGGCGCATTAACTTCAGTATCAGTTATTATTGTGATGAGAACCGAGGTTGCAACTGAAATCACCCTAAAGTGATAGGTTGCCAAACTTCGCCATGTCTATATCTAACATACATAGTGCATATATCTAATCTACATATATATGTATAATGATGTCACAAGGATTTCAAACTCTTAGCAAATTGCAATGCCAAAAGCTTCTCACAAGTTGACTAACATAATATAATCAACAGATCCTGCAGGATGTACTTCTACAAGTCCAATTGCAGTATCTCGTATCCTAATAAACATACGATTAAGGTTTGAATAACACCAAACAGCACCAACGTTTTTTTATTGCAATCAGATACCAATTCAGTACTAATCGAGACAGTGAAAATTGAAAATCGATTCAAGAAGACCTAATCGAAACAATCTGTTAATCGAAGTAGAACAGAATGAGCAAAATCTATGAGAGGCAGTAGAGATCTTACAAGGGCGCTTTGAGTTCGTCGGCTACCTCTGGCAGAGAACCTTGAGAACAGACCCACCATTTCCTGTTAGAGCAAGGCAAATGTTTGTATTTTCAGATTCGTCGAGAGAGCGATAGAGGGAAGAATGCGCGGCGAATGAGGAAGAAGAAGATGATGGGGATGGGAATAGGGATGTGGGTATCTATCTGCATCTACTAGCTATTGCTTGCTTGCTTGGCGTGGTGGGGATTCTTTGTCTCTAACTTCTGTACATGGAATAGAATGGTGTGGAAGAGGAGTAGTGATCCCATCCCATCCAGAGCTGCTTTGTAGGTAGGTGGAAGTGAAAACGTCGTTTAGCTAATGAGAAAATATGGCCAGTACTGAAAAAGTCGATGTGTTAGTTAATCCTGTCTCCTGCATAATTAGTTTTCTGATGCTGCCTCCTAGGCCACAGGAGACCGCTTTTCAAAAAAAAAAAAAAAAAACTATAAACTGTCTGAAGTTTGACCGATGTGAGATTTTGGTAACTGAAGTTTAAACTGTTGATATTGACTGTCGTAAGTTTTAACTTTGTTGAAATTTATTGTCTCCGTCCAAATTTGTTGTTACAGCTAACAGAACTTGGTCATGTGTTTGTCACATGACCTAATAAAAAAATCACAAAATTGTCCCTAGTTGGGTGGTGGTCGGCTAGAGTAGGGTGATGGCCGGCCGGAATAGGGTGGTGACCGACTGGAGTTGGGTGGTGTTCGGCCGGAGTTGTGTATGACTGGAGTAAATATAAAAGTATTAGGGCAATTTTGACTTTTCACACAATTCTGTCAAATTTTGACAGAAAAATCGACGGAAAACCAAATTTCAACAAAATTGAAAATTCAGACCGTCAATATCAACAATTTAAACTTCAAACACAAAAATCTCACATAAGGCAAACCTCAGACAGTTTATAGGTTCTTAACCAAAAAAAAATCAAATTTAATAGTTTTGTTATATACTAAGTTGCTTATGCAATTTTAGATCGGATATTAAGTTTAAAACTCTCTTCAAGAAGGTATTTAGCGAGATTCGAACTTAGTTTGTCCCCTGTAAACACGACTCAATTTAACCGTTTATCTAACCATACAATTTAATGGTTCAGCTTGTTTTCTATCTAAAGCGAGATTTCTGTGTGCTGCTTGCAGATTTTCTACCTTATTGGGTTCAGCTTGTTTTGCCTGGAAACACTACTAAGTTTGTGGATGCTTGAGGTTAGAAATTGACTCATCTTATTAGCTAGCTTTAACTCTCCCAAGTTTAGTTGCGAGTACTTAAATTTCGCCCACTTTTGGCTGAATGAAGAAATGTGTTTTCTTCTGGTACACAAATACATGTACTACAGGAGCAACAAATGAATTACCATCTTCCCCAGGTTTGCATAGGATTGTTGAGTTTCCAGTTGCAAAATTGTACAGCGCAGAATTCATATAACAAGTATATGTAATTAATCCATGAATCAAACCACTCGATATAGAATAAAAATAACTATAACCTTCAAGATTTAGATCTTTTACTTCTGCATTTGAAATGATGGATATTACAATTTTTGTTTTTGCAGTTAAGGTAATGTAAATATTATCATCCTATTGTCAAACCATTATTTATTAGTTCTTACTTCTTATACTGTATGAACAGATAATATTTGCAAAACCTGGAATACCAAATTCTATATAGTATAGCCCGATATATCTTACTCTACTCAGCATTCAGCATTCAGCATTCAGCATTCAGCAAGCTTATAATCTTGAAGTCACCAACTTGTGCAGTTCCCTTCTGAGGACTTTCCCAGCCGGAGACTTAGGGATCTCAGGGACAAACACCACTCTCCTCACCTTCTTGTACGGAGCTACCTGTTAATCACAAATGCCATACAAAATGTTGTTTGAGCTTTATTCATCATTTACAGTCACTGAAATAGCCAAAAGGGTCTGAAGATGGTGAAAAACCTGCTTAGCTGCATAGTCTATCACATCCTTCTCACAAAGTTTACTTCCACTTTTCCGGATTACAAATGCCACTGGGATCTCCCCGCTTACTTCATCCGCAATTCTGGTAAAATAAGAAATCACTCAGTGCCTGCAAAAAAAAACTAACAGTTTGGGAAAGGAAAAATGAAAAGCATCAAGATTGAAATTTACTTACCCTGCTACAGCAACATCCAGAATCTCCAGGTGGGAGATTAAAGCAGATTCAAGATCAGCAGGAGCAATCTACCAACAACAGAAAAACAGTTTGTAAAAAAGAGTAAATTAACTCAATCTATATATTACTGTTACCTGAAAGCCCTTGTACTTGATAGCGTCTTTCAAACGATCGACTATATACAGATATCCATCCCGATCAAAGTGCACAATGTCGCCAGTATGTAGCCAACCCTCCTCATTCATTGTAGACTTAGTTTCCTTCTCATTGTTCAGGTATCCTGTAACAAACCAACTAAACTATCATGAACAGAATTCTACGATGAAGTGTAAGAACATCAGTTAATTCCATTTCATACAGAAGATGGTTCCTCGATTTACCGTGCATAATGCCGGGTCCTCGCAGCAAAAGCTCTCCGTTCATCCCTGGAGGCAAGAACTGGCCGTTGCTCCAATCCACCACCTTTGCTTCCATGTTTGGAGCCAGTAAACCAACTGAAGAATAGTTCTTGAACTTTTCGGTATTAAAACCACGAGTCCCAACTGCAGTTGTCTCAGTCATACCATAACCCTAACACCACAAACATAACTATATAATGAAGCCTATATATGTTCATCTATATCAGATATTACTGATTAATCAATAACACATTCTCCAGTTTCCATAAATCATACAAATTCTGGTAAACCTTGCATCAAAATCGTACATTTTATTCTAAAAATTTGATCTTTTCACCTGAATGAAGTCCACGTGGGGAAGAGTCTCCAAAAAATCCTCGATGCTTTGTTTATCAAGTGAAGCTGCCCCAGAAGAAACCTGCTTAAGACTCCTTAACCTAATACTAGCATCAGATTTTGCTCTCTTCGTCAATGATTTCAGTATAGGAGGGACGACAGGGAAGTGAGTGACACCGAACTTGTCAATAACCTTCACGACCTCATCCACATCGAATCTCTTCATCACAACGATCCTCGACCCCAGAGACAGTAGCCCCAAAACAAAAAGAGACAACCCGTAGATATGTGACATTGGCAGAACAGCTAAGTATACATTATCCAAACTCGAGGATCCGACATATTGAGAAGCTTCGAATCGGACAAAAAGCTCTACCATGGCAATTAAGTTTCGGTGAGTAAGCACTACTCCTTTGCTAGCACCCGTCGTGCCCGACGAATACAGTATTGCAGCTGTATCGTCTTGCTTAATTACGGGCCTAGAAACCGAACACCTACCTGACAAAACCTTATAAAAACTCGAAAACTCGGCTTCTTTAGAAACAGTAATATTTTCAGGAACAGCAATCACATTGACACCCAGAACACTAAACTCAGCAGCCCTATCAGCTGTGGTAAAAGCGAAAGACACACCGCAATCGGAAAGGCGCCGCTTAATTTCTGATCCACTGCTGGAAGGGATCATGGTGGTGACAGTGGCACCCAAGTAAAGAACTCCGAGGAAAACAATGGGGTAGTAAACGGAATTGGGGAGCAGAAGCAATATGACATCACCTTGAGAAATGCCCAATTGGTGGAGCCCAGAAGCCATGGATTTGACGAGTGGGTAGAGTTGTGAGTAGGAAATGGAGTAGCCAGATGAAGAATCGATGAAGGCGGCGCCGACATTGTGGTGGTGAGCGAAGATGTGGGAGACGACATCGAGGAAGGGGTTATCGGGAAGGTTAAAGGGGCGGTGTTTGCTGCGGTAGATTCCTGTTTCTGGGGAGTAGAAGTCGGGGCATTTCGCCGGGTAGTTAGTTAACTCTGTCTGTGTGGTGGCTGCCATGGAAGGAAAAGAGACAACTTTTCTTTCAGGTGTATTGTTTTGTTTAGACGTCTTATTCTTAACAAATATAAAGACTCATTCTAGAAAGAAGAAGAAAGCCACAGAAAAGGGAAATGGAGATTTGGATTTTTCTACCAAAAAAGAGATTTGGATTTGGATTTTTTTTTTTTTTTGTTGGTAATGGAGGTTTGATTTGGAAAGCAATTTACTGCTTATTAACAATAATCCATTAATATCTTTACCAAAAAAACAATAAACCATTATTATTATTATAAATAAATGTACAATAGAAGGAAAGTTAATACGTAAGTATCTAGTGGTTTGGAAAAAAAAAAAAAAAAAAAAACTAGTGTAATGGTTAAAAACATCTACTTTTATATGGTTTCACTCTGAAGTTTTTTAGAGTTAGAGACATTACCACACCGCGACATATTTGAAAAAACAGGTCTCGACGTCTCGCTTGACTTTACATGTTTGTAATCATTAAAATATTTGAACTTTGTTTGGTGATTGTACATTCCGTTTAATTTTACTGCTAACTGATCATATAATATGCCCGTGAAGTAGCCGATTTGAAATATATGTATATTAATGACTTATACCAATTAATTTCAGACTAAATTCTCTCCATCTCTTGGACTAGCAAGAAACTCAGTGACACAAATGTATCTGTGGAGCTCTCCATGGAAGTGGCCAAACTCAAATTTCAATTTCTTTAGATGCACAAATGAAAAAAGCAGACAAGTTTCTTTGGGATCTCTAAGTTGACATCTTTCATAATACATTGTATGCTATGCTTGTATACTACATTAGTTAGGAAATAAAAAAATCTAAAATCTTAATAAGCAAGAGATGTATTGCTTTAAGTCCAACATTGAGGACAACAGGCTCAATCGGGCTAGGTTGCACTAAGTTGGGATAGTCACTCGGACTTATAGTATCAAAGTCGACCCGAGATTGTGATCAGACTAGTAGAGCAAGGGCTATCGAGTCAAGCCCAACAAAATGAAGCTCAATATACATTTATGGCTCTCATAGACACGAACTAATTTTTTGTTTGTGCAAATATAAGAAAATGATAACACAATATTACGAACACGATTAGCATAGTACGTTTTTTTTGTTGTATTTATGTTTAGACATTATAAACATACATGATAACACGATAAAGTTATTCTAATAAGTTAATATTTTAATTACTTTCTTTAACAAATAATATTTAGTAACTTTTAAAATTTCAAATAGTTTTTTTAACTTTTAGATTTTGTCAATTCTATATTAAAAACTTGTGAAATAAGACATATTATCCCTATTTGGCCAAAAAAAAATTCATATTACCCCTAGATAAAAATTAGTAATTCACATGATTTCTTTTGATCTACATCTACCCACCGTTCCTGCATGTCCAAATGTCACCCAAATTACCGTCGCCGACAGCTACCACCGCGCAACCGCAACACTGCCTTGAATCCAAACATCTCGGTCTGCACACCGAGAGAAAAAATAGCCACCAACCAATGAAGAAATTCAGTCCACTATCGTCTATTGTCTCTCCCTCTCCTTGTAATAAGAATAATTTTGAAAAAGATATAACATGTTTTTCCATGGTTGTAAAATATATAACATGTTTCATTTTGTTTGTTTTAAATGAATTATGTTAATGTCGTTAAAACTAACTGTCAAGTCATCACATACTATGTATATGACTTATTAAAACCATTTTGCTTCCATTTTTAGTCACGTCTTCAATAGATCATAAAAGAGAAACAAAAAAAATAAATGAGACAAATCACTCACAATAGAATAATAAACTTTGAATCATCAACATGATATTTATACAATACATATATATATATATACTTGTAATTTATGTTATAATTAATTAATTATTCTATACATAAATGATATTTATACAATGTAAAAATAAAAAAATTGGATAAATTTTTTATTTTATTTTATTTATATATAATATAATCAATTAATTAGAAAATAAATTACAAGAAAATATATTTTTTTATGAAATATTTAAAAAAAATATAATTTAAATAATTACTATTATTAAAAAAATAAATACAAAATCTCATTATATTGATTTTTAAATAAAAATACATTGCCAATACATAATTGTTGTATAATTTTTAGGGTTAATATCAATTTTCTTTGTTAAAAATGAAAGAAAGAATATGCAAAAACAAAGAGAAATAAATGAGAGACCGAAATATATTGAAAAATATAAAAGTCACTATGCCAATTTAGATAAAAGAGATGAAAAAAAAATGTAAAGAAACATGAGTAGTGGTGAAGACAAATAATATTTTTACCTTTAACATTCAACTAAGTAATTGTCTTTATATATTTACCCAAAATACTCTTAATTTCCAAAACATAATATCCGGTGCCGAACCGGACCATTTTTCTCTCTTAGTCTTATATCTTAGCCAATATAGAATTTGGACCGGACCGGACCTGACCTGACTGGAACTGCTTAAACAAGTTCCGATCCGGGTCAGATCCGGTCCGGTCCGGACCGTTTCCATGCCCATCCCTAATATATTTACATTATTACCATATTCACTGCACCACGGACCCGCAACATTTATACTAATTAAAAATAAAACAATGATGAATTTATTTATCAAAAAGTGATGTTGGTTCATTATGGATCATTTCGTAATATTTGTAAAAAAACGGGCCAAATGCGTAATATTAGCATTATTGATTTTCCTGAGATATCACTTATCATGTCACACGCATGTCACACGGACACGACACGATAATTTGGTGACACGAACACGATACGACACGAAAATAGGATGAACACGTTTTGACACGAGAAGACACGTGTGTCACTAGCGACACCACACGAATAGACACGATACGATCTGATTGCCACCCCTAATTACCCCGCCGTGACATATTTGAAAAAACAGGTCTCGACGTCTCGCCTGACTTTACATGTACATGTTTGTAATCATTAAAACATTTGAACTTTGTTTGGTGATTGTACATTCCGTTTAATTATACTGCTAAGTGATCATATAATGTGCCCGTGAAGTAGCCGATTTGAAATATATATATGTTATGTATATTAATGACACTTATACCAACTAATTTTCAGACTAAATTCTCTCCATCTCTTGCCCTAGCAAGAAACTCAGTGACACGAATGTATCTGTGGAGCTCTCCATGGAAGTGGCCAAACTCGAATCTCAATTTCTTTAGATGCACAAATGAAAAAGCAGACAATTCCTCTTCTCTCGGATCTCTAAGTTGACATCTTTCATAATACCTCCTTGTATGCTATGCTTGTATACTACATTAGTTAGGAAATAAAAAATCCAAAATCTTAATAAGTAAGAGATGTATTGCTTTAAATCCAACATTAAGGACAACAGACTCAATCGGGCTAGGTTGGACTAAGTTGGGATAGTCACTCGGACTTATGGTATCAAAGTCGACCCGAGATCGTGATCAGACTAGTAGAGCAAGGGCTATCGACTCAAGCCCAACAAAATGAAGCTCAATATACATTTATGGCTCTCATAGACACGAACTAATTTTTTGTTTGTGCAAATATAAGACAATGATAACACAATATTACGAACACGATTAGCATAGTACGGTTTTTTTGTTGTATTTATGTTTAGATATTATAAACATACATGATAACACGATAAAGTTATTCTAATAAGTTAATATTTTAATTACTTTTTATAACAAATAATATTTAGTAACTTTTAAATTTCAGTTAGTTTTTTAATTTTTAGATTTTGTCAATTCTATATTAAAAACTTGTGAAATAAGACATATTAATTCATATTATCCCTAGATAAAAATTAGTAATTCACATGATTTCTTTTGATCTACATCTACCCACCGTTCCTGCATGTCCAACTGTCGCCCAAATTACCGTTGCCGCCAGCTACCACTGCGCCACCGCAACACTGCCTGGAATCCAAACATCTTGGTCTGCACACCGAGAGAAACAATAGCCACCGACCAATGAAGAAATTCAGTCCACTACCGTCTATTGTCTCTCCCTCTCCTCGTAATAAGAATAAAACAAAGGGATAGTATGAAAAAGATATAACATATTTTTCCATGGTTGTAAAATATATAACATGTTTCATTTTGTTTGTTTTAAATGAATTATGTTAATGCCATTAAATCTAACCATCAAGTCATCACATTCTATGTACATGACTTATTAAAACCATTTTGCTTCCATTTTTAGTCACGTCTTCAATAGATCATAAAAGAAAAACAAAAAAATAAATTGGACAAAAATAATAAACTTTGAATCATCAACATGATATTTATACAATACACATAATATATATATATATATATATATATATATATATATACTTGTAATTTATGTTATAATTAATTAATTATTCTATACATAAAGGATCCAAATGATATTTATACAATATAAATAAAAATAAAAAATTGGATAATTTTTTTTATTTTATTTATATATAATATAATCAATTAATTAGAAAATAAATTACAAGAAAATATATTTTTTATGAAATATTTTAAAAAAATATATAATTTAAATAATTACTATTATTAAAAAAAATAAATACAAAATCTCAATATATTGATTTTTAAATAAAAATACATTGCCAATACATAATTGTTGTATAATTTTTAGGGTTAATATCAATTTTCTTTGTTAAAAATGAAAGAAAGAATATGCAAAAACAAAGAGAAATAAATGAGAGACCGAAATATATTGAAAAATATAAAAGTCACTATGCCAATTTAGATAAAAGAGATGAAAAAAAAATGTAAAGAAACATGATTCGTGGTGAAGACAAATAATATTTTTACCTTTAACATTCAACTAAGTAATTGTCTTTATATATTTACCCAAAATACTCTTAATTTCCAAAACATAATATCCGGTGCCGAACCAGACCATTTTTCTCTCTTAGTCTTATATCTTAGCCAATACAGAATTTGGACCGGACCGGACCGGACCTGACTGGAACTGCTTAAACAAGTTCCGATCCGGGTCAGATCTGGTCCGGTCCGGACCGTTTCCATGCCCATCCCTAATATATTTACATTATTACCATATTCACTGCACCACGGACCCACAACATTTATACTAATTAAAAATAAAACAATGATGAATTTATTTATCAAAAAGTGATGTTGGTTCATTATGGATCATTTCGTAATATTTGTAAAAAAACGGGCCAAATGCGTAATATTAGCATTATTGATTTTCCTGAGATATCACTTATCATGTCACACGCATGTCACACGGACACGACACGATAATTTGGTGACACGAACACGATACGACACGAAAATAGGATGAACACGTTTTGACACGAAAAAACACGTGTGTCACTAGCGACACCACACGAATAGACACGATACGATCTGATTGCCACCCCTAATTACCCCGCCGTGACATATTTGAAAAAACAGGTCTCGACGTCTCGCCTGACTTTACATGTACATGTTTGTAATCATTAAAACATTTGAACTTTGTTTGGTGATTGTACATTCCGTTTAATTTTACTGCTAAGTGATCATATAATGTGCCCGTGAAGTAGCCGATTTGAAATATATATATGTTATGTATATTAATGACACTTATACCAACTAATTTTCAGACTAAATTCTCTCCATCTCTTGCACTAGCAAGAAACTCAGTGACACGAATGTATCTGTGGAGCTCTCTATGGAAGTGGCCAAACTCGAATCTCAATTTCTTTAGATGCACAAATGAAAAAGCAGACAATTCCTCTTCTCTTGGATCTCTAAGTTGACATCTTTCATAATACCTCCTTGTATGCTATGCTTGTATACTACATTAGTTAGGAAATAAAAAATCCAAAATCTTAATAAGCAAGAGATGTATTGCTTTAAATCCAACATTGAGGACAACAGACTCAATCGGGCTACGTTGGACTAAGTTGGGATAGTCACTCGGACTTATGGTATCAAAGTCGACCCGAGATCGTGATCAGACTAGTACAGCAAGGGCTATCGACTCAAGCCCAATAAAATGAAGCTCAATATACATTTATGGCTCTCATATACACGAACTAATTTTTTGTTTGTGCAAATATAAGACAATGATAACACAATATTACGAACACGATTAGCATAGTACGGTTTTTTTGTTGTATTTATGTTTAGATATTATAAACATACATGATAACACGATAAAGTTATTCTAATAAGTTAATATTTTAATTACTTTTTTTAACAAATAATATTTAGTAACTTTTAAATTTCAGTTAGTTTTTTAATTTTTAGATTTTGTCAATTCTATATTAAAAACTTGTGAAATAAGGCATATTAATTCATATTATCCCTAGATAAATATTAGTAATTCACATGATTTCTTTTGATCTACATCTACCCACCGTTCCTGCATGTCCAACTGTCGCCCAAATTACCGTTGCCGCCAGCTACCACTGCGCCACCGCAAACTGCCTGGAATCCAAACATCTTGGTCTGCACACCGAGAGAAACAATAGCCACCGACCAATGAAGAAATTCAGTCCACTACCGTCTATTGTCTCTCCCTCTCCTCGTAATAAGAATAAAACAAAGGGATAGTATGAAAAAGATATAACATGTTTTTCCATGGTTGTAAAATATATAACATGTTTCATTTTGTTTGTTTTAAATGAATTATGTTAATGCCGTTAAATCTAACCATCAAGTCATCACATTCTATGTACATGACTTATTAAAACCATTTTGCTTCCATTTTTAGTCACGTCTTCAATAGATCATAAAAGAAAAACAAAAAAATAAATTGGACAAAAATAATAAACTTTGAATCATCAACATGATATTTATACCATACACATATATATATATATATATATATATATATATACTTGTAATTTATGTTATAATTAATTAATTATTCTATACATAAAGGATCCAAATGATATTTATACAATATAAATAAAAATAAAAAATTGGATAATTTTTTTTTATTTTATTTATATATAATATAATCAATTAATTAGAAAATAAATTACAAGAAAATATATTTTTTATGAAATATTTTAAAAAAATATATAATTTAAATAATTACTATTATTAAAAAAAATAAATACAAAATCTCAATATATTGATTTTTAAATAAAAATACATTGCCAATACATAATTGTTGTATAATTTTTAGGGTTAATATCAATTTTCTTTGTTAAAAATGAAAGAAAGAATATGCAAAAACAAAGAGAAATAAATGAGAGACCGAAATATATTGAAAAATATAAAAGTCACTATGCCAATTTAGATAAAAGAGATGAAAAAAAAATGTAAAGAAACATGATTCGTGGTGAAGACAAATAATATTTTTACCTTTAACATTCAACTAAGTAATTGTCTTTATATATTTACCCAAAATACTCTTAATTTCCAAAACATAATATCCGGTGCCGAACCAGACCATTTTTCTCTCTTAGTCTTATATCTTAGCCAATACAGAATTTGGACCGGACCGGACCGGACCTGACTGGAACTGCTTAAACAAGTTCCGATCCGGGTCAGATCTGGTCCGGTCCGGACCGTTTCCATGCCCATCCCTAATATATTTACATTATTACCATATTCACTGCACCACGGACCCACAACATTTATACTAATTAAAAATAAAACAATGATGAATTTATTTATCAAAAAGTGATGTTGGTTCATTATGGATCATTTCGTAATATTTGTAAAAAAACGGGCCAAATGCGTAATATTAGCATTATTGATTTTCCTGAGATATCACTTATCATGTCACACGCATGTCACACGGACACGACACGATAATTTGGTGACACGAACACGATACGACACGAAAATAGGATGAACACGTTTTGACACGAAAAAACACGTGTGTCACTAGCGACACCACACGAATAGACACGATACGATCTGATTGCCACCCCTAATTACCCCGCCGTGACATATTTGAAAAAACAGGTCTCGACGTCTCGCCTGACTTTACATGTACATGTTTGTAATCATTAAAACATTTGAACTTTGTTTGGTGATTGTACATTCCGTTTAATTTTACTGCTAAGTGATCATATAATGTGCCCGTGAAGTAGCCGATTTGAAATATATATATGTTATGTATATTAATGACACTTATACCAACTAATTTTCAGACTAAATTCTCTCCATCTCTTGCACTAGCAAGAAACTCAGTGACACGAATGTATCTGTGGAGCTCTCTATGGAAGTGGCCAAACTCGAATCTCAATTTCTTTAGATGCACAAATGAAAAAGCAGACAATTCCTCTTCTCTTGGATCTCTAAGTTGACATCTTTCATAATACCTCCTTGTATGCTATGCTTGTATACTACATTAGTTAGGAAATAAAAAATCCAAAATCTTAATAAGCAAGAGATGTATTGCTTTAAATCCAACATTGAGGACAACAGACTCAATCGGGCTACGTTGGACTAAGTTGGGATAGTCACTCGGACTTATGGTATCAAAGTCGACCCGAGATCGTGATCAGACTAGTACAGCAAGGGCTATCGACTCAAGCCCAATAAAATGAAGCTCAATATACATTTATGGCTCTCATATACACGAACTAATTTTTTGTTTGTGCAAATATAAGACAATGATAACACAATATTACGAACACGATTAGCATAGTACGGTTTTTTTGTTGTATTTATGTTTAGATATTATAAACATACATGATAACACGATAAAGTTATTCTAATAAGTTAATATTTTAATTACTTTTTTTAACAAATAATATTTAGTAACTTTTAAATTTCAGTTAGTTTTTTAATTTTTAGATTTTGTCAATTCTATATTAAAAACTTGTGAAATAAGGCATATTAATTCATATTATCCCTAGATAAATATTAGTAATTCACATGATTTCTTTTGATCTACATCTACCCACCGTTCCTGCATGTCCAACTGTCGCCCAAATTACCGTTGCCGCCAGCTACCACTGCGCCACCGCAACACTGCCTGGAATCCAAACATCTTGGTCTGCACACCGAGAGAAACAATAGCCACCGACCAATGAAGAAATTCAGTCCACTACCGTCTATTGTCTCTCCCTCTCCTCGTAATAAGAATAAAACAAAGGGATAGTATGAAAAAGATATAACATGTTTTTCCATGGTTGTAAAATATATAACATGTTTCATTTTGTTTGTTTTAAATGAATTATGTTAATGCCGTTAAATCTAACCATCAAGTCATCACATTCTATGTACATGACTTATTAAAACCATTTTGCTTCCATTTTTAGTCACGTCTTCAATAGATCATAAAAGAAAAACAAAAAAATAAATTGGACAAAAATAATAAACTTTGAATCATCAACATGATATTTATACCATACACATATATATATATATATATATATATATATATATATATATACTTGTAATTTATGTTATAATTAATTAATTATTCTATACATAAAGGATCCAAATGATATTTATACAATATAAATAAAAATAAAAAATAGGATAAATTTTTTATTTTATTTATATATAATATAATCAATTAATTAGAAAATAAATTACAAGAAAACATATTTTTTTATGAAATATTTAAAAAAAATATATAATTTAAATAAGTACTATTATTAAAAAAATAAATACAAAATCTCATTATATTGATTTTTAAATAAAAATACATTGTTAATACATAATTGTTGTATAACTTTAAGGGTTAATATCAATTTTCTTTGTTAAAAATGAAAGAAAGAATATGCAAAAACAAAGAGAAATAAATGAGAGACCGAAATATATTGAAAATATAAAAGTCACTATGCCAATTTAGATAAAAGAGAAAAAAAAAATGTAAAGAAACATGATTAGTAGTGAAGACAAATAATATTTTTACCTTTAACATTCAACTAAGTAATTGTCTTTATATATTTATCCAATTAATTTCCAAAGCATTATATCCGGCAAACTCGACCTGTATTGTAATGTAACCCCTTTATATTGAATTTCCTCATCATCGCCTCATAATTCGTTTCCCATGAGTCATCGGGCGCTTGATCGAACTCTATGTCGTTGAACATAATTACCCTTTCACCATTTCCTCCGTTTTTCAATCAACCCACTTTGCCAGTTTCAGAAATTTATCCAATATTTTCTAGATAAAAGGACATTTAAAATTAAGAAAAAAAAAATATATAGTAAAAAGCAGAAAAATCTATATAATTTATAAACGCTTCAAAAGTTTTTTAAAATTAATTTTAAAATAAAAATCGTTTTAAAAAAAAAGGTTGATCATCTCCCTTGCTGTCCCCCCAAATCGATCATCAGTGTGAACTGGAAAGGTGTCTATGTTCAATGCCGCATTAGGGTTTTGGATCTCGCCAATCTGATTTGCGCACTTCATTTCCATCAGCAATGCAACGATGGTCCGCCAAACTCCGGTCTCTAGGTGCTCACTCGAATCAATTCTTCTCGGTAGCCTCTCCTCGCCGCCTCTTCCATACCTCTCCGCTCATTCAGCAAAATCTCCCATCAACACTTTGCAGAAGCTCAATTTTTAGTAATGCACCGCTGTTCAATGCATGTTGGCCAGTTCACAGTCTTTCAATTGCTTCGCGTTTGTTTCCTTCTACTGCTTCTGTAAGTCGATCTCTTCCCATCAGTTTTGGATTTCCTGAAGCTCTCTCATGGAGCGCTTATACTATTACGTTATGGAGAACTCGAAATTAGCAACCAGTTGCCGATAGTTTAGCTACTGTTGTCGAAATGAATGATTTTTATTTTGAACTTTCTTTTTGTGTTTGAGAAGTCCATTCATGTGCGGCATGTTGTGTCTTCGAGGGACCGGAGGAGCAAGAGAAAGCGACTGACTCCTGTTGTTTCCAAAGTGAAGAAAACCAAGATAAAGTTTTACTCGTATGTTTGATATTCTATACTATTGGTCTATTTCATAGTTTTGTCTGTTTGAATAGTAATAGTAATCAAGAGTATAAATTGGAAACCATCAGGTCATTCAAGGACAGATTTAGGCCGCTGAACGATGGGACAATCCGACGCTGGAAGGAAGGCAAGCGGCATAATGCTCATTTGAAGGTTAGCCATTTCTTGGTCTCCTCATGATTGATTGTCTGCGTATATCTCAATGTTGAAGCCAATGTAAAACTGCAAATCCCTTGTTAGGAAGGCAATGTGTTTAACATTGTTGCATATTTTTTGATTTCTTTCGTTGTTTGTTAATTTTTTGTTACAAACTGAATTGCTGGAGCCTGAAATGACTTGACTTGGACCATCTAAAGGATGACTATTTACCAGTTAGATTTGTATTTTAGGTTGTAATAAATGGGTTTCTTTAACTTGTTGAGAACATAGATTGCCGTAGAGATCCATAACTTCTGCTCTTTAATCACAGAGAAGATAATTGAGAAGCACCAATCAATCATCAGTTTGATCCAAAACAACTATTTTGTTTAAAATGTGGATGTACAAGTTTTTCCCTTGACATAGGATTGCCTTTTCATGATAATAAATGCCATTTTCATCAATAAGCACCAGGGGTGCAGTCCCTGTTGAAAGAACATATCAAATATTACTAGAAAAAAAAAATTAGCCACAAGGGATGAATGGGTGTGGTATCTACAAAAGTAGTAACACATCCCAATCCAGAACCCATTTTGCCAAGGTATAATGACCTAATTCTTGATGGTTTATGAACTAGTATAATTGCTGAATGATGAATGTCTGCACTACAAAAGCTATGTTTCTTTCCTGTCTTTGGAAGTTGAACATCATACTTTCAGAAGATTGTTTCTATTTCATTTTTTTTGACAAAAGCCTAAAGGTTATTTCAAATTTGAATAACCAACTTACTGTTAGATTCGAAGAAAAGTTCTTAATCATGATGCTTTCATACAGTTTCAGTATACATGTTCCTGATCTCTATCAGTCTGCCAAATTATACATCCTCAATCAGTAGTATCCAGAATTTATGGTTTTAGAGATTTCTATTGTTACATTTTGGACTGTGGAAAATCTTTGATCAGTTTAGGACAAGAAGACATATTGAGGTTTGTGCTACTCCACTGAAGGGAAGACAGCCTTAGAGTATTATGGAAGTAGTCTTTCCTCGAATCCCTAATAAAAAGGAAGTAAGAGATGGTGGTCATTATTCATCATGCATGAGGGTGCAGCATTTAGATTTATAAAATATTGGGCATGCGCTTTACCCTAAAGCTCGACTTGGTACATACATGTTGCATTATCTTTAGAGACCTTTCTCGTTGCCAGCTGTCCCGAATCATAAGTACATCAGGTTTAGGATTGTTTATAATCCTTCTAGGTGAATTTTCAGTAGAAGAGAAGAAAAGAACATCACTTTGTAAATGATTCCTTCTGTATTACCATGATCTGCAAATTTCCTCCTTGTTAAGTAGTTGCCCTGGACCCCAATGTGTAAAATTGCTGTTTGATGATGCAGTCAAAGAAATCGAAGCGGAGACTGAGGAAACCTGGAATTGTACCACCTGCATATGCCAAAGTGATGAAGAAACTGGGCTTCCTCGCATGAGGTCTCCCGAATGGAACTGCTGTTTGGCATCTTGCATTTGGACTATATATTGACAGCTTTTGATTGCAACGTTCACTTGCAAGCTGGATTCTGCAATTCTCCATGTAGTTTCTTGAATAGCTTTCTTTGTCTTTGAAGATTGTTTTCACTTTTGGAATAACGGCACACTGGGTTCGCTAAATGAGAATCAAAATCAAAACTTGTTTTTTATGTACTCTGAGTGAAGTAGATGAAAAATGTAGTTATTTTTCATTTGATTGTCGTTACTTTTGTATAGCATGGTCGTTGTTTGCATTGATTAATGTAAAAAGCAATGTGAATGGTTTGAAAGAGTATAAAAGCTTGTTGTAGGGGATCCCTTTTAGTTTTAGTTCTTAATAATAATAGCTGAAGCCCTTTCAAGCAATAATAGCCTGGATTTGTTTTCAACGCTACTTACTAAGTAATTCTCTAGTTCTTCTTGCCTAAGATAAAATCTTAACTTAATGCCTAATTGTACAAGTAGCTTCTTTTTTCTACTTCTGAGCAAATGCTTCTGTTCAAATATGTCTCATAGGTTGAGTTTCTCGGTGCATTCACAAACATCTTTTTGCACTTAAATCACTTTGAGGTTCAAAGTTTTTTTATTATTTTTTACAAAGTATTATTTTTTTAAAGATATTTTTTCAAAGTACTTGGGGAGCTGTTTTTTAAAAATCACTTTCTGAAAAATTACTTTTGTTATGTTTTTATATTTCAATTTTACCCTTAAAAACATCTAATAAATCCTAAACTACCGTTAAATAAAAAATTTACATCTTTAATAAAATTTAACAATTAACATTAATTTTTATTATAAAAATAAATAATTTTTATATATAAAAAATGTTTAATAAATTCAAAAGTTACATTATTATTTTATAGTATAATATATATATATATATATATATTACAATATAATAATAATAAGGGTTAACAAGTCTTTTGGTCCATGATATTTGACAACTTTTGGGTTTTGGTCAATGATGTTTTTTTTTACCTAGTTTTGGTACCATATGTTTGCATATATTTTTAGTTTTGGTCGAACCGTTACATTCCGTCCATTTTTTGACATGTTCAAGTCACGTGATCCACTCTAAACTTTAAATTTAGTCCCTCTAATACTTTCTTAACCATTTTTTTTTGTTCAATTTAGTCCCGAAGTTTCAAAATTGACCCCAATTGGACAATAGGTCCAATTGAATTTTTGAAACTTCGGGACTAAATTGAACAATAAAAAGGTTAGGAAAGTATTAAAGGAACTAAATTGAACAAAATCGAAAGTTTAGGGTGGATCACGTGACTTGTACATGTCAAAAAATGGACGGAATGTAACGGTCGGACCAAAACTAGAAAAAAATCTGCAAACATATGGTACCAAAACTATGAAAAAAAAAACATCATGGACCAAAACCCAAAAATGGTCAAACATTATGGACCAAAAGACTTGTTAACCCTAATAATAACTATAAAAATGTAGAAATATATGAAAAATATGTATTGTTGAATAGTTTTTATACAATATATATGTCTAGTATATTGATTAATAAAATAGTTCATACAATATATATGCATATTAATGTGCATAAGACAATATACAGACACCGAGTATTATGAGTTTTGAACTCGGCTTGACATACCAAACAACATAACTCGAGCTCGTCCCGACTCGAAATTTTGTGAGTCGAATTTGAGTTTTTACCAAGTATGATCGTTACTTCGAAATTTTATGTTTATTAAACTTTCTTTCTTGCATTTTAATTATAACAATTTTTTTATTTTATTTTAAATACGTAAATATAAGATAAATATACCATAATGTACAAATATTTTAAAAAATAACATATTTTGTGTTAACCGTAAAATAATATATAATACAATGTATTTACTATGTAATTATAATATATAAGTAATAACTAAATATATAGTGAAATTAAATTTTATGCTAAATATATTACTAAAAGCATATTTGGGAAAACGCTTTTTAAGACAAATTTAAAGTGTTATTCTTTCTAGTGTTGTTTGTATTATTTTAATTAATATTTTCCTAATCAACTTTTAATAAAAATATTTTTATAAAGTTAAACCACTGTCAAACTCATATTAATTACGTTCAATAGGAATGTCTGGATCATTCAAGATAAACATGTGTTATTTTCTTTTATCACGTGTATTACCACTCTAAAGAAATATAATTCTGTTGGATTAAGTAACATAACTAGCCACTGACGGTGCGCGGGAAAAATTTAAATAAAATTATAAATAAAAACTTAAGTTATTTTAATTTATTGAATATGTAACCTTATTTAAAGATTTTATTATGTTATTTTAGATTAAATTAATTAATAGTAATATATAGTTTAATTAAAATATTTAATACTAATTTTATTTAAAATATTTAATAATAATGACACGGACAATATGATCGTAGTATAATTGTATTAACATTTTAGCTAATAGCAGAATCTTGATATATATTAATATATTCCTAATACAATTTAATATATTCAAGGAAAGAAAACAATATATATTTAATAGCTTAAAAAATATTTTTTACTAAATATTTATTACTTTAACTTTTTGTTAATAATGACATTGATTAAAAATAGAAGCGATTACGTGGTTACCTTAAATTCGTCATAATCAAACGACATAGATATATTATTTAATAGAAATTTTTAGTTATTTACTACTTTATTTATATCATTTACATAGACGCTAAAAATTACCTTTCTAAATATTGGGTTGAGAAAGGTAATTTCCCAATTACACTGTATTGTAGCTTTATCATTAAATATAAACTTTGGTCATTTATTTATGTAGAAACTAAAGTAGGATAAAAAAAATATAAATTTGTAGAGCCCTAATTAAATTAAATAAACGATGACTTAATTTAAAGTAACAATTACTTGTATACTTATTGTTATAATAAATTGTAATTTTATAATTGTTAGTAAACCCTGAATAATATAGTAAACACAAAATAACAGAAGGAATATCATTTTTTTCATGATGAGATTCATAGTACATTAATTTCATATTATATTGTTGAAACGTTTTTAGTGCCCGTCTACATCTAAATTACTTAGTTTATTCAAAACATCACGAACCTAACTTCTACATATTTAAGAATGGATATTATATTATTGTTACTAATGGTAATGGATGTGTTTAAGGTAGATATAAGAATTTTGGTAAAAGAAAAAATATATTATAATAATAAATTACAAAACATTGAGAAAATAATAATATTGATCAAAATCAGGACGAACAGTGTAAATTAATACATAAATAATTAATAATTTTTGTAACAAAAATAAAAACAGCAAAAATTACACTTAAAGATTTCACCTAAAGATGCAGTAGTAAGCTACCGTAAAAGTTGATGCTGATTGTGTATATGATATATGATTCCCTTACTTAAGTCCTGGTGCGAAATATATAGCATGAGAATATATAATATAATTATAGTAATTATATTTATATTCTTTTGTTAATAGAACTTTAAGAAAGAACCGAGCTAGATCTACATATTGTTAAGATGATGATGATATGTAGTGCGTGCATGTTGCCTTCTTTCTCCCCAGTTTATCGATTAATCTTAATATCAAGTATCCAAGATGCTATCTACTATCATATAGATATGTTTAGCAGTATTTATTTCAAGAAAAAAAGAATTATATAGAGGAATCGAATCTAAGTAGCTACTAAAATAAAATAAAATAAACTAAAGTCACATGATTTTACATAGTAGGGTTTCCCTTGAACATACACACGGTACGTGAAGTAGAACTGTTTCTCATAGTAACTATCGATCGTATACGGTCTCATCAGTCTCATTGTGTTTTCCTCTACAAAAACCGTCGGTGGCACGCTATTCATCATGCTTGATTTTTTTTTTTACCACAGTCATGCTTGATTTTTATTGTAAGGTAGTTGAGTGATGCAGTGTGATGGGTGGAGATGATCAAAAACTTGTTGATTCTATGGGAATATCGAGAATTTGATGGATAGAAGCGCAAGAATTTGTTGATTCAGAAGAATACCAAAGAATTGACGCAACGTTGAGGAAAATCTCGATTTTTTTTCATTAATAATTCAACTGAATGTAAATGACGGCTAAACATATCTTAAATACTGGAAATAAAAACCCTAATCCTATGAAAAATACGAAATTAACAACTAAATCTAACCAAGATCGAAAATTGCAAAAAAAAACCCGAAAAAACATAAAAATGCAATTTTAAATCTCTAAACATCGAAATTTGGCCAAAAAATGTCAAACCCTATAGTATATTATAAGTCTTGCTCAGATCGCCGTTTACGCATAAAATACTGTACTCACACGCCACAATCCGAAACTTAAAGATCTCCCACATGATTGAGCCATCTAATTAAGTGATAGCATGTTCCTCATATCTTATGACCTTCATATATACCCATTATACATTAGCTTCATAAAAACATTGACATAATGTTGGATAATTATAATGTCTGATCAGAATTACCAGCTTTTTTAGGGAGAGCCAATCTAGTTGTCTCCAACAACGTACTTGTTAGAAGACTAAGACCCTTTCATCCATAGTCGTAGTTGCTCATTAAGAGACCTCTTCTGTTGTTAAGAAATCGAAACAATCAAACTACTTCTATTAATCAACTACGAATAAATAATTTATATATATATTAAATACGTACTATGATTTCTCTCTCGAAGTGCTGTAGTAAGAAAAGTGGTGGCAACACTTACCATGGTTTCTTAAAGCATTGTAGGAAGAAGCAAAAGAGATCCGGTGGTGGAGATGTGTTGATGTTCGATAATATATATACAATATATTCATAAACCTAAACATTCAATAAGTAGATACTACAGACATATTTGATAATATATAGTTTATTATATTAATGCTTAGAGATTCAACACGTAGTTATTGTTATATATTATTATTATAAAATATTCGATGCCTATGGTTTGTTTTATATATTTATAAAATATTATTGAGTTGCCGATTATTATTATATAATATATATTTGGTAATGACTTTAACGTTGGTTTTATTATAGTTGTTTTTTTTGTCGATAAATCTGTTTCTATTATTTGATAATATACGTTCTTTTATTGTTTTATATTACATATTTAATTGTTAAAAATAAAATGATTATATGGCGGCCTATGAGCCTCCGATACTAAACTGTATAGATTTACTTTTTAAAAGAAAACTTTTAATTAATTTGTTTCTTTAAATTGCATAGAGACTAAAATAGGATATAAAAATACTTCTTAATTTTTAATCAATCAATATTATGTATCTAAATTTAGAGAACCCATATTAAATTCCGATTAAATTAGGAAACGGTGACTGCGTGAACCGTCAACGTGTCGACCAGAGGGTTTCCGATACCGAATTAATATAATATAGCAGATAATATGCAGTAAAATTAATTGGTTATTGTAAGGTTCAAAATTAATTCTAGAGATGGTTCCAAAACTTTAGATATTTTGTTACGTGGCGTCGATGTGGAATGTTATGAGACCAAACATATGGTGTTAAAGAAAAAACTTATACCACCTGGTTAACCAAACATACAGTGTTAACTGTTATTTGACTTTTCTTTTAGCCAAAGCCAATTGACTTATCAATTTCACAATATTGTATCAAATTAAAGTAGAATATGGTACGTATATTCTTTTATATATACTAACTTAAGAACAAATTCTAATTCAAAAGGGGAATCTATATATTATATAAATTATGAAAAAAATAAATAATAATATGAGCATTCTGAACCAACACGTCATCACAGTAAACCAATTAGAGGTTGTCACATCAGTTTGCATTGTTATTAGACGGATTTTCGATTTGTTAAGTGTCAATAGTTCAAAGGTTTCCCGTTCAATGAATTTCATTCATTAAATTCACTTTTATCATCTCAATTAATTTGCCTCATCTTCTCTTCTCTGAGATGAAAACAAAGTCTTCAGTCTTCGAGCTAAGCATCGTTTCATATGGAGCTCGATCTCTCCCCCAAGCTGCCCAAGAAGTTGTATGGAAGCGATGGCGGTTCCTACGAGTCGTGGTGCCCGAAGGAGCTCCCCAAGCTCCGCGCCGGCAACAACAGCGCCAGAAAGCTTTTACTCCAGAAGAACGGCTTCGCTCTTCGCTCTTCCTCGATACTCCGATTCTCACAAGTTTGCTTACATCATGCAAGGTTAGATCATCCGATCACTTCTTCCTGATCCATTTTCTCAAAATTCGTTAAGTTGGCATTTGGTGAATTGACCGTCATAATAGGAGCCCTTTAATATGAGACAAATAGTTAATGTTATTGGATTATGTCACATTAGGGATTTTGGGCTAGGCTTAAAATCCCAATTGACTTGAGAGGCCCAAAATTGGGCCTCCCCTATACCTAGGCCGTCCGAACTTGTGATGTTTAAGGATGTGTGATTTATTCCACCTCCTCCATAAATAGGGGTTGTCAGGGACTTATTAAATGTTGCTAAGATAGTCACTCTCTTCTCCTAAGTGTTGAGATAAAAAAAATCCCTCCCCATCTACACCCTTAGTTCGGCCGAATATCATAGTGCCTTGAAGGTGCCAAATTGCTTTAAACAATTTACCCTAGAGATCCGTCACTGCTAGGAATCGACAAGAGGCTTTTCTGCGGAGACCATTCTGTGTAGGCGATTCCTTAACCAGAATCCTTACAGGAGCCGTTCGGCGGATTAGAACTCCCCTTGAAGATCTTGGGACTACAAGAAAGTAATTACTGGTATGTGCCTCTATTCCGCTGCGTAACTAGTGTTAGCATATGGTGACGTGGCGCCGTAATTAGTAGCCCGTTAATATATGTGGTTACCTAAGATAATTAGGTAAATGTCACATTATGGTTAATTGAGCTAGACCTAATTCCCATGTGACATGGGAGGCCCAAAATTGGGCCTCCCCCACCACATAAGTCGGCCGAAACCCTAGAAGGGAAGAGGGAGGATTTTCTCCTCCCCCACTATATAAGGAGGTCTTGGGGTCACCTCCAAAATACACCTTGATCACAACTCCTCCTAAGTTGTGATTTGAGAGAAATCCCTTTCTCTCTATAGTGAGTTCGGCCAGCCCCATAAACACCACTATTGGTGTGCCAAATTGCATCCGAGCATTCAGTCCGAGGTTCTGTCCCCGTTGAAGAATCGATCAGAGGATTTGATGTGAAGCTTATACCGAGTAGGACTTCTTCTCACGAAGAACTTGTACGGGTTCCGACCGGAGGATCAGAACTCCCTCCACAACGTTCTTGGGCAGGAAAGCTATTGAGGTATGTATACATTATTCCGCTGCGTATTAGATTACTTACAAGTACACGTTTAGCATTCCGTAGCAGTGGTATCAGAGCCAGGTTAAGAGTTCTTGAAATTTTGATAAACTGATGTTCTTGAAAATTTTATAAAAACCGAAATTTTTATGATAAACACCATGAGTAATCCGAAATTTTTAAACAAATTTCATACGCTTGTTCTTTAAAAACTTAAAATTTTCTGATTTTACATGTTTTTATAGATCAAAACCGAAAATTCATGTTTAATTCATGATTAAATTTGAGTTTGATGTTCATGATCTTCAAGAACACGATAGGTTTTATCAAGAACAATATTTGGATTCATGATCATAGTAGTGTTTGATCTTAAAATTTGACAATTTTTCCAATTTTTGGTGTTATGGCCGAAACTCTAGGTGAATTATTAGGTAAATTTTTTTAATTTCTTGGGGTGCAAGTAAGTAAAATTCGGCCGGCCCTAGCATATAGATATATTTGTTACCATATTTTAATTTTATTAAAAGGAGACAATATATCTATAAATTGGAAAGATAAGGAAAGATTCACATTATATATTAAAATATATAAACTATCAATATAATTAGCTAAAATATAGGGATAAAGATATATTGATAGGATTTAGTTACTTAAAGGATTAAGAAAAATATTGCCAACATATATTTTAATCCCTAAAGATATATTTGACAATATATATATATATATATATATATATATATATATATATATATATGTGTGTGTGTGTGGCCGAAATTATGGATATATATGTTTATATTGTTAATTGATTTACATCTTCTAGATAAAATCTTGACAATATTTATATATATGTTATTTAATTATTGTGCCGAAATATATATATATATATATATATATATATATATATATATATATATATATATATAAATGCAATGGAAATTATTTTAAATAATTAATATTTCTTGGTGGCTAAGTTAAATTTTTAGTGGATTTAAAACCCTACTTAGCCCACAAGATATATTTCGGCCGAACCCTCTGGGTTTATTGGGCCGGTCCAATTTGTAAAACCGGAACAGGTTAAACCAATCCAGGTTTTTCTTTATTAGGTCGACCTAGTCGGGTCGGGTCGGATCAAAGTAACTAAGTGAATCTAAACCGAACCGGTTTCGAGTGATGAACCGAACCACAATCTTATTTATTGAACTGTTCCGGACCAAACCAGATTTTTAAAATCGGACCGACTCAGACCAGATTTTAAATTGGACGGAACCAAATTTTAAATTTTTTTGGAAATTTTAAATGTTCAATAAAATAGGATGTCAAATTTTAAATCCAAAATATTTTCAAACTTTAAAAGTTAACCTAAACAGTGCTCTTAGGGTTTACGTTTTGACACGTTTTCGGATAAAACCCTAATACCTGGTTACGATTATGGGGATGGATCTCGGATATGCATGTTTTTTAGACTGGATTAAATTAGTAGGCTGAATTGGAATTGTTTACTTTCTGCAACATATATTAGGACTGTCGTCTTGACTTAGTCAAGCTAGTTGGATAATAAATTACGAGCATTGAGCTCTGGGATTTAAATATATGGTATGCGCAATAGGATAGACATGCTATGCTGATTGAAATTGCCTAGAATCCATGTCTATAAATTTCACATGATTGATTGTAAGCATGAATTGCAAGTCAGCCCGTAATATTTTCAAAACGTTTTTAAAAATGAAAATACCAGTCGCCAATTATGCATGATGTATGCGGATAAACAAATCCAAGTCAGATTTGAAGCCAGTCACTTTTCCTCTAGTCGGATTCACTGGAGCAACAAGCTACCCTCTGGGCATGATTACCCACCAGTTACAATGGGCCAAGGGTGGACTCAGCTAAGGATCAAAGTGAACTTTGTGGTGGTGGAAAACCTAGGAGCCTATAATGGGATCTTAGGCAGAACAACCATAAATCCATACGAAATAGTTCCCTCAACAGTTCACCAGAAACTGAAGTATATCACGGAATGCGGAATAGGGGAAGTCTTAGGTGATCAGCGCACCGCAAGACAATGCTACGTCAATTCCATGAGGCGTAGACCACACCAATCCGACTATGTGGCAATGATGATGATAGGGGCTAGTCAGAGTGGGAAAGAAAAGAGGAAAATGCCAAGCTACAAGAAGGGAAGGACATAAGTCACACTCCGCCTAAGCCAGCAGGTGTTCAGAAATTTGGCAAGAAGGTCAGGGATGGAGAAGGTTGTAAAGGTAACAAGCATACATTGGCAGCCAGAAAATGAGAATGGAAGGAGAACAAGAAGAGAAATTGAAAGGGGCTTCAGGTATATTGATGATGTCAAGCAAATGCAAAGAGAATCCCTTACAAGTTACTTCAAAAGGTTCATGGAATATGGGGCCAACATGGAGGTAACAAGAAGTGAAGTTGTAAGAGCTTTCCTTAGAAACATGCATCCAACCTCTTTCGAGGCCTTTGGAGGTCACTACGAGGTAGTGATAACAAACACGATGTGAGAGATTAAAGAGAAACTGGATGAGGCATTCGAGAAAGAGAAGGAACAGCATGGCGAAGAATCCAAAGGAGAGGAGGAAAACTACACACATGAAGGGGGTGTGAACTTCAGCTTCACACCCCTCAAAGTGCAAGTGGAGGAGATCTTTAAGGAACAATTAATCAAGGAGCTGCCAACGTACAAAGAAGATGGCAAGGCCTTCCTAGGAAGGGATGCAACAGGATGGTGTGATTACCATGGTACATGGGGCCACAAGACTAATGATTTCATGGTACTGAAAATTGAAATTGAGGAGATGATCTTCAAGGGAGAACTCAAGAAGTACATAGCACCAGGGGCACCCATCATTGCCTAAGGAGATCACGCCAGAGGAACACCATTAGTTTCATATTCCGTATCTTACATGTTTACAAGTTTAGTTTTCTAAAAAAAAATCTTGAGGCGGAAAACTCACGAAGTTTCTCCAACTCTTCAACCGTCTATTTTCTCCTAAAGGATGTCTTGGACCACCCAGGACATCCCCGTTTGTACATATGACATACATTCCCTCAATGAAGTAGGTGTGATCAAAATATTTTCTAAGTATGAGATGAGACAAGCTATTCTCCTACCTAGATATGACTACCAAGTCTATGACTCTTTCAACGCCCCCAAGAGCGTATCTTGAGAGTAGTTCTAAACTATGAAACCCTGCGCCATCCGGGAGCCTATCCCGCGAATAGATTTAACGCCCCCAAGAGCGTATCTTGAGACTAGTTCTAAACTGCGAAACTCTGTGCCGTCCAGGAGCCAATCCTGTGAAAAGTTATGTGCCCTTCCAAGAGCCAATCTCGTGAAAAACTTCGATGCCCCCAAGAGTGTATCTTGAGAGTAGTTTTTAGACTACGAAACACTTTTCCCTCCGGGAGCCAATCCTGTGAAATATTTTGTGCCCTATGGGAGCCAATACTGTGAAAAGTTCTGTGCCCTCCGGGAGACAATCCCACGAAAAGATTCGACGCCCCCAAGAGCGTATCTTGTTGACTAACAATGTGCCCTCCGGGAGCCAATCCTGTGAAAAGTTATGTGCCCTCCGGAGCCAATCCCGCGAAAAGATTCGACGCCCCCAAGAGCGTATCTTGTTGACTAACACTGTGCTCTCTGGGAGCCAATCCTGTGAAAAGTTCTGTGCCCTCCGGGAGCCAATCCCGCGAAAAGATTCGACGCCCCCAAGAGCGTATCTTGTTGACTAACACTGTGCCCTCCGGGAGCCAATCCTGTGAAAAGTTCTGTGCCCTCCGGGAGCCAATCCCGTGAAAAAATTTGACGCCCCCAAGAGCGTATGTTGTTGATCAACTCTGTGCCATCCAAGAGCCAATCTTGCGAACAACTATGTGCTCTCCGGGAGCCTATCTCGTGAAAAATTGCCTATGCCCATAGGAGCATATGATAAAGTGATCTTTACATCACCCACAAGAGCGTGTCATGATAAATTTTTTACAAGGTAATGATATATAATATGAAAAACATACAAGTTTGTCCATGATGAGATTGCAGGTATAATAATAGAAGGTACCAGAGGATGTTAAGTAAGAAGAAGCATAAACAAGGAAGAAGTCCATGACCAAGGAACCAAATAAACAACCGCAAGCATTTCATCAAGAAAATTAGCAAGTTATCCTACCATCCATACCACAAGTCAAGAGAGATACCTAAAGGAAAACAAAAAAAAAACCAAGAAAAGTAGCAGAGCCATAAAATCCCAAGTATAAGGCTCTCAAAATAAGCTCGAACCATCAAGGGGAGAAACCACTCAACCCATCAAGGGGAGGAAAAGTAAAAAGATATATATAAGGGTAAGGGAATCAGATAGTCAACCAGATGCCACTTGGGAATCTTCACGATCCTGATGCTCTGAAGACGAACCACTGATAGAACTCGATGAGGACGAAGAGGAACCCGAGCTAACAACATCAACATGTGCAGCATCCTCCTGCACAGGGGCAAGGGCTATGTTCTCAGCAACAGCAGCTTGTCCCATAAGCACGGCCATATAACCCTCAGCATAAGGTCCAAAGTCACCCAGATCTTTAACTGGAAAGTGAGGATCAATCAGAAATATCTGATCAACAAGATACTCCCCGAACTGGTTCATCTCTTGGGTAGATCGAACCTTATAATCAGCAGCATATGCAGGGGAAGACTTATACTCAGCTACGGTGGTAACCCTTTCCTCCATGCAGCATTTCTCCTCAACATTCTTCAACTCCTCAGCATGGAGTGAAGAAGCAACAACAGCCTTCCGGCGCAGGTTACCCACAGTGGTCTCGAGCAAGGCTACCTGACTCATAAGCTCTTGCATCCTCAAATCAGATAGGCAAGCCTTCTCAGTGGCACTAGCAAGCTCTGCCTTCAAGGACACCTGACCATCCTCAAGGGTCTTCTTCTCATCAGAAAGCTCAAGTGCAAGAGACGAGAGGTTAACCATATCCGACATGCCCTAAGATAGCAAAAATAACGAATCACATAACAAGCAATCATAGGGAAAAGAGAAGAGATAGAAGCATCACTCACCGGGGCATAGCGAGATAACACCTCCTAAATGAAGTGTCGGGTTTCTTTAGGTGACTTGGGGCGAGAAACGCGACCCCCATGAGCAACAGCACTGCGAAGAACCCGAATACCAACCTCTGGGGTATGCAGAGAGGAATGGCTATCAAAGTGATACTCTTTCAACCCAGCAAAGGGAGTCCACTCAGCTCCCACAACGTCCTCATCAGTAAGGCGAGCAAAGTCCTTCCGGCTCAAGGCAGGAAGTCCAGCTATACAAACAAAGCAAAAATGAAAAAGGAAGCAAATATCAATATATCTACAAGACAAGAGGAAGTAGAACCTGAGACTCGGGCCCTCGGCTGGGGGGCAGGAGATGGAGAAGAGGCATCAAGGCCTATAGGCACCCCACCACCATCAGCAGGTCGCTTCCCTTTGTCAGTCAGGGAGGGCACCTCTTCGACTACTCTCTTTATCGCGAGATGGTGTCGGCAAACGAGCACTGGAAGGAGAATGGCCCACAGTCTTTTTCTTCTTGGCAGCCGAGGCTCCGACCTCAGAATCAGGCTCCCGTGCCTTAGACTTGGAGTGGCTGGAACTTCTTCCCACAGGGACGACACACTCAGTTACCAAAGGGGAGTGCCCTAACAACATAAAGGAAACAACATGAGAACAATTATAAGTATATCATAAAAAGGAAATAAGAAAAAGAAGAACGTACTGGAGGCCTCCGCAGTCTTCCCAGACTTGGAAGGTTTCTTAGGGGCAGAGCTGGAAGGAGCTTTCCTCTTAGTCAGGTCGATAGGCTCCGCCTGCATAACATATATTTTTCCGTGAAAACAACCTACAAAGGAACAAAAAAAAAAATGAATAAAGACGAGAAGACTAAGTGACGTACCAAACCTTCGGCGGGAGGGTCAAACGAATCCCCGCCTCATAAAGGTCCGCCTCGGTCACCACAGACACAGGACAGTAAGACTTAGTCCAATGACTCTGATAGATAATCTTCATGGTCTCTAAATCTTAGGAAGAGAACTCCCAAAAGGCGGGCCAACCATCCGACCGATTCTCATTAAGAACCGACCAAGTGACATAACGATCGGCGATGAAGAAATAGTGTTTAGACCAATGGCTCGCCGAGTTATCACTTGGAGCCACGAAACGAAGATCGCTATCCCACTCGACCTCGCCCAACCCAAAGTCCGCAAATTGGGAGTCTTTAAGAAGGGGATAGCGAGTCACCAAGCTCGCAAAGCCTATCTTCCTCTGGTATTGGAAACGGTAGAAACACCGGAACAGAACTAGAGAATACCTCCAGGAATACCACTGGCATAGTACTCGGAATCCTACCCAGACGCGAATAACGCTGTGGGCAAGGTTCACAGGAGAAATCCTGAAGAATCGACAAATCTCGACAAGTTCATCACAATAAGGGAGACTTAACCCATATCGAATCTGAGAGGGATACACCACGACCTTCCCCTTTGGGGGCTCTGTCACCGTTTCGCGAACATTCCTCAAGGATGAGAGGAAAGGGTACAATGGCTCATCTAGATGATCAATGTCACCTAACTCAGTGTGGTCATTATAGTCGCTTCGAGTCAAGTGGTTCTCCGACAACGGCGTAAGACCTAACTCAAAAGCAGTGGGAAATTCTTAGCTCGAGAAAGACTCCGACTCAGACCAATACCCAAATTCAGTATCTGACTCAAACTCCGACTCTGAGCTAATATCTGGAAAGAAAGTAATGCGGCGAATGGAGGGGATGCAAAACTTAATCATCCTCCGAAGAATATAGCGTCTCTGCAAAGTCTGAGTTTTGGGACACTTCCACGAATACAATACCTGCCGTACCAAGCTAAGTGTCAGAATAGAATAATTTCTCCGGGAAACTCGGGAATACCCCGGTATCGACATATCAACAGCCATATCACACAACGACTAACAAGCGATAATCAAGGCCCAGAGATACCCAATAACAACAACGAATATGTGCATCTTAATAAGTGTCTTGTATGAGTGATGGCATTTTGACATTTGAAATGATATTTTGATTGAATAAAAGAATAGCAAATTGAGTATATGATCTATCGACGTCATAATGATAAATAACACCGGATTTACGGTCTATAAACTAAGTCGTAGGAAGAGGTAAAACTCTTCCACCAAAACTATGTCGGATGTGAACCTTGCCTCGTCACAACAAGAGAGGGGGACGGTCATCTTGCAGGAGAGGGGGACCTCTACCACAACAAGATTGGCTAAGAACCAGGGGGATAAACCTGGTTAAACGAAACGATAACTTGGTCATGCTTATAGCATGACTTAATCTTCGTTTTATAAATCGCCGTGTTGGACTCTGTCCATCATTAAAATCACATTCATGGCCAGATGAAAGACTCAGTGATAGCATGACTGACATATCCCACGCCTGGCTTGTCCATGTATGCTATCGACGCGTTCTTCATACTACACGTGACATGTTCGACCACGGGGTCATGCTCGGTAGTGCTAGCTAGAATCCTTGTGATTCAAAGTGCGCATACTTCTTCACCTTGAGCGTGTGATTGATCCCGGGTGTCTTATGAAGAGGCACCCAAAGTATCCTCTTGGACTCAGAACTTATATATAAGATCTAGCTCAATGTTCGCTTCCCGGCGTACGAGCGTAGAGCCAAAGAAGACGGCCAAGTGACCACGTCTTGGAAACCGATTGAGTTAGACTAAGGGTATAAGCTATGGGATGGTCATGTTCATCTATAATTCACCGACTCTTGTATTCACAAGGTGGCCACCAACCAGATATTAGTTGAAGGTTGTGAACACTTGTACGGATGCCCTGGAGAAGTATTCCTATGTGGAAAACTGGGAAATTGGAGAATTATCAGTTGACCAAGGATCTAGTGCGGTACACATTTTGTTTTTAACAGGATTGATTTATGACAGGGAATCAACGTTCTGCGGGCGCTACAATACTCCTAACAGATGAGTAGCATGATGCCCGTCGTATCCCCCGGTCGCACGGCAAACCTCGTATGAACTATTCAGAGACGGAGACAATAACTGAAGACTGAAATTTTGATGTTATTGGATGACAATACATTAACAGGCACCCTCCCATTCCGGCGAGTGGGAGCTGTTAGCATATGGTGACGTGGCGCCATAATTGGTAGCCCGTTAATATATGTGGTTACCTATGATAATTAGGTAAATGTCACATTAGGGATAATTGGGCCAGACCTAATTCCCATGTGACATGGGAGGCCCAAAATTGGGCCGCCCCCACCACATAAGTCGGTCGAAACCCTAGAAGGGAAGGGGGAGGATTTTCTCCTCCCCCACTATATAAGGAGGTCTTGGGGTCACCTCCAAAATACACCTTGATCACAACTCCTCCTAAGTTGTGATTTGAGAGAAATCCCTTTCTCTCTATAGTGAGTTCGGCCGACCCTATAAACACCATTATTGGTGTGCCAAATTGCTTCCGAGCATTCAGTCCGAGGTTCTATCCCCGTTGAAGA
Organism: Clarkia xantiana subsp. parviflora; assembly: GCA_036873135.1. Lineage (NCBI taxonomy): Eukaryota > Viridiplantae > Streptophyta > Magnoliopsida > Myrtales > Onagraceae > Clarkia > Clarkia xantiana. The sequence goes on from JAPTYO010000012.1 coordinate 15,395,714, forward strand.
ATCGATCAGAGGATTTGTTGTGGAGCTTATACCGCGTAGGACTTCTTCTCACGAAGAACCTGTACGGGTTCCTACCGGAGGATCAGAACTCCCTCCACAACGTTCTTGGGCAGGAAAGCTATTGAGGTATGTGTACATTATTCCGCTGCGTAATTAGATTACTTACAAGTACACGTTTAGCATTCTGTAGTATTACGTTCCCGTAATCCAACAACTAGATTACCTGGCATGTACACGTGTTATGTTTATGTAGTATTTATCCCCTAAATCCAACAGTGATATCATAGCATGTGTTAGGGAGTTCATGATTTTTGATAAATTGATGTTCTTGAGTTTTTAGTAAAACTGACAATAATGAAATTGAGTGTTTTCGGTAAAAGTTATGTTCATGATCTTCAAGAAAAACGCGACTTTTATCAAAATCAAACATTGGATTAATGATCTTAGTAAAATTTGATCATGAAATTTGATCACTAGCCCTAATTTTAATGTTTCGGTCGAACCACCTATGGTTTACAAAGTGAAAATTTAATTTCTTAGTCTCCAAGTAACCTAGTATTTTCAGCCAAAACCGAATATTTTTTTATTAAAATTAAATTGTTGACCGAATTTTACCTAGTGTATAAGGTCACAATTAGGGTTAGATTCACATGATAATTGTGGATAGAAACTATCAATATATTTTAGCACAATATTAGGGATATTGATAATATTGATAGATATTAATTTCCTAAAGATTCAGAAAATATATTGTTGATAGATTTATATCCCTAAATATAGAATCTTGACAATATATATATATATGCATGTGCCAAATTTTATGTGTATATTGCTGATAGATTTATATCCCAAATATAGAATTTTGACAATATATATATATATATAAATATATGTGTAACGAAAATTATATATATATATACTGTGCAAATATTGGAAATTATATCTATAGTTAATATTACTTGGTAGCTAAGTTGAGTTTTTAGTGGATTTTAAAACCCTATTTAGCCCACAAGTTATTATTTCGGCCGGACCACTATTGGGTCATGGGCCGGTCCAATTTTTCACATTTGGGTCGTGACAATCGACCCGGAAGACCAAAGAGAACCCGAAGCGAAGCGAACCGGGTCAGGTTCCAGGGGTCAAACCGGAGCGGGTCAACCAATCCAGATTTTCTCAATTGGTCCGCCCCATCCAGGTCTGGTCGGACCGGGTAACTAATGGGTCGAACTAAACCGATCCGGTTTGCGTGAAGGACTTAACCGAACTGAATTCCTATTTAACTGAACCGGACCGGACAGCTCAGACCGAACTTGTTAGATTACGTGGAGTAATCACTACGGATACTATAAACAAGGTACATGCTAGTAATATCAATTACGCAGCGGAAGTTACACACATACCTTTAAGATGATCCGTAGACCCAAGATCTTCTCGATAGGGAGTTCACGATCCTCCGGTCGGGACCCGTAGAGGTTCTTGTTAGAGAAGCCCTACGTGGTGCAGCTCCACAGCAAAGTCTCTGAACGATTCTTGGCATAGGGACAGATCTCTGGCGAGTTTTCTCGAAAGAAATTTGGCACACCTTCGGTGAGGTAAGAGGTTCGGCCGAACTAGGTGTAATGGGAGGAGGGTTGTTCTCTCTAAAACTCACTTGTGAGGGAATTATGATTAACCATAAAATATTCCCTAACACCTCTTATTTATAGGAGGAGTAAAGTGGACAAAAGTTCACTTTACCCTCACTATAAGATTTCGGCCGGCCATTAGTATAGGGAGGCCCAATTTTGGGCATCTCATGTCAATTGGGATTTGGGTCTAGCCCAATTACCCTAATGTGACATTTACCCAAGTTCATTAGGTAAACTATACATATTATGGGCAACCAATTACGGCGCCCATCACCATATGCTTACAGCTCCCACTCACCGGAATGAGAGGGTGCCTGTTAATGTATTGTTGTACAAATTCGCATCAACATTTCTCCCCTTTGATCTGCTCCGTGCTTCCGAATTGTTCATACGAGGTTTTCCGTGCTACCGGCGGATAAGACGGGCATCGTGCTACTCATCTGTTAGGAGTGTTGTAGCGCCCGCGGAATGTTGATTCCCTTTTCTCCAATCAACCTGTTATGAACTGATGGATATACGCCCAATTTGAACCCTTTGACTTCCATACCGTTGTATTTTTATCGTCCCATTTATGATTGTAAATCGAAACTTCAACCCGGACACTTCGCGAGAACATCAACGGCTCGGACGAGGCCGAAGCGCTCATCCGGCCAAGGCAAACTCACCTAGGTGAGGTTGGGTGGCCACACCCGACCTCCCCTAGGGGAGATCGGGTCAGCCAACCCGATCTCCCCTAGGGGAGATCGGGTGGACCAACCCGATCTCTCCTAGGAGAGATCGGGTCGGCCAACCCGATCTCTTCTAGGAGGGATGGGGTTGGCCAACCCCATCCTCCCTAGGAGGGGTTGGGTGCCCTCACCCAACCCCTACCCTTAGGGGTCGGATTTCTCCTCCCCCCAAGGGCCCCGGCACCATTTTCGGACTCCCACACTCGGTCCACTCCGCCTACCTTCTCCGAATCCTAAGGTCTTAATTATGTGCTTAAAGGTTAATTAATTGTGTTTAAAGGTTAACGATGTCATTAAGCCACCTTAATGACACCGTTGCCTATAAATACCCCACCTTCACAACTCATTTGAACATCTTGGCCATTTGGATAATTTAGCTCTGACATCTCTCTAGCTTTATCTCTCTAGAAGTATCGTTCTGACTTAGGCATCGGAGAGGGTTCACCAGGCACCACCCCCCCCCCCCTCCGTGTCTGGTACTTCCCCTTCTGCAGGGTAGAAGGAGAGAAGAAGCAAAGGAAGGAAGGAAGGAAGGAAGGAAGGAAGGAAAGAAGGACATAGGCTAAGACAGGGCAACTCAGGAAGACCGGATCACACACATCCCCAGTGAGGAGCGAGATCGAAGCCGACAACCCGTTGACCTAGATTTCATAACCTAACACTTGGCGCCGTCAGTGGGCTTCGGACAGAAAGCCTGGCTATTACACGTGCAATGACGAACAGTAGGGTGTCTAGGCACCAACGCCCACCCGGGGGCAATGGGCGGAGGAGAGAGCCTATACCCCCAGAGAGGCAGCCTAACCCTGGGAAGCAGCCAATGCATCCAGAGCCACAAGAAATACCACAGCCTCCTCAACAGAACAACCAGGAGGGAGGACCTTCACGCCCAGCTGGGGCTGAGTCCTCCACAGCCTCCACCCCCAGGGCAAGAAGGCCACAGAGAGAAAGAGAACAACCGGGAGTGCCTTCCCAGAACACGGCACCCCCTGAGGGATATTATTATGAGGAGCAACCCCAAAGGTACCCGTATGGGATGCCGGCACAAAGAGATGGCAACCGCGCCCACACAGCATATGCAAGGCCGGCATACACCCAAGGAACTTACACTGAAGCTCATGAAGAGGAGCAGAACCCAACAGAAGAGCACTACTCGCACCCTCGAGCAGGGCAGCGAGAGGAGCAAAGAAGATATTACCAGGAGCCACCCCCAGAGGGAAGGCAACAATTCGTGCCTCCTAGGCAACAGCAGAGCAACAGGGCTTACACCCCGCTTGGGGAGGAAAGACAAGCAAGACCTCCAAGGAGGCAAGACTTCTATGAAGCACCCCAGCAGGCGTACCAAGGGTACACCTACAGTCCATACCAGCATGGACAAGGGAACCCAGTAAGCCCAGTCTACAACTACAGTGGGTATCAGAGGGATTACACTCCGGCGCAGGTGATGATCACCCCGGAGGAGATAGAGGCCATGATAACCCGGAAATTGAATGAGTCAAAGAAACACAACTTGCATTGCCTAAGTGACAAAACAAACCACCCCTTCACGAGGGAATTGGAGATGAGCAGGGTGCCAGACTCTTTGCACACAGTGCAAATTGCAAAGTACAGTGGCAAGGGAGACCCCCTAGAGCATATTCAGCAGCACGAGGCCTCTCTATTTGGGAGGACCACTGATGACAGATACAAGGCACTCTTGTTTCCGAACACCCTAACGGGGGTGGCCTCACATTGGTTCTTCAGCCTGCCCTCTGAGAGCATCCATTCATGGGAGCAGCTAAAAGCTAAGTTTCTGCAGAGATACCTAGGGGAGAGGAAACTCCTCAAGGGAACAGGCTCCATTGATGACGTGAAACAAGAATACGATGAATCCCTGGCCAGCTACTATACTAGGTTCAACCAGAATATTGCAGACATCCAGGGAGACATCACCGAAGGGGAGATAATACGAGCCTTCATCAGAAACTTAGGTCGCTTTGGGTCAACATTGGCTGAAAAGATGGCCAAAAAGCCAGCAAGCACCTTGGAGGAGCTTGCAGGAAGAGTTAAAACGCATATTGACCTTGAGAGGCACAGGGCAAGCAAGAAGGCCAAAATCCAGGCAGCCAAGGAGGATAATCAAAAGCCAAACAAAGGCAAGCCACCCCAGGCACCGCAGCATGCAAGGCAGCAGGAATGGCGTCCGCCGCAGCAAAGAAACCAAATGGGTGAACCCTTAAAGGCTAGAGAAATAAACGTCATTAAGTTCATCCCACTAAACGCCACTCCAGCCACCGTACTTAGAGAGATGCGGAACCAAAAGCTTTGGTCACCCCCTGCAAGGTGGAGAGCCCCAATGGTGGGAAATCACAAGGATAGATGGTGTGACAACCATGAGGCTTATGGTCACGACACAAATGAATGCTTTAGCTTAAAGCTAAGCATAAACAACATCGTCCAGAGGGGAGAAATGAAGCAGTTCATAGACCATGGGGGCAACAGTATGCAACTAGGGCCATCACAAAGAGACAAGGGCAAGGGAAAGATAGACTACAACCCTCCACCCAACAAAAGAGGAGTCATAAATATGATACATGGAGGAGTAGCATCGGGTGGCCCAACTGCTAATGCAAGAGAGGTCTATGCATCCAAGCTAAGCTCAGTGCCAAGGTGGAGAAAAAGGCCAAGAGAAGGAGAAGAAGTGAAGATCGAGTTCTCGGAGAAGGACAAGAGCCACATCATCTTTCCACATGACGATGCTCTAGTTATTACTTTAGATATTGACAATTTTGATGTAAAGAGAATTTTGGTGGATGGGGGCAGCTCAGCTGACCTCCTAAGCCTGAGAGTGTTAGAGGAGATAGGGAAAACCAAAGCAGACATCAAACCAGTCAACTTCCCTCTAGTTGGCTTCTCAGGGGCAACAAGTTACCCCCTGGGAATGATAACCCTACCAGTAACCATGGGCCAAGGATGGACCCAGCTGAAGGTAAATGTCAATTTCTTGGTGGTTGAAAGCCTGGGAGCCTACAATGGGATCCTAGGAAGGACAACCATAAACCCATATGAAATAGTGCCATCCACTGTTCACCAGAAGCTGAAGTACATCACGGAGAACGGAGTTGGAGAGGTCATGGGTGATCAACGCACTGCAAGGCAGTGCTACGTCAACTCAATGAGACGTGGATCACACGGGACAGACACAGTGGCTGTGGTCATGGTAGGAGCCAACCAGGATAGAAGAAGGAGGGGAGAGAGACAAAGGCAAGGAAGGAGGAGGAGTGGAGTGACACTCCGTCTGAGCAGGCAGTTTTTTCAAACGGTGCCTACAAGGAGACACAGGAGCAAGGCTGTGAAGGTGACATCCATACCTTGGCAGCCAGACACCATAATAGGGAACAGAACAAGGAACTCCATCCTAAGAGGCTTCCACTACATAGATGATATCAAGCAAATGCCGCGGGAGTCTATATCAAGCTATTTCCAGAGATTCTTCAATTATGGTGCCAACATGGACATCACAAGGGGAGAAGCAGTCAGAGCATTCATTAGAAACATGCATCCAAACTCATTCGGGGCCTATGGAGGGCTCTATTAGATGGTCATGACGAGCACAATGAGAGAGCTCAAGGCAAGGCTGGACAGGGAATTTGCACAGGAAGCGGAGCAGTTGGATGAAGTTCCGAAGAGAGGAAGAGAAATGGACACATTGGGAGGAGGTGTCAATTTCACATTCACACCCCTCACACTCAGCATAGAAGAAATTTTCCACAAGCACCTCAAACAAGAGCTACCAACATGCAGGGAGGAAGGCAAGGCCTTCCTAGGAAGAGATGCACATGGTTGGTGTGAGTACCATGGGACCTGGGGGCATCAAACCAACAACTGCATGGTGTTGAAGGTGGAAGTGGAAGAAATGATTTACAATGGAGGCTTCAAGGAGTACGTGGCAACAGACACAGTGACCACCCCATATCCTTAGTTTCATATTTAGCATTTTGCATGTTTCAGCTTTACAAGCTTTTCAAAAAACAACTTTTGAGAAGGAGAACTCACGAAGTTACTCCAACTCTACAACTATCTTTGATTCCTACAAAGGATGTCTTGGTGCACCAAGGCATCCCACGTGTACAAAAACATGAATGCTCCTAAGGGAGTAGAAGTTACTCAAAAGTATTTTCCAGTGAATGTAGTGGTATAATCACGAAGTTATCCTTACACAGATATGACTTCAAGTCAATGACAGGTTCGACGCCCCCAAGAGCGTATCTTGAGAGTAGTTTTCATACTACGACATTCGACGCCCCCAAGAGCGTATCTTGAGAGTAGTTTTCATACTACGACCTTCGACGCCCCCAAGAGCGTATCTTGAGAGTAGTTATTACACTACGAACTTCGACGCACCAAGAGCGTATCTTGAGAGTGGTTTCCAAAAACTACGAATTCGACGCCCCCAGGAGCGTATCTTGAGGTAGATTTGCAACCTACCAGATTCGACGCCCCCAAGAGCGTATCTTGAGGTAGAAAAAACACTACCAGTTCGACGCCCCCAAGAGCGTATCTTGAGGTAGATTTCAAACTACCAGTTCGACGCCCACCAGGAGCGTATCTTTGGTCTAACCTGAGCCCTCCGGGAGCCTATCCTGTGAAACGTTAAGTGCCGTCCGAGAGCCTGTCTCGTGAACAGATTTCGACGCCCACCAAGAGCGTATCTTTGGTCTAACAGTACAACGTATACCGTGTAAGGGGTATCAGAAGAGATCATCACACCATGCTCAGAAGGATACCATGAGAAAGAAATTTCTAAGTAAAGTAATGTGAAGAACAAGTAATGTTTTTTCTTTATGAAATGGCAGGTATGACATGAAGGAAAGCACGAAAGAAAGACAAGTAAAGGAAACACATCAAGTGAAGAGCCCATAACCAAAGGGATATATACAAAAGCATGAGAAGCACTAATGTAAAGACAAGCGAACCACGTAGTCAACAACACAACACGGCAAAGGAAAGTAACAACAAACACCACCACAATCTCAAAAGACACTCAACCCATTAAAGGGGAGAAGGAGTATAAGTTATATATACAAGGATAGCATGATGTAAGCACATCAATCAGAACCTTCAGGAGAGTCACCCTCACCCCCTGAAGCTGAACCACCGGCAGAGATGGATGATGAGGAGGAATCTGAGGTACCAATCTCCACTGGTGTAGCATCCACCTGGGCAGGGGCAGGCTCGTCTGCAACAGCAGCCTGACCCCTCAGAACAGCCATGTAACCAGTGGCATATGGCCCGAAGTCACCAAGGTCACCAACTGGGAACTGAGGATCAATGCGGAAAATGTGATCAACCAGATACTCACCAAACTGGTTCATCTCCTGAGTGAGACGCGCGCTATAATCGGCAGTGAAGGCAGAGGAAGTCTTGTACTCAGACACCGCGACAGTCCTCTCCTCTGCCCGACACTTAGCCTCCAACTTCCGCAACTCCTCAGAATGGAGCGACGCTGCAACCTCAGCTTCCCGGCGTAAACTGCCCACAGTAGTCTCAAGCAAGGACACTTGGTCCCGGAGCTCCTGCATCCTCAAATCAGATAAACGCGCCTTCTCAGCAGCAGTGGCGACCTCCGCCTTGAGAGAGACCTGGCTGTCCTCAAGGGTCTTCTTCTCGTCAGATAACTCGAGCACGAGCGAGGACATGTTCACCATGTCAGACATACCCTAACAATTCAAACAAGGGATGAGTAACCGAAAGACAGCCATTATGAAAATAATAAGAGGAAAGCAAGGAACAACTCACAGGTGCATAACGAGAAAGTACCCCCTGAACAAAGCGCCGAGTCTCCCCAGGAGACTTGGGCGGAGCAACACGATCGCCAGGGGGGATGGCGCCGCGGAGTACGCGGACACCAACCTCAGGAGTCCGCAAAGAGGAGGTGCTATCGACTCCTTCAGACCAGCGAAAGGAGTCCACTCAGACCCAATAACATCTTCATCAGTAAGACGTGCGAAATCCTTCCGACTTAAAGTCGGAGGCCCACCTACACAAGCAAAGCAAGTCAAAGGAGAATATAAACATAGAAGAACCAATAACAAGGTAGAGATCATACCTGAGGACCGTGCCCTCGGCTGGGGGGCAGGGGAACCACCACCAGCAGGTCGCTTCCCTTTGTCAGCCTGGGAAGGTACCTCTTCGACCACCATCTCCTTATCACGAGATAGGGTTGGAGGACGAGCAGTAGGCGAAGCAGGATCTGCAGCTTTCTTTCTCTTAGCAGCCGAGGCCCCGGCCTCAGAATCAGATCTCCGCGGCTTGGACTTGGAAGGTCCAGAATCTCTGCCAACGGAGACGACCCTCTCGGTCACCAAGGGGGAGCGCCCTAACAATGTAAGAAAAACAAGATAAGGAAAACACAAGCTATACCATAAAGAAGCAAATAGGAGGAAGCATACCAGAGGCCCCAGCCTTCTTCCCATGCAGGGGGGATTTCTTCAGAGTGGAACTAGAAGGAGCCTTCCTCTTGCTCAGATCAACAGGGGCTCCCTGTACGTTATAGGTTTTTCCATGAAACCAACCTACAAAGGAAGAGCAGAAGGTAAATAAAGATGGGAAGACTAAGTGACATACCGAACCCCCGGAGTCAGGAGTCAAACTGATCCCGGCCTCATAAAGATCCGTCTCAGTCACTAAGGACACGGGGCAGTATGACCGAGTCTTGTTGCTCTCGTGAATGATCTTCATAGTCTCTAAATCAACTGAAGAGAACTCCCCGAAAGCAGGCCAACCATCGGACCGATCCTCATTCAAGACCGACCAAGTGACGTATCGATCCGTAATGAAGAAGTAATGCTTAGCCCAGTGACTGGCTGAGTTGTCACTCCGGGCCACGAAGCGGAGAGAGGTATCCCACTCGACCCCACTCAACCCGAAATCAGCAAATCGGGGATCCTTGAAGGTCGGATGGCGAGTTACGAAACTCGCAAACCCCACCTTCGTCTGGTATTGGAACCGGTAGAAACATCGGAATAGCACGAGGGAGTACTTCCAGGAGTACCAATGGCACAGCACCCGGAAGCCTATCCAGACACGAAGGGCACTGGGGGCAAGGTTCACAGGAGAAATCCTGAAGAACCTGCTCAACTCTATAAGCTCGTCACAGTAAGGCAACCTCAGCCCGAATCGGATCTGGGAGGGGTACACGGCGACCTTCCCTATAGGAGGCTCCGTCACCGTCTCACGAGTATTCCCCAAGGAGGGGAGAAAAGGATACAGAGGCTCATCTAGGGGACAGATATCTCCTAGGGTAACATGTTCATTGTAATCGGACCTAGTGAGATGGTTCTCCGACAGGGTAGCAAGACCTAAGGCAAAGGTAGCAGGAAATCCCAAAGTACGAATCAAATTTCGACTAACACCCCAACGAAGGTCACGACACTAAGCTAGCAATAGGAAAGGAAGTAATGCGACCAAAAAGGAAGAGAAAAGGAACTCACTCATCCTTCGGAGGATGCGACGCCTCTGTAGAGTCTGTGTGCGCGGACACCACCAGGAATACAGTACCTGCCACGGCACGACAAATATCAAGACAAGGAAAATTTCCGAGGAACCGGAAATACTCCGACACCCGACCAACGACAACAACCAAAGATCCGAAGATAACCAACAAAGATAGCCAACGTGAACCAAAGACACCACGACAACCGAATCGAATAATTTTATCCGAACCTAAAGTCGGGTTTTGGGCAAAATTACCGTTACGCCCTCCAACGAAGATCAACACACCAACGGTGGTACAATATCAAATTCAAGACCGGGATAGTTCAATCGGACAAGAAACTATCTCCGGACAACCGGCAATTTTTTTTCCCAAATCTACAACTATCAACGACTATCCACGGCAATCCTACTTTCAATCAAATTTCGGCAATCAAGCATCGGCAATCAAATATCAACGATTCAAAAATCAACGTTTTGTGCGGTAACGGAAATGAAAAGAATGGACCTTCGGAAAACCCGACCTGATGTGATAAACGGGTCCGGAATTCGAATTTCGAAGTCGGTCGGAATCAGCCCCTCGCCGGAGCTCCAATTCCGTCGTCGCCGGAGTCGTTCCCAGCCGTCTCTCCGTCGTCGGAATCCGTCCCAGACCACGCCGGAGCTGCCTGGTCCCGCTATCGACAATCCTGGCCGGACTTAACGCTGCCGCCGCCGGAGACGAGCTCGCCGTCGAAATCTCCGGACGCCGCTGCTCGTCTGGTCGCCGTTCCCCACCGGCCAAGATCCTGCCGCGTCGCCGTCCGTCAGCCGCTGGAGGTCTTGCCGCCGTCTCGAGCCGCCAATCCACTAGCCGGCTCCGTCCCGTGCTGGTGGTCTCCTCCCGCCGGAGCTGCTGGCCGGAATTTCGTGTCTCTCGCCGGAATTCTGGCCGGCCCTAACCTTGGGGGTGCTCTCAAACTTTTCTTGCTCTCCAAGGGTGAGTGAAGAGGGAAGATGGTGGCTATGGTGATTCACTAAGGTATTTTTCTAACTCTCCTCTATATTGAAAGGATGATAGGGTTTTTTAAAGGGTTTTAATCACCACCCTCCATCTATCTTTAAATGAGATCTAAGGGCCAAGGAAAAACCATCATTTTTATCCCTTTCAACTATGGCTAAGTATATCTCCATACTTAGAAAAACTATCAAGTTAGTTTTATTTTTGAGCATTCCATACTTAGGAAAATTTTTGGCCAAAATTAAATTTTTCCTCACTTAGATAGAATCCCGGCACGAAATTGAAGCGTAAGTTATTTAGTTGCATTCGTATCACACCCCTGTGCAAGTGTGTATTTTTTGAGTATGCACCTGTAGCAAAGATAAGTTTATTACTCCTACCTCAGACGGACGCGTGCCTAGGCACACGTCCGTACTACTCTGACGTTTACAATTCCTCTATCTCATAAGGCAGGGGCAGAGTCAGAGGCACGCATCTATGGGTAAGCGAGCATTCAGACAAGAAGGTAAAATCCCGGTTTCAAATTGCGCGTGTCATACCATCCTAAAATAGACTCAATCAAGGGTTAGGCCATTGGTTGACTCGGGGGCATGTGATGGATATACGCCCAATTTGAACCCTTTGACTTCCAAACCGTTGTATTTTTATCGTCCCATTTATGATTGTAAATCGAAACTTCAACCCGGACACTTCGCGAGAACATCAACGGCTCGGACGAGGCCGAAGCGCTCGTCCGGCCAAGGCAAACTCACCTAGGTGAGGTTGGGTGGCCACACCCGACCTCCCCTAGGGGAGATCGGGTCAGCCAACCCGATCTCCCCTAGGGGAGATCGGGTGGACCAACCTGATCTCTCCTAGGAGAGATCGGGTCGGCCAACCCGATCTCTCCTAGGAGGGATGGGGTTGGCCAACCCCATCCTCCCTAGGAGGGGTTGGGTGCCCTCACCCAACCCCTACCCTTAGGGGTCAGATTTCTCCTCCCCCCAAGGGCCCCGGCACCATTTTCGGACTCCCACACTCGGTCCACTCCGCCTACCTTCTCCGAATCCTAAGGTCTTAATTATGTGCTTAAAGGTTAATTAATTGTGTTTAAAGGTTAACGATGTCATTAAGCCACCTTAATGACACCGTTGCCTATAAATACCCCACCTTCACAACTCATTTGAACATCTTGGCCATTTGGATAATTTAGCTCTGACATCTCTCTAGCTTTATCTCTCTAGAAGTATCGTTCTGACTTAGGCATCGGAGAGGGTTCACCAGGCACCACCCCCCCCCCCCCCTCCGTGTCTGGTACTGCCCCTTCTGCAGGGTAGAAGGAGAGAAGAAGCAAAGGAAGGAAGGAAGGAAAGAAGGACATAGGCTAAGACAGGGCAACTCAGGAAGACCGGATCACACACATCCCCAGTGAGGAGCGAGATCGAAGCCGACAACCCGTTGACCTAGATTTCATAACCTAACATGAACAACATTTATATATATTGTACCGCGCTATATCCTAGGTCAACTGATAATTCTCCATTTTCCTAGTTTCCACATAGGAACACTTCTCCAAGGCATCCGTACAAGTATTCACAACCTTCAACTAATATTCGGTTGGTGGCCACCTAGTGAATACAAGAATCGGTGAATTACAGGTGAACTTGACTATCCCCATCTCTCATACCCTTAGTCAAACCCAACCGGTTTCCAAAGACGTGGTCACTGGGCCTTTTTGTTCAGCACTACGCTCATACGCCGGGAAGCGAGCATTGAGCCTGACCTTAGGTACGAGTTCTAAGTCCATGAGGATACTTCGAGTCTCTCTTCATAAGGCTCCCGGGACCAATCACACGCTCGAGGTGAAGAAGTTTGCGCCAGCCAGAATCACGAGGATTCCTTCCTAGCACAACCGAGCGGTGACCCCGTGGTCGAACATGGAACGCGTAGTATGAAGCTCGCTCTGATAGCATACCTGAACCTTTTGGGTCAACGGGAATGGGACATGTCAATCATGCTATCACAGATTTTCATCCGGCCTAGATTGTGGATTATGACGAACGAAGTTCATCACGGCGATCTGCAGAACGAGAATCACATCGAGTTACTTCGACTATAGATAATCATTCTGCTCAATCAGGTTTATCCTCCTGATTCTTAGCCAGCCTTGCATAGTGGAGGCCTCCCTCTACCGTAAGACGACCGTACCTGTGTGACTAGGTAAGGCCCACATTCGACATAGTTTTGGCAGATGATTGCGTCCTCCTTCGACTCAGTTTATAGACCGTAAATTTGATGTAATAAAAAATTATGACGTTGATTGATCATAAACTCAGTTTGCAATTCTTTCGTTTACAAAATGTAACTTTCTAATATCAAAATGTTATCACAGATACATGCCATTTCTAAACCCTACGCAATCAAAGCAGTTTTACATGCTTTTCGAATATCTCCCTGCGTGGTGGCTCATTTAATGGGTCCGCAATCATATTATCAGTGGACAAATATTCCATAGTGAATATATTGTCTTCTACCATTGATTTAGCATAGAAATATTTCACATCAATGTGTTTGGTCCTACTATGGTACTTCGGATTCTTAACTACCGCAATAGCTGCCTGACTGTCGGAGAACACCTTTACAGTTTTACTTCCGACGTCACCACCAAGCAACACAGTAAGAAGCCTTTTCAGCCAGACTGCTTCCTGTGCATTCTTAGAGAGAGCAACGAATTCCGATTCCATTGTTGACAGCGTGGCACGGGTTTGCTTCTTGCTTGTCCATGAAATGGAGGCATTAGCAAGGAGAAATACTCCTCCTGTGGTGGACTTACGATCATCCGGATCTCCACCATGGTCGGCGTCACTGTAACCGGTCAATTCTAACTTCCCGCCCTCATAGCACAGAGCATAGTCGGCAATACCTTTTAGATAACGAATTATTTGTTTTACAGCCTTTAAATGTTGATAGCCAGGATCTGATTGGAAACGTGCTATTAGGCCCACATCATAACAGATATCCGAACGGGTGCATTTCATGGTGTACATCAAACTACCAACCATGCTTAAATATTCTGAACCCTTAATCTGTTCACGCTCCAACAGGTTCTTGGGGCCGTCACGTTTAGACAGTAAGCACCCAAATACCACCGGCGTATCCACGAGTTTGGCATCTTGTAATCTGAACCTTTTCAACAACTTGTTGATATAGGCTTCCTGAGATAGACACAATTTCCGGGTAGCTCGATCTCTAGCAACTTTAATGCCCAAGATATACGTGGCCTCTCCCATGTCTTTCATCTTAAATACAGATACTAACCAAGACTTTGACTTGTTCATGAAACTCATGTCGTTTGCAGCAATGAGTATGTCGTCCACGTATAAGGTTAAGATGACATACTTAGACCCAGAGGTCTTATAATACACGCACGGATCCTCATGAAGATTCACGAACCCGTTTCCTACGATTTCCTCGTGGAATCTGCGGTACCATTGCCGAGACGACTGTTTAAGACCGTAGATGGACATTTGGAGTTTACAAACTTTACGTTCGTTACCAGGAGTAATGAAAACCTCCGGTTGCTCCATGTAGATCTCTTCCTCCAGGTTTCCGTGGAGGAATGCGGTCTTAACATCCATTTGGTGCAGCTCGAGATCGAGACTTGCGACCAAGGCCAGAATGGCCCGTATTGTGGTTTAACGCACAGTTGATGAGTATGTTTCGTCAAAATCCACTTCGTGAAGTTGGGTATATCCTTTCGCAGCAAGTCGAGCTTTGTATCGCTCGACCTTTCCATCAACGGTGAATTTCAATTTGAGAACCCACTTGGCTCCTATGGCCTTGCGTCCATCATGTAAATCAACTAAAGACCATACATAATTGGCTTTCATTGACGAGATCTCCTCCTCCATTGCATTCCTCCATTCCTTTGCCTGAGGTCCTTCTAACGCTTCTTGAACCGTTACAGGTTCGTCAACTGATGTTAGAGTGAAGATTTCTGCTCTTTCGATAGGATACTTCTTAGGAGAAGTTTTATGCATGTGACTATGTCTAGGCTGGTTGTTCCCATCTTGAATTTGAACATTACTCCTGTTGGGTTATGATTGATTAAACTCTTCATTAAGCACAATAGTCGAGTACGTTCAAAGAGCAGGGAAAGAAGAGTCGTTGACCTTTCTGACTCGTCTTAACGAGATAGGAATGGAAGGTCGACGACAACTTATGAAAAAGTCGACTTCCAAAGTACTACTGCCCGCCACTAGGAGAAACCTTCCTTCGAAGGTAAAGACAGGTGGCGACCTGCTTGTCATTATCATCAGAAGAAACCTCCCTTCGAAGGTAAAGACAGGTGGCGACCTGCTTATCATTATCATCAGAAGAAACCTTCCTTCGGAGGTAAAGACAGGTGGCGACCTGCTTGTCACTATCATCAGAGGAAACCTTCCTCCGGAAGTAAACACAGGTGGCAACCTGCTTCAACCGTCATCAAAGGAAACCTTCCTCTAGAAGTAAAGACAAGTGGTGACCTGCTTGTCACCTGCTTGACCGACTCTGAAGAGAAACCCCCAAGGAGGGTAACCGCCATATAAAGTCGGTAACTTATCCCTATAAATAGGGACTATTTCTATTTACTTCATTACATTCAGTCAGTTCTAAATACGTTCTTATATTATTACTCTCAAATCCATTACTGACTTAAGCTTCGGAGTGGAATCAGGGGCCATCCCCACCCCTTTTTCAGGTTCTCACCCCACATAACCTCTTAGAGGAAAACTTAGTGTTCGGGAGAGCTAAGTCCGAGGCAATACTTGGAAGTCCATTCCCCGAAGTTCAAGGCCATGTCATTTTGATCCCAACATTTGGCGCCGTCTGTGGGAACTCCGTTCAAAAAGTCGTGACCTCGAGGGAAGCAACAAGATGTCCAACCTCCCGGTGGAAGGAAATAATCCCCAGTGGATCCTACCACCTCGAGGCCAATCACCAGAGAAGATCCGTCCATTCCACAAGCTAATGGCGGAGGTAATGATGGAAATCTCAGTCATTCCAAGTCATTAACAAATCCAGAAGAAGTAAGGACAGTCACCCCCGGCTGTCCCCCAAGAAGTATTGGCGGCCTTCATAACCTTTTGGAATCAAGCCCAGGCGGGCACCATCCCCGAAAAGGCACCCGCTCAAGAAACTTCCCAAAAGGAGGAGGTGGCGTCCAGCGTAAAAATCCAGGAGAAAGAACCCCTAGAGAAAGAAATTCCTAAGACTCCTGAAGGAGAAATGGCGAGCAAAGAACCTGTCCTATTCACTATGGGACAGGTGGAAGAGTTGTTAGAGAAAAAGAGAAGCGGGACGAACGATTTGCTGATTGTTCGCGATCATACCTCCTATCCTTTCTCTAAAAGGTTGTTCAACACTCGAGTTCCTCCGCAAGTCTTTGCGAGGAACATTGACGACTACACAAGCGAAGGAGATCCTGTTCGCCACATCAACGCCCAGAACTCTTCCCTCCTGGGAAGAGGGGCAACTCCTGATCACTATGCAGCCCTCTTCCCAACTACGTTGAAAGAAGAGGCGTCCACTTGGTTCTATGGCCTCCCCGACAACTCGATCGATTCATGGGAGGAACTGAAGGCTAAATTCATCTAAGGCCATATAGGCCAAAGACAGCGCCTGAAGAGTATGAATTTCCTAGATAAAATTGAACAAGGTTCTGATGAAACTTTGGCCAATTATTACACTAGGTTCTATAAGATACTCCAACAGTTAAATGTAGACGCCACGGATGTCGAGTTGATCAGGACCTTCTGGAGAGGTCTTAGGACACAGAGCCAAGCTCTGAAGGACAACATGGTGATGAAGCCGGTGAGAAAGATCGACGCCCTCGCCACGAAGGTGAAGAAGTACATAGATCTGGAAAGATCACACGAGAGGTCGCCTCGAGAAATCAAACGCCCAGTCGTGCCAACAAAAACCGAAGAAGGCTCCGCTTCTCGACCACCTAGGAGGGAAGAAAGACGAGAGGGAAACTTCCAACCCGGAAACCGTCCCGGAATGAGAAATCCTAACCCCTATCCAGGAAAGTTTACTCCTCCCACACACAATATATCAGTTGTGCTCCAGGAGATGGAAAAACTTAAGCTAGATGATCCTCCCCTGGTTAAAAAGGGACCGATGGGATCTCAGATGAACGATTATTGTCGATATCATCGAGTTCAGGGACACGACACTAACAAATATGTCTCCTTGAAACATGACATCGAGGATTTAATCCGAAGGGGCAAATTACTCAAGTTCATCGACAAACCTTCCAAGGCTCTAAAACGGAGTCGAAGCCCCAGAAGAAATTCTCGATCTACCCCTTATGACAACCCACCCCAAAGAGGGACAATCAACATCATTGCTGGAGGATTCGCCTCAGGAGGGGAAAACAGCACTGCTCGAGAAGTTTATGCCACCCAGATCTCACAAGGCAGAGATAAAGGGAAGGCGCCAGAAGAAGTCGACCCAGTAGTTATAAGTTTCACCACCGACGACCTTATAATGGTCACCCAACCGCATGACGACGCTTTGGTCATCACTGCTACTTTGGCAGATTACGAGGTCAAGAGAATTCTAATCGACAGTGGAAGCTCGACCGATATACTTTTTTACGAAGCTTTCCAGAGTCTGGGATTAACACAGAAGGATCTCCTGAAGGTCGACTTTCCTCTCATAAGATTTGCCGGAAGGACCACCTATCCAATGGGCGCTATCAAACTCCCAATGGTTCTCGGAAAAGATAAGACGACTCTAACCATAGATGTGCTCTTCGTAGTCGTCGACCCCGCCTCAGCATACAATGCCATTATTGGAAGAACGACTCTTAATCCTCACCGGATAATCCCCTCAACAGCTCATCAAGTAATGAAATTCCCGACACCGCACGGGATAGGGGAAGTGAGAGGCGATCAAACTGCATCTCGACGATGTTACGTCAGTTCGATGAGACGCCGGAACCAGAGAGAAGTCATAGAAACGGTGCCCTATTAAGAAAATAATTTTGCTTATTTTTAAGGCTAATGTTTGTTCTATGATGCTTTTTCTTTTTAAGATTCAGGACGGACAAGTGAATACAAGCCTTTTTTAAAAAAAAGCCCTCCCTTTTTCAAGATATCCGAGCTTTTCTTTCTAGGCGACCAACACTCAAGAAAAAACTGACTAGCAACAATCTGATATCATCCAAATCACTCAGATTAGTCGATGCGGCGTCGAAAATTTACGAAGAACTCAAGAGTCGATCATCAAAACATCTGATATCCACTAAATCACTCAAACGTATCGACTACTTGCAGTGTAGAAGAACTCAAGAGTCGATCATTAAAATGTCTAATATCCACTAAATCACTTAGACAGATCGACTACTTGCAGTGCAGAAGAACTCAAGAGTCGATCATCAAAACATCTGATATTAGTCAAATCACTCAGATGGATCGACTACTTGCAGTGCAGAAGAACTCAAGAGTCGATCATCAAAACGTCTGATATCCACTAAATCACTCAGACGGATCGACTACTTGCAGTGCAGAAGAACTCAAGAGTCGATCATCAAAATATCTGATATCAGTGAAATCACTCAGATGGATCGACTACTTGCAATGCAGAAGAACTCAAGAGTCGATCATCAAAACGTTTGATATCCACTAAATCACTCAGACGGATCGACTACTTGCAATGCAGAAGAACTCAAGAGTCGATCATCAAAACATCTGATATCAGTCAAATTACTCAGATGGATATACTACTTGCAGTGCAGAAGAACTCAAGAGTCGATCATCAAAACGTCTGATATTCACTAAATCACTCAGACGGATCGACTACTTGCAGTGCAGAAGAACTCAAGAGTCGATCATCAAAACATCTGATATCAGTCAAATCACTCAGATGGATCGACTACTTGCAGTGCCGAAGAACTCAAGAGTCGATCATCAAAACGTTTGATATCCACTAAATCACTCAGACGGATCGACTACTTGCAGTGCAGAAGAACTTAAGAGTCGATCATCAAAACATCAGATATCAGTCAAATCACTCAGATGGATCGACTACTTGCAGTGCAGAAGAACTCAAGAGTCGATCATCAAAACGTCTGATATCCACTAAATCACTCAGATGGATCGACTACTTGCAGTGCAGAAGAACTCAAGAGTCGATCATCAAAACGTCTAATATCCTCTAAATCACTCAGTCGGATCGACTACTTGCAGTGCAGAAGAACTCAAGAGTCGATCATCAAAACATCTGATATTAGTCAAATCACTCAGATGGATCGACTACTTGCAGTGCAGAAGAACTCAAGAGTCGATCATCAAAACGTCTGATATCCACTAAATCACTCAGACGGATCGACTACTTGCAGTGCAGAAGAACTCAAGAGTCGATCATCAAAACATCTGATATCCACTAAATCACTCAGACGGATCGACTACTTGCAGTGCAGAAGAAATCAAGAGTCGATCATCAAAACATCTGATATCAGTCAAATCACTCAGATGGATCGATTACTTGCAGTACAGAAGAACTCGAGGATCGCTAACGGCCTGATATCCACTAAATCACTCAGACGGATCGATTACTTGAAGTTCTTAAAGACTAATCTTCCCAAAGTCATGAATCGACCATCCAAAATCTGATATCAGCCAAATTACTCAGAAAGGTCGACACTCGGAAGACAGGTTAGATACTTGGGAAATTTTACCCTTCTTAAAGTTCGATTGTGTTCGATATCTATTCTAAAAACCGAGCATGTTCAATGAGCAACAATCTTTGGTATGTTTATTGGGAATGATTATAATTTCTAAAAAAGATCTAATAGTACTTTTTAAGTTTGACGGAAAGGGCAAAAGGGTAATAAAGGAACGAATGAGCAACGATCGTCAAAGATGGATAAAACCTCCCTTCTTTCATTAAACAAACAAAAGTTTACATTAAGTCGGGAAGGAAATTAAAACATCTATACAAGCTTCCTCCTCCTCTCCCTAGCCCTAGCCTCCTCCACCAAATACCCTCGAAGAGCCTCCACCTTCGAGAAGTCGAAATTAGGGTCCATAGCCCTAATATCCTTCACCATTGAGGCAAAGGTCGAGAGAAGCATCTGCCCGCAAGTCATGGCAGCATCATTCTGGTACGCCTCACTAGCTTTATAGCTAGCAATGACCTCAGAATCAAATCTCTTGTGCTTCTCCACCTCCGCCTTCAGCATGGCGATCTCCTCTTGACAAGAAACCACCTTGGTTCGAAAAATCTTCAGAAAAGCAGCCGAATCCCGATAAGCCTCGCTGAAAACCACCGAAAGAGTCATAAAAACCCTCAAGGCATCTCCGCAAGAGGAGAGCTCTTCAATCTTACTCGTCAAGGTGGTAGTCAGGCGAGTGAGCTCCTCTTCAAAACAAGCAACCTCTCTTCGAAGATGTTGCCCCACCTCCACCTCTAACTCTATAGAGGCAAGTTTCCCCCTCAGGAGAGAAACTTCCTCATTCAAGTCGAGGATCAATTGACCAACCTGCAGGAGGTCGCCGGTGGCCTGAAAAAGAACAAACGTGTTCAGTATGAAATTATACCAAAAAGATAACAGCAGGAAAAAACGTCGAAAACCCTTACCTTGGCTTGCCGATGCAGGAGTTGTCGAGTAACCTCCTCCGCATAATCAATTGGCAAGTGGGGGCGATCTTGGGGGGGACGGGGGGGGGGGGGGGGGGACCGATGCGTTTACCAGGTGGTGGAGAGCCAACTCTTTATTGGCAATGGAGTGGCCCTCCTTCAGTTGGTACCCCTTCAAAGAGGCGAGTGGATCCCAGTCGACATCCCCCCTTAAAGAGGCGGGGGCAGAATGGAGCATCCTCCAAGCAAAAGAAGGACCCTCAAACCTCAAGCCTGTCATGACTTGCGAAGAAGAAGGCTCCATAGGAGCCTTACTACTTGGATCATCTCCTGCAAAATAAAAATGTTAAAGAGATTTTATAAGCCTTAAGAAAAGATCGACGAAGAATGAGGTTCTATACCTTTGGAGGAAGAAGAGCCAGTAAGAATATGACTGTAGGAACAGTCTCCTGAAATTCGGAAATGGGGGTGGCGACGGTGACCCTCGCCTTCTTGGAAGATTTGGCATTTCCCCTCTTGGCAGGCCTCTTAATCCTTCCTTGAGGGGTCCTTTCTTCCTCTGCAGCTTCAGTTGCCTCCCATGCCTCAACAGAGTCTACAACGGTATCAAGAGAAGACCCCTCCAAAACAGGCTGAGCCTCCTGGAAGTCAATGGGTTCAGGGGCGATCTCCGCAGCCGCTGCTACCGGATCCTCGACAAGAGGCACTCCTGTCGCCGCCTGAGCGTCAAAAAGATGCTTAAAAAGACCTACAGAAAGCAGAAAGAAGATTCAAAAGGCGACTATGAAATGAAAGAAGAAATTACCCAATTTAGAGGAGGATCCTTAAGTCGTAGACGGATCGAGGCACTGATGAGGGCCTCCTCTGTGGTGTTAACCACAGACTTCCAGGGAATAAAGTCGGGAGAGGTAACTATAGCGTGAATTTCGCCAAAAGTGATAAGCTCCTCCAGAGTCAACCCCCGCAAAGTCGGGGCAGAATCAGGACCAAGTGAGGGAATTAAAGGCCAAGAGACGCCTTCTCAATAGAAAAAGTAGTAATTCTTCCAGTTGGCATTATAAGATCTAAGATCGGTCACCAACTCTGTGGCCGACTCCCAAGAATACTCGCCTTACCATAACTCTTCCCTCCTGGGAAGAGGGGCAACTCCGGATCATTATGCAGCCCTCTTCCCGACTACATTGAAAGAAGAGGCGCCCACTTGGTTCTATGGCCTCCCCGACAACTCGATCGATTCATGGGAGGAACATAAGGCTAAGTTCATCGAATGCCATATAGGCCAAATACAACGCCTAAAGAGTATGAATTTCCTAGATAAAATTGAACAAGGTTCTGATGAAACCTTGGCCAATTATTACACTAGGTTCCATAAGATACTCCAACAGTTAAATGAAGACGCCACGGATGGCGAGTTGATCAGGACCTTCTGGAGAGGTCTTAGGACGCAGAGCCAAGCTCTGAAGGACAACATGGTAATGAAGTCGGTGAGAAAGATCGATGCCCTCACCATGAAGGTGAAGACGTACATAGATCTGGAAAGATCACACGAGAAGTCGCCTCGAGAAATCAAGCGCCAAGTCGTACCAATAAAAACCGAAGAAGGCTCCGCTTCTCGACCACTAAGAAGGAAGAAAGACGAGAGGGAAACTTCCGATCTGGAAACCGTCCGGGAATAAGAAATCCTAACTCTTATCCAGGAAAGTTCACTCCTCTTACACACAATGTGGCGGTGGTACTCCAGGAAATGGAAAAGCTTCGCCTTAGCCACCCACCACCCATAAAGAAGAACCTGATGGGCCACTTAATGAGCGCATATTGTCGTTACCATCAAACACGGGGGCACGATACAAAAGAGTGCATCATCCTAAAGCAAGATATAGAAGCCCTTATACAAAGGGGCAAACTGTTGAAATTTGTCGAGAAGGCCTCCAATACTCCAAAAAAGCGGGGTCGAAGCCCAAGGTAAGATTCTCGATCCCCTCCACCCGACCATCCCGCTCCAAGAGGAACGATAAATTTCATTGCCGGAGGATTCACTGCAAGAGGAGGAATAAATTCGGCTCGGGAAGTGTACGCTGCACAAATATCCACAGCGGCAGTAATGGGGAAGAGACCTCGGGAACCCGACCTCGAGACCATTAGTTTTACGATCAACGATCTTGCAAAAGTAGATCAACCACATGAAGATGCTCTGGTGGTCACTCTACTGATCGCCACTTATAAAGTCCAAAGGATCCT
Organism: Clarkia xantiana subsp. parviflora; assembly: GCA_036873135.1. Classification (NCBI taxonomy): domain Eukaryota; kingdom Viridiplantae; phylum Streptophyta; class Magnoliopsida; order Myrtales; family Onagraceae; genus Clarkia; species Clarkia xantiana. The sequence continues at coordinate 15,418,384 of JAPTYO010000012.1, forward strand.
CATCGATAGTGGAAGCTCGACGGATATCCTCTTTTACCAAGCATTCTTACAACTAGGTTTCTCCAAAAAAGATCTGAAGAAAGTCGATTTTCCTTTAACAGGCTTCGCAGGAGAAACTTTTTATCCTTTGGGTGCCATTCGACTAACCACCGTCTTGGGAGGAGACAATACCTTACAAGTGGATATACTTTTCGTAGTGGTTGATGCAGTTTAATCCTACAACGCCATCATTGGGAGAACTACTCTCAATCCTTACCGCATCATCCCTTCAACGACGCATCAAGTAATGAAATTCTCGACGCCTCGGGGAATCGGTGAAGTTCGAGGAGATCAGGCCATAGCGCGATACTGCTATCATACGACGACACAACGATCAGAGAAGTCACAGTAACTTTTGTGATAGATACCTATTTTTGTTATAACTAATGTCAAACTTTCCTTTTTGATGTAATATTCAGGAAATGATGAATGAAATGGTCCCCCGAGATCTATTTTCTTTATAAAGAAATCATTTCAATTTTATCATCCTCGACTTGCGCCCTCCAAATTGATTGTCGACCATAATGTGCCCAAAATGGCGACTAAAGCCTAGGTGCGTCGACAATTCGATCGAAGACCTCCAAATCGGTTGTCGACCATTATATGCCCAAAATGGCAACTAAAGCCTAGGTGAGGCGACAATTCGATCGAAGACCTCCAAATCGGTTGTCGACCATTATGTGCCCAAAAAGGCGACTAAAGCCTAGGTGCGACGACAATTCGATCGAAGACCTCCAAATCGGTTGTCGACCATTATGTGCCCAAAATGGCGACTAAAGCCTAGGTGTGGCGACAATTCGATCGAAGACCTCCAAATCGGTTGTCGACCATTATGTGCCCAAAATGGCGACTAAAGCCTAGGTGCGACGACAATTCGATCGAAGACCTCCAAATCGGTTGTCGACCATTATGTGCCCAAAATGGCGACTAAAGCCTAGGTGCGGCGACAATTCGATCGAAGACCTCCGAATCGGTTGTCGACCATTATGTGCCCAAAATGAAAACTAAAGCCTAGGTGCGGCGACAATTCGATCGAAGACCTCCAAATCGGTTGTCGACCATTATGTGCCCAAAATGGCGACTAAAGCCTAGGTGCGGCGACAATTCGATCGAAGACCTCCAAATCGGTTGTCGACCATTATGTGCCCAAAATGACGATCAAAGCTTAGGAACGGCGACAACTCGATCAAAATCACGTCTCAACAGATGATACCATCCCCCGACAGCGAAGGTCGAGGTATGTCCTATGTTTATCAAAAGGGATATAATTATTAACGATTCTTAAATCGATAAATTCTAGCAAAGAACGACAGAAGCTAGAAATCCTTTATTAAAGAAATTTATTACAAAAAAAGTCACCCTCAAAAGAAGAACATTCTAGATGAGTAAAAACTCTCATAAAGTTTTCTTCCCCTTAGAGGACGAGGTTACAAAATCATAACTTTCTTTAGTGACTTCTAAGTATTGCTGAAGAAGAGGGACTCGAGAAAAAGGAAAGTCAGGTTGATATGCTCCTAAGTTAGCAACCATCTCCTTTAAAGAAGGGAAGAGCAAGTCCGAAGCCGCCACAGCAATATGAGAGGTAAAAGCAGAACTCGCCTTATATTGCTCCACGACTATAGCTTCATATTTCTTCAAGGCCGACACTTCCTTTAGCAACACGTCGACTTTCGCCCCCAATACCGTATTCTCGACTCGAAGGTTATCCTTCTCCTTTTTCTTTCTCTCCAATAAATAATGATGCTCCTTCATCAAAGCGATGGAACTCTGTAAGGATTCCTCGCACTTATGAAGATCACGCCGCAAAAGGGAAGAGGTCTCATATGCTAGTTTGAGGTCCTCTTTCAACTTAGCATTCTCCTCTCGGAGGCTTTGAACTTCAGTCACAATTGCTGGGGGCACAGAAGTCTTATTTTTCTTAGACGCCTGTAACTCTTAGAGAAGATCGATTATCAAGCGAGAAAGCTGAAGGGAGTCTCGGGAGATCTATGAAAAAGAAACGGATGAACTATTTAATGAAGCAAATAAAGAGTAAACATGACGAGCTTATTAGAGGGTCGCCCTTACCTCATCTTGTTTTGAGAGAAAAAGGCGAGCAACCTTTTCCACATCCTCAGGATCCGTTCCCAGACGAAGACGATCTCGAGGGGGAACGGAAGCATTCAACAAGTGAAGTGCCAGATCGAAGCCAACGAATGAATGTCCCTCTTTGAGAGAATATCCCTGCAAAGATATGAGATGATCCCAATTCTTGTTTGGATCCACAACAGGATTCAACAACATATCCCAGTTGAAGGGAGGACCCTCGTAACTCGGAAAACCACCGGAAGACACCTAAGGAGGAGAAGATAACGAAGTTGGCTTATCAGCTTGAGGTGAAGATTTTGAAGTTGAGGAAGAAGAGGAACTTCCTCCTTGTCTCCTCCTTCGCCAAGAATCGCCGCCCCTGTCCCGACTCGAGCGGCGAGCAATACTTTTTTCCTTACCTTGGGAAGAGTATGGCGATGAAGGTTCAACAGGAAGATTGGCGTCAACATCAATAGGAATATCGAAAGAAGCCCCCCGATTAACTACCAGATCAGGGGCCGACGAGGTACTCGCCATAACTGAAGAGATTGGGACCTCCTCCTTAGCTCGAAGGTGGTTCCGGAGAATCATCTTTATAAAGTCTAGAAAGAATAATCTACGTTGATAAAAAGTCGTCGAAAAAAGGTATTCAATGAAAATAAAAATAAGAATCCCCTCAAAAGTACCTGAAGAAGGGGAATCAGCCATGGTCACCGGAGCTTACAGAAGACTTACAGAAGTTGACTCTAAGATGGAGTCAAAATTAGACACTAAAGAGGAGGAAGTGGTGGTATTTATACTAGAGCCTCTCCCCCAAAAGGAACTTCCCAAGGAAGCCTTCCCGAGGACAGCCATCCATTGGTGCCATCACTGACAACAAGACCGTTGCCCTGCACCTGTCAATAGACTAGCGAGGTGACTCTCCAACTCTCCAAGGAGCTCTCAACGGTCAGAATTACTGAGCCAAAGTCTTGTTCCTAACCTAAATTCTCTTCAACTTCTGTGAACCCAAGAGTTCTATCGGCTAACAGAGTATTCTCGCCAAGGGCCAGAGGTAATACTCGACTCAATACCTCCCCTTTATAAATAAAGTTGACGACTTAAGTCTCGGGGGCAAGTGTTGGGTTATGATTGATTAAACTCGTCATTAAGCACAAGAGTCGAGTACGTTCAAAGAGAAGGGAAAGAAGATTCGTCGACCTTTCTGACTCGTCTTAACGAGATACGAATGAAAGGTCGACGACAACTTATGAAAAAGTCGACTTCCAAAGTACGACTGCCCGCCACTAGGAGAAACCTTCCTTCGAAGGTAAAGACAGGTGGCGACCTGCTTGTCATTATCATCAGAAGACACCTTCCTTCGAAGGTAAAGACAGGTGGCGACCTGCTTATCATTATCATTAGAAGAAACCTTCATTCGAAGGTAAAGACAGGTGGCGACCTGCTGGTCACTATCATCAGAAGAAACCTTCCTCCGGAAGTAAACACAGGTGGCGACCTGCTTCAACCGTCATCAGAGGAAACCTTCCTCTAGAAGTAAAGATGAGGTGGCGACCTGCTTGTCACCTGCTTGACCGACTCTGAAGAGAAACCCCCCAAGGAGGGTAACCGCCATATAAAGTCGGTAACTTATCCCTATAAATAGGGACTATTTCTATTTACTTCATTATATTCAGTCAGTTCTAAATACGTTCTTATATTATTACTCTCAAATTCATTACTGACTTAAGCTTCGGAGTGGAATCAGGGGCCATCCCCACCCCTTTTTCAGGTTCTCGCCCCACATAACCTCTTAGAGGAAAACTTAGCGTTCGGGAGAGCTAAGTCCGAGGTGATACTTGGAAGTCCATTCCCCGAAGTTCAAGGCCACGTCATTTTGATCCCAACAATTATCCTCACAAATTATTTCATTCAATTGAGTAATAATAATAAAGAAAGAGTTTTAATCGGTTAATTCTAAGGGATACGCAATCGATGGATTTTAATGGCATGATCTAGTCCATAGATTTAGATGTAGGAGAAAATGTATGGTTGCTTGATTCTGCCATTTATAATGGCGTTTTTATTTTGGTTATGTACTTATTTCGGATCGATCCCGTTTTTAACCTAGTCGATTAATCTTGATAAGCAGAACTCTTTTCGAATCGAAAGGTAACTACTTTATCAATGAAACCAAAACATTGTAATCCAAAAACATAAATCAAACAAATAGAAAAACTAACCTGAACAATACTAGGGTCTCAAATCTCAAACTCGAAGCAATCATTAAGAAGTTTGATGGACTAGTTGTCTAAACTGAAATGTACCTAAAAGGTACTGATATCATGGTGAGTAAGGCACCTGATCATCGTGTAGACTTCCTTTTGCTGGGGTTTTCCAAGCATTTCAGCATACCGATGAATCTTTCATCGAATGCCTCAGGCTCCTTTGGGAAATTTCCTTCTTTATCATCTGTTTCGAATAGGTCTATCATCATCTTAATCGATTTGATCAAACGCGTTAGGCCTTTCTTGTTAACAACCCATGAAAGAGGAAACATTCTCATTACCTTCCGAGCCCGTGTCCATACGTCCGGCTCATCAGCGGGATCATGATAGGCTATTATGCCGTCATCACTGCATAGAATACTGAAGTATTCCACCATCAAGGCTCTAGCTTCAGCGGCCTTACCCTTACTGTAGCGAAGGTATATGGAACACCAAAGATGCAATGCGCTGAGTTGCGTAAACTCTTCTTCTACTTCATTTGACAGCCGCGAGAGGATCAACTCTCGCGCATTTCGATCATTCCTCAACCTTTTCTTGCTGTTGCTTTCATGTGGGTTTTTGTATTCGTCCAAGCTCAGCCTATCCGCCGTCGGATTGACCTGATCGTCAAGATCCACAGCGATCAGAAGATCCATAACATTATCTCTCCATGCATAGTAATCCATGCCGTCTAGATTGCATGGCTCATAGAAGTGTACCGGGTCAGCCATGAAAACTAACACATTGATGGTTATGTAAAATTAGGTAGACAATAACATTTTGAGAAAGAATTGCATACATAAGATATCTATTAAGATTGAATCCGACAATAACGATTCCTCAGTCATCTAAACCAACTGACCACCAGTAAACCAATGGAAGATGGCTGTGAAAGAGTTCACATTACCGCCGTTTTCAATCCAATAGATCAGTCTTTTAAAACGGGTTTAATCGCAAATTACCAGAACTGAAATTTTAAAACAAGCATACCCGATCCTGGCTTTCCCAAGGCACTTTGTATTTTGGAAAATATTCTATTGAACTCACTCATGCATATATAATTCTACTAACCATGTAAATTATCATACGCAAGTAACATTCATCAAACAAACCACACTCATGCTTACGCGTCATGCGTCTAATGTTCCGAGGAACCCATACTTGCATACATAATTCTACTTCCAAGTAAATTATCAAATGCGGCTACATCCTTAACATTCTAGCATACGTGTCAAACATGAATCATTCACATTCATCATACATATTAGGCGACTGGTTTTCGATTTTAAAATAATTTTAAACATTAGGGGCTGATTTGCAATTCATGCTTATATTCAATCACGCAACATTCTAGACATGAATCCTAGACATTACCAACCATCACAACATGTCTTTCCTAGTGCGCATTCCATATATTTAATCAGGGCTCCGCCCACAACATGCAGTATCCAGCTAGCTTGACTCAGTCACGACAACAATTCTAATCATGCATGAATATATATATTGAATAAACAATTTTAATTCAGCCCTCTAATTAATCCAGTCCAAAAAATATGTATCTCCGAGATTCATCCCATAATCGAAACAAGGCATAAAGGTTAGCAACCCTATGAGCACTGTGTAGTCCATTTATAGGTTCAAAAACATTTGGATTTTAAAACTTGACCTCCCTATTTTAATTGACTTTAATTCAGTTTTGAAAACACAGTTCGATTCAGTCAATTTTGGTTAGTTTTGATCTGGTTTGGTTCGGTCCAGAAAATCCGGTTCGGCCCGGTAAATCCAGTTCGGTTCGGTTTTTTTAGATTTTAAAATATGGTTCGGTTCGAACCGGTCCAATAAAATAGGGTTCGGTTCAACACACAAAACTGGTTCGGTTAGATCCACTTAATTACCTCGGTCCGACCCGACTAGGTCGAACCGATTGAGAAAACCTGGTTTCGGTTTTATTTCATCCCGGTTTGATATATTGGACCGGCCCAATAGTTTAAAATATTAAAAGTTGGGCCGAAATCTTTACTTGTGGCCCAAGTATGGTTTTCAAGCCCAAAAATATTTAACTTAGCCACCAAATAACATTTATTATATTAAATAATTTCCAAATATTAAATATATATATATATATATATATATATATATATATATATATATATATATATATATATATATATATCGGCCAAATTACTAACAAATATAGATTTATTGCCAAGATTCTATATATAAGATTAAATCAATCAAATATATATATATATGTAAAAATCGGCACACTATATAATATATATATTTATTTATTGTCAATATCTTAAATAGGGTAACAAATATACTGACAATATATTTTATCAATATTCTAGGCAATTAAATATATCAATATTATCTTTAACCCTATTAAATATATAGATATATTGATAGTGATATATATGTCTATATATTAATGTGAATCAATCATTATGTTCCCAATTATAGATATATTGTTACCTTAATTAAAAATTAAAATATGGTAAACAATATAATTTAAAATAGTGGCCAAAACTTACTAGCTTGGTGACTAGGGAAAAAAAATACCTAGTAAATTATTTAAAATTTTGGCACAAACACCATATTAGGAACAAGTTGTCAAATTTTAATAAGATCTACAATCCAATGTTTGATTTTGATAAATATTACACTTTTCTTGAAGATCATGAACATCAAATTAACCAAGAACATCATGAAAATTTCGGATTCACTAACCCCAAAAACTCGAAAATTTAAAATTTTCTTTTAAAAATTTCGGTTTTTAATTTTAAACTTCAAGAACACCAATTTATCAAAATCATGAACTCCTAACCTCGCTATGATACCACTGTTAGATTACGGGGAGTATCACTACGGATACTAAATCATGGTACATGCTAGTAATCGAAATTACGCAGCGGAAGATTCGCACATACCTCAAAGATGATCCGTAGTCCCTAGATCCTTCTGTATGGAATTCACGATCCTCCGGTCGGGACCCGTAGAAGTTCTTGTTAGAGAAATTCTACGCAGTACAAGCTCCACGACATAGCCTCTGATCGATTATTGGCACATGGACAGATCTCTGGAGTGTTTGCTTAGAAAGCAAATTGGCACACCTTGGGTGACTATAGGTTTGGCCGAAACTTGTGTAGGGTAGAGGGTTTTTCTCTCTAAAACACTCTAATGAGAGAATAGTGATTAACCCTTAAAATCCCCTAATACCATGTATTTATAGGAGGAGCAAAGTGGACATTTCGGCCGGGCATGCATAGGAAAGACCCATATTTGGGCTTCTCATGTCAATTGGGATTTGGGTCTATCCCAATTACCCTAATGTGACATTTACCTAATTTCCTTAGGCAAACTATACATATTATGGGCTACCAATTACGGTGCCCATCACCATATGCTTACATTTATATTGTTAACTTAATTAAAAATTAAAATATGGTAAACATTATTTTAATGTGTGTGCCGAAATTTATTTGCTTGGAGACCAAGAAATTAAAAATTTACCTTGAAAAATCATTAAAATTTTCGGCACTAACACCAAATTAGGAACAAGTGGTCAAATTTCAAGATCAAATTTTAATAAGATCTCCAATCCAATGTTTGATTTTGATAAATATTACACTTTTCTTGAAGATAATGAACATCAAATTAACTAAGAACATCAAGAAAATTTCGGTTTTACCATCAGCCTTAAAAATCGAAAATTTTTAAAATCATGAACTCTTAACACAGGCTCTGATACCACTGTTAGATTACGGGGAGTAATCATTACGGATACTAAATCATGGTACATGATAGTAATCGAAATTACGCAGCGGAAGATTCGCATATACCTCAAACGTGATCCTAGTCCCTAGATCCTTCTGCAGGGAGTTCACGATCCACCGGACGACAGCCGTAGAGGTTCTGGTTAAGGAAGCCATACGTGGTATAGTCTCCACAGCAAAGCCTCTGATCGATTCTTGGCATGAGGACAGATCTCTGGAGTGTTTGCTTAGAAAACAAATTGGCACACCTTGGGTGGGGGTTCGGCCGAAATACCTAGGTGTGGGGTGGAGGGTTTTTCTCTCTAAAACACTCTAATGAGGGAATAGTGATTAACCATAAAAATCCCTTAACACCATGTATTTATAGGAGGAGCAAAGTGGACAAAAGTCCACTTTTCCCACACCATTATTTCGGCCGGCCATGCATATGGGAGGCCCATAATTTGAGATTCTCATGTCAATTGGGATTTGAGTCTAGCCCAACTACCCTAATGTGACATTTACCTAATTTCCTTAAGCAAACTATACATATTATGGGCTACCAATTACGTTGCCCATCACCATATGCTTACATATATATATTGTTAACTCAATTAAAAAATATGGTAAACATTATTTTAATGTGTGTGCCGAAATTTATTTGCTTGGAGACCAATAAATTAAAAAAATATTCCTCGGAAAATCATTAAAATTTTGGCACAAACACCAAATTAGGAACAAGTGGTCAAATTTCAAGATCAAATTTTAATAAGATCTCCAATCCAATGTTTGATTTTGATAAATATTACACTTTTCTTGAAGATCATGAACATCAAATTAACTAAGAACATCATGAAAATTTCGGTTTTACCATCAACCTTAAAAATAAAAAAAAAATCAAAATCATGAACTCCTAACATAGGCTCTGATTCCACTGTTAGATTACGGGGAGTAATCACTACGGATACTAAATCATGGTACATGCTAGTAATCGAAATTACGCAGCGGAAGCTTCGCACATACCTCAAACGTGATCCGTAGTCCCTAGATCCTTATGCAGGGAGTTCACGATACACCGGACGACACCCGTAGAGGTTCTGGTTAAGGAAGCCCTACGTGGTATAGTATCCACAGCAAAGCCTCTGATCGATTCTTGGCACGGGGACAGATCTCTGGAGTGTTTGCTTAGAAAGCAAATTGGCACACCTTGGGTGAGGGTTCGGCAGAATTACCTGGGTGGAGGGTTTTTCTCTCTAAAACACTCTAATGAGAGAATAGTGATTAACCCTAAAAATCCCCTAACACCATTTATTTATAGGAGGAGCAAAGTGGACAAAAGTCCACTTTGCCCAATCCTAATATTCGGCCGTCCACTATGCATAGGGAGGCCCAATTTTGGGCCTCTCATGTCCATTGGGATTTGGGTCTGGCCCAATTATCCTAATGGGACATCTACCTAATTTCCTTAGGTAAACTATACATATTTTGGGCTACCAATTACGGCGCCCATCACCATATGCTTACATGTGTATGTATGTTAATTTTTATTTTAATTAGCAACTTTAATACATTGTCCATTTATTTTTTGTAATGCAATTTTTAAATTATTGTAATCATTAATTTAAAATTACGTGCTCATTTATATATTATATCGTAAATTTTGTTTAATTTTCTAAATACCAAAATAATCGTAATTTCTTTTTAAAAATTATAGTATGTAAATAACTGAACCCATTATCTTAACGATGTCGAGTTTCGAACTTCGGGATAAGAACTTATGTCGGTCAAAGTTGGAATCCAAAAATTTGATCTAAAATTGACCAACTTTGACGAATTCGCAAAAATGTAAAATTTCGTTAAAAATCAATTACATTTTCAAGATTTTGTATATATATATTTTTTTTTCTAAATATGAATATTTTAATATATATATATATATATATATATATATCTCTATCTCTATCTCTACTATTATAAAAGTTGCTGGTGTCCTCACACCCAAAAGTCACCATATCACCACTAAAGAAGATAACGTTTCGAACCACCATCAAAGGAGACGAGTATGTGCCTTTCTGTGTGGTCTCACAAGGATATAACGTTTCCAATCTACATGATTTTTAGCTTCAACAAACCAATTCCTCCACATCTATTTCCCGTTTGCTACTGGTCTCCCTCTCCACCAAATCACTGATTGGTTGGGTACTATTTTCTTTTTCAAATCAAACAAACAAGATGCATCAGTTCGACGAGTTTGCTGCTACTGGTCTCCACCAAACCACTGATTGGTTGGTTATTATTCTCTGTTTCAAATCAAACAAGCAAGATGCATTAGTTCGATCAGTTTGCAGTTCAAAAACAGATGCCCAGGTACCTATTTATCCTACTTGATGCCTCACTCGCTACCCGTTAGATCAAACTACTTCTATAAAGACGATTTTGTATGCATTGAAGTTGACCCCCTTTCAAAGTGAGATGCTGCTTTAATTGATTCATTCATGTTCGATTTCAAGTTTAATTACTTATCTAATTTCATCTCGACGTGCTTCTCAATGCACACAAGGTGTTCGTTGAATCGTTCAAATACCCTTCCTAAATGTGATGTTGCTTTAGGTGATCTATTCATACTAATTTTTTACTTAAATTAGTTCTGTAATCTTGTAATCCATCCTTATTTGTAATTCATTAGATTACCATTCAGTTCAACACTTACTCTCTTCCAAATGTATCCATTTTTCAAACAAAAATGGATTCTTTGAGATTATGCCTAAAATATGACACTGTATAGTATATAATTTGACTAAGTTTAAAGAGTAGGTAGGCGTTTAACAATGGACGATGTTGTAGCATTCTCTATAATCAGTTATAGATGTCCGAGAATTGTCATGGTTTTAATTTGTGTTTTAAAGGAATTGTCGAATAAGCTATGAATATCAAAACTATATATATCTACAAGCATTTTGCAGCACTTTACTATGAAATCAATTTTGCAAATTTTGTCATAAATAATAGTGGCTACTTAACCATTGTTCGGATGCTTATTTTAGACAAGAGAGATGAAAAGAATAATCAATGTTTTGTGTAGCATATATAAATGGTTCTATAATACTGTAGTAAGAGAGATTAGCATAGCATCATGGTTTATAAGCCGGAAAGCATGCAAATTGCTAGGATAACTTGCTCTAGAAAGCAACATAAACAAAAAAGTGTTGTTATCAAAGCACATATCCTTTCTTTTTCATTCTATACGTTGGACGGATTTCATATCTTTAGAATACACTCCAATTTTATACAGTTTGATAATACTATTATATATTTCCTTAGAACTTTCTTACTTATATCACATTGCAATCAAGTTTATAAAATATGTCGGAAGCTACAAATTGCGCCTCTAATAAATCATGCACAATCAAATTAATGATGTTGAACCAACTTAGAGAAACGACTCAGAAACTTCACTTATAATTACTTTGAGTCTCTTGTATCTTTCTATGTGGTTACTCCGGTTCGCTTACAATTACACGATTTACATATTGGAGTCGTTTTCTTAAATTTCTTTGCTTTAGAGTTATAGTTGAGGTAATTGTTTACGAGAAAAGATAAGTTAGTATGTCATATATATTTATAAGAATGGTTGCTCTTCATTTTTCTTAAATCACAAGAATTTACAGTTTAGTCTTTCATTGTACTCACATATATTTAAGTTTTAACATAGCATGTTTGTTGTAGAATTTGGTTATTTTCTGAATTGTGGTTCCTATATATATACTTGAAAAGGAGGGGTATTACTTAATTTGATGCATCCATTGAGCTTGTCTTCCTAGGAGGGCTTATTGTCTGCGTAATTGTTATGGTGTTTATATCGATAACTGATTTTACAGTGCATTTAGAATACAATATATGTGGTGGTTGGAAATGAAGTACACTGAGGTGTTAGTTGATGATTAATCTTTATTTGCAGGAAATAATGGGTCTATCAAAGCCACTTCCAACAGTACACATCTGAACACCAGGAACCTTGATGATGACTTCCATCTCGGTAGTATTGCTCATAATTTGGCTACATAAATTTTAATGGTTCCGTTGAGCTTCGAGCTTGATTTGTTCGATGATATTTTCTTCAATAGCAGATTATTGAGTGTTTTACTTTTACTTTAGTCTTCGGTTGAAGTATTTTCTTTGGAAAATAGGTCGAGAATACATTGCATGTGTTTTTCAATCTTCTGATTGGTGGACAGTGGTACTACCAAAAATGGTACTTCAATTACACATTAATCCTTTATGAAAATTTGTGTAAGTCATTCATAATACTGTAATAATTGATTTCTTTCGAGATGGTTCCACAAACTCCAGGAGATTGACTGAAGCACTTTTTGATGTCAAGGTAAGATTACATTGGTTTTCTTTTCTACATATGGGTTGAATTTTTGTTGCACCAAGGTGTTCATCATCTATGTTCGTGATATGCTCAAGCTTTTTCAATTATCATATAGGTTTTGGTGTTCTCGTACGATGATTCATCTCTTGTAATTAGCTTAAATGATGATGTTTTCATTTTCTTGTTTCTGTGAAATATAGATGCTCATGGTATAATGCAAACATTCCTAGAAATAAGAACTTTTTGTTGTGTCTATTAGTATTATCCTATTGAATAACTTGATCTTCCGATAGAAGATGGTTCTTCTTATTATTAGGGTTCAGACAATTTATCATAACTCTGTGTTCCTTAGCTTAGTGAAGTCTGTAGTGTGCTATTTCTCTGCTTATATTATAGTTATACTTCTCGCTGTTCAGTAACCTTATTCTTGAGATAGTAAATGACGTCCGCATTATGCTTAATGGGGGATAGATTTTTATTAAAGTAAAGATACCCTATTTAGTATTTGTATCCTTTTTGTATTGAATTCATTGTTGTTTGAATCTCTTTTGATTATAGATCAACATGCAACTGAATTGAAGAAGAATATTATGAAAGGTCGAATTGACAAAGAAGCTTGCCCATGCTCAGTTAGTTCATCTTTGTTACTCTCAGTGCTTATTGTGTTGACCTTGCCAACCATGGTGAAGCTCTCAGCTTAGTCCTGGACAATCTTGGAAGTTTTGGTGGAGATGGCCACCATGTAGGCTGGTATAGTTGGACGGTGAAGACGGGCCGAGTAGACTTAGTTTTATAGGTGCCCATGGTGGAGAGCGCCGTGTAGCAGCCGAACCAGTTGTGGATGTATCATCGACATCACCTTGAAGCTTGGAATAGTTGCGGTGCGGATGATACTAGACTCACGGTGAAGCTCTATGGGGAAGAAAGAACGGTGATGATACATTGTTTGATCCATAAGGTTAGATAGAATGATCTAACAGTAGTAATAAACAAATACAATGTTTGGGAGATTCGGTAGGATGATCTAATCCTCACATGGATTCAACCATGCTGCCCTTCTTGTTTGCATGCTCTTTGTTAGAGTAGCCATTGCAGCCACATAAACAACATTCTCAGGTCCCCGGAATAGCAAAAGGAGATCTGTTTTTTCTGAGGGGTTGAAAGGAAGCATACCACTAAAAGCTGGTATTCAATCACCAATAATTAGGCATGCCTCATATATATGTGAATATTTCTTTCAAGACTTTTATGATTTCCAGTTAATTAGAATTTATATTTTACATTTATTTAATTTAATATCTATATTAAAAAAAATTATTATTCTCTTATATTTTCCTAAATTTAGAGATTATATCATTATATCTTCAAATTTTCATTAATTCTTAGAACTAAATAAAAATCAACTGACGCGCGTGCAAAGCATGCGCCGACCACTAGTATATATATATATATATATATATATATATATATATATATGTGTATATTGCTTAAAAAAAATCATATTATGAGTATGGAAATATGTGAGTTCTAATATAGGAGTGGAACTTGACCTCCACCGAAGAGAGTTTTAATTTTACTATACCAATTACACTTTAATGAGTTAGAGAGTAACATTAACAATTGAGATAGAGAAACTAAACACTCACCATCAGAAGCACTCGTAACTTTAAACTGAAGCACATGGGCAAATTGGTTCTTAATATTGCTAATATAAATATTTGGATCATTCAACAAATCACGTTAAACATGTATTATTACTTTATCATGTCTTACCAACCTAAATATTCTTTTTTTCTTGGTCAAATCTAAATAAATATAATTTTGCTTGAATAACTTGGATAATTAAAAAAAAAAATCGGATAATTTTAATAACAATGATAATAACTTATTCTAATGTTTAAAGTTGGTTCTATATTTTTTGGGTCAAAATTATATATTCAGTTATGTGAATATCATGTTTATTATTATAATGCATATATATTTCCTTTCTATTATGCTAATAATTTTAGATATGTAATAATGTGATTTTTTGTATACAAAATCGAATAATATATTTCTAGTATATTTAAATTACTATAACAACTTAATGAATAATAATATGATCTTTTAGAATATATATAATATATATTTATATTAATTTAAAAATAAATACCCATGCAAAGTACAAATTAATAATTAATATATATAAACCAGATTCTCACTATTAAGTATAAATGTATAATCTCCCGTAATTGAATGACTAATGTAATGTAATTGTAATTGTATAGTAAAATTGAAGAATTGAATATTTAAAATACATTAAAAAATCGTCATGTCTAGTAAATTAAATTAAGAAATCATATGTGGCAAAATCGGAAAACGTGCGATTAACTTCTACCACTAGTTTATAATTTTAATATCTGCAAAATATATATTTTCTTTAATTTACTATAATAATATTATTTACTCAGAAATTAAATAGTCATAATTTTTTTATGGTACTCTGATATACGAACGGAAAAAATATATTTTTAGTACATCGACTATCGGTCATAAACTTTTTATCAATTTTTATTTTTTTTATTTTACTTTTACGTGTAAAAGTATTCGAAGTGTGATTATTCAATGACACGTGACTCGATTCATTAGGGGGCTCGCGTTGAACTTAGTCTATACTAAACCCAATCACCTAGTATGGAAGACCATGTATGAAAGTTTAGACTAACCACTCGATCAACTTTCTTAAAACTTTAAGGTGATATGTGAATGCATGGTTAAACACTTATACTTCAACATTCCCCCTCACACGTGGGCTGGAACATTTCGAAGACCCAACACGTGAAACTTTAATTGAATAAGGGTTTAAACTTGCATGGCGCTGCGGAGATTCAAATATTCGCGCTCTGATACCATGTGAAGGTTTAGACTATACACTTGACAAACCGTCCTAAAACCTTCAAGTTATAGGTGAAGGCGTGACTAAGCATTTATACTTCAATGTTATGTCTAGCACGACCCTGGGTCAAATCGAGTTCCTAGCTCAACTTAAACGATCAAAACTCTAGATCAGTCATGACTCAACTGGCCATGCTAGAAGGTTTTCCTTGACCTAAGGTTTTCATTAGACATAGTCTTTCAGACTAAGTGATCAGGTCTAGTATGGACACAGGACAAGGCGAGCCCCCTAAACAGGGAACCAAGTCTAATATTATTGAATAATCATAATTCTGATAATTAAGACTCCTAAAAGAAAAAAAAAAGTTGAAGTACGCTAAAAAGTCAATGATCAATAATTGATATACTAAAAAAGTAATATTTTATAAATAGACAATTTTTTTCTTTTTGTGAAAGTATATAATTTTTTTTCTAAATGAGGTATGACATTATATATTTATAAGTTATTTTAATATATTAATTAATAATAAGATGTTTATAATTTTTAATGCATATATATATATTTATTTATTTATTTTAAAAATAGTGTATAAATTAATAATATTATAAATATAATATAAATATTTATATTAGTAAAATTTTCTATGACTAGTTCTCTAATAATTCGGAAATATCTCTTTTTCACCTTAATATAATTTTCGATAAGCACAGTGTAAATACAGTTATCTTAAACTAATAATAACACGTTCCTTTTTTGTGGTTATTAAAAGGAAAGGATTGAAGTGCTGGCAAAGATGGGGAGTTTAAAGTCGAGGTACATGACAAATTGATTATTATCGTATTAATAAATAAAATCAGGCCAGGGCCTTCCGTAGCTCCAGATGCATGCATGTTACAGGTATATTGAATTACACATCTTATTAAAAAAAAATTTACCCATCTTATAATTTTTCAACAAGGCATTGATTTTTAAAGAAATTTCACTTTTTTCGAATTAGTAATTTGGGTAGTTATTATTTTTGAATATATATATATATATATATATATATATATATCAATTGGTATGTATTATTTGTATTAACCGAAAAATTATTAATTTTACGATGTGTATTCTAGTGTTTTGCAGGGGATATAATATATACATGTTTAGCATAAGATTATAACAATAATGAATATCTAACAATTTACAATTGTATATGTAATATAGTAAGTCAACCTTTTTCACTATAAGAAAATAAGTTTTAGGTGACATTTCAAAGGCGACGCTTGAGTAAGCGTCGTAAATATCTTAACGTTATTGGAATCTTATTACGCTTTATAATAGCGTCGTTTCTTCTAATCTTATATTATTTTGATACTTTTGGAAGCATCTGTATTTTATGATTTGGATGATATTTTCAAGCGTCGAGTAAATCCGACTGTGTATGATACTGTGTATGATTTTTTTTAATAAATGAAAAAAAATTCGGCCAATGTATAGTGTTGCGGAATTGTGTGTGGTAACAAGGAAATATTTAATCGGATAGTCAATGTTAAAACGAGAAGTAAAACAACATATAGAAGAGATACAACAACCATTTATGTTGGAAACCCTCATGTGTAGAGGAAAAAACCACAGGCGAGTGATGATAAATGCACTATGAAAAATGAGGAGATACAAGTGTTACACTCACACCCTAAATACACTCAATAAAACCTCTCTACACAAAAAAAAAATATATGGCAAGAGTGTGTATGTATCTAGAAGATATTTAGTGTATCCTAGCTAAGCAACTATGAAAGACTACATCGGTTTTTGGAGTGTCTTGTTTACCTTTTTCATATGCACATCAACCATGCTTATATAGGCTTTGATGGATCAAACTCGTCGGGCTCCGATCTTGGAGGAACTTCGTCGAGTCGAGATCACTTTCCTTATTCGTATTCCGCTATTTCCGTTTTTTCCTCGCTTTCCTACACAAGGGGTAAACCTGGGGGTGTGGGGGGTGGGGGGGGGGGGGGTGTCCGGCGAACCCTCTCCGATTCTAAAATGAGAGTTCGATTTTAGAGAGATAAAGCTCTAGAGAGAAGTCAGAGCACTCGAGTGAAATCAAGTTGTAAATGAAGGATATAAGACCCTATTTGTAGGGATTGTGATACTGGCATCGGTGGGGCCCACGTTTACGGGTGGGACCCGCGTAATAATCATATAGGTGTGTCATGTGCGTGATCAGGGTGTCGATCACTCGACCGTCGGGGGACGAACGCGGGACACGCCGACCCCGTTATGACCGGACTAGTCCGTTCGGGGGGGGTCGCTCCGTTCGTACTAGTCCATGCAGAGGTTTCTTGAAGGACTAGCACGTGGTTTTATAGGGTCTCGGCCACTAACCATGTTCGGGGTCGACGGGGCGACCAAGTCGAGCCTTAGTGAGGTCAAATCGGGTGTATATCAATCATTTGCCCCCGAGTCAAGCATTGGTTTACCTATTCTTGACTCTATTTATTAGAAGGATGCACACCCGATTGTATCTCGCCTATATTTTACCTCTTTAATGAGTTTTTCGTTGTCGGTGCGCGTTGCCCGACGCTCGCTCCTTGTGCTAGGAGGGTGTTCGACCTATGTCATTGTTATAACCATAGATACAAAAATTAACACAAGTATGGGGTGAGTCATAAATGTATTAGCATATGATTTCATGGATGTAATCATTGATATGGATTATACGTGCTTGTAACGGATCCTAAGTAACATTTCAAACGAATACGAGCATTTCAGCATGGGTACGTGCGTATGCACGTAATAGATCATATATGAACGAATGTTTGTATGTCATGATGTGTGCATGTACGGGTATGCCAAAATTGTTTCATATGGTGCGAGTGAGTGTACGCATGTAATGATCATGGAAAAATTTCTAAGTATTGGTCAACGCTAGTGTTGACTCATATAGATGCACACATGTAGAGTAAAAAATTTCTTAGTGTTTGACAACACTAGCTTGATGCATATGGATGCATACATGTCAATTCATGGAAAAAAATTACTAAGTGTTTGACGACACTAGCATTGATGCATATGGATGCATACATGTCAGTCAATGGAAAAAATTACCAACTATTTGACAACACTAGCATTTATGCATATGAATGCATACATGTAAATCATGAGAAAATTACAAAGTGTTGGAAAACACTATCAACGATGCATAACAATGCGAGTATACCAATCATGGGTGTATGCCTTAGTGTATGAAAAAAAATACTAACAGTGTAGTTGATGGCATCAATGTAAATAATCACCCTTCCAAAAACCATATATTCTTTAAAAAGGGTGTATGTCACCACTTGTGATAGCCACCAAAGATTAAATCTTTACCACTATTAAAAAATTCATTCTTCTTACATTGCTTGGGCACCAAGAAATCACCTTAGTTAGATTTAGGAACTTGGTTTGGTTGTTGGTTTGGTCTTGGTCCGACTAATCGAACCTTGCTTGGTTCAATTTTGGTTTTGTTTTCACCGGCTCGGCTCACGACGGGTGAAAAGAGGCATGGTGGCGGCGGGGAGGGCGATTCGTGGTGGGACCGGGGGCTCCATCAGATGATTTCAGCGGAGGGAGCCAAGGCGAGATCGCCAGCTGCAGCTGCTCTGACCGGCGGTGTGCTGGTCTTCGGCGGCGACAAAGAGTCCAGAGGCAGCAGCTTGCGGCCGCGGCGTCAGGAAGCTCCAGCATCGGGGGCCAAGGCAGGAGGCAGGCGTAGTGGCTCCTTTGGCGGCAGCAGCTTCGGTCAGTGGCGAGCTAATCTCCGGCAGCGGCGGCTGTCTTTTTCGGCGAGTGAGTTCCGACCGGTTCGTTTGGTTCGACTGAACCGTTTTACTCGGGCCGGCTTGGCTTGGTTCAACCCGGGAATTTGAAGGTCCGATTTTTTACCTTCTCGTTTCCTATCTTTTAATCATAGTCGAGACAAATACTTGCAATATATGGTTACGTAAAAAATAATTGAATTATTGCATGTAATCAGAAAATGTATACCTTTACTCCGATTTTAAAAAAAACTCGGTTTCGAAAATTCGGTTTTTCCCGAGTAGGAATGTCGTTGCTTCCATTCGGGTTGTTATTCATATCAGTCATTTTGTGCATAACCTGCATCATAAAGATTGTCATGTAAAAATTTGCCCCTGTAGTAGGCTTGTTTATACCTTAGACGTGAGGTGTTAGGTCTTGCGTCGATGGTGTCGTACACTATGCTTGCGTTGCCATGGTATGTTCATATATTAGAAGTAGAGGTTTACCCTTCGCTTCCATCATGTATCAGTATGCCGGACGTAGGGGGTCACCCTGCGGGCCCGTCATGCATCATGTCAAAAGTATCATATTGCCCCCGAAGTAGGCGTTGCGATCATCATATGCTTAGGGAGTTAGCATTTGCATTGTCATTTTCATCGTCATTTGGTACAATGTTGTGTTACCCCCGAATTAGGCGTTGGTTTCGTCATGGACATAGGGTGTCGACATGAGTACGTCGCGCCTTATAATGCGCGTATGTCATTGTGCCTCCGAAGTAGGCGTAGTAATCATCGTGGACATAGGATGTCGACCCTTGGGTCCATCGTGCTTCATAGGACGCGTCTTATTATGTTGCCTCCGAAGTGGCGTTGTCATCAGCAAGGAAATAGGGTGTCGACCCTTGCATCCATCGTGCTTCATAACGCGCGTATATCATTTTGTTCCCGTGGTAGGCTTACTAGTCATTACGAACTTAGGGTGTCGACCCTTGCGTCCGTCGTGCTTCATAGTGCGTGTCCATTGTGTTTCCCCTGAAGTAGGCGTAATAGTCGTCCATTAAAGATACGACATTAATTCTTTATGATTTTTACTAAATCTTCCCTTCATATTTTAGGCTATTCACGCTACTTGTCTGTCGGGACCGTAGCTCTAGGCGTGGGTGCGACTTTCATTGCATTGTTTGGATTGTTCTTATCATGATGCGTAAGTCTTCTTCTCTTAAAGATCACGTTACTCTATTTCCCCGAGCATTACTGGAGTTCGGATTCCAATGAGGATTGGGAAACCTCTATTGAATCCGAGTCGGCTTCTGGGTTGTTGCTCGTGTACGCCTCTGAGTTTAAACCTTTGCTGGTGACGGGGTTGGAAACATCGTCTGAGCATGAATCATATATGGAGGCTTCGTCCGATTAGAAGTCAGTCGGAGAATCTGCGTATGGCTCGGGTGTTCGAGCAGAGGACTCGGGGTCGACGGGCGAGGTCGAGCATCAAGGTCGTAAGTATATTGGGAATCTACTTTACATGAAAGAGTATAACTCTTAGGATTCTTTGGCGGGCTTGAGCGAAGTGGATGAAGCTGCATACCCCTTTGATTACTATCCCAGGCGTAAGTCAGGGAGTACCACTGTACCTCCGCCTGGGATGTCAACGTTATACATTGTTCAAGTGTGTAGCGGCTTGCGCTTCCCTTACTGCCCAGATCTTATAGAGCTTTGCTGTTATTATACGATATCTCCCTTTGATCTTGCTCCCAATGCAATTCGGTCTTGGGTTGGTTTTCGAGTGTTGTGCCATCGTCAGGGCTGAAACTACTCGTTTGCTCTATTTCGATATTTCTATCAGATTCATTTTCAGAAACCAACCGGGGTGTTTAGTATGGTTGTTCGTTATCCTGCGCTATCCGGTCCCGAAGTTGAGGAAGGCAGTGAGATTGGATGGAATTTGAACTTTTGGTTTGTTCTTCCTATTGACCGTTCGAGCAGTCAGTGGAAGAACCATTACTTCTTCATCAAGGATTACCAAGTCTCTTGGCCGATCAGTCATTTTGGCATCAAGGATGGCGCTCCGACCCTTTCAGAGTTGTCTTCATCTGATAGAGCAACCATTGAAGCTATATTTTCTGCACAGGGCTCGGAGTTATCCGTCTGTGCAGGCATATTCAGAGGCAGATCTACACCGGGCGGGCGTTTTAATAGATCCTCATTTGGTATGCTACTACTTTTCTTGTTTTTCATATCTTGTTGTTTCTCTCCTTGTAGGTTTGTTTTGCTGATAGAACCTCACGATCGTAGGTGGGTAACTCCACATGAAGCGACATCGGGAATGCTGGAGAGAAGGCTCCGACCCTTGCTGCTCTTAAGGGGCAAAAAATTTCTAAGTCTTCGAAGGTGCCTAAGGCTTCAGGTATGTGCGCATGTATAATTGCTATCATTTTCATACACTTTATGTCATAGTTGTTCTCATATTGTATTCATTGCATGGGCAAGTTGTTGGTGCAGACCAGGCTGTGACTGCCCCGAAGGCGAAGAAGTCTATCCTTGAAGGCGGAGGTTCGAAAGAAACCTCTAGCCGGAAGAGGAAGGCTACTCTACTTGATGCCCTTCTACCGACTCATTCTTGTGATAAAGAGAAGGATGTCGTTCCTCTTGTCCCTGTTGTTGACAAGGGGAAGGCTGCTGCCTTGGTCGAGGAGATTGCATCATATGCTGATGGCTTGTCAAATATATTTTCTCCAAGCTCGGCAATGAATCTTAAAGGTATGAATTATTGATCCTTACTTTGTCATTCTTCATTCTATGCATCATTCATGTATTGATATGTAGTGCGCATTCGGCTCCCTGTGCTATCCGGGAGGACCTTGTTCGTCCTCTGGTGACGTCGTAGGCTCTGGTTGGGTAGGCTCTGGTTGGGTGCCCTTCGCTTCTACGGGTAGTTACCATTTTGATCGATGGTCTACCTTGGAGACACCGGAGGTCATTGTGCACATGTTGAATGCACTCGTGCCCCCTGTTGATCGCCGAGCTGTGCCTGACACTGGTTCAGCTGGACAACGCTTTGCTCGCGTGGCTCAATCCCGATATGCCCCCGTAAGTATATATTCTTTTTATCTTTCCTTTGCACTATTTTCATTATTTAATGCATGTTTGTTGAATGCAGGTGGTTGCTGACATGGTTAACATGTCGTCTTTCTTAGTTGAGCTGATCGAGAAGGTTGACCTCCAACATTCTAAGTTGGATAATTCAAAAGAGACAGTGCGTGTCATGAAGGAGAAGGCTACTACCTTTGACTCCTCTGAACTGGTCTATCAAGGTCATATTGCCTCCCTCGAAGCCGAACTCGCTCGACTTAGCAAGGAGAAGGAAGACGAGGCCATAGCAACGGGAGACCACTTGGCTAAGGCCCTCTTGAAGAACTCCGACGAGGCGATTCTTCATGCTGTCACTTAGTACAAGGCGTCTCCCGAGTTCGAGGAATATGCCAAGGCGAATTGTAATGACAAGCTATCCGACTATGGCGAGGAGCTTGCTATTAAGATTTACTCCATCGACCCATTCTTCAATCTTAGCCAGCTTGGTGATTTTGCTAGCTTCGCTTCCGCACATGTCAGTGTGCTTCTTGGTGAGGATTCTACCCCCCCCCCCCCCCCCCAAAAGAAGAGAATCGTGCTTCTTCTTCGGATTCCTCAGGTGATGTTGCAGACACCACTCCATTGGGTCATGACAGCGGCGACGATCCCACCACTTCTGATTGATGAGCAGATTCATCTATCATGTTTGTAGATAGCCGCTTCCCTTTTCATTATGCTTATTGTATCTCGTTATTTAGAAACAGTCATTTTGGGACTTTAGCATATATGTCGTCCTTCTATCTTTTATATTAAACATGACCAAAACATATATAGATATTATGGTTATATAAACATGAGTAGTATTTCATACCCTTGTTGTCATGCTTCCCCTTCGCTTTGGGCCATGCTTGCTTGACTGTGTGTGTTTGCACAACTTTTCATATCCTCTTTTACTCGAGGTCGTTGTTGCCGTGCCGGTTTTATGCAGGTCATAGCTTGATAGTGCATGTTCCCACGACTTTGTCATGCTTTCTTCTATTTGAGGCATTTTCAACTTGCCATGTGAGTTGTATGCCGGTTGTAACTTGATCGTGCGTGTTCCCATGACTTTCTAATACATTCTTTTATTCGAGGTAGTTGTCATATTCTTCATGCCGATTGTATGCCGGTCAAGACGTTCATTTCATTCATCGTCAATGGCACTTGAGCGCTAGGCTCGTGTGTGCCCCTCTTGGTGGTTACCAAGGCATGGCGTCATTCAAGGGTGTTCATTGTGAACGTTGAGATTCATCTGCTGTTCGATGCCTCGACATAGCGTTATTGGCAAGACACTACTTACGTTGTGTTGACACGTTTTGTAACCGCATATCTGATGCCACGAGATAGCGTTGTTAGCAAGATGCTACTTGCTAGTTTGACGCGTTTTAACCACTTACCCGATGCCTTGAGGTAGTGTTAAGGCAAGACGTGACTTGCGTAATTTGGTACGTTTTAAGCCGCTCACTCAATGCCTTGATATTGTGTTTTGGCAAGACGCTACTTGCGATGTGCACTTTACCACTTACTTGATAACTCAAGATAGCGTTGAGGCAAGACGTTACTTGCTTGATTTGGTACGCTTTAAGCCGCTTACTCAATGTCTTGAGATAGAGTTTTGGAAAAACGCAACTTGTGCGTTTTCCGCCGATCGGTATTCCAAGGCTTGGCGTTATGGCAAGACGTTACTTGCTTGGTTTAGTACGTTTTAAGCCGCTTACTCGATGCCTCAAGATAGCGTTTTGGCAAGGTGCTACTCGCGAGTGCGTTTTTGTGCCGCTTGGTTTTCCAAGATATGGCGTTGGTGCAAGACGTTACTTACAAAAAAATTATGCGTATTTTCATTGTATGACCAATACTTCTGAAGCAAGGTCGCGACATGATTGACTCTGCCAACGTACAATAACCGTTACTTGATGATTCAAGATTACGTTGTGGCACGACGCGGCTTGCAAGCTTTGGTGTGTTTTGGGTGTGTAGGCCAAAGTTCGCTATTGCGACTTGCCTCTTCATCGACCTAGTCAGGGTCGGTGCGACATGGCTATCCGTGGTAGGCCATTGCTACTTGGTATAGTAGACTAGAAAATGTGATATTCAAATATCTCCTCAAAGTTATCTCCTGAGGCACAGCGATCGCGTCACATAAGTATACGCATCGCCTTATAGATTGTCATCATACCTTGGTGTTTATTCCAAAGTATCTGTGTTAATCCATCAGTACCAGCCCAGTATAGAAATACCAAGGGTACAACGAACGTGCACTTGGTTTTGATTCCAAGCACGCCGCTTCAATAAGTACCAGCCCAGTATATAAATACCAAGGGCACAACGAACGTGCACTTGTTGTTGATTCCAAGCACGTCGCTTCGATAATACTGCTGGGTGATCAGTCCAGAACAACTTAGGGGTTGTATATAACACCGATGGACGCGCATGCCCTTATGAAGATACCACTACTTGGTGATTTTCCATATTAGGGTGTGAATCATATATAACATGGTAGCATAAAAACATTCATAAACTTGTCATTCATAGTATTTACAATGCGGAGTCCGAAGAGTTCTGTTTAGGATTATACTTAAAAAATTATGAAAATTTTCAAGTATTGAAACATCTTCCTCTTAGGGAGGCATTATCACAAAAAGTAATTAGGAGGATACAGGTTGAAACATGTCGTCATGTCGCCAGGCATAGAATTTCATCAAATGCCCCCTACTGAAAGTGTTTGTTGATAGGTTCTCGTTTGCATCCTCCAGGCGATATGCATTCAATGTTGGTATTGATGCTATCTTGTATGGTCCTTCCCATTTTGGAGATAGTTTGTTCACCTGATCAAGGCGTGATAATTCATTCCTCATCCACACCATTTCTCCAACATAGAACTGGCGTGCTCTTACTCGGCGATTATAGTATCGCCCTGTTGTTAAACGCGTCCTTGCTTGGGCTGCCTCTGAATTCCATCGACTAGATCCAACTCTAGACGTCTCGCCTCATCATTCGCTTTATTGTTGAAATGAGCGGTTCTATAGGATGTAACCACAATCTCTACAGGGGCTACAACCTCTGTTCCATATACCAGGCTGAATGGTGTCTCGCTTGTTGTATTTTTGGTAGTTGTTCGGACTGCCCATAGTACGTTGTCGAGCTCGTCGACCCATTTTCCTCCCAAGGCATGCACTCTTTTTTTAGTCCATCCAGAGCGATTTTGTTTACGGACTCTACTTGGCCATTTTTTTGCGCGTGCTTGAATGACGCGAAACAATTTTCAATGTTTAGTTGCTTTTAATAGTAAGCCATTTTTTTGCTTTTGAATTGCAGCCCATTGTCGTTTATCAGGACTTTCGAATGCCATACCTCGCGACGATGCGCCTTTTTATGAATAAGAGGACTTGGATGTCGGTTGTCTTTGCTAGTGCTTTTTCTTCTATTCATTTGAAGAAGTAATCCATCGCGACTAGTATGCATGTCCTTTGGCCTTTGCCTCCTGGTAGAGGATCGATTATGTCGATTCCTCATTGCGCGAACGGCCATGCACTTTTGATGGACACTAAGTCTGCTGCTGTTGCTGTTATGTTTCGTGAGTAATGTTGACAGGACTCACATGCTTGCACTCTCTCTGTTGCTTCTTTGTTCATAGTTGGCCAGTAGTAACCCAAGGTCAAGACTTTTTCGTATTATGGATCTTGCCCCTTCATGACATGCCACACACCCTTCATGGAGTTCCATAAGGACTCTTTCGGTTTCGGGGTGCGCGATGCATTTTAAATATGGAGTGGAGTAACCTTTTTTTTTATAGAGGTTGTCATACACTATCATATATTTTATTGCCAAACTTTGAATTTTGGTGGCCTCCATCGTATCCTTGGGTAGCATCTCATTGGATATGTATTGATGAATCGGGGTCATTCACGTGACCTCCGGATCAATGGTTAAAACCTCCATTTTTTCGATGACGGAGAAGAGTCGTTGCTCCATAAAGTGGACTTCTTTTCTTGTTTGAGTGTCTTGGGCGAATTTGCTTAGTTCGTTTGCTTCTTTTTTTTGCTCCCTTGGGATTGCGTTAATTTCAAAGGTGTCGAAGTCTTTGAGTAAGTCTTTAGCTTTTTGTAATTGCATTGCCCCTGACTTTGCGTCGTAGTCACCTTTTACTTGGTTAACTACCAGTTGGGAGTCATACTTCGCCCTCAGGTGTTTAACACCAAATCCTTTGGCTATTCTCAAGCCTGTAATCAAGGCTTCATATTCCGCCTCGTTGTTTGTTGCTCTAAACGTCAGGCTAGGGCATAACGCCAGGATTCTACCTTTTCGGGAGGTTTTATAGTAATCCTGCGCCCGACCCTCCTGAGTTTGACGACCCATCGGTATACATCTCTCATATCTCATATCTCATTGGGGTCAACTTCCTTTGGTGCATTTTCCTTAGCGACTTCACATGTGTGCTCATTTGCTTGGCTGGGGTCAATATCTGTGAATTTTACGATGAAGTCGGCGAGTGCTTATCCTTTGATCGCCGTTCTTGGTTCAAAAAGTATGCGGAATTCGCCGAGTTCTATTGACCATTTTATCATCCTTCCCGCTGCATCAGGGGTTGATTTGTAAGCATTGTTATCTCGTGTGCATGGAAGTATGGTCTTAGCTTCCGTGCTGCTACCACCAACGCAGACGTATTTTTCGATTGGCGTGTAAATCATCTCGCACTTTACCAGCGTCTTGCTTACGAAGTATACTGGTAATTGGGCATTTCCCTCTTTCTTTATGAGTACCGAGCTTACCGCTGCATTGCTCACTGATATGTACAAACAGAGTGGCTCGTCAGAATGGGGCTTTGGTGGTGATGGAAGAGTTCGTAAGTGCTACTTTAATTGTTGAAATGCCTCCATGAAGCCTAATTTTTTTCCTAATTTTACCCAAATGCACATTTCGGGGTTTAACCGAACCTGGCGTTGGCGCATTCTCTGGAACGTCATTCGCAAGTCTTTTACATGACTCGTCTTTTTCTTTGATTTGACTATCATGTCATCAACGTAGGCTTCCATTGCCTTGCCTATCATGTATCCAAAGAGTTTATTCACCATTCACTGGTATGTTGCGCCCGCATTTATGAGACCGAATGACATTACCTTGTAATGGTAAATGTCACTATCCGCATAGAATGTTGTGTGTGTGGCATCACTTGGGTGCATATTTATTTGATTGTATCCCGAGTATGCGTCCATGAAACTCATTAACTCATGGCCTGATGTTGCGTCTACCAATTGATCTATCCTTGGCAGAGGATACAAGTCTGTTGGGCAGGCATTGTTGAGGTCCAGGAAGTCTATGTACATCCTCCAGTTGTCGTTTGATTTCTTAACCAACACTGGGTTTGCAACCCATGTCTGGTATCTACTATCTTTTATGACGCCTACCTCTAATAAATTTCCCACCTCTTCTCGAATTGCCACTTTTTTATTACCTCCCATCGGTTTTATCTTCTGAGTTATTGGTCGCTTCGCTGGGCTGATGTTTAGCCTATGCGAGATGATATCTTCGCTTATTCCTGGCATGTCACTGGGTGACCATGCGAATAAGTCTTTGTATTCCTTCAGGAGTGTTGTCTAACCGTAGCCTCTTCTTTTGAAAATGAGGTCCCTATTCTTACTTTTCTTTCCGGGTTGTCAATGTGTATCTCCCGTAGCTCTTCTATGGGCGAGGGGCGGTCATACTCTTCTCTTGGGTCCCCGTCTATCGATAGTGGATCCTCTTTTATTAACAAGGCGTTCGGCTTTAGAGTCATCGCATAGCACTCTTTTGCCACTTGCTGATCTCCCTGTATTTCTCCTACTCCTTTGGAGGTTAGGAACTTCATTTTTTGGTGGCCTGTTGATGGGACTATTCCATACTTGTTTATTGTATTCAGTCCGATTATACCATTGTACGCCTTCCACTATTAGGAAGGTTTCCTCAATGCAAAGCTTATTTTGCCCTATTCCTAGTGTCACTGGTAAAGTGATTGCTCCTACTGGGTAGGTCGTGTCTCCCGCGAAACTTACTAGTAGGGAGTGCACTGGTTCGATGTCTCGTTTCTTCCTTCCCAATGCTTCGATTCCCTGTGTGGTGAGGATGTTTGGCGAGCTTCCCCCATCCACCAATATTCTTCTTACATTTGTGTTATCAATCTCTGTCGTAACGACCAATGCATTTATATGTGTGCGTGTTACATGTTCCATATCCTCCTTGGAAAACTGAATTACACCATCCATCGATGGCATTGTGTCCATGAATTGTATTGTTTCATCTTCTACTTGTGAGGCGTATTGATCCCGTGCATTGGACGATTCACCTCCGGCAGCAAAGCCTCCGAGAATGAAATTCGCGCTAGGCATTTGATTCTTTATCTTCAATCGAAGGCTTTTTGTTCGAGTCACTCAGACGGCGCCAATGATGGATCAAGCTCATCTGGGCTCCGATCTTTGCGGCCTTTCGTCGAGTCGAGATCGCTTTCCCTACTCGTATTCCGCTTTTTCCGTTCCTTCCATCGCTTACCTGCACAAGGGGTAAGCCGAGGGGGGGGGGGTGTCCGGTGAACCCTCTCCGATGCTAAAATGAGAGTTCGGTTTTAGGAGATAAAGCTCTAGAGAGAAGTCAGAGCACTCAAGTGAAATCAAGTTGTAAATGAAGGATATAAAGCCCTATTTATAGGGATTGTGATCTTGGCATCGGAGGGGCCCACATTTACGGGTGGGACCCGCGTAATATTCATCTAGGTGTGTCATGCGCGTGACCTGGGTCTCGATCACCCGTGCGTCGGGGTTGGACGCGGGACGCGCGTGCCCCGCTCCGTCCGGACTAGTATGACGGAGGTTTCTTGAAGGACTAGGGCGTGGTTTATCGGGTCTCGGCCACTTTCCATGTTGGGGATCGACGGGGCAACCAAGTCGAGTCTTAGTGAGGTCCAATCGAGTGTATATCCATCAGGCTTAAAGCATAGCGTGAATATGTTTTTTCCTACCATAATTGACAAATAGCTCTCTAGCTAATACCATAGTTCTTCATCTTTAACAATCTCCCATCAATTCACCGAAAGGGAACTGCCAAAATATCCACCATTAATGTATGAAATATGAATAGTTAGGCAATCAAGTCGTATATCAACATATAAATTGCTTATTATTATGTATATATTGTTCTACTTGATTATTATTATTATTATTTTGCCATGGTTCTACTTGTTTATGACTAGGCGTTTTGCATTCATTAATTAATATATAGAAGATGAGCAATTGTGTTATATATAGAAATTAGAAAATACCACCAATCATAGTTACACTGACACCTCTATAAATAAATATTATTATTTTTAAAAGATAATAGTAACAGATCAGATCACACATGGCGATCTCTACAATCTCTGATATAAATAATCTAGAATTTTACATCTGCGTTGCGTGGTCTTTAATTTATTTTTTATGAAAATTACGCTATAATATTATACTGAGACACTGACCAGCCTATGGTGTGGATTTCGATTTACAAAATTAATCAATAAATTAAAATAATATATATACTATTCGAAAATTTTATTATAGTTAACATACATACATAAATTAAAAATTAGGGCGGTTAATTTTTCACGCGACACTATAGTATTACATGTAACATGAAAAAATCGTGTTTGTGCAAACATATGACAGAATGATAATACGTAGCACAAATTACACGATTAGCATGATATAATCTTACTGTACTGCTTGATGGCAATGTTGGGAGTAAACATGTGAAGGTGATCTCTAACAATCAAGCAGCGATTGCGGCAGTAAAGAATCCAAAGTACCATAGTAGGACTAAACACATTGATGTGAAATATAATTATGCTAAATTTATGGCAGAAGATAATATCACTTTAGAATACCCGGCCATTGATGATATGGTGGCGGATCCACTAACTAAACCATTACGCAGGGAGACATTTGGAAAACATGTTAAACTGCTTGGATTGCGTAGGGTTTAAATGTGGGCATGTATCTGTGATAACATTTTGATGAACTGTAAGTTACCTTTTGATAAATGAAAGAATTGCAATTTGAGTTTATGATTCATCGACGTCATAATGTTTGATTACATCGGATTTTACGGCTATAAACTAAGTCGTAGGAGGACGCAATCCTTAGCATAAATTATGTCGAATGTGGGTCTTCCTTGTCACACGGGCACGGTCGTCTAGTAGGAGAGGGGGACCTCTTCCGAAGCAAGATTGGCTAAGAATCAGTTGGGAAACTTGGTTATGCAAAACGATCATTTGGTTTCGGAGTAACACGATATGATCTCTGTTTTGCACTTTGACGGTGATGAACTATGTTCGTCATTAACCACATTCTGGGCCAGATGAAAGTCTGTGATAGCATCATTGACCTATCCCACACCTGACGTTGTCCGGGTATGCTATCGACGCGTGATTCATACTACGTGTGCCACGTTCGACAACGGGGTCATGCTCAGTTGTGCTAGATAGAATCCTCGCGATTCGGACGAGCGCAAAGTTCTTCACATCGAGCGTGTGATTGATCCCGGAGCCTTATGAAGAGGCACCCGAAGTATCCTCATGGACTCAGAACTCAGACATAATGTCAGGCTCAATGTTCGCTTCCCGGCATATGAGCGCAGTGCTGAAGGAAAAGACCAAGTTACCACGTCTTTGGAAACCGGTTGAGTTGGACTAAGGGTATGAGCGATGGGAATGGTCAAGTTCGCCTGTAATTTACCGACTCTTGTATTCACTAGGTGGTCACCAACCGGATATTAGTTGAAGGTTGTGAATACTTGTGCGGATGCCCTGGAGAAGTATTCCTATTTGGAAACTGGGCAATTGGAGAATTACCAGTTGACCTAGGATACAGCGCGATACAAATTGGTGTTTTTTAACAGGTTGATTTGAGATAGGGAATCAACGTTCCCCGGGTGCTACAACACTCCTAACAGATGAGTAGCACGATGCCCGTCGTATCCGTCGGTCGCACCGCAAACCTCGTATGAACTATTCGGAAGCATGGGCAGGATCAGAAGAGTGAAATGTTGATGCGATTTTGAGAACAACACATTAACAGGCACCCTCCCATTCTGACGAGTGGGAGCTGTTAGCATATGGTGACTGGGCGTCGTAATTGGTAGCCCATTAATATGTATACGTTAACTAAGAAATTGGGTAAATGTCACATTAGGGAAATTGGGTTTGACCCAAATCCCAATTGACATGAGATGCCCAAAATATTGGGCTTCCCTTATACATGGCCAGCCGAACTTTACATGTAGGGGCAAAGTGGACTTTTGCCCACTTTGCTCCTCCTATAAATAAAGGGTGTTAGGGTTTTATTTGGGGTAATTTACAATTCCTCATAAGTGGTGATTTGAGAGAAAACCCTCCCCTAGAACACAAGTTTCGGCCTCACCACCTCACCACCAAGGGTGTGCTAATTTGCTTAGAGCAAAACACTCTAAAGATCCGTCCCTGCCAAGAATCGATCAGAGGCTTTGTTGTGTAGCTAATACCGCGTAGGAATTCCTTAATAAGAACTTCTACGGGTTCCGTCCGGTGGGTCGTGAACTCCCTCAGCAGGATCCTTAGGACTACGGAAAGGGTTTAAGGTATGTGCATATCTTCCGCTGCGTAATTCTGATTACAAGCATATACCTTGTTTATGTTTCCGTAGTAATCTGCCACGTAATCCAACAACTAATACTCAGCGGAAATGGTGCACATACATATATCGCAGTCTGTAGCCCAAGATGTTAACGGGAGTTCACGGAATGCCGGACGGTGTCTTTCAGTGACTCTTGTTAATGTGACAATTCGAAGGAAACGGTCTCCATAGCAAAAGCTCTTTCAATCCGGTTGCTGGATGGATCTCCGGGGTGAATTACTTGAAGTAATTCGGCACTTACATGTAGTATGTTTCGGCTGAAACTACTTGTGTCTAAGGAGAGGAGATTTCTTTTGTGACCTCAACGACAGCCTCAACGGCTTCGACGAATTTACCAGTCTCGATGGCCTAAATGGACTTAGTGATTTTATCGGTCGCATGTAATCTCTTCTTGAGAAAGCTCAAATTCTCAACGTCATTGTTCGACACTATTTGTGAACTTAGAAAATAACAATTATTTTTCTCTAAAATTTGAATCTCAAAATTCAATTAAGCTCCCTCTTGTAAAACCAAAAACGAAAATTCCTTAAGATTGTTGGAAATAATGAGGGTAAATATGCATTTAACAAGTTCGAGGAACAAAATGCAATATTTTAAAATACAATGACTAAAATGTAATTAATAAAATTTTGGGTAGTTACAAGTAATTACTCCGATTAACATGCAAGATATACACTAATTCAAAATTGTACGTAAAATTGATATGAAAACGAATACGTATTTTGTATTCTGAGGCTTGTGCAGATCACTGACTCCATAAGGCAATTTCAATCCGCCTCACCCTCAGGCTGTGCACGAGGTTTAACGCAGGGCGATCACCTCCCAGTATTCAACAGTGTCATCGAATCGAATCTCGCACATAATTCGTTCAACGGAACTGAACCAATACTTAAACTCAAACAAATAATTGAAAGCCGACGACAATAGCTAGAGATAAAAAAATAACTAGAAATGTCGAATACAACAAAAAGTCAAAATCTACTTGAGGAGAACTCTACAAATCGTTAACACGGAGGACAAAGAGATAAAAGTAGAATTTGAATTCCAAAATATGGACTCCAAGAAATTTGGACACTCAACCTTTAAAAGAGAGACACCAATTTCCGTTGTATTGGAGGAGAAGAATAGGTTAGTATTTATAGGAGAAGAGTGGGGATTGATGAAAGTTAGCTAACTAATATGGTACAAAATTCTTTTACAATTTTCATTCACTTAAAAGTGGGTTAAATAAATCAAGAGTAATAATAATTACGCAAACTGACAAATTGATTCCGACAAGTTCCGACCCATCACAATGGAATCCGGGTAATTATAAACAACTTTTGAAAAAATTTCATTCAGAGTCGGAACTTATCGACCCTTGCAATTCAGAATTTATGTCGTTTTAAACAAATCAACTGGGTCCATACTAAAATTGGACTCAAACAAGATTAGTCAAAAAAAAAAAAAAAAGTAAAGTTAACTAAAATTAGCCCAGTTTTTTTTTTCTTTCTAACACGGATTTCTATTTAGGGGTTTTGAATTTTTTATTTATTAAATAAAGGTTCCATTTGCATAATGGGTAGGAAGGATAGAGAGGCGTGGCATATTATCTTTTTTTTTTTCTTTTTTATTAAATATCATATATTACATGTATAATGCTATATATATATATATTTAGTCTAATTAATTTTTATTTTTTCTTTATAAAAATAATATTAATAATATTTTACTACTGTTTTTAGATTTTTTAATCACTCAACTTTTCCCGGCTCGGTTCTACGTTTCACGATATTTTTCGACCATTGTTCAAAATTAGGTATTTCCATTAAGAATTATAAGAATTTTATTGTAAGCCAAAAGAATTATAAGAATTTTATTTGATTTACATATATACATTAATGTGAAAACCTTTTGGTGTTTTTTTGTAATTTGTTTAGAAAATTGCTTTAACTGGACTTAAAAGTTGAAGTGACAATTTGTTAAAACAATTTACATAGCAATTTGAAAATTGGATACAAGTTCAGCTAGCTTCCACCCTTAGAAGAATACTAAAGGAGATAATTATATACTGTTATATATAGGCAGTATAACTACAAAAAGTTTAATCATATAATATGGTTATATAATATGGTGTAATTGTTTAATAATATGTCATCTCATAATTAGAAGTCTTTTAAGTTTAAATTTCGTTGAAGTCTTGAACGATATGAATGTGAATTATTTTATATATAAAATAAGCACAGTAAAATATTAATCTTTTAATGAGTACTTAGAAAAAAAATGTTGTCCTCTAATTACTGTAATGCCATTGCCCATCCTATATAATGGTTACTTCTCTCCATTGTTCAATTGCACACACCAAAAGTCAGAAGCTCTCTCTAGATTCTGATTCTCATCTTTTGAAGTTCTTGAGTTCGAATCGCTGTTCAGCCCTAATTATCTCGAGTACCTATCTAATATTAAAGGTGAGTGAGGATTATTTATGCATCCTTATTTCTGCTACATTATATATGCACCGTTCATTCTCACATATGTTTGAATTTACTTATATGAAAGTTTAGAATATAATCTTATTGTTTTGTGCAAAATTATTTTTTAAATTAATATATATTTTTATTTTAAAAATATTTAATTATATTATTGTTGATCAATTTACTATATAGTGATGTATGCAAATGAAATATATATATTATTTATAAGGTTATATTTCTACTTTCGTATAAAATATTCGTAAATCAGATTATCTTAGAAAAATTTATGTGTGTTTGATTAGGATATTTAAGATAAAATAATATTATAAATTAAATGATGCAAATAAAAAAAATTGCAGAGATTACAATTATATATAAAATATTATTAACGATATGCTAGTTGATGTAGTGTTGCATTTTAAAGTTTTAAATTCACGGGTTTCGCCACATATCATTTTTTAACTTAATCAAGTAAAATTATAATTCTTTAACAACCATATTGGTGTATCTATTCAACATATCATCTCTTAACCATATATCTCTGGTTCAAAATCCGTCGAAACTCAGGGAATTAAAAAAGAAGCCACAAAGAGCACCTTATCCCTTACGGGGACAACTCGGTTTGATGGTAGATTATTCTAGCTGCGTAGTATGTATACTACCCTCCTAATAGGGGCCGTAGAACACGTAGATAAATATATACATACATAATAATTCTAAAAAAATATTGCATCATTAACATGGATGGATGTCTAGAGCCATGAATTTATTTATTACAAAATTGATTCCGCAATTTCTGACCGAGAGTGTTAATTCGAACTTCATTCACTCGATCTTAAAAATAAAACTAGTTTTACCGGTTGTTCAACCAAATTGAATATTTTCTTGAAACCTTGCATGCAGCGGATCCACCTAGATTTATATATCATATATACCACCATACGTACATAAATATATAATTCTAAAAAATGATTGCATAATAATTAGTATGCATGCATGAACTGCAGCTAGCTAGCTAGCTAGGCATGTCTATGTCTAGAGCCGTGAAACTTACATGCAGCGATTCGGAAGGCGATGATTATAACGAGGACGAGGTCTCTCTGCCTCGGAGGTCTGGGAATTTCAAGCCCAAATTTTGGGACTACAACTACGTGCAGACTCTCAAGGGTGAATACACGGTAAGTAATTATATTATCAAAATAAACTAATTAAATTTATTAAACTGCATGCCTCAACTGATAGACGACGAGGAGTTTCAGGATGAGAATTTCATGGTGGAGCTTGAGAAGATGAAGGAAACTGTGAAGAGTGTTATCAATTCAGAGATGAAGAAGGATGATGAACCCTTGAGAAAACTCGAGCTTATCGATGCCGTCCAGAGGCTCGGATTAGGATACCATTTCGACCCCGAGATCAAGCACGCTTTAGCAAAATATCACGATGATGATGATTTCGATCAATTGGATCTCTATGCCACGGCCCTCTGGTTTCGGTTGCTGAGACAACATGGTTACAATGTTCCTCAAGGTATATATATCCTAGCTAGCTAGCCAGCTTATTAAATAATTAACGTCAAAAAAACCAAAGCTTTGAAGCCTATATATATATATATATATATATATATATATATATATTGGTTAATTTTCACTTTTCTCTAATAAAAATATTATTTTAAAACATGAAATAAGTTTAAAACCATGAGCAGCAAATCTGGTATTTCGTAAACATGTTTTTATTGCTTAAATTGCCAAATTTAACGCTAAAACCGGCGAAGAACGGTCGAAAGCAACAAATTTGAAAGTTGAGACACATCGATTAGCAACATATATAAAACTGTAATTGAGACTGTTTTAGGTTTTATTAGTTCTCTAGATCGATGTATCTAAACCCCTCAGTTTCTGGGTGCAGATGTGTTCAAAAGGTTTATGAACAAAGAAAGTGGGAAATATAAGGAATCAGTTTGTGAGGATGTGAAGGGGGTGCTAAGCCTGTATGAAGCTTCATTCCTCAGATTCAAAGATGAAGCTTTTCTGGACGAAGCCATGGCATTTTCCTTGTCGTGTTTAAACAAGGTGGAACTGCTGGAAGCAATATCCCCGAGTTTGGCCCGGAAAATCGAGCATGCGTTGCACCTACCGGTTCATCTAACACCGTGCAGAGTGGAAGCCAGATGGTTCATGGACCAATACAAGGAGGAGCCAGACATCAACCTTAACCTACTTAAACTAGCCAAATTGGACTACAACATACTTCAGACTGTACACAAAAAAGAAGCTGCTGATTTGGCAAGGTATGTAATTGTATAAATATATATATTTGTACTTAGTATTTGTTGATACATAAAGTCTAAATCATGTTTTCACTTATCGCCATCATGTTTTCACTTATCGCCTCAAGGTTTTAAGACAATTAGTCAAGCAGTTAGTTTAAAGTTTCACATGTTATCGGTTCGAATCTCTGCAACTAGCTTGTTAGGGTGGTTAGAAACTTGCTGGTAATTTGGACAAAATGCTAGTTTAATTTGTACTTGAAATACGCTAGCTAGATCCGTCTAATTTGGCTATAGAATGGTGGTTAATGAAATTTGGATGTTATTTGTTGTCTAGGAGGACATTAATTTTTTTTTTTTCTTGTTGTTGTTTGTGCAAATTGTTAGTTGACCTTGGTAAAGAAATGTATTTTGATAGGTGAACTTACAGAAAAATTGCAATGTGTCAGCTGAATTCATAATGACGCGTAATAGAATAGACATGTGCAAGTTTATGTTATCATTTAACACATCAAATTAGACGAAAGATCACAGTGTGTGGCAACTTTGCATAATTAGTTCAACTAACAATTTGTTCAAATCTAACTAACCAATTAAGTAAATTCTCAAAGTTGAGCTAATAAGTTGAGTTGCTAATGATTTGGATTATTAACTTATTATTATGTTGTAAATTTATTATAGGTGGTGGGTTGAGTTGGGGTTGAACAAGTTGGCATTCGAGTTTAGAGACAGGGTAATGGAAGCTTACTTGTGGCACAACCTTATGGTTTTTGAACCTAAGTACGAGGCATTCAGAAGCCTAGCAACAAGAATAAGTGTACTGATGCTAGTGATAGATGACATCTACGATGTGTACGGCTCATTGGATGAGCTAGAGCTCTTGACACACATCATTATCAGGTTCGAGGAATTATCACTTTCTTTGTTGCTTGAATCTGACGAGCCCACCAACCTTTTAAAAGATATATTAAATGTCAACTTGACAAACTTGAGTTAAATGTGGGTCTACAAGCTTTTCTTTTTCCTCGAGCAAAAAAAAAAAGCTTGTAGACCAATCACACATGGGTATTTATTAAGTGGAACATCCATGTTTGGAGGTGATCACATTGTTTCTATTTCTAGATTAATATAAATGTTATAATAGTAATATAATGTCATTAGATATGTTTCCACAATTTTAGAGGTTTAAAATAAATTATAGGGTTAAAAAGTCTTGTGTACCATACGTTAGACTGATTGTGATTTTGATACAATTTTTTTTTTTTTTAATATTTTTAGTATTATGTTTGAATATTTTAGACTTTTGGTTCTTCCGTTAGTTGACCGTTAGTTTTTGCTCTTAAGTGGCACATATAAGTTACGTGATTTGCAATATACTTTTGCTTTTTGATTTTTTTTTTCAATTTAGTCCATCTAGTACATCTCTATTTTTTTTTTTTTTTCCAATTTAGTCTCAAAGAATCCAAACCGAACCACTAGGCTCGATGGATCTAGCCCTAGGCTGTATTAGCGAGGGACTAAATTGAACAAAATCAAAAGTATAGGAAAAGTCATGTGACTTGCATGTGCTACTTAACAGTAAAAACTAACGGACAACTAACGGATTGATCAAAAGTCTACAAAATTTAAATATATAATACCAAAAGTATACAAAAAGAAACATATCATACCAAAACCCATAAAATTGGCATTAATTACATAATATTAAATAATAATAAAAAAAACCTACTAATTCCACACTACATTCGTCGTCTAAAACACCCCTAATCCCTAATGTACGCATTTGATCAAATACTGCAGATGGACAACTGAAGGAACCGAAAACCTTCCCCCGACAATAAGAAGTTGCTACCTAGCTTTCTACAAAGCGGTCAACGAATTTGGTGATTGGGTGAAAATGCAACGTGGCATCCACGTCATCCCATATCTACACAAAGTGGTATATAACTATAATATATATATATCACCATCTTATAATAACATTTAAATATTATTTCATCACCATACCATATTTATTATATATGACATGCATGATGCATGCAGTGGGCAGATCAGTGCAAAGGGTACTTGGCCGAAGCAAAGTGGTACCACAGGGGTATGAAGCCATCATTCGAGGAGTACCTCCGCAATGGAGAAGCCACTGTCGGGACCTTCATGGTGCTGACGTGTTGCTTCGTGACTACGTCAGATATACTGACGGAAGACACGTTGGACTACATTGTTAATCAACCCAATATCATTCGTTGTTGCGGCAGAATTTCACGACTATACAATGATTTGGCCACATCCGGGGTACCCTAAATATCTACTTCTTACGTTTCCTAATTTATTACTAGTTTGCGCTTCAAGTGATAGCCCGCCCAATTAACAACTTCACATTAAGCTAGTGTTGTTATGTCATTCACGGTATATAAAATATTGGATTAAATATGAGCCACTATCTGAATGGGTAAGTTATTAGCTATTTTTTTTCTTTTTTACAACTAACTATTATTGCTTGTTGAGTTTCCAATTTAGTAGTTATATTAGTAGTTTCCGTACCATTTTTTCCATTATAATTTTAATGGAAAAACTTCGATTTTTTTCCAGCCATGATGATAAACTCATAAATTGAATTGAATTGAAAAGAATATATGTTATTAAAAAAAGTTAACCACAACTCAAAAATACGAAAAGCAAGATATATTTTATGAGTAGTTTAAAAAATAAAGAGATTAAAATAAATAAAATAAAGAAAGGGAAGGCTATGGTTGGAATTATTATATTTTTTCATATTTTTTTACAATTTCTATTATTTTAAGTTCCAACTTGTGAATTTTTAAAAATTAATTTGATTTTTAGGGTTTAAAATTCAAGGTGATTTTTTTTTATCTATTATACCGAAACTTGATCCCATGTAAGATAAGAAGATTACGACACTAATATTTTGGTTTTGTATGGACATGTACGTAAAGGATGAGCTTGCTAGAGGAGATAATCTGAAGGCAGTGGAGTTGTACATGAGCGAAAGTGGAGCTACAGAAGAAGCTGCTCGAGAGTACATTAAGAATGTAGTGGACGAAACATGGAAGACCATGAACAAGGATAGACTCGACGCGTATCCCTTTTCCGGACCCTTTGTGGACGCATGTCTGAATCTCGCACGGGAATCTCAACTGTTTTACCAGTACGGTGATGGGGTCGGGAATCCAGACCAAGACACCAAGAAGCATCTGCTGTCGATTTTGGTCGACCCTGTTCCCATGGAACCCTGATTCTGATTGCACCCGCTCTCTCTCTGGTACTTGCGCCCGCAATCACACCATATTCTGACACGTGTCTCAGAATTAATTACAATGTTTAGTAGAGATATATACCATACGTGTTTTTACTACTACATATCCCCCCCCCCCCCCCCCCCCCCCCCCCGAATAAAAGTATGCATGCAATACTGTACTGTGACTACCCTTGTAATTCTTGTTATTCAGTTTTTGTTTTCATCACTTCTGTTGAGTGTGTTCTTATATATGGTTATTAAAATGTGGATGGACATAATATTGACTTTTGAGCGTGCAAGCTTCACTCACACACACTCAAATGGATGAACTAATTATGGTTTAGAATCAAGAATTTGATTGAAATTGAAAGAGAATGCAGTAAGAACTTTGAGTTGAAGAAGATGAACTGAAAATGATCTCTATTGCTTGATTAACAAATTCAACTAATTACAAGACTTAAATAGCGAAATAAAACGCAATAATAGACACTCACAACGTCCACTCGCAATAATAGAGACTCATAACAAGAATTAGCATATAGACTCAAGAAATCAGCTGAAAATCAACAAGAAATCCGCAAAGAACAACGTTGCGCAAAATACATGGTGAAATTTGACTGAACCGGAGCTGCAGGCCGGTTTGGACTGGACCGGCCAATTCGAAACTTCAGTAACCACCTTAACAAAATTTTGAATACACCAACGGCTACTTCTTCTTCTTCTTCATCTAGATTCCGACGCAACTCAATTTCAACATTTCTTCCTTTAAACTGAACTTAGGTGTTCCAAATTCAGTTTACAAACTCCTAATTGACTTCTGAGTGATTCAAATGACGATCTCTTTAATCCCTTTCAAAATATCAGCCAATTGTTCTTCACTTCGACAAAGTTCAACTTCGATCATACCTTCCTTGCAGAGATCTCTTAGATAGTATCTCTTCACATCAATGTGCTTGCTTCTTCCATACATTACAGGGTTCTTGGAGAGCTTTATAACAGATGCATTATCACAATACAGTATAGTGGATTTATTCTGAGTTTGTCGAAGAAAATCAAGAACTCTCCTCATCCAAACTATATGGCAGCCACAACTTTAGAAAATAAACTTGTTTCTAGATGTTTAATGTAAACATGTCTAGAAAGTCTAAGTTAGTTGATAAGTGTTAGTAATAATAAGTTAGTTGGGAGGTGTCATTAATGTTAAGTAGTTAGGAAATGTCATTAAATGAAGTGTGTAGAAGTATTCTAATGTACCTATAAATAGATGATGTGATGAATGGGAAATCAACAAGTTGAGTAGACAACAACAAGTCCCTCATTCCCTCTCCCACTCTCACACAAAAACACATATCCAAACACCAACAAGTGGTATCAAAGCAAGGTTCAAAGAGATGGCAACATCAAGCATGCAAGTGCCAATATTGTCGAATGACAACTACGATAGATAGTGTGTCCAAATGAAAGCCCTTTTGGGTTCGCCTGACAAGTGGGAGCTCGTGGAGACCGAGTTCGAGGAACCCGAAGTGACGGCGGAAATGTCAAAAGAAGAGAATGAAGAATTGAATGAGCAACGGAAGAAGGAGAAGAATGCCTTGTTCACAATATATCAAGGTCTTGACGAAACCACGTTCGAGATAGTCGCTCCAACCAAGAAATCATACGAAGCCTGGGTTATACTCCAAAGGCGTACGGT
Organism: Clarkia xantiana subsp. parviflora; assembly: GCA_036873135.1. NCBI lineage: Eukaryota > Viridiplantae > Streptophyta > Magnoliopsida > Myrtales > Onagraceae > Clarkia > Clarkia xantiana. The sequence goes on from JAPTYO010000012.1 coordinate 15,459,961, forward strand.
GGATTCGAAAAGGTAAATAAAATTCATCTACAAGCTCTTCGTACTCAATTCGAGTCCCTCCATCAAGAAAGTTTGGAATCTATCTTCGACTACTTCACGTGGGTCATTTCAATCGCACATCAAATGCGGAGAAATGGAGAAAAGTTGGAAGATGTTCGTATCATAGAGAAGATCTTGAGATCCCTCGATCCCATGTTCGACCTTGTGGCCATGGCAATTGAAGAATCCAAGGACTTAGAAGAGATGTCCGTTGAGAAACTCATGGGTTCTCTACAAGCCCATGAACAACGACTTATGAAGAGAAGAGAAGATAAATCCTTGGAGCAAGCTTTACAAGATTAGTTGACATTGAAGAATGACAGATCACGAGGCGGCTTCCAAATATAAAAATTTACAACACAGAGAGGAAGAGGTGGTCGAACAATAACCACCAACGAAGACGATGATGATGGAGAGTCGATCCAAGAAGGAGATCCAGGAAGAGATCGCGGTCGTGGTCCTGGTCGTGGACGAGCTCAAAGTGGATGGAGAAACAAAAAATCAAGAGTTCAATGTTATGTAGGCAAAAAACATGGCCATTATGCAGTGGAGTGTTTGTAAAACACTAGCATTGAGGAAGAAAATGCAAACTTATCGGAGAAGATTGATGACGGTGGAGTTCTTTTGATGGCATATAATCAAGTGAAGGAGACGGAGTCCAACACATGGTTCGTCGACACAAGAGCTTCGAACCACATGTGCGGAAGAAAAGAGTTCTTTGCGGAGCTTGATGAAAGACAGGGTGGGCACATCACCTTTGGCGATCTTTCTCAACACCGAATTAAAGGGAAATGTAAAGTTATCTTTGAACTCAATACGAACAACAGCTATGCATCGCTAATGTCTATTTTGTTCCCGACATGAAGAACAACATTTTAAGTGTCAGAAAATTGCTCGAGAAGGGATACAACGTCCGGGTAAAGGAAAATACACTCACCATCCGTGATAATAACAACAATGTTATCACAGAAGTAGTCATGACGAAGAATCAGATGTTTCCGTTGGATTTAAGGATCAACGAGAAGAATTGTTTTGAAGATGACAACCATAGACAACTCGAATCTTTGGCATCTCCGGTATGTCCATCTGAATTTCAAGGCGCTGGAATTGATGGAGAAGAAAAACAGGGTGCGAGGTTTGCCCAAGATCGATCATCCCAACGGCATGTGCGAAACATGTGTCATCGGAAAGCAAGAAAGAAGACCATTCAAGAAATATCCATAGAAGAGAGCAGCTGATCGTCTCAACTTAGTCCATTCTGATGTGTGTGGACTGGTTAAGCCCATGTCCATTGGAGGAAATAGGTATTTCTTGACATTACTGATGATTATAGTGGCAAGACTTGGGTTTATATGATGAAGCAGAAGAGTGAAGTTTTGACAAATTTAAGGAGTTCAAGAGCATGGTCGAGAAGCAAAGTGGATGTTATTTGAAATGTTTGCGAACTGACAGAGTAGGCGAGTATACATCGCGTGAATTTGAAAGGATTTGCAAGGAGAACGGGATCGTGCATCAACTCACTATGCCTCAAACCCCACAACAAAATGGAGTATCCGAGAGGAAGAACCAGACGATCTTGAATAGAGACATGACACCGGAGGAGGCATGTAGCAAGAGGAAGCCATGCATCGATCATCTTCGAGTTTTCAGGTGCGTGGCATATGCAAAATTTCAAGGAAGCCAGAAGTGTGTCATGCTCGGATATGACATGAATTCAAGCGGCTACAAGTTATACAATCTTGTCGTAAAGAGGGTTGTGATCTCAAGAGATGTCGAGTTCGACGAAGAACAAGCATGGAGTTGGGAGATAAACAATGACCAACCAAAACAGGTTATGGAAGTATAAGAGCCGCAAAGAAAAGAAGCCCGGCGTGTTGAAGTTCAAGAACTCTTATCACCCCTACATGTCGGCACTCATCAAGACGAACTGGACTCGAGCGAATCACCCATGCTGAGGACAAGGCGGATCCAAGACGTATACAATTATGCGTAAGTCGTTAAAGTGAATGAAGATGAAGAATTATATGGTAATGTATGTCTCTCTGCAGGATGTGAAGTCAAAGAGACAAATGGAGAAAGAAAATGACGACGACACATGGAGAATTCAAGGATCGTAGAGTGCGAAGACATAGATGGAGTACGCGTTGCCCACAAAGAAAAACTAAGAAAGACCACCAAGCATACACAAGCGGTTATGGTAAAGATAAGCACAAGACCAAACAATTTACAAGAAGAAGTCATGAATATCGAGCAGACGAGAACTAGAGAAACAAGTTTAAGGGGGGATGTTAGAAAATAAACTTGTTTCTTGATGTTTAATGTAGACAAGTCTAGAAAGTCTAAGTTATTTGATAAGTGTTAGTAATAATAAGTTAGTTGAGAGGTGTCATTAATGCTAAGTAGTTAGGAAATGTCATTAAATGAAGTGTATGGAAGTATCCTAATGTACCTATAAATAAATGATGTGACGAATTGAAAATCAACAAGTTGAGTAGACCGCAACAAGTCTCTCATTCCCTCTCCCACACTCACACACAAACACATATTCAAACACCAACACAAAACACATGGTGAAATTGGACTGAACCGGAGCTGCAGGCCGGTTTGGACTGGACCGGCCGATTTGAAACTTCAGTAACCAACTTAACAGAATTTTGAATACACAAAGGACTTCGCCTTCTTCGCCTTCTTCTTCTTCTTCGTCTTCTTCTTCTTCTTGTTCTTCTTCTTCTTCTTCTTTGCCTGGATTCCGACGCAGCTCAATTTCAACATTCATTCCCTTAAAATGAACTTAGGTGTTTCAAATTCAGTTTACAAACTCCTTTGACTTCTGAGTGATTCAAATGACGATCTCTTTAATCCCTTCATCAAAATATCAGCCAATTGATCTTCACTTCGACAAAATTCAACTTCGATCATACCTTCCTTGCAGAGATCCCTTAGATAATATCTCTTCACATCAATGTGCTTGCTTATTCCATACATTACAGGGTTCTTGGAGAGCTTTATAGCATATGCATTATCACAGTACAATAGAGTGGTTATATTCTGAGTTTGTCAAAGAAAATCAAGAACTCTCCTCATTCAAACTATATGGCAGCCACAACTTGATCCAGCAACATATTATGCTTCAGTGCTTGACAAAGTTACAATTTATTGCTTCTTTGATCACCAAGTTATAGCTTCTCCACTCATCAGAATAGCATAGCCTGAGGTGCTCTTCCCATCTTCTTTTGATCCTGCAAAATCACTATCAGCATATGCAACTAAAAACTTATCCTTGGATGCCTGATAATGCAAGCCTTGTAAACACTCGATTTTGACCGGACGTAACGACGTTATGCATAATACGTCAATTCCGGGCGCGTCGAGCCACGAAGTCTCCAAGAAATGCTTAAGTGCATATTAAGAAATTATTATAAATATATTTTAAAATATTTTGAATGTATTTAATATTTTCGGAATATTTAAAAAAATATATATATAATAATTAGTTTTTTTTTAATTTTAAATAATTATGTGTAAGGTATTTATCTACAGATATTATCTTTATTTAAAGGTAATTATCTGTTGATATATATATCCCTAGGAATTATCTGTAAGCTAATTATTTGTTAGCATTTTTTATTTAGATTTTATCTGTAATCTAGACTAGGTTTTAGTATAAATAGGGAACCTGTTCTACACTGTAAACACACAAAAAAACACAACATGCATTAATAAAGTAGTTTTTCTCGAAATTCGTAATATTTTGTCCTTTAGTGATTTTTTTTAATCTCACCATCCCGCCTGCCATATCTCCGGCGACCTGCGGCACCTCTGACCACCGACGAGCTACAACACCTGCGCCTCGTCCACTCCACCGTCTGGGCCGCTCGCTGCCGCGCCACCCTTCCCGACGTGTCAGACCCGCCAGCCCTCGCCACAGCTCGCCTCTGTTGCAACCAGGCCGAAGTTTCCCGTCCGTCTCCGGCCACCATTCGTCGTCGGTGGCGTCGCTATCCCTTCTTTCGTCGCCGTCGGAGCACCTGCTGCTGTTGTCGCACGCCGTCCTCCGCTGCAACCCTTGCCGTGGATCCCCTGCAAGACACATGTGAGTCTTCTCCGTTCCAGTTTTTCTTTTTTCTTTTTTTATTATTTAATCATTATTTTATTAAATCATTGAATAATAGTTTTGTTTACTTTTTTATTATTATTATTAGGGTAGCTAGGTTGAGTTTAAATTAGTTGTAGGTAAGTAATACTAATTACATATTGCATCATGGTTTATTATAGATCATTAGATTTAGTTTGACATAAATAATCTGAATATTGTTTAATTAATTAAATAATAAAAGAGTTAATTATGCACGTCTCATCATGTTTTAATTAGTTTAGATTAATAAAAATGATAAATAGTTAATTGCGTGTATTCGTCACATTAGTTCGCATCCATTTAATTACGTATGATAATCGTTAACATTATTGGGTCATTCATATGTATAATTAATTTGTAGTTAATTAAAAATATAAAATTGGCAAATTAAGTGAATTGAGTACTGAAAGGGTGTAGTTAAAAATTATATTTTAACTCGTAATAGAATCCCGAACTCGAACTTCTGATCGTAGGCCGATTTATTACCTAGGTATTTAATTCATTATTCACTTAGGTTATTTGGGATTCTAGTTAGTCTAATAATTAACTAGTGGCGACTCTTTCAAAATTGCACGTTTTCAAAACGTAATCCGCCATAGGTTAGATTTAGGTCTGACAATTTGGCGACTCTGCTGGGGATACTTGATGGTTCGGGCTCTTTATATTTGCTTATTTACCATATTTTATTTTTTATTTATGTATGACTTCGTTATTCTAACTTTGGGTTTTTTGCGCGATAGGTGCGAAACTTTTTATACTAACTTTTGTTTCTTTGTTAAAATTGTTTAAAACCGCACACACATCACTTTAGAATAAAACATTAAAAATGCCTAAAACCCAGGGCAACTAGGAACCCTAGAGAGTTAGTAAGGGTACGACCGAGCGGCCGAGCCGCCGGAACGACTCGGAATAACTCCACCGCTCGCGTAGGTCCTGTGATCCCTATGATGGGGTGAGGAAACCACCGTGTTGGAATCCTATCAGTGGAACTCACCTATTAGAACAAAGCAAAACACACACACCTGAATCTTCGCGCCTGCCGATATGCTAATTGTTATGCGTACATGCGTGTGTTTTTTTTCTTAATTATTTCCGACCCTTAGAGTTTTTCATGTATAGGATTTGGGTCTAATGTAATCTTTTATTTCTTGCACCGTGTATGTAATCGCGAACTGCGTATTAGTCTAAATTTACTTTTCGAGCATGCATTACACATCATTTAAAAAAAATGTGACATTTGTTTCGTCACTCTAAAACGCTTTATACATCATTGTAGTAAGGATGGAATGACTGCTTAAGTGTCCTCGCGTTACGATCGTTCCAGCCCCAAGGGATGACATCAATCGCCTTTGGAGCTCCATGCTGAAGTTGGAGCAGGATTACGTCACCCAACTCATCGGAGGAATTCAACGCCTTGCTGACTACAAGATAGAGTGGCACTTGCTAGAAGCTTTAGTCGACCACTGGGACTCGGAGAAAGCAGTGTTCATCATCAACGGCATAGATCTCACCCCTACCCTCGAAGAATATCGCCAGCTGGTACAGGGCTCTAAATGGAATAAGGGAATCATATTGCCGAGATTCGAGGCATCCGGAAAACATAGTCTTTCTGAACTCTTACGGGCCAATAGAGAGAAGATGGCTAACGATCTTATGGTGTGCACACATTAGGGTTTATCTATCAATCGTTTGATAAGTTGGATCGGCTTTAGAATGAAGGATAATTGAATGATCTGAGGAGCAACCCACGCTTATCTCTTGTTATTTTTTAGAACTCTCTTATTTCCCCACTCCCAAAGCCACATAGACCAGGCATTAGCCGACGTCATCCTTCAAGTGGTCGAAGGCAGAAGTTTCGTGCGGCGTTGCTTGTTGAAACAATCACGTCTCTGAACTTCATAAAGGCTAAAGGAAGAGGAGGATTAAGGGCGAGTCCAGCTTTATTACAAATATGGTTTTTAAGTCACTTAAGAGAGATTGGCGCCGGTTTCCAAAAGGTTAGTTTTCTTATTGAAAAACAAATTATACCAAAAATGGTAGACTATGCCCGTCATGTAAACAGAGGATGGAGCACCCGTGAATGGAAAAAACATTTAAAACATTTACCAAAAGACATTTTATGGGTAGCTCGATGGTTTTCACCAAAACCCGTATTTCTAAAATGTAAAGATTTCAACGGTGTTCCTTTTATTAGCCACCTAAGCTCGTCGGTCACCTACCCGGCCCGAGTCGTTCGACAACTCAGAGGTCTTCAATGCATACCGGTTAGCACAAAGGAACCACTCTTGGTATTTGACTGGGATGACAACATAGTTACTCAAGCCACTCAAACAGGCTGCTCAGCGAATACATGCAATTTGGGAAAGTCTAATTGAAGAAAAAATACAACCGCCCGGGGATATCGAAGAAGAAGATCGGATGTACCGTGCCACTAAAGAGTACATCCACCATTTTTATACGGTCATTGACGCTCCAATCATCGATCCCGCAGAGATTATCGGACAAAAGCTGCAAGACGCACCACCTTCCCATGAAGACGTGTACGATACGCTAGCAGCTCGAGTCTAAATCCAATGTGCCGCATGGGCGCAAGATTGCGCACGGTCCAAAGAAGAAATCGAGCAGTTGCGGAAGGAACTTTCTGAAGCGCGAGCCACTGTCATGCACCAGCAGTTAGCTCTAAAAGTTAAAGATAGGCAGAAATCGTGTTTAAGTTCTGATCTTGACAAATTCAAACGAAGAGCAAGAAAGCTGAATTTTTTTTTCAAAACATTTATTTGTTGCCTTCATTAGAAATAAAGATCAAGAACTCAACGCGCTCGGTGAAATGCGTAGTCGTGTAAAGCGTTTTAGAGTTTAAAACTTATTTGTAAATTATATCCTTGATGAATAAAATGTCGAAAGGAATGACACATTGGTTTTAAAAAAATCATGCATGATTTGATATTTCGTCCATATTTTGAACTATCCGCTTTATTCCTTGCAGCAGCTAAGTAGTACTGGCACGAACACGACTGACAACTAAAATGGAGAACACTGAGAAAATCCAACAACATGACAAGTGAATGGCCGAGATTGAAGCTGCTAATGCGAGAATGCATCTGGAAATGGCCGCCATGTCATCCAACATGGAGCGCATCATGGCACTCCTAGAAGCTTAGTCAAGCATCACCTCTCTGAACCCGGCCTTGCTGACAGGGGCATCAAGTCCAAGCCCCTCAACAGTACCGGTGGCAAGCACCGGGCCTACAATGCCAGCCGTCAGCGAACTTTCCAACACCACAGGGAACCCTCCGCAAGACTCGCACCCTACTTTGGTCATTCCTGATCAATATTTGCCAAAATCATACCCGACCCTGATGTATGGGCATGTTAACCAGGTGGGAGCAACAAGCGCAAATGCATTCATATCGTCGCATGGCGGCGAATCGGAACAGGATCGCCGCCTAAAGAAAATGGAGGAGAAGATGAAAGCACTCTCAGGATTCGAACACTATGGAGGGATCAGTTACTCTGACTTGTGCATTTTCCCTAACATGTCCAGACCAGAAACTTAATCAACAATCCATGATGATTTTGATGCTAATAAAAAGTTGGAAGTCATACATGGGGCGTTAATAGCCCTCGGAGTCTGAAGCTGAGGTGCCATGTTGACACGAGAGAAACCCAACTAAGCAAGTCATTGAACAATTGTAGCAATTTCATCTTTATTAATATATTTGCTAATCGTGATCAACACTTGGTTGAAATACGGTACCCATATAAGATTTTGCAACTAACGTTGAGTTCTCCATAAAATGAACAACAGCGGAAACGAACAACACCCAAAAAACGGACCAGAAACAGAACAATGACACAAAATCGGTCAACGGAAGAACTAAACCAGTCAATAAGAAACAGAATCGGTCAACAGCAGCACATAACCGGACCAGTAATTAGACAAACAGCAGAAAATTAATCTGATCCACATCAGCAAAACCTAACCAATCACGAAATAAGTTAAATTAGGAAAATCAGAATTACAGAATATACCCGGGTGAATTTATATATATAATAATTCTCATGGAAGTTACATAATCTTGACAAGTATGTTTTTCATCCTATTTTCTGTCTCCTACATGTTAAAATAGCTTTATTTTATTTGTCCATGTCAATTTCTAAGGAGTTACATGTATTTCATAATTCTCTATCTTCCACATGGAGCTATAGAATTAGAGAAATGCACCATAATCACTCTCAATATCTGTTACGATATATATCACTTTTTTAAACAACTTTTTTAATTTGTTTACCAATTTTTTTTCTCATAATATTAATATTAATTAATTATTTTCATATCAAGTACTTACAATTAAACCACTTTTTTAAAAATATATATTTGTAGTACATATCACTAATAATATTAATTATTAGTATTATTATTTTGAAAAAAGTATAATACACTTTTTTACCAAATTATTATATTAATTTACTTGAAATAATACACAACCAATGATTATAAGTATGTATAAATAAATAAATTATTAATATTAAAAACTATAGATGATTCTCATGAACTACTAATTCTCAAATTTAATTTCAATATATAATTAAAAATTATTAAATTTTGTGATTTAGTAGTTCATGAGAATCATCTATAGTTTTAAGATATCTATCTATATATATGGAATATCTAATATATTGCGATATATTGATATATTATGTGTGTTCATGTAATTAATATTTTTTTAAATGATAAAGCTAACGAAACATAAAATTTGATATCTACCAATTTATTTTTAGACTATTATAATAATCAATCATATCTTATATTTTTTTTATTAACATCTATTTTGTGGAAATATATATATATATATATATATATATATATATATATATATATATATTGTATTTTTTATAGTTAAAATGATACAAAAATAATCATTATAAATATGTATCAATATTTCTTAATATTAAAGTATATAAAGGATTCCCATGAATAGCCAATGTTCAAATTTAAAGCATGTATATAATTAAAAATTATTAAATTTATTTAATATATAAATATATATATATATATATATATATATATATATATGTTTATATATATCTAATATATAGAGATATATTGATGTATTATTTGTGTTAATGTAGTAAATTATTTTTGAACTCTAAAATGTCTTATATTATTATTTTAGTAACAACTATTTTTCAATTAACATCTATTTGGTTGTGATTTTTTTTAAATTATATATATATATATACTTTCCTCCTTTTACAATTAGTAACAATTTAAGTCAATTATTTTATAATTGTTACATTAATTATACTACTTTTACTAATATAATTATTTTTGTATTGATTTATTAGATTTCGTTAAATAATTTTATAAAAAAAAAATTTAAAATTTATTGAAGCAAAAAAATTATATATAAGAGATCCGTTTTAGATTACTACTTTAATCCATCATCTTATATATTTTATTTTTATATTTATTTCTATTTTGTGGGAAAAAAAATTATTTAATCTACATGCTATTTCAAAATTTTGTAATATAAATAACTTCAATTCTTTTAATTACAACAATTTAAATAAATATTTTATTTACCGCGGCACAATTATCTAGTACAATATATTCTACTATAAATATAGTTATTGCATTGAATTATTGCATATAGTATTTCATTCTACTATAAATATAGTTATTGCATTGAATTATTGCATATAGTATTTCCTTTTCTTATTCAATCTTGTAATCCCTATATAAGTAGTCTAAAATATATATATGATCCGTGAGAGTTGGAATTGGTTTAAGAAAGTTAAAGAAAGCGCCAAGATACATACAAACAAGGCTTGCGCTATTATACAAAGAAAAGCTTTGTACTCTTCTTCTTCAAGCTGTGTACTTTGTATTTCTACATCTACACATATACCTTCCCTTTCCTGGTTCCTAAGCTAAAAAGCAAAGACCCCATCTCCAACCCATGCCCAAACCCTCCTCTCCCACCTCCAAGATAACCACAACTACTAGCTGCCACTACCGTCGCTCTTCTGTTCTCCTATGAACAGAGCTTCTAATATCGATCTTCTTCCTCCAGCTTCTTGATGAAACATCAGGGGGTCCCTGAATCTGAGGCTCTGAGAATCAGTATTGTTGTGTTTATTTTGTATTAGCAACCTGTAGTACAAGATTGGAGTAGAGAATAGTAGCTTAGATTAGAAAGTACGACAGACCGTGAGATCGAAGATGAGTAGCGGCTCAATCGGAGGCATCAGGTGGCCGCAGTTCACGGCGGCGCAGTGGCAGGAATTGGAGCATCAGGCCCTAATATTCAAGTACCTGAAAGCTGGACTCTGTGTGCCTCCTGATCTGCTAGCCCCAATTCACCGGAGCTTGGAATCCATGTCAACCAGATTTCTTCAGTACCCCACCTGTATGTAACCTAAACTCTCCAATTTGTTGCTTCCTCTAAATTGTGATTACCACTTGCCAAACCTTATCTAGCTGTAGCAGATATTGGATTCACTCGTTTAATTCTGATTAAATACTGGAAAAATTTAGAATACCCCCTATAGAGGAAGGAAATTTGGTTTTTCATGATCACTGCTTGCAAAAATTTGATTGATTATGATTATTGCTTTTCTTGGAAAAGCATATCAAACCTGCAATTGCTGCAACATTTTGATTTGGCTTATTGGTTCATGGAGGACTGTATCTAGCAGCTAACTTTGCTATTTTCTGTCATGTTTGCTCTTACATATTTATGTTGTAATGGTTCCTTCATAGTTTGGCCCATTGTTTTTATAATGTATGCTGCTGTCATGCTCATATAACAAGTAATAACTAGGTAGTTTGTCGATAATTTATTCTTGTTTTATGGTTATTATGTTAGTGCAGTACACTACTTCTGACTAAGAAAAATTTGAACTTGTCTGAGATGAAATGATGTAGTATCCATAACTGATTTTAAGATTTTCGTCATAGATTGACTTTTTTAAGTTTAGAAAGCATTGTTTCAGTAGCAAGTGACTTAACACTGTATCGTTGTAGAGATCTTCAAGTAAAATCTTACACCTTCCTTAGTTTACTATCCTTTTCAACTCATTCCATGTGCCTCAGTCTCATGTATTGGGAGGCTTTAGTTTATTCGTGACATAATTTCATGTGCAAATCAAACTTTGAACTGGTTAACCACTCAAATATGTTACTCTTATAAAATCTGAATTTTCAAAATAAAAGATTGGTGGATTGAATTTCGGAAGGTTCTGAATTGTTTTTTTTTTAAGTGGGTTATTACTCCATTTATGAAAAGAAAATAGACCCGGAGCCAGGTAGGTGCCGGAGATCAGATGGTAAGAAGTGGAGGTGCTCCAAAGATGCACATCCCGACTCTAAGTATTGTGAGCGGCATATGAACCGAGGCCGCCACCGTTCAAGAAAGCTTGTGGAATCTCAAACTGCGTCTAAGTCTGGTCCAACACCAGCACCCGATGTTAGTACTAGGAGCAGCAGTGGTGGTAGAATCTTCCAGAACCTTCCCGCTAACTCGAATTCAGTGAACTTGAGCTTTGGAAGCAATTCCTCTCAACTGCAAGGGGAAACTACTCCATATGGGAGCTGTAACAAGTACAGGTAACTATCTGTTACGGTTACTAGCGCTTCCAAGTATTTAACTCTGTGACTTCATATGTTAGAGCTTGTACAAGAGGATCTGGATTTGTCCAGTTTCTTCAGTAAAACTTTCATCATCAGAATTCCCCTTAATTTATTTTGTGACCTAATCGGTGATTTTCTGGTTATATCTATTTATGGGATATTAAAAGTGGACGAAAATCTCATAGAATATTGGGTTAAGCTTGTAAATTTTTGGTATATTGGAGAATTTAAGTGAGGTTTAAATGTGTTAATCGTCTTTTTTTCTGCATATGTAAGTGAACCGAAGCCTCGAGCTGAAACTAACAAAACCCTACAAAAAGCTTCGGTCGGTGTAAGAGGTATTGACACGAATTCTATAATGGACATCCACAATCCAACTTCTGGAGGTCCTGCAGACCTGCAATTGGAGTTAGGGCACAGTGTCCCTCTCAATGGATTTGGGGGTTATTCTTCATCTCTGCAGAAACAGCAGCAGCATTACTTATATGGAACTGATAAACTGGAACAGCAACAAGTTCAACCCTTGTTGTGGCCCGAGCCTAGTACATCAAGGTCCTTTCTTGACAGTCAAAGGTCCGACATGAGCTCGTTTTCCTCTACTCAACTGTCAATGGGCATCGACCGAGATCTTTCACCAAATGGTAATCTTCTCACCAAACTCTACCCTCATCATGACAAAAGAAAAACAAACAATTTAGTTTTGTTTCTTTTTTCTGGAACATGATTTTAATGTTGCTTAGTAATCTGTTTCACGATTGTTGTCGATGAAGGCGGTGAAACAAGACACATTCCATACTAATCAAACCATAAACTGAGCTGTGCTATATACTATTTGACAGGAACAGAGCGTTCTTCTGTTCTGTTTGGGTAGATGTTGACGGCAGTTCCATGGTTGCTCTGACGAAGAACACAACTTTGCATCTCCCCACTCGCCTGCTTTGCAGTGTATGTGGATCGTTTCTTGAAGAATGTTTTTTTTTTCTGTGGTTAGTTGTTTACGATGTTTGAACTGGTATCATGAATTTGAGATTGTTTGTTGAGTTGGTTTAATAAATAATATATGCATGGTCGACACTTTATTCTGACGGGCTGACTTCAGTGTGTAGAGATTATTTTAGGTGTACAATAGCAACAAGTAAGTAGAACGAAAACACACCTTAGATGCTTTCTTCATAGTGTTTTTAAAATGATTAATTTGAGAAAATAACCACAATTTTATACAAATGGAAATGCGCTTTTCGCCCTTTCTTTTAATTTTTCATTTTTTTTAAAAAAGATTTTTTTTATCGGATGTCCCCGAAGGGACTTTTAAAAAAAAAAAAAAAAAAAGATAACAATTGAGAAAACAGGAAAAAAAAAAATTGCATGTTTGTTTCTTGGTTATTGTCAAAATTATTTTTCTTGGGATCTATATTTGTTTTATTTTTATTTGATGGCTATGTAAAAAAAAGTTGACTCAATCACAATACCAATATATTTTAGTTTCTTAGAATCGATAAAGATTAGGGAGGTAAGTATAGTCAGATGACTTTGTTTATTAATTAGAGATTTTGAATTTGAGCTATGAAATGAAATTATCTTTTAATGGATAATTATTTATCTCTTATGGACTATTTTGTGTGAATGAATGGAAGCTATTTTAAATGTCGAGTAAATATACGAATGTTTATTTGGAAGGGTTGCAATAACGAACTGCATTTGAGATAGAATCTACATAGATGAATTCCCTCATTCAATCCCAAGTGTCATCTTTTTTTATAGAAACAAACGAAACTTGAGATCATGTCATGTTGAACTGTCATTTCACTAGAAGAGTGTGGTTTAGTTTGAGTCTAGGAGTACATCCATCCAAAATCCCGTTCTCAACGGTGCTTGGGTGGTTATTTGAGAGTGTAGCCGCGCTTAATTCTCATATTCCCGCTAGCGAACATTTTATTCACAAATGTTTGATTGTTTAAGTTATCTGGTTATATAGGAACGCTGATATTTTCACGAGAAAACCTCCTAGCGCGTCCTTGATTTTAGACTTTATCCGTTTGACAGTTATTGATAATTTTAATTCGTTTGATATTGATCATGTTCCAGGCACCCAAGCCGCCTCCATCAGAAGACCCTTGACCAGCAGGCCAATCAACGCACCACACATCATACCCACGATTTTGTGTGATGGAGCTGCCTGGGGGTCACAACAACATTATATACGGAACCGCGATTTTACTAGACAAGAACGGGGATATCTCGACGGTCTCCATTATTCGGCATTAGGTGATAACCCTTTACTGGCGGAAGGACTAGCATGTCGAGCAGGGTCATTATTAACAAGGTCTTCACGGCGGGGTCCCTACATCATGTTCACTGATTCGACAAACTTGCTCAAACATATAGCCACCTCTTCCTCAGGCTGCAATCCCTACCTCTTAAGGGTCGTTGAGAACATTAGATTTTTTTAAATATAGTCATTTTAATTAAAACTGTCCCTAGAGCAAGGCACAGAGTCACATGGGGCCCAGTGAGGGCACTTGCCCCCGCTGGACTACATAGCTCTTCAAAATATTTATGACGATTTTAAGAAAATAATTAGACTTTCTTAATTTTGCCCTCTCTGAAAATTGTTCAAATTATGTCTAAATGTATTCTTGTCCCTGCTGTGAAAATTTCCAACTTCATTCATGGCTTTGATTTGAAAAATTGCTGAAAAAAGTTAGAAGAAAACTAAAGAAGTTGCAGAGGAGTAGATGTAGGGTTTTCATCAATGAAGAAGATGAAAAGTATGAGAGAGAGAATACCGAATATGATTGGTCTTTGGAAAAATAAGAGTGAGAGAGTGAAAGAAAAATAATAATATATATATATATATATATATATATATATATATATATGTGTTTTTTTTTTTTTTCATATTAGTGATTTAGTTCATGAATATAATGTATTTATGTATTTGTTATGTATATTAAGTTAATCTGACATTTAGAAAAAAAACAAAGTTAATTTGATTTAAAAAAATAAGATAAGTTGAATAATAAATATGTTACGAAAGTAGAGAACTTGGGATGATATTATTATCACATATATGAGCCCTTATGTATGGATTACATAGACTTGGAGAAGAAGTAAAATCTATACAAGGAAAGTCTAAATTAGGAAGATGGTATATACACATAATATTGAACATCCATATAATATATTCATAACACTCCCCATTGGATGTTCATAAGGGAATTGTGCCTCGTTAAAAAGTTACTAGAAAAAACCCATTGGGATAAAAATCTAGTGAAGGAAAAAGAGTACACAATTATGGATCCATTTTGTAAGCTGCCTTGTAAAAACCTTACCAGGAAAACTTAGTGGGATAAAACATTGGTTAAGGAAAAAAAGAGTGCAGCGTTGTAAATTCTCCCCCTAATATCGACATCACATAATTTCATTAAGTCGACGCAATTCAGTATTATTCAACAATCTTCAAATTTCGCAACCGGTAAATCTTCGGGAATAAATCCGCACAAACTCGTTGGATGTTATGTTGCCTTCTTCTCAACATTGTGGATGAAGAATAACTTGGAAAAATATGTTTCGTCTTGTCTCATTTGACGTAGTCCTCTTCCACCTAAGTGTCATATATTGCATTATCCTCATAATTAAATTGCACAACTTCACCTGCATATAGTTAATAAATTCAAGTATTGTCTCGTTATGATAACAAGCTCATGTTATTCATCCCTCGGAAATACCGAAATATTTTCTTAACATTGTTCCAATTTCACAATATTATGGAAAAACTAAATCTTGCTTATAACCAATAATATAGTATGTTCCTTGTAATTAGCAAGATATATTAGCGTTAATGTAGCACTATATAAGGTACTTCTGGACCATTATGTTCTTCATCAATCTCACGAGGATGGAAAATAAACTTATTCAAATCTATCATTCTTACAACCATTAATGTACTCAATAGATGTGTTTAGCTATGCAAAAATATAGGACAAGAATATTTTCAATCTCTTAAGTACTCGATCTTCAGGCCGAGCCAAACCTTTGTCCTTTCAATATATTTCGTCTGAATTTTAACATCATCAATAAATTTATTGTATTTAAAACTCTTCAGGAGTTTCAATATCTTCAAATTCTCCCCCTCACGCGATGCCCCTTTCGGCGATAGCGTGATAAATTCATCTTATCAAATATCAATTTGCTTTATTCGTATACTTATATTAGTATTCGCTACAACTTAGTTCAATTGTATTATATAGTGGGGATAATATACCATAATCAACCCGTAAATGGTACAATATTTTTATCATCCAACATTCTTGAAAATATTCATGCTAGCATTTTAAATCCTTCTGGGATTTTTACGTGGATTTCACTATCAATTTAGACACACAAATAGGCTATAAAATTATTCATATCATGAGACGCATATTAAAACCTTGTATGTACTGCCAACATAATAATGTATTTGAAGGTTATTGCTCCACCAAATGATTCATATAATAATTGTCATCTTTCTGCGGAAAAGTCTTTGTACCACGGGTTGTGCCTATCTTACGAGGCAATCTATTTACGCATAAATTATTTATATCTACTAGCTATCACATTCTGTATTTTTCATGTTCATACTTGCGTCTTTTCAAACTTTGGCCAATCATAATGATTCTATGGCAAACTGAGCTCAAGATCCTCGTCTTGTTTTAAGATTTCACTCGTGAATAATATTCAAAATTGTTGTCGACAACTTGATATATATGGTTCCATCATTTTTCCATTAAAGACATAACTTATTGAGATATCTTTATTGTAATTACTTCCAGGTACATGAACCACTTCTGGGGTTTCATATTTAGTTATGTCTTTGTTCCTTTTTGGGAAATCACCTCCATAATAAGACCATATTTATCTATGCTCCATTATTCTATTAAAATTTTATTTGGAACCAATATCGCACGCTTGAGACATGCGTTATTTTGCATTATAATTTGCCCCTGGGACATTTCAAATTGGAGCATTTGCAACCGGTAATTGACTTATGACTTTTTGGGTCTCACAAAGTCACTTAATAGGCAGTATCTGAAAATGGTTATCTCTTTGAACTTCAGGTTCATATTATCATTGTGCGAGGATCCAAATGAGATAATAACAACTTTTTCAATCAATCTCTTTTCTGCCAGCTGATTCTTTTCTCCCTCTAATGTTAGGAAAAGTTGTTGAACAATCACAATCAACATTCTTGCTTTAAATATATATATCAGTCATTGTTCTCAAATAATTAATTTATAGACAAAATATTTTTCTCAACATTCCAGACCCATGTTTGTGCGTTGCGGTGGAGCAATTCAAACATATATCGCACATCATAAAATTAATATAAGAAAAATTAGTCTCTTCACCAAAAATTGGTTGTAATGGGGAGAAATGTGATTTAACATTGGCTTGATGCGCAGTTATACTACCGCTTTCATAATAGCATGCATTTTTACTCAATTTGCTCTAATTGGTAGCATATTAGCTATTTAATTGGAGGATCTTGTAACTTTTATGCTAAACTGCAAATCTAGACATGTAATTGTCTGAATCTTGTAGTAAATATCAACTCTCAAATATTCATACAAATGAATCATGTGCCAGGAACCAGGTTTGAACTGGTGACACGAGGATTTTCAGTCCTCTGCTCTACCAACTGAGCTATCCCGACCCTTCCTTAGGCATTTTACTAGATGACTTCGTTCTATGTCAATTAATAAAAAGATGAAAAAGGTATGAAAAGTCTTACCCAGGCCCAAGTCTTTCTTGGATTTTCAAAAAAAAAACTTTTTAAGTGTGAGTCCGAGTAATGATATTATTGATTGTGAATCATTCAAATGGTGATTCCTCGCTAAAACGAAGTTCTTTTGTATGTGTAGCATATACAACACTAGTCGTGTGTTAATAGAAAAAATATCGGTTTGCATACTTTTGTGAAAGAATAGAATGAATAAAAAAAACATAACGAATTTTGAACCGAGAACAAAACAAAAAGAAGAAAATGAAGGAGAAATAATTAAGGAATCAAACGCTCTTTTTTTGGGGATAGAGGGACTTGAACCCTCACGATTTTAAAATTCGACGGATTTTCCTCTTACTCGAAATTTCATTGTTGTCGGTATTGACATGTAGAATGGGACTCTATCTTTATTCTCATCCGATTAATCAGTTCTTGAAAAGATTCGTGGAGTAAGAGATTTACTCAATCAATATTCGATTCTTCCTTCAACTTAGAATTGATTCGCAACAAACAATTCTTTTCTTTCTTTTTTCATATAAAATAAAAAAACATTAAAAAGCGATTCGCGCCGTCATTAATCTCAAATGATTAATCATTTGAGAGAGTATTCACGACATATGTATATAGGTTTCTCTTGCACCCTTTCTCGAGTTTTGATAGAAGGATTGATTCCTTTACCAACAACGCGACCAACTCCATTTGTTAGAACAGCTTCCATTGAGTCTCTGCACCTATCCTTTTTGTCTCGCTTTCTAATTCTAAAACCCGGTGTTGGTTTTCGTAAAATAGGATTTGGCTCAGGATTGCCCATTTTTAATTCCCGGGTTTCTCTGAATTTGAAAGTTTTCACTTAGTAGGTTTCCATACCAAGGCTCAATCCAATTAAGTCCGTAGCGTCTACCAATTCCGCCATATCCCCCTTGTATTATGCGGAAATCGTTGAATTCAATTATATATCGATAGATACCGATTTATATATAATATATATAATATATATATTAGATACTATTGAAAAAAGTCTTTCTTGCCTATCTTCTTGAATCTCTATCGGAGACCCACATTTGACCATCCCAAAATGATTCTATCATTTCTGTATCCACAATTCAATATACATGGCTAGGATATAGACTACCTAATGTACCTTCCCCACGATCATTTTTTTCATAGAATTTTGAATACTCGAAGGGTCGATTCTTTTTTTTTTCGTTTTTAGCTTTCACCTGTATTTTCTGAATGACAACAGGGGAATGCCCCCCCCCCCCCCCCTCTGTCTGTCATTAGTAGGGTCTGGATTGCATTTATCCGTAATGCATCTTTCTTTTATTTCATGTTTTTTTATTCTTATCTTATTATTCTTTCCTTAGACCGTAGAGTGGGTAGACCTTTTAGAACTTCTAACTAGAAGGTAACTCAAAAAAAACGAAAATAGAAGTTGAATATTGATGAAATTATCTATTAAATCCATATTATTTTATTCATTTAGAATAGTTAGAATTCTAATTAATCATTTCTTAATCATTTCATTAATTTCGAAATAGAAGATAATTTGAATTGTTCTTTATTGTGAAATAAGATTCCAATCTGATCTGATTGATTACACAATCATTATAAAGTTTCGATTTCATTTTACTAAATGATATATATATAGTATTCTATTTCTATTAAGTTCTATTCTAGTGAAACTTTTTTATATTTATATAGATCATAGAAAATGCAGATTATGTAATTGTAATAAAGTAATAAAATAGTAGTGAAAAAATGACAAGTAATAGAATTAGAGGTTCTTAAAAAACTGTCAAATAAATGGCATTTGAATTCAAAAATGAAATGAAAAAGAATCTGATTATATTATCGAATCGAGATATTCATTATTGATAAACAGATAATTGAGAAATAGATCCAAATTAGATATCACTATATTAATCGTTATGTTTTCTAATATTCATTTAGATTTCATTTATTTGAAATTCGACTTTGACTTTTCTATGAGTATGACTTTTTCATATTAAATAAGTAATACTGATAAAAAAGATCCCAGGATTTTACTAAATTCCTATGCATGTAAAATTTATGCTATTTGAGCCCGCTTAGCTCAGAGGTTAGAGCATCGCATGGTCATCGGTTCGATTCCGATAGCCGGCTTTTTTGTTTTGCTTTTTTACATGATTGAAACTAATAATCTTGAAATCAAAGAACATTGAAAAGGCTTTTCCCCCTTTTTTTAATTTTAAATTCAAAGAAAAGGTCACCGATCTATTATGTCCGGTCCTAGTATCATAGGCGACCGAACGGCCGCCCCCTAATTACTAGACCGACCTGCTGTAATAATTCCATAAACACCTAGCGAAGATATGGCAAACAAATAAAGTAGCCCTATGTTCGGATCAATCATCACCATTCTTTATTGCATAATCTGGAAATTTGCAAATTCATAATCAACACACATGTGACCATTTTGTAGATGCATCTTTCAAAATAATATATCGGTCCACATGGCAGGTGAACTGGCCCATATTCACCGTTTATTATTTCCTTAAATAATTGACTTTTATCCCGAACTTAGTTGATGATGATCAGATAATGAATTTTCCTTTGAGAGCAATTACCATAATGATTTATGGATAATCTCCAGGTTCTTCCAAATAATTGTATTGCGCATCTTTAAGTAATCCGGAATGGTCTGTAACCGGTCACGCCAAATATTGTATTATATGGGTAAAACTTTTGGTTTACCTCTATATGAATCAGTAAACTTCCGGTTTACCGAATATATAATCAATCACGCCAATATTGGCGGTAAACTTCTGATTTACCTGATTTTTTTTCATAATTCTGATAACACAATCCGCATGTTTATTTTTTTCATCTTAATCATAATAATGATTGCGGAGTATTCACATTCTTTATAATAAGAAATAAATATGAACTATATGAAAGCATATAAATAAAAATAATAAAAATAATGCATAAAGCGTAAAGCGTAAAGCTTAAAAAAATAATAATATAATTTCATATAAATGCTCGTAATTCATGATCTTCAGATCATCTATAGCTCAAAATATTTTAGGATCTTCATGATTCTTATTCGTAGCTCAAGATCTTTAAGGAGCTATTCTTTTCATATCTCAAAATATCTTAGGATGTTCAGATCCTATTTTCATCTTTTCAGATCATTCATTCGAAATATTTCAAGATCTTTAGGATCTCTGTTCATATTCAAAATCTTTAGGGATCTTCAATCTCTTTAATTCGTAGTCCCAGATATTTAGGATCTTCAGGATCCTTTATTCATTCCAGATCTCTAGGATCTTAAGATCCTTTATTTATAACAATTCATGATTTCTTAGAATCTTCAGTATTCTTTATATATAACTCGTGATTTATATGATTCTCTTTTCATACTTGAAGATCGTTACTTCGTAAAATTCTTTCTCATACATTATAGGATCTTTTGGATCCTAAAAGTAGTAATTATTGAGCTTCTTAAATATATAATAACCATTGATCTTCTGGATTACAATATAATAAAGTGCATATGCGTAATTTAATGCAAGAATTCTAAAAGATGCTATAATGTAGTGCAATAAATAAAAATAATTTTTTATGTAAATATAGTGCAAGAACTGTAAATATATATAAATTAAGAGAAATATAAATTCATAATAATATAAGTAATATAATATATTGTAAATACAGTTTGACGTAAAATAAATATGAAGAATATTCATTAATCTTGATATTCAGGATCGTAATATTGGATCTTCATGATCCGATATTCATAAATAATGCAATTTTCTTGATCGCATTATTAACGAATAATATATGCAAATATTTTCTATATCTGAGGCCAAACTTTGCCTAGTATGATTGTGCTTCATAAATTTTGATAGCGTCATCGCGCTTCTCAAAATCATCATTCTTCCAAATATATTGGAGTTTGCATTCTTTTCATTCATTATTTATTTGTAAGAGTCATCATCGTTTTTTATCGATATCATGATGATGCTAACAATTTAATCTATTTCAAAATCAAAATCAAGTGTTTCCATGAACATGATAATTATAACATATTTGTATTCTTAAAAGGTCTATATAAATTATTTCACTCACTTCAGGGAGTGGAATATATTCTCATTGTAATCATAAACTTACTTCAAAGGGTGGAGGATTCCATCCCTATAATCGTAATCTACAACACCCGCTTCAGGGAGTGAAGTATATCCTCATTATAATCATAACTTACGACGCTCACTTCAGGGAGCGAAATATATCTAGTAGGCGATGCATATAAATTTGATCTCAATTACATATGGATATATTTCAGCATCTAGCCGCTTTTTTTTCCGTGATAACTCATGTGTTACACACTCGCTTCAGGGAGTGAAGTCATATCAATACATATAAGTTTATAAGAGAACTTTTCATATGTATGTATATAAAATGGATCTTTTACCGTGAAAAATGAGTCATATATGATCTGATATATCGTGTGGCGTCATGTGTCGTAAATTGAGTTTGACAATGTCTATTATACTTGATGTCGCTTGTCGTAAAATCTGGTCCGAAAATTTACCATATTCCTGATAAATAATATTACTGATTAGCATATATATTATCATGAAATAATCAATATTGCTTTGAATCAATTAACAATATGTGTAAAATTTATAATCTTCCCTTGTGTGGCTTGAGGTTCGTTCTTTAGCCTAAGATTCTTTGATATATCTTGTGCTTATTTTGCTTTGAGGGTTACTAGATATTCGTTTTCTGCAAAACAAGTAAATTCATTAGGAATTTCTATATATATAAGAGAAATTAATAAATTAATAAGCCAAACAAATATAAGAGGAATTGAGAGTGATTGTGGAGTGCAATGGACGATTATGGAGGTTAGTGAGCGATGATGTTTGGGTTATGGATATCACGAAACAAAGAACACTAATTGAATTTGATTTTCCAAGCGATTTCGTGCTGAAAACGTGTTACGAAAGTAGAGAACTTGGGATGATATTATTATCACATATATGAGCTCTTATATATGGTTACATAGGCTTGGAGAAGAAGGAAAATCTATACAAGGAAAGTCTAAATTAGGAAGATGGTATACACACATAATATTGAACATCCATATAATATATTCATAACAAATATATTTTTTTATATTTGTATTCCAATTGAAATTATTTACCTAAAGATAAAATAGTGTAAAATCTTAGGTTTTTAATATAAAAAATTATGTAAAATGACATAAAAGTGGTTGGTTTACTTATATTTGTTTGCAATAAAAACATGTTCAGTTAAAATTGTATTTTAAAACTTTCTAACACTAAAATTTATTTATTTTTTTGTTATTATATTAGTTATATACTACTAGAACTAAGTGTGGTGCAGTAAAAAAATGATATAGATCGATGATAAGTAGACGAACCTATAAATGTACGAGAGATCAATTATCCCATCAATTTTTTGTGATGTGCAATTTAGACCAAAGAAATTTTAACATTTTTTTTTTGTTTGGCTTTTAAAATTCTTGTATTTGCCCATATAATTTTTTCCTATAGATTGTTTATCACTAGTTTAATTCATGCCCCCTCTGAACAAAATTCATGGATCCGCCCTGCCTAGAGCACGTCTTCATCTAGCGCACGATGTTGTTACTTTGGCGGCTTCGACTGATATAACTGGATGCTGGTTTGCTCCTGACCTTTCTCATTTTTTAGGCGATCGCAAGTAAACGTTTTCCCGTAATTGCGTGTGTATAATATGCGATATGTTAAAGATTTTAAAAAAAAAATGTGTAACTCTTCCAAATCCCAATAGAGCTCCAAATAACATACCCCGAAAAAAAAAAAGTGTTTTTGGGTTTAAAATATGATGTTATTCATTTGGACAGAAAGGGCGTAGGGATGGCAACGGGTATCGGGGCCCCGCTGACCCGCGGGGCCCCGACCCGGTTTTGACCCGCTGACCCGCGGGTCACGGGGCGGGTTAGGGGGGTGGGGGTCCGGGTTTAGGGCCGCGGGGCCCCGTTGACCCGCCCCGAATTTTCTAGTATATATTTTTATTTTTTTTATGTTAATATAATGTAACATTTACTAAACAATATGGTTAATATAGTATCTATATAAATAACATGGACTAAATTATAAATAGATGTATATTTAGATTATTAGGATTAGTTAATTTGGAGTTGGTGTTTGGATTTGAATTTGATTTGTTTGTTGTTTGTATTTGATTGGTGTTAGATTTATGGTTTGAATTTATATACAATGTAATATAATATTTTGGCAAAAAAAATTTGCATTTAATATTGATAAATGAAAAAACAAAAACAAAAATTATTCACACGACGGGTCGGGGCCCGCGGGTCGACCCGCGGGATTTTTGCCCCGCCCCGGGAGGAACAATTTCCCGGGTCCAGGTCAGCTAGGCCGACCCGCGAGGCGGGTTCGGGGCTGCGGAAACCCGCCCCGACCTGCCCCGTTGCCATCCCTAAAAGGGCGTTCTTGTCCTAGAAAACCACATTTGGCATGGCAAAAAGCTTTGTCGCTGGCTCTCTCTCTCTACTCCACTCCAAGCTCGAAGAAAGTTCTTTAATTTGAAGAAAAGCTTTCATTTGAAGAGGTGCGAAACTATGAAGTGGTTTTTATACTAATTCAATTCAAAGCTATTTATTGGCAAAAAAAAAAATTAAAACCTATTATTAAGTGTTGTTTGTTACGAAAGTAGATAGGTAATAGAATGAGAGAACTTGAGGATGTCTTATTATCACATATAGGGGCCCTTATATAGGGATTACATAGACTTGGAGAGGAAGTAAAATCAATATACGGAAGGTCCAAATAAGGAAGATGATATATACACACAATATTGAACATCCACATAATATATTCATAACACTCCCCCTTGGATGTTCATAAGGGAATTGTGCCTCGTTAAAACCTTACTAGAAAAAACCCATTGGGATAAAAATCTAGTGAAGGAAAAAGAGTACACAATTATTGATCCCTTTTTGTAAGCTTCCTCGTTAAAAACCTTACCAGGAAAACCCGATGGGATAAAACCTTGGTTAAGGGAAAAAGAGTGCAGCGGTGTAGATTCTCCCCCTGATGTTGACATCGCGTAATTTCATTAAGTCGACGCAATCCAATCATGTTCGCCAATATTCCAGATGTCGCAGTCGATAAAGCCTTCTTGAAAAGATCCGCTAGATAGTCATATGAACAAATTCGTTGGATGAAGAATAACTTGAGGCGAATGTGTTTTGTATGTCTCATTTGATATAACAATCTTCAACTCGAGCTATATAACCTGCATTATCTTCATATATATATACAATATAATGCTACATTTGAAAATTGTGCACTTCCATGATATAACTTACATTTGTGTAGCAAATTAATTTAGGTCTTGATTCATCATGATATTAAACTCATGGAATTCTTACAATCATTAAGGTACTCAATAAATGTGTTTATCTATGCAAAATAGCTTCAAGACATTTTTTTTATAGGACAAGATTATTTTCAATCTCTTAAGTACTCGATCTTCAGGCCGAGCCAAACCTTTGTCCTTTCAATATATTTTGTCTGAATTTAACATCACAATAAATTGATTGTATTTACAAACTCTTCACGAGTTTCAATATCTTTAAATTCTCCCCCTCACGCGATGCCTCTTTCGGCTATAGCGTGATCAATTCAACTTATCAAAATATCTGTTTTCTTGATTCGCATAATATCATCTGATATATCTTGTATCCACTGGCTTCCACCTTCTGCATTTTTCATGTTAATACTTGCGTCTTTTCAAACTTTGGCCAATCATGATATTTGTTTAACATATTGAGATCAAGATCCTCGTCTTGTTTTATGATTTCACACATGAATAATATTCAAAACTGTTGTCGACAACATTATATTTTATGGTTCCATCACTTCCCGTTAATGACATAACTCATTGAGATTTCTTTATTGTAATTACTTTCAGGTACCTGAATCACTTATGGGGTTTCATATTTAGTTATGTCTTTACTTCTTTTGGGAAATCACCTCCATAATAAGACCATATTTATCTTGCTCCATTCTTTTATTACATAGACTTGGAGAGGAAGTAAAATCAATATACGGAAGGTCCAAATAAGGAAGATGATATATACACACAATATTGAACATCCACATAATATATTCATAACATTGTTGTTTATCTTCTACACTTTTTAGGGTTTTATTTTTAATTTTTTAGAAAAAAACTCACAAAATAATTAGTATAATTCTTTTATTGGTTTGGCTACAAACATCGTACTCGCACAAATTTACTATCAAGCATGTCTTTTCTTTCTTTTCAAAATTAGGATTTTTAATCAGAGTTGTATTAATACTTTGGTTTAAACTTACATGTTCTAAATGACCTACTAGCTTTAGAGTTATTTCTTTCTTTGTACATATATATGGCTCGTACAAGAAATCAAACACAAAATCAGATCAATGAAAGAAGAATGCATTGGGAATATCGAAAGTGCAATTTGTGGGATCGTGATTAATTTACTTTTTACTCCAATCTACTATACAATGAACTAACTTTATATAGGACATATAACCATGTAACAATGACGCGGTAGTTCAGCGTCACATCCATTAATCAGAGATCAGGAGTTCAATCACCACTAGTGACCATGAGAATGAATAATTATTTATGACCAGCACTTTGCCCCCTTACAGGCTGTGCTGCCCTCCTGATGAGGGCACGACATATATACAATATTAATTAATTGAAACTTTGATAAACCCTAATTTAATATAACGCCATAGTGAGTGAATGTCCAAAATAGGTTTCATTGTCAAACTTATTCTCATACTAGGCTTCTTCAGAAACTATTTCACAAACTAGGTTTTTTATTTTTTAATCGTTTATGTTTTTATATTTTACACACAAAGTTTATATTTTGTTACAATTTGATCCTAAACCTAAATATAATCCAAGAAATATATAAAAAATTAAAAAAATAAGATAATTATATGTAAAAGTTATAAACACAAATATAATAAATTAGTAATTGTGAAATTTTTTCTAAAAATAAGATATGCCAAATATATAAATTATAAAAAAAACAATGAATATAAAAATGTAAAGAAACTAAATACTCATGGTTTTTGTAAGTATAAAAATATAAACCCTAAATAAAACATCTTAAATTTATAAAAATATATAAATTAGCGAATGAAAAAATAAGGGATAAACTAATTTAAATTTAAAAAATAAAATAAATTTAAGAATGGATTTTAGTTAGTATTTTTTTGTATACTCTTAATGAATATAATTTGTATATCATTATATATTTGTTTCAAATTTATTTATTTTTAAATTTTTTCTTTTAATTTCACATATTTTTTTATTATTAAAATTTACAAATTTCGTTTGTTTTGATTATTTTTTAATGTAAAGTTTCAACATTTAATTAATTATTTTTATTTCCATCTTTATTTTTCGTACATTTAATCTTCTTAAATTTCAATTATTATTATTATTTTTTTCTTTAGGGTTCATTTGTAACATATTGTAAACTTTAGGATTCAAATTAAATAATATATATTACTAAAAAAATAAAAAGACCTATTTTAAGAATTAGTTTCTAAAAGAGCCTAGTTTGGAAAATAGTTTGGTGAATGAAGCTATCATTCCGCCATGGTATTAACATTATCTTTATAAGTTCCAAATTTCTCTCATCGGTCTGTGATGAAAGAACTGATAACTACATAAAGTTTTTTTAGGGCCTAGTGAAGTATTAAGTTTATATATATATATATATCATATATTTAGCAACCACGTACTAACCTTGTATGCATATGATTTAAATTTCAAGATATTCCATTTTTCATTGGATTCACTATATATATAGATATATATTTTATGTGACCTCCTCTTATTGTTCATTCATTCATTACAACTGATTAAAATCTTTACCCCAATAAGTGATACAAAAATTGTACAATTAAAACACATAGTATACGTACAGTCTCAATCTGATTAAGACTACGGTTGACTCTAATTCCATTTGTAATACTCCAAATTCGAATAATTAATTCACTACTACAAATCTAGTCTTTCAAACTTGTTATATATCCTTATTTGAGTCTGAAAATGATAAAGTTCATGTTAAGAACTTTAAGTAAGCTTGAAAAACAGTTCCAATCCAAAAAAAAAAAGTATTTGATTATTGTCTCTTACCAACCTCAAACAAAGTAAAGCATTTTGATTCATGGAGATGTGGACCCAACCAAGTATGTATATATGAAAATGTTCACATCTAGCTATACCACTTAACCATGTTTATAACTTTTCTCTTTTGGACTCATCTGATAACCATTTTGGTCACACACATATTGGGAGAAAGAATTGACTTATAGTTTGTATTAAAAATTGAACAAGAAAGATTTATTAATCATTAATTGTATAATGATCTTTCAAACGATTTTTTATGATATATCTATTATTTCAGCGCTTAACAAATATATCGAATTTAAATCCGCTGAATTATTGATGGAATTCCCAAATAATGTGAAGAAAGAACATAACAAATAGAGTAAAGTTGTATATAATTTTAAGTATATATAATATTGTTGGGTATTTTATTTATGCCATATATATATATACCTACCTCTTAGAAGCAGCATGCAACTGCAAGGCAACTGATGAACACAGTTGCTTATTGATGGCTGCAGCTGTCTAGACTAGAGAGACGGACTGACAGTGGCATGTCTGTGTGTTTGTGTCATTGCCTTGTCCAGTTGTTCTCTTCTCTGTTCAACCAAACGAAGCATTCTTTGCTTAAAGAGAGAGGGTTTCCTCCAATGAATAAAGTTAAGCACAGGGATACCAAAACTGAACCCAACCACCAAATATCTAGTCAAATCAAAACACTACAAATCTTAACTCACGCATTGACATGTCAAACTAATTAAGGCTTTAGAGCACTTCCAATGCACCGTGGCCATTTCTTTTACAATGCTATTATATAATTTATTATTTATTAAAATTATCACACATGCATGTAAATATACTTAAAGTAATACTTAAATTTAAGACTAATTTTACGAAAAAAGAGATCTACTCACTTAAATAATAATATTTGTTCTTTAATAGTTTTTCTTAATTATATTCATTAAATATATTTTATTATTAAACCACACAACAACTCATAATAAACTATTAACATTAATTATAAAATTAACTAATTTAAATTAAAAAAATGATATATAATGACGTGTGAAAAGCATTTCCCTTAATTTTAAAAATGCACTATACAAACTAAGTTTGTCTCATTTTTAATATATAAATACTATGTAAATCTTTTATATATAGATTTTGAATTTAGTCCATCATATATATCTTTAGATTATTCCATATTGAAAAAAACATTGATTATACTTGTTGGCTCATATTTTAATCTTGCTCCCTGTAATAAAAAGGTTGAACATATTTTTGTATTGGCCAACAGCGGAACATAATTTAAATAACTAAAATCACCAACCACTTTGGAGAAAATTTAACACTAACACTTCACATTTTGAGTTTTTTGTTGTTTGGCAAATTCCCCAACAAAATTGCAAATAATAATAATATAATAACAATAATTGTACTATGTTATATATCGTTTTTTAAAAAAAAAACAGTGGATGAGTTTGGGTATTGTTTGTTGGAGTTGAATTAAAGAAGAATCTTTTGATGCTGCGTCAGGGAAAATCCAAAATAGATTAGGGGAACAGTAGAGTATAGAGTAGAGGGATATTGAATTGATTCTTCATTCATTCATATGTGCATACAAATACATACATCATCTCCTTATTATTCTGCTCCGTCTGGTCTCTGCAGAACGGGTTCCCTAGCTACATGCAAAATTGCAGATGCATTCATTCATTGTTTTGTTTGTGTTTCAAATACTATACTAAGTTCCCTTTCCCTCACGTTTTAATGCTGCCAAGTCTCCCACCTAATGCCTATCTATATATACCGCCACTTCCGTGGTCCATCCTGACCCTTTCTTTGCACGTCCTAGCTAGCTAGCTCTAGCTACATTCATTTTCTTTTTGTCCACTGAGCTCATTTTTTCAAACGATATGCCTCATTAGGATTTATAATTTCACATTGTTTTGTATATATATGTAACCTTAATATCCTAAATCTGGACTTGAATCATAATATTCCTCACATTCATGCTTAACAAAGTCCAAAGTTTTTGGGACATTTTGCCATAAGTAATACACAAATACAATACTGTAAATAACACGCGAATCAAATATTTTACTAATTTTACTCTTTTTTTTTTGTTAATTACAAAAGAAACACTCAATAAAACATCAGTCAACTAATCGTCTACGTATCCTTTAAATTATTTTCATTTTTAAGTTCATTACTCTAAATATATTTTTAGAATAAAAATTATATTAATTGCATGTATCAAAATCTTAAAATGGACAAAGTGATGTGTGTGTATCTGTGACCAGTTTGATATAATAACAGTAACACGCCTGGTCGATGCGATAGTTCCTAACCAGTCAAAATATTTCCAAGTGACCAAATCAACGCCTTCCGTTGTCCTTTTATTGCAGCGTGGACCAATAGACATCCGCCACGTCACCTACTTCCTGCATACGTAAGAGATCCTGGAACATTGACATGTGGGCCATCTCTGTCGCCAGTCTAAAGCAAGCGTTGGGCTCAACTCAACTATTGCATTCCACACAGAATCCTCGTCAACCGTAACCTTTTCCCGTTAACTAACGGCGAAATGAATGACGCCGTCAAATCCCCTCCACTCTCTCGATATAAAATCTGCAGCCCACGTTATTCTCTTGCCTTGTCTGTATCTTCTCTCTCTCCGAAATCGACACCAAATTGAGTTTTCGGCAGAGCATGCAGTTGCCCGGAGGAAAGTTTCCACTTTCGTTCGTCCCAGATCGGAGCCCAGAAACTCGCTGGCGAGTGACGATTCTGTGATTCCTGCGATTTTGGAGCAGTTCTTGCTGCCATTTTCAAGATTTTGCAAAAGGTACTCTTTTTCTTCTCCACGCTCTCATTTTCTAAATTCTCTCGTTCGATTCATGAAGTGAAAACGGAAGGAAGTTCGTATCAGATGCCGAAACGTAGGGAATGGGCTAACCTTGTCGGAGATCTTCAACTTCTCCGACGATGCTCTGTTTTGGATACATAGAAATAAAAGGCATGAGAGATTCTCTATGATTTGCACGAAGTTCGAAATTAAGAGGAGACGCAGCTTCAGAATTTATTGCTTTTTTCAGTTTTTCTGCAATGTACAGAGAATCTCTCGTGCTTTTTTGTTTCACTGTGTCCAAAACAGAGCATCATCGGAGAAGTTGAAAATCTCCGACAACTTTAATCCAATGATGTGGTGTTTTATTTATATGTCTTACCCTGAAAGCGATTTTGGCATGGGTGTGTCTTGTGAGGTAGCTTGGTCTAGTCGTAATTGTTATGTTTTTTTGGAGGAAGAAGAAGGAGACATATTGGGGGAGGATACCTACCTACCTAGTTAGTGATAGAAACAGAGACAGAGTGTCACACTTCACAGCTGCCTACTTTGCTTCGGTATGTCATTATCGCATAATTATGTTTCGACTTTCCTTTTCTTTTCTTAATAATTAATAATTACTCTTTTTATTGATTAAAATATAAATAAACATTAAAGAAATCATTATCGAAATGCAGGTGATCATTGTGATGCTCTGTTTCTGAGTTACTCTGTTTCCGAGTCTTTCTTTCTTTCTTCCAAATTCCGATTTTCTTCCCAAATGTATATATAATGGTTAAAATAATTTAAGTTTGTTATATATATTCGAAAAATTAATGAAAAGAGAGATTCGATTAGACACAGAGGATTGCATTTATTTATTTAGATTAGATTATAGAGGGACACATGAAAATAGGTATTGTCTCCCTCCCATATCTTTCTTTCCTTTTTCAATTATTGTTATTGACTGACGATTGGATGGAGGGGTTCTCCGATCCCGAGTAGTGGTGACTTCTTCTTTATCTTTTCTTTTGGATCCTTTTTCACTTTCTCCAATACCTCTCTGCCCCGATGTGTTCTCCCCTCTTTGAATTCAACACTTCCCTTTTGTTGTAAAAATAGAAAATGATATGTTTAAAGCAAACATATACCAAATAAATAAAAATAGTTGGGTCATATTAATAATTTCAGGATGTATAGGAATTATTAATCAAATAAAAAAGATTAAAAAGGGTAAAGGAGGAGGAGAATAGAAGATGTTCACATGCATTAGCTGCGCCAAGACGGATGACGAGGACGGTGGGCGTGAGGAGAGTGGGAGCACTACCAAAGATGCCGTCAAAAACCTCACCTCACAGGTTCCTCCCTACCCCTATACTTTCCATTATCATTTCATACTACTATCTATTTGATGTTGTTGCCTTCAATTATTTGTTTATTTTAATTTATTTGTATACTAAATGAATGTGTAAACCCTAAAAAATTGCCTTCTTAGTATTGGATGATTATGTAGAGTGTAATTAACTCGTCAACCCTATATTATATGCCTATATTATGTCTTTCCATAATCATCCCCCTCTCCCCTGGCCCTCAGTATCCTGATTCCCTAATAGCTTATCAAATCAAACAGAATCAAACTTGGTCTTTTATGTACCGGATATGGTAGTTAGGGACCACCTAATTGGTTGGAATCTTTATTTGCCTAAATTAGTTTCTTTTATATTTAAATAAATAAATAATAACAAGAGTATAGTCCAAACCTTCTTTCTATCCAATAGAAGAACTTCTATATGTATTTTATTATTATAAAATTAATAAATATCATTTTTATACATTCAGCTATATTTAATGGCACTATCTATCTACATCTTCTCTTCTTGGGGTACATATATATGAACCAGAAGAATGAAATTCGAAACTAAACCGGTGAGAAGCCAAAACCATAGTGGACTGAGTGCAGTCATCAAGCTAAGGCTGCAAAGTCAGCTTTTCTTCTTCATTATTAATACATATTTTGTGGCCATGAAATATGCATGAATGCTGTTCATTGTTCAGCAAGCTAGCTAGCTCTGCATCATCACCATTTATTACACTAGACTAGACTAGGATCTCTCTTAACTCTCAACCCTAGCTATCCATCCATAGTTTTACACCAAAAACAGAAGATTTGCTGTTTGCTTTCTTTAATTCTTTTACATAGATTATCAACCAATTCTCTCAAGTAGAAGAACATATGTAACACTGTGTTGTGGTTTATCGCTTCATTTTTTTAATATAAGTTAGTGGTCCAAATCCTAATAAGACACTTAGAATATAAAAATATTCATAGTCAACACTTTACCATTTACCGGCTGATAAGATTTTGCTAGAGATGTGATTAACATTGTTTTTTTTGGGAGAAGTGGTATTGCTGGTGTGTGATTAACTGATCAGTTAGTAGTGGAATTTATAATGGGTGATGAGTTAAGTCTTAGTTTGAGAGGCATGGTCGGTTTCCACTGGCTGTATGAAATCATATCTATATGTCAGATTATTTATAATTAAATCTGCTTTAATTTCTTCTACAAGGTTGTCGGAGGCCGGAGAGCTTCTTCTTAATTACTTGTTATTAAAGTAAAAAACCCACCTAATTCCATTTCAATATAATAGTATACCAAGTACCAAAAAAGAAAAGAAAATTCTAGTGGCCTAACCTAATGGTATATATGCAGAATATCTGTTTTGTCTGTCACTTCTTATCCAGAAATTCCGGGGGGCAATCTACTACCAACAATCCCACCATTTCTTTTTCTTCAATATTCATCAACAACACCCTTCAATATGATGGATGTCCCCTGTTGTGTCCCACTGTCGAAATCTTGTCTTGTCTTGTCTTGCCCATTCACTTATAATAAATAAACTTAACAGCGACATTATCACAATTTGAACTTTCAAATACTATTATTGAAAATATATTAATACATTAATCAACTTTGGTAAATTCGAACTTACAGAAAAATAGTTCCAACAGAGTCAATGTATGATTTTTTTTTTTTTAAATTCAATGTAGATGATATACCATCCATCATCTGTTACATACATAATAAGGTGGATGGAATTTTGCAGATAAAGGACATGGCATCGAAGTTGTCATCATCGGGATCATCCAAACAATATAAACCCTACTCAGGATCCAGCACATTGAAGAAGGATCAGAGACCATACCCGGATTTCGACACAGTCTCAGAAGGTGTCCCATATCCCTTCCCAGGAGGGGGCAGCTCTAGCTCCACCCCTGCATGGGACTTCAGTAGCAGCAGCCGCAACCCGACCAGCCGCTTCATGGGTGACCGCCCCAGCACGGTGTCCTTGGCTCAATCCGACGTTGTCTTAGAGGAGGACGATGAGCCCAAAGAATGGATGGCTCAGGTCGAGCCTGGGGTACACATTACGTTCGTGTCACTTCCTCATGGTGGCAACGATCTTAAACGGATTCGCTTCAGGTTAATTATCCATTCATCACTACTTAATTAGCAGCAGCTTCCACTGTTGTTGAATCTATTATCTCAATGTACATACATACTTCTACTAGCTAGATTTATTGATATATGCTTGTGTTTTGAAGCCGTGACATTTTCGATAAGTGGCAAGCTCAGAAATGGTGGGCAGAGAACTATGATCGGATAATGGAGCTCTACAACGTCCAGAGGTTTAATCGACAGGCTCTCAACGCACCCTCCGAGGATGGTGTAAGTGCTTTTCTTGGATTATTAATTATGTTTCTACATTTTTGTTTGGTCATGTTCGACGAGCCTGGGTAACTCTAATCAGGGTTTGACCTAATCATGAGCCGGAATCCTAATTTAGGTCAACTTAAACATAATGTTAGGATATAAATAGGATTGCTAAAATAAAAGTTAGGCTAGTGACGTGGTACTTAACATTACAAGTTTACTAACCGAAAACAAAATAAGTTTTAAACTTAATGAACCAAAATTATGAAGAAGAAAAAAAACATGGGTTCATTAATTAATATACATACAGAAGTTGGAAAGAAAGATCATGGGTTCATACGTAAATAAAATGATGTGATTTAGAGTTAAAATAAAGCATGGCTTCATAACCTTGATTTGGTGGGTGCAGAGAGATTCGTCATACTCTAGAGTAGGATCTGTGATGGAGAGCCCCATGGTTAGAGATTGGACGCCGAGAAATCACTACAGGCCTCCTCCACCTTCTGGAAACAAAGGGGGCTTCGAGGACCGCTGTGGGGCCCACTTTAATAACACCACCGCATCGAGCTCATACGCACCACCTAGAGGCAGTGAGATGGACGATGCGTCCCGAATGACAACCTCAACCCGGGATGAGGGCTCTGTTTCGTACAGCAATGCCAGTGAAGTGGAGAATGAATGGGTGGAGGAAGACCAGCCCGGTGTATACATTACGTTACGTCAACTTGTCGATGGCTCCAGGGAGCTACGACGAGTCCGATTCAGGTAATTATTATTAATTAACATTCATTCATTCATCATAAACAAACAAACACTATATTATTATAGATTAGTAGTAAATTAATGGTCTTGTATTTGGGTTGTGGGCAGCCGGGAGAGGTTCGGGGAAGTCCGAGCAAAGACGTGGTGGGAAGAGAACAGCGAAAGAATACAGGCTCAATACCTCCTTTAATATAATCATCATAATCGACTCTTCCTTCTTCTTCTTCTTAAGTTTTGCTTTTGTTTTTTTAAATTACATTATATTCTTTTTTAATTCAAATGTGATCACAACTTTTGGGTGTTGGAGAGGAAGGAAGGAAGGGGAATTATTATTATTGGGTATAGTAGACTAGTTAGTAGTCTAAATTAGGGCCTCGTTGATATCATTCAACATTTCGATTGTTGTTTTGTAACACATACTTTCATCACAAGGTTAATTATTATATTCACATCTCCTTTCCTGGACTTGTGTTTACCATCATTTGAAACTGTCTCTTACCTATTTATAAAAGATTGGGTTTTGGGTTAATTGATTTAAAAAAGTTGGGGACCATTTAAAGGGTTAAGTAACTTCTACTTCTAGTGATCAATCGCAACTTTTTGGGATTTTCTAGCGTGTTGCATCATGGTTGTACTCTTTTTATTAGGATAGAACTTATTTTTAAAATAATTAAACTTTAAGGGTATATTTGGCTTGGCGAATATAAATATGAATAAAGAATGAATAATCAGTACGATGATATTTTGATATTTTAGTGTGTGGAATCAGTTTCTAATTTTAAGGGAATAACCAATCTTTAGTCTAATTTTAAAAAATGTCCATTCCCATTTTTTTTGATAGAATTGAGAATAAAACTAAAAAAATTATTTTAATATTACAAATTTTTTTTTTTTTTTTTTTTTTTGCCAAAAGGTGATTCATTCATTCATATAGAAAGGTTCAAGGAGGGGTAAATCCCCGTTCCTTTAAAAGTAAATCTAAAACAGATGGCGGGGGTGCGTAGACCCAATTTAAACAACACGATCTCTTTTTGGACTCATTAGCGATCCAGTTAGCGCATTCATTTGCGTTACGCGGAACCAGGGACCATACAACACAGCTTAGACAACTGACCTTGTTAAGTACATTAGCGACCTGTGTACAGATCCTCCAATTTGGTCGATCAGCCTGATTCTCCAGATGCTGAATGACTTCCGATGAATCAGATTCGACAATGACGTTCTGCCACCCATTTGCAACTGCTAGTTTGATCCCCCGCTCCACGGCCTTCATTTCAAGCTCCAGAATTCCTGGTCCCCTCATGAACTGATGGCATCCTCCGACAAACTCGCCGATTGCATTATCGGCTAGAGCGCAAGTCCCACATGGCCCGTGGCCATGTCGTATGAAGCATCACAGTTTATTTTTATCGCATCTACCAGAGGGGGCTCCCAGGTTGGTGGACTCACGTTCATTTGATCATCTGGTGGACGAGTATGTGGCGAGTTAGACTGTGAGGCGCTCCAATATTCGTTGTGGTCCCGCAATATTCGGTTCGGGGTGGTGATTCGATCCGGGTTGTCCCTGTCATACAAAGCTCGACAGTGTTCCTTCCAGATTGACCAACAAGTCAATCTGATTAGCGACCATCGGACTTGGGCTTCCTTTTTCGTCAAGCGGGCGACATCCCTAAGCCAGCATAGAAAGGTCGAAATAGTTGTCGCTGTGGCTTCGGTAGGTCTAGTCGATACAGTGGCGAACCATATCGGCGCTGTCCACGCACATTGGAAGAGCATGTGTTCCACTGTTTCATCCTCCTCACAGAACGGGCACCTTGGTTCGATATTCAGGCCACACTTGTTTAGATTGGATAAGACCAATTAGAAATTATACATAACCTAATTTATTAATCCCACATTAAACTCTTTATTCTCCATATATACAATAGATTGTTGACCTTCTGTCGACCTGTTGACGTGCATGTCTCTGCATTGTCTTGTTCCACCTGTTGTTTTCGCTATCGCGTCTGCTCATTCTGCCTGGTTTAACTGTCGCTCTTGCTGGTTCCGCTCCGGCCGTGCTAGCTCGTCGGCGCGCCAACTCGTTCTGCCTGGTTCTGCTGCCACTCTTGCTAGTTCCACTCCCACCGCGCCTGCTCATTTTGTTAACCGCTACACGTCACTCGCCGCCGCCGCTTCCGCCACCCGCCGTCGCCTTTCGTTCTGACTTTTTCGTGTATAATATTGTTAATTTGGTAAATAAGATAGCAAATGGTATATCTGTCAATTTGGGCTTATTTTGTCCATTGACATATAACATTCTATCAACAAACATTGGATTTGGAATCCTCATTTCATAGGGTGGAACACGTGACTTGTACATGTCAAAAAATGGACGGAATGTAACGGTTAGACCAAAACTAGAAAAAATCTGTAAACATATAGTACCAAAACTAGGTAAAAAAAACATCATTGACCAAAACCCAAATGTTGTCAAACATCATGGACCAAAAGACCTGTTAACCCATCAAACAATCATATTAATATTATATATTTCTTATCATACTCCCTATACTTTTTTTTTTCGTATTCCACGAACCCAACATGCTGAAAAACTTTGAAATTTTTAGCTACATATATAATTTACATCATACTATTAATAATATCAATTCTACAATTAGTTTACATTAAGAATAATAAATAATAGAGAAAAAAAAAAGTACAAACACCACACTTGGAAATATCGTAAAATCCCCACTCTCCGATCATAATTGATTAAACTAGCTAGCTAGTCCAACCAATAAAGAATATTTTTAATCAATTTACCAATATATAAATTGGCTTGGGTCCTCACCCCCAAAAGTCATCAATCCATCAACAGGTACCAACCCGACCAATTTGATAACTGCCGGATCAAATTAATTGTCCTCACTCCTCATCAGACTAAATTACTGTTGCAATGACCTGGTCATTGCAAACAATTGAAACACTACACAGTAAACACATAAACGTAAACACAATTTCCGCCTCCTGTCGTGTTACCTTTCTTCCCAAATCCCTAGCCACAATCGCTCGCGCGGGTAGGAATTTATGACAACCGGCCACCCCAAATCCCCAATAGTCACGAAATAAATGTCTCACAGCCACACGAACGAATTTTTTTACTGATAAGACGACGAATCGATCAACCACCCAGATTGCGGAAGAAGGGCCTGGCACGGTTGCAGCGCCAATAAGATCTTGGATGAATTCATATCCTCATCTTTCAGGTATATAATTCAATCTTCTGTAGTTGGATTTTCCTCCAATTTTATCAATACAAGATGATGACTGTACAGCAACTTCTACATTTGAGTGACTAAGATTGCAAAATAAAAAGTCTAAATTTGTATAATATATCATATCTATTGGTATTGTGTGGCCTCGTCATACAATTGATTGATGAATGATTTCTGGATTGGGAGGGAAAGTATGGACTGTTCTAGCTGAACAAAGAGGATATTCCTGGAGATAAATAAACTACTTAAAGAAACTCTGTGAGCCGGTGTCAAATATATTGGTCTATTCACATTGTTTATTTGGTTCATTTCCTTATCCCTAATCATTCAATTGTTAGAAGAACCACCAAAGAAGTACAGTCAATACCTCTAGAGCGTATAATGCACATAACTTTAGTTCAGGTAAGGATCTAATGATGCATGCATTTTTTTAATGAATTTTCTGAAATCGGGTTGTTTAAGATTTTGCTTATGAGAATGTTGTATACTTAGAATTGATGACAATTCCAAAGGTATTGAGAACTCACTGAATCTCCTGTATATAGACTATCTAGATATATAAGAGTGAACTTTCATCAATTAAAGGCTGGAATTTAATTATATTTAGCAGAGAAATTATTCAAAGAATGAACAAATGCTCGTATGTAGACACCGTGGTTGAATGTTCACCAGTACTGTTGACATCAACTTTGGTCTTAAGAAGCAAGGTAATGATTTACATGAGACGACTTCTTAGCATTGACCGTCGTGAAAGTATCGCTAATGCAATGGACATTGTATGTGAAGAAGATAATCTATTTTTCAAAGTTCAAATTTTTTATTTGTAATCGAGCTGTTAATACATTATTAAATTTTATTGTGAATTTTTCCTTATTATACTGATAAATGGTTCTTTTTTTTAGGAGTTTTAATTAAATAATTTCTTTTAACTGAAGAGAGATATTCTTTTCAGCTTTGAAGTTTGCTCGGATCAAGGTCTCAAGATAAATCTGCTCTGTGGTACTTTTAGAAAATGTGATAAATTAATTTTTTATGTAGTGTCGAATTTTATTTGAGTTTCTATGCATCTAACCACTTTCCGTTTCTTATTATGGTTGAATAATCATCTGGTAAAGCCTGCTAAAGAAGAAGAAGAAGCCTCAAGTTATAACGTCATTTCTTATTTCCAAATCGTAGTTCCGCCCCCAAGTATTTCTGCAATTTCAGTATCTTATTGTTCCAATATCCACGGTGGGTGCATTTGGTTTGGCAGTTTCAAGGTGAGCACAAAGAGAGCTTATACTTGGGAGCTTATGTGCCTCATCTCAAGCGAGGTGATCATGTTCGTATCTGACATATTATTCCTCTCTTATCAATTTTTAATCTCAGTGGAAATATGGTTGTAACGAAGTTGAATTAATTTTTTTTTTATAGATTTTAAATCAAGAAGAGGGAGTGAATTAGTATATCTTTTGAAGAATCAGTCTTAATGATGAGAAATTAGCTCATTTTAGGTGTAGTTTTTTCCTTCATTATTATTGATTGCCTTTGATCAATTTTCTACTTGAATGATAATTTACAGCTTTGTATTTATGTGAAGCAACTGTGTTTGGTCAAATTTGAAGCTAGAGTCTTTGAAGCTAGAGAAGACAATGTGGAGAAGATAAATGACTTTCTTTCTATCGGTTACAGATTACGTCGGGTTCATTCTGACATTGCAGACCTTATAAGTTATATGACAGGAAATGAAAGAGGTACATGTCATTTTTGAGCATCTTAATGTATGTATATGTGATTATAACTTATTCATTTATACAATGACAATTAAACTAAGAAAATATATATTTATTAAACTTCTTGTATTAAAGAAGCTTGAAGTGATGCGTCTGGTAAGAAGGAAATGAGAAATGTTGTGTTTTTAGGATAGTAAGGCAATGAAACATGTCGAGTTATGATGGACAGTGAAAAATATATTCGATTTAATTTGTAATATTTATATTAAATTTAAAAAAAATGCACGTGCATAGGGATGGCAACGGGGCGGGTCGGGGCGGGTATCGCCGGACCCGGACCCGCCCCGTGGGTCGACATGGTTAACCCGTGCCCGTCCCATGAATTTTCGGGGCGGGGCGGGTCGACCCGCGGGTCGCCCCACGTGGAACATAATTTATTATTTTAAACTTTAAACTCTAAATTTTATGTTTCACGTATCCAAATTTAATTCCAAATTCGAATCATAAATTACAAATGTAACTTCAAATCCAAATAAAAATCAATATACTCATTAGAATCATTGTTATTTTGATTATGTGTTATATTACTCATGTAGTTTTATATAATACATATATGTTAAATATGAATGTAAATTGAACACACGGGGCGGGTCGGGTCGGCGGGGCCCCGCGACCCTAAACCCGGACCCGTCCCACGGATCGCGAGTCACGGGTCGGCGGGTCAAAATCGGGGCGGGTACCCACGGGTCGGCGGGTACCCGTGACCCGTTGCCACCCCTACACGTGCAACTATGAATTAAAAGTATATGTGTACATATTCATATTCACTAGATGCACATGATATCTAAGTTAGCAATGATATACTTTAAACCACATCTTATTTAACTTAGTTTCTAAAAATTATGTAGATTTTTTTGCTCATTTATCCTTAATTGTAAAATTATGTAAATTGTTTTCCTCATTTGTCCTTACTTTTCAAGTCACTTAACATAATTTTTTTTTATCAACAACTGTTTCTTAATTATATCTTGTTATTATTATCCATTTATATAATTAAAAATAAACTTTACCATAATACTTAGCTATATGCGCGTGCAACGCAGGCGCGCAACAACTAGTGGTTCATAAAATATGAATAGAGGGGGAGTGAAGATTTAGGGCACAATCAAAATATCAACTTTGTTTGGTAGAATTGAAGGACTAAATAGTAGAAAATGGGATTTCTCTTTTCAGGAGGGTTGTTGATTCTAACGTCTAGTTTCGTCTTTACCGAACAACGTTTTGTCGTAAAAAAGTCTTAAATGAAAATTACTAAAAAAAACATGTATATATTGTTGGATTTTGAATTTACCGAGATATTTTCGCGGTGTTTTCGAGCTCCTCAATCTTCGGATTCCGGGCACGCACCTGCAAAATAGGACAATGTCAGGGCGAACCCCGGCGATCCCTCTTCGCCGGTCAAATTAGTAACCGTTCATATAAAGAGAGAGACCACTATCTTATATAATTTTATCATATATATT
This sequence comes from Clarkia xantiana subsp. parviflora, assembly GCA_036873135.1. Lineage (NCBI taxonomy): Eukaryota > Viridiplantae > Streptophyta > Magnoliopsida > Myrtales > Onagraceae > Clarkia > Clarkia xantiana. The sequence continues at coordinate 15,501,526 of JAPTYO010000012.1, forward strand.
AAATGTTAATTAAAGGATCATTTATATAAAATAACATAATAACTATTATGTTATATATCCATTTATTGACGGTGGCTGCTATGGTAACAGAATATTTAGACAATTACTGTTATGGTAGTTGAATATTAATAGATGATTGACCGTTATGGCATCAGACTATTTATAGTTAATACCTATTATGGTATCAAATATTTTTATATCAATATCCATCGTATATCTAAAAGGAAAATTACCAAAAACATATATATATATATATTATTAAAGGAAACCAAATAAATATGATAAACTTGTAATCTAAGAGGCAATTAAAGAACCGCCCAAACATTAAAAAGAAGACAACTATTGATTGATTTATTATTAATTTTTAAGCTTTACATTTTTTGTTAGATGACTTGAAACATATTTTTTGGTATCGGAAAAATTAGGTAGCTTGTTATCCAACCTGCCTTGCTTGTTGTGGTAGGAAGTGAAAGGATGATATTATCATGAATCAATTCCTTCCCTTCCTCTAAAAACACGCGCACCCTTCTTCTATGGACTAAACTTGCCGCCGCCACCCCCTGCTTTTCCTCACCTAATCGAATATTCCATTTTTCTACCTTTTTCTCATTTAAATATTAATTTAAAAAAATTCTATGTGTATTTGCACAATCACACAACTCATATAGGTAGGTGATGGAAAATACTTTTCAAACTCTATATATTTATGCTCTAAACTATTGAAAATCATCATATGCACCCTCCATCCATAATTTCATCCAGTTATCTCTAAAATGATAGTAGGGTTAGTACTTATCTTTTTTTCTTCTCGACTAGTGTCTTATGAAGCCTATTATTATATATTTTTCACTCACACTGGTCAATCCATAAGAGATGAAGTACTGAGCGTAAAGTTTTTCATTCTTAAGGATATGTAGGTTTTTAATCTGAAAATTCTAATAACTGATGAAAATGTAAACCGTTAGACCCTAAAGAATAAGAATAGGATGAGTAATTTTTTCTAACAAAAAGAAAAAAAATAAGGTGGGTAATAATTTTTAGTCATTCATATATAATAATCTTTAATCAACTATATTATTTTATTTGTAAAAAAAATAAGCAGCTAAAGAATGAAAATGAAACTAGTTGTAGACTCTATTAGATAAGTGCGACCCAAACTGACTCATGATTAGAGGGATAAAGCTAGAAATTTATTTGAACAAAGAAAAATAATTTGAAAATGGATAGACTATTATTATAAATATAAAATATTCAAGTGATAATTGAAAAAAAAAAATTATAAAGGACTATCGATAAGTCTCATTTCTTTTACCTCCGCCCTTTGTACTAATCATGATTTAGTATGAATCCTGATTGGGGTTTACTTAGGAAGCATGTTATTTTAAATGAATTTAATTGAAACAAATGAAATCCATTTAAATTTTGCATTAGACTATCACTAATGTCAAATTTTACTGAATTCACCTATTCGATGACAGTAGAAAAATGCAAGAAACACAATAATAGCACATACACAAGGTTTGTCAGTTTGTGAAGCATACTTGAAACTAGAAAAGCACCTAAGTTTGTATGGATGAAAATATAGGGGTCTTTATCTACTAAAATAACTTTTACGTACCAACTTTATATATGTCATAATCCAGGAGTTTTTGACCAAATTAGATTTAAACAAACAACCAAATACCAATATAGACCACATAAAAAATATTTTACAAATTTAGGCCTAGTTTTTGACCAAAATAAATCTAAATAAACAACTAAATACCAATATAGACCACATAAAAAATGTTTTACAAATCTAGGCCTAGTTTTGAGTTTTTGACAAAAATAGACCTCAATAAAGAACCAAATACCAATATAGGCCAACTGAATTTTTTTTTTTTACAATTTTCCGGGAAAAAATATATTGGTTGGCCGGGTTGCCCCAACCGACAAAGTATGTTTTGCTTTTTTTTTTTTTTTTAATAGAAATTGTAAAAGTTAATGATTTTGTAATTTTGTTTCTAAAAAGCTATTGGACATGGTAAACTCTAGAGGGCACAGTTACACATTTATCTTCTAGGGTTCCCATGTCCAATAGGTTTTTAGAAAAAAAAAAATTATTCTGCGAAATGTCAATTTTCTCTCTAGGTTCATCATGTTTAATAGATTTTTAGAAGAAAAAAAATTACAATACCATTAGTTTTTACAAAATCTGTTAAAAAAACAAAAACAAACAAAAAAAGTGAAAAAAAAAAACATACTTGGCCGGGTTGCCCCAACCCGGCCAACCAATTTTTTTCGGCAGGTAAAAAAAATATCAATTGCCCAACCCGGTCAGGCCTAGATTTGTAAAACATTTTTTTATGTGGCCTATTTTGGTATTTGATTTTTTATTTAGGTCTATTTTGGTCAAAAACTCTAAACTAGACCTAGATTTGTAAAACATTTTTTATGAGGGCTATATTGGTATTTGGTTGTTTATTTAGATCTATTTTGGTGAAAAACTCATAATCCAGGGTGCATACTGAAGTTATTATCTTGAAATTATTGAGCGGTAGCGCGGTAACAAGAGCCAATAAAGGAGATGGGGCCATAATAGAGAGAACTTTGTGTTGAACGGAGAAAGACAGATCATCATAAATTAGGTCTGCGACAGGTTGAAGTTGGGAATTTCTGTGATTGCGTAGGGAAGAAGGCGCCCTTGCCCCTCCTCCGGCAGTGCTTATGCCGTTTGGCTTTCAGGTATTGCTCTAATCTTCCTCCGGCTCCCTCGATTGGTCGACCCTTGAATGGATATCTGCCTACTGTTTCGAATTAGTTTGTATGGATCTGTAGATATGATTTCCGCCCCGAGCAGCCTCCTGCGGCTGAGGCGTATGAGCTAGGGATGAACTGTATATATGTTAAGATGTAACAATTAATTGCAACATGTGATCTAGGTGTTGTGTTCACATCTGATCTGGAGAAATTTTGTTGAGTTTTGGCTCCGATAATGGTAATTTGTGCCGGACGCCCATGTCGGTGGTTTCAATTACGCTTGAAGTGGTTATGAAAGATTACGCCTTAAGGATTCGCCTAACCTGTATTGGTTGCATGTATTTTTGTTTTGTGGCTGATTTTACCTGGATCAAGGGGCTATAATGTGATTTATATAGCTGGGATTACATCTGGAGACCATGGCTTGACTGTACTTGTCTGTTGGTTCTGCTCTATATTATCAGATATGGTTTAAGGTTAGCTAGTCAAAATGGTCGTCAATCTTGCAATCTAGCTTATGAATATGTCTTAGAATGTGAATGGTGCTATTCTTGTTTATGAACATGATTCCTTCAATATTTATTACCGTAAGCCAATATTTGGTGGATGAATTCTTGATTTAATTTTGATATTCTTTGTACATGAGTATAGGAAAGTAACTAGAACCTATAATTTTTTCTGCTTTAATTATAAGATGAAAAATGAAAATTTAGAAGCCTTTAGCAAGTTTCTCAAGGTTGCTGTTAAGTCATAAGTTCTTGATGAGGCAAAGGCTTTTACTATTCCCTATGTATTGGTTATTTAAATTAGATTTGTCTCATTCCAGGTTACGTGGAATTGAATCGAAATACTTGAAGTATAATTCTGAGACATGGAGCAACTGCTATTCTGGTCAACTTGCCATCGGTTTGCAGTGTTTCCGTTACAGGAAGTGCTTGATTGGCGGTTTTTGGTGCTCGGAGATTTCCTTGTGTGTTCCTTTGGTAACTGCACTTAGTAGTTGTGTCACCCTTTGATGCACAGAACATCAAAAGGAAGCTACTGCTAGAAAAGGTTTTCGAAGCATTTGTGCAAGTATGCGATCCTACTGTTACTGTTATAACTGTAACTGTAATTGATAAGTGCTGCGCTGACCTTTCCCCCTTCTACACAGTGCATTTCAAATTCAGCTTTGATTAAAATTTCTGGAATATCTCCTTCTGAGGTAAACTATTATTAGTAAATCAAATTTATAGATTATGTATGCGTGTTCACAGCTCTGTGTATTTTGTGGTTTACATTACACATCTCTTTTTGTTTCCAGGGTTGAAGCTGCTGCTCTAGTTTACTCAAAACTTATTGTCTTTAGATCTTCAAGGGACTCCATCATGGCATTTAAATGACCAGTCTTGAGGTTCTTGTTGCTTGTCGGCAGCCTGTTTGTTGATTTTTTATTCCTTCTGTGCTCTCCCTGTCTCAGCATCGAGTTCCCAGTTCAATGAATAATAAAGCTGAGATGCCTGCCCATCAGAACTCTTCTAATGATGCAATTCTGCAGTGCATCATAGAGGCCTAGGAGTGGATCCTTGTGGGTCAGCGACGTGTTAATATCATATACTGTTGCTCAGAGTTGTCTTTCCTTTCAATCTCTTACCATTAAAGAAAGATAATCCGAGTTGAACATATATTATACATACAGCGGAGAATGGATAGGTGAGCTTTCTTTCTGAAAATTTTTATACAATGTCTGCCTCTTTTCTTTGTTATTATTGATTAATCTCTGGCTGCCACAGATACAAGTTATTCAGAGAGGTGGGTGATGGAACATTTGGCAATGTTTGGCGAGCAATAAATAAACTGTCTGGTGAAGTTGTAAGTCTCCTTTGCCTGAACATGCTAAAAATTTGTTTCATAAAAGCTATCTGATAGAAGCTTTACATATAGAAGTCTCAATTCTTTCTATCTCAAACTGTTCCTACTTCCTTCATGTTAACAGGTTGCTATTAAAAAAATGAAGAAAAAGTATTATTCCTGGGAAGAATGCATAAATCTGAGAGAAGTTAAGGTATGACATAACCAGGTATTTTCTTTTGACCAGTTATTGGTTTTGTGCTTATGAATGTGTTTGTTTTGCAGTCATTGCGGAAGATGAATCATCCCAATATTGTGAAGCTTAAGGAAGTCATCCGCGAGAATGATATTCTCTATTTTGTGTTCGAGTACATGGTAACTCTACTGCCACAAATACTAATTACTAATTAGGTCATAGGTCATGGTTATTGTACTTGTTAGAATGGACAATGATTAAGCAACTCTTTACCTATACCAGGATTGTAACTTGTATCAACTAATAAAGGATAGAGATAGACTTTTCTCTGAAGCTGAGATCCGAAAATGGTGCTTTCAAGTGTTCCAAGGACTTGCATACATGCACCAGCGTGGTTATTTTCATCGAGACCTTAAGCCAGGTACTAATTGCTTATGAATGTGGCATGTTGTATACTTAATGGACCACAACATGGGCTTGAATATGAATATTACATAAGTGCACACATAGTCCAATGTTGGATCCTTTTCTGTGCTTCTGTAGCTTCTTGTATCATTTCATTTTGCATTTTTTTTGCTCTGTACATTTGGACCCTGAATAAAAACATCAGAAAATGACTCTAACGGAAAATAACCCCTACAATAATTAATTCTTGTCTAGCTTTCATGTATGATGTGATTCCTACCAGTTGCTTATGATTGTTTCTGTGTAGAAGCTTCTATGTGGCAACCTTTTTAGCGTTCTGAACATTGTGATATCATACTTTGTCAATGCAGAGAACTTGCTGGTAAGTAAAGAAGTAATTAAAATTGCTGATCTTGGTCTGGCTCGTGAGATAACATCAATGCCACCATACACAGAATATGTCTCAACGCGTTGGTGAGTCTTGCTTTGGAAATAACCTGCAAAACTTATGCTCAACATTAGTCTATTTCTCTGTTTGTTAGTGCAATAGCGCCTCCCTTGCATTTATTTAAAATATTTACAAGACTTTTTTTGTCCTTAAGGTATCGAGCTCCTGAAGTCCTACTTCAGTCACACCTCTACAATTTTAAAGTTGGTTAGTATTTTCGTCAATATTATTTGCAATGGCATACTGCAAATGGCTATTGCCTATTGGTATACTGGTAGTTGGTACCATTATTGATTTCTCATTCTCATCTTACAGATATGTGGGCTATGGGTGCTATCATGGCTGAAATGTTCACTCTTCGTCCACTATTCCCCGGAAGAAGGTATGTCATAAATTTTACGATTGAACTTGTAGATTAAATTTCTCTTACCATCATAAACTGACTTTGCTTTTTAACTTTTTATTTATATTGAGTTGGCCACTAGGACATGATTGGTATTTGGTTGACCGTTGATGCTGTCTAGAGAATTCACTTACTTTGTGCATGTTCAAGTGATCTGGCTAAAACTGGCTTTTCTTTCTATTATGCTTGCAGTGAGGCAGATGAAATACACAAAATATGCAGTGTTATCGGAAGTCCTACTCAGAACACTTGGGCCGAGGGTCTCCGTCTTGCTGAGGCTATTAATTACCAATTTCCCCAGGTCTGTGAATTTACTGCATCAGTTTTGCACCCAAATTAGTTGTTTCTCTGCACAGAAAATGATACTGATTGCATCATTGCAGTTTGCTGGTGTGGTGGATCTTTCCATACTCTTACCATCTGCTAGTGCTGATGCCATAAACCTTATTAAGGTAAATGTGATTTTATACTATAGAGGGTTTACTCTTGAGGAATCAAACAGTATCAGTATACAGTGTGTTGATCTTTCCGATCGAATATCTGTAGTCCCTATGTGCATGGGATCCTTGCAAGAGACCCACGGCAATTGAAGCCCTTCAGCATCCTTTCTTCCAGGTAAGGACTCTATCTTCACTGTCTTTTCAGCTGTTGGTGTTATATCTGTTATCTTAACTCTTATATCTATTTGGTATGATGGGTCAGAGTTGCTATTATGTTCCGCCATCCCTTCGTCCGAAACAAACTGATACTAGGACACCCCCATCTGGTTAGTATTGCTGTTTGATTATTGTGGTTATTCCAACGGTGAATATTTTAATGAATGTTCAGGGTGTTTTTGGATCATTGAACTAATCTTTGGTGTTGGGGTACAGTGGCCAGAGCACCTTTGCAGCAGCAAAATAGCAGTAGATACCCTGGTATTGTGCCAAATTCAAAGCTAACAGGAAATCCGTCATCTGCAAGATCACAAGCTGTTGATTCAGGTGTGTAACCTGACTTTGCAGTTCTTTGAAGGGAATACTATGCTTTTGATGAATAATAATCTAATCTGACACTGTTCTTAATCTTCTAGCTTTTATTTTACATATACATACTTCATGGATATTTTAAAAAGATAAAAGCACATTGAGCAATGTCAATGCTCTGAAAAAGTTCTGCACATTTTGCTCATCATGTCCAGCTATATTTGTCATTTAGAGGTGGTTGTTGGGGTTTGTTTTGAATCTTGTTTCTTTTTTTACAACTAAGTCTTTTTACTTTTTATTGCCTTTCTGATAGTTTGTATTTGTTGCTGGCAATTGCAGGTGTTGTTCGCAGGCCAAGTATTTTTCCTGAGGTAAAATTCAGTTTGAACTTTAAAGTTCATCTATCGTAGAGAAAAATGTTTTGCCTGTAAAACCTAGAAATTTTTGAGTTTGCAGCACAAGCTGGGTGTGAAGCTCGCTCTCTCCTGCTATCCACTTTATGGTTGTGGAGATTCACTGATGTTATGGAATATATCATATACCATATATGATAGGGTTCCTTATGTATTAGTTATCTTATTAGAATACTTCCATAGGAAGCTGAAATACATATGTATATATGTACAACTGTGTATTTCAGCTTCATTCTAATAATGTAACTAATACATAAGGAATTATCCTTTATGGGGGTATATGTATGTTATATTCCATAACAACTGATAAATAGAGAACTACTTTCTTCTTCCTCTATTTGTTTTAAGTTGGCAAAAAAAGGTATTCATATTTCAGCGTGTGGTTGGTTTATGTGCAACTTTAATTGTGGTAGGACTCTAACAACAAGAATGACAAGAAGCGGGCAGATACATTTGTTAGACAGCAAGGAGGGTATCAGCCACCGGGAATGAACAGACAATGTAAGTTTGCATTCTTTCTTCATATATTTATTTATCAATCTCTTCCAAATGAGCAGTAGTAACTCGGATAGTAGATTTATTAATAGAGTTAGCACGGTATAGATGGTTTAATATTATGTTGGTGCTGAAAAGTAGTTTTGCATCTTTGGTCACAGCAAATGGAAGCAATGTTAGAGCTGGCCGAGGATGGGGGCTGCCAACAGAAGAAGCAGCTGAGAAGTTTGCAAGCATGAACATAGGACCTCCGAGAAGGGAGGTGGTGGCGCCTCCGAGGATGGATGTTTTGCCACCTCCAATGAAGGCAGGAGGATGGAGAGGTGTGCCAGCTGGCAACATGTATCTTCTGAGGCGGTCGCAAGAAGTTCAACCACCGCACAGGTCTTATGCTCGGAAAGTTATGGGATGATGGATGATAGTGATGCTCTTTCAAAGACCAATGCAGACTACTACTAGTATTGGTACTGTGAAAGGTCCGCTTTATGTTGCTTTGTGCTGTTGGTTCTTGCTTTTTCGTTTTTCGGAACTATATTCTGGTGGATGTAACAAGTTACAATGCCTGCCATCTTAATAAGGGTATGTAATAAATAAAATGATTGAGTTGCTTTGCTATGCTAACTTGGCTGATGCTGCCTTACCATGTTGAAGTGCCGGATTCACCAACTTCGTCCTCAATTGGCACTAATATGTGGTTCGTCTTTCAACTTTAACTAACTAGGTTCAACAATCTTAGAAATTGAAGTTGTTGAACTAGTCGGAGACTTATAATCACTATGCCACCACCCTCCATGAGTTGGTAGTAATAATAACATGAGCAGTAACTGGAGCAGCATCAGAGCCATGAGACTGCTTATTATATAGGGTTAATATGTCTTTTGGTCCATGATGTTTGACAACTTTTGGGTTTTGGTCAATAATGTTTTTTTTACCTAGTTTTGGTACCATATGTTTGCAGATTTTTTTTTTTTTTTTCTAGTTTTGGTCTAACCGTTACATTCCGTCCATTTTTTGACAAATTCAAGTCACGTGATCCACTCTAAACTTTAAATGTAGTCCCCCTAATACTTTCTTAACCTTTTTTTTGTTCAATTTAGTCCTGAAGTTTCAAAATTGACCCCAATTGGACAATATGTCCAATTGAATTTTTGAAATTTCGGGACTAAATTGAACAAAAAAAAAGGTTAGGAAAGTATTAGAGGGACTAAATTGTACAAAATTGAAAGTTTAGGGTGGATCACGTGACTTGTACATGTCAAAAAATGGACGGAATGTAACGGTCTGACCAAAACTAGAAAAAATCTGCAAACATATGGTACCAAAACTAGGTAAAAAAAAAACACCATTGACCAAAACTCAAAAGTTGTCAAACATCATGGACCAAAAGACCTGTTAACCCTATTATATATGGTGGAAGAACATTCTCAACATGGTCATGTAAAGACTTTGAAAAACCATCAATAACACTAGTAAGTGGAGAATCTGGATTATCAGCATCTACAGTAAACTTATCCATTACAACCAAATCATTAGCATAACATAAACAGCCAAAAACCATAAGGTGATCAATCTTAGGCTGATTTTCAAACAATATTTCAAGGGGATTTTCCTTTTAAAATTATATATGGAGGGAGATAGCGGACTATTAAGACACATTTCCCCCCTAATCTAATAGATATGGACCCTGTAATTTAAGTGTTCTAGCAACTTCCAACAAGTGATGATGTTTATGCTAAGCACTACCACTTTGTTGAGGGTAGAACATAGTTGCTCGTTAAAAAAAAAATCTCCACCATTATTAGTAAAGCTTTGGTTGTTTTACAAAATTGATTTTCTATCATGAAAACAAAGTTCTTTATCAATATATGGATATGATATTTGAATTTTAGTAAAAAAAAATTCAAGTAATACGAGAGAAATCATCTACAAAAGTGAGAAAGTACATGTTATCATCATAGGTTGGGCTGCTGTAGGGAGCCCAAATATCAGCATGGACCAATAAAAAAGAGCATCAACACGAGATTCAGAAATGGAGAAAGGAGTTCTAGTAATTTTGGCCAAATTGAAAATATTACTATCACTAAAACTTCCTTTATTTTTATTTTTAAAACATTGTAAGTAATCTACATGTTGAAATGCTTTTATAGAATGTGACCAGATCTTTGATGCCATAAGAGGACATTATTTTGAATATAGGAAACTAAATCAGATGACTCGGATTTATTTAAAATTGGTTTGAAGAAATAAATACAAGAATCTTCGGTACAATCCTCAAAACCCTCCCACTTAAGAGATCCCGCAGAATAGAAAATGATGGATAAAAAGTTGCAGAACATCCTAAATCTCTATTGATTTTTGAAATAGAAATGAGATTATGTTTGAAATATGGCAAAACCTTCAGCAACTTTTTGTTTGGAGCCATGAAACAATCACAAATTTCGTCTAATTTTGAAAAATTTCCATTTTGCTTGTAAACTTTAGAATCAGTGATTTGTTTCTTATTTAAAAACCAGTTAGGTATAAATGACATGTGGTTTGTGGCTCATGTATCAAGTTTCTATTTATTTTAAGTGTTTAAATAAAGTAAAACAACATAATTAACATGGTCTATAGCTTCAACACTAGCATATCTATTCAGGCTCCTGTATTGTCTCGTGCTCATAAGGAATATCTCACATTCATCACTGGGAAAAGAGATGACTCCTTGAGATCATGTGTTTTTAATTGAGCTAGTATTCAGGTTGGCGGCATGGGCATTATTGGAACTCTCAACGTTTCCACCAGGTACAATACCTCCCTTTAAAACCACAGTCTTGGCCTTAATAAACTCCTTATATTTGTAATTTCATCACATGACTTTTTTTACTTTTAAAATTAACATCTCTTGGCAAAACATCCGTCAACTGAATGTCATTTCTTGTGACATAACTCATATTCCACATGATTGTTTGGTCTTATTTCCATTGAGAGCAACATTTAAAGTAGCATTGTCAACACGACTAGTGGTACCAGTAGAAACATCTACATTCTTTTGACTTTCCTCTTGTATAAGTATCGTATTATATGCTTGATTGACGGAGGGGAAATAATCCCAAAGTAAGACTTGACTCCTCAAACCAGAAAAAAAAAAAAAAAAAAAAATTAAATCCCATAAGGAATTGGAACAGTTGGATGGTTGCCTTTGTGTTGTGCTTCTTAAAAACATTACTCTAATGTGTGGAAGAGAGCAAGCAGAATCATAGCTCGATCAAAGGAATTCCGATTTCGTAAAATATGTTGACTCATCTCAAGACCTTGCTAAGTGAGACAAATTTAACTCTGCAATTCGTAGATTTTATATCCATTGGTCTTATCAAATAGTGCTTCAACTCTTCCTGGGCCTTAAACTCTCATAATAAATGATACTACTGTAGATTCTTGAGAAACACAATTAAGAATTCATCCAAAGACAACAGTATTATATCAATCTTAGAGATGATGTAAAGACGTATCAAACTTATCTTGAGTGCATGATTTGTTAACAAAACTAAGCTTATTTTTCCACCGCTTAAAGTAATTGTATGAACCAGTAAGTACATGAGAGATTATACTAAGGCTAGGATTATCTCATGCATGCGGATGAAAATGATGCACACTACGAATATCATCATATTTATCAGTCCTCGTGTGATTGAGATGCCTGCCCAGTGGCGGATGCTTTCATGATAATGTGGTTACGAACGTAACCACATTATCGAGTATTTTTATTGAGACTCTAGGTTTATTCTTGAAGAAAATTATGTCCCGATCCTCATTATTTTGTTGTAAGATCCACATTATTTTAGTGTGAGAGAATGAACCCTCATTAATATTTTGTAAGACTTCATTATTATTTTGTAATATTATTATTATTCAATCCATTCGGAAAAAAAGTTCATCAATTTTAAATTTGGGTCTTTTCACTTAAATAGTATGTTTGTACGTTTTATTAATCATCACTCTTTTGTTAAACTATAAATTTTAGTTACTCTAGCCTAATGTATTATAATATGAGGTTCAATAAGAACAAATATATAAACCTTAAAATATGTTTGAAAAATATGATCTTTAGTATCAATATGTTTTAAAATGCATAACATGTTTCAAAACAATTATAATTGATACTCTTTTCAATCACTCGTCCAAATTTGTCGTCAAATATGTTTTGTAATTAATATTTTGTAACACTATTATTCAATCCATTCGGAAAAAAGTTCATCAATTTTAAATTTGGGGTTTTTCACTTAAATACTATGTTTGTACGTTTTATTATTTATCACTCTTTTGTTATAACTATAAATTTTAATCTAATCTAATGTATTACAATATGAGGTTCAATAAGAACAAATATATAAACCATAAAATATGTTTGAAAAAATGGTTTTTAGTACCAATATGTTTTAAAATATACAACATGTTTCAAAATAATGGTAATTGATACTCTTTTCAATCACTCATCCAAATTTGTCGTCAAATACGTTTTAAACTTACAAAATTAGCCAAATATTTTTCTAAATATCTAAATCAAGATCTAATAACTTGTATAAGTTTTATAATAGTGTATTGACTCGATTGAGAGTTAATTGACCCACAAATGGTTCTAGTCTAATTTGACTAAATTGTAACATTTGCACAAGCAAGTACGATTTATTTGTGCTTAGTTAATATTGTTCATTTGAAAAGTATTTAACGACAATTTTGAATAAGAAGTTGAAGAAAGTACTAATTTTCATTATTTTAAAACATGTATTTTTACCCAAAAAAAAAAAAAAAAACTTAAAGAAGTTGTTAATTTTTAAAAAAAAAAATTTACATAACGTAACCACATTGTGAACCTTCTGGATCCGCCACTGCTGCCAATTAATTAATCATTTTCCCATATTCTTTAGTTGCATTTTCTTACTTATATATCAAGGAAGGAATGTATCCATAATTTTCATTTGTTGAGAAAACTAATCATGAAGTCAGTGTAACCGGATTATTAATAGTGTTGTCTTCCCTTTGACTATACAAAGTTAAAAAGCGTGAAAGATTTAGCTTTAGCCCCAAGAAACAGCACAGAGTAGTAATGCAACTGTGTCCAACAACAACTATTCCAGACAAGCCTTTTTTTTGTTTTTTTTGTTTTACCATACTGATGTATTTAAACGAAACAAACAAGTGAAAAATAAAAGACTTTGCAAGTTTTAGCAAAAGAAGAAAAATTGATATTAAATCTCTAGGAAATGTATAATGAAGGAAGAAAGGAATATAATAAATATGGCATTTTGTTGACTATACTCCCAATTCTTGTACTTGTTCAAGGAAGGAAGGGGCTGGGCTCAGTGTAGGTACCTAGCTAGTGAGTGTTTTCTTGTCGTATCACCCCGAAACTTAACTCGATCGTCTACCGCTCTTTAATCGGATTGAGGAGCATGTCACAAGGCTTGGTTCGTGGATGAGTACCATAACTTCTTCTGACAGATCAATACTTTCTCCTCATCGTTGCTATCCGATTCGGTCATTTCTTTACGGCAATTCCATCTCATTCCTTTCGCAATGCTTGCCACCGTATCGATGAAGTACGTAGATTCCCGAATGATCGCGTATCCGCTTGGCCTTAGTATCCGGTCCATTTCCAATAACACGTTCTTCATGCCACACCTGCACCAAGTAATGCCCCCGTTTCACCAACCAGCATGAAATCAGATATTTATTGCAAGGACTTAAATGAATCAAGTTTTATTTTTTGGGCTAAAACCATGGTTGCTAAAAGTTGAGGGTCCCTGACTGCGATCCAGATCAGTTAGTTTTGGACGTTATACTTATACAACCACTCACATAATTCCGCTGCAGTAAATTAAATAATGGTAAATTGGCAATTTTTAAATGAAATCCATATTTTGGCCCCAAAAAAATTGAAATTAATTCTATAATTTTGAACTTTAAAATATATTACAAAAATTAATGTCATTAAATAATATTACACAAATTTATTATGTATAAACATATTTATGCAATATATATATATATATATATATATATTATCGCATCTTAAATATCGTAATAAAAAAATCATAATTTATTAATTTATATATTATTGTGCTTTGATTTATAAACGATTTTTTATTTTATTTTATGATAAAAGTAGAGAGGTAGAGAACTTTAAAATTATCACATATGATGTCATATATATTTAACTTATATATACTATTATAACACTAGAATTAATAAAAATAAAATATAAATATTCTTTTAAGAGTTAATATGTTAATGTAAAAATAAAATTTCACACAATAACGTTATTAAATAATTTTTAATTTAAAGTATTCGCAATGAGTAAAGGCAAAAAACTTATTAAATTGGTACCTGTGGCTTTCAGCGGTAAAGAGGCCATCGAGGTGAAGAAGATCATAAGTCCTAGGATACGTGGAGAAAGCCTCACACCAATCATGGTACGTCCCAATCAAACCTCGGTCAAACACAACCGGCAACGTATTAGGCGCGTACGAGGAAACAACATTCATAACCCACAAAGGATCCTCAACCAGCGCCGCACCAAACCCCCCAAACCCACTATTCATATCCATCACGTTCCTCACCTCCTCACCCCCAAGTCCCGGCACCAACTTCTTATAATACCCCACGCGCTTCTTCCATTGCCTCTCATCTTTCTTAAACGCAGCAGCATTCCCTCCTGGGACCCACGACACCCTCTCCGGCACGTGATCCAGCCTTTCGGGCCACTTAGGGACCGACCCGAGGCTCGTTTTCTTTAGTTTCGAGCTCGGGACAACCACGCAAGGGCGGAGAGGAGTGTACCATGCGGAATCGGGTTCGAGGCTATCGTCGCATATTGGCGGGTATATGTCCGGGGTTGTGAGGGTTTCGTCGTAGCAGGTGTTGTCGGGAGATTTTTGCCAGACGGCGATGTCGTCTTTTTTGGCGTATAGTTTGAAGCACATCGAGGTGAGGAGGTCGGAAAGTTTGCTGTAGTCAGATTTTTGTTCGTCTACGGTTGTGTTCCAACCCTGCCACCGGTTTTGGTAGTTGATCGGTGGGCCGGAGAGGACCCAGAAGCCTCCCGGTCGGAGGATTCGGTGCACCTCTAGGAGGTAAATTCCTCCTAAAATCATATCAATTTAGAGTAAGTAGTCTGGCTGTGAGCAAATTACCCATTTGAATCCGGAAAGAACCGGCTCCCAAAAGGTTTAAGAATCCCTAAATTTATTGGGTATCTGAAACCCCTCAATTCTAATCACTATGATAAAGCAGCTTTAACGACCAAACTAGAATTCTAATTCCAACCCATAAAATCTATAATTTTCACAAATTGTTACCATTTTTTGTTCTTTACTAGATTTTGCTACTTCAGTTTCCGATTTTAAACTAATGCTGCATCCACCACTTTGTCATGCGAGCAGCACATGATATTAGGGTGGATATGGAACCAGTCCGGTCCAGTTATAACACTTTTTTTTTTGATATGTTTGAGAGTAGAAAAACTAGTCTGTTCTGGACTGTTTCGGAATTCTTGTTGTCAAAAACAGTTTTGGTTCAGCCCCGAAACAGTCTGGACAGTTTTTTAATGTTGATTTACACTAAATTTAAAAACAAAAAAAACCACTCAAACACTAGTTCCGGTCCTGTACAAAACTAGTTCCGATCCAAAAGAAAACTGGTTTCACAAAAAACTACTAACTGTTCTTGATCTATTTCACCCATTCTAGAACTGATTTGTTTAGACTGGATTGATTGGACGGTTTTTTTACCGAACGCTACATGAAGTTTTGATAGATAGCGTAACAAATGTAACATCTTGGTTAATTCAAAAGGTATCAAAATTGAGTGATTAAAGTTTATTTAGCGATTTGATTTTTTTTTTTTTTAGAAACTTGGTTATTAACCCGAATTATAAACGTACCGAATTCAGTCCATGGGATAAGGCATCGGGAGCAATGTGCCATATCGAATGAATTCGAAGGGAAAGGGAGTCGCTGAGTGGAGATGATGCCTAGAATGGCCGGAATCCCACGCTCCAATGCAAACTGGACTTGAGCCTCGTGGTTGTCACGCGGCGCAAGAGACACCGTTAGAATCCCCCGATCCAATAGATCCCCTCCCCAACTTGCAACCTTAAAACAATGTCATTTTTCAATTTAGTCAGGATACCACAACATGAATGTACTAGTCTACTAGCAAGGTGAAGGAACCTACCCCACAACCCGTATCGATGGCGGTTCGGACGGTTCCATCTTTCATGCCCGGGATCAGCTCTTCCATCAAGTCCACATACGCACTAACCCCTCGAGGAAACATGGTTCCTCCCCCCGGGAAAATGAACTTCTCCCCTTGTTTCCTTAACCAGTTCTGGTTAGACTTTTGCTTGTTGATCCAGTCATACGGCACGTTTCTGAAATTCGACACACAACAAACTGTTAAAGAATAAATATTAAATCAAACATTCACCTATCACTTTTAAGACAATTGCTTAAGTGGTCTGAACTTTCTCATGGTATCAGAGCATGCAGGTTCAAATATCCGTAGCGTCGAGTTTAAACCCCTATTTAATAAAAATTTCTATCCTTGAAAATGTTTCAGAAGAATGTATTGTTACCTACCTGTACCAACATTGATCTCTGCTCTTTGGCCAGGTGATGGGTGGTTTGTACCCATCGGGCGGTGGAACTAAGCAGTCCTTTCGCTCGAAAATTGGGGGGCAATGGCGCTCCATGAAGGTTAGCCGGTGAGTTCCGTACTTCCTCCATCTCTGCAACCATTTTCATTGATAAATAAGCTCAGAAAACAGATTGTATGAAAAATGGGGGGGAAAAGTAGTGGTACCTTTGGATCGGTGCAAGGAGTATAATCTTGGTAGTCGATGGTGCATTCGGGGAAGGAGATGGGATTAGGGTGGTTGGTTGATGGGGAGTCCTTGATTAGTGGGGGGACGAATGGGGGTCGGTCGGAGCAGAAAATTTTGCCAAGGTAGAAGGAAGAGGCACATAGGATGAACAAAATAATGGTTTTGGGCAACACTGTGTCTGTTTGTGACCCGGGTTTAGCCTCTTTGGTGTACTTCATTGTCTACCAATTCAATTCTTGTTCCTGCAGTAAGGAATTAAGTTAGTTGATATGCAGCAGCAATAAGAAAGTGTATATGACATTAATTAATTAGATTAGATATTTACACCTAATTAAGGGCATGCAAAAGAAAGAAAAAGCATAAAGGGCACAAAAAAGGTTGCTTGCAGGTGAAGAAAAGTATTTGTTGGTATAGTGTTACTGATACAAACAAACAGACAGGTATCAATCATATTTGATGTATAATACTAGGATGAGCAAGGGAATCATATGTGGATTGGATTGTTTAAGCCGAAGAGATGGAATTGGAGGTATATTCATTCATTCATTCAGTCAGTGGGTGGAAATGAATTTGGAGAAAAAAGGTGAAAGAGCGAGAGGTGTTATTACCCAGAAATGAAATGAAGAAAGTAGAGTCAACCTCTCCTCCTCCTCGCCCCCTCTTCTTTGGAGGGAAGAGAATCTAAGAGAAAGAGAGGGTGAGATGGAGAAGAAGAAGAAGATTGATAGTTATTATATAGGGAGCACCAAACTCCGAATAAAAAGAGAGAGAATATAATTGATTGGTTCCTTATTTGTCGTCTGTGTGGTGGGTGGTAGAAATAGAATAAATTAAACTGAGAGAGGAGAAAAGAAATAGATACCACCGTTTCACCGCACCTCCCTTCCCTTCCCTTCCCTTCATTCTATTTCTCTCTTTTTCGCCGCCGCTTTCTTTGTGCGTGAGATTCATATAGCAAGTCAATTCCCCGAATTTTGCTAACACCCTTCTACTTTTACTATTATTATTATATTATGCTTGTGATGATACAAGTTCCAAAACTGATCGGTACACACATCACCAATTTTACGAGTCCGCCTCTTATTCAATTGTTAATCCATTATTATCTTCTCACTCTGGCACCATCATATTAAATGCCTACTTTTATAGATTTTTTTTATTTATCTTAACACCTAGTTGGAACTTTTCGGAATGGAGCTGTTACAATGTATATCTTTTTCCTATTTATATTCACTAATAATTATCATTCTGACTATATCATTCCGATTTGTTCCGACCTAGAGAGGTTATACACAATCCCTCAAAGTTGCCAAAAATTACAATCCCTGCCACAGTGACCCATCTCGGAATTAATCGGAATGTCTGTGTCGAAACATATCACCTCCCTTTATATATACACAATCAATATAATGAAGAAGTTTTAAGTCGGGCCTAAAACAATATTTTGTTTTTTTTTTGGCCAAACAATATTTTGATTAATAATATTTAATTCGTTTGGTTCAAGGTTAATTTTTTTTAATAAACCGTTTATTTTACATGTTTTCTTATCTTATTAAATAAATAAAACTAATTATAATTTTTTATTCGGAATTAATAAATAAGTATGGACATAAATTTAATCAAAATTAACTAATAAAGTAAATATAAAATCAATATACGAAAAAAATATTTAAACTATATAGATATAGCTGACTTTCTTTTAGCAATTAAAAAAAAAAATCATCTTAGCTTAATAGCCTAATAGGTTTTACAAAATCAATTATAGTAATAGATTAGTGGAGAGAACTAATTAGTAATCTTCATTGATTTTAGCAAAAAGTTAATACTGAGTGAATTAATAATAAATTGTAAAATTTGCTTCAGGAATAAAGAATCAGATATAGCTTTGTAATTAAGCTGAGTATCTTAAGATCGAATATACTCATTTTACTTAAGTTTAAAGTCGACCGAGTCTAAGTTTGTCGAGTTCGGCTCGATACCAATATTAGATGAATTTCGAGCTCGTCTCGCTAAAATCAAAATTGTTAAATTAAATCTTAAATGATGTACTTTAACTAGAGAACAAACTAAGACCGAATAGGCTTTTGGCTCAAACTGACAAACTAGTGATAGTGTTGATTGGATTAAATAGGAAAGTGAATTGAATTTCGAATCCAACTGTCCTGAAAACAACAGTTTTAACTTGAACACACACTCCTGTACGAATGAACGTGGCCCCAAACGCGCAATACCGGCCAGCAGGATTAGATTACAACAATCAACATGAGCTTGCTTGCTTGTTTTCTAGTAGTCTGCACCATCTATATATCATCTATATATCTCTCAATCTCTATTATTGAATTAATGAATGAATTTAGACGTGGCTGCTACTACTTTCTCATGATCTTCTCTCTTTTTCTATCTTTCTCACTATTTTTTTTTTTTTTTTTAAATTTTGGGACAGGGTTAGTTAGTTACCATAAGAACATACATACAACATATAAATAGCTATTCACTCAATTCATTAAGGAACTCTGATATATATATACTCTCAACTCTAAATAATCTCTACTTGACTTAATCATTGGAGAAGGATACTTGGAAAATCATTGATTACAGGTTAAGAACACAATAGGGGCCTGAATGTTTGCCCATGTTGTCAAAATGGGTCTGAATTGAAAAAACGTATTATTAAGGGCCTGAATTTTGAGTTTTGTGTTTTTTCAAGTCTCCGTCCAAATTTTCTGTTAAATCTAACAGAACCACGTGAAAAGACAAAAATACCCTTTTGTAATTATTATACAATTTATCAATTTAATTAATAAAATGTGAAATGTCTAAAATACCCCTACACACTAATTATGCCCTTAAGGCCACCACGCTCCGGCCACCGCCCGGCGACCACCACCCGGCTCCGGCGGCCGCCACCGGCCTCCGATCGGAACCAAAAAAGCTCCGATCGGAGCAAAAAAAGCTCCGATCGGGAGCCACAGAGCTCCGATCGGAGCTTTGTGGCTCCGACCGGAGCTCCAAAGCTTCGATCGGAGCTTTGTGGCTCCGACCGGAGCTCCAAAGCTTCGATCGGAGCTTTTCGGTCGTCGCCGGAGGTCGGAGGTGGTCGCCAGAGGCCGGTGGTGGTCGCCGGAGTCGGGTGGTGGTGGTCGCCGGAGCTGTGGTGGCTTAAAGGATATTTTCATCATTTTAGGTCAAACATATAAGAGACACACTTTGGTCAAAGGGCATTTTGGGGTTTTCAAATTATTTTTGGTCACATGCCAAGCATGTGACCACTTTCCGTCACTTTTAACAGAAAAAATAGACGGTGACCTCATTTATACACAAAACTCAAAATTCAGGCCCTAAATAATACGTTTTTTCAATTCAGACCCCTTTTGGCAACATGGGCAAACATTCAGGCCCCTATTGTGTTCTTAACCCTTGATTACATAATGAATTACTTTTTTTGCCAAATGTCTAATGAAATTTTTTTTTTTTTTGGCCGAGGCCTAACGAATAATTAAAGAAGCTGTTTTTTACACTTCAAAATTGATGGGAATATTCTATTGGTAGACCACTGATTTAGTTTCTACTCTACAAATCATAATTTATGATTATTTTAACATTAATCTTAAGTATATTGCTTATTTTATTTTTAACAATAGCAAACAAAATTCATAAATTAATTTAAAAATCATTCAAAAATTTAACTTTATGCATAAAATTATTAAGAAACTGAGAAAATATGCTGAGAGTGTATATTTTCTTAAAACGAAAACCTAATTTTGAAGTTTTATTTTTATACAAAAAATAATTCCCCGTTTTTTAAAATGTATAGCTTATTTTTTTTATAAAATTTATCCTCCGTTTTTAAATATAATTTCTGCTTATTTGTTATTTTTTAGAATAAAAAAAATTTGAAAATTAATTGATAAGGTTTACAATTAGTCTGTTGGGTTAAAGGTACTTTTGGTGCCACATGTTTGACCTGTGTAGGTTTTTGGTGCCATATGTTTCATTTTGTAGGTTTTTGGTGCCATATGTTTGAGAGGTTGTATGTTTTTGGTATTTCCGTTAGTCAACAGTTAGTTTGACCGTTAAATACTTTTATTTTGTTCAATTAAGTCCTCAAATTTATATTTCTAAAATTTAATATTTACAATTTAGTCCTTATTGTTTGCTCAAGTCACCGTCAAGGCCGCCGACCACCACCCACCACCTCCAAGGCCGCCGACCGCCACGAAACGGGCCGGCCACCACCCCACGGCACCGGCCACCACCGCTTGGGGCCGAAAACCACCCCAATTGGTGGTGGCCGGCCCCAATTGGTGGTGGCCACCTCAATTGGGGCCGGCCACCACCAATTGGTGGTGGTTACAGCCCCAATCGGGGCCGGCCACCACCAGTGGTGGTGGCTACGGCCCCAATCGGGGCCGGCCACCACCAGTGGTGGTGGCTACAGCCCCAATCGGGGTCGGCCACCACCAATTGGTGGTGGGTACAGCCCCAATCGGGGCCGGCCACCACCAATTGGGGCCGCCGGCCCCGATTGGTGGTGGCCGGCCCCGATTGGGGCTGTACCCACCACCACTGGTGGTGGCCGGCCCCGATTGGGGCTGTAGCCACCACCACTGGTGGTGGCCGGCCCCGATTGGGGCTGTAGCCACCACCACTGGTGGTGGCCGGCCCCGATTGGGGCTGGTGGTGGCCGGCCCCGATTGGGGCTGTAGCCACCACCACTGGTGGTGGCCGGCCCCGATTGGGGCTGTAGCCACCACCACTGGTGGTGGCCGGCCCCGATTGGGGCCGTAGCCACCACCAATTGGTGGTGGCCGGCTCCAATTGGTGGTGGCCACCTCAATTGGGGCCGGCCACCACCAATTGGGGTGGTTTTCGGCCCCAAGCGGTGGTGGCCGGTGCCGTGGGGTGGTGGCCGGCCCGTTTCGTGGCGGTCGGCGGCCTTGGAGGTGGTGGGTGGTGGCCGGCGGCCTTGGACGGTGACTTGAGCAAACAATAGGGACTAAATTGTAAATATTAAATTTTAGAAATATAAATTTGAGGACTAAATTGAACAAAATAAAAGTATTTAACAGTCAAACTAACGGAAATACCAAAAACATACAACCTCTCAAACATATGGCACCAAAAACCTACAAAACGAAACATATGGCACCAAAAACCTACACAGGTCAAACATGTGGCACCAAAAGTACCTTTAACCCTAGTCTGTTTATAGAACTTCCCAAATTGATGGTGTTATGAATTTCATGCGGATCTGGTTTGCTGCCGGTTCCAGTTTCCACGCGGTCGGACCGTGTCGGTGGGGTACTTAGTGGCTTAGTGCTTCTTCTTGGCCTCCACGTGTCTCTCATAAATGGTTTCCCAGATTTCTCTTCTTTTCTTTCCCTCATCTCTGTACGGCATATATACGGGATGTGCGAATTCCACCGTAGAGTTTTTATTCACTGGCACGATGCTGCCACGTCCTGCCCCTCGTCCATTTCACAAGAGTTGGAACCCAAATTATATATGGGTCCTTCCTCTTGTGAGATACATAAGAGGCAGGATGTAGCAAAGCTATGCCATTGAATAATTTTTCCTCCACCGTAATATGTAAAATGAAAAATTCGTTAAAATATGCAATATGTTAAAATATATATATATATATATATATATATATATATATATATATATTATAGGTTAAAATGTATAATATATTAAAAAAATTTATTTTATGGATAAATATGTTTAAAATATATAATATATTTGTTTCCAGAAAACTATATGATGGATTACGCTCGTCGAGGTCCCAGTCTTGGCGGTATTCTCGAGTCGAGATCGTCTGTCTTACTCTTGTTCCGCTCTTTTCGATTTTCCTCTCGATAACTGTGAAAGGGGTAAGCCGGGGGTGTCCGGCGAACCCTCTCTGATGCTTAAATGAGTATTCAGTTTTAGAGAGATAAAGTTCTAGAGAGTGGTCAGAGCATTCAAGTGATATCCGGTTGTAAATGAGAGATATGAGGTCCTATTTATAGAGATTGTGATCTTGGCATCGGAGGGGCCCACAGTATTTGGTGGGGTCCGTGTAATATTTCATACGGGACAGAGTGACCGTCATGCGCAACTACCGGGCGTCGGGGCCAAACGCAGGGAAGCGTCGATCCCCTCCGACCGGACTAGTATGGTCGAAGGTCTCTCCGACCGGACTAACTAGTCTGGCCGGAGGTCTTTTAGGTGGACTACCGCGTATTCAGGTCTCGGTCACTCGATCATTAAGTTTCGGTCTCCAACCGTGTTCGGTGTTGAGTCGTAACACGCATGTATCATGTGCGTAGGCTGTTAGCCCTTGTGCTTGGATGGTTTGATTTCTTTGTCGACTTTGATTTTCCAAATTTCCAATATATTGCCCTTACTTGCTTCATTTCTATTGATTGTGAAAAAAGATTTCGGCTAAAAATTCATTGTTTCCACGAGTGAAAGTCTTGTTGCTTCCATTCGGGTTATTCTTCGTATCAGTCATTTTGCATATAACCTGTAATCATAAAATCAACATGTAAATATTTGCCCCCGAAGTGGGCTTGTTAATACCTTAGACGTGAGGTGTTGAGTCTCGCGTTGATGACGTTGTGTGCTATGCTTGAACTGCCTTGCCCTTATGATAGGTGCGTTCGTATATCGGACGTAGGGTGTTACCCTTTGTGTCCACCGTGTTTCATATCATTAGTATCATATTGCCCCCAAAGTAGGCGTAGCGATCATTTCATGCTTAGGGTGTTAGCCTTTGCATTTGTCGCTTTTAGGGTAATTCATATCATATTGCTCCCGTGGTTGACGTAACGGTCGCTTTAGATGTAAGTGTGAGCTTTCGTGTTGGGCATGCCTCGAAATTCACATGTATCGTTGCCCCTGTAATAGGTAGGGGTGGCAACGGGTCACGAGTAATCCGTGACCCGTGGGGCCCCGCCCGATTTGACCCGTTGACCCGCGATCCGTGACCCGTGGAGCGGGTATGGTTTTGGGGTCGCCCCGCCCTGTTGACCCGCCCCGCCCCATATGTGGATAATATATATATATATATTACACGTATTTATATAAAACTATATAGGTAATATAATACATAGTTAAGATAATTAGGATTTGTGACTTGTATTTGGATTTGAAGTTAAATTTATTATTTGTGATTTAAATTTTAAATTGAATTTGTATATGGTAAATATAAAAATTTAGGGTTTTAAATTGCTAATAATATATTATGTACCACTAATAGGTGGCCCGCGTGTCGATCCGCCCCGCCCCGCGAACTGTGTGGGGCGGGTACGGGTTGACCATCTCGACCCGCGGGGCGGGTACGGGGCAAGCGATACCCGCCCCGACCCGCCCCGTTGACAACCCTAGATAGACACACTTGTCTTTTGGGCGTGGGGGTGTAGGCCCTTGTGTTGACCGCTACTTGGGTTTTCCAAAGTAGGGTGTGTTTTGCGACTGCTACTTGATTTTTTCAAGGTAGGGTGCGTTTGGCGACGGCTACTTGGTTTTTCCAAGGTAGGGTGTAGGTCAGAGGTTGTTAAGTGACTTGTTTTTCGTTACCGCTACTTGGTGGTATTTTCTAAGTAGGGTATATAGATCACGGGTCGCGTGGACGTGCCTATTTATTTAGAATGTCAGAGGTCGCGATGACATGCTTTTTGATGGAGAAGGAAGGTCAGAGGTCGCAATGACATGCCTTTTGATGAAGAAGGAAGGTCAGCGGTCGCAATGACATGCCTTTTGATGTCGCTACTTGGTCTTTCCAAGGTAGAGTGTCTTTCGCGACCGCTACTTTTTTTTCCGAGGTAGAGTGCCTTTCGCAACCGCTACTTGGTCTTTCCCAAGGCAGGGTGCATAGGGTCTTCCGCGATTTGAGTCCCTGCGATGTGTGGACTTGATAGCCACTGAGTGATGTGCGGACATGATAGACGCTCAATAATGCGTGGACATTATAGCCACTTCATGAAGTGTGGACATGATAGTCACTGCGTGGACATGATGACCACTTTGCAGTATGCGGACATGATAGCCGTGTCGAGTGGCCTGGCATTGATAGACACTTAGTACTATGATAGCCGCTTCGAGAGGCGTGGACGTGATAGATACTTAACAATATGCAGATATGATAGCCGCTTCGAGAGGCTGAACATGATAGCCACTTAACAGTTAACAATATGCGGACCTGATAGCCGATTCGAGAGGCGTGGACATTAATAGCCACTTAGTAATACGCGGACATGATAGCCGTTTCGAGAGGTGTGGACGTGATAACCACTTAGCAATGTGGACATAATATCCGCTTCGAGGGCGTGGACGTGATAGCCGCTCAGCGATGTGTATTTTGAAGGTACGCGCACTTCAAAGGCGCGTGTAAAATCATGATTGAATTGATCCGCACATAGGACTATTATAACTCTTCCATTAAAAATTTAAAGCTCGTAAAAAACTAAATACATATATTTATAAATATTAAAATAGTTTTATTATGAATTAAAAAGCTTAGAAGTTCTAGGATTAATTTGAACTTCAAATTTTCCTATTTTTCTAGTAATTATATTATGATTTTTTTTTGCCATGAATTATATTATGAATTAATCATAGAGAAATATATCAACAACGGGTCAGTGAATCACTTAAATCCAGTTAGAATGACTTGTTCCAACTTTATTCGAAATGGACGCAAATTGTATGCCGAGAATAAAGCCTGAGTTTTGAAATCTATAAAGTGTTTGAAGCGGACCTAGTAGGAACATTAAAAGAAACCATGAAAATATATATATACTATCACACCGACACATAATCAATATACGTCTAAGTAGTGAATTAATTTTTTCATAAACAAATTAATAAGTTTGGCAAAGTGTAGGGTCCTCCGAAAATTAAAGGACCCCTTTCAATTTTCAACCGAAAAACATAAAAGAAAACGACCTTATATAAATATATAATAACCAATATTTATTTATAATAAAAAAGAAAAGTATTAAGTTTTCAACATATGGAAGGCCGACGCATGAAAGGCAAGGCATGTGCAGGCCATTGCCATGTGACGACTTTATATATAGTTGTTGAATTTGATTGATGGATCCATATACTTACTTACATACTACCATGTTCACTTAATTATTATCATACACTCAACAAATCATCAACGTGCATATGTCACCCATCCCCTCAAAAAGTGTAAACTATTAGCATCGGTTAGTTAATTAATTAATTATGAAGTCTGTAATGCAGTCGCATAATTAGCTGAGGCTGACGTGATTGACTATATATTATGTAATGATGCATTGTTTTATCTCTTAATCAAATATATATATATATATATATATATATATATATATATATGCATTATGTTGATTCTTAAAAGAAAGAAAAAAAGTAGATTCCAATAATAAAAAAAGTAGTGACATTAGAAGTCTATTTGTAGCCAAGTCATGAACAACTAGGCAAATTGTTTCCTTGGCGTCTATTTCCGAATATAACGAGTTTATGTTTTGACATATTGAGAAGATTATATGACATGTTTAGTGTCCAAAGTTGAATAATCAAATTGTTGTCGGTTTATTTCTGCTCTCTCTGTTCAGAATGAGAAATATTTAATAGCTCGGCCCAAAATGGACAGCAGTGTTCAGCAATGGGCTTACATGGTTATTGGTCGTATATTTTGTTGTTTTTACACGTTTTTGGGCTTTTAGAGACCTCTTACTTTCTAACCCTTTTTCCGGTCGTAATAATCTCAACTTCTTTACCAGCTCAGTCCACCAAACTTGGTAAAGGAGTAAACTTAAAACAGAGAAAAATACATTGGTTTGGTTGTAGGGATAATTAGGTTCGAAATGATTGATTAGTTTCACCACATTAAGGTGCTGCTCACTTATATCCATTCCTTGTCACTGCCGCCAGTCTTCGTTTAAAAAAAATGCCATCCACATCGTCACCATACACCACAAAACAAAGCCACTCTTGTCAATATTAATACCGTTAGGCAGGCGTGTTATTATTCAAAACTACTATAATTAAAAGGAGTTTATCACTTGGTAGGTTTTTGACCAAGTAGAATCGTTCAGTTCCTATAGAGGATAGGAATAGACGGAACGAAAAGAGATTTCATGACATAAAGAGAAAAAATATCTATCTATCCACCAAATAAGATAAACATTATTTCATTATCAAAGCTGAAATCCAAAACCTAGCTTTATGAAAGTGTTTTGGAGTGAAAAGCTGAAATATACAAACTAACAGAAAGCCAAACCTAACAGTAATAACTGCTTTCCAGATTCAGGAATATATACAAACCTTTCTTTCATTTCAGTAGCCTCCATACCTCCGGGGAGCAACAGTAGCAGTGCTCCCATAAGCAGGGGGAACAGAGCTCATCCCGGGGCAATCTTTTGCCCAGTGCCCACTCTGATGACACTTAAAGCACGTCCCACTACTAATTCCCGAGCCATATGATGTCGCACGACCACTGCCCATTGCTGGAAGTTGACTGTGCTGCATGATGCTAGGGCAGTTTGTTGAGCTATGCCCACTGCCTCCACAGCTGTTACAGCTCAGTTGCTGCACATTGTTGTACGATGCACCACCAAACTGACCCGACTGCTTTGCCGGTGACATGTATGCTCCTCCCCCACCACCCATTGTGGGATTGGCAGGCACCATAGCAGGTGGTTGCTGCAAGTTTCTGATGTTTCCTGGGGTTGCACTTGCACCCTCCTTGTTGTCCAGCAAATCAAGAAGAATCCTCGACTCAGATGAAAAATCAATCTTTTCAGCTTTCAGAACTGTAGACTTCAAACGCTGCTCATCATTATACATCTCCTCCTTCACCTTCAGTTTAAATATGTATCTGCTGAAGAGAACCCTGCGCATGATTTCTGCAAATCTATCGTCTTCTTCAGTCTTTAGTAAGAGCAGTTCCTTTGCAGGCACACCCATTATTTCCTCCCCTGCCTCCTGAAAGGCGGTCGCATATGTAGAGCCTGTGTGGTCCATTATCTGCATCTGGAGTACATACCGGTAATCACATTCATCAATAACTCGATCACACCTATCGCATCTCCATTTCCCGTCCCCATTGTCCGTGACTTTCTTGTTGCATTGCCGGTCTCCAATCATCAAGGGGCATCCTGTGTAACAGAAGCTGTCAACTTTTATATACTGAATTATCCCGCTAATAGTGATCCAATCTGGCTTCTCAGAGGTCCCAAGTTTTTCATCTTTGATCTGAGAAACAAATTTTCTGACATCAGTCCTGGAATTGGATGTTATTTCTCTGGAAATAGACACATAAGGTGCATTCCTCCCTTCCCTCTCAAACCATTCTCTTATTCTACTTGCCTCTTGAATGTTAGGATCTATTAACAGTTGGGTAGAAGAAATAGTCCCAAGTGCCTTCCCGTTGAACTCATTGACTCTAGCTGCTTTCACAGCAAGAACGGGAAATTGACCAGAATCACATAAACCTTGCAGATTGTCTCCCACCTCATGACAAAAGTTTCCCCACAGAGTCAATTCAACGCTCCTGCCAGAGTCATCCCTGAGTTGAATGGCTCGCTTTTGAGTTTCAGTACCATTCTTCCTCATTATTGATGATGTTGGTGTAATTGAAGTTACCACACCAATCACATCGAGAACACTTGTACTCTCCATTTCCTCAACGCTACTAATTGGAAGAAAATGGAACTGCTGTCGTGGAATTAGTTCGTCTTCCTCAAAGCAAGGTTGAATCACAGAAGTGCTCTCCAGGAATATCTCATGGTCGTTTTTAAGGTGGTTAAAGTTTTTCTGAGCAGGCTTCAGGGTCCCTCTTGAAAGTTGGTAAACCTTTCCATTTTCAATCTGGTTGTAAAACTGATCAGCCACAGCATTAAAACAAGTCACTCGAATTTCCCCTCCGTCGGAATCAAGAAGATCGAAAGAGAAAACCTTTCCATCACCCCGAGCATTGTTGTAATGCCTAAGTTCTCCCTTTGAAGTCACCCTCGCCTTAATTGTCCATCTATTCTGATATGGATTGAGAGCAGCAATTGGAATTATTCTGGGGGCAGCTTCATTCTTAGCAATTGGTCCTCGATTCATGTAGTTGGGGGCTGGTTGCTGATATGCTGGTCGTGGTGGCTGATATGCTGCTGACTGTGGATGCTGATATGTTGGCTGAGGCTGCTGATATGTTGGCTGAGGCTGCTGATATGCTGGCTGAGGTTGAGGTGGCTGATAAATCTGAGGCTGCTGTCCATACAAATTTCCAGGTGGTCGGGAAACTTGCCCAAGACTGCGGGCACCCATGCTTTGACCACCATATGATCCATTCAGTTGTGGAGCTGCATTTGAATATGGTGGAGCTGCATTTGCTATAGGATTGGAAAGAGGAGAGGTAATCTGCGGAGAAGCAGCTACGCCACTAGGTCTAGCATCTTCAGTTCCAGTAGCTCTATACATTACAGGATTTCCAATGATGCTACACATTGCAATTACAACTTCCAGATCAACAACAACGATAATCCTGCTCAAGAAAATTTAAAGTTAACAAAGTTAAACAGGGAGCGACAGACTAATTTTTTTTATATAGCATTTAAAAAAATATATTCATGTTGAGTTTTTTTACTATTCTAACCCTAAAGGCAAGTCCAATCTGCGCTGGTTGGACTGGCATAGGAAAATTATAAAAATGAAACAAATACATCTAATTTATGAAAAGTTTTAAAAAGTTATATTAACAATAAAAAAAATTGGAATTTCAATGACATTTTTAACAAAAAAAAAAATTCAAATTTTTTTTAATAAAATTAGTCGAGGAGACTATTAAAGGGGATTGACTATACATGAAACTTGTGATAACCTACAAAGTAACAGCTTATAAGTACCGGGAAAATTATCACCAACAGTCTTACAAAAGAATAGCCTACTTAAACTCGGATAAAAGTGCCCAATATCCACATCAAAGACAAACAATTTGTGACATGGCTATGTCAGAAAATATTCATAAATGAGGAATGTGAGTTGCTTGCAGTAAACATCATAATATCCAAATGCTTTTTCAGTGGTTACTATCAGAATTTATGTCAATCGCAAGCTTTGACAGAACAACCTTGGTTCAACCACATTAAGCAGCCATTATATACAAATTACCAAATGACATAAGCAATATCATTTTTTAAAATAGTAAATGACAAATAGCACATAAGTAACGAAGTGTTCTTTCTTGCTCCTTGAGTGGAAAGTTGTCCTACTTGACTAACAAATTGTCGATATTCGGAATGTTATACCTGCATAATTCAATTATTATACATGAATTGCGACTTTTAGATT
This sequence comes from Clarkia xantiana subsp. parviflora, assembly GCA_036873135.1. NCBI lineage: Eukaryota > Viridiplantae > Streptophyta > Magnoliopsida > Myrtales > Onagraceae > Clarkia > Clarkia xantiana. The sequence continues at coordinate 15,531,597 of JAPTYO010000012.1, forward strand.
CATAAGGTTCAAGGATTATCAGGAACATATAACAGACCACACACAACTACCAGTCCTAGCCCTACACGATTCAATAAATTAAAAGAGAAACAGCTTCAACGGTACTTACAGGCGATCCTTGACGGGGCTGCAAACGAAATTGTTCATCTGAATGATCGATCCTTTCTGCAACTGACCGGAATCGACCAAATGGTTGTGCTGCGTACCAAGCATGCCCTGCTGCATATGGGTCCCATCTGACAGCACCATTCGGTACCTCTGCGCTTGATTCTGGTTCTGATTGTTGGGAGTCCTAACAAGCTTTATCTCCATCACCTGCACAATCGGCTTCGCTTGGTTATCGCCAACAAGATCCCGGTCACAGATCTTCGATATTGCGCCTTCCGTCAAATTAATCGCCATTGCAGATGTATGCAACGGTTCCCGATGGTCTCCGCAGGGAATAGACGAAGGGAGTGAGAAATTGCAGGATTTGAATGAGAGGGGAGGGAGACAGAGAGAGTTCAGTTACAGTAAACGGTAAACCCTAGAGTATGAGGAAAGTTTGATTGAATGGATGTGAAGCGCCAATTTTGAGAGGGAAACTGCTCAATGTAGTGTCTCCGAAATTTCAGTGTCTTTTCGTGTTACCGATTTAGCCCCTCCTGTCTTTACGTTTTGGAATTTACTTCTAAGGGTAAATTAGTAAACGGGTTAATTTTTAAAAAATAACCTTGGAGCATTATGCAAAAAAAAACAAAAAACAAAAAAAAACAGAACTTTTTTTTATTATAAAAAGAACAAACGGAAATTTCAATTGTACATCAAACTAAATATTTTTTTTAAAAAAAATCAGTGATATAACAGTTCAACGCTTCATCAATTAATTTAAGATTTTTTTATTCAAAATTCATCGGATGCCTACAAATTAAAAAATATTCATAACTAATATTTTACCTATTATGAACTCAACTTGGTGCGAGTATAATTATTCTAATATGTGTATTATGAGTGTTGTCATCATAATGAGTGACTTAAGAACACCATGTAAAACAAAAAAAAAGTTATATACCAAAGTCCAATCTTTATTTTCCTATCAAATTTGGTAAATATTATATACATGACCGTCAAATCATGCATCTGAACATAATACATGAAAAATAAATTAATATAACTTATGTTAAAATATATGTTACATGATAGTTTTTTTACGCTTTTTAATATACTTTAGTATATTATTGAAAAATTAATTAATTTTTTTTCAAAAATAATTAATTTGGTTTTTTTTCCTTTAAACTCAAAGTTGAGTTTCTGCATACCCAACCTTTACTAATATATGCTATGTAAATAATATAGTAAAAGTATATATAATATTATAAAAAATGAAACATGAGGTACATTCCGAAAAATAATTTTTAAAAAATGGCAGAAAGTCTGACTCTTGGAAGTTAGACCCTTCTTCCTTACAAAAAAAAATATGATCTGATTTTTCATATATTTAGCTCCGAAAATTTAGTTTAAATTTAAACTAACGTTTTATTGTATTTATTATTATTGATTTCATTTGCATTCATACAAGGTATAAATATTAGGGATTACAAAATAGGATATTGGAGCGTATAGTTAATGATGGGAAAGTTATAACTTTTTTGCCCAAGGAAAGTTTTGATTAAGGATTGAATTAAAGGGGTGAAAGTGAAACGCCAATTTTGAGAGGAAAACCGCTCAATATGCCTCCGTAATTTCCGTTCGTGTCTTATCGTATTCCCTATTTAACCTTTGATGAGGGCGTTTGTTTGGATGGAAATAATATGTGATTATTTGAAATGTGAGATTACAAGGAATGTGAGATTATAAGTAATGTGAGATTACTTGAAATGTTAGATTATAGTGTTTAGTTGTGCTGTAATGTGGAGTATAATGTTAGATTACAGTGTTTGGTATGTATTACAATGTGCATTGTAATGTGACTTTATTATTATTATATTAATTTATAGATTTTATCTTATATCTTAATATGATAAGATTTTAAAAAGAAAATATATTTTAACAACTAACTTCTTAAAGTTATGTTTTGTGGTTAATACTATAATTATTTATGAATTCTAAAAACAAAATATGTAAACTCAATAAACACAACTATTGAAATTCTAATAGTTAAAACATTATATGTAGTTTTATAAGATAATTTCATTAAAAATGCAACGATAAAGACTTTACTCATTTTATACGAACATCATGTACATTATTATTTATTATAATATTGAGTTATGAAATATATAAAAAATTAATAATAATAATAACAATGTTATTATCATAATAAACTACAATGATAATATAAAGTATTCTATCTATTTAATAAATAATAATGAAATAATATCACTCTGTAATGTTTGACGTAATCTCACATTACATCCGATTTTGAATGTAATCTGACATTACGTTGAATGGAGTTTGGACGTAATCTGAGATTACAATGAATATTACATTACAATACACATTACATCGTTTGGCAAACCAAACAACGTAATGTGAAACGTAATGTGAGATTACATCCCACATTACATCCATCCAAACACCCCCTGAGGGTTCACGGTGAATCGGTAAAACTCAAACGCAACATTTCCATGGTCACACGCACACCTAGAATTTTTATTTTTTAGAATTCAGTCCGCTAAATTTATTTATTTTTGGCCAAATCCGCTAAAAATTCAAAAAACTATTTCTCGCCCCTGATATTAATATACTATATATAAATATTAAATACCAAAAAATATAAAATAAAATATGAAGTAAATTTTGTAAAAATAATTTTAAAGAACTAAAAATTGCATAATGGTACTGTTGGTGCCATCTTTCTTATATAGTATATATAAATTCTTTTTTTTATATATATATATATTTGTAAGTTTCGAAATTATAAGTTTTATTATTTATTTCATCATCAAATTTTTATTATATTTCTGATTTGCATTCATAAAAAGGTACGACCAAATGGGATTTTGGAATTTATAGTTAATGGCCAAAGGAAATGTATTGTTAGTGAAAGTACAATTTTGAACTGTTTCAATCCAAACAACATAAACATCAATCAATAGAAGAATCTCATTACTTGGTCTTTAAGCTTTACACTTACAATAATCAACTCTAAACAAGAAGACTTGCATTGCAAGCAACCAATCATTTGAGTTAGTACTTTGATCTACTCTACACACCGGAACCACCGAGAATCCTCTCGATTTCTTCGAGAAGCCGCTCTTTTTCTTCACCCAATTCATTGTTCTGCTGCTGCAGCTCTTCTATCTGCTTCGTCTGTTCCGAATCCTTCCTGGAACAAGACACGCAATGTTCCCAATGTTTCAATCGATATTAACTACAACATTCGTGTTTCAACAGAAACTGCGACACAATAATGTACCTGTTCATGAAAGACAAGTTGAGTTTTAGGGACCGAACTTCCTTCTCGAGGTTGTCGCATCTTTTGAGGATCAACTGCATATCTGAAGGAATCATTGTGGCCGTTGAGTTCCTCTCCTTAGCTTCTGCCATTCTAAGTAAAAACCCAGAAAGATATCAATATCTATCTCTTAACACACAAGGTTAAATTGACATAATTAATTTTCACAGTTTTTTACGTACTTTCTTGATCGCTCTACTCTTCGCTTTTTTGTTGGATCCGCCTTGTCACCTGCATAACACCTCTTGTATTCAAGAATTGTCGATAAAGCAATTACGAAACAAACAGAGGTCGAAATAGAACCTGAGTCAATGGATGTTACGGATCCATATCGGACTAGATTCCCCCTCTGCTAATAATATGCAACAGAAACTGAGTAGGTTTCTCATCAATACTGATAAAAAACCGAAACTCGCAGAGGAAGATATACCTTCTTTTCGTTCTTTAGATTGTCCATTATTCGATCTCTGAAATCAGAAGCTGAAAAAAAAGAAGCCATGAGGAGCAATAACCAAATTGCATACCGAACTAACTGCAAAAAACTTACTAAACTATTTTCCTAAGAGAGCAAATTTAAACTTTAGCAAGAACACCATATTTTGTAACGTTTTACATTTATAATAATGTATTTTAGAAACTAAAGATACAAAAAAGTATATAACAAGAATGAAACTCGTGAGTTTAAAAATGAAGATTTGAAGCTTGGTTTATGTTTTTTCTTTTTATTTCTATATATATATTATTTTTCTGCCCTTCCCCAACAAATGAGCATAAACTATGATTGTTCAAGCTTGCTGAATGTTAACCTTGTGAACGTACCTTTGCATTTTGATCCAACCTCTGCACTTACACTGACATGATTCCTCGAGCTCTGGTAGATCCCAGGAGCTTGAGTCGAGGTGCCCGGTTCTTCAAAATTAGAATTAGGTGCAGCTGCAGAAGACTCGCTCTGAGAAGGTTCTTGAGATCCTGCACCTTGCTGAACACCCAAATTTGCAACATCTGTATACCCTTCAAAGTCAAGATCGATGATCCCCTCATCTTTACCAACCTGGGAAGGAAATACTTCATTGAAACTCTCATGAACCAAAGCTCCACTAATACCCTGGGAAAAGTGCTCCTCAGAAGACTGTTTTTCAATAAGGGTACCCAGTTTCTTGCGCTCCAAGGTACCCTTGAGCATGCTTACGACCGAAGAAACTTTGTCCATGTTGTTATTGATAACGGGTTGCGGGTTAAACATTGATGAGGATGAATTTGATGGGGATATGAATGTGCCTGGGATCTCGTTTAACGAGTTTTCGGTAAAACCAATGGGATTAGTAGCAAACTCTTGTTGAATTTGAACACCTTGAGCATTCTGCATCGCCTCTAAACCGATCGTTGTTGGACCGTTATTCATGGCAGCGTATCTTTTCCTGAAACCAAGTGTATGCCAAAAAAAAATTTAGTTTTTTTTGTCAAATGCTAAAAGTTTAGTTCTGTTTTTTTTGTCAAGTTTACGCTAAGATAGTTAGAAAACATTATAGAGATGAACAATACCGTAGTTCAGAGGATCGGCTTCTTGTCATGGATTGTGAGCTATGAAACCAAGCCTGAATAAGATGGAAAATCTTCAACATATGAAACTGGCTAGCAAAAAATTCTTTATATCATTGCAAATATACCTTCGCCAAGTACAAATTACTGGCTTGCCATCCACTTTCAACTGCATTCCTAATACAGAATGGGATTGATATCAGTAAAAAATCAGTTTCCATCTCAACATAGAAACTCGTCTTTGACTACATCTTTTCAGTACTAGGGAATGGATTTAATATCAACCTGGTTGAATCATGGCTAGCAACAGGAGGTATATCATTAACCTTCAAACCCAATCCATTTTGTGCAAATGAGCTCTCATTGCTTAGTTTACTCTGAGCAATGTCTCCATGAGGCTGACTCGATAGAGTTGCCATTTCCGTCGACATCCTGAAATTGTGAAACATAAATTGAAGGGTGCTTTTTTAATCAAGCAACAATATCACACCTGGTGAAATTAAAATCTTATTCTTACCTCCTTGATATCTGCCGGGATCGATGTGCCATACTAGGCGAATTATATCCATGACTCTGGAAAAAAAAAACCGTGTTACCTAAAGAAGGGTTTTTCTTAAACAAGTACGGTAGTAAAAGATCGACAGGCTTGCCTCTGCATTGGTAAGCCAGCTCTTGAAGAGCTCCTCACTATCTGCACGGAAATTATGTGAGAGATTTCTAAACCCAATCACATCCGCGGTTGGTGTAGGCATACCGAGTGAGTTATCCATCAAGGCTTTCATGAACATCTCCTCACTGGTATTTCTGTAGAAGATGCCTCTTCCCTCCATCTCCATGCAGCCTTGAGGCACCTGAGAGTTAAAACAACTAAGTTTCCCAACACTTTCTGAATGATTAGCTGCAGTTGCCTTTTTTCTCTCACCAATCATGCTAGATTCAGCACTAAAGGAAAGTTAGTACCTTTTTCAGAGGGCAGGGAAGAAACTGAAGAACACAGGAGTGTCAGAGTTGCAGCAAACCAAACACTAGTTTACACCCAACAAAAAAGAAGAAGAAGAAGAAGAAGAAAGCTCCTCCACTCCACAACCATAGAAGACAACAAGGCTAGCTAGAATATTGCATTCAAACAAATTAACAAGGTCCACCCTTGAAATAGCTTTACTCAATCAAGAGAAATAAATTTATAAATAATTCCAATAAATAAATTAGAATAGTGTCCTTCTGTCAACAAGACTCCAATTATTTTTGTATTGAGTAATAAGCATCAAACATCATATTTTGAAGGTAAAACTAGTGCTTGCCCCCATATGTTTGGGACAACTTGAGGATTGCCTATGTTTAAGTTTTTTTTTTTTTTTTGTTAAATAGACCCCCATGATATAAGTATCAGCAAATTTCACCTATAAAATTTTCGTTTAAAACTTTAAAAAAAATATAAAATAATCATGAAAGTTTTCTTTTTTTTAATTAACCAAAAGGAAAAAGGTAAAGTTCGGTTGATGCTTGTTGATCTAGGGTCCTTGATCGGGGCTCAATCCAGCTTCAATCTTTTGGGGCTCGATCAACCCATAAATCAACTATAACTTTGTTATTTGGTTATTTTTTAGGGTTAAGAACCTATGAAAGGTCTGAACTATCACCCATGTTAACGGGAGAGGTCTGAAATTTAAAAAGTTAATAACGGAGGTCTGAAATTTCAATTTTGTTGATAACAGCGGTCTCCGTTAGTTTTTTCCGTTAGAAAAAACTAACGGAAGTTGGTCACATGCTTGGCATGTGACTGGAAATAAAATAAATTTCCAAAAATACCCTTCTATCAAGTGTGCCCCTCACATGCTTAAAGTGAAAAGACCAAAATGCCCTTGAAGCCACCATACTCCGGCGACCACCAACCGTACTCCGGCGACCACCACCGTACTCCGGCGACCACCACCAAGGATCCGATTGGGCCCAAATCAGAGCCACCGGCCGCGATTGGGCTCCGATCAGAGCCAAAAAGCTCCGATCTGGAGCTCTGTGGCTCTGGTCGGGGCCACAGAGCTCCAGATCGGAGCTCTGTGGCTCCGACCAGAGCAACAAAGCTCCGATCGGAGCTTTTTTTGCTGAGGTGGTGGCCGGAGTCGAGTCGCCGGAGCCGAGGTGGTGGTCGCCGGAGTCGGGTGGTGGTGATCGGAGTCGGGTGGTGGTGGCCGGAGTCGGGTTGCAGTGGCCGGAGTTTGGTAGGGGTAAAATTGTCATTTCACATTTTCTTAAATAAGATATTAAATAAAACAAAATATTAAAGGGGCAAAAATGTCATTTCACACAGTTATGTTAAATTTAACCCTAAAAATGGACGGAAAACCTCAAATCAACAAAATTGAAATTTCAGACCTCTGTTATTAACTTTTTAAATTTCAGACATCTCCCGTTAACATGGGTGATAGTTCAGACCTTTAATAGGTTCTTAACCCTATTTTTTAAGAAAACAAGAAGATTTCAATGAATTTTTTTATAAAAGGTTTTAACTGAAAATTGGAGGGAAACGTTAAAAAGAGTAGACTGACTTTGCAAAGTTACTGAAACATATGGGGTTACATTTAGCAAAAAGACACTTAAAAACAACATCAACATTACCACAAACATATGAGCAAAAATACAATTTCTTTTTCCTAGTAATAAAATCAAAACCACCATCGTTGAATAACAAGCATCATCTCCGTGCATGATTGTCCCTATCTATACCTCAATTAGCTAGCTATCTCGAATTACCACACCATCCGTCATCCCTTGGTTTAGTTCAATCATGGCCTAACCAACTCCTTATTTAATAATAAACTAAATAAGCAGAGACTAATAATAATCAGTAGGCCAAACACTTTATAAAGAAAGGAATATCCGACTTTGAGGCTTTGAAAAGATTCCTCCGTCGACTTTGTCGTGTTTGTGAAGTTTGAACATAAATTCATTCGGCAGCAGACATTGAACTTCTCAGCAGTCGAAACCGCGGTAAATTAACGGTCATGAGGACTTAGTTTAGTACCAACTTGTAGAGTTTGAAAGTGAAGACTTTGAGATGGATGGAGGATAATAATCGATGGGATACCTGAGGTGGGGCCTTGCCTTGGGGTGACGACCGCCATGAAAGAGACGTTGCGCAAGCTTCTGCAATTTCGGGGATTAAAGAACTGAAGCAGTTGAAATGGCGCTTTCGTTACCCTAAACTATAGATATTTCATTTCATGCGAAAGTTAGTCTCTTCTACCACACGAAAGGTGTCGTCATAGCTAGCGGGCAGCGGCATGGTTAATTATCCCTTTTTAAATAACCAAATCATTACCTACCTTTTGACCGAATTATAAATTGCTAATCAAAATTCCACTTCCAAAATAAATGGTTATATATATGTTATAATTTATGTAGGTATATTTCGACCACGTGAAATTTTTTTATGTGTACTCAATATAAAATTAATAATAAATAGAAATAATTTTAACGAGATATCTTTAATTGGACGTTTAATGGGAACTACACTCAATTTCAATATTATCTTTCAATTGAAGTCTAATTGAGTGTATTTTGCTATAAACTTTTCAATTTCTTGGTAAATCCATCTTAAGCAGCGGCGGAGCTAGGGTCTCAACAATGGAGTTACGCTATGCAATTTTTTTTTTTTAAGATTTAATATATTTTTTAAGAAAATTATATAAAATGGTACTTAAAAAATAGTTCATTCATTCTCATCAAACTCTTATAATTCATGATGTAGGATATTGCACCCATACGGGGTGCTAGTGTAGGTCTCGGAAAGATCGGGGACCGATATGTCGAGTCCCCGAAGTCGACAACCGCTCCATAAAAAGAGCGGGGACCAATGTGTTAGGTCCCCAAAGTTGTAAACTGCCCATGGGCTTCTCCTTGGCTATATATAGACCCTCTTGGTGGTCTAGGAAAATATATCTCACGCTACTCCATCCACTCCACATATAGAGCTCTCTAGGTGTCTATAGGGTCATCGCTCGTGGAGACCGAGGTACGCTCCGATCAGTGACGTACCTCTCCGACCGGCATCCCTGTGGCCGCCGTGATTCCGAACCGACTACGACGATCCGCTTCCGCTTCCGCCGCCGCAAACCGCCAAACACGAAGGTAACGTATCGTTCCTATAACTACCGTATTATGTACGTACTAATTCGGTTGTTGGTTTGCTTGGCATGTACGTCCGTTTTCCTTCATTGGTATCAGAGCGGAAGGTTCGGTTTCCGGCTCCGGCATCGTCGTTGAGACGGTTGTGCCGATGTTCCACCGATTTTCGGAGTTTTGACACTCCTACCGTTTTGGATGTGTCCGACCTATCCACTATGAGCATTTGACGCTCACTAACACCCACAAAGGTTCGCAGCCGCGAGGGTGGCGAACACCCGACGAACCCCGACGAAAATAACGATCGTTTGTCGGTCGTAAACTCCACGATTTTGAGCGTTCGTCGCTCGGTTCGTTTTCTACGTGTTAGAACGAACATACATGAGCTTTTGACGCTCATTCCCACTCCTGAAGAGTCGCGTTCGCAAGGGTTTCGGTTTCGAATGAACCCGACGAAATCCGTCCGTTTTTCGTGGCCAAGAGTGGCCGCGAAACTGTCACTCCATTTGTTTGTTCCGTTCGTGTGGCCATCTTTACGACTTGCTCGATTAGCCGTAACATGGAGAGAGGCATCGGCCACCTCCATACGAAATATGGCGGCCATGGCCGCTAAGATGAACTCACACAATGTTTTGAGTAAATTTCGTTTTTGTTGTCGGAAATGAGTTCCCGATGAACGGTTGCCACGGTGTCGCCGGTGAAGAGTCGCTGGTGACGGTTGCGACTAAAAACGGTTGCTTAGTGAGTGGAGTAGTGGGAGAGATGGTGGAGAGGTGCTTGCATGGAAGTTGGGTACTTACAGTTTCATCACGTAATATGCGGGTGAAGAAGAAGGTGACTGACTCGGGTCGGTATGGACTTATTTTAAAAAGTCACGTGGTAAGCATGCCTCACATGAGCTGCTTTGTTCTATTCAAATGGGCCATTTTACTAAACAACAACACTTGGGCCCGTTTTATTTGGAATGGGCTGTTTTAATTTTTGAAATTGGCCTCCGTATACTTTAATTTTTTTTGTTATTCCTTTCCAATATTGGGCCGATTTATTTTAGCAAACTAGGCCTAATTTATTTAAAAACTTATTAGCCGAAGTGTTAATATTTTTTTTACCGAGGTCAATTTTGGTTAAAATAACATGTCGTCCCAATGTTCTTTTAAAGTGATAAATGGCCCTTTAACATTTTTATTTAGGGACAAAGACAATTTTATTTTATTACACTTTGGTCCCTAATCTTTTAAAAATAATTAAATGCATGCTTAATTTTATTAGTATCATGTTAAGGGTGCTATTTTGTTTAGCATTATGTTTACTAAAATTGCATGTTGGCCCCCGTAGTTTGAATATGTTTCAACTATAAGCGAAATATGTTTTTGCAAAGTCTTAGGAGACTCGATTGTAATATTCTTGAGTTGAAATTGAGGAAATAATTCTGTCTAGAAAGACCGAGCTTGAAGTGGAAACTTGACGCCGCGCCCCCTCCTCCCCGGCCTGGGAACTACGGTTCTGTCTAGAAACGGGAGTGTTGGGGCCTGTCTCGCGAACCCTTCGGTCCACCTGGGAATGTTCCTCTAAACGTAACTTTTGAGAATTTACATGAGGGTCCTAAGTCTTTTAAAGGATTTTTATGCGAGTTTGTCTTGCTAAATCCGAAATGGGGTGCTAGATTTTAGTTATGTGTAAAACATGATACTTGTTAATTTGTTTAACATCCATGTATACGTACATTTTGTGAGCATGCATGTTTTGCTTATTATGACATGATTTTGCTAAGCATAATACATGTTGATTTATATGGTTCCATGTATTGAATATTTGATATCCATGCTAGCATGATATATTAGATTGATGTCATGTCATTGCAAATCATTCACGTAAGCATGCTCGTACGTTTGATGTTTTTTTTGTGTACCAAACATGATGCATGATGATGATTTGTTTAGAATCCATGTATTATGTCAACTTTGAAAGCATGTTGACACTACAAGAATTAATGGTTATCGCGATGACCAAAATCGTCGCAATAACCCTAGAAATCATCACTATATGTATATTGCGACGATAAATCGTCGCAATAACTTCGTCACTATAGACCCCTAGCTATAGGTTCCTATTGCGACAAAAATGAGCTGTCATCGCAATAGAATACACTCTGTTGCGAGGACGCTTATCAACGCATCTACGATATTAGTTGTCGCAATTGATATATCGATTGCAAGGATTTGATAACTGTATTGCGATGACAAATTTAAAATTATTGTCGCGTTAGGTACATATATTGCAATGATTTATCAGTTCTTACGATGACAAATTTAAAACTATTGTCGCAATTGATCTCCCTATTGCGATGATTTTATAACCCTATTGTGACGATACAGTTACAAATATTGTCGCAGCAGGTACACCTTGTGAGGATTTTGGTAATTCTATTGCGACAATTTTTTTGAGATTATTATCGCAATTGGACCTATATTGTGACGATTGGCAGTTATATTGTGTCGATAAATTTCGAACATGTCGTCGCAACAGATAAAGTAAGAAATATATTTCAATAATACGATGTCATAATATATGTTTTTATTAATGTTTAAACTATTGCGATGAAATTGTTATCGCAATAGAAATAATAATTTATTTACTAATATTAACATGAAATAAATAGAAATATAATTAACTAATTAAAATTACTATTATCATTAAAAAAAATCAACAAATAAAATATTATAAGGTCTGGAATACACATATAAACTACTAACTCAAGATTATTAAAGTCTAATTACATATATATGAATAATTTTATTATTACATAAAAGTGTCAAAATACAATGCAAAAGGCTAACTGGAGATACTCAATAACGCACTTCTGAAGTAGCTGGAGGATGCACTTTCAGTTACCTATAATAAAAATGCTGTATTTAATCAACTCAAAAAAAATATATTCAAATTCAACAAATATTTAAAGACATTTGATTTGATATATTGCATTGGCTGATTGTTTGGCAAAAAATCAATGCATTGGATATGAGACATTTATTAAATTATATATTATATATATAGCAACAATTAATTCTCATCATGATATTTAATTAGTATATTAATAACGATTTTTAAACAAATTGCATACACTTAATGTTAAATACATTATATCAATAAACGTGAACATCGATGATAAATTAATGATTTTATTTGCAAAAAAATGAGTAATGTAATATTTCATGTATTATAGAAAAAAAATTAGTTATACTTTATCTTTAACACTATATATGTAGGATTCATAATTTTTTAATATTTTAATATCATTCAACTGTAAAAATTATTTTTATTAATTAGCTCCAATAAACAAAACTTTGTTTTGAAATGAGTAAATACATCTCTGGAAAAAAGTAATCATAAAATACAATATGTAATCATAAAATATATTGTATATTGATTTGAAATTGATATATACAGTTATAATAAATAAATTTACAGTATTTTTTAACAAAATATATAATCAAAATTAAAATTATGAATACATGCTAATATTTTTATAAGATAACGTGGGACAACCATTTAGTGTATAACTGTACATATGATTTGAAAATAGTAATTATACCTGATGTTTCACATTGGCGATGAACACATTTTGAGTAATTTTTTTCTATCCGATTTCGTTCTTGATAATATCTCTTGATTGATATTGAGGCATGGCAATTTGGTAGATGATGAAGTCAGATACTTCAAACTCCGAGCAATTCTTCATTTGTGAATTTGAATGTAGAGAGCTCTAGCCGGCTCCCAACAACATGGAGAAGAACATATCTTCGATTGATTCCGTGGATCCATATTGAAATTTCAATATGTTTTGGAGAAACAGTGAGATTTGATTCTCTAACATGATGATGTCTCTGAAGATTGTGTTGTTGGACGATTTGCTTGATGATGACCCTCTCGATACACCTCTCAAGTTCTCGACATGAGAGCTTTTAGGGGCGTTAAAGATGGACTTGTTGTGGGCAGGTATTACAGGATTGTTGAATTGAAGCCGATCCCATAATGCATCGTGAACATGGATGTTGAAGGTTTAGGAAGACCATAACAAGCCGACAATCTGCATATAAATGGTCAATCGGTTTTTGTCTTCCCCCTCCCCCTGTTGAAGGCCTTGCCGATATAGAATCTAGCTGCAGTTCCCTTTCATTGTTCGATGAAATTATGGCACATAATTAGAGTTTCTCTACGACGCCGCCATGGATGAATTAGCACTACACCATGCACGGAATTTTCGCCCGTAAAAAAAGCAAGTTGCTTTAGAGAGGAGAAGCAAACGCCATCATTGATTGATTAATTTTAATTTCTTCTATATTTGCTCATAAGATTTAAGTTTATTTTGGTAACACTTTCAATTAGTTTGCTAAGGAAAGAATATATTTAGTCAATTTGCTGAATAAGAAAGGATTTTCCACAATAAGAAAGGAATTAAATAGTTATTTTTTATAACTAAAATTATAAATAAAAAGATAACCATTTATCGCAAGAGGATATGATGTTTTATAAATAAAAACTGAGGTCGATTAGTATGTTTTGTAAAAATGTTTTATAACCATTTAAAAGTAATTTGAATTTTTAATTTTTTTTTTTAAGATTTATAGTTCATTTTTCCAATTTGTATACATTATTTGCAAATCTAAACAATGTGGTAATATCAGACTAATTAGCAAGTAAGTTCGATTTTGGCCAAAAAAAAAGCAAGTACGATTTTATTTTTTGATTTCTTAAACCTTAAGGTTGAGTTTAGAGTATAAGTTTATAGTTATATGCTTCATGATTAAAAAAGGTTTAGAGTTTAAGATTCAAGGTTTATATTTAGGATTTAATGTTAGATGTTTTGAGTTTAAGGTTAAGAGTAGGGTTTTAAGATTTAAGGTTTAGGATTTTAAAGTTTATGCTTTAAGGTTTAGGGTGTTAGGGTTTAGGGTATCTATATTTAGGGTATTCAAGTTTAGAGTTTAGGGTTTAGGTTGTTTAATGGTTGATTCAAAAGTTTAGGGTTGTTTGAAATTTTGATGCAAAATTAACCAACTTTGAGTTTCGAAAATATTAGACAAATTCATAAATATAGAGTATTGAATTTTTTTAGAATATAATTAATTGTGACAAACGGTCGTCATTGCTATATATTGTGGTTCGTCGTAATTGGTTTCCTAGTATTACCGGTGTCAAATTATTTGTGTGAAATTTATTATTCCGAGAAGCAGTCTTCACAATTAAATATTAAACAACCTTTCAATAAACTTATTATATTGCGACGATATTTGACTCTACTAATATATTTGGTATTTACACAATTGTTTTCCAACAAAACATTGACGTCAACATTTTAGTGGGAAAATTGTTAATGCGAGAACCAAGTGTTGCAATAGAGAAGTATAAATCCTCGAAATAAACAAAATCTATTGTAAAGATATGCGGTCATCGTAATATATTATGTATAACCGCAATTTTTTTTAATGAAATTTGGCGTCAATTTTTTTTTTCGCATTTTGTTGTTGGGAGAATCATTAGTCGCAACTCGATATTACACTTCCTCGCAATATATTGACTCTATTGCGTAAAAATGTGGTCCTAACAAGAGATTTGGCGTCGTCGCAATTGGATATTACACATACTCGCAGTAAATCCTTTCTATTGCGACGACATATGATCTTAGGTATAGATTTGGAGGCGTCGCGATTGTTTTCCTATAGATAATTGGCGCCAATATTTTAGTGGATAAATTGTTATTGCGAGAAAACTTCATCGCAATTGGATATTTCACATCCTAGCAATAAAATAATTTTATTGCGATGATATGCGGTCATATCAATAGATTACGTGTCGCCACAATTGGTTTCCCGAAAGACTTAGCGCCAAAATTTTGGTGGAAAATCTGTATTGCGAGAAGCATTCATCGCAATTGGATATTACATATCCTCGCAATAAACTAATTATGTTGCGAGGATACGAAGTCCCCGCAATAGATTTGTCGTCGTCGCAACATATTTTTTACTGCGACGACCCATCGTCGCGATTGAATATTGCGATGGTGTTCTCGTAATTTTTCACGGTATGCGACGAAAGGTGTAAATCGTCGCAATAAACACGGTCTATAGCGATGACACAATGTCATCGCAACAGTAATCGTAGCTATAGACCAAATTTCTTGTAGTGTGAGTTGCTTAATGTTTACTATCAAGCATGTTACATGTTTTATTAGCATTCATGTATTTGTAATCATGATTGCACGTTGGCTTTATCAAGGTGATTAGAACTTGACTTGATTATTGGCTAAAATTAATTCTCGCTAAGCATGTACTTTGGACGATGATTGGGAACATAGTGAACTTTTGACTCCGGGGCATGCTTGCTTTAATTAATTCGGTCAATAAGAAACTTGAGTGTAACATGTGTAAGTATGATGAACAATGATTCTTGCATGACTTGTTGAATGATCCTGATGATGTTATCTCTTTTGTGTAAATGATGACATCAGTTCTCCAAAAGATTGTCACCGAACTTAGCTGTGCGCTAATGTTGAATAGTGATAACTCTTAGATCTGGCAGGAGAAAGTTATGTACTTGCTCCAAATGCTAGAAATTCTGGATATCATATTCAATGACATGGAAAAGCCTAAAGCAGGGAATGTGACCCAGCAGAGGCGAGACCTGAGAGTCTATGAAGCCTGATAAGTGCAGAATTTCATTGCGTGTATCATTTCGTTGAGTGCTACGAATGATAGTATGTTCAAGGAATTTCAAGGTTATCAGAGTGCTAAGGCACTTTGAAACGACTTGAATAAGAAATTTAGTTGTCATTCCACATAAAGGAAAAGTGTTCATGACTGTGTGATATACCTCTTATAAGAGGCACCTTGAATACTCCCTGATGTTACATATTTGGCATATGGCTGAGATGATAATGAACTCGGGCACGCAGGTAATATATACACTGAAAGGTAGAAACTCCAGGTCGTAATAAGCTCCTTACACGATTCGTGGAAGCATGTAACAATGCAGTTGTATCACTCTAATTGGGCTACCACTCTAGAAGAAGTTGAGTGACTTCTAAAGCTAGAAGAGGAAAGGCATAAGAGTAAGAGTACTCTGGCTGAGTTGCATGTGGTGACTTCCTCAAAGCCAAAAAGAGACCAAAGAGACAATATCGTGGTAAGAATGATGAACATGATGGGTCCAGTTAGAAATCAAAGATGGATGAAATTGGCGAGCAGAAATGTCTGCATTATGTCCAAATGGCTAAGATAAAGTGCTATAGTTGTAGCTATGTGCTATTACTCAAACAAGTGCACTGCTCGGAAGCGTCTTGTATGTCTTGATGCTTAAACTAGTAGACTATTGGGTTTCTAGTTCGAGCAATTTGATCAGTATAATCCTTTATGAGTTGTGACTCTGGATTAAGCCATGGACAAGAAGATTTGTAGTTAATCTTCGGAAAATTCAACTAAAATATGGTAGGTATGGAAGCTCAAGTTGCAGCTGAATGAGTCGGCATCCGCAATCTATGTCTATGAGACAACCGAGTCCACAATGCCTTACTATTTGGTTGAATTACTGATTTCAGTCTTTGTTTCGGTTTGACCTAATTTTTCATCTAAGATTTCCATGACATTGAGTTTTTGTATATATGGTCAGTTCCGGTGGATTTATTGTATATCATAGTTGCATCTAGCAAGGATTTCAATATATCCAAATATTTGTCGCAAGTTTGCTAGCGACGTGACCGGAAGCCTTGTGTAGGCAACCAGAATAAGTTCAAATTAGACATCTACTAGCCCATATTTATTGTGGGAAGGCTTAAATATGTTATGTATGTTGTATATTTATTTGATATTCTACAGATGGCTAAGCGAGTCTTGTAGATGAATTGAATAGATAAAGAACTTTTGGTTCTCATACACGTTAAGACGGTGGTTAGTTCATCGGCTTGACTTGTAAAGATACGTCATATAAAGAGATAGTTCATTATGTTGACTATAATTTTTTTGGCACTATGCAACATGATCTTGTTGCTAGAAGACGTAGGTGATACGCTTCTGAAGATGATTAAGTCAGTGACAACATTGGTCCAATAATACACTGCCTATGGTAATACCCGGGTCTCTCCACAAGGAGGACCCACTTTATAACGAGACGAATGTTTGTCAACTTGATCAAGTGCCTAAATATTAGTTGCGTACCACTTCATATACGTTATAATCCGGAAAACGTCTGAAAGTGGGAGCTGTGCCTGAACTAAAGGATGTCGAAATGAACATGTTTATCCTTATAAAGGAAAAAGTGGGTTATGGCTCATTTTTGGGTACTTGAGCTAAATGTACCAAGATAACTTCATTCGAGTGGGAGAATTTTTGCAGATGTTGAATATGTTTCTCGTCAAGCTTGCAGATGTTGAATGTGTTTCTCGTCATGCTCGCGTTTCTTCACCATCAGTTGCGAATGTAAATGATCTTGGTCATGTAGTTCAAGTGGGAGCAAGAACTTTCATGTTGTTACTCGAAATGAGTAAATGTTATCGTTCCAGTGGGAGCGTGTACAAAATGTTCTTAATCCTAGTGGGAGCTTATTGTGGCTTCTAATACCTTTTAAGGAAAATGGAGGACAAGATGGAAGATGCGAAGCGCAAACGGATCGGTGAGGTCCTCAAGTCATGAGAAATTCGAGATGTGTCTCGAATAAATGAGAACGTGATATTCGCATGATCACAGCCACGTTGATCTTGGATGTAGATATTGCCTTTGAAATATCAAAGTAGAAATCGAAGCACTTCTCCATATTGTGGTATGAGAATGCAGCTTCTGGACTATAGTGGTCCGTTAGCATTCTACTTTATTCCCTCGAGACAATATTATTAATGATGACATGTTAGTCATGTCAGATGTTTTAGTCACTACGGACTAAGACTGTCATTAAAACATCGACAAGATCTTGTCGAGTAAATGTGCTCGACAGATAGTACGTGCTGGTAGTTACAGAGTTAATCAAATGAGTATGAGACTTAGTTGATATCTGGAGGGTAAATCAATATAATCTTGGAATTTTGTTTCTAAGAGATCATTTGAAAGAATATGTTTCTTGGGTGATTGATCATATTATTACCTCGATAAGCTAACTCTGTATAAAGGTCATGACTTGATGTGCTAAATGTCTTAATTAAGATGAGCTCAGTCGGGTGTCTTGTGCATGTTGTGACGTGCACTAGACCCACTATTAAATCTGGCATATGGCTCGACTTGGATTGATGCTCAAGGATCAGATAGCGGTGGTTGTTGAGGCGTTGTACATGTGTGTATGACAAAATATAGTGAAGTTGTTCCTAGTGGGAGTAACGACTTCCTTAGGCAAATGTTTCTTACTGACTGGCCATCAGATACTGAGAAACGAGTGCAAACTTCACTATATGCGAATGAAGCTAGTGCTCTCGCAACAGCAACCGAGGATTAGATTTGGTCTATAAGGTTCCTATATATATATATTCTGGATGATGCACATTATTGCTTCAGTGTTAGTCAACTGGTAATTGTGCTGTAATATTTTCCAAAGAGGATCCTAACGATGTTTGAACATTCAATAGACCAATATAACTATGCATAAGGCATGGTTGCATGCAGGATGGTGAATGTGAAGTGATAGTCGATGAATGATGGATAAGCGGTAAGTCCGTAAAGCCATTGCATACGTGCAATTTATCGACATTTGATCACAATGAAGACAAATAGTCTTGAACATTGTGTAGATAGCGAGATAGCTTGCTTTATTTTTCCCAATGATCACTTCACGATGTTCAATTTTTATCAATACGTTTGATTTGAATACACACATGTTTATTGTGATTGCTATGTGCATTCACTCGAATTTTCAAATGTATGTCGGGTAAACTAGAGGTTAACTCTCTTACACGAGTAACCGCCTCTGCGTCTTAGGGGACGTTACGTCTGTGTGACGAATGGGAGATGATACAAGATTTTGAGCTTAAAATCGTCACGTGGATGGTTAGAGAGCTAATTGCTCGAATTCATAAGTCGCTCGTTGACATGCGGTCATCGATAACTTTAGTGGAATGAAGTTCCACGTAGTTTACCTTAGAGCGGGATGGGAGTTAGTGGACTCTGGTTTAGATGCATGCGGCATTTGAACATACATCCGCACAGCACTGTCTTTGAGACAAATGACATACACTCCATGGGAAAAGGAGAAGAGTGCTGTGACACACGTTTCATACCGTGTGTGCTATTATTCGACCACGGGTTTACACAAGCATGATCTCAGCTTGTTGTAGTGTGAGACCCAGGATCCTTATGAGGTTCCAGATTGTGTACCCTCACGACTCCGATCAGAGACTTGAGACCTGACACGATGTTCGCTAGCTTAGTGTGTTTCCAAGAGGCTACTAATGATTCGGCCTGGCGGGGCATGTCTAGAAAAGCGAGTCGGGTTGGTGTTGAAGGAATCGTGAGAAGAGGAAGATCATCAACGGGACCTCTTTTTGAATTGTGTTCACCGGTGCACCAGTCATGAATTAGTTTCATGATTGTGAATACAAGGTATAATGAGATTTTTGAGAATGCCTAAATGAGGTTCGATGATCTAGGGTACAAGCATACTTACCGTTCTCTAGTTGGTTATCCATTTCGAGATGCTGTATACTCCTAACAGATGTACAGCAGTTCTCTTGTTGGTTGTTCACTACGAGAGGCTGTATACTCCTAACAGATGTACAGCACCTAGCTCTCGCAAAGTATGCCGGTCGCACGGGTGAGCCCTGTATGAAAAGACAGACAGATGTTGGAAATACGTTTCCACACACACTGAGCACTCCCGTTATGTGTGAGTGGGAGATGTAGGATATTGCACCCATACGGGGTGCTAGTGTAGGTCTCGGAGAGATCGGGGACCGATATGTCGAGTCCCCGAAGTCGACAACCGCTCCATAAAAAGAGCGGGGACCAATGTGTTAGGTCCCCAAAGTTGTAAACTGCCCATGGGCTTCTCCTTGGCTATATATAGACCCTCTTGGTGGTCTAGGAAAATATATCTCACGCTACTCCATCCACTCCACATATAGAGCTCTCTAGGTGTCTATAGGGTCATCGCTCGTGGAGACCGAGGTACGCTCCGATCAGTGACGTACCTCTCCGACCGGCATCCCTGTGGCCGCCGTGATTCCGAACCGACTACGACGATCCGCTTCCGCTTCCGCCGCCGCAAACCGCCAAACACGAAGGTAACGTATCGTTCCTATAACTACCGTATTGTGTACGTACTAATTCGGTTGTTGGTTTGCTTGGCATGTACGTCCGTTTTCCTTCAGATGATTCGCAGCCATTGATATATGTACCTAACTCATTCTTCTTGATGGATTCACTCTTCTAGTGACAACGTCAATACGTATCCTTGAATTCTCAATTTAAAGACACCTAGTATTCTTTTAAGGCCTAACAAGCAACATATGATAACACTAATAAAATAATAAGGGTTAAGAACACAATAGGGGCCTGAATGTTTGCCTATGTTGCCAAAAGGGGTCTGAATTGAAAAAACGTAATATTAAGGGCCTGAATTTTGAGTTTTGTGTTTTTTCAAGTCTCCGTCCAAATTTTCTGTTAAATCTAACAGAACCACGTGAAAAGACAAAAATACCCTTTTGTAATTATTATACAATTTATCAATTTAATTATTAAAATGTGAAATGTCTAAAATACCCCTACACACTAATTATGCCCTTAAGGCCACCACGCTCCGGCCACCGCCCGACGACCACCACCCGGCTCCGGCGACCACCACCGGCCTCCGGCAACCGCCACCGGCGACCGCCACCGGCCTCCGATCGGAGCCAAAAAAGCTCCGATTGGAGCTCCGAAGCTCCGATCGGAGCCAAAAAAGCTCCGATCAGAGCTTTTTGGCTCCGATCGGAGCTTTTCGGTCGTCGCCGGAGGTCGGTGGTGGTCGCCGGAGGCCGGTGGTGGTCGCCGGAGGATGTGGTGGTCGTCGGAGCCGGGGTGGTGGTCGCCGGAGCCGAGTGGTGGTGGTCGCCGGAGCTGTGGTGGCTTAAAAGGGTATTTTGGTCTTTTTAGGTCAAATATGTGAGGGACACACTCTGGTCAAAGGGCATTTTCGGGTTTTCAAATTATTTTCGGTCACATGCTTGGCATGTGACCACTTTCCGTCACTTTTAACAGAAAAAATAGACGGAGACCTCACTTATACACAAAACTCAAAATTCAGGCCCTTAATAATACGTTTTTTCAATTCAGACCCCTTTTGGCAACATGGGCAAACATTCAGGCCCCTATTGTGTTCTTAACCCAAATAATAACCATAATGTTCAGAGTTCGCATGTGGGTCGAGAACTACCGATATAATTCCTCCAGTCCTCCTCCACCACTCATCCCTTAAAGCAGTTCCTAGTTCCATGTTGTAAATTTGTCATTGTAGAGAGTTTCTAGTTCCACTTACTGTTGGTTCCTACTTGTAATGATTAAATAGGAACTTTGCATTCCAATGGAAGTTCCTAGTTCCAAAATGGGAATTCCTAGTTCCTAGATTTGCCACTAGATGCTGACTAGGCGCCACTAGGCATGACTAAGATTACTAATATTACCGTTTTGTCATTATCAAGCGAATAGTGAAGTGAGACAGTTCCTACTAGTAGGAACTCCCACGTTACTGTTCATGTCGGTTCATACTTTTTAATATTATTTTATTCAGTTGTTTTGCTTTTTATTATTATTATTATTATATATAATTATGCTATGCTAAGTCGGACAATGTCACGAGCCATAATATGTCGTTTTTAATATTAAATAAGTTAAATAATGACACGAACCAAAATTACTACTTTTTAACTTCGAATCAATTTCAAAGTTTCCAGACTCAATTTGTTTATATTTTACCATATAACTTAACTGTTAATTCTAAATCTTGAAAAATAGTATAGAATTCCATATTATCAAACGTGAAATTATTTTTTTATTAAAAATATTATATTATTTTAATGCATATATATTTATATATAATCTACTTATTATATTATTAAATTATTATTCTATAAAAGTAATTTTTTTTTATTATGATACATTATATAAAAATAATATTTTTAGGATGATATACAATATATTTTTATTTTATGTATATTAAAATCATTAATAAAAACACATGATGGCTTCAGTTTTAACCGATTTACTAATATGTATCTAATTAATGTGCATAAACATGATTATGCTAACGACGATGAATCAAGACATGTCAATCGATGAATAACATATATATACCGACATGAAGAAATAATATTGATTCAATTAATTTAAATAATCACTATTATTACATCAATAATTATATTTATCAATCATCATGTCCGCTGAGTAAATACTGCACCTATTAGTATTATTACTATAGTAAGGTAGCGTATAATTATTGAAAAGATTTAACACTTCTAAAGTTATATTTGATTCTTCCATAGTGAATTATCAAATCAAACTGGCAAAAAAAAATTCAAGACAATTTGGTCGAACATCTTTGACAATTTAGTAATGTGTGTGACAATTCTATGTGCTCATCTATATATTATTATATTTTTTTATACAACTTTTAAATACCAAAAGAATCGTAATTACATTTAAACGTATAGTACGTAAATAATTTAACTAACCTAACGACACCGACTTTCAAATTTTGGGATAATTAACATCACACTTCGGTCAATGTTGGAACCCAAATATTTGATCTAAAATTGAAACTTTGACGAATTCATAAAAAAATTGAAATTTCGTTAAACAATCAATTATATTTTTGTGATTTTGTACATATTTTTTCCAAGTTTATTTTAATTAGTTCAGTCTAACACTTGAATCTCATTCATTGGTTTGTTCATGTTTGTATTTTTAAAAATATGAATATTTATTTTGTATATAATGCTTAAAAAAAATTTGGTCGAACATCTATTGGATTTAATATGCATGTTCTAATTTTATGTTGTCTCAAATATATATATAATATGCTTATTTTTTAGCTGACAAATTTAACATATTATTTTTATTTTTATGTAATATGATTTTTAAATTACGACAATCATATTTAACAAAATTACGTGCTTACTTATATATTATGTTCGTAACTTTTTATGTAATTATTTAAATACCAAAATAATTTTGTATTTATAAATATTAATTTATCTATAGAGTTTTTTTTTTTTGTACAAAAAGTTATATTGTGAGTATAAAATTATGTGGGTCCCAATTTGAGAGTGGAACTAGGTCTCCACCATTGGAAAGAGTTCCTATTTTGGTCGCCACCACTGAAGAGAGTTCCTATTTTACTGTAACATTTAGTGTATCAGTTCTTACTTTGATGAGTTGGCATTGACGTGGCGGGTGAGGTGGAGAAACTAGGAACTCACCATTAGAACTCCTTTGTACTGGCTGATCCGTGACTGCTTTGGCAGCCCAAATACTTACTGGGCTACCGGCCCATTAGACCCACTACCCTAACTAAGTAAACTAGTCTGAAGCAAAAATTAACTAACCGGGCCGGCCACGTAGATATCTGACTTCAAGGAACCGAAATTAACAATGTATAGCCTTATAAAAAATGAGTTCCGATAGAACCTCCGACTGAACGTGAGTGGCATAATGTGTAAATAATAGCAACTTTTGGTTTATTTATATCGTACTCTCAGTCGGAGGTTTCGGATTCCCATAGTATCGGAATCCCTATCATTTTTTATAGGGTTAATAACTAAAAAACTGTCCAAGGTTTACCCTATGTTAAAATTAGGTGTCTGAAGTTTGAAATGTTAAAATGGAGTGTCCCAAGTTTCATTTTTGTTGAAATTTGGTGTCTCGGTGTGATTACTTTAGAGAAGTCAATTCCGACGAAACCGTTTGTCAAATTCGAGCTCTCATACACATTCCCTTCTTGTCATCTTGCCGGGACCGTCACCTAAAAAGTTGGTCACATCCAGGCAAGTAAATCTCGCTCTATTGTCCTTGGAAAATGATTCCACACCACTCTTTTAGAAACTTTTTTTTAATATTCAATTTTTAGGTGAAATTTGACGATTTTGTGAAAAGTAAAGAGTGATGGATTATGATTGGGTTGGTGGGTTGATGAAAATGATTGAATGGAGATGAAAAGACGCACAAAGACACCAAATTTCAACAAAAATGAAACTTGGGACAGTCCATTTTAACATTTCAAACTTCAGACACCTAATTTTAACATAGGGTAAACCTTGGACAGTTTTTTAGTTATTAACCATTTTTTATAAAAAAATACTGCCAGCCCAACTGGATTTTGATTTACCCTAGCCCGGTTCGAAAGAAAAAAAGTATATAGTATAGTGTCTCCAATTTTCCTCTCTTTTTTGTCTAGACATTTAACTGAAAAGGAAACACAACATTTATGCAAAACAAAAGTTGAAAGGGTTAAAGATACTTTTCATACTACATGTTTGGCCGAATGTGACTTTTAGTACCGGATGTTTGGTTTTGTATACTTTTGGTACCAAACGTTTGAAAAAATGTGGCATTTGGTACATCCGTTAGTTGGCCGTTAGTTTTTTCTGTTAAGTGACATGTACAAGTCACGTGACCGACCCTAAACTTTCGATTTTGTTCAATTTAGTCCCTCAAATATATTCATAACTTTTAGTTTGTTTAATTTATTCCCAAAACTTCAAAATCAATTCCAATTGAATCATCGAACCCAATTGACCTATCCAGACCTAGGCTAGGGCTAGGTCCGAACCTGGGTTGGGGTCGCCGGGCCCAGCCGACCCTGACCCAGGGTCGGACCTAGCCCTAGGCTAGGTCCGGCTAGATCAATTGGGACCTAGCCCAAATTCGACCCAAATTGGGTTAGGTTTCAATTGACCTAGCCGGACCTAGCCTAGGGCTAGGTCCGACCTTGGGTCAGGTTTAGCTGGATCCAGCGACCCTGAACCAGGGTCGGACCTAGCCCTAGGCTAGGTCCGGCTAGGTCAATTGGGTTCAATGGTTAAATTGGAATTGATTTTGAAGTTTTGGGACTAAATTACACAAATTAAAAGTTAGGAAAATAGTTGAGGGACTAAATTGAAGAAAATCGAAAGTTTAGGGTTGGTCACGTGACTTGCACATGTCACTTAACGGAAAAAACTAACGGCCAACTAACGGATGTACCAAAAACCACATTTTTTCAAACGTTTGGTACCAAAAGTATACAAAACCAAACATCCGGTACTAAAAGCCACATTCGGCCAAACATGTGATATGAAAAGTACCTTTTAACCCAGTGTTTTGAAAACCGGACCGGACCGGCGGTCGAACCGGGTCGGACCGCGAACCGGGTATACAGCCGGTCCGGTTCCAAGAAAAGTGATGATAGCAGATCGAACCCGGTTCGTCTATACTAAATCCGGTCAAACCCGGTTGGACCGGAAAAACCGGCACCGGTCCAACCGGGAGAAATTTATTAAAAAAAAAAAAAAGAAGAAAGAAAGAAATAGAGATCAGTGCCGCCGCTCGTAAACAGAGAAATCCTAATGCCATTTTCACAAGTCAGTGCCGTCGTTCGTGGATTGATCGTCGATTAAAAGCTGGTGGTGAGGCTGTAGTGGGTTGGAGGCGGAGTACAAGACTGAAGTTGAAGCAACAGATCTCTAAAACGGAATAAGGGAAGAAGAAGTAAAATCCGGTACTTCCTAATCCTCATTGAAGACGGCAGTTACCAGAGTCTTCTTATATGTCTTTACCGAACTGGAGCTTGCTACGAGCAAATCCCTCCTCATCTGCAATTTTTGCTGCAGATTCGACATTGCTAGGTTTTCTGGTTGGGGTGAAATGGTGATGAATGTTGTTGCTGTCAAGTAGGGTGGAAGGTGGAAGCCACGAGGGTGGGCTTCTTTCCTTTAGGCCCACAATTGGGCTTCGTTTTTTTTTTTTTTCCTTCCCAAGATGGGTTTTCCTTCTTGCCTTGATTACAAATGAGGTACCTTGTCCAGTTAATTATCAAACCGCCGTATGAACCGGGTCTGACCGGGTTGGACCGGTCGGACCGCGAACCGGCCAAACTTCCGGTTCATGGTCCGGTCCGGTTTTCAAAACACTGTTTTAACCCAAGTTGAAATCTGTTTTGATACTCCTTGCCCGAAATGGCTTCCTCCCTCCATGAGTAAATTGACAAGGAAATATGACCAACTATCATCAGCAGGCGGATATCAGATTGCAAAACGAAATATAATGTCATTCGTCTCCAGCGCCAGCCAACACTTATGGAGTCTCAATCAGACAGCAGAAACCTCCACCTCGACCCATGGAACGACCTCAGCGGCAAGGTCGTCCTCGTCACCGGCGCTTCCTCTGGCTTGGGCCACGAGTTCTGCCTCGACTTGGCTCAGGCCGGCTGCCGGATCGTCGCTGCTGCACGCCGCGTCGATCGTCTCCCCAATCCCTCTGCCATCAAATCTCAGCCTCCCAGCCTACTCCGAATCGACGGTTCAGCCGCGCGCTGTTTCAGTCGAGCTGGACGTCACCGCTGATGGACTAACTATCCAGAGATCCGTACAGAGGGCCTGGGATGCGTTTGGCCACATCGATGCGCTGATCGGCAATGCTGGAATTCGAGGTATAGCTTCTCCATTTCTACAAATATTTGCTTCATACTCGTAGTATGACTATCTTTCTTCTGCTAATCGATCTATTGTGCCGTTCTGAAAGTCATCCTTACTGCAATATTTCTAGAGCATCTTATTTTCTCCATTTAATTAATTAACTGGCACAAAACATGATACTGAATCTGAAGTGGATTGAATTATCTGTAAACGTACGGATCATACACAGCTGAAAACTTCAATTGATTCTATACTCTGACGTTGTCAGATATTTCGGATATTTGAATGTGAATCTTGTATCACCTCTCAATAGAAATTTATCAATATCTGAAGTGAATTGAGCCATTCTTGTTAATAAGTACATATAGATCCATTGTTGTGATTAATTGAATGAATGAATCGTAGGTGAAGTAAAATCTGCCTGGATTTAACCGAGGAGGAATGGGAAGACTTTGAGAACCAACATAGCCGGATCATGGTTAGTGTCAAAATAGGTGTGCATCCTGATGCGCGATTCCCATACCAAAGGATCTGTGATCAGTATTTCTTCGATTGCTGGGGCGGGTCGAGGCCAGCTCCCTGGAGGTGTTGCATATGCATCTTCCAAGTCAGCGATTAGCACCATGACAAATGTTATGGCAATAGAGGTTGGGGTGCACAAGATTAGGAGGATGAACTCTATAGCACCTGGGGTTTTCAAGTCTGAGATCACGCAAGGTCTGATGAAGAAAGAGTGGCTCAACAATGTGGCGGAGAGGACAGTCCCCTTATGGCACAGCTAACCCTGCCCTCACGTCGATTATCCGGTACTTGATTCACGATGGGTCGCAGTATGTCACGGGTAATAACTTCGTTGTTGATGCTGGCTGGCTCTATACTGCCTGGTGTCCCCATATTCTCTTCTCTTTAGATTATAGCTTATAGACGTCGTTAGCTTGCTTGCTCATGATGGTTACTTATGTTTTGGCTCCTAGTCATATCGAATCATAAATTTGATGAGTTAATTATGCGCCATTAGCTATTTCTTATGTACACAAATGACGTTGAGGAAACTAATGAGTCAGATCCCGATTAGGTCAGTTACTGATCGTCGGATCCTGATTAGGTCAATTGCGACTTAGTGATTCAATTGAAAAAAAAATTAAAAGTTTTAAATATAAATCGAGAAATTAAACTGAATAAAATAAAAATTTGGGTTTAATCACGTACATGTCACTAAGGGTGTAAGCGAGTCAAGCTACTTGTTCACTACTCGAAATTGACTTGGACGATATTTGAATTCAACTTATTAAATTTCGAGTCGAGCTTTTATTGGTACCGAGTCGAGTACGAGTTCACTGGTACTCAACTCGAGCGACTGGTACTCAACTCGAGTGGGCCGCGAGCCTAATCGGGCTTTTATTTTTTATTTTTATCTATTCGATTTGAGTTCGAACTCGAGTTTATTTGAGATTTACATAATATTATATATGTACAATTCAAGTCGAATTTGAGTTTGAGTCAAAAGCCTAATCGAGTTGAGTTCAGATCGATTTAAGGTGCACAATTTATTATTTAATTAAAAAATTTAAACTTGGCAAGCCGTGTCGAGCTCGAACTCATCGAGTATGGCACCGAATAAAGCTTGAGCTTGAAAAATCTAGACTCTGTCGAGCTCGAGTAAAATAAGTCGAGTCAAACTTGCTAGATACTTGGTTCAGTTACAACCCTACATGTCAAGTGAGTATTTAACGAACAATTGTAAGGTCAACTAATGTATGTAAAAAAAGTGTACAAACTGCAAACATACAACCAAAAAAAGTCAAATATTGGCCAATTATTAAAAAGAAAAAAAGTCATTTTTTTCAAACATATTTGTGAAAAAACCCTTCTAACGCTATTTAATAATTGAACATAAAAGCATTATCATCATTACAATTTAATTTATTTCTCAAATTAAACAACTGTCATGTGCGTAGA
Source organism: Clarkia xantiana subsp. parviflora (assembly GCA_036873135.1). Lineage (NCBI taxonomy): Eukaryota > Viridiplantae > Streptophyta > Magnoliopsida > Myrtales > Onagraceae > Clarkia > Clarkia xantiana. The sequence continues at coordinate 15,560,270 of JAPTYO010000012.1, forward strand.
ACTAGATTTGCGTCGAACCGATTCAATATGGGTTGGAGCTTAATATGGTGTAGACCAACCTCTGGTCCATGGAAGAATAGCATCACAACACCATTATAAATTGAAAGAAGGAGATGAGTAGTATATAATATATCCTAAACACATTCAGTAGAATACAACGTAAGAGAGGAAACACAGCTTATGCCATCCATCCATCACCCCCCATCTAGGTCTTATTGGTCTGCCCTTTTCCATCCCGACCCGACCCAACCCAACCAACCAATAACGACCATGATCGAGCCTACAAGAACTCACCTCCAACACACCTGGTTAAACCAAGGAAATCCAGTAAATATATTTGAACACTGCTAAAAATCTTATTTTTATTATCATCACAACAGGTTCGAGCTTTGCAATCAATTCTAGCATCTCAAAGTAAATCTATTGGATCGGCACTACTGTCAGGCAGCATTGGCAGATATGAATCTATGAAATGACATACCTTTTTTCATAAATATGTGCCTAGTATATCTCATCATCGGGGATATCAGGTTTCAAAAACTTCATACGGTCCTTCTGCTTCTCAACCTTAAGTGTCGGGATCACCCTTTCTGGCACAGGCATCAACGTGATAACACTATCTCTATCTATCACCCCATCAATAATCCCATATTCAACGCCTTCAATCGGGGACATGTAACGGTCTCTGTCTATATCCCTTTCAACTTGTTCATAGGAACGCCCTGAGAATGATGAAATTATCCTAATCACACAATCCTTGTTTCGCATAACTTCTTTGGCTTCAACTTCCACATCTAGAGCTTGCCCACTAGCAGCTCCAAGAGGTTGATGGATCATGATTCGTGTATTTGGCATTGCATATCGCTTGCCCTTTGTACCCCCTCCCAGGATTATGGAAGCTGTTGATGCTGAAATTCCAAGTGCAACAGTTGAGACATCAACCCTCACCAGTTGTAGCACATCGTAGATTGCCATCGTAGCACTGACATGACAAAAATAAAAATGGCAACATCAACCAAGCATGTAACATAAGCTAAACTCAACCACTTGATAAATTTCTACTCGGTTATGGATCCCAAGATGGATTACAAGGTAGGATAAGTTAGGTTTACTATGTCTGGCTAGAGAAAAACCTTGCCACAACCTTCTATAGTTTTAAAGCCAGGTAAATTGGGATCTCTCAGTCCTTTTGTCATTAAATACAACAAATTTATTATAGTTTCAGTTCAGATCCACAAAATGATACATAACAAGTCAATGGACACCATCCTTCAACCAAAAACCATTTTTCTAGACTATATTAAGCAAGTAAATTTTCATGAGATAAAAGATGTTCAATCTATTCTTACAATTAAATGTCATAAGCACTATTACATGTGTCAGAGAGAAAGAAACTAGTTCCTGATTTAAAGTCAAGACGAACCACTAATATAGTGCAACAACTCAGTCGAGGTCCTAAAAACATCAGTCTTTCTGTAAAACAACTAATGAAAACAAATTATGTTGCCAAAGTGATGGTAAATCGATAGAGTAACTCAAACTGGTGGATGAAGGAAGCACTGATTTTTGTAGTCAATATAGAAAAAATGTTAAAGGGTGAGGGATATGCCATTTGCTGGTTGGCAAATACTGAACTGTGATATTATCCAAATGGAAAGAAAAACAGCAATTATAGCACGTCGGCATGGATCATTAAAACTACCGGAGATCGTTTTCTCCACCTATAAAAACCAAATATGTAGGCATGTAAACAACGAGGGTAAAAGTTAGACATGATGCATATAGGCATTTTCACCCCAGGTTCAAGGCAACTTCAATACTACCAGAGGTTCTTGAAGTAAAACAAATTATGTTGCCTTAGTGATGGTAAATCAATAGAGTAACTCAGACAGGCGCATGAAGGAAGCACTGATTTTTGCAGTCGAGATAGAAAAAAAAAAAATGTTAAAGGGTGTGGGATATGCCATTTGCTGGTTGGCAAATACTGAACTGTGATATTGTCCAAATGAAAAAAAAAAAAAAAAACCCAGCAAGTATAGCATGTCGGGCATGGTTCATTAAAATTACCTGAGATCGTTTTCTCCATCTATAAAAATCAAATATGTAGGCATGTAAACAACGAGGGTAAATTTAGAGATGATGCATGTAGGCATTTTCACCCCAGGTTCAAAGCAACTTCAATACTACCAGAGGTTCTTGAAGAGATAATCCGGGGAGATAAAACGGAGGCAAAAATGTTTTTAAAAAAAAAAACTGTTGCTGATTCAATGGTTGATCAAGGCGATAAAGTGAAAAAGTAACACATAGGAATAGTATGAGTAGAGTTGAATGATACAACTATTGGCTCCACCTGTAAGAGTATAACAAATGATCAAATGATATGTCCAAACTGTAGCTTCAAAAGTAATTCTTTCACCAAATTTGGCTCCATATGAATAGTTGATAGGATTCATCTACTAGCTGATGCCATTGAACAAGTCTTAGTCGTTTATATCTATATATGTATCAATTGGTAGTTAGGTAATAAACCTGATCTTCTCAGCAGCAATTTGAAGATTGACAAAATGTGAACAAGACATGCTTTCCAAGAAGTTCACAAAAGCTTTCAAGATCAAAGCTTACATTTTGGCAGCAATTCAGCATATCCAGCTCTAGGATCGGGGAAGGTGCAGCAGTGAAATGTACTAAAGTTAAATTGGGATAAGAAAGCTAAGCTAAAGTGACCAAACAAGAAAAGGAGCACGTAGAATCATCATCTTCTTATCCTTTTGGTTCAAACCCTAAGCATACCAGAACAGAAAGCAATCTCCAAATTAATTCGAAATTACAAACCTGAGAGATCCTCCAGGTGAATTAATGAACAGTCTGATGTCCTTCTTGCTGTCCTGAGCATCCAGCATCAGCAATTGGCAAATAATGGCGTCTGCTACAAAGTCATCGATTTCACTCCCAAGGAAGATAATTCTTTCTCTCAGCAGCAGTCCCATGGCGTCGGTCTCCGCCCCACGCGTAGCGCTTGCTGGACCCTGAGAGGATACTCTGGCGCTGTCCCAGTACAGATTGGGTTCAGAACCGAGAGTTGGGACGGCTCTGCAGGGTTTAAGGGAGGTTCGGAGAGAGAAGATCGGAGACGGTAGAGCCTGAGATTTGACGGCGACAGAAGGTGCGGCTTTGGACAGGGACTTGGTAGAGGGTCTAGGAGAGAGAAGGTGGGACGCCGAAGGGGAGGAGAGGGAGAGAAGGTCCATGGCGGAGCGACTGTGGAGAAAGTAGAGCAAAGATAGAGAGAGATCTGGGTAAGGTAAGAGATAAAAGCAAGCAACTATCTGGTTGCGTCAGTTCGTTCGGTTGTGTAAGACAAACTTCATTGGACCTCAAAGCCCAATAAATTGTGACTATAATAGAACTTCTAATGGTAAAAGACATTTTGAGGGATATTTATCGCAACGTCATCGTCATATTATTAAAAAAAGAGAATAATAAAATTTGGCTAGAGTACTCATAATTGGCAAAAGTCATTTTTGACACATTAAATAAATCATTTTGGATTTATATGATTTTTATATGATATAAACAAATAAAATATATTTGCTTATTGTTGCGTCCAAATCCAACCAGGGAGTCGGACTCTTCGGCACTTCGGGTTGTGATTGTGTCGGGTTGTCGGATGACGACTGCGGGTTTTCGGATGACGACTGCGGGTTGTCGGATGACGACTGCAGGCTGTCGGCTGACGGTAGCGGGTTGTCGGCAATGTGCACTTTGCCGGCTTCACATACTCCTTCCCTGCACAAAGTGCAGTAACCAGCACGGAGGGGGGGTGGTGCTGGTTGAGCCATCTTCGATGCTTAAATAAGAGTCTAGAGAGAGAAAATTTCTAGAGAGAGGTCAGAGCTCCAAAGCCTAGGGACGGCAACGGGTCTCGGGGCCCCGCGGATTAGCGGGGCCCCGACCCGGTTTTGACCCGCCGACCCGCGGGTCACGGGTCGGGTCCGGGGCGGGTCGGGCTCGGGTCGGGGCGGGTCCGGGTCTAGAGATCCGGGACCCCGTAGACCCGCCCCGAAATGCATATATATATAATATATTTTTTTTTATTTTTTTTTATGTTAATATGATCTAACATTTACTAAACAATATGGTTAATATAGTACCTATATAAATAACATGGACCAAATTACAAATAGATGTATATTTAGATTATTAAGATTTGTTAATTTGGTGTTTGAAATTGAATTTGTAATGAATTTGATGTGTTTGTTGTTTATATTTGATTGGTGTTAGATTTATGTTTTGAATTTATATATAATGTAATATTTTGACGAAAAAAATTATATTTAATATTGAAAAATGAAAAAAAAAAAAAAAAAATTGTTCACATGGCGGGGCGGGTCGGGGCCCCGCGGGTTGACCCGCTGGATTTTTGACCCGACCCGACCCGCCCCGGAAGGTCCATTTGGCCGGGGACGGGTCAACCAGGCCGACCCGCGGGGCGGGTCCGGGGCTGCGAAAACCCGCCCCGACCCGCCCCGTTGCCATCCCTACCAAAGCCAATCTCTTGAGAATATGAGTTGAAATGGGTGGCCTAGGTCCCCTATTTATATGCAACCTTAGAACCGAGCCCGGTTTTTGTGCGGTTCGACGCCGGTCTTAAAGGAAGATAGGAACCGTCGTCTGGTTTGAAAGTTTGGCTTTGAGAGACTCTTTGCTCGGTGTACGTAAACAGGGTAGCGCGCGGTACCTAGGCAGCAGTCTGAACCCCGTCGGACTTAGGCAATCCGATGGGGTTCGGATTGCCTATGGACAGTCCGGACCGTCCGGATTGCCTAAGGGCAACCCGGACGCGCGTGCCGCGCTTCCGGACCGTTTTGAACCTCGGGTGACGCGTTTGGATCCGTTATGCGATTTTCGACGTGTTTACGAAGTCCGGAATTTAAATACGAACCTGAATTGGGCAGATATCTATCACTTACCCCTGAGTCAAGTAACGGTTCAGACCATACTTGACTCTATTTTAAGATAGGATATAAGCCCAATTTAGGTTCGGTGTTGACCTCAGGGGTGGCTTGTTTGACAATTGGGCGCGAAGACCTTGATTTTGCTCCACTTTAATTCTTGTCGGGAGACTCATTAACTGCTGACATGGTTAGTGCGACAAGCAATGTGCATATAACAATGAACAATAGACAGTGCACATATAGCAGTGAACAGTGGACAGTGAACACATGACAGTGGACTCATAGCAATGAACAGCGGACAGTGCACACATGATAATGGACTTAAGCAATAATTATCATGGATATGTGCAATCATGGTCTATGATGTTAACATGAATGTGATGACATGATATAAAATATGTGAGCACATAATCCATAATTGAGTCATGAAAATAATCATGTAATAATAAAACACATGAATCATGTATCTTGAGATGATATAGTGTGCGCTAGATTATGTGCGCATATCATGTAGTCATGATTGCTAAAAATGTGCCTAGAGAATTCTAAGTGTTGTAATGAGAAGATAACAACACACAATCATGCCATTTTAGGGACTTAACAAGAAATAGTGAAAGTTTTAGGAAGTACCCATAGATAATTGTGGATGGATATAGGAGAGAGAACATCCATTAGTTAATCCTCCACCCTTAGTAGTTTTTGGAATCCTCTCTGTTAGGTTATGAGGTCTAGGTCAACGGGTGGTCGGCTTTGATCTCGCTCCTTACTGGGGATGTGTGTGATCCGGTATTCCTGAGTTGCCCTGTCTTAGCCTATGTCCTTCTTTCCTTCCTTCCTTCCTTTGCTTCTTCTCTCCTTCTACCCTGCAGAAGGGGCAGTACCAGACACGGAGGGGGGGTGGTGCCTGGTGAACCCTCTCCGATGCCTAAGTCAGTATTCTTCTTAGAGAGATAAACTAGAGAGATGTCAGAGCAAAGTAATCCAAATTGCCAAGATGATCAAATGAGTTGTGAAGGTGGGGTATTTATAGGCAACAGTGTCATTAAGGTGGCTTAATGACATCGTTAGCCTTTAAACACAATTAATTAACCTTTAAGCACATAATTAAGACCTTAGGATTCGGAGAAGGTAGGCGGCGTGAACCGAGTGTGGGTGTCCGAAAATGGCGCAGGGGCCCTTGGGGGAGGAGAAATCCGACCCCCAAGGGTAGGGGTTGGGTGAGGGCACCCAACCCCTCCTAGGGAGGATGGGGTTGGCCAACCCCATCCCTCCTAGGAGAGATCGGGTTGGCCGACCCGATCTCTCCTAGGAGAGATCGGGTTGGTCCACCCGATCTCCCCTAGGAGAGATCGGGTTGGCTGACCCGATCTCTCCTAGGGGAGGTCGGGTGTGGCCACCCAACCTCACCTAGGTGAGTTTGCCTCGGCCGGACGAGTGCTCCGGCCTCGTCCGAGCCGTTGATGTGTTCGCGAAGTGTTCGGGTTGAAGTTTCGATTTACAACCGTTAATGGGACGATGAAAATACAACGGTTTGGAAGTCAACGGGTTCAAATTGGGCGTATATCCATCACATGCCCCCGAGTCAACCAATGGCTTAACCCTTGATTGACTCTATTTCAGGATGGTATGACACGCGCAATTTGAAACCGGGATTTTACCTTCTTGTTTGAATGTTCGCTTACCCATAGATGCGTGCCTCTGACTCTGCCCCCTGTCTTATGAGATAGAGGAATTGTAAACGTCAGAGTAGCACGGACGTGTGCCTAGGCACGCGTCCGTCGGAGATGGGAGTAATAAACTTATCCTTACTATAGATGCATACTCAAAAAATACACACTTGCACAGGGGTGTGATACGAATGTAACTAAATGACTTATGCTTCAAATTCGTGCCGGGATTTCATCTAAGTGAGGAAAAATTTAGTTTTGGCTAAAATTTTTCCTAAGTGTGGAATGTTCAAAAATAAAACTATCTTGATAATTTTTCTAAGTATGGAGATATACTTAGCTATAGGTGAAAGGGATAAAAATGATGGTTTTTCCTTGACCCTTAGATTTTATTTAAGGATAGATGGATGGTGGTGATTAAAACCCTCTAAAAAACCCTATCATCCTTTTAACATAAAAAAGGAGAGTTAGAAGAATACCTCAAAGAGTCACCATAGCCACCATCTTCCCTCTTCACTCACCCTTGGAGGGCAAGAAAGATTGGAGAGCACCCCCAAGGAGGAGGACCGGCCAGATTTCTAGTGGTGGACCAGAAATTCCGACCGGCCAAGGAAAGGGGACGCCGGCATTGGACGGAGGCGGCAGCTGGCTGGGACGGCAGCCCAATCAACAGCGGCGCGGAGGGACGGCCAGGCGACGGTGAGGTCGCTGCCGGCGGGGACGGCTGCTGGTTCGTCGAGGGCAGTCGACAGCGAAGGGGAACGGCTCCGGCGCGACGTGCAGGGCTTTCCGGCGACGGCGGGGCGGGCGAGATCACCTCCGGCGACGGCAAGGCCTAAATTCCGGCGAGGGACTGATTTCCGGGGGTCTTCAAATCCGAAATCCGAACCCGTTTACCATATCGGGTCGGGTTTTCCGAAGGTCCACTCTTTTCCTTTCCATTACCGTGTAAAACGTTGATTTTTGAATCGTTGATATTTGATTGCCGATGCTCGATTGCCGAAATTTAATTGAATGTGGGATTGCCGTAGATAGCCGTTGGTAGTTGTGGGTTTTGGGGAAAAATGTTTGCCGGTCGTCCGGATATGGTTTTTTGTCCGATTGGGCTATCCCGGTCTTGAATTTGATATTGTACCGCCGTTGGTGCGTTAATCTTCGTTGGAGGGCATAGCGGTAATTTTTTTTCCAAAGCCCGACCTTAGGCTCGGATAAATTACTCAACTTGATTGTCGCGGTGTCTTTGGTTCACGGTGACTATCTTTGCTGGGTGTCTTTGGATCTTTGATTGTTGTCGTTGGTCGGGTGTCGGAGTATTTCTGGTTCTTCGGAAATTTTCCTTGTCCTGATATTTGTCGTGTCGTGGCAGGTACTATACTCCTGGTGGTGTCCGCGCACGCAGACTCTTCAGAGACGTCGTATTCTCCGAAGGATGAGTGAGTTCCTTTTCCCTTCCTTTTCGGTCGCACTACTTCCTTTCCTTCTGCTAGCTTAGTACTGTGACCTTCATTGGGGTGTTAGTCGAAATTTGATTCGTACTTTGGGATTTCCTGTTACCTTTGCCTTAGGTCTTGCTATCCTGTCGGAGAACCGTCTCACTAGGTCCGATTACAATGAACATGTTACCCTAGGAGATATCTGTCCCCTAGATGAGCCTCTGTATCCTTTTCTCCCCTCCTTGGGGAATACTCGCGAGACGGTGACGGAGCCTCCTATAGGGAAGGTCGCCGTGTACCCTTCCCAGATCCGATTCGGGCTGAGGTTGCCTTACTGTGACGAGCTTATAGAGTTGAGCAGGTTTTTCAGGATTTCTCCTGTGAACCTTGCCCCCAGTGCCCTCCGTGTCTGGGTGGGCTTCCGGGTATTGTGCCATTGGTACTCCTGGAAGTACTCTCTCGTTCTATTCCGATGCTTCTATCGGTTCCAGTACCAGACGAAGGTGGGGTTTGCGAGTTTCGTAACTCGCCATCCGACCTTCAAGGATCCCCGATTTGCTGATTTCGGGTTGAGTGGGGTCGAGTGGGATACCTCCCTCCGTTTTGTGACCCGGAGTGACAATTCGGCCAGTCACTGGGCTAAGCATTACTTCTTCATTACGGACCGATACGTCACTTGGTCGGTCTTGAATGAGGATCGGTCCGATGGTTGGCCTGCTTTTGGAGAGTTCTCCTCAGTTGATTTGAAGACTATGAAGATCATTCACGAGAGCAACAGGACTCGGTCATACTGTCCCGTGTCCTTAGTGACTGAGACGGATCTTTACGAGGCCGGGATCAGTTTGACTCCTGACTCCGGGGGTTCGGTATGTCACTTGGTCTTTCCATCTTTATTTACCTTCTGCTCTTCCTTTGTAGGTTGGTTTCATGGAAAAACCTATAACGTGCAGGGAGCCCCTGTTGATCTGAGCCAGAGGAAGGCTCCTTCTAGCTCTGCTTTGAAGAAATCCCCCATGCCTGGGAAGAAGGCTGGGGCCTCTGGTATGCTTTCTCCTATTTGCTTCTTTATGGTATAACTTATGTTTTCCTTATCTTGTTTTTCTTACCTTGCTAGGGCGCTCCCCCTTGGTGACTGAGAGGGTCGTCTCCGTTGGCAGAGATTCTGGACCTTCCAAGTCCAAGCCGCGGAGATCTGATTCTGAGGCCGGGGCCTCGGCTGCTAAGAGAAAGAAGGCTGTGGATCCTGCTTCGCCTACTGCTCGTCCTCCGACCCTATCTCGTGATAAGGAGATGGTGGTCGAAGAGGTGCCTTCCCTGGCTGACAAAGGGAAGCGACCTGCTGATGGTGGTTCCCCTGCCCCCCAGCCGAGGGCACGGTCCTCAGGTATGATCTCTACCTTGTTGCTGATCCTTCTATGTTTATATTCTCCTTTGACTTGTTTTGCTTGTGTAGGTGGTCCTCCGACTTTAAGTCGGAAGGATTTCGCATGTCTCACTGATGAAGATGTTATTGGGTCTGAGTGGACTCCCTTCGCTGGTCTGAAGGAGTTCCACCTCGATAGCACCTCCTCTTTGCGGACTCCTGAGGTTGGCGTCCGCGTACTCCGCGGCGCCATCCCCCCTGGCGATCGTGTTGCTCCGCCCAAGTCTCCTGGGGAGACTCGGCGCTTTGTTCAGGGGGTACTTTCTCGTTATGCACCTGTGAGTTGTTCCTTGCTTTCCTCTTATTACTTTCATAATGGCTATCTTTCGGTTATTCATCCCTTGTTTGTATTGTTAGGGTATGTCTGGCATGGTGAACATGTCCTCGCTCGTGCTCGAGTTATCTGACGAGAAGAAGACCCTTGAGGACAGCCAGGTCTCTCTCAAGGCGGAGGTCGCCACTGCTGCTGAGAAGGCGCGTGTATCTGATTTGAGGATGCAGGAGCTCCGGGACCAGGTGTCCTTGCTTGAGACTACTGTGGGCAGTTTGCGCCGGGAAGCTGAGGTTGCCGCGTCGCTCCATTCTGAGGAGTTGCGGAAGTTGGAGGCTAAGTGTCGGGCGGAGGAGAGGGCTGTCGCGGTGTCTGAGTACAAGGCCTCCTCTGCCTTCACCGCCGACTATAGCGCGCGTCTCACTCAGGAGATGAACCATTTCGGTGAGTATCTGGTTGATCACATTTTCTGCGTTGATCCTCAGTTCCCATTTGGTGACCTTGGTGACTTTGGGCCATACGCCACTGGCTACGTGACTGTTCTGATGGGTCAGGCTGCCGTTGCAGACGAGCCTGCCCCTGCCCAGGTGGATGCTACACCTGTGGAGATTGGTACCTCAGACTCCTCTTCTTCATCCATTTCCGCTGGCGGTTCAGCTTCAGGGGGTGAGGGTGACTCCCCTGAAGGTTCTGACTGACGTGTTTATCTCATGCTATCCTTGTATATATAACTACACTCCTTCTCCCCTTGTATGGGTTGAGTGTCTTTTGAGATTGTGATGGTGTTTGTTGTTACTTTCCTTTGCCGCATTGTGTTGTTGACTACGTGGTTCGTTTGCCTTTACATTAGTGTTTCTCCTGCTTTTGTATATATCCCTTTGGTTATGGGCTCTTCTCTTGATGTGTTTCCTTTACTTGTCTTTCTTTCGTGCTTTCCTTCATGTCTTACCTGCCATTTCATAAAGAGAAAACATTACTTGTTCTTCACATTACTTTACTTAGAAATTTCTTTCTCATGGTATCCTTCTGAGCATGGTATCCTTCTGAGCATGGTGTGATGATCTCTTCTGATACCCCTTACACGGTATACATTGTACTGTTAGACCAAAGATACGCTCTTGGTGGGCGTCGAAATCTGTTCACGAGACAGGCTCTCGGACGGCACTTAACGTTTCACAGGATAGGCTCCCGGAGGGCACAGGTTAGTCCACCGATACGTTCTTGACGGGCGTCAAAATCTGTTCACGAGACAGGCTCTCGGACGGCACTTAACGTTTCACAGGATAGGCTCCCGGAGGGCTCAGGTTAGACCAAAGATACGCTCCTGGTGGGCGTCGAACTGGTAGTTTGAAATCTACCTCAAGATACGCTCTTGGGGGCGTCGAACTGGTAGTGTTTTTTCTACCTCAAGATACGCTCTTGGGGGCGTCGAATCTGGTAGGTTGCAAATCTACCTCAAGATACGCTCCTGGGGGCGTCGAATTCGTAGTTTTTGGAAACCACTCTCAAGATACGCTCTTGGTGCGTCGAAGTCGTAGTGTAATAACTACTCTCAAGATACGCTCTTGGGGGCGTCGAAGGTTGTAGTATGAACACTACTCTCAAGATACGCTCCTGGGGGCGTCGAAGTTCGTAGTTTTTGGAAACCACTCTCAAGATACGCTCTTGGTGCGTCGAAGGTCGTAGTGTAATAACTACTCTCAAGATACGCTCTTGGGGGCGTCGAAGGTTGTAGTATGAACACTACTCTCAAGATACGCTCTTGGGGGCGTCGAATGTCGTAGTATGAAAACTACTCTCAAGATACGCTCTTGGGGGCGTCGAATGTCGTAGTATGAACACTACTCTTGTCGCACGTCGGATCCGGCCAACGCTCTCGGAAAAGAGCGGGTTTTGAAAATGTGTTATTTGGATCGGCGAACGGCGGGTTTGATCAAAAATGGAAATATCGACCGAACCGAGGAAAAATAAAAGAGTCGCCACCGATTAATTAAAGGCTAATCGGAATCCTAAAGTTGCCTAGGGTACATGATACTAACATCCTAGGGCTTGAAATGGTCTGCGTCCAGAGGTTCGGGTTCGGGGGTTTGATTACGTATTAAAAGCTCGCAAGCTAAAAATCCGCCCTTTCGGTACTTTGGCTTGTCTTGTCTTGTTTAATTTTTCACTAAAATATCCATTTTGAGAGTTGAACTGCAAGTATCAAAAAGTTTATGGCCGAGTTGCAATCATCAAGAAATTCATGGCCAATTTGCAATTATCGAAAAGTTCATGGCTGATCTGAAAATAATTTTGGAAGCATGTTAAAATGACCATGAACTTCTCTGTACTAATTTTTAACACTTAACAGCGTTTTGAAATATATAAGTAATATAAACACATATAAAACTTATAGAAAATGAGAAATATGCAATATGTACATATATAAAACTTAAAAGTGATATAAATGACAAATATGTGAAATAAACAAATATAAGACTTAATAATGTATAAACATATAAGTAAATGACAATAAGTAATATAATATATATATAAAACTTATATATAATATAAATGACAAATAAGTGAAATAAACAAATATAAGACTTAATAATGTATAAACATATAAGTAAATGACAACAAGTAATATAATATATATATAAAACTTATATATAATATAAATGACAAATAAGTAAAACAGATATATATAAAACTTGTAGATAATAGAAATACGTAATATGTATATATATATATATATATATATATATATATATAGTGCGAAATAAAATAACGAAAAATAAATAAACGCTACATTGAAAGCGATGGATCTTTAATCAACTTGCACTTTATTTATGCTTGGAATGTAAATACAACTTTTGATTAAGCAATACTCACATTGGGTTGTTTCCGGGTAAAATACCGTGACGCGTGGAACCGAACCACGAATTATCAAGCACTATATTTAAACTCTCTGTCTCACTCTCACTAGGTGATTTACTCTCTGTCTCACTCTCACTAGGTGATTTTCTTTCTGATCCTTGTTCACTTACTGAGACCCTCCCCCCGTTTGCCTTGGTCACCGTCCCCTATTTATAGGAGATGTTGGGCTGAATTTTTTTATTTGTTTATTAGATAAATATAACTTGCAAGCTGCATGGGTGAGTATGGGTACCCATAGATAGGTACAGAGAGCATAGGGGTGTGTGAAAGCAATGTGTGGAGATAGGGAGTGGGACGTGGCCTTTCATTGGCCATGTTCTTTTTTTTTTTTTTTTTTTTTTAAATATATATATATATATATATATATATATATTAGTAATAATAATTTTTTTGTTGTTTTTCCTAAATATACTAATACTAATAATATTTTACTATTTTTTTGGGTTTTTCTAATTGCTCGATTATTCCCGACTCGGTTCCACACGTTGCGGTATTTTTCGACCCCTGTCCAAAATCAGGTGTTTACAGTTGCCCCTCTTTGAGCATGCATTCATGGATGTGGTCCAATGAACGTATGTTCAAAGACAAACAACTGATTTTGGGTTTTCCCGGCTAACTAAATATAGTGCATACAAGATAAAACATACAACTTTCGGAAACTAGACACCTATAGGTCCCGATCGTTGGCGGTGACTTGCGGAGCTGAACACCTAAAGGCTCCGTTCGTCGGGTTGTGACTCTCGGAATGCTGGATGACCACAGGTCCCGATTGTCGGTGGTGACTTGCGGAGCTGAACACCTAAAGGCTCCGTTCGTCGGGTTGTGACTCTCGGAATGCTTGATGACCACAGGTCCCGATTGCCGGTGATGACTTGCGGAGCTGAACACCTAAAAGCTCCGTCCGTCGGGTTGTGACTCTCGGAATGCTGGATGACCACAGGTCCCGATTGTCGGCGGTGACTTGCGGAGCTGAACACCTAAAGGCTCCGTTTGTCGGTTGTGACTCTCGGAATGCTGGATGACCACAGGTTCCGATTGTCGGTGGTGACTTGCGGAGCTGAACACCTAAAGGCTCCGTTTGTCGGGTTGTGACTCTCGGAATGCTGGATGACCACAGGTCCCGATTGTCGGCGGTGACTTGCGGAGCTGAAAAGGCTCTGTTTGTCGGTTGTGACTCTCGGAATGCTGGATGACCACAGGTTCCGATTGTCTGTGGTGACTTGCGGAGCTGAACACCTAAAGGCTCCGTTTGTCGGGTTGTGACTTTCGGAATGCTGGATGACCACAGGTTCCGATTGTCGGTGGTGACTTGCGGAGCTGAACACCTAAAGGCTCCGTTTGTCGGGTTGTGACTCTCGGAATGCTGGATGACCACAGGTCCCGATTGTCGGTGGTGACTTGCGGAGCTGAACACCTAAAGGCTCCGTTCGTCGGGTTGTGACTTTCGGAATGCTGGATGACCACAGGTTCCGATTGTCGATGGTGACTTGCGGAGCTGAACACCTAAAGGCTCCGTCCGTCGGGTTGTGACTCTCGGAATGCTGGATGACCACAGGTTCCGATTGTCGGTGATGCCAGCATTGGGGCGGATATGTGAATGCACGTCTTGGATAGCGGTGCCTGCATTGGTGCGGCAATGAGGTTTGACTTGTAGGAACAGACTGTAACAGTCATACTCGTCTTTGGAAGGTGACTTGCGAGAGCAAACTGTAACAGTCTCGCTTGCCGATTCCGTATAACTCTGGGAAGTTAGGCATTCGAACGCCCCATTCTTGACAAATAAACTTCTTTTTTTTTTTTTTTTCGGCGATGTGCTGTGTTTTTCTATTTCTTTTTTTTTTTCCCTTTTTTATTTTTTTCTCGGATTTCTCTCCTTTTGCTACGATCATTTTTTTTTAATCGCACCTCTCGGTTCCCCTAATTTTTGCCTAAGCCGCCCTTTCGGGTTTTCAACCTAGCGGGGATTTTATTTCCTCTCCTTTTGCCATGATCGCCCTTTTGAGGGATTTTCAATCATGCCTCTCTTCCCTAAATTTTGCCTAAACCGCCCTTTCGGGTTTTCAGTTTAGCGGGAATTTTCTCTCAAAATTTGGAGGGTTTTTTTTTTCTTTCAAAAATGGTACTTCCTCGAAATGCGACTTACGAGAATAAATTGTGACGGTTCTGCTTGCCGACCTTGCATAGCTTTGGCTGGATGAACATGAGAATGCCCCATTCTTTGGTGAATGAACTTCCTTCAGCGATGTGCTGCATATTGTTTTTCGCTTCATTGTTGAGATATCCAGTTGATGTTGATGCTGCTTTTGTCGAGCCTTTTATGCTTGTATTCCTAGCGGGGTTGACTGAAAATCATCTCTTGATTGAGTTAATTTTAGAGCATTTAGTTGTCCGCCCGCCTAGGTGCATCTCTGTGAGCTGGTAGGGGCAGCTCAGACAATGTTGATCATTGTGATTCTTCATCGCTACCTGGTGACAATTACATTTGTCCACAAAAATTTCTCTCTTTTTTTTTTTATTTTTTTTTCTCTCGGATTTCTCTCCTTTTGCTACGATCATTTTTTTTAATCGCACCTCTCGGTTCCCCTAATTTTTGCCTAAGCCGCCCTTTCGGGTTTTCAACCTAGCGGGGATTTTATTTTCTCTCCTTTTGCCATGATCGTCCTGTTGAGGGATTTTCAATCACGCCTCTCTTCCCTAAATTTTGCCTAAACCGCCCTTTCGGGTTTTCAGTTTAGCGGGATTTTTCTCTCAAAATCAAAAGCTTGTTTTCTGGTTGCAAGCTCTTTCAAGCATAATATTTCTTGACTGCATCCTTGTTTATTGGACTAGGGAGTTCTTGCCCATCCATGTCAGTAATGATCATGGCTCCCCCACTGAAGACTTCTTTAACGACATACGGTCCTTCGTACTTTGGAACGAACTTGCCTCGAGAATCTGGATTGACTCGGAGGATTTTCCGAAGGACTAGATCGCCTGCTTGTAAATCCCTAGGACGCACTTTCTTGTTGAATGCTCGAACCATGCGCTTCTGGTACAGCTGCCCATGGCATAGTGCGGTGAGCCGCTTCTCATCAATGAGGTTTAATTGCTCATATCGGTGCTCCGCCCATACAGACTCGTCCATTCCTGACTCGGCGAGGATCCTAGCTGACGGGATCTCCACTTCAATCGGTAGCACAGCTTCTGTCCCGTAAACAAGGGAAAATGGAGTTGCCCCGGTTGACGTTCGAATAGAGGTTCTGTAAGCCATGAGCGCCCAAGGTAACTTATCATGCCAGTCCTTGTAATTGACTGTCATTTTCTCAATGATCTTCTTGATGTTTTTGTTTGCTGCCTCTACCGCACCATTCATCTGTGGACGATACGGAGACGAGTTCCTATGCTTGATCTTGAATTGGTCACACAAGTCATCGATCAGTTTATTATTCAGGTTCTTGGCATTGTCAGAGATGATTGACTCTGGTACTCCATAACGCGCGATAATGTCCCGCTTGATGAAACGTTCAACGGCTTTTGCCGTAACCGATGCTAGGCTAATGGCTTCGACCCACTTGGTGAAGTAGTCGATGGCCACCAATATGAATCGGTGACCGTTGGATGCCTTTGGAGAGATCATGCCAATCACGTCGATGCCCCATATTGAAAAAGGCCATGGAGATGTCATGGGGTAAAGCTCATGAGGTGGTGCGTGAATTTGGTCCGCGTATACTTGGCAAAGGTGACAATGTCTGACATGCTCAATGCAATCAGTTATCATGGTAGACCAGAAATAACCGAGTCTCATTATCTTTTTTGATAACATCCGCCCGTTCATGTGTGATCCACAATTACCTTCGTGAATCTCTTCCATCAGGTGTTGAGCTTCCTTTGCATCCACGCATCTCAAAAGAGTGTCATCAAATGACCTTCTATACAGGGTTGGACCACTGAGGAAATAATTGCAAGCCATCCGTTGTACCACCTTTCGATCGTTCCTCGTGGCACTTTCTGGGAACTCTCCAGTTTCCAAATATCTTTTTATGTCAGCAAACCAGGGCTGGCCGTCTAACTCTCCCACGACGCAGCAATAAGCTGGAAGCTCATTGATCCTGACTTCTAGAGGTAATATTTGGTTCCCCGGAGAGACTGTAACCATTGAGGCGAGTGTTGCCAATGCGTCTGCGAACTGGTTCTTGTTTCTCGGTGTATGAGTAAAAGTGATATCTTCAAATTCCTCTGCAAGATCCTCAAGGTACTTGTGGTATGGTTGGAGTTTGGAATCTCTTGTTTGCCATTCTCCGGTCGTCTGGAGGATAATTAGCATGGAGTCTCCAAAAACTTCTAACTTCCTAACTTCGAGGTTCGCCGCCGCGCGCAAGCCGAGAATGCAAGCTTCGTATTCTGCCATGTTGTTTGTGCAGTGGAAGGTAACTTTGGCCGCCACCGGAAAGTGCTGACCTTTCGGTGAGATCAACACTGCCCCAATACCTCCCCCGGCTGAGTTCACAGCTCCGTCAAAATACATCTTCCAATTTGGGTTCGCATCAACATCCTCATCTACCTGCATAATCTCCCCATCTGGAAATTCAGAGTTGATCAGGTGATCATCCTCTATAGGGAACTCCGCTAAATGATCAACTATCGCTTGTCCCTTCACTGAAATTCGAGGTACGAACTGTATGTCATACTCAGATAGCTGTACCTGCCACTTGGCGACATTTTTGTCCACGATGGCTTTTCTAGGAGGTATCTTACTGGATCCATCTTCGAGTACAAGTGTATGGTATAGTACAACGTGTATTGGCGAAGTCGTTGCATTACCCACACAAGTGCACAACATATCCTCTCCACTTCCGGATACTTTGCTTCGCCTTCGGTGAACTTCTTACTCAAGTAGTAGATGGCGTGTTCTACCTTCCCAAATACATCGAGTTGCCCCAACATGCACCCCAATGAGCCTTGACGCACAGTTAAATACATAATAAGTGGTCGCCCTGGTATTGGTGGCACAAGGACGAGTGGGTTTACTAGGTAAGTCTTGATGGATTCCAGGGCATTCTGACATTCTTCATCCCAAATTATTCGAGCATTCTTGCGTAAGAGACGAAATAAAGGTTGGCATTTGACTGTCATATTTGCAATGAAACGTGCGATATAATTCAAGCGGCCTAACAGGCTTCGGACTTCCTTGACAGTCGATGGAGGGCGTAGTTCTTGTATCGCCTTAACTTTATCGGGGTCTACCTCGATTCCCTTCTCGCTGACAATAAAGCCCAATAATTTTCCTGACGTGGCTCCAAATGTGCACTTAGCTGGATTTAAACGCAACTTGTACTTCTTGAGCCTTTCAAATAACATGCGCAAA
Source organism: Clarkia xantiana subsp. parviflora (assembly GCA_036873135.1). Taxonomy (NCBI): domain Eukaryota; kingdom Viridiplantae; phylum Streptophyta; class Magnoliopsida; order Myrtales; family Onagraceae; genus Clarkia; species Clarkia xantiana. The sequence goes on from JAPTYO010000012.1 coordinate 15,578,282, forward strand.
TTGACTAGGTGATCTTCACCTTCTCGAGACTTCGCGATCATATCATCCACGTACACCTCGATCTGCTTGTGCATCATGTCATGGAATAACGTCACCATGGCCCTCTGATAGGTTGCCCCTGCATTCTTCAATCCGAAAGGCATTACCTTGTAACAGAACGTCCCCCACATGGTGATGAATGCCGTTTTTGACTTATCATCCTCGGACATTCTGATCTGGTTGTACCCTGAGAACCCGTCCATGAATGAGAACATCGTGTGGCGTGCCGTACTGTCAACCAACATGTCAATGTGGGGCAAGGGAAAGTTGTCCTTCGGACTGGCTTTGTTGAGGTCCCGATAATCGACGCAGACTCGGACTCGGCCATCCTTCTTCGGCACGGGAACAATGTTTGCTACCCACTCAGAATAATTGCATACCTCTAGAAACCCGGCATCGATTTGCTTGATGACTTCCTCCTTGATCTTGAGGATCAGATCAGGACTTTGTCGCCGTAGGTGCTGTCTCTTGGGTCGGAAGTTCACTGTGTCAAGCGGTAAGATATGCTCCACAATTGACGGGTCGAGGCCTGGCATATCAGCGTATGACCAGGCAAAAATCTCCTGGTACTCCTTCAGTAAGTCGATCATCTGAGTCCTTTGATCCGGGGTTAGACTCGTCCCGATTTTTAACTCGCGTGGTTCTTCGAGCGTCCCAATGCTTATGGTTTCAGTGACTTCTGTCGTCAGGATTCTCTCTCCCTCGTACTTATCCCATCTTTCTTTGATTTCTTCAGAGATGCTATCCTCACCAGATCCTTCCCCGCGAGGTATAGATCTGGATTCGGTGTAGGTTTCATTGCACAATATTGAATCACTTCGCCATTTTTGTTCTCGAGATGCATTGTTCCTATAGAAGAAGCAGAGAGGAGGTTGGTATTAGGGGCAGAAGCATTTAAAATGAGAATATACAACATTGCAATCATGACTAATAACAAAAGGAGGGATTCATTTAATATTTTCATGACAACTTTCCCTTTTCCTAAAACGCGGGGCTTATAACACATGCCCCACGCGGAATACATCCATTTAAAAGTCTTACTCATTACTAAGAGAAAGTGCATAAACAGGCATTGTCATCCAGTTTGTGATACTCTCCCCACTGGCGAGTGGACGAACGGAAGTGCCTGCAGGGACTTCATCGATCAGGGCTCCAATAGTAACAGCAGTTGAAAACAGGCTTGACAAACCAGTGTTATCGTCGAGATCTTCGGTCTGGATAACTCGCGGTGGACCAGGAAATGTCACCGTGAGGGGAGGGAACTCCAATGGTTTTGAAATTCCGGTCAAATGCTTCTTCCGGGCAACTTCGTAGTCCTTGGAGCTGGGGTGGAAGCCTAAACCAAAAGTGCCTTTGTTTTTCTTTGGAGCTATGGGGGAGACGATACCCTGATTACGGATTCCCAAGCCGCGCCCCAAGATGAAATTATTGTTCAACATGATCTTCCCTACCATCAGCTCGGCTTTGACTGGTGCTGGCTCTCCCCAATCCCTGATCACAGAGACAAGCTCGAAGGCATGGAATGAGAGTGGGTTATTTCCCTCGACACTGATGAAGGGAACAACAGTCTCTTTATAAATGTTGTAATCCTCATCCCCATCGACTATAACCAGACGACCCTCTGAGATGAATTTCATCTTCTGATGCAAAGTAGAAGGCACTGCTCCTGCGGCATGTATCCAAGGTCTTCCCAAAAGTAGGCTGAACACTCCCGGGATGTCCATGACTTTGAAGGGCACATTGAACACACACGGACCCACTTCCAACTGCAAGTCGATCTCTCCTGGAACTTCCCTGACGCTACCGTCAAAGGCTCGGACAATACTCTTGGTTGGGCGGATGAGCGATGAATCGACTTTCATTTGTTGAAGGGTAGATAATGGACAAACGTTCAGGGCCGAACCGTTGTCAATCATTACCCTCGAAAGCACGTATCCTCTACTTTTGCACACGACGTGGAGGGCTTTGACGTGATCCTGCCCATCAGATCCTAACTCCTCGTCCCCGAAAGCGATTTGCCCCGAAAAGACTGAACCAACGAGGTTTTCCACCTGGCGTGCCGAAATTTCTTTCGGTACAAGAGCCTCCTTCAAGACGTTCAGTAATGCTTCCCGATGTGGCTCGGAACTCAAAAGGAGAGCAAGCAAAGAAATTTGTGCCGGAGTTTTACGTAGCTGGTCAACCACCTTGTACTCGGCCTCTTTCACGATCCTCATGAAGGCAGCGGCTTCCTCTTCGGTCACACTCCTTTTTTGGGGTCCTTCCGGCTCCTTTTCTTTGATTGGGTTCTCTGGCTGGACATAACAACGTCCTGATCGAGTCATAGTGAAGACTCCTTCCTCCTTCGTTGGTCTAGTTGTGTGACACCCATAATTCCATGGCACCCTCTTATCACTCTCGTACCTGAACGGAGCTGGTCCTCGTGGCACGTAATCAATGACTAGGGGAGTAATCATCGAAACGTAATCCTTTGGTACCTCAATATCTCTAGAAATATCTGGGAACAACTCTTCCTCCAAATTGATCATATTGACCGAGCCGGAAGCATGGTTAGGAAGTGGATTGGTGTTGACATTCGGTGGTGGGACGGCATTCAAGATCAGGTACTTATGGTCGATGAGGTCCTGAATTCGGTGCTTAAGGCGAGGGCAATTGTTTGTGTCATGCCCTGGTGCTCCCATGTGATACTCGCACTTCGCATTTGGCTCATTGTTGGGGATCCTTGTCTCGGAGCTTAGAACTTCAGGACCTATGAGCCCCTCAACCAATGCCCTCTTATACACCTCAATTAGAGGTATCGGTAGTGGAGTGAACTGTCGTAGTTCTCGGAATCTCTTTTGGTATCCACCTCGGTTAGGGGGATCCTGGGGGTTAGGCTGAGAGCCTGCCCCTTGCGGTGCTCGAGGAGCCTGAGGAGCCGGGGCCACTGGTGGTGGTTGGTACTGCTGATATGGAGCAACATATGGGGCCTGGTAAGGATTCGGATAAACCGCGCCTATTGTTGGTCCAGGTTTCTTGGTGTTAGTTTTCTTGAGATCACTCGCACTTTTGTGTGGGTCCTCAATCTTCCCTGATCGAAGTCCCCGTTCGATCAATTCGCCAGTCATGATGAGGTTTGAAAATTCTGCCGCATTCGGGCTCATCATTTGCGTGTAGTATATACCCTTTAGAGTGCTGATGAATATCGGGACCGCCTCGTTCTGCTCGAGAGGTGGGTTCATGCAATTGGCCTTTCCTCGCCATTCTGTCGCATAATCCTTGAATGACTGGCCCTCTTTCATTTCCATTGCTTGAAGATCTAGTCGGGTTGGAGCATTATCCAAGTTATGCTTGTACTGGCGATGGAATAGCTTGGCTAGCTGCTCCATGTTAGGGACTTGTTCCGTCTTTAACCCGGCAAACCAGACAAGGGCTTCCCCTCTTAGACTCTCTTGGAAAGTCTGAACCATTAACTTGGTATACTGCTGGTATGGAGACATCTTTGCCATGTAAATCTTGAGGTGGACCACTGGGTGTCCAGTCCCATCGTACTTTTCAAAATCTGGCACTTTGAACTTATCAGGCATTGGGACTTCTTGGAATAGGGCCAGATCCAAAAAGTTAAGGTCCCCTAATCGGTCCGTTCCCTGGATGGACCTCATTTTTTCCTCGATTTGCTTCAGGCGTTTGTCTTGCTCAGATTCGCCGGGGATGATGGCAATGGAGTTTGCATTTCCAGATGCATTATCTGGATGGCCATATGGGGCTGGTTGAGCTTGGTTGATATGAACATATGTGGGTGGTGGAGCTTGGTCGGGATGGCCATATATGGGTGGTGGAGCTTGGTTAGGGTTGCCATGGAGTGGAATCTGGCCCAGCTGGTCATGGATAAGAGGCTCCGTTTGATCGGGGAGTACGTGAACCGGGGGTGGAACCTGATCAGGGACAAGAGTGTTCCTTATCTGAGGGGCCGCGGATAGTGGCACAACTTGAGAGGTCGACGCCGGGGAGATTGTGGCGGGGTTGTGAGGGCTAAAGAGGGCCAGGAGACGCTCGACTTGGGTGGCCATGCTAGCGATGGACTCTTCCGTGCGTGTGTTCATGGCTTGCATGGTTTGCTCTAGTTGGACGATCCTTTCTTCATTCCCTTGAGGTGGCGGGGCTAAAGGATGATGCACGGGCTCTGGGAATCCTGGTGGATGACCTTGGTTCTGTTGCTCCATCCGTTCCTTTCGAACGAAATTACGAGTGCGTATAGGACTTGTCCTTGCCAGATGTATCTACATTAAACAAACACCAGAATAAGATGAACGAAGAAATTGTACATTATGCATGTTTTGGTTTGAAAATTTTGCATGCCTGTTCATTCCATTTATAGACTTCGATTAAATAACAAGTGTACAAAAAGGGTATTCCTCAAAAGATTTAATTAATCGAAGTGTGATCCTAGAGATGTTTCACGCGGCATTGCAGCTCGCTGAGTGCATCCATTGCTTGTTCATTGGTTCGAATGAAGGCCGAGGATATACATTTTGAAAATCTTTTCACTCTCCTCGTCCTTCGTTTGAACTTATCAAGCATGCTACTCAACTCAGTCACTTTGCCTTTGTACTTTTCCCAAGCCCGGTCTCGATTCCTGACTTTACGTTGGACACATCGCAGCTCGTCTTGGAGTATTTGCACCTCTTGCTCCAGCCTAGACTGTTCTTTGGCCCAAGAGCTGCTCTGAACTTCTACCCTGGCTTTGATGTCTTCGTAGATGTCCACGTGAGATCCTGATGGGTTTTCAGGTTTTTCCCCGATTACTTCCTCTGGATTGAAGGGTGGGCTCACCGGCGTTGAGTGAAACCTATAGATGTATGCAGAAGTCGCACGGTATTCTCGCTCTTCATGGCTCGGTTCTTCTGGTATGCGCAAATCATAAATAATTCGCGTTTCCCAGACTTTCAGTATATGCTTGATGGAATCCAAAATGCACTTCGTGTTGATAGTCTTGTCGTGCCAATCGTACTTGAAAGGATTTGAACCGGCGAGCACTGGGATTTCTTGGAATCCTCCAAACTGTCGGATTACGCGAGCGGGGTATGCAACAGTAGAACCCATGTGACTAAGAAGTGGAACACCTCCAAATTCATAACACCCAAGGATAGGGGAACGGATAGCAAACCAGTGTGCTTTCCATACCACATCCTTGTGTGTAAGTTTTAAAAGACTTTCTTTCCATTTTTGGGCATTCCACTTCTCAGCTTCAAAGATGGAACGTTCTGTCATCCTAGTAATGATTTTTTTATCCTTCAAAAAGTATATTTTGGGGAAACTCGCGCCAAATTCTTTTAAGTGAGTTAAAAACCATATTTCGAGTAGTGCTGGGCTTGCTCTTAAACCCCTTTTCCCATTTATTTTTAAAAGGTTTAGAGATGTAAAAGTTTCACATAGCAATGCTACGGCGATACTTTTCCCTCCAATTACTTGGAAAACGACATTTGCCAAAGCTGAATCTATCAAATCTTGGGAGCGGGGGAATAATAGGGTCCCAAATACTAGCAAAATAAAGGCATGAGTCACTCCCCTAACATTTTTGTTTGCGACTTGCGTAATGTCAATCCATTTTACTAGGAGTTTAATTGACAGACCAGACCTTCCTTTTAACATAAGTGCTTCGGTTGCGTTACCCCTATCGATGTGGAGCAAATCAGAAAGGATACGTGCATCAGTTTTGTTGAGGTTTGGACGGACAATGTCTTTGTCCAAACCTGGACCTTGGACGAGTTGAGCATACTCTTCAAGCGTGGGAGTAAGCTCGATGTTGTTGATCACAAATACCGCCTTTTCCGTGTCCCAAAAATCAGCAAGTGCATTAAGTAGAGGCCAATGGACATGATAATCGGCTAGTCGTGGGACGTCACCAATGTGTCTGTACACATAGTCTTGCTCCGTTTCAGGCAGGTTTTTCCAAATTCGGTTAATCTCATTTTTGGGCGGTGATATGATGATGACGCGAGGTCGACTGGCTGACCGCTCCATCCTTACCAAAGATGGGGAGTGAAACATATTAAGGATTAATAAATGGAATGGACAGACCACTTTTTTTGGTTAAAAATGCAATGCAAATATGTAAAGCCTAACATTCATCTACACTTTTTTTTTTTGTTTTTTTCTTACATTTACATGGTTTGGTACGTGAATAAAGAAATACATAAAAATGCCCTTCTCTATACATGGCGGAACCTAAGGGCCAAAACAAGGAGCCAAATATAAAACCAACCACGAATGATTTTTTACACAGTGTAGGGTTTTGTTTTATCAAGGTGGGAATACTAAAGGCTCCCGAATCGAAAGGTACCCTACCCCATTAAGGGGATCACAGGCCCTTTTCGATCATCGAGTTGGGCTTTCAGAGACGTGCCGGCGGTTGTAACCGCTACTGGCCGTATTCTCTTACTCAACCCCCTAGGTTTCTAAATACCCCTGGTTTTGGGCGTGGAATGGTAACCGGGCGTGGTGTGGGGAAAAAACATTTCAAAGCATTTAAATCGGGTCAACAAAAGCTGCACACACGAACAAACGGTCAAAACAGATAGGGTAAAATAAAAAATAAACAAAGCAAGAAAACACAACAAGCTTAAACCCTCTGAACATTAAAAGTCCCCAGCAGAGTCGCCAAAATGTCGCACGTCGGATCCGGCCAGCGCTCTCGGAAAAGAGCGGGTTTTGAAAATGTGTTATTTGGATCGGCGAACGGCGGGTTTGATCGAAAATGGAAATATCGACCGAACCGAGGAAAAATAAAAGAGTCGCCACCGATTAATTAAAGGCTAATCGGAATCCTAAAGTTGCCTAGGGTACATGATACTAACATCCTAGGGCTTGAAATGGTCTGCGTCCAGAGGTTCGGGTTCGGGGGTTTGATTACGTATTAAAAGCTCGCAAGCTAAAAATCCGCCCTTTCGGTACTTTGGCTTGTCTTGTCTTGTTTAATTTTTCACTAAAATATCCATTTTGAGAGTTGAACTGCAAGTATCAAAAAGTTTATGGCCGAGTTGCAATCATCAAGAAATTCATGGCCAATTTGCAATTATCGAAAAGTTCATGGCTGAACTGAAAATAATTTTGGAAGCATGTTAAAATGACCATGAACTTCTCTGTACTAATTTTTAACACTTAACAGCGTTTTGAAATATATAAGTAATATAAACACATATAAAACTTATAGAAAATGAGAAATATGCAATATGTACATATATAAAACTTAAAAGTGATATAAATGACAAATAGGTGAAATAAACAAATATAAGACTTAATAATGTATAAACATATAAGTAAATGACAATAAGTAATATAATATATATATAAAACTTATATATAATATAAATGACAAATAAGTGAAATAAACAAATATAAGACTTAATAATGTATAAACATATAAGTAAATGACAAGTAATATAATATATATATAAAACTTATATATAATATAAATGACAAATAAGTAAAACAGATATATATAAAACTTGTAGATAATAGAAATACGTAATATGTATATATATATATATATATATAGTGCGAAATAAAATAACGGAAAATAAATAAACGCTACATTGAAAGCGATGGATCTTTAATCAACTTGCACTTTATTTATGCTTGGAATGTAAATACAACTTTTGATTAAGCAATACTCACATTGGGTTGTTTCCGGGTAAAATACCGTGACGCGTGGAACCGAACCACGAATTATCAAGCACTATATTTAAACTCTCTGTCTCACTCTCACTAGGTGATTTACTCTCTGTCTCACTCTCACTAGGTGATTTTCTTTCTGATCCTTGTTCACTTACTGAGACCCTCCCCCGTTTGCCTTGGTCACCGTCCCCTATTTATAGGAGATGTTGGGCTGAATTTTTTTATTTGTTTATTAGATAAATATAACTTGCAAGCTGCATGGGTGAGTATGGGTACCCATAGATAGGTACAGAGAGCATAGGGGTGTGTGAAAGCAATGTGTGGAGATAGGGAGTGGGACGTGGCCTTTCATTGGCCATGTTTTTTTTTTTTTTTTTATTAAATATATATATATATTAGTAATAATAATTTTTTTGTTGTTTTTCCTAAATATACTAATACTAATAATATTTTACTATTTTTTTGGGTTTTTCTAATTGCTCGATTATTCCCGACTCGGTTCCACACGTTGCGGTATTTTTCGACCCCTGTCCAAAATCAGGTGTTTACAACTCTCAAGATACGCTCTTGGGGGCGTCGAACCTGTTATTGACTTAGAGTCATATCTGTGTAAGGATAACTTCGTGAATATACCACCACATTCACTGGAAAATACTTTTGAATAACTACTACTCTCTTAGGAGCATTCACGTTTTTGTATACTCGGGATGCCTTGGTGCACCAAGACATCCTTTGTAGGAAATCAAAGATAGTTGTAGAGTTGGAGTAACTTCGTGAGTTCTCCTTCTCAAGAGTTGTTTTTGAAAAGCTTGTAAAGCTAAAACAAGCAAAATGCTAGATATGAAACTAAGGATATGGGGTGGTCACTGTGTCTGTTGCCACGTACTCCTTGAAGCTTCCATTGTAAATCATTTCTTCCACTTCCACCTTCAACACCATGCAGTTGTTGGTTTGATGCCCCCAGGACCCATGGTACTCACACCAACCCTGTGCATCTCTTCCTAGGAAGGCCTTGCCTTCCTCCCTGCATGTTGGTAGCTCTTGCTTGAGGTGCTTGTGGAAAATTTCTTCTATGCTGAGTGTGAGGGGTGTGAATGTGAAATTGACACCTCCTCCCAATGTGTCCATTTCTCTTCCTCTCTTCGGAACTTCATCCAATTGCTCCGCTTCCTGTGCAAATGCCCTGTCCAGCCTTGCCTTGAGCTCTCTCATTGTGTTCGTCATGACCATCTCATAGAGTCCTCCATAGGCCCCGAATGAGTTTGGATGCATGTTTCTAATGAATGCCCTTACTGCTTCTCCCCTTGTGATGTCCATGTTGGCACCATAATTGAAGAATCTCTGGAAATAGCTTGATATGGGCTCCTGCGGCATTTGCTTGATATCATCTATGTAGCGGAAGCCTCTTAGGATGGAGTTCCTTGTTCTTTTCCCTATTATGGTGTCTGGCTGCCAAGGTATGGATGTCACCTTCACAACCTTGCTTCTGTGTCTCCTTGTAGGCACTGTTTGAAAAAACTGCCTGCTCAGGCGGAGTGTTACTCCACTCTTCCTCCTTCCTTGCCTTTGTCTCCCTCCCCTCCTTCTTCTATCCTGGTTGGCTCCTACCATGACCACTGCCACTGTGTCTGTTCCGTGTGATCCACGTCTCATTGAGTTGACGTAGCACTGCCTTGCAGTGCGCTGATCACCCAGGACCTCTCCAACTCCGTTCTCCGTGATGTACTTCAGCTTTTGGTGAACAGTGGATGGCACTATTTCATGTGGGTTTATGGTTGTCCTTCCTAGGATCCCATTGTAGGCTCCCAGGCTTTCAACCACCAAGAAATTGACATTTACCTTCAGCTGGGTCCATCCTTGGCCCATGGTCACTGGTAGGGTTATCATTCCCAGGGGGTAGCTTGTTGCCCCTGAGAAGCCAACTAGGGGGAAGTTGACTGGTTTGATGTCTGCTTTGGTTTTCCCTATCTCCTCTAACACTCTCAAGCTTAGGAGGTCAGCTGAGCTGCCCCCATCCACCAAAATTCTTTTTACATCAAAATTGTCAATATCCAACGTAATAACTAGAGCATCGTCATGTGGAAAGATGATGTGGCTCTTTTCCTTCTCCGAGAACTCGATCTTCACTTCTTCTCCTTCTCTTGGCCTTTTTCTCCACCTTGGCACTGAGCTTAGGTTGGATGCATAGACCTCTCTTGCATTAGCAGTTGGGCCACCCGATGCTGCTCCTCCATGTATCATATTAATGACTCCTCTTTTGTTGGGTGGAGGGTTATGGTCTACCTTTCCCTTGCCCTTGTCTTTCTGTGATGGCCCTAGTTGCATACTGTTGCCCCCATGGTCTATGAACTGCTTCAGTTCTCCCCGCTGGACGATGTTGTTTATGCTTAGCTTTAAGCTAAAGCATTCATTTGTGTCGTGACCATAAGCCTCGTGGTTGTCACACCATCTATCCTTGTGATTTCCCACCATTGGGGCTCTCCACCTTGCATGGGGTGACCATAGCTTTTGGTTCCGCATCTCTCTAAGTACGGTGGCTGGAGTGGCGTTCAGTGGGATGAACTTAATGACGTTGATTTCTCTAGCCTTTAAGGGTTCACCCATTTGGTTTCTTTGCTGTGGCGGACGCCACTCCTGCTGCCTTGCATGTTGCGGTGCCTGGGGTGGCTTGCCTTTGTTTGGCCTTTGAGTATCTTCCTTGGCTGCCTGAATTTTGGCCTTCTTGCTTGCCCTGTGCCTCTCAAGGTCAATATGCGTTTTAACTCTCCCTGCAAGCTCCTCCAAGGTGCTTGCTGGCTTTTTGGCCATCTTTTCAGCCAATGTTGACCCAAAGCGACCTAAGTTTCTGATAAAGGCTCGGATTATCTCCCCTTCGGTGATGTCTCCCTGGATGTCTGCAATATTCTGGTTGAACCTAGTATAGTAGCTGGCCAGGGATTCATCGTATTCTTGTTTCACGTCATCAATGGAGCCTGTTCCTTTGAGGAGTTTCCTCTCCCCTAGGTATCTCTGCAGAAACTTAGCTTTTAGCTGCTCCCATGAGTGGATGCTCTCAGAGGGCAGGCTGAAGAACCAATGTGAGGCCACCCCTGTTAGGGTGTTCGGAAACAAGAGTGCCTTGTATCTGTCATCAGTTGTCCTCCCGAATAGGGAGGCCTCATGCTGTTGGATATGCTCTAGGGGGTCTCCCTTCCCATTGTACTTTGTAATTTGCACTGTGTGCAGGGAGTCTGGCACCCTATTCATCTCCAGTTCCCTTGTGAAAGGGTGGTTCGTCTTGTCACTTAGACAATGCAGGCTGGGTTTCTTTGATTCATTCAATTTCCGGGTTATCATGGCTTCTATCTCCTCCGGGGTGATCATCACTTGCGCCGGAGTATAATCCCTCTGATACCCACTGTAGTTGTAGACTGGGCTTACTGGGTTCCCTTGTCCATGCTGGTATGGGCTGTAGGTGTACCCTTGATACGCCTGCTGGGGTGCTTCATAAAAGTCTTGCCTCCTTGGAGGTCTTGCTTGTCTTTCCTCCCCAAGCGGGGTGTAAGCCCTGTTGCTCTGCTGTTGCCTAGGAGGCACGAATTGTTGCCTTCCCTCTGGGGGTGGCTCTTGGTAATATCTTCTCTGTTCCTCTCGCTGCCCTGCTCGAGGGTGCGAGTAGTGCTCTTCTGTTGGGATCTGCTCCTCTTCATGAGCTTCAGTGTAAGTCCCTTGGGTGTATGCCGGCCTTGCATATGCTGTGTGGGCGCGGTTGCCATCTCTCTGTGCTGGCATCCCATACGGGTACCTTTGGGGTTGCTCTTCATAATAGTATCCCTCAGGGGGTGCCGTGTTGTGGGAAGGCACTCCCTGTTGTTCTCTTTCTCTCTGTGGTCTTCTTGCCCGGGGGGTGGAGGCTGTGGAGGACTCAGCCCCAGCTGGGCGTGAAGGTCCTCCCTCCTGGTTGTTCTGTTGTTGAGGAGGCTGTGGTACTTCTTGTGGCTCTGGATGCATTGGCTGCTTCCCAGGGTTAGGCTGCCTCTCTGGGGGTATAGGCTCTCTCCTCCGCCCATTGCCCCCAGGTGGGCGTTGGTGCCTAGACACCCTACTGTTCGTCATTGCACGTGTAATAGCCAGGCTTTCTGTCCGAAGCCCACTGACGGCGCCAAGTGTTAGGTTATGAGGTCTAGGTCAACGGGTGGTCGGCTTTGATCTCGCTCCTTACTGGGGATGTGTGTGATCCGGTATTCCTAAGTTGCCCTGTCTTAGCCTATGTCCTTCTTTCCTTCCTTCCTTCCTTTGCTTCTTCTCTCCTTCTACCCTGCAGAAGGGGCAGTACCAGACACGGAGGGGGGGGGGGGGGTGGTGCCTGGTGAACCCTCTCCGATGCCTAAGTCAGTATTCTTCTTAGAGAGATAAACTAGAGAGATGTCAGAGCAAAGTAATCCAAATTGCCAAGATGATCAAATGAGTTGTGAAGGTGGGGTATTTATAGGCAACGGTGTCATTAAGGTGGCTTAATGACATCGTTAGCCTTTAAACACAATTAATTAACCTTTAAGCACATAATTAAGACCTTAGGATTCGGAGAAGGTAGGCGGCGTGAACCGAGTGTGGGTGTCCGAAAATGGCGCAGGGGCCCTTGGGGGAGGAGAAATCCGACCCCCAAGGGTAGGGGTTGGGTGAGGGCACCCAACCCCTCCTAGGGAGGATGGGGTTGGCCAACCCCATCCCTCCTAGGAGAGATCGGGTTGGCCGACCCGATCTCTCCTAGGAGAGATCGGGTTGGTCCACCCGATCTCCCCTAGGTGAGTTTGCCTCGGCCGGACGAGTGCTCCGGCCTCGTCCGAGCCGTTGATGTGTTCGCGAAGTGTTCGGGTTGAAGTTTCGATTTACAACCGTTAATGGGACGATGAAAATACAACGGTTTGGAAGTCAACGGGTTCAAATTGGGCGTATATCCATCACTCTCATTTCTTAAAGAGGAAGACACTTTGGAGTAAAAGACTTGGCCACAAAGAAACTTAGGCCCGGCCACCATTAATCCACTCGATCACGGCGAGACCGAGCAAGGCGGACACCAGCGGTGGTTCAGAGTGAAACAACGGTGGTTCAGAGTGAAACAGCGGCGGCGTGTGGGCTCCTCGGTGGAGGCGCGTGGGCTTCCCGGCGGCGCGTGAGGTCTAGGGCGGTGGTTCGTGGTGGTTTGTACGGTGGTTCGATCGGCTTGGCGAGGTGAGTCCAATTCCGTGCATGGCTAGCCTTTTTATGACCCTGCTTAGTCTTGATTTACTCTTGAAACCTTCATGAATTTGATTACCTTAACATGCACATAAGGTGTTTAATAAAATTCCCAATAGTAGTTAGCTTCTCAAATCGGCCAAAAATTTGCTAAGTGCTGGAATTTTTAGAAAAATGGAAATAAGTTGTTAAACTTCCCTTATGCAAAGTGATCATTGTCAACATGTTGCACCATGATTTGAATGATGTTTTGGCATGCTTATGTTGATTGTTAGTCGATGTCCGGACATAGTTGTATGTTGGTTGTTGCATATTGCTCATTGTTCATTGAGCATCGTACGCTGTCTGCAATCATGATAAAATACTTAGCAAATATTTTTGAGATATTTAATGCTCGTTACCATAATTGTCGTTATTCGGTCTTTGTAGGTTGTCTTTGACTGCCGACATAGGAAAATACTTAGAAAGTATTTCTTGATAGTCGACATTTTGTCATATGTCGACTGCTGCCATAGTGGAACACTTGGAGAATACTCCTTGATAGTCGACACCTCGTCATATGTCGACTGCTGACATGGTGGAACACTTAGAAAATATTCCTTGATAGTCAACACCTCGTCATATGTCGACTGCTGACATGGTGGAATACTTAGAAAATATTCCTTGATAGTCGACACATCGTCATATGTCGATTGCTAACATGGTGGAACACTTAGAAAATATTCCTCGATAGTCGACACCTCGTCATATGTCGACTGTTGACATGGTGGAACACTTAGAAAATATTCATTGACAGTCGACACCTCGTCATGTGTCGACTGCTGACATGGTGGAACCCTTAGAAAATATTCCTTGATTGGCTCTTTGTTTCATGACCATACTACCATCCATACGCGTGCTAGCTGAGTATGCGCGCGCTTGTATGTGTGCGCTTGTATGTGCGCGCTTGATCCAACACTTAGAATTTTTTCTTTATCCATTGCCATGCATGTTGTATCCATAGGCTTGATGTAGTCATAGGGCGGATGTTGTCATAGTGGTTGATATATGCAGAGTGTTTGTCATTTGTTGTTTGTAGATTGACGAGCATTGACCCGACTGTCGGTCGTATTTTCAGGTTGCAGGGTCGAGGTGGTTTTTACTTGCATTGGTCCCTCCGTTGAAGTCACAATCATGAGTAAGTCTGTTATTCCCACCCCGCAGGCTGCTTTATGTTCCGATGACAGTGATGGGTCGGATGTCGACAACCTTTGTAATTTTTCATGGTGTCGAGTTGCAGATTGGTTTGTTGGAAAAAATTCAACTTTGCATGCGGTGTCCGCACGCGGTACTTCTCCTGCTGGGGGGACTACTCCGTCCCCTGCCCCCGTAACCCCTGCGGCCTCTGGATACGGTCGCGGGAAGGGACTTATGGGTAAGATGTATCCTTGTGGCTTCCTCTAACTTTTTTATTTTCTTGATTTGTTATTTTCACATTGCCTTTGTTCGCAGGTCGCTCAGCGCACGTGACTGAGCGTGTTGTCGCAGTTCCTGACTCCAATGATCCTGCCAAAAAGTCCGCCGCTGGGGCGCATACCTTGAGCGATCCTAAGCGCTCCAAGCCGAGTGCGATTGTCCAAACTCCTTCTCGTGATAAAGGGAATGTAGTTGAAGATCGTGCGGTGGCGCCTTCTGCCCCCCGGTTGAGGGAGAGGCCCACGGAGGAGCGTCCTTCCCGTCGAGGTGTATATTGCATACTTTGTTGTATTTTTTCGTGTTTTTATGTTTATGGATCTCATATTTCCTTGTTTTCCTTTCAGCACTTCCCGCATTGAGGCGTGACCACCTGATTCGTTCTTTGGAGGGCGATATCTTTAGGGATGAATGGACTCCCTTTGCCAATGACGGTGTTCATTTCCCAAAGGATTCCAAGCTTAGCACACCAGAAGTTGGTGTGTGCGTGCTTCGTAGGTGCGTTCCTCCGGGTGACCGACATATCTGTCCATCGACTGACGAAGAGGCTGAGGCCTATGTGGAGAGTTCTTTGGCTGGGTTCGCTCCTGTGAGTAACCAAACTTCTCCTTTTGTTACTTGTGTCAATGTGTTCCTTGGCTATGTAAGTCTTATGCCTTTGTTTTTATCGTACTGTTTTTTAGGCTGTTGCACACATGGTTAACATGTCATCCTTTGTGATGGAACTTTCAAGTCAGAAGAAGGCAGCTGTTGACAAGTGTAATGCCACATGTCGTGAACTTACACAGTTTGAAGAGAAGGTGCGTGTACTTGGTTCGAAGTTCTGAGACTCGTTTCAACGCACGCCAGGCTCGAATTTCTGAGCTTGAGACTGAGATGATTGCTCTTGAGAAGAAATACGCGCGAGGCAGCGTTGGTTGCTGTTTGTGAGATCGCTCGTAAGGAAGGAATGAAGGCAGGCTTTGTTGAGTATCTGAATACCCCTGCCTTTAGTGCTGCTATTGAGGACAAGACGGATAAGTTGATGAGGGAGCGTGAGGAGGATTACTTTCGCCGTGTGAGTATTCTTGCCCCGAGTTTTCCGTTTGACCAGTTGGGACCTTATGCGCATTATGCTGTTACTCATGTTGATGCACTGCGCAACTTGGGGCTTCAGACAGCCAATTATGAGATGTTGGTTGATGACGAAGGTGGTGTTAACCTTGTGGTTACTTGACGAAGGTGGGTTGTGCGATATGACGAGACATCAATTTCGATTGGGGTTACTGCCTCTGTTCCGTATACTAGGCTGAATGGCGTTTCTACCGTTGCCTCATTTGGTGTTGTGCGCACAGCCCATAGCACACTGCCGAGCTCTTTTGCCGATCCTCCCTTTAAGGCGTGGACCCTCTTCTTAAGACCGTCCAAGACAATCTTATTAGCGGATTCGACTTGTCCATTGATTTGGGCATGACGTACTGATGCAAAGCGATGATCTATGTTGAGTCTCTCGCAGAACGTATGGAGTCTGGAACTCTTGAATTGTGGCCCTTGTTGCTGATGAGCATCTTTGGGACGCCATAGCGTGCAATGATATGGTTTCGGATGAACTCCATTATTTGCGCGTCTGTCGTACGTGCAAATGCCTTAGCTTCAATCCACTTGGAGAAGTAGTCGATGGCTACCACGATGTACTTTGTCTGCCCTTTGGATCTTGGCAGTGGACCCACCAAGTCAATGCCCCATTGTGCGAAAGGCCAGGAGCTTGCAATTGGGCATAACTCTGTTGCGGGTGCAGCTATGTTCCTTGAGTATTGTTGGCAAGAGTCGCACTCTGTGACCAAGTGTGTTGCTTGATTCTTCATTGTTGGCCAGTAGTATCACAAACTTAGCGCTTTGCGAATTAAGGATCTTGCCCCCTCGTGACAAGCTGCCTGGCCTTCGTGTAATTATTTAAACACCTTTTGGCCTTCTGGGAAGGTAATGCACTTCAGGTATGGTGTTGAGAATTCTTTTTTATACAGTTGTCCTTCAATCATTGCGTAGTTGACAACAATTCTTCGAATTTTCTGCGCTTGAATTCTGTCTTCCGGGAGCACGTGGTCTATGAGGTATGCCAGGATTGGAGTTATCCATGTTGGCTCTGAGTTAATGTTTAACACTTCCAGCTTGTCGATTACTGACAGGATCCTGTTTTCAACGAAGTGCGTTTCCTTGCCTTGCTCCTTTCCTTGCGCGAACTTGCTCAAAGCGTCCGCTTCTTGATTTTCTTCTCTTGGAACTGACGTTATGTTGAAGGTCTCAAATCTTGTGATGAGGTCCTTTGCTTGTCCCAAGTACTTCTGCATGTTTTCTGACTTATCCACGTATTCGCCTTTGACTTGGTTGACGACTAGCTGTGAGTCGCACTTGACTCTTAAGTGTTTGAATCTGAGGCCTTTTGCAATCCTCAATCCTGTTATCAGGGCCTCGTATTCTGCCTCATTGTTTGTTGCTCTGAAAGTTAAGCTTAGAGCGTAGTTCAATGGATCTGACCCGTCAGGTGGGATTAGGAGGAAGCCAGCGCCTGATCCTCCTACATTTGAAGAACCGTCAGTGTACATCTGCCATACTTCTGTATGCTCCACATTTTGTTGTGTCCCATCTTGAGTGTCAGTTTCAGGGGTTATTCCTGTGAACTCCACGATGAAGTCTGCCAATGTTTGAACCTTGATTGTTGTTCGTGGTGCGAAGTGAATGCGGAATTCACTTAGCTCAACTGACCACTTTGTTAATTTTCCCGACATGTTTGATTTTGATAGAATGTTCTTCAAGGGTTGGTCTGTCAGGACTGTTATTTCGTGCGCATGAAAATATGGTCTCAGCTTCCTTGCCGCCACTATGAGGGCGTACATGTATTTTTCGATTGGCATTTAATTCACTTCATACTTTGCTAGGATCTTGCTTACGTAGTACACTGGGAGCTGGGTAGTTCATTTTTGCTTGACAAACACTAAGCTGACTGTAGTGTTGCTTACTGATATGTATAGGTAGAGTGGCTCGACTTGTATTGGTTTTGCTAACGCTGGAAGCGTTCGCAGGTGTTGCTTCAATTATTGAAAAGCTTCTTCACACACCGGCGTCCATTCAAACTTCTTGTTTGAGCGCAGTACTTCAAAGAAAGGGAAGGCCTTGTCTCCTATCCTGGCAAGGAACCTGTTTAGGGCTGCTAAACGGCCGTTTAGCTGCTGAACCTCCTTGTGTTTTTTAGGGGACTCCATTTCTTCTATTGCTTTTACTTTCTCCGGGTTTGCTTCTATTTATTTTTGGCTAACCATGAATCCCAGTATCTTTCCCAATTGTACGCCAAAGGCGCACTTTGTAGGGTTCAAGCGGACTTGGAACTCACGCGTCCTTTTGAGAATCACGCGCAAATCTTCAGTATGGTTGTGTCTCTTTGTTGACTTCACCACCATGTCGTCGACATATGCTTCCATTTTCTTCCTGATCAAGTCGCCGAGTATGATGTTAACCATACGCTGGTATGTTGCTCCTGCGTTGATTAGTCTGAACGGCATCACCTTGTAGTTGTATATTTCGCTGTCTGCATAGAATGCAGTGTGCGGTGCATCATCTTTGAACATCGGGATCTGGTTGTACCCAGAATATGCGTCCATTACGGACATCAACTCGTGGCCTGCAGTGGCGTCGACCAATTAGTAGATTCTCGGGAGAGGGTATGAATCTTTAGGGCATGCATTATTGAGGTCTCTATAGTTGATGCACATTCTTGTCTTGCCATTGGACTTAGGCACCAACACTGGATTTGCTACCCATGTTTGGTATCGGGACTTCTCGATGAAACCTGCGTCGAGCAGTTTTCCCACTTCTTCCCGTATTGATAACTTCTTGTCACCTCCAAGTGGTCGGAGATTTTGTGCCATGGCTCTGGTTCCAGGCTTGATGTTGAGCTTATGGGAGATGACGTATGCATTTATTCCGGACATGTCTCTAGGTGACCATGCGAACAACTCTTTGTATTCTGTCAGGAGGGCTGTGATTTATATTACTTCGTCTTCTGACAGTGATGCGTTTGGATACGTTATGCGATTTTCGACGTGTTTACGAAGTCCGGAATGTAAATACAAACCCGAATTAGGCAGATATCCATCACTTATAATTTTTTTAATTGGCTAATTATATTAATCAATATTTTATTCAAGTAATTATCTATGAATATTAAAAAAAATACATAATTTAAATCATTAATAATATTATAAAATAGAAAACTTTATTGCATTAAATTTTATACTAAAAATAAAGTTACATAATTAATCACTCAAAGTATACTTAAACGGAATTTGCACGAGCATTATGAATTTGCCAAATATGTCCGATCAAGTCCTCTTGTAGTTGTCGATGTGTCTGTCTATCACGAAGTTGGATATTATTTTGATATACCTCTCATAGGCAGGCAAAGGCTCCTCACTTAACTCGGGAAGTGATATACCACATTCAACATCATCATATGCGGGTAGCTCTGCAAAGTTCCCAATGTAACTTGTTATCTCATCCTCAACAATCATGTTATCCAATATGATGCATGCTCTCATTAATTTTCCAAGTTTCTTTGTTTCAAAGAAACGTGCGGGACCATGTACAATGGCAAATCGAGCTTGTAACACTCCAAATGCACGCTCTATGTCTTTGCGTTGTGCTTCTTGATATTTTGCAACCAACTTACGTTTGTCCCCTTGCGGTCGAGAAATTATTTTGACGAATGTTGCCCATTGAGGATATATACCATCAGCCAAAAAATATCCCATATTGTAATTGTTACCATTTATAGTAAAATTTACCTTTGGAGAATGCTCTTCCAAAACTTCGTCGAACACTGGCGAGCGATCCAATACGTTAATATCGTTATTAGAACCAGCAACTCCAAAGAATGCATATCATATCCATAGGTCTGATAATGCCACCGCTTCAAGTACTATAGATGGATTCTCGTGGTAACCACTTTGATACATACCTAGTGGATAATGTATGTATCAAATCTATCTTATTAAACTAATCAACGACCTCACGCAGAACACGAGATGCTACTATCCACAGACACGATACCCTACATATTACGTTCATATCTTTCATTTATTTTATAAAAAAATAAGTTTAAGTATACTGATTTTTTTAGTACTAACTACTAACCCCGCGCACCGCGCGGGAAACATTCCAAATAAAATTAAGATTAAAGGAAAAATAAACTATATTAAGTTATTGAATGTGCAACGTTATTTGAAAAAAAGAAATATATTTTTTACATAGAAAATTAATTAACATAAATGAATTACTTTAAGTAAAATATTTAATACTAATTATTATTTAATATATTTCATAGTAGATAAATAATCAATATTATATATCATTTTTATAGTAAAACTAATATAATATAAAATTTTAAATTTATCCATTTTATTTGTTGATATTTTTGAGTAATTTTAAGGTTGTTTTTTGTTTAAATTGTTTAGTATTCATCTATTAATTATTTAACATGAGTTAATAATTTAATTATAATATTAATTTAACTAAAACATTTATGAACTTAATTTCACGATTTTATAGGATATATATATATATATATATATATATATATATATATATATATAAAATAACTAATTAATTAATAATTACATAACAAAATTAACTAAATTCACTGTTATATCTATATATATTTTGATTAATCTACTTTTTTTTAGAATCTTATAATATGCTAAATGAATATAAATCGAATAAGCAATTTATAATATTTATTGGTCATACAAATATACTCGTATATATTAATAGAGCATAATGAATATTCACATAGACAATGTCCGCGTCAGTCGAATCATACAGTTTTAAAAATATTTTTTTCACACATTTATTTCCGTATATACATTAATCAACATAAAATATCAGAGAATATATTTTATTTAATGTTAAAATATACAAAATTGAGAAAACTATACAATTAGCTAAACTTGTGCATAATATTTGATATACTTAACAAATTAATTGTGTACTAAAGATTTAATAATCTTCCACAAACAAACTAATGTAGTTACATCGGAAGAGAAAAAACCAAATAATATAACAAAACCTCTTCGAATCTTGTAATAGATAAACCACATATATTAAAACGTTTAATATACCAAATGTTTAACCTTAAAGAACATAATGTACCATAAAAAACGTAATGTTCAATTAAAAAATTCAGAAGAAACTATATTATTTTAGAGCATAATGGATATCTCGTGTAGATAAGAAAAAAAAAATCAAATCCATTTTAGAGCATAATATATATACTCATGTAGAAGAAAAAAAAGTATAATAATTAAATTAAATAGGAAATAACTTAGTTCATTCCATTATAATTTATGTATATTCCTTATTGTTTTTTTTTTGGCCAAATATATTCCTTATTGTTGCGGGACTATTCTCATTCTGTTTTTCATTCATACTAAACCTTATGTAGATGAGAAGGAAAAAAAGTCACAAAAAAAAAAAAAAACTTAGTTAATTCTCTTATTTTTTTTTTCTTATTTAATTCTTCAATGAAAACTTCATATTTAAAAACATATTTGTCTTTATATAATAATTCAAAATCCAAATACCTTCAAATTTGTATTGAATAACGACACATCTTAAGTGTCTATATTCTTAGAAATTAGCATCAGAGTTTGGAATATATTTTCAAATTGATACACCTTAGAATTCACCATTATAACATACAAAAAAACATATAAGAAAGAAAAAAAATATAATTTATTTTTTCCAACCAAATTATTTATTTAGAAAATATTAAATCATATGAGAACAATGTCTATTTATTATGACCACAATACTAATATTTAATCAAACATAAAATCCATTAAATTCAAGTAACCCTATCAAATTACAACATGAGAACAACACTAATTTCAATCAAATCAACATTATGGTAATATAATCAACAAAGTGAAAAAATCGCATATTACATTTTACAGTTATGCTCCAGAATGACTTTATTGCTTTCATGTAGACACCTGTCAAGCCCGATAGTCTCTGAATCTCTAACGTTTCATAAACTCGCAATGTTTTCGGATTAAAAAAAATTTGTTGGACTGAACTTAGTCATTCGTTCCATTATACATTCTTCCATACGAAATATCTGCTAAAATATAACAAATGAGTATAAAGAAAATTTAGTATATTCTGAACTAACGTGTTTTGAATTAAATGCAATAACAAAAATTAAGTTAATCACAAACACTAATGAAAGAAGAAAACTAATTGAGATGATAAGTGATTTCCATTAAATTAAAATTATGTAACTCACGAATTCCCACGGCCGAGCTCCCGGTCCATCAGGTGTCGGTAGTCGATGTTCTCCTTGGGGAAGCTATGTAGGACGGTTTGGGAGCCTTCTCCCTCCCTGATGTTATATATTCTCAGCGACCATAATTTTGATTCACTACTAAATACATGTATGTATTAATTTAATATTAAGTTTTCTAGCGTCCTTGCACATAGAATCATCAATTTGCATTGAAAAAATAAAATATATATAATAAGAAAAAATGATTTTAAATATAAAATTCGATGAATTTGGGACATAATTTGGTTTTGGTATCTAAAATTGACATATTAAAAACTTTAGAAGATGTGGGTATGAATATAGATAAACTATTTACCTGATTATACCAAACACACATGTTGCAATGGCGTACGTAAAAATTATGAAAACTTCCACTGCTTCTTAAGACACCACAACAACAGCTCCAAGAAGCTAGATTGACAAACATGCAATCCGTGTAATTTGAATGATGAACGTCCTTGTTCAGCTTGCTGCTCTGGCTTGTAAAATACTAAAATTCAAACATGACAGCATCGTTAAAGTAAGCTAACATCATCATCAGAATAGAAAAGTGAAGAAGAATAATGTTATAGTACAGAAAGATGGGTGGTAAAGATCAAACGGATGAGGTTGAAGAAGATAGCTGGTCACTGGGTAAGGGCATTGCAACGACTTATGATTTGGAAATCAAGGAGCTCCGATCCGAGCACCCATCAAGGAGTGGAAATTAGCACATAGGTTGATGGACATACGCGTGATCCGGGCTCGGTTTTAATTTTTCGGACCTCATACACGCACGGGACTCACCGCAAAAGCCCAATTTCAAGCTAACCGGGGAAAACCGGGCAAGTTCGAACTTGCCCGGCATCCCCGGGGGGCTTACCCGGAAAATTCCGGGTAAGTCCCAGCTTACCCGGAATTTCCGGGTAAGCCTAAGCTTACCCGGAATTCCGGGTAAGCTAGACTTACCCGGAAATTTCCGGGTAAGCCCCCCGGGGAAAACCGGGCAAGTTCGAACTTGCCCGGCATCCCCGGGGGGCTTACCCGGAAATTTCCGGGTAAGTCTAGCTTACCCGGAATTTCCGGGTAAGCTAGGCTTACCCGGAAAATTCCGGGTAAGTCCCAGCTTACCCGGAATTTCCGGGTAAGCCTAAGCTTACCCGGAATTCCGGGTAGGCCTAGGCTTACCCGGAATTCCGGGTAAGTTCCGCACCCGGGGGGTGTCGCGCACACCCCCCATTTTACCTCGGACGTATACGGAGACCCGATTTTTACACTAACTCCTATGTGTCCGAGGCCTTTGTTTCAGCGGCGCGCGCGTCCCGTTCATGACAGCCGCCTGAGACGCGCGTCAGAGCCCTTTTCCCAAAGCTTACCCCTGCATCCCGGTTCACATTTCCACATTGAACCGGGTCAAAACCGGTTTACGGTCCAAGGTTGCCTATAAATAGCCACCTTGGGGGTAAACATCCTCAAGTCATTCCAAAATCATTTTGGGCAAGCTTGGGAAAAAGCTCTGACCTCTCTCTAAACCCTCTCTTTCTCTCTCTAGAAAACTACTGATGTTGATCGTCGGAGTGAGCATGCCAAGCACCCCCCCCTTCTCCGCGGGAACTGCTTGGTAACGCTCCTTTGCAGGTGTCGACGGACGACTTGTTAGAGAGCTGGAAGGATCTGCCCCCATTCAGGAGACGAAGCTAAGGCCCGCGCACGACCTTAGAAGGCGGACTTAGCTTGCATCCAACCCGAAGACCCCGACTAGTTATCCAGCGGACAGTCCGCAATAACTTGGTCGAAACACTTGGCGCCGTCTGCGGGCTTCGAACAAAAAGCCTGCGTTACTCAAACGAACAAGCAAGATGGATAACACATACACCATACACGGAGGCTTCAGTGCAGGGGGCGAAACCTCTTACGCAAGGGAGAGGTACGCCGCCGGAAAGAGTGAAAAACCACAGGAGCCAGACAAGGAGGACACAATCATGGAGGACGTCATTGGCTTCTCAGCCAAAGACAGAGAACACATAACGTTCCCCCACAACGACGCCTTAGTCATTCAAATGACTATTGACGACATGGAAGTAAAGCGAATTCTCGTAGATGGAGGCTCCGCCCCAAACGTGCTAACAAAAGGCACTGTTTTAGCACTCGGAAGAAAGAAGGCCATACAAACAATGAACTCACCTCTAGTGGGATTCATGGGAGATGTTAGCTACCCGCTGGGTACCATTACCCTTCCAATAACCTTGGGCGAAGGAGAAAGACGTCTGAGTATCGACGTACTATTCATAGTAGTCGAAAAGCTAAACGCCTACAATGGTATTCTCGGATACGCAACCATGAACGAATGGAGAATGGTGCCTTCAACGGCCCACCTGAAGATCAAGTTCCCAACCATTGCAGGTGTGGGAGAAGTTAGAGGAAATCAACAAGTAGCAAGAGAATGCCACAATGTCGCGCTACAACAAAATCAACGGGGAAACATGCCAATTATACCCACCATCGACGAAGACCCAAGAGATGACTTCGGGAGGCCTACAGCGATAGACGAACTCCGTGAATTCAAAATCGATGAACCAGAAAGAATGGTGCGCGTAGGAGCATCATTATCAGAAGACGAAGCGATTGAAATCACAGCGCTCCTTGTAGAATACAAAGACCTATTCGCATGGTCCCCAAAGGACATGCCAGGAATAAACCCAGATGTCATTTGCCATAAACTCAACATCAACAAAGATGCTCGAGTAGTGAAACAAAAGCTAAGGTCCATAGGTGGGGACAAAAAGCTGGCCATTCGCGAAGAAGTTAGCAGACTGCTTGATGCAGGTTTCATTGAAGAATCCAAGTATCAAACTTGGGTGGCCAACCCTGTAGTTGTGCCTAAGCCAAATGGCAAGTCAAGAATGTGCATCGACTACAGAGACCTCAACAATGCATGCCCAAAAGATTCATACCCGCTTCCACGAATCGATCAATTGGTAGATGCAACTGCGGGCCATGAACTGATGACAGTTATGGACGCATACACAGGATACAACCAAATCCCGATGTTTTGGCAGGACGCCCCACATACGGCATTCTACGCTGACAGCGAAATCTATAACTACAAAGTCATGCCTTTCGGGCTAATCAATGCGGGGGCAACATACCAAAGGATGGTCAATCTCATTTTCGGAGATTTGATTGGCGACAAAATGGAGGCGTACGTGGATGATATGGTCGTAAAATCCAAGAAAAGAAAGAATCACGCAGAGGACTTACGCATAATCTTCGATAGAATGCGAAAATATCAAATAAGACTAAACCCCGCAAAATGCGCTTTCGGGGTGCGGTCAGGCAAAATTCTTGGATTTATGGTGAGCGAAAGGGGCATTGAAGCAAACCCTGAGAAGGTGAAGGCAATCGAAGAAATGGCCTCTCCAACAAAGCACAAAGAAGTACAACAACTCAACGGGCGCCTCGCAGCCCTGAACAGATTCCTAGCCAAAATTGGAGACAGAGCCCTCCCTTTCTTCGAAGTGTTACGCGCAAACAAGAAGTTTGAATGGACAAATGCTTGTGAAGAAGCATTCCAACAACTCAAACAACACTTGAAGACGCTCCCAAGACTAGCAAAGCCACTTCAAGGGGAACCTCTCTTTCTCTACATATCAACTAGTAACACGGCAGTCAGCTCTGTGCTAATAAAAGAAAAAGGAGGAGCCCAACTCCCGGTTTATTACGTAAGCAAAACACTGGCCAAGTATGAAGTCAATTACGTACCAATCGAGAAGCACTTGTACGCGCTCGTGATAGCCGCGCGCAAGCTAAGGCCTTACTTCCACGCACATGAAATAACGGTCCTCACAGACCAGCCCTTGAAGCACATCCTTGCAAAACCAAACATGTCAGGAAGATTGACGAAGTGGTCTGTAGAGTTAAGTGAATTCCGCATTCATTTCGCTCCACGAACAGCCATCAAAGGGCAGGCCTTGGCAGACTTCATAGCAGAATTCACAGGGATCGAGCCCGAGCCACAAGATGAAGTCCAGACAGATGTCCCACCTGCAGAAGTTTGGGAAATGTACACGGACGGATCATCTAACACCGGAGGCGCGGGGGCAGGGTTACTACTAATCCCACCCGACGGCTCGGACCCCTTAAAGTACGCTTTGAACTTAACATTCAGAGCGACAAACAATGAGGCAGAATATGAGGCTCTGATTACAGGCCTCAGGATAGCCAAAGGAGTTGGAGTGGAACACTTACGAGTAAAGTGCGATTCACAACTGGTCGTCAACCAGGTCAAAGGAGAGTACACTGCAAAGTCCGAAAACATGCAGAGATACTTGACACAGGCAAAGGAGTTGGTAGAAAGTTTCAAAACTTTCAACATAACTTCAGTCCCACGAGAAGAAAACCAGGAGGCCGATGCTCTAAGCAAGTATGCCCAAAACAATGAACAAGACAAAAAGACACACTTTGTGGAAAACAGGATAATATCCGTCATAGACCAATTGGAGGTAATGGCCATTGACGAAGAGGAAACTTGGAAGACACCAATCCAAGCATACCTCGCTGGAGGGATCCTACCACGAGACAAGACTCAAGCAAACAAGATCGAAAGGGTAGCCGTAAACTACGCCTTGATCGAAGGGCAGCTCTACAGAAAGGGTTATTCTACACCCTACCTAAAGTGCATCACAAGCACAGAAGGAACAACGGTACTAGAAGAACTCCATGGAGGAATGGCTGCCTCGCACGAAGGAGCTCGCGCGTTGATCCGCAAAGCATTGAACTTAGGCTACTATTGGCCAACAATGAGAGCTCAAGCAACAAGCATGGTGGCAGAATGCGAAGCATGCCAGCTATATTCAAGGAACATCATAGCTCCAGCAGCAGAACTAAGCCCAATTGCAAGCGCATGGCCATTCGCACAATGGGGCATTGACTTGATCGGCCCACTCCCAAAGTCAAAGGGCCAAGCAAAATTTATAGTCGTCGCAATCGACTATTTCTCAAAATGGATTGAGGCTAAGCCATTAGCACGTATCACAGACACACAAATCATGGACTTCATTCGAAACTACATAGTGGCTCGCTATGGCGTCCCGAAGATACTCATCAGCGACAATGGTGCCCAATTCAGAAGTGGAAATATGCAAAATTTCTGCAAACGTCTCAAGATAGACCACCGTTTTGCATCAGTGCACCACGCACAGACAAACGGCCAGGTCGAATCAGCAAACAAGATAGTCTTGGATGGACTAAAAAAGAGAGTCCACGCTCTAAAAGGAGGCTGGGTGGACCAGCTAAGCAGTGTTTTATGGGCTGTGCGCACAACACCCAAAGAGTCAACAGGTGAAACACCCTTTAACTTGGTCTACGGAACCGAGGCAGTAGCACCTGTCGAAATCGCCGTCTCTTCATACAGAACGACGCATTTTGACACCCAAGCCAGTGAGGAAGAAAGGCGCCTTGACCTTCAATTAGCAGACGAACAGAGATGGAAATCAGAACAAGTTCAAGCAAAGATGCGCTTAGCCACATCCAGATACTACAACAAAAAGGTCAAGGCGCGACAATTCCACGTGGGAGAAATGGTCTGGAGAAGAAACGAATTCTCACACTTGGACCAAATCAACAAGATGTCCCCCAAGTGGGAAGGCCCCTACAAGATAATAGCGGTTCCATACATTAACGCATACCGCATCCAAGATATGGACGGGAACGAATTGCCCAACACTTTCAGTGGGGGACACTTGAAGAAGTTCCACGCATAAACAAGAGTGGAAACCATTAAACTAAAAGCTGTCGTATCAAGCTCTTTAGTATTCATTACCTCAAAAGAAGGAGATGTATAACTCCATACTCGCACATCAAATGAAGTTATGTCTAACAAATTTCATATCTCTTGTAGGCACACTATTAACTCACATACAACGCCTAAAGCTCACAACCAAGGCATCAAAACAACAACAGTGACAACAAGCCAACTTATACAAGGATCATCACTTCACACCAAAACAAAGGACGCTCGACGCATTCAAGGAGTTGAAGTATCCTCATCAAGGATGTGAACGTACTAATCTATTCACATCCTTGCAAAAAGTCGGGGGATAAGAGGATCATTGGGAATCCTCCCTCG
The DNA here is from genome assembly GCA_036873135.1 of Clarkia xantiana subsp. parviflora. Taxonomy (NCBI): domain Eukaryota; kingdom Viridiplantae; phylum Streptophyta; class Magnoliopsida; order Myrtales; family Onagraceae; genus Clarkia; species Clarkia xantiana. The sequence continues at coordinate 15,606,106 of JAPTYO010000012.1, forward strand.
CAAACAAATGCAAGTGTCGGACGTACTAATCTATCCACGCTTCGCCATCATACAAGGATGTGAACGTACTAATCTATTCACATCCTTGCAAAAAGTCGGGGGATAAGCGGATCATTGGGAATCCTCCCTCGCAAACAAATGCAAGTGTCGGACGTACTAATCTATCCACACTTCGCCATCATACAAGGATGTGAACGTACTAATCTATTCACATCCTTGCAAAAAGTCGGGGGATAAGCGGATCATTGAGAATCCTCCCTCGCAAACAAATGCAAGTGTCGGACGTACTAATTTATCCACACTTCGCCATTATACAAAGATGTGAACGTACTAATCTACTCACATCCTTGCAAAAAGTCGGGGGATAAGCGGATCATTAGGAATCTTCCCTCGCAAACAAAGACAAGGGTCGGACGTATTAATCTATCCACACTTCACTATCCTACGTTATAACTAAAATAACAAGGAGATATTCAGATATCACATCTATCTAATGCATTCATGTCAAGCACATATATATATAAAATCAAACAGGTCTACGATAGCAAATCCAAACATCAAACGACAGGCAAGCTCTAAACAAGTCCTTCGCCAAAATACTACGCATGCAAAGGAACAAACAAACATAAAAAGAGTCCATATTGACCTAGTCGAGAAGATGGCGCACATCAACATCACAGTCATCAGTCGCAAAGGGATCACAGGCAGGAGTATCACCAAAGATATCTGCGTCCCGCTCAAAGCTAAACATCGGCTCACCATCTGCACTAATGGTGTCCTCCACCTGAAGAGTGGAAGCCCCCCCCCAAATCACTCAAACCAATCACACCAGGAGTATCCAACTTCTCAAAAGGAAAATGGGGGGGCAAGACGATGCATCAAGGGAACGAAGTCATCAAGAAACTCCTTCTTCAAAGATTCGTAACTCGCCTGAACGGCAGAAAGGAAAGGCTCACTCTGAGGGTACCGCTTAAAAGCGCCGGCCTTGCCTTCCAATATGCCGTCCTCCCTCGCCTTTTGCAACTCGGCAGCTCGCACCCCCTCCCGAAGGGCCATCCGACTTCTCACAGCAGACAGCTGATCTTGGATCTCGGCAACGCGAGACTGACTCGAGGCAAGCGCTTCAGATAGTATGAGAAGCTCACCAGCATGGCCTTTCGCATCCTCAGTCAAAGAGACTTGCTCTCTAACCAACTCCTCATGGCTCTCCAGAAGCTGATCCTTCTCATCGGATAGCTCGATGACAAAAGATGATAAGTTGGCAATATCAGCATTAACCTGCATCAAAAATAGAATAATCATAAAAACAAGTGCAACAATGAGCGAATCAACTCCAAGAGGAATAAACATTCACCGGAGCGAAGACCCCGATGTTCTCCTCCACAAAGGCGCGCGCACTAGCAGAATTCGGGGGGCACTCCTTCCGATCGGCAGGAGGAACAGACCTCTGCACCACCCGAACGCCAACTTCAGGAATGCTCAAGGACGCATCCTTAGGAAAACGAAGGCGCGTACCCGAATAGGGCACCCACACACCATCTGCGACATCGCGTTCAAAGCGACGAACAAGATCACTTCTCCGAAGCGAAGGAAGTGGAGGGATATCTGCAAAGCACAAACATAAGCAACCATACAAGCAAAGTATGCTAAGTACATAAAAAGAGATTTCACAAACCCGATACAGGGAGAATCTCCTCTGCCACCACATGCATCGGCTCAGGGACAGGAGGGACGCGCTCACCAACATGCTTCCTCTTGTCACGCGAAGACACACGTGAACCTGGGGGGACCTCCTCCGCCGTCCCATGCCTCGGCCCGGGGGCAGGAGGGACGCGCTCGACAACTTGCTTCCTCTTATCACGAGAAGGCAAGACAGACGTCCCCTCAACTCTTGAGCGCTTGGGATCGCCCGAGGCACGCGCCGCAGCATCGGTCCTCTTAGTGGAAGGACGCCGAGAAGAGTCAGTAACGGGTTCCGCCCGCTCCCTTTCAGTGGACACACGACCTACAAACAGGGAAAAGAAAACATTGGAACTACAGGCAGAATATAGCCAAAGATGATAAAAAGGAAGAAGTACTTTACCCATAGGCCCCTTTCCTCGCCCATGACGAGACCTGTCAGCAGGGACCAAAGCAGCAACAGGGAGCCCTCGCGCAGCATCAGTCTGCAAGGCCGGCTGCTTGTTAAGAAACCAACCTACAGGATAACATAAAACAGGGTTATAAAAATTCGAAAGCATACCAAGACACCCTGGGAAGAAGATACGGTGATGCCTGCGGCAAGCAACTCTTCTTCAGAACCCTGAGTCAAAGGGACTATAACCCCTGCCTGATTGTCGCGAAAGATCTCGCGAAAGGCCTTCTCATCCTGAGGGGTATACTCGGATAAGGAAGGAACAGGGTCACGCTCCAGAACATGACACGTCTCCCACTTGGTCCCGACGTCGCTCACAAAGAAATAATGATTTTGCCATTCCTGCGAGTGAGGATAAGGGGTGGCAAACCGCCCGCTCGGCTTCCACTTGGCGCCCCCAAGGTCGAATGAGGAAAGGCAAGGCCACCGACTGCAAAAGGTGGACAACCCTGATTTATCTCGTCGCTCCAGACGGTAAAAGGTCCGGAAGAGAATCAAGGAATAAGCCCACGAGTGCTTGTGGCACTGAATGCGAAAACAGGTCCACGCGTGAAAAGCAGCAGGGGAGAGGTTAAGGGGCGAGATACGGAAGTGACGACACAAGCGGACAAGATCCTTGCAGTAAGGAAAACGCAAACCCTCCTCTATCTGTCCAGTGTAAACTACATCTAAGTCCGCAGGAGGGACGGTAACTGAGCCAACCTCGACATCTTTGCATACGTCAAACGGGAAGTATGCTTCAGAAATAGGACAGACCCCTGACTTATCTACGCTCTCCACAAACTCCTCCGTCGTGATACGGTTGGGAGGATAGGTCTGAGTCATCGCAATGGCTTCGTGGCTAACTCCTGTCCCGGGAAAATCGAGTCGAAGTAAAAGGGGGATGTCCTCGCTTATCTCCAAGCCATCATAAGAAAAGTAATATGTACAAAGAAAGGGATCGGGAGACTCACTCATTTCAGCAGTTCGAGAGTGACAGTTTCTGAAAATATCCTAAGTATCAGAATCGGGCGCCTGCAAGCTCGTCAACCAAGCCCTGCAAAAACCATACACCAACTCAATCAAAAACCAAAGCAACACATCAACCACACTCATCAAAGTCCTCTTGCAAGGACATTCAACCCAACGGACCAACCGTCCGCATACGAACAGCTAGGGACCCTCCCGCTTGGGAGTCAAAAATCCTTACGCTCATCAAAGGCCTAGGCCAATTACTAATCAAATTTTCATACATTTGCGCAATGTGACGCAGGTATCCAAGCGCTCTACAAAGCGACAAGTTCAAGAGCTAAAGAAATCAAAGGCATACAAAGTTGGTTATAATTACCAAAATGCCATCCGACCACCTTTTGATCAAATTTCATCCTTAGAATGGCTCAAGGCTCCGGGGGCACATACAACCAGTTAAAATGCGCTCGAGCAAGCCCCTTTCAAGCCACAGAGGGACTTACCCCTCCTCGAACAACCCGAAGAACATTCGGGCCAACTAAGCCACTAATGAAGGCAAACTACCAAGCATTCACCTAAGCTCCGGGGGCATGACAATCCACTCACAAACAATCAAGGGGGCTTTATCACAATAGGAGACATCATTTCGAGTCACCCATATCAAGATACAAGGGGTCAAGCTTTTCGCTCGAAAAACTCCGATTTCGAACCTCCGCGATTCCCCCTCGGTTGGTCGGAACCTAGGAACCTCTTCACAAAGGGAGTTCGCTATCCTCAACTCTATCTATCTACACCTAGAGCTTAGCCAAAAGCAAATTTTGAAAATCAAGCCAAAGCTTCACTCATGCATTTCATCAAACACCTACAAGGCACCTTATTGAAATTCAAATGTGCAACCCTATAGGCCTAATTAACTTCAAGAAAAGGGAGTGGAGGACGTTACCAATCGATGCTCGACAAAAAGGACTCGAAACCGGATCAAATCGGGCTCGAAAACAGCCCGCAAGGAGTGCAGCCGCCGTCCGCCACAGCCGCCGGACCCGCCGCCTGCCGCCGCCGCCTCGCCGCCGCTGCGCCGCCCTGACCTCGCCGGTGGTGCTCCTGGTGGTGGCCGGCCTGAATGTGGTCTCTCTAACACCCTAGAGTGAATTCCCAAAATCCCTACCTTAGCTCCTCCAAAACTCTCACCACAACCAATTCAAAAGTTGATAGTTTTATAAACTATCATGGAGGAGAAGGGACTACACAACATGGTAAGTACCATACATCAAGGAGGTACATTCCTATCCACCATTCATTTTTTAAATTGTTGATGGCTTGGGTTTTTTAACTATCAAATGACTTGGATAAATTTAACTAAGTCATTTCAAATGTCCTCAACTTTTTGAAAACGTTGAGATTATGATTTTTCATATTAGGGCCGTTGCATGTGATTTTCCAAAACCCGGCCCTACTTCATTCAACCAAAACCGTCGTCTCGCCGTCAAAACGGCCGTCTCGGACAACGAGCTCCCAGAAACTATCGCACTACATGAAAAACATTTTTTTTCAAAACTTGCATGATTTATTATCATATATTTAGTCGTATCATGAACGTTCCGTATTTATTTATTCATCATACAAGCCTGAAAGATTTCGTGTGCGCTCGCACCTTAATTCTCTAAACGATCGCATCTATCGTATTATTCGTAGTCCGTTGTACTACTAACCCCTTGTGCAGTTACCAAGCGTAACCATCTCAAAAAACTAAGGCAAGGAATTTGTCGGAGCCGCGCGCATCCACCCTTGGTAGGTCAAAACTCAAGGTGAGCAGACGGCCCGAATCACGCATATACCCTATCTTATAATAGAGTTAAACAAAGGTCAAGCCATTGTTTAACTCGGGGGCAAGTGATGGACATACGCGTGATCCGGGCTCGGTTTTAATTTTTCGGACCTCATACACGCACGGGACTCACCGCAAAAGCCCAATTTCAAGCTAACCGGGGAAAACCGGGCAAGTTCGAACTTGCCCGGCATCCCCGGGGGGCTTACCCGGAAATTCTGGGTAAGTCCCAGCTTACCCGGAATTTCCGGGTAAGCCTAAGCTTACCCGGAATTCCGGGTAGGCCTAGGCTTACCCGGAATTCCGGGTAAGTTCCACACCCGGGGGGTGTCGCGCACACCCCCCATTTTACCTCGGACGTATACGGAGACCCGATTTTTACACTAACTCCTATGTGTCCGAGGCCTTTGTTTCAGCGGCGCGCGCGTCCCGTTCATGACAGCCGCCTGAGACGCGCGTCAGAGCCCTTTTCCCAAAGCTTACCCCTGCATCCCGGTTCACATTTCCACATTGAACCGGGTCAAAACCGGTTTACGGTCCAAGGTTGCCTATAAATAGCCACCTTGGGGGTAAACATTCTCAAGTCATTCCAAAATCATTTTGGGCAAGCTTGGGAAAAAGCTCTGACCTCTCTCTAAACCCTCTCTTTCTCTCTCTAGAAAACTACTGATGTTGATCGTCGGAGTGAGCATGCCAAGCACCCCCCCCTTCTCCGCGGGAACTGCTTGGTAACGCTCCTTTGCAGGTGTCGACGGACGACTTGTTAGAGAGCTGGAAGGATCTGCCCCCATTCAGGAGACGAAGCTAAGGCCCGCGCACGACCTTAGAAGGCGGACTTAGCTTGCATCCAACCCGAAGACCCCGACTAGTTATCCAGCGGACAGTCCGCAATAACTTGGTCGAAACATAGGTCAATTAATTATCTTTCTTTGTCGTATGGTGTTTTATAATATTATATACGTATATACATATGTAGCACCCATTTTTGACCGATTTGTTTCCTTTTTTTTTTAATAACATTTAATACCTTATTCTCTTGCTTACGTTGAGGCCTATGGTCTTTCAGAGCCAAACTGTATAAACAATGAATTTAAAAGGAAACTTTCAATTAATTTGTTTCTTTAAATTGCATAGAGACCAAAATAGGATATAAAAATACTTCTTAATTCTGAATCAATCAATACTATGTATCTAAATTTAGAGAACCTTTATTAAATTCCGATTAAATTAGGCAACGCTGATTGGACAAACTGTCAGCCATAGGGCGGGCTTCCGATGCCGAATTATTATAATATAGTAGATAAGAATGCCTTACTATATAAATAGAAAATTGATCTCTATAATTTTTTCAATATTTCTATGGTATCTAAACAAATATATACTTATGAAGTAAAAAAATTCTTCTATAGTGACACTATTTTTTTACAAATGTTTTCTTTTATAATTTTATATTTTAAATTTTCTTATAACCGCGCGTAGCGCGGGTTTGCACCTAGTATATATATATATATATATATATATATATATATATATATGTTTAAACCTAAAATTCTTAAAAAAAAAAAATAAAACAAAATGCTCAATGGACCGGGAGCTTTTTATATGTGTTTACTTCCAAAATCTTGAATATTTTATTTTAATTTTTTATATAATATAAATATTATGTTACTTGGTTTAATATTTTATTTATTTTTTTTAAGATTATTTTTAATTTTATATTACTTAATTTAAGTTAATATTTATAATAAGGTTCTATTTTTGTATTATTTTTTAACTTAAATCTATCATGTTCTTATATTTTCATTACAATCGAGTTGATCATATCCTTGTGTCATTCAAACAACGACATATTAGTTATTGTCTTATTAAAAAATATTTGTTTTTATATTAATTAGTTTGATTGGAGAAATAATTAGAAATATGGAAAATATGAACAATACCGAAAATGACAAGTTTACCTCAAAGTGTCTTAATAGGTAATAAAAACATTAACTTTGAATTTTTTTATAGTAGACCAATTTTAGATGTGATTATTTTTATTTTATTTTTTCCAACATTCATAAACACAATTAACGAAAGATTCCAAGCGGGTTACATAAACGATCATTCTAAAGTAAAGAAATAAGAGATGGCGAGGGTTCAAACACCCAATTATCTAAACATGACCTCTTTCTAGCTTGTAATGAAATCCAATTAGCCACTTCATTTATTATTCTCCACATATATTATAGTTTTTATATACCTTTAATAAACTAGTAACGACTCTCAAAAATTTATTTTTCAAAACATTGTCTTAAATCAGATTTACCTGCGACAATGCCATCAAACGACAATGCCATCAAAGTGAGTTGAAGTCAAGTCATTGACTCTCTATTCTCTATTTTAGTTTCTTAAGACAAATTAAAGGGTTAATTATCAAAGCTCTAAGTTTCTAAAACATGTAATATGGTGTGGTGGTTCAATCGTATACATTGTTCAACTGAGTTATAATAAATACTGTACAGAGAGGGAAACCTCACCCAGCTAACAAATTGCACACTGAAATGCAAATCAGGTAGCAATGTGCATACTCACGTACCCAGTGTGTTAACTAGTGTCTAAATAAATACGACAATTTATCAATAAAGTTAACTATTTATACGCATAGTAAATTTAAAATAACAAAATGTTCGGAAAAAATAGCTAATATTTGTATCCTATTGATGAACACTAACATAGCAATTTGATAATGGGTTAAAAACCTATAAAATATCTGAAGTTTCACCAATGTTGAAATTTGGTGTCTGAAGTTTGAAATGTTAAAATTGACAGTCTCATACTTCATTTTGTTGAAATTTTGTGTCTTCGCGCGTCTTTTCATTTCCCTTCCATCATTTTCATAAATTCACTCACCCACTCATAATCTATCACTCGTTACTTTTCATAAAATCATCAAATTTTCCCCAAAACTTGAACATCCAAAAGAAAAAGGTTTCCAGTAGAGTGGTGATGAGCAATTTCCAGCGACAACAGAGCATGATTTACTTGCGCGGATGTGGTTGGCTTATTAGTTAACGGTCCCAGCAAGGTGACGAGAATGGAGCGTGTATGAGAGGTCGAATTTGAAAGTCGGGTTCGTCGGGATTGACTTTTCTAAAATAATCACACCGAGACACCAATTTCAACAAAATTAAAACCTAGGACACTCCATTTTAACGATAGACACCAAATTTCAAAATTGGTGAAATTTCGTACGGTTTATAAGTTTTTATCCCTTTAATAATTAATCTCAAATTAAATAAAGAACGGTTTATAGGTTTTTATCCCTTTAATAATTAATCTCAAATTTAAATAAAGAACGCTGCCATATAAAAACTCCATATATTCTCCTTAGACCCGGGCCCGCCCCGACCCGAACCCGTCTCGTGATCCGCGGGTCATCGGGTCAAAACCGGGTCGGGGCCCCGTGGGTCAGCGGGGCCCCCAGACCCGTTGCCATCCCTAGATTTGAATGCTTACCCTATAAGCTCTCGCGCATTGTCATGAACAACTTTGATTGAATACAAGCTACCTGGAGCTTTAAACTTAGGATTACTTTCGTTTTCCGTCTCACACTATGCAAGTGATCTTTCACACTCACTAACTATTTCTGAAGCCCTCTGTCTAGCGGCCGTACTAGACTGACGATTTTAAACGACCGTCGTGGCCAATCTTACATTACGCAACCATTGGATAACTGCATTTCCATTAACGGTCAAATGAGGAACATTAATCCATTAACAAGATCCTTGTGCATGAAGTTTAAATAGCAATGATGATGAACGAGTGTTATACCATTGGTTCATCTGTGTAGGTGTAGCTTGTGAACTGGATCTTAGGTTGATAAGACTGAATGATCATCTCATTCATGGTTTCAGGAAAGTGATGTTTGGAATTCACCATTAAGTTTGACGACACCCACGCTCAACTCATAAATGAATTCATTCCGGTCAACCAACACCACCGCTAAATCCTCATATATTTAAGGAAATACAAAAAATTGGAATATTCTAAATGGTGATATTTAGTCTAAAAACATAAAATAAAGAAGTTTGGTTTTTTCATCACATATAACTCTAGAATTTGAAAAAAATAATCATATAGATAACTTTTATCATTTATAACACTTAAAATTATAGTTATTATATCACAATTGACCATATATTACTAATCTCTCAACTCTAGAATTGAGAGTGCCTTGACTCGATTCGCTCCCGTGAGTATTTTCTCTTTTTCATTATTTGTATGAATGCATGTATTGTTGTAACACCTTTATGCCTTGTTTGTTGTCGCGTTGTTTTCAGGTCATTGCCGACATGGTGAACATGTCGTCCTTCGTGATGGAGCTTACAAGCGAGAAGCGAGTTGCAGTTGAAAAGTGCGACGCCATCCGTCGCGAGCTTGTTCAATCCAAAGAGAAGGCGCGCACCATTAGCTCGAAGGCTGCAGATTTTGAGGCTTGTTATACTTCTCGTCGGGCTCGAATTGTCGAGCTTGAGGCAGAGATCGTCTCCCTCGAGAAGAAGATCATAGAGGATGGTGATGCGCATGAGGTGGTGTTGCGTTCTGCACGCGAGGAGGGCTATAATGCGGGCAAGGCGGAAGGACTTGCTGAGTACCCGACTACTTCTGCCTTTGTTAGTGCGGTCGATACTGCCGCCAAGATGAAGTCTGATAAGATGATGGGAGAATTTGCAGAGGAATACATCCGCAGGGTGAGTATTCTTGCCCCCGACTTTCCTTTTGACAAGTTGGGTCCTTACGCGGATTATGTTGTTGGACATGTCGACGCTTTGAGCCGCTTGGCACTTGAGGAGGCCAATTATGAGATGTTGTTTGGTGATGATGGTGGTATCAACCTTGTTACCGCTGCTGAGATTATGGAGGTTGCCCCCGAGCAAGCTGGAGATGACGACACCTCGCGAGTGGCGCCAGGTTAATTTTCAGGAGTATATCAATCCTTTGTACATAGTTTTTTCCCAGTGTTTTGGGTTGAGGTTGCTCAGGGAGTTGACCCTTGAAACTTTGTTCATATTCTGCTCGCTTGCATGATAACTTTTTAGTAGTATTTCATACATTGTGTTATCGTAGTCGTCCGTATACATTGGACTTGGATGATAGGATTGATCTCCTTGTTGTAGTGGATATAACATCCGTAGTTGTGACCATAGTACGTGCGTCGCTAAGTGTCATGAGTGCCCATCTTGTTTTAAATCCAAGGAATGGCGTAATGAGTGTATCGAGTACTTTCCGTGTTTATAGATAGTAACACGCAAGATCATGTGATAGCATTGCACTCGGCGCTGGCACTTAGCACGAGGGCACTTGACACTGACACTTGGCATGTAGTAGAGTCGTCTTGGTGAGGCAAGACATTAGTTTATACCGTCTCTTAGTTCCACTCTAAGGCGATGTTGTGACAAGATGCTACTTGTTCTATACTACGTTTTTCAAACCGTCAGTTGGGCTCACCCCGCGTGACGTTGTTGCAAAGCTTTCCATGGCTAGACCCGTACTTACTTTGCGATGCTACTACGCCTCCACTTGGTTAACCCAAGGGGCGGAACAGAGGTCGTATCAATACGCCTTGTAGTTTTTACCGTCTCTTGAACCATTTCAAGGCGACGTTGTGGCAAGACGCTACTTGCTTTATGCTATGCGTTTTTCCATCCGTCAGTTGGGCACACCCCATGTGACGTTGTTGCAAGGCTTTCCATGACTATTCCAGTACTTACCCTGCGATGCTACTGCACCTCTCTATGGTTAGTCCAGAAGGGCTGCACAAGACCGCGTTAGAGCGACTTGCAGTTTTTTCCGTCTCTTGGTCCACTTTAAGGCGACGTTGTGGCATGACACTACTTGCTGCATTTGGTGAGTTTTATTCTGTTATATGCTCACGGGCAAAATAGCGTTGTACAAGACTCGACTTGTAAGTTTGGTGAGTTTTTTAAACAGGGTGCGCTCCTGTTAGCGTGTATCAACCCGCGATGGGGAAGCATACTTTGTAATAACATGGGGTTGCCCTCTAATGAGAGGATGTCGCGCCATGATGTATCAACTAGCATTGGGGAATCATACTTTGTAATAGAATTGGTTGTCTTCTAACAAGAGGACGTCCGCCATGTTGTATCAACCTGCGTTGGGGAAGCATACTTTGTAGCAGCATGGGGTTTTCGTCTAACAAGAGGACGTCATCCATGTCGGGGTGATCAGTCCCTTTGAATGTTGCCGCATCCTGTTTTAAACTCAGGGAATGGCTATGAACATGAGGATTTTCCTCTAACAAGAGGATTTCGCAGCATGCCATTTTTTAGTTTTGAACATGGGGGTTGCCATCACGAGGATGTCGCAGCATGTCACTTGTAGATAAATTTCGGTTTGAACTCAAGATGTAGTGTGTTGTCGACGCTATTTAGAGTAGTCGTCATTATAGATAGAGAGCGTTATGTGCTCATTGTTGATGTCGATAATAGATATGTCGATGCTGTATAATATAAGTCGATTATTTGCATATAGCGTGATAGCTTGTATTGTTGGTGCGAGTAATATGCGCGTAGTTTACTACTTGGCGTAATTCCAAAGTAGTATGTATAACGTAGTAATGTACTTACGAAAGTAGATTGATTTCATTAGGTTCTTGGTATATGTACAACGAGATGCAGGAAGGCGTCAACAGATCTCTCATTCCGAAATGTAGTAGAGTTAACAGGCGTAAACTACACTAGAGTACTACCGCATTAAATCTAAAAAGATTTAGAGTAAATAAGCATAAATGTAGATAAAGGGATGGGTGATGTGTTTGCCGCCTTCATGGTTGGCTTGATGACGGAGCAGGGTAGCTGTGCACCACATAACTCTTCAGTGCACCTAGCGCGATGATCTTTTCAATCTCCAATCTTAGAGACAGGCAATCATTAGTGCTATGCCCCCATGTCTTTTGGTGTTTACACCACTCATCAATATCCTTGCCTAGAAAAGCTGTCTTTGGTTCGAGTGGCGAGGGAAGCTTTTTTCTCTAGGAGTTTAACCTATATATCCTCAACCTCTGTGTTTAGAGGAGTGAAAATGTAATCGTTGTTGACGCCCGTGACTCCGTTTGGTCGCTTGTCAGCTTGAACTTCCCCCTCCTGGCTGAGAGGTGTACCCCATCCCAGCTCTCGTTCACATGCGATTGCAGTTTCCAGCTTATCTTTTAAGTCTGCCATCGTATAAGTGGTTTGCCATCCACAGATTCTTCCGAAAAGAAGGAAAGATAGAGCATTCATGTGTAAGAAGAATGTGTTGATCACATCTCCCTCCGTTGCTCCAACCAAGGTGACGTTGTAAGAAAACCTTCTGAAATAACTCATTATTGGCTCATTTTGTCCTTACTTGATGTCCCAAACACTTTGCCATGCTGGGAAGCAGACTCTCTCTGGCAGACTTACAAGGATTAAAACTTGCTCTTACTTTCTTCAATACCGAACTTGGTGTTCAATCTTCTCTTCTTGCAAGTGTTGACCATTGCTATGGCGACGTGTTGTCTACTTCTCAATGCATTGACATAACACGTGCCGTTGTCTGATCTCTGAGTACTTCGCCGATCCCGTTTCTTGTTGGAAACTTCATCTTTTGGTGAACGGTGGATGGAACGATTTCGTAAGGGTTTATTGTTGTCCTTCCCAAGATTCCATTGTATGCTCCTAGAGCTTCCACCACCACGAATGTGACGTTGACGCTAAGCAATTTCCACCCTTCACCAAAGATGACTGGTAATGTGATTGTTCCCAGGGGTCATGTTGCAGCACCTGCAAAGCTAACTAAAGTGAAGGTCCCAGGAGTAAGGTCTGCTAACGTTTTTCCCAATTGTTCAAGTACTCCAATATGTAATATGTCGGCAGAACTGCCTCCGTCTACTAGAATGCGCTTCACGTCATATCCAGCGATGTCCATTGTAATGACGAGGGCATTGTCATGAGGGTAGACAATTTGCTTCATGTCTTCCCTTGAAAATTGGATGACAACGTCTTCTTCGGGTTGGTGTCGCTTCCCATATTTAGGAAGTGTCTTTACTTGTGATGCGTAGACATCTCTTGAATTGGACACGTGACCCCCGGCAGCTGGGCCTCCGTGAATGACGTTGATTACTCCTCTTTTGACAGGAGGTGGGTTACCATTCACTTTTTCTTTTCCTTTGCTTTTTCCTGACGACTCCGCGTTGGCCTTCTTTGGACGTTTGTCACCTTGGTCGACGTAATGCTTCAGTTCTCCTTTCAGCACGAAATTGTTTATGCAGAATCTTAAACTTATACAGTTGTCTATTTCATGACCATATACCTCATGGTTTTCACACCACTTGTTTTCTTATTTTCCCAACGGACCCTTGCGGAAGTTAAAAGGCTCTTTCCACAATTTGGTTTCTTTCATCTCTTTCAAGATAACAGATAGTGGCGCGTTCAAAGGAACGCAATCTGCAAGATTAATTTCTTTGGGCTTTTGGAAGTCCGATTGAAATGGTCTTTTCTGTTGTAGTTGCCACTGTCTATTTTGTTGGTTGCCTTGCGGTGGTCTCACTGGTTTGTTGTTGTCCTTTGCACGGGCAGCACTCAACTTAGCCTTGTTTTGTTGCTTGAACCTCTCCAGGCCCACGAACTCTTTTACTCTTGATGCCAGTTCTTCAAGTGTCTCAGCAGGACGTTTGGACATTTTCTCGGCGAGTGCATATCATTTACGACCCAAGTTGTTTATGAAAGCTCTAACTATCTCCCCTTCAGAAAAATTGCCTTGAATGTCAGCGATATTTTGGTTGAAACGGATGCAGTAATCCGCCAACGATTCCTCATTTTGCTGCTGTACGTCATTCAATGCGTTCGACCCCTTTAGGAGCGTGCGCTCTCCCATATATCGATGTATGATTTTTGCCTTCAAATATGGCTAAGAGGTTACACTCCCGCATGGAAGCGAGAAGAACCAGTGCGCTGCTGTTCCTACCAAAGTTTGGGGAAACGTCATGGCCACATGGTGTGGGTTGTCAATTCTTCCGAGTAGAGAGGCCTCGTGCCGCTGCACGTGCTCGATTGGGTCTTCTTTTCCTCTATACTTGTCAATTTTGATTCCATAGAGCACATCTGACACACGAATGTGCACATGTTCGTCTGTGAAAGGGTGAGACGCGTTCTCAGCCAATGCGTTCATACCTTTCATCTTAGATTGCTTCATCTTTTGTTCGATTATGGCTTCCAGATCCTTCGGCGTGAGTCCCGTGATTGGAACGTCATCATTGACCACCGACCTTCTCCACCCAGTGTTGCGGTATATCCCAGCATGTTCTTGACTTGTTGCTTGGTAGAAACTTTCCTTGTAGTATTGCTGTAAGCGTGGAGGCGGAGGTTGCCTCCATGACTCTTCCTGACCATGCGCCCTAGCATAGGGAGTGTACGAACGCGTCGCTTCCTGCATTGGCTCGTTCCTTGCCTGCTGGTACTGGTATGTATCTTCTGGATACTGTTCACCTCCCTGGAATGGGGTCTCTTGGCGGGTAGCGTTGCGTGACATTGCCCTTGCTGGCATGGCCTGCCCATTGACTAACGGCGGTGGGGGAGGAGGTGGTATATATCTTTGGTTTCTCAAAGTCTCCCTGAAAGCTAGCAATTCTTCCATTGCAGCCATCATGGTAGGAGTGACTGCTGATGCTGGGTTTGTACCTCTTCCTTGTTGTTGTGTCTCCCCTGCAAGCATCCCGTAAGGGAACTGTCAATTCGCGTACGCTCCGTGCTCACCCTGGCGGAGGTGTGTTGTGCACTCATGGTTCATGCTGTGATGCATGCACGCTTCTTGCAGGCACGGAGGAAGCAGTCGAGGTAGCCTCAGGGATGTGAGAAGGTCCAGGCTGACTACTTGCTGGTGCCTGCTTACTTGACTGCTCAACACTTGTCTTCTTCGGGCGCCCTGGGCCTTTCTTCTTTTCTTGCAGGTTGAAATTATCAGGATGATGGTGATTTCTCGTCATAGCTTGTAGTGCAATATAGCTTCTTGTTCGAATCCTACAACGACGCCAAATGTTTCGTCCAAACCCGCTTGACGTAACGGACTTGCCGAATTCTTAGGTTGATCGTTGTGTCGGGTTCCTTTACTTGCTCTCTTCGCTTCACGCACGTTGTCCGAACCTGCACACAGGGGCAGTAACCAGCACGGAGAGGGGGGGTGCCGGTTGAGCCCTCTCTGATGCCTAAATAAGAATTCTAAAGAGAGAAAGCTAGAGAGAAGTCAGAGCACCTAAGACAATCTCAAGTGAATGTAAAGAATGAAATGGGTGGCCTAGGTCCCTTTTATAGGCAACCTTAGAACCGACCCCGGTTTTTGTGCGGTTCGACGCTGGTTTAAAAGAAAGTGTGAACCGTCGTCTAGTTTGATCAAGGTTGGCTATTGAAAAACTATAACCTGTTGTAAAAAACACAAATGGAACGCACGTGTTGCAGACGACGACTCGGGTTACGTCGAATTTGGGCGATTCCGTCGTGATCCAGGTCGTCGGGTGCAATCCAGAGGTCCGATCTGGACGCGTGTGTCGCGCGTCCGGACCATTTTGACCCTCGGGATCGTATTTTTTTACCTGTTTATGTGATTTTGACGTGTTTACGAAGTCCGAAATGTAAATACGAACCCGAATTTGGCAGATATCCATCAAGTATTATTCACCAATCTTCAAATTTCGCAGTCGGAAACTTTCGGGACTAAATCCAGCACATACTTGTTGGTTGTTATGTTGTCTTCTTCTCAACATCGTGGATGAAGAATTACTTGAAAAAATATGTTTCGTCTTGTCTAATTTGATGTAGTCTTTTCAAACTTTGGCCAATCGTAATGATTCTATGACAAATTGAGATCAAGATTCTCGTTTTGTTTTAAGATTTCACTTATGAATAATATTCAAAATTGTTGTCGACAACTTTATATCTCCGGTTCCATAAATTCCCATTAATGACATAACTCATCAAGATCTCTTTATTTTAATAACTTTCAGGTACCTGAACCATTTCTGGGGTTTCATATTTAGTTACGTCTTTACTTCTTTTGGGAAATCACCTCCATAATAAGACCATATTTATATTTCTTTCTATGCTTCATTCTTTTATCAATAAATTTTCTTTGGAACCATTATCGCACGCTTCAGACGTGATTTATTTTTCATTATAATTTGTCATGTCATGACATTTCAAGTTGGAGCATTTGCAGCTGGGACTAGACTTATGACTTTCTGGGTCTCATAAAGTCACTTAATAGGCAGTATCTGAAAATATTTATCTCTTTGATTTTCAGGTTCATATTATCATTGTGTGAGGATCTAAATGAGATAAAAAAAAATTCCAGTCAATCTCTTTTCTGCCAGCTGCTTCTTTTCTCCCCCTAATGTTGGGAAAATTTGGTCAACAATGACAACCAAGACTCTTGCTTTAAATACATTTATCAGTCATTGTTCTCAAATAATTGATTTATAGACAACATATTTTTCTCAACATTCCAGACCCATTTTTGTGTGATGCGGTGGAGCAATTTAAATATATATATCGCACATCATATAATTCATATATGAGAAATTTGTCTCTTGACCAAAAGTTGGTTGTAGTGGGGAGAACTGTGATTTAACATTGGCTTGATGCGCAATTATATTGCCGCTTTCATAATAGCATGCATTTGTACACAATTTGCTCTCATTGGTAGCATGTTAACTATATAATTGGAGGCTCATTGTAACTTTCATGCTAAACTGCAAATATAGACACCAATTGTCTGATTCTTATAATAAATATAAACTTTCAATATCATCATCATTCTTTATTGCATAATCTTGTAAATTTTGTTATTGCAAATTCGTGATAATTAAATGCACATGCGACCATATTGTAGATGCATCTTTCAAAATTTTCGGTCCACATGGCAGGTGAACGGACCCATATTCACATTTTATAATTTCCATAAATAAGGGAATTTTATCCCGAACTTAGTTGATGATGATCACATAATGATTTTTCCTTGAGAGCAAGCATCGTAATGATTTATGGAGAATTTTCAGGTTCTTCCAAATAATGTATTGCACATCTTAAGTGATCCCGAATGTTCTGTAACCGGTCGCGCCAAATATCATATTATATGGGTAAAACTTATGGTTTACCTTTATGCATCAGTAAACTTTTGGTTTAACTGATATGTATATCATTCATATTTCCGTAAGAGATATTCTATGTATCTTTTATAACCTAATCCGCATATTATTTTACTCATCTTCATCATAATGATGATTGCGGAGTAATCAATTCTTTATAATAAGCAATAAATATAAAGTATATGCAGGCATATAAATAACAGTAAAAATAAAATGCATAAAGCGTAAGTGCAATATAAATTCATATAAATATTTATAATTCATCATCTTCAGGATCATTTATTTATAACTCAAAATATTTTAGGATCTTCATGATTCTTATTCGAAGCTCAAGATCTTTTAAAGATATTTTGTTCATAACTCAAAATTTCTTAGGATCTCCAGATCTTTTTTTCATATTTTTAGATCGTTGGGAACTTCGGGATCCTTTATTTATAGTTCTAGATCTTCGAGGATCTTCAGGATCCTTTATTCATAACTCATGATCTCTTAGGATCTTCATGATCCCTTATTTATAATAATTCATGTTATACGTGATTTTTTTTTCTTATACCAGAAGATCTTTATTTCATAAATTGGATTCTCTTGATCATTTTCTCATACATTCTAGATTCTAAAAGTAGTAATTCTTGAGTTTCTGAATAACTCTTGATCTTCTGGATCATTTTATAAATGCAATGAGCATAAAAATAAATGTATATATTAAATATAATGAAATGCAAGAAATAAAAATGTAAATATAAATGTAGTACAAGAAATATAAAGTATAACTATAAATTTAAATATAGTGCAAGAAACTGATATATAGATTAAGAGAAATATAGTTCATAATTCTTGATCTCCAAGATCGTAATATCATATATTCAGGATCCGATATTCATAAAGAATGCATTTGTGTTAATTAAAATGTCCCAGGATTAACAATAATATATGCAAGGGCTGAGCCAATCTTTGCTTACTGTCATCGCGCTTAGAGTCACCGCACTTCTCAAAATTATCATTCTTCCAAATAATTGGACTTTGCATTCTTTCTTTATAAGAAGCATCATCGTTCTTTATCGATATCATGATGATGCTAATTATTTTATCTATTTCAAAATCAAGTGTTTCCACGACAAATATGATTATAACATTTTTGTACTATTAAAAGGTCATTATAAAATTATATCACTCACTTCAGGGAGTGAAATATATTCTCATTGTAATCATAAACTCGCTTCAGGGAGTGGAAGATTCCATTGCTATAATCGTAATCTACAACACTCGCTTCAGGGAGTGGAGTATATCCTCGTTATAATCATAACTTGCAACACTCACTTCAGGGAGCGAAGCATATCTAGTGAGGCGATGCATATAATTTTGTACATCAATTACGTATGGAGATATTGAGCAACCATGTGCTACACCACACTTATTTTCTATTTATGAAAACTCATGCTACACATTCGCTTCAGGGACTCAAGCATATTAATACACATACTTTATATATAGAAAAAACTTATATGTATAATCATATTCAAGCATGCTTATAAAGTTGAGTCCGACCAGATATGGCATGTTGTGTAATGTCGTGTACCATAAGATTAACTATGGTATTCAATATATTCCTGAAAAATAACAATATTATCAATTAGAATATAAAATAATAAATTGAACTAGCTACATGAATTACTATAAAAATAATAATCTCCCTTTTCTATTGTGTTATCAGAGATCGTGATATTTCGTCTCAAGAAGAATATTCAGATGGGCTTTTACATCTCCGCCATGGCAGTTTGAATCACTGATCTTCACGACACTAAGCCTCGATGAGTTTCCAATCCTGTATGTTTGTTCTCAATCCAAGAGAACCATAGCTTCTTGTTTATCCTCCATAACAAGCATCTGAATAGTCCAATGCATTAATGAGTACTGTGCGTAGATAATGATAAACAAGTGTGACAGCTATATGAAGTTATTTTGATTTTGGAAATCATATATGACTATAATAATAATTTTAAGTGAATCGTGCTAATAACGTGTTACGAAAGTAGAGAGGTAATAGAATGAGAGAACTTGATGATGATCTTATTATCACACATATGGGCCCTTATATAGGGATTACATAAACTTGGAAAAGAAGTAAAATCAATATATGGAAGGTCTAAATAAGGAAGATGATATATACACATAATATTGAATATTCACATACTATATTTATGTTTGAAAAAAAAAAAGAATGTTGTGACAAAAAAAACATCTGATGATTAATACACACTTGACTTTGGGCTTCATTTTCATAAAGGAGGCCCGCATAAAAATTAATTATCCAATATCCACTATCAAAATCCTAACAAATTAGATCGGAGGGTATAGTAATTCTGACGGAAAAGATAAACGTTCCGACGTTTTAACATTCCGATGTTCCGAAATGTGAGTGTATACAAAAATGCCATTGAAGTTTGCAAATATTACACAACTTGCCATTCTCTAATAAATCGGAACAGATCGGAACCTTCTCTCGGCATGTCTATCATAGCTCTCTGACGGAAAAGATAAACGTTCCGACGTTTTAACATTCCGATGTTCCGAAATGTGAGTGTATACAAAAATGCCATTGAAGTTTGCAAATATTACACACCTTGCCATTCTCTAATAAATCGGAACAGATCGGAACCTTCTCTCGGCATGTCTATCATAGCTCTCTGACGGAAAAGATAAACGTTCCGACGTTTTAACATTCCGATGTTCCGAATGTGAGTGTATACAAAAATGACATTGAAGTTTGCAAATATTACACACCTTGCCATTCTCTAATAAATCGGAACAGATCGGAACCTTCTCTCGGCATGTCTATCATAGCTCTCTGACGGAAAAGATAAACGTTCCGACGTTTTAACATTCCGATGTTCCGAAATGTGAGTGTATACAAAAATGCCATTGAAGTTTGCAAATATTACACACCTTGCCATTCTCTAATAAATCGGAACAGATCAGAACCTTCTCTCGGCATGTCTATCATAGCTCTCTGACGGAAAAGATAAACGTTCCGACGTTTTAACATTCCGATGTTCCGAAATGTGAGTGTATACAAAAATGCCATTGAAGTTTGAAAATATTACACACCTTGCCATTCTCTAATAAATAGGAACAGATCGGAACCTTCTCTCGGCATGTCTATCATAGCTCTCTGACGGAAAAGATAAACGTTCCGACGTTTTAACATTCCGATGTTCCGAAATGTGAGTGTATACAAAAATGCCATTGAAGTTTGCAAATATTACACACCTTGCCATTCTCTAATAAATCGGAACAGATCGGAACCTTCTCTCGGCATGTCTATCATAGCTCTCTGACGGAAAAGATAAACGTTCCGACGTTTTAACATTCCGATGTTCCGAAATGTGAGTGTATACAAAAATGCCATTGAAGTTTGCAAATATTACACACCTTGCCATTCTCTAATAAATCGGAACAGATCGGAACCTTCTCTCGGCATGTCTATCATAGCTCTCTTTCTGAGGAGGGGGACTGCGTAGTCAATTTAAGTAAGATGATGTCGGAGGTTGTCGTCGGTACAGCAGCAACCAACTATATGTCGCCTTGAGTGACGCCGCGTCGGTCTGGGCGAAGCTCCATCTGCACCAAACAGAGAGGACATTGTGGTGAAGACGATTCCCTGAAGGGTCATACCTTTCTCTCATTATTGGTGAATGGTGAGTTCCGATTTTTTTTGGTATCTTCAAATCATGCTTTGATCTTTGTTGTAGGATCCTTAACTATGCGGAGAAGACATCAATTTCGATTTTGGATTCTACAATTATTGAAAAACTGTACGGCCGATGAGGTTCCTTTCACCGCCCGTTAACTGATGTCCAAGCTCGACCAATCGACAATCAACTGCGTCCATTTCTCTTGGGTTGATTTCTTTGTTGATTCGTGTGTGTAATAGACGGAGAATCCTGCAACAATATAAGCGCGTCTCAGGTTCTCTCAGTCCTTCTATCTTCCTGCTAGAATCACAAACAGATACGACCCAATTAGCATTTCACCGAATTGGTAGCTGGGTCAACCTCAAAACCTACCATTTAGATACTAATAAAATAATATATATTACTTGATCATTGCATCTCCTCCGAGTCTTTGTTTAAATGTTCTCCATGCATAGAGCTTGTCTCTTGATTCCTCATGTCACTGCTGAGGCCAGCAATTTGAGACAACTGAATCAGTCTTCCCGAACAGCTCAATATAAATTAAGATGGAAGAGACGCCTCATACATTGTGAAGAAATAAGACCTTGACACCCCAATATATAAATAGTCGCATTGAAGAAAGATTTGAAGGAATCGAAGCATCATGGTGAAAATCATGTACTGTGTTAATACTGAATTGAAGGTTCCTAGGTAAACTGTTCTGTATCCAATGTAATTGTTATATATTCTTGATATAGATTGAATTTTAGGTTTCTAAATAAATTGTTCTGTACCCAAGGTAACTGCTATTCTGAGATAAATTGCTATTTCCCAAGTAATTACTATTCTCAGTGTCTTGTCTTTACTCTTCTTCTTCAAAGCATTTTCCTCGGCTCGTTTTTCTTCATACTGCTAATTCTCTTTGAAAAATGGAAAATTTTAAACCCTAAGCTCCTCATTTACTTTGTTATTCTCTTCCCCTCAGGATTTATATAATATATAGATTGGAAAAAAAAAAACTCAAGTTTTTAAATGTTATAATAGTTACGAAAAAAATTAGAAACGTATATATGTTTATATATGATTAAGAAACTAGAGTGCTACCTTCGCTCAGTCGAAGTTTCAACCCAAACGAGGTCGTCAGACAAAAACGATTTAGTCGTGGTTGGATCCAGTCTATGTCTATATGGCTCGACTTTGAATGGGTTAAAGATGAAGAAAAAGAAAACCAATGCTTCAAAAGGAGATAAGACTACTGCTCAATTGCTACTGCTCAGACACATAGACCAACCCTAAAACATTTGAGCACACAAATAAAACAAGAAATTCACGTGAACAAAATATGACACAATCTCAATATTTTCATATTGCCATTCATAAAATCAAAACACAATAGTGGGGTTAGGGAGAAACTAAACTCTCTACATACAAACAGGGAGCACCGGTGACAATATTCCAGAACGAAGCAGTTTAACATGAGTTGTCATCTGCATAATACAAATATAAGTCCCTCTTTTTTTACACAATCGACCTCGTTGAGAAACCCAAAACTTCCCCATCACTTCTAATGCATACATGATAGCTAAAACCATATCTATTGAAAAATGTAAGTTGAAACTCAGTCCATGAACTCTTCAAACCATACTCCCCCATTATGTAACACTTGTGAAGTCCCTCCCCCATGCCCAGAACTGTGCAAACATAGACATCCACGTAATACAACTAACGAGCTATAAACATTGGTTATTATACCATCAGGCAATGGAATCACCTTATGGAACTTCTCCTATGAAAGATCAAAGCAAACTCCAAGTTGTAAATTGGTTGTCAACCAATGTAAACAACCATTCAAATAAACCCCACAAGTACTTTAAGGTTAAACTTTTGCATACTGCTCTCCAAGATTCATCTTTCAGAGAAAAGACCAGCACGTTATTACTTTTTTCAAATGCTTGTTACAATCTTATAATCACTACTTGCACAATCATAGCCAACACCCAACATATCAAAATTAGCAGCAGGGGGTTGGATCTCTTAGAACGCACCTGTGGTTGGATTCCATATAACTATGATACGACGAAGACCATAGATAGGGAGCAAGCACACCAACCCATCACAAGAGCCGAGAATTCTGCAAGATTTAGGTGGTATTGGCAATCTAAACCTAATTGGACAATTCAACTTATCATTTGCAATCTCAAACGCTTCAAATTTGGATCTTTCGTAGTCCAATGATTTGATCTTATATGTGTTGTTATCCGTAATATCCCGAATTCCAAAGAGATATTCCAAATTGAGGGTTAGAGATGAAAGAGCACCGCGATTTGCACACACACTTGAAGTGAATCAAAGACTTGATTGAAAGCGACAATAGTAATTCAACAATTATGGCCTCTTCCCCGATCTTTTCGGCAGCCAAAGAGATAGTTGGCAATTCACTAAGAAGATTCATATCGTCCTTTACTGATGGACCACTACAATAAAAAAAAAAACTCTTCTTTAACCCAAGTTGTTAAAGTTAACTCATCCAGATTGAATCTTCCGCTAGATTTTATATTAATTAGAGTTTAGTTTCTAAGTAAGCCTAAGGCTGCCGATTTAGGAGATAATGTTTTATATTTATTATTCCATAATTAATCAATTGAGATTTATATCTAACAGGTTTCAGCTGAGATTTATATCAATAAAGATAGGTATTTCATCACATATAACTCTAGAATTTGGTTCTATTTTTAAAAATAACTCTATAGATAACTTTTATAATTTATAACCCTAAAATTATAGTTATTACATCACAATTGACAATCTATTACTAACTTCGTTAGTTTTAAACAACTCTCTAATTAATAAAACGGTAAAACCAATGTTTTGAAAACCGGACCGGACCGGCGGACGGACCGGGAACCGGTCATATCAGCGGTCCGGTTCTGATAAACTATAGAACTGTACAACAGAACCGGTTTAACAAGATAAAACCGGGTTCGACCGGGTCGGACCAGATAAACCGGTGCCGGTCTGACCGTAAGAGTAAAGAACACACTGGACTCGAACACACAACCTACTCCAAGTATGACAGCGTGCTACCACCAGACTACATTGATAAAAGAACAGATAAATATATGTTATTGAAATTTCTAAATTCTAATAATGATAAGCAATGGACTGGGTTGAACCGGGTTGGACCGGATGACCGGAACACTGGGTAAAACTACATAAACTCTTTAAATAAAAACTAAAAAAAATTGAAAAACTTAAAAAGCGACGGTATGCCAAAAATGTCAGAATTGACATAGGTATGCCAAATTATCATTTTCGACATAAATTTTATTCTGAATATGAAAATTCTGATATGAGGTATATTTATAAAGATTTTTAAAAAAAAAATAGGGCAATGATACGATTCTTTCCGAATAAGACGTAAACAATTTTTTTTTTCATTAAAAAAAGGGAAAATTATTCCACTAGCGCGTGTTGACCCCAAATTGAATTTTAGGGAAAATGTAATTATGTAAACCACTTGGAAAAAAAAATATGTCTCCATGAATTTTATCCTTCCATCTAATGAAATGAGCATTCAAATCTCTTTTGATAGCATTCCACTCGTTCACTCTTCTTTCCCTTAGGTCCAGAGATTCCATATACATTGCCTTGGTCAACTATTAGGTTTAGGAACTCGGATTTCTCGTATTATTTATTCAAAACCATATGATTGGTAACTAGGTGTGATTGTCATTGCTTCATTGAAAAAAAAAGTCTGATAATTTGTATAGGAAACCTGAATGTCCCATAAAAGTGACAAATTTGTGTAATTCTTCTTAATCATCTCATTTTTCTGCACTTCGTTAGTAGACAGATCCACAAATGGGTTCTTCCACCATTTTCGATACTTATTATTTGGTATCATGACTATATCTTTACTTACGAAAAACATTCAATCCTATTTTAATTATGTGCAAATATTGCACAAAAACGATCATCATCCTGAAAAGTACAACAAATAATTTATCTACTCATTTTTTTCGTTTTTTTTAATTTATAACAAAAAAAAATTGGGAATAGATTTGAATAGGGATGGCAACGGGGCGGGTTTTCGCAGCCCCGGACCTGGCCCGCAGGTCGGCCAGGCAGACCCGGACAGGGGTACCTCCCGGGGCGGGTCAGTTGGGGGAAAACAATCCCGCGGGTCGACCCGCGGGGCCCCGACCCGCCCCGCCGCGTGAACAATTTTTTTTTTTTTAATATTACATATATTTTTTCTTGCCAAAATATTACATTATATATAAATTCAAACCAAAAATCTAACACCAAATCTAAACACCAATCAAATATAAACAACAAACACATCAAATTCATCACAAAATACAAATCGAAATCCAAACACCAAATCTAAATCCTAATAATCTAAATATACATCTATTTATAATTTGGTCCTTGTTATTTATATAGGTACTATATTAACCATATTATTTAGTAAATGTTACATCATATTAACATATATATATATATATATATCTAGACCCGGGCCCGCCCCGACCCGAGACCCGCGGGTCATCGGGTCAAAACCGGGTCGGGGCCCCGCGGGTCAGCGGGGCCCCGAGACCTGTTGCCATCCCTAGATTTGAATGCTTACCCTATAAGCTCTCGGGCATTGTCATGAACAACTTTGATTGAATACAAGCTACCTGGAGCTTTAAGCTTAGGATTACTTTCGTTTTCCGTCTCACACTATGCAAGTGATCTTTCACACTCACTAACTATTTCTGAAGCCTTCTGTCTAGCGGCCGTACTAGACTGACGATTTTAAACAACCGTCGTGGCCAATCTTACATTGCGCAATCATTGGATAACCGCATTTCCATTAACGGTCAAATGAGGAACATTAATCCATTAACAAGATCCTTGTGCATGAAGTTTAAATAGCAATGATGATGAACAAGTGTTATACCATTGGTTCATCTGTGTAGGTGTAGCTTGTGAACTGGATCTTAGGTTGATAAGACTGAATGATCATCCCATTCATGGTTTCAGGAAATTGATGTTTGGAATTCACCATTAAGTTTGACGACACCTACGCTCAACTCATAAATGAATTCATTCCGGTCAACCAACACCACCGCTAAATCCTCATATATTTAAGGGAATACAAAAAATAGGAATATTCTAAATGGTGATATTTAGTCTAAAAACATAAAATAAAGAAGTTTGGTTTTTTCATCACATATAACTCTAGAATTTGAAAAAATAATCATATAGATAACTTTTATCATTTATAACACTTAAAATTATAGTTATTATATCACAATTGACCATATATTACTAATCTCGTTAGTTTTAAATCAACTCTCTTATTAAAAGAAATGGTAAAACTACATAAACTCTCTAAATAAATCCTAAAAAAAATAAAATTAAAAAAACTTAAAAAGCGATGGCATGCCAGAAATGTCTGAATTGACATAGATTTGCCAGAATTATAACAAGGGGTTAATTATGGTTTATTGATTACAGTTTTAAGGTTATAAATGATAAAAATTATCTATAAGGTTATTTTTAAAAATAGAATCAAACTCTAGAATTATATATGATAAACATTGATAAAGATATAAGCAGAAAATTAATTAACTTAGGTTTTAGTGATCGTATTATCTGTGACGATTCTCTCTCAAGCAAGATCGATTCTCTCTCAAACAAGATCCAACGTTGGTGTTTCTCTTATGAGCTCAACTATTTATTCCACACATTTATCTGCACTTGATTCAATCCGGGCAACTAACCTAACACAGCAATTACCGCAGAAGATCAAGGAAGAAGAAAGCTTGCTTACCGTGTTTCTGTCACCAAACTCTCTCTTTGTTGCAACTTTCTTTCTGTTGGCATCTCTATCCTTGTCTTGCCTTCGGCTGATACTCTGCTCACTTGCAATGCTGTACAAAGGGAAAAATAGAGAGGAGATAAATAATAGAGATGTATTGTTATTATGTCTTCTACTCTGGTTCTACAAAATAAGGAAATGGGTAAAGTAAAGTAGTGCTGATCATGATGAATAATATATATTAACTTAATAAATTGAATACGGACGGATACAATGACCAGAACTACAAAAATTGAATTATAAATGGTCAATAACCTGAGAGAGGTATGAAGATTGGACCTTGTGAATTTGAGAGGTCTGAAGATTGAAATGGTGATAACTGAGGTCTGAAGTTTGGACTTTGTGATTTTTAGATTTTCCGTCCAAATTTTCTGTCAAATTTTACAGAAACACGTGAAATGTCATATTTACCCCTGACAATATTTTAAACAAATTAAAGTTTAATTAATTGAACATGAAATGACAAAAATAACCCTTTCACTAATTAAAACATAACCCAACTCCGGCCACCACCACGGCTCCCGCCGGCCACCACCCAACTCCGGCGACCACCACTCACAGTCCGGCGACCCCACCAAACTTCGACGACCGCCACGATGGGGCCCAAATCGAAGCCACGGAGCTCCGATCGGAGCTCGGTGGCTGCGGTTGTGCTCGCCGGAGTTGGGTGGTGGTCGTCGGAGCGGGTGGTGGTCCCCGGAGCTGAGTGGTGGTCGCCGGAGTTGGGTGGTGGTCGCCGGAGTTGGTGGTGGCAGTAAGGGCATTTTCGTCTTTTCATTTAAGCATGTGAGGTGGAAGAAGGACATTTTTGGAATTTAATTTTATTTCTGGTCACATGTCAAGCACATGACCAGTTTCCGTTAATTTTAACGGAAAAAATTAACGGAGACCTCTATTATCTACAAATCAAAACTTCAGACCTCTATTATCACCAATTTAAACTTCAGACCTCTCAAATTCACATGGCCCAAACTTCAGACCTCTCCCAGATTATTGACCCAATTATAAAATTTCCAATTAATCATTTTTAAACCAAGATTGGTGTTGTTTCACATTCGCCTCAGTCAACTCAACCAAGGTCAAGCCAAACATACAAATTTAGAGCATGCAAATTTAGCTTTATTGTAAAGAAATTACTTTGCATTTATATAAACATATATGCGGAGAAGGTCACGTAGGCAAACAAGGATGGCGCCAAAAATTAGAGTAAAAAACTAAACTAACATTTAAATAAAAAAATTCAAAAATAGCAAAATAAAAACATAATTCTTAAACTAAGAGCATCCACAATGCAAGAAAAAAATGGAGGACAACTCCTCCATGTGGCAAGGTGGGTTGTCACTTTGCATTGGAGATGGACAAGATTTCTTGTCCAATCCCTCCAAGGAGGGATCCACTCTCTCACATCCCATCATTAATATGGTGATATAGTATAGAAGAAAAAATTGTTAATTTTATTAATATTAAAAGAATGTAGGGCCAACATAGTAGACACCATTGGAGTAGTGATAGACACTTATTTTTTTAATAATATATTAATTATGTAGCACTGATATGGCATTAAATAAGATGGGAGTTGAGGTTGTGCATTATGGATACTCTAACACCTCACGCGAAACGAACCTGTGTGAGGGATGCTGATGCCAATGCTATGGCTGCCAAATTAATGGCCCCACCTGCACGTGGATTTCAATTTCCACATAGAGGGCAGCCTTAAATATTTGGGCTCAAGTGCTTGTGGGTCCCACAAACAAGCAAGTGAGATTGAGACCCTTTGTATTTTTTTTGTTTTTTTTATTAAAAAGAATTTTGAAAACAAAAATTATAATTAAAAAACTTAAGAAAGTTTTTTTTTGTTAGAAAAAACGTAATTTAATATTATTGTTAAATATGTTGAATGATATATTTGAAACAAATGATTTGATATTATATTATTTTTATTTAATAATTTTTTGTTTAATATATTTTGAGATGTTATTTAACATTAAACTACTAGGTCTTGCATTTTATTTTATTTTATACATTTTCTATATATTTTCAGTTTTATCCGCCAGGATGACACATATCAACATTATATAGTGATTTTTATCATATAAATAATAGTATGGAAAAACATGTGGGATGACCAATAATAATTTTTTTAACTTAATAATAATAAATAAATTTGTATAGCATTTCAACTTTTCATAATTTTAATATATAATATTAAAAAAATTAATATAACTGAATTGTACACTATTTTTTTTTTTTTGTTAATTTGTATGTTTTGAGACGTTGGCATTTGATATATATAAACCACTATGTCATGTTGATGTGTCGTCGCGATTGATTAATATGGAAAATATATCAAAAATTTATAAAATAAAAAGCAAGACCTGGTAGTTTAATGTTAAATAACATCTCAAAATATATTAAACAACAAGTTATTAAATAAAAATAATATAATATCAAGTCATTTGTCTCAAATATATCATTCGACATATTCAACAAATAATATAAATTACGTTTTTTCTAACAAAAAAAAATAAACTTTCTTAAGTTTTTTTAATTATAATTTTTCTTTTCAAAATTCTTTTTAACAAAAAAAAACTAAGGGTCCCACTTGCTTGTGGGACCCACAAGCACTTGAGCCCAAATATTTAAGGCTGCCATCTATGTGGAAATTGAAATCCACGGACAGGTGGGGCCACTAATTTGGCAGCCATAGCATTGGGATCAGCATCCCTCAGACAGGTTCGTACTGCGTAACGTTTAAGAATTATATGTTTTTATTTTGCTATTTTTGAATTTATTTTTTATTTAAATGTTAATTTAGTTTTTTAGTCCAAAAATTAGGAAAAGATGTGTATATGTACGATGTTCAAATTTTTGGCGCCAAAAAAAAGAATATACTACAAGCAAGACAAAGTTGAAATTGTTGAATAGTTGTAACCATTCGGCAAAATGCTCTGTGTTCTATAAATAAATAGATTGTATACTATTTTCCAAAAAAAAAAATTGTATACTAGGACGTAAGGAAGTATCCATAGATACATACAACCATACAGTGGCGGATCCAGAAGGTCCACAATGGGGTTACGTTATGCAATTTTTTTTTTGTTGAAAATTAACAACTTCTTTAAGTTTTTTTTTTTTTTTTTTTTGTAAAAATGCATGTTTTAAAACGATGAAAATTAGTACTTTCTTCAACTACTTATTCAAAATTGTCATTAAATACTTTTCAAATGAACAATATTAACTAAACACAAATAAGTCGTAGTTGCTTATGCAAATGTTACAATTTAGTCAAATTAGACTAGAACCATTTGTTGGTCAATTGAGTCTCAATCGAGTCAATACACTATTATAACAATTATACAAGTTATTAGATCTTGATTTAGATATTTAGAAAAGTATTTGGCTAATTGTGTAAGTTTAAAACGTATTTGACGACAAATTTGGATGAGTGATTGAAAAGAATATCAATTACCATTGTTTTGAAACATGTTGTATATTTTAAAACATATTGGTACTAAAAACTATTTTTTCAAACATATTTTATGGTTTAAATATTTGTTCTTATTGAACCTCATATTGTAATACATTAGGTTAGAGTAACTAAAATTTATAGTTATAACAAAAAGTGATGATTAATAAAACGTACAAACATACTATTTAAGTGAAAAGCCCCAAATTTAAAATTGATGAACTTTTTTTCCGAATAGATTAAATAATAATGTTACAAAATAATGATGATATCTTACAAAATATTAATGAGGGCTCATTCTTTCACACTAAAATAATGTGGATCTTACAACAAAATAATAAGGATCAGGATATAATTTTCTTCAGGAATAAACCTAGGGTCTCAATAAAAATACTCGATAATGTGGTTACGTTTGTAACCACATTATTACTAATGCATCCGCCACTGCAACCATATATACTTAAAAGGGTTAAAGGTACTTTTCATACTACATGTTTGGCCGAATGTGGTTTTTAGTACATGATGTTTGGTTTTGTATACTTTTGGTACCAAACGTTTGAAAAAATATGGTTTTTGGTACATCCGTTAGTTGGCTGTTAGTTTTTTCCGTTAAATGACATGTGCAAGTCACGTGACCGACCCTAAACTTTCGATTTTATTCAATTTAGTCCCTCAAATATATTCCTAACTTTTAATTTGTTTAATTTAGTCCCAAAACTTCAAAATCGATTCCAATTTAACCATTGAACCCAATTGACCTAGCCGGACCTAGCCTAGGGCTAGGCCCAACCCTGGTTCGGGGTCGCCGGACCCAGCCAACCCTGACCCAGGGTCGGACATAGCCCTAGGCTAGGTCCGGCTAGGTCAATTGGGACCTAGCCCAATTTGGGTCGAATTTGGGCTAGGTCCCAATTGACCTAGCCTAGGACTAGGTCCGACCCTGGGTTAGGGTCGGCTGGGTCCGGCGACCCCAACCTTGGTTCGGGCCTAGCCCTAGGCTAGGTCCGGCTAGGTCAATTGGGTTCGATGATTCAATTGGAATTGATTTTGAAGTTATGAGACTAAATTAAACAAATTAAAAGTTATGAGTATATTTGAGGGACTAAATTGAACAAAATCGAAAGTTTAGGGTCGGTCACGTGACTTGCACATGTCACTTAACGGAAACAACTAACGGGCAACTAACAGATGTACCGAAAACCACATTTTTTCAAACGTTTGGTACCAAAAGTATACAAAACCAAACATCCGGTACTAAAAGCCACATCCGGCCAAACATATGGTATGAAAAGTACATTTAACCCTACTTAAAAGTGATTAATCTCTCAAAGTGTTCAATTAACGGCTCCAAAAGAATTTCTTAAGTGAGGTCTTCGATATTTGCTAATAGTCGGCATTTTGCATTTGTTGTATCCTCGGAAGTGATTTATCAGTAACCTAATAGCAAAACTCTTTATTAGTGGGGGCAAACATCACCTATCGGAAAGTGATTATACGCGCCTCAAAACCGAAACTTGCTCATGATTACAAATTCATTGTTCGGAGTTAGTTCGTGTACGTAATTCATGATATTTTTTCGTGTTGTATTTGTTATAATCGAAGCTTATAGTCTACCCTAAAGCTATTGTTCTAACAAAAAAACGTTTGTACTTCAAACTTCATTTCTAGCCAAGCTCTTGAATCGTTGATGTCTTTAGATCAGAAATTTAATCCTTAAACTTGAGGCTTTTTGTTTTTATACTATAACCCTAAAGGGATTGGGATATATAGAACACATGACAGGGTCTTTTTACCTTGGGTTAAATTCATACCATAAGTTTGGGCGATTTCTGCTTTTGATATTATATTTTTTTTCCGCTTAGTTTTGGTACCAAATGTTTGGACAAAGTATAGTTTTTATACATCCGTTAACTTTCTGTTAATTTTTCTGTTAAAAGGTCATGTGCCGTGCATGTGACCGTCCTAACCTTTTAATTTTGTTTCAATTTAGTCCATCTAATGCATCCCTAACTTTTATTTTGTTTAATTTGGCCCTAAAATTTCAAAATCGAACCTTTGACCGAAATTGACCTAGCCGAATCTAACCTAGGGCTAGGTCCGACACTAGGTCGGAGTCGCCGTGGGTCGGGGTCGCCGGACCTAGCCTAGGGCTAGGTCCGACCCTGGGTCGGGGTCACCGGACCCAGGCGAACTGACCCAGGGTCGGACCTAGCCCTAGGTTAGGTCCGGCTAGGTCAATTTGGGTCAAGAGTTCGATTTTAAATTTTTAGGGCTAAATTGAACAAAATAAAGTTAGAGATGCATTAGATGGACTAAATTGAAACAAATTCAAAAGTTTAGGGCGATCACGTGCACGGCACATGACATTTTAATAAAAAAAACTAACGGAAAGTTAACAGATGTATATACTTTGTTCAAACGTTTGGTACCAAAACTAGACGAAAAACAACAAGTGATACTAAAAGCAGAAATCGCCAAACTTATGGTATGAAATGTATCCTTTTACCTTTGGTGTAGACATTCCGTCTATTCAAGCGAATAATAACAGCATTATAAATTTATTATACTTAAAAAAAGGACTAAATCTAGGTTCATGTCAGTCTACATCTAGATTTTGCAAACCTCAAATTACGTCAATCTGATATGGATCCAGATCGAACGTAAATGAGTGCGATCTCTATACTGCATTACAATCTGCTGTTTGAGAACACAAGAAGCTACAAACTTAGACATCATCACAAAACTTTACTCTTTATCATCACTACCACCACCATCATTGATGGATATACGCCCAATTTGAACCCGTTGACTTCCGAACCGTTGTATTTTTATCGTCCCATTTATGATTGCAAATCGAAACTTCAACCCGGACACTTCGCGAGAACATCGACGGCTCGGACGGGGCCGGAGCGCCCGTCCGGCAGACGAACTCACCTAGGTGAGGTTGGGTGGCCACACCCGACCTCCCCTAGGGGAGATCGGGTGGACCAACCCGATCTCTCCTAGGAGAGATCGGGTCGGCCAACCCGATCCCTCCTAGGAGGGATGGGGTTGGCCAACCCCACCCTCCCTAGGAGGGGTTGGGTGCCCTCACCCAACCCCTACCCTTGGAGGTCGGATTTCTCCCCCCCCAAGGGCCCCGACACCCCTTTCGGACTCCCACGTTCGGTCCACTCCGCCTACCTCCTCCGAATCCTAAGGTCTTAATTATACGCTTAAAGGTTAATTAATTGTGTTTAAAGGCTAACGATGTCATTAAGCCACCTTAATGACACCGTTGCCTATAAATACCCCACCTTCACAACTCATTTGATCATCTTGGCAAGTTGCACAATTTTGCTCTGACATCTCTCTAGCTTTATCTCTCTAAAACCGTACTGACTTAGGCATCGGAGAGGGTTCATCAGGCACCACCCCCCTATGTGCCTGGTATTGCCCCTCTTGCAGGGTAGCAAGGAGAAGAGAACCAAGGAAGCAGAAGAGCATAGAGCAGTAGGACAAGCCCCAGGGGTAAGAAGTACAAGCCTCAGGAGGTCAGAAGGAGAGTAGGAAAGGAGGTCAGAAGGAGAGAAGGAAAGGAGGTCAGAAGGAGAGAAGGAAAGGAGGTCAGAAGGAAAGAAGGAAAGGAGGTCAGAAGGAGAGAAGGAAAGGGGGTCAGAAGGAGAGAAGGAAAGGAGGTCAGAAGGAGAGAAGAGAAGGACACATATCAGAACGACTACCTCAAGGGAGTATAAGGGTACGGATCAGAACGACTAGTCCTAGGAGCACTGAACCCGACATTTCATTAGTGGGAGATAAATTCTAGATTGACGACCCGTTGACCTAGACTTTATAACCTAACACTTGGCGCCGTCTGTGGGCTTCGAACAGAAAGTCTGGCAATAACAAGAGCGATGACGAACAGCTTAGTATCTGGGCATCACCGCCCACCTGGGGGCAATAGGCGAGAGAGACAGCCTATACCTCCAGCAAGGCAGCCTAACCCAGAGAAACAGCCTGCACACCAGAGCCTCAAGTAGCCCCATAGGCACCCCAGCCTAACAAGCAGGGAGTAGGCTTCCACAGCTCCAACTCCATTGACTAGGAAGCCACAGGGACAGGGGGGCAACAAGGAGTGCCATCCCAATACACGGCACCTCCACAGGGGTACTACTATAAGGCACAACCTCAAGGGTATCCATATGGAATATTAACTCAAAGGAACGACAATCGTGCCCACACAACCAACATAAGGCCCGCATACTCGCAAGGGGCACAGGCAGTGACTCCGAGGTTGATGAACGCATTGGATGAGCTGCTAGCCCATATACAGACTCTGAGGAACAGGCAGAGAAGGCAACACCAGCATGAAGAAGAAGAAGTTCATGAGGAAGAACAAGACCCAGAAGAAGAACACCACTCGCACCCTCGAACAAGGCAGCGAGAAGAACAAATGAGAGATAACCAGGGCCACTCCTAGAGGGAAGACAGCAATTTGTGCCTCCAAGGCAGCAACAGACACAGCAGGATGCCAGGGCATACACCCCCCTGGGGGCAGATAGACAGGCAAGACCTCCAAGGAGGCAGGAGTTCAACCAAGTACCCCAACAAGGACATACACCGCACTAAGGGAAGACATACATGCAAGACCAACAAGGATATAGGAGTTCCAACATCCACCATGGCAATGTACACATACAGTCCGTATCACCACAGACATGCCTAAGGGACACATCAAGGAAAGCTCAAAGGGAGGGACATAGTCCCAACAACACAATAAGGCAACCACCTACCCATGATACAGCACGACAGATCCAAACCCCTTGTACATGACAACCCTTGGCACACATCCCCCTAGGACAGGGGAGGAGTTGAAAAGACAAGGATTTGAACAGGGGACTCATAGAGTACCACACCACGTCAGCACATAGCTACTACAATGGGAAGTCTCATGGAGAGACATAGTAGAGTGAGATCGCACATAGCATACATGAAGGATACACCTCCACATAGTCCACCTTGCAAGGATGCGACCTTATATTCCTCAAGTGGAAGAAATACACACAGACTAACGGAGGAAAACAGTTACATTACCAAGGAAGCAGGGGATATCAACACCCCACACCCATATCCTTCCCATATCCTCTTATTTAATTTAACTGCATAACAAGTCAACTCCCTAAAAGGGGTAGATTTTGATACTTGATATCAACATGTTTTCCAAGAATGACCATACCGGACGCCTTAGGGCTCCGTGATATATATATACACAGGTGGACCACTAGAAGAATCAGTAAAAGGCCGTCGCCAATCAAGAGATGCACAAGTAACAGATTCCTCAATCCCAAAGAACACCTATAAGGTCAAGTTTCTGGGAAAGATCACAAGATGGAAGGCTCACTTACAAAAATAAGTTGAGCACCCCCAACATCCTATAGAGGAACTACCATGAAGGTCACAAAGGATTACCCCTACTACAACCTTCCACTAAGTATCCTAGGGCCAAGCCCGTCAAAGGATCCCATCTGGCATTGATATGCAAGGGGGGCACCAGTCACAACATGCCCTCCCCACAAACGCCCATTAGCACAAGAGGGGGTAGCCGCGAACACATCCCTCCAAAAATGGAAGAAACCATATCACATGGGTAACACCCACCATCAAAGGCAAACACCTCCAGCGGATCTTTATGATTTCACAAAATAGCCAGGAGATACAACTACACTTAGAAAGCTCATCCCAGATAATGGAATACACCTCCATCAAAAACCCTCAAGGACACCAAGCCTAGCAAAGGAAGAACGGTGACACCATCATCAAGCTTTTAAAAAGGGATATGGAAAACATAGTATTTCCACACAATGATATGTTAGTCATAAGAGAGGGAATCACCAACGTTGACATGAAGAGAACCATAGTACATGAAGGGAGTCCGTCAGACATCTCCCATGACCAACCATTGATGATATTAGAGAAGAGTCAGGCATACCTAATACCAAAGGACCCCCTACTAGTAAAGGTGGTCAGAACATCAACACACCCATTAGGGACACGGCACTGCAAATGAACCAGGAATAAGGATGGAACACATATCCTTAAAAGTATCCTTACAAGTATCCTTGCATTTATTCTTGCAAAAATAAACTCCGTAGATAAAGAGGTTATCTAATAGATGACTATGTCTCTGTTCTCAAAATATGATCCTAACCCGGAGATCCTTGGACTCCGTATTATATATGCAATGAATAACATGTTCATCAAAGATAGGTACACGAAGATTCAAGACAGCGCCATAAAGATTAGGCGCATACCTCTACCAAGTACGACACATTTGAGTGTTCATAAACACTCCCTCGCCGTCGCACAAGAAAGAAAGGCAGCCAAGGATACAAGTCCTAACAAAACAAACATCGGTAGAAAATTCGGTCATTGAAGTCATGCACCAAGAGAGAAACTCTAGAGATGCAAGATTAGCAAAAGAGATAGTGCAACAACTAGAGTGTGAAAATGAGATACATCTCCTATCAAGAGCCTTAGGGCAGGATAATAGTTCTACAAGATCAACCAAAGAAGAGCTCAAAAGCTTGGGGAGTAAGGTTTCAAGATCGACCCTCATACTAGACGCACATCCCGATCAACCACCTTGTCTGCAAATGATAAGACATTTGACTCTGGCATCCCATCAAGAGGAGAGCCACGATAAAAGGGGCACTAGAAAAATATCCCGCCTTTAAAGCCATACGCCCAATACATGATGAATGAAGGTTATGACAAAACAGAAAAGGAGGGACTCGTCAGCTCAACACACCTCAAACACGTATACGTACGCAATACAAATGCAGCCTCTAATGAAGTTATCCAACAAGGAATAGCCAATACCGGGGCAAACCCATGGAAAATCATGGAGCATCACTTGCAAACCTAAAGGAAAACATCCTTTTTAGGTTCAGGTCCTAATTCAAAGGAAGTCTATAATCAAGATTCAAGGTGGGAGGAGCATGACCAATGTGAGACTCCCCAAAGGCATTGAAGAATACTCCAATGTGAAGGAAAAGGCAAGGCACTCTAAATGCCACAACACTCCAAGAAGATACAGCCCGGTCAGACCCCCACACCCCCATGCACAAGCAAAGAGCATGGATTAGATTAACTAGTCTGAAACACACCTATGAGATTAACAACTCAAGACGCCATTCTATGAGAGAGCTCTTCAACCTAAAGCACAAGGAAGGGGGGGAAAGAATTTACAAGCACCCCTAGGATACAAACATTGCCACATCCTAGTTATCAAGAGAATGAAATCCACCCCCACCCACCCAAAGCAAAAGCCCTTCCACCCAATCCCTAAAGATACATCCGACAAAGGCATTATCCAAACCATGCCTGTGACCGAAACAAGCAAGCATGAGAAAGAGTAAATCCTACAAGGGACACTCATCACATTCAAACAAGCAGACAAGGGAGCCCCGAGCATAAGGGGCACCCAACCAAGAAAGTGAACGAGGGGCCTTCAACGGCCAAATATGAAAGGCGGTGTGACCACCAAGCAACTTGGGGGGCACCAAACGAATAAGTGCTTGGTAGTCCACCTAAGTGTAAGAGAAGAGATTAGAGGCAGAAGATCACAATCACATGCAATACCACTCCTCCTAGAAGAGGTCACATAGAGGAAAACATCCTCAACTCCCTATACGAACTCGTCCTAAGTTGGCAACACACAAACATCGCCCTCGAGAGGTGGTCTCTCACATTGAAGGAAAAGCGTGACAACAAGCAATATCGTAGAAGGAGAAGTCAAGTAAAGACTCGAAAAGCATACCAAAAATGCACCATGCATGAGAAGGGACACAAGATAAGGTAACATTATGAGCCCTCCGGGAGCCAATCCCGCGAACACATTCGACGCCCCCAAGAGCGTATCTTGAGAGTAGTTCTAAAACTACGAACCCTGTGCCCTCCGGGAGCCTATCACGCGAACAGTTTTCGACGCCCCCAAGAGCGTATCTTGAGAGTAGTTTTCATACTACGACATTCGACGCCCCCAAGAGCGTATCTTGAGAGTAGTGTTCATACTACGACCTTCGACGCCCCCAAGAGCGTATCTTGAGAGTAGTTTATACACTACGACCTTCGACGCACCAAGAGCGTATCTTGAGAGTGGTTTCCAAAAACTACGAATTTCGACGCCCCCAAGAGCGTATCTTGAGAGTAGTGTTCATACTACGACCTTCGACGCCCCCAAGAGCGTATCTTGAGAGTAGTTATTACACTACGAATTCGACGCACCAAGAGCGTATCTTGAGAGTGGTTTCCAAAAACTACGAATTCGACGCCCCCAGGAGCGTATCCTGAGGTAGATTTGCAACCTACCAGATTCGACGCCCCCAAGAGCGTATCTTGAGGTAGAAAAAACACTACCAGTTCGACGCCCCCAAGAGCGTATCTTGAGGTAGATTTCAAACTACCAGTTCGACGCCCACCAGGAGCGTATCTTTGGTCTAACCTGAGCCCTCCGGGAGCCTATCCTGTGAAACGTTAAGTGCCGTCCGAGAGCCTGTCTCGTGAACAGATTTGACACCCGTCAAGAAGGTATCGGTGGACTAACCTGTGCCCTCCGGGAGCCTATCCTGTGAAACGTTAAGTGCCGTCCGAGAGCCTGTCTCGTGAACAGATTTGACACCCGTCAAGAAGGTATCGGTGGACTAACCTGTGCCCTCCGGGAGCCTATCCTGTGAAACGTTAAGTGCCGTCCGAGAGCCTGTCTCGTGAACAGATTTCGACGCCCACCAAGAGCGTATCTTTGGTCTAACAGTACAACGTATACCGTGTAAGGGGTATCAGAAGAGATCATCACACCATGCTTAGAAGGATACCATGCTTAGAAGGATACCATGCTCAGAAGGATCCCATGAGAAAGTAATCTTAAAGTAAGGTTGTATAAAGAACACATAATGTTTTTTCTTGATGAGATGGCAGGTACGGCATGAAGGAAAACACAAAAGAAAGATAAGGAAAGGAAAGCATATACAAGGGACAAGTCCATGACCAAAGGATCATATACATAAGCACAAGAGGTTATCATGAAAAGTAACGAGTTATCCTACCATCCATATCACAAGTCAAAAGAAGTATCTCAAAGGAACCCAACACCACCAAGAAGGATAGCAAAGACATGAAATCCAAAGTTCAAGGCTCTCAAAATAAGCTCGACCCATCAAGAAGAGAATTGCCTTACAAGCCACACAAACCAACCTCCGACAAATGTTATTGTCATGCATGTCGCCCTCGCGTGACCTATGCTCATATCAGACTTGAACATCGTCAAGCACAACTCATGAAGGAGACATCTAAAGAGCATAAAGGATACAACATCCGACAAGACGAGACATCGGGACCTAACCCAACAAACATAGCCTACACAAAAGGCAACTATAGCAACGAAGGCTCTCCAATGAGAAAGGAATACTAAAGCACAACTCCACACATCGTGATGTGGCTATCATGTCCACATACACTGAAGTGGCTATCATGTCCACATACACTGAAGTGGCTATCATGTCCACATACCTTGAGGTGGCTATCATGTCCACATACCTTGAAGTGGCTATCATGTCCACATACCTTGAAGTGGCTATCATGTCCACATACCCTGAACTGGCTATCATGTCCACACACTACAGAAGGGCTATCACTCCGACACATCACGAAGTGGCTATCACGTCCACATACCCCGAAGTGATTATCATGGCAGCACATCATAAAACATCTGTCAAAGACATGAATTGTAAAGACACCATCCCGACCGCGAACATCAAAAGGATACGCATAGCCCTAGGAGGAGGTTCAAGAAAAAGGAAAAACAACACCCTTCGTACGCTCATCAAAGGTAGGCACTTATATTTCAACCCACTGGGTGATACTAGGAAGGAGACGTCCTCATTATGAAGACAACCTCCATATCTCACGAAATCAACCGTGAAACAAAGAATCACGACAAGCACTATTGAAGGGCATATAACAAAACGATCCCCACAACGATCACAACTACGACACTAGTAGAGGCTAATTCAAGAGCAGTCTCCACCAAACTCCAAAGCAAGAATTTGCTATCTTAATCAGAGCCATGGCAAGAGAGGGGAACCTCAATGTAAGATGATGATCACACCCATCACCAAAAGAAAAATCTTCAACGCAGGGGTTAATAACATAACCCATAGAAAAGACAAAGGCACCTTCAAAAGTCATCAAATCTATATGAAGATGAAATAAACTTGAGACTCGGCCCCTCGGCTGGGGGGCAGGGGATAGAGAAGAGACATCAAGACCTATGATCACCCCATCGCCAGTCACAGGTTGTTTCTTTTTGTCAAGCAAAGGGGGTGCCTCTTCAACCACTACCTCCTTACCATGGGAGGGAGTCAGCAAGAGGGCACTTGAAGGAGAGCCTCTCGCGGTTTCTTTCTCCTCGGCAGCCGAGGGCCCGACCTCAGAGTCAGGTTTCCGCGCCTCAGATTTAGATTGACTTGAACTCTCACCCACCACAAGAACCATTCGGTAACCAGGGAAGAACGCTCTAACAACAAGAAGGAAGCAGCATGAGAACAATCATAAGTATATCACAAAGAAAAGAGAAGGGAAAAAGAACATACTGGAAGCATTGGCAGCCACCCCTGACTTAGAAAATTTCTAGGCCTAATAAACAGAACTAGAGGGTCCTTCCCTCTCATCTGATTCAACGGACGGTCAGATTTGGTCTGACTACCTTGGAAAACGATCTTCAAGGTCTCCCTGTCTGAAGAAGAAAGCTTCCCAAAAAGTGAGTCATCTATACGAGCAATCGACCCTTACTCATGGAGGGGCGAGATACGCCTACTACGGGGGCAACCTTAACACCAAGGGAAGAGGGCGAACTTTTAGTTTCCCCAAATGGAGCAACGCTCCAGCACATCCGAAGGAATGGTCAACCCTTAACACATGTCAATAGACCCCTTCGCTCGCGGCGGTAAGAAGAAAGCTTGTAAGCTTTTTCACCCTCACTTTTATGGGGAACAAATTGCAGGGTAAAGGTCAAGAGCTATACACACGCTCCAACGAATGAAGGAAAAATGATACACATGCCGAAGGTCGAGGTTAATGGACAATGCTCATGCTAGTACAAGGGAGGCGGAACGTTATGTCCCATTGAGTGGCAGAGTCCCCACCCTCAGGTAAAGGAGAGGTCTATGCTCTCACCTTTGCATTTATGCTCATATTCATGATAACATCTACGGGTACGTCAATGTCATCACTCATGCTTATACTCACAACCCATCCATACATACATACATACATACATATTCATGCATACATTCATGACTACAATCGCAGCATGTCTCTACTCACTCCCATCCTTATGTTCCTACTTGCATGTATGCTAGTACACATCCTCATGTTCATGATATGTCCATGTTCACTCCTAGTTAACATCCTATAGGCATATTTTCTAGTATCCCATACTTAGAAAAAATTTTGGGCCAAAATTAAATTTTTCTCCACTTAGGCAAATCACGGCATGAAATTGAAGCATGAATCACTTAGATGTATCAGTATTGCATTCCTATGCAAGCATGTATTTTTTGAGTATACGCCTGTAGCAAAGATAGATTTATTACTCCCACCTCAGACGGACGCGTGCTTAGGCACACGTTCGTGCTACTCTGACGTTTACAATTCCTCTATCTCATAAGGCAGGGGGCAGAGTCAGAGGCACGCATCCATGGGTAAGTAAGCATTCAGACGAAAGGTAAAACCCCGGTTTCAAATTGCGCGTGTCATACCATCCTAAAATAGAGTCAATCAAGGGTCAGGCCATTGGTTGACTCGGGGGCATGTGATGGATATACGCCCAATTTGAACCCGTTGACTTCCGAACCGTTGTATTTTTATCGTCCCATTTATGATTGCAAATCGAAACTTCAACCCGGACACTTCGCGAGAACATCGACGGCTCGGACGGGGCCGGAGCGCCCGTCCGGCAGACGAACTCACCTAGGTGAGGTTGGGTGGCCACACCCGACCTCCCCTAGGGGAGATCGGGTCAGCCGACCCGATCTCCCCTAGGGGAGATCGGGTGGACCAACCCGATCTCTCCTAGGAGAGATCGGGTCGGCCAACCCGATCCCTCCTAGGAGGGATGGGGTTGGCCAACCCCACCCTCCCTAGGAGGGGTTGGGTGCCCTCACCCAACCCCTACCCTTGGAGGTCGGATTTCTCCCCCCCCAAGGGCCCCGACACCCCTTTCGGACTCCCACGTTCGGTCCACTCCGCCTACCTCCTCCGAATCCTAAGGTCTTAATTATACGCTTAAAGGTTAATTAATTGTGTTTAAAGGCTAACGATGTCATTAAGCCACCTTAATGACACCGTTGCCTATAAATACCCCACCTTCACAACTCATTTGATCATCTTGGCAAGTTGCACAATTTTGCTCTGACATCTCTCTAGCTTTATCTCTCTAAAACCGTACTGACTTAGGCATCGGAGAGGGTTCATCAGGCACCACCCCCTATGTGCCTG
The DNA here is from genome assembly GCA_036873135.1 of Clarkia xantiana subsp. parviflora. Lineage (NCBI taxonomy): Eukaryota > Viridiplantae > Streptophyta > Magnoliopsida > Myrtales > Onagraceae > Clarkia > Clarkia xantiana. Next base: position 15,648,713 of record JAPTYO010000012.1, read on the forward strand.
GTATTGCCCCTCTTGCAGGGTAGCAAGGAGAAGAGAACCAAGGAAGCAGAAGAGCATAGAGCAGTAGGACAAGCCCTAGGGGTAAGAAGTACAAGCCTCAGGAGGTCAGAAGGAGAGTAGGAAAGGAGGTCAGAAGGAGAGAAGGAAAGGAGGTCAGAAGGAGAGAAGGAAAGGAGGTCAGAAGGAAAGAAGGAAAGGAGGTCAGAAGGAGAGAAGGAAAGGGGGTCAGAAGGAGAGAAGGAAAGGAGGTCAGAAGGAGAGAAGAGAAGGACACATATCAGAACGACTACCTCAAGGGAGTATAAGGGTACGGATCAGAACGACTAGTCCTAGGAGCACTGAACCCGACATTTCATTAGTGGGAGATAAATTCTAGATTGACGACCCGTTGACCTAGACTTTATAACCTAACAATCATCATCATCGCCCATGAGATGGCTGAGGACCGCTTTCGCCTTCTTGGGTGCGGAGGGCACTACCTCGGGTTCATCTTCATCACCGCCCTTTCTCTTCCCACTCTCACACTCCTCAGAAACCTCCGACTTCTTTGCATCAGACCCTTCAGCTTTATTCTCAGCATCCAATATATCCTCCTTATTCGGTGTTTTTTCCCATTCCACCAAAAATGAACGAATCTCTTCACTGCTAGCAAGATCAAGAGGGGTCTTCCCTGCTTTTGTCTCGGCGTCCAAATTGGAGCCTTTCTTCGCCAAGTACTTCACAAGTTCCAAGTGAGACCCTTGACAAGCATAGTGAAGTGGAGTGAAGCCCTTTCGGTTGGTAGATTTGATGGGAACACCAGAAGAGACAAGGGTCCTTACGATTTCTAAATGACCTTTTTGAGCAGCGAAGTGGATTGCTCCCATGTCATCCATGGCAGCTGCACCGACATCGGCCTTCTGTTGGCAAAGATACTTGACCACCTCTGTGTGACCAGACCATGCTGCTAAATGTAGTCTACATGACATGTCAAAGAAACAATCTCCAATTTTAACAAAGATTTGCATTCAAACAAAGCATGCATGAAGAAAGAAGAAGGGACATCAGATTTTACCACAAATTATACACTGACTATCTTGGACTGGAATCTCAATCAAAGATGGTTACTGACATTGCAGAGAGAATTAACTCGTTTGTTCTGAAAATCGCAGTGCTTGTTTATACAAGCAGATACTGCAGATAAAACAATCACCTACATAGCTGAGACATGGCATTCTATGTTGAGACAACGAGAAACTAGCCTAAAGAAAGAATTTTGAAAATTTTGAACGTCATAACCATCTCTCATTCAGCTATCTAGATAGTAGTTTACTACTGCTAGAAGTCTACCATAGTGTAATTTCACCGGAAAACATTGTGAAACTAGGTACTAGAGGCAGCAACAGCCCTTATTCAGCAAAAATGGAAGATTCTAGTTTGATCAAACCTAAGTTTTGCTTAACCAATATGAAACATGAACTGTCTTCCTTGAAAGTGGTGAATTCGAGCAAGTATACAAGCATAATACTAGAAGAATAGTCCACTCCGTGGACAAGCTACGACAGCTGAAGCATTTCTAATATAAGGTAACTACAATATTTGGATGAAAAGTTCAGTTACGACTGTGACTTTTGTAAGGGCGATGCTAAGTCTATCAAGATCTACTTGAGAAATACCGAGGCATTATATCATTCAAAAGATGATCAGGAACAATGTAATGCATGCATCACAACTGCACAAGACACAACACTAAACTTCCAATTAGAGTATCTATGTTCCTGGAAAGAGAAATCAAATAAAAAATACACCTAGAATTAGGGTTCCTCATTTGGTAAAAAAAAAACTCCAATTCACTCACTAGCAGGTGCTATGTAGAGTAGAGCACCTAGTACAGAATTCAGCAGAAGAAAATTAATGGAACAGCAGCATGTGGAGGATACGGAGTTCTGGAGTGCTTATCGCGAGAATTAAGAGAGCGAGGATTGGTGGCGACAATGGCCTGAACTGCTCTTATGTCGCCGGATCTTGCGGCGGCGTGAAGCTCATCTTCACCTTTGTTCGAGCTCCGATTCCTGCGCATTTTCAAGGTGCTGAGTTTCTTCTCTTTCAGTATTTCTGTAAGTCGAGTTCTCTGCCCTCTGTTTTTCAGCTTTGTGTTTAAACAGGGCGGAACAAGCAAGAACTGGAGAGAGGGAAGAGAAAACTGAGAAAGAGATTCGACTGGGTATATATAACTAACCAAATTGAATCGGCGGCCATGATCCAACTGAGATTAGAATTTTAAACTATTTGGGCTAATAAAATGGGCTATGCTAGATGTTCTTAGTCAAGGCCGAGTATATATTTTGAAATATTGGAATCCAAACTGAATTGGTATATATTACAAAATTACAGTTCAAACCCAGCAACTCGACTGTCGAAGCCACACCCATCTCAGGGCTCGACCCTAATTAGATTACTGAACCAAGAACTCAATCAAATCTCCCGTCTCTATTTTTCTTTTAAAATAGATATAATTCATCCTCAATCTTAAAAAGTTAGAATAGTTTCTCTAAATACAGTGCCTAAATTATCCTCTATAGAACTCTAATTTTATCATTTTTATTTATTCTCTTTTGTCAGCACTCTTCTCTACGAAACTACACAGTCGTTTTATTATTTGACAGATATCCTCATCCACGCTCTGCAGTTTCACGCTTATACTTACAATCAGTGTTATCAGAACAGGAACCAGTCGGTGCCCCTAACAGTCCGGTTCAAGAAATCTGGAGAATGTAAGCGAATCCGGTTCGATAATAGATTTTTAGGCGAACCGGCCGGTTCTGAGCGGACCGGGCGGTTCTCCAGTTCGCCGGTTTAGTATCAAAATTAGAAGAAAAAAAAAACACATACATACATTCTGTTAATTAGCTCTGCCCCTTGACCTGTAGAAGAAACTCAATTTCTTCCCGAAGCTCCTCATCTACGCCGGTGTATCTCGTCCGACGACCTGTAGAAGAAACTCAATAAGGCCCAGAAATAGCTGACTGTCGGCGATAAGGAAGGAGATGGATCGCCAAAGCGGAACTAGGAGATTTAATTCGACCTCAGCGGGATCCCCCACCTATCCGACGATGGATTCCCCCGATTCGATCTATACCAGTCTGATTTCGATTTCACTTGACGAGTCTGAAATCGCCTTGTCTTCCTCTTTCTCTCTCAAGAATTTAAGTTTCATTCCTTCACTACACTCATTCACCCAACAGTGTCACTGTTAAAAATGGTCGGATTCATCTTTCTTCAAATCTCCATTCTTCCTCTATTTCTTCTTCTACGATCTCTCGTTAACATATCAAGTTGGATGACCCAAGTCAGAAGAAGCAAATAGCTAGAAATTGATGAAGTTTCTAAAGAGTAACTTGAAGTTTCTAGAGAGAGCAAAAGCAATTGGGAGTGACGACATTAAGAGATTTAGATTAGGGTTTGTACTTCAAATTTATATATACTAGGTGCATTTCGCGCATCGCGCGAGGTGACTTACTAAATATGTATAATTAACAAACTAATATTCGATGAAATTTATACTGACTATTTGTAATATGTTGAAACACTATTTTTAAATAAATACCAGTCTAAAATTTGAAAAAGTAAACGAAAGACTGAAAATTTTGAACCATAAAATACCATTGCGCAAATTCACAAATAAATTTTAGATGCCCGTACCGCATGCTACCTTTGGTCGTCGGATCCGGGTCAAACGTCTGTTCTTCAACAATATGGCTTCGATGACCACCGGCGATATCTCGCCGGAGATAGAGATGGCTCTGCCACTGAGACTATCAGCCGCCCGTACCGCCTGGTATCTTCGTTCGCCGGCTCTGCGTCAAGCGTCTGTTAAAGATCAACGAAATTTTAATTTCGATTAATTACATACATTGAATCTTGAACAATCCGAAATTTTAATTGCGATTAATTGCATACATAGAATCTTGAACGGTTCGAAATCAGGAAAACTTTAATTACATTTAATTGCATACACTGAATCTTGAACGGTCCGAAATTTTAATTGTGATTAATTGTATACATTGAATCTTGAACGGTTCGAAATCAACGAAAGTTTAATTGCGATTAGTTGCAACTTAAAAACCCTCAGCTCCCTAGTGCAATCAATGATATGAAGTTAATGACTACAAAACTCTTAGCTCAATTATCATAAATGCATCGATTAACGTAAAAAAACAAAATCTTCAGCTCTACATTCACTCTGTTATTATCTTCCATTCAGAATTTATAATATATATAGATACTACTACATATCCAAAGTTCCAACCGGAATATAGGCAACAAGCGAACCGGGTTCGAACCGGGTCGGACCAGACGAACCTGGAACCGGTCCCCTTACCGGTCGGTGTCCGGTCCGATTTTGAAAACAATGCTTACAATAGTACGCCGCCAAGCCACACGACACCTCTCCTCCGATTTGCTTCCCGCCCACCGTGAGTCCCGCCTTCGAGTCCTAGACCTATCTCCGCTCCCTAGCAAGGAACTCAACAACACTTATCCTCCGCCTCATGGTAAGATTACAACATTCCCCTCTCTTCACGATCAGCAACCAACAATGTATGTATACATCCTTCTTTGGCCACCATCGCTCGGGTACAGTCCTATATAATTGGGTCAGGTAATCATGTTTTATTTGATATAAATTTGTACTTTCTCAATTCCTACATATCTCTAATTTGTTTCATATTTGACTGTTTCTTCTTCCTCCACCGTTTTGGACTTCTGGTTCGTGTCAATCTGCGTGAATATAAATAGTCAAACAGATTAAAATATGGTGCAAGATATAAACAACAGCATGCACGACAACAGAGAAGGACGACGAACAGTGCTGCAGTAGCAACCACCTGATAGGAAACTCGCAGACAGCAGGACATAAAGAAGAAGATAGAGCAGTAGTAAATTGAGAGTGAAATTTTCGAATTGTTGTGTAAAATGTGAGGGGAATGGTCTCAATTTATAGTGGAGATGGCTGCATTAATGTGATTAATTTCAAGATTCAATCAGAATATTCTCGACATCAATTCTGTCCAAAATAGGACGCGTTAATTCAATCAGATTAATCTCGAAATATATTATGTCCATAATTAACTGTTACCAAAATAATTTTCGGATTCAATGTATCTGGACAGACCACAGTTCGGTTTAGCAAAACCGGACTCGCGCAAGGCTAGCTTTTCGGACTGACATTCGTGTATGCACGTCGCGGGCGCGCACACAAGCCAAGCTTACCGGGGTGGATATTCGATCCACTCGACTGCACCCTCTGCGCGCGTGGAGAGAGCCTTCCATCTAGTAACTTGTTACTAGTATAACAAGTCTAGCTCAATATAAACTAGACAAAAAACCAAATCATGGCCGGTGTGGTATTCTTCATCACACAAAATTATACATGGCAAGCAAATAGCCATTCACACACTACAATGGGCCAAGGCCCACATGGCTTAAAACCACATTTTAAGGCCACGTCCAACAATCCCCCACATGAATGAAATTTGAAACCTAACGGTAGCTCTAGACTCGAAAGTTGTGTTCAACGATCAATACATGCAAAGGATAGGTAGGGTTAACCCCTTTGAACCTCTCCCTTGTGAGATCATGCATTCTCTACTAACTGGTCGGTAGACGCGATGTCCTTGAACCGACTGTCGTTGGTGTAAACGATGACATAAACCACACATGTACCTTCCTAGTATAGTTCGGTTCACGCCCTGTGATCCCTAGGCCCTGGATCACTCGCCTGGTTCTGCAAGCGTTTCTAAGAATTGCGCCATCAACAATCTCTTTCGAAGCGGCCCCACTTCTCACTCGCATAGGTGATTCTATGTCTCAAGAGCATCATCACGACTTTGAGTTCTCCTTACGAATCATTAAAAGCTTTTCTTGTGAGGATCAACATAGGCAAAAGCTTAACCTCATCTTCATCACTGTTTCCATCATAGGAATGGGCTCGAGGTTTGACCCCCACAATGACCACACTCACTCTGATTAGGTTGTCCCATTGAACCAAGTTCTTGGGATCTCCATTCATCATGGTTGGGTTTTCCTTCTCAAGAGCGTTTCCTACTCGGGCTTTAGCCCCCATTCCTTTTAATGCTTAGCCAAATAACTCTCTGTTTAACTACTTGGTTAGCGGATCTGCAATATTATCAACTGATCACGTAAAGTCGATCGTGATAATTCCGGTAGAGAGTAATTGTCTAATGGAACTATGCCTTGACTTTCCATTATATATGAAATTTTGTGCTCTTCCGATCGCGGCTTTACAAGCGCTGTGAATGCAGATTGCGGCACATGTTTGTTAGCATATGTTGACGTGGCGCCGTAATTGGTAGCCCGTTAACATTAAGGATATTAACCAAGATAATTGGGTAAATGTCACATTAGGTTAATTGGGCTTGACCTAATTCCTAATTGACATGGGAGGCCCAAAATTGGGCCTCCCCTCCTTAATGTGTGGTTCGGCCGGACCTAGTCCCACATTGGTTGGAGTGGACTTTTGTCCACTCCACCAATCCTATAAATAGGGGACTCACCTAAGGGGTTTTACACATCAATCTAATTAAGAAATACCTCCATTGATAAACTTGAGAGAAACCCCCTCACCCCTTAGTAGTGAAAATCTAGCACCATCATCTCAGTCCGAGGTTCTGTCCCCGTTGAAGAATCGATCAGAGGATTTGATGTGGAGCTTATATCACGTAGGACTTCTTCTCACGAAGAACTTGTACGGGTTCCGACCGGAGGATCAGAACTCCCTCCACATCGTTCTTGGGCAGGAAAGCTATTGAGGTATGTGTACATTATTCCGTTGTAGTTAGATTACTTGCATGTTCACGTTTAGCATTCCGTAGTATTACATCCTCGTATTCCAACAGTGGTATCAGAGCCAGGTTAGGAGTTCTTAATTTTTTTGATAAACTGATCTTCTTGAATTTTTAGAAAAACATAAATTTTTTGTTTATGAACAACAAAGTATTTCCGAAAATTTAAACAAGAAAACATGTTTTGATCTTTAAAAACTTAAAATTTTCGGAATTTACATGTTTTTATAGATCAGAAACAAAAATTTATTTAAATTTGAGTTTGATGTTCATGATCTTCAAGAACACGATGAGTTTTATCAGGAACACTTTTTGGATTCATGATCATGATAGAGTTTGATCTTAAAATTTGACAACTTTTCCAACTAGACATGTTTATGCCGAAAACCCTAGGGGTATTTTAGGTAAACTTTTTAATTTTCTTGGCCACCAAGCAATTTAAAAAATCTGCACAAATGTAAAAAAAGATATAAATTGCCATATTTTAATTTTAATTAATGGTAACAACATATCTATAAGTTGGAAATATAGATAGATTCACAATATAATATTGAAATATATATTAACTATCAATATATATAGATAATAGATAGGGTTAATATATATTGATAGATTTAGTTGCTATAAAATATTAAAAAAAAAATTGTCTACATATATTTTAATCTCTAAAGATATATTTGACTATAATTATATATATAAGCATGACAGAAATTTTTATATATATATATGTTTAAATATGTGCCGAATTATATATATATATTAGCAATATTGGAAATTATTTTATATAATTAATATTTGTTGGTGGCTAAGTTAAGTTTTTAGCGGATTTTAAAACCCTACTTACCCCACAAGATATATTTCGGCCGAACCCTAGGGTTTATGGGCCGGTCCAATTGCTAAACCAGAGCGGGTTAAACCAATCCGGGTGTTCTTAATCGGGTGGACCTTTTTCGAGTCGGGTCAAACCGGAGCAATTAAGTAGAACCTAACCAAACCGGTTTTGAGTGATGAACCGAACCGCAATCTTATTTTATTGAACCGTTTCGGACCAAACCAGATTTTAAAATCGGACCGACTCGAACCGGATTTTTAAAATGGACCGAACCAAATTTTAAAATTTTCAGAAATTTTAAAATGTTCAATAAAATAGGATGTCAAATTTTAAATCCAAAACGTTTTCGAACTTTAAAATTAGCCTAAACAGTGCTCTTAGGGTTTGCGTTTTTAATACGTTTTCGGTTAAACCCTAATGCCTGGTTACAATTATGGGGATGGATCCCGGATAAGCATTTTTTGGGACTGGATTAAATTAGTGGGTTGAATTGCAATTGTTTACTTTCTGCAACATATATTATAACTGTCGTCTTGACTTAGTCAAGCTAGCTGGATAATACATATTGCGAGCATTGAGCTCTGGGATTTAAATATATTGATTGTGCAATAGGATAGACATGCTATGCTGATTGAAAGTGCCTAGAATCTATGTCTAGAAATTTCGCATGATTGATTGTAAGCATGAATTGCAAAACAGCCCCTAATATATTCAAAACGTTTTCAAAACCGAAAATTCCAGTCACCAGTTATGCATGATGTGTGCGAAGTTGCATGCTTTGACACGTATGCTAGAATGTTCAGGACTAAAAGCATGTGATAATTTACTTTACGTAGAATTATGTATGCTAGGAACATTAGACGCATGACGCGTAAGCATGTTGTTTGATTTATTCGATGTTTATGGCATGATATAGTGTTATGCATGCATAAATTATCGGATAATTATTTTAAATCAAAAGGGCCTTGGGAAAAGCCAAGATCGGGTATGCTTATTTGAAAATCTCCGTTCCAGTAATTTGCAACATAATAACCGTTTACAAAAAGAATGATCTATTGGATTAAAGACGACAATGGTGAGAACACTTTCACAACACCTCCTTCCCTCGGTTTACTGGCGGTCGGTTTGGTTTAGTGACTGAAGGATCACTATTCGTCGTATTCCATCTTAATAGATAATCCGATATTTGCAATTCTGTCAAAATGTTATTGTATTGCATGATTGTCATTGCAATAGTTCTAATGGCTCGATCAGATCGTTTTAACAAAATATGCAAACTGGATGACATTAATTATGATGATTGGAAAATTAGTGTTGAATGTGACCTGATACCTGCGGGAGTCGAGGATCGCATCGATCCAAAAGGTCAACGAATACATACAAACGAAGGAGGGACACCTTATAGATACAATAATAAAGAAAAATTATGGAGGGATCAAAGAGCTCGGAAAATAATCTGCTCGCATCTGACATCTAAAACGGAAGAAAGGATTATTCAAAAGAGCGCATTGCATCTTTGATGCACCTTACACCTTCGCTACGGCAAGGGAAATGCATCCGAAGCAAGATAATTAATGGCCGCGTACCATGAAATTCTATGCAAGGAGAGTGGGATAAAAACCATTCTCGACCCGCCGATGAATGGGCAGGAACTCGGAAAGTAATGGAGGTGTTTCCTCTTTCATGGTTTGCTGATGGTAACAGACTTACTATACACTCAACAAAAAATTATAACTGGAATTTGAACATACAAAAATATGAGTAAAAGCTAGGGAAATAATTACATGGAATAGACTTACTATACACTCAACAAAAACTTGGGATAAATGTTGACGTGTCACTCTGCAATTGGTCTCCTTTTTCTCCACTAATAAGGAGGCATCTTAGCTAAGTATTTCTTGAGTGCGTCTATGGTAAAGAGATCCCTTAAAATGCAAAAAAAAATAGAGACCTATCTCAAGATGACACATAGCATTTCTTCTAAATTTTTATGGAGTGCATCACATGTGGTTATCTTATATGTTTAAGTATTAATTGTTTCTTTTGACTAATTCTTTTATAAATCCAATTAAGTTTAGTTGATTTATATATATTTCTTCATACCTAAAAAATATATATTTCTTATTTGTTAGCACGTTTTCTTATTCAACTAATTCTGTAAGAACGTCACATTTATAGCGAGACAATTAATGAATAATAATTTACAATAGCTTTGTCGCATTTTTTTTCTAAAATATTGGGTTGGGTAAACCCTATAGGATAAACGTGTTTAAATAATTTCATGTTTTTTTTTCCTAAAACCCTATTGGGTCGGTTGAACCCTAGAGGTAAATGTGCTTAAATAATTTTATGTTTTTTTTTTTCTTTATAAAACCCTATTGGATCGGGTGAACCCTAGAGGTTAAATGTGTTTAAATAATTTTATAATTTTTTTCTTCTAAAAACCGATTAATTTAGTGAACATTTTGGCATGATCACCTGATGAACCTTAGAAGATAAATGAGTCGGCAAGTGTTCTTATATTATAATAAGCTAGATTATTATCTAAATATTATATAGGGAAAAAAATATAAAACTATTTATATAAATATTTGATAAATAAAATTAATTATGATAAGATTAAAAAAAAAAATATAGCCGGAACATACAAAAATATGAGTAAAAGCTAGGGAAATAATAACATGAAATAGACTTACTATACACTCAACAAAAAATTGGGATAAATGCTGACGTGTCACTCTGTAATTGGTCTCATTTTTCTCCACTAATAAGGAGGCCCCTAGCTAAGTATTTCTTATATAAATAGATGATGCATGAATAAGTATAACATGTACGTTGTTTTCCTTTGTTTAACATAATATCTGAGAATGAGATTTGTCTTTGTGCATGTATTCGATCTGTTCTATCTTCATGTGGACATCGAGTCGATGAGTCGAGGGTGGACACTGGTGTCGGTTAACAAACATGTCGACCCGAAGACCGCGCTCAAGTCTTGCTCATGGCTTCAGCGTAGGGCCGACCAAGGGTAAGGCAACTAAAGCTAGGGCTAGGCCTCCATTTATTGAGGGTCTCATATTCATAGGTATTTTAATAGTTGACCTAGTGATGACAAAAAAAAATGGACATCTATAATATTTAAGGTTTTAATGAACTAATAAAATAACGTTTACCCAATAAATTAAAAACATTAATGTTGGCCTTAGACTCACATGTATTTCAAAAGTGGGCCTAATGATGATAAAAAAAAAAAATAATGGACCTCCATAACATTTCTTTATAGCATTTAAGGTTGTAAATAAGATAAAGATTACTCATAAATTAATAATCATTAATGTTGGCTATGACATTTTTTTGTTATTTTCAAATCCTATATTGAGATGGTAAAAATACAATTAATATGCTAATCTAATAAATTATTGGAAATAATTTTAATCAACCACCTAAATAATTAGAAAAAAAAACATCTAATTAATTGGGGGGTAGCATTAATTTAAAATAGTGTAAAATCTTGCAACTAGATAGTATTTATACATTTTAATTTCTTATTCGCTTCTAATTATTATTCTTATAAATTATTGGCTCACTCCATTATCAATATCATATGGTCTTTAAATTTATAAATCTTTCCAGTTTTTAAATTGATTATTTATATTATCAATTGAAAATGTAATATTTAAAAATCGAATATAAAAATTTCATTAGTGATTTTGTTTCTATAAAAGTTTAAAGAATAGATTTTAAATAAAAATGTACTATTAGTTAATTTATTTATTTTTCATATTTGGCAAATATATATATATATATATATATTAGGCCCCAAATCAAAATGTGGCTTTAGGCCTCGATTTCCCTAGGGCCGGCCTTGCTTCAGTGGATTGGAGTCGACAACGACGCCCCAACTTCTAGTATGGTGATCGCGTCAATCCAGGCTCGAATTGAACCGAGCGTCAACAATGGCGTCGCCAATCTCGTACGCGCAATGGAGCCTCTCCTGGAGAGAGAGAACTGAAAAGGTGGTACGAAGTATGATATTGTGGTTAACGACGGACTTAGCAATATTGTCGAATGAGTCGTGGCTGGAGAGCTTTATGTCTGCCTGAATCTGAGCAAGGATGGTTTATAAGGACAACGTGTCTCTCTGGTCCCAGTATCCAGTTTCGTTGCAATCTTATTTTTGAAGAGTTTATTGACTCTTTTAATATTTGTTATTATATGCAGCATAAGCGAGACAACCTGAGTGAGCATGGCGAGGTGCTCGACGGCGAAAGCTCTAGCTGCAGAGGAGTCGAGGGCAAGATCCACGACGGAGGAGCAATGCGTGTGCCAACATCCTCTCTCGCTGTAATTAGTGTTGAAGTCTGAAGTGGGCTGGTCCTTATCCTAAGGCTTCTTATTCAATCTGGACTTCTCCTATGTTGGGCTTGGCTATTATGCCTGGGCCCTGTTTGTCTTGGCCCGTGTTCTTTAGTTCGAGTCTGTTTACACTATAATTTTGTCTGTGTCTATTTTGTTCCTTCTCTAATTATTTGGGGTGTAAAGACAAATAGTTTATTAGGGTTTGTTATTTATAGGGGATCGTCAGCCAAATGAAGGAACCTGACGAAATGACCCTAACTTTGGTCTCATTACTTTCTAGGGTTTTCTCTTGAATCCCTTCATCTCCTTGAGCGAATTTGATATGGTATCAGAGCGATTTGGCGAGACCATTACTCGTCTTCTCGATCTTGAGTAGTTCTGCTGTGTGTTCTTCACTTCTGTTGATTTCGCAACCATTCTCCGGTTGAGAAGTCAGTCTTTGACGATTCCACTTCCCGGCGTTTGAAGGATCGCTTCGTATCTTGGTTGAGGATAACTCCTTCCCTCTTTGATTTTCAATCGAAGCACTGAGACGATTCGCCTTCCGGAGCCACACTCGAGATCCGTTCCTTTCCTCAGCGACGGTTCCCATTCTGGTTCCTGTAGCACAAGATGGCACTGGAGGAGGATGAATCATCCAAAGGGAAGTCTATCTCTCTTGATCTCGCAAGCAAGGAATATCGTGACGCAATGTCAATGGTAGACTCTTTCCACCCTCTCTTTTTACCTGCAAGCGATAATCCCTCAGCTCGTATGACTACCACTGTTCTTACCGGTCAAGAAAACTATGCCAAATGGAGTCGAGGCATGCGATTCCTCTTGACTGGAAAGAACAAACTCGGATTTGTTACTAGCACTTGCGTTAAAGATTCTTTTGATCCTGTTTTTCACGAGCTATGGGATCGTTGCAACGCTGTTGTTTTTGGCTGGATTATGCACTCTATATCTGAGGATCTGGCTAGTACTATCATGTATTCTGAAGATGCTTTTACTGCTTGGAATGATTTACGCCAAAGATTTATGAAAGCTAACGGATCAAGGACATATCAACTCCATCGCGAAATTGCTATGACTCGACAAAACCTTGATTCTGTTTCTGTTTTTTTCACAAAACTGAGATTGCTTTGGGCTGAATTTGATTCTGTCTGTAATTTGCCTCATATTAATGGTGATGATTTTAAAAGGCATATTGAGCACAAAGATAATCTCAGATTGTTCCAATTTCTCATGGGGCTTAATGACAATGATTCGAATGTTAGAAGTAGTCTTTTGCTCTGGGATCCTCTGCCAACTGTGAATCAGGCTTACAACCTTCTTGTTCAGGAAGAAAGCCAAAAGGGGATCTCAGTTGATATTGCTGGTACTGCTGATTCTGTTTTTGGCAATGCAGTGTCTAAAAGTGAGAGGCCCAAAGGGAACCAATCCCTGGAGTGTTCTTTCTGCCATAAGAAAGGACACCTGTATGAACGTTGCTTTGCTCGTGGCTGTGACTTCTGCAACAAGAAAGGCCATGCCAAGGACAACTGTTTCAAGCTTAAGGATTCAACAAAAAACCAAAGGAGACACACCTAAGGCAAATGTTGGTGCCTCTGTTGCCATGAATGATGAGACAACCCAACCTGATGTGAGAGTGACATTCTCTAAAGCTCAATTTGAGAAGCTGCTGCAGGCAATGGGAGCAGTTGGCAGGACTGCCACCTTGGCAGGTGCTACCACAACTTCCAAAGATGCAACAGCCAATACTGCTGGTATATCCCTCAACTCATCCTTTTATGATGTTCAAAATAATTGGATTTTGGATATTGGTGCCACAAATCACATGTGTTTTAAAAAGGAATGGTTCAAATCTTTAAAGAATGCCTCTGGGAACAAAGTTTTTTTACCTAATGGTGGTTCTTCCATCATCAGTGGAATTGGGACTCAAATATTTGAAAATGATAAGAGATTGACTGATGTCTTGTATGTGCCTGATTTTAAATATAATCTACTCTCAATCTCAAAACTTACAACTGAGCTCAATTGCACTGCCACCTTTTATCCAAACTTTGCCATTCTACAGGACCTCTCAAGTGGGAAGGTCTTGGGGACTGGGAATGAAAGCATGGGACTATATTTTTTCAAGCCTTGTTCAGGTGCTGGTTCTTTTGTTAGTTCTGTTGTTCTGAATAAAGCCACTCTATGACGTTTTGGTCATGCTTCCTTAAAAGTTTTACAGCACATAGACAAGTTGGATATTCCTGTTAATAAAGCAGTGTCTATTGATAGCTGTGATGTTTGTCCCAAAGCAAAGATAATAAGAAATTCTTTTCCTGTATCTGATTCCAGAGCTGATTCCATTTTTGATTTAGTACATTGTGATGTGTGGGGACCATACCATTGTCCTACTTATGATGATAAGAGGTTTTTCCTGACTCTAGTAGATGATCACTCCCGTGTCACTTGGATTCACTTGATGCAATTTAAGTCTGATGTTTCCATTATTCTGAGGAACTTTGTTGTTAAAATTCAGAATCAATTTGGTAAATGTATTAAGTGTTTCAGGACAGATAATGGTGGTGAATTTTTCAGTGATAGCATAACAACCTTTTTTACTCAAAAGGGTATTTTACATCAGAGTTCTTGTTCTTATACACCCCAACATAATGGGAGAGTTGAGAGAAAACATAGACATTTATTAGAGGTAGCAAGAGCTCTTAAACTGCAGGCTTTTTTACCAAATGAATTCTGGGGTGAATGTGTTTTAACTGCTTGTTATCTGATAAACTTGATGCCCACACCTGTGTTGGAGAGAAAATCCCCCATTGAAGTTCTCTTTAATAAAAAAACCTGCTTTTTCCCACTTAAGAGTTTTTGGTTGCCTTTGCTTTGCAAAGAACTTAGTTGTGACTGACAAGCTTTCCTCAAGGGCTATACCTTCTGTTTTCATGGGATATTCCCAAACTAAGAAAGGTTATAGGCTTTATGATCTCTCTAGTCATATAATGTTTGTAAGCAGGGGTGTTATTTTTAGAGAAGACATTTTTCCTTTTCAAAACAGGAAGCTTGATCAGATGCCTATTTTCTTTGAACATGATTTTTTTGAGGACATCTCCCATGATTTTAATAATAAAACTACTTTTGAGGAGTTGGACTCTAATTCTCTCCCTTCTATTGAGGTGCTTTCTGATCCCCAAACACCAGAGGATGATTCCCAAAAGGAATCTGATGGTCCTTTACCAAATGATGAGGGGGTTTTACCTTCTGATGGTAGTTCTATTGTTCCTTCCATTGACCAACCTGATTTAAGGGCAACCAGGTCTGGAAGGACAATAAAGCCACCTATTTGGAAAAATGATTATGTTATGACTTGTTCTCCCACTGAACACTCTCTTCATCATTATTTGTCCTATGCTGGTCTATCTGCTTCCTATCAATGTTTTTTAACCTCCTTTTATGAGATTGTGGAACCTGATAGCTACAGTGAAGCTGCTAAAAATCCAGCATGGGTTCAGGCCATGAAGGATGAAATACTTGCTCTTGAGGATAATGGGACTTGGGAGTTAGTTCCATTACCTAAAGGTAAAGTTTCTATTGGATGTAAGTGGGTTTACAAGCTTAAATATAGATCTGATGGTAGTCTTGAGAGGTACAAGGCTAGATTAGTTGCCAAGGGATTTAGGCAGAAATATGGAATTAATTACTATGAAACTTTTTCCCCTGTTGTTCGCATGAATACTGTCAGGACTGTTTTAGCTTTAGCTTCCATATATCAGTGGCCTCTTTTCCAGATGGATGTTTATAATGCGTTTTTACAAGGTGATTTGGAAGAGGAAGTTTTTATGACAGTTCCTGATGGATTTGGTAATCAAGGGGGGATGGTTTGTAAATTACATAAATCCTTATATGGTCTTAAACAAGCTAGTAGACAGTGGAATATCAAATTAGCTGATGCTTTAGTAAATGGTGGTTTTGAACAATCTAAACATGATTATTCCTTGTTTATTAAGCATGATCAAGATCAGTTTGCCTTAGTCCTTGTTTATGTTGATGATCTGCTTATTACTGGTAATTCTGATGTTTTGATTTCTGAGTTGAAAACTGTTTTGACTTCGAATTTTAAAATGAAGGATCTTGGAGAATTAAGATATTTTCTTGGTATTGAAATTTTAAGGTCCTCTGATGGTATTATCCTCTCTCAGAGGAAGTATGCCCTTGATCTTATTGCTTCTGTTGGTTTATCTGCTGCAAAGGTTGCAAAAACTCCTATGGAGATGAATTTAAAACTTACAACCAAGTCTTATGATGACCATTTGAGTGTGAATCAATCTGATAAACTCCTAAAGGATGTCACCAGTTATAGGAGACTGATAGGAAAGCTATTATATTTGACCATTACCAGGCCTGATATTAATTTTGCTGTGAGGCATATGAGTCAGTATATGCAGGCCCCTAAGGTTTCTTATTGGGATGCAGCAATGAGGATAGTTCGATATATCAAACGGGAAGTTGGCAAAGGTATTTTCTTGGACTCCAAGTCTTCTCCTGAGTTGTTAGGTTTCTGTGACTCAGACTGGGGCAGTTGTTTAGAAACCAGGAGGTCTGTGACTGGCTTCTGTGTTAAGTTAGGGAATTCCCTAATTTCATGGAAAGTTAAGAAACAGACAACCGTTTCTAAGTCATCAGCAGAGTCTGAGTACCGAAGTATTGGAGATTTGCTCAAGGAGATTCTTTGGTTAAGAGGTCTTTTATCTGAGCTGCATTTCCCTCAAGAAAATCCTACTAAATTGTTTTTTGATAATGAAGCTGCAGTGAAAATTGCAACTAATCCTGTTTTTCATGAGAGAACCAAACATATTGAGATCGATGGTCATTTGATTCGTGAAAAGGTGGTTGGTAAGATGGTACAACTTTGTGATATTAAATCTGAGTTCCAGGAAGCTGACATCTTTACTAAGCCACTTGCAGGACAGCAGCATTATTTCTTGTCTTCTAAATTAGGTATGAAGAATGTATTTGGAGCTTCAGGAGAAAAGATTTCAGACACTGAAGATTGATTCATTTTCTTGAAGTCCAGCTTGAAGGGGGGTGTTGAAGTCTGAAGTGGGCTGGTCCTTATCCTAAGGCTTCTTATTCAATCTGGACTTCTCCTATGTTGGGCTTGGCTATTATGCCTGGGCCCTGTTTGTCTTGGCCCGTGTTCTTTAGTTCGGGTCTGTTTGCACTATAATTTTAGTCTGTGTCTATTTTGTTCCTTCTCTAATTATTTGGGGTGTAAAGACAAATAGTTTATTAGGGTTTGTTATTTATAGGGGATCGTCAGCCAAATGAAGGAACCTGACGAAATGACCCTAACTTTGGTCTCATTACTTTCTAGGGTTTTCTCTTGAATCCCTTCATCTCCTTGAGCGAATTTGATAATTAGGGCGAGCCTCATATTTATGAGGGATTGTGGTGACACTCCCACTGTACCGAATCTGAAACTCCTGCTACTCACCTCAGTTTTCGGGTGGAGAAGAAGCAGTTCGGGTCGATGACGAAAGGTCACAAGATCGAAACCTATTGGAGCGTTTGGAATGGGGTTAAGGTCATCGTCATCATTAGTCACATATGATAAGAACTAACTGCGGCCTATTTCTGTCCGATGTCGGGTAGAGAAGACGACTGTTTCGGATCGGGTGATCGCTCAGTTCGGTTTTTGGTAACAGATGGAAGCTCAGTTACTTTTATTACGTGTAATTTAATATTAAGAGTTAATATTTATTTATTGATTGATAAATAAATGCAAAAGTAACTGCCTTGGCTAGTGGTTACAGTATGGACATGAAAGTCCAAAGGGTGCAAGATCGAATCTGTTGCTGGCTTGCTGCTGGAGCGGTAGGTCGTGGGATCAAACCCAAGCAACTCGATCTTTGACTAACTCATTTTTGCAGAGCTGATGACTTGCTGGATGGGCATGGTGTGTCTAAGCTTAGTGGATGACCCACCTCGTCCATTTTATTTTGAAGATTTTCACAAATCTACTAGGCATGTTGAGAAATTAAATGAAATCTGATTATGCATGTCAATTCTAATGATAATTTGGTCCTTTAATTTTAGTTGTTTAAAACTAATGAATTGCATGTATAATGACGTCCATACGAGTGGCACGACAGGGTGGTATTTTGATGTTTGACGAACCCTTGGAGCTAAACCACCATTGACGGAGGTGCCGAAAAGATCGATGGTGATGGCGAAAACCATTTGAGATGATCACATCACGGTCTTATGACCATGATTCTTAGGACCAATATTTATGAAATGGGTCAGATGACCAATATTGAGAAAATGATAGTCTGAGGACTAATATTTGATGAATGACGGTCTGAGGACCACAACGATTTAATGAACAATAATGATAAATGAAGATCTGAGGACCTCTGGTTAATAAAATAATGATCTGAGGATCAATATTGTGGTGATTTAGAGTTTGTAATAACCTCATACCCAACTCGTGTGTTCACACGTTAATTTATTTATTTATTTATTTTTTGGAAGAAACTAAAATAATGTGGTTGAGACCATTTTTATTTTGGAGTCACGATTAATGTGGGGTGGCTATTAAAAAGCATTTTCATTTATTAAGGTACCCTGAAATATTAGAGAACTCTCCATAAATTGTGCAAGGTAGTAAAACCTTCGTATTAACAATTGAATATGAGAGTGTCTCATAAAAGCGTGTAAGTATAAATTTCCGTAGTCAAACGAGATAATACACGGCTTAAAAACTGCTCTCAAATGACTTTCATCTATGATTGTATAAAGTCTAATTACGGAGTATTAAAAATAAATGCGGATCCGCTAACCTTTAAAGGTTAAAGAGAGCGAGTTGATAAATCATCGAAGGGAATGTGACTATGCCCATGAATGAAACACTCTTGAGAAGGAAAACCCAACCATGATGACTGGAGATCCCAAGAACTTGGTTCACTGGGACAACCTAATCACAAGATGATGGTTGTCCCAGTGAACCAAGTTCCTATGATGAGAATTGTGCCCTTAGATGATGGTTGTCACACTGGGGGTCTTTACCCTCGGGTCCATTCCTATGATGAGAAACAGTGATGGAGATGAGGTTAGGCTTTTGCATTTGATGATCCTCAAGTATCGGTCAAACCGAGCATTATAATGCTAATTACTTAATTGAGATCACATATTAAGCAGATCTTTTAATGATTTGTAAGGAGAACTCGGAGTCGTGATGATGCTCGTTAGACATAGAATCACCTATGCGAGTGAGAAGTAGGGCTGCTTTGAAAGGAATTGTTGAGGGCACAATTCTTAGAAACGCTTGCAGAACCAGGCGCGTGATCCATGGCCTAACCGGATCACATGGCGAGAACATAACCAAGGCTAGGGAGGTACCTGTGTGGGAAATTCAAGGCTTTATAATCAGCTCCAAACCAAGAACCATCCAAAATCAGCTCCATTTAACACATTTGAATACTTCATCTTGCATATCATCACATCGAATTCGTCTAGCTTCTGGTCAGAGGTGTTGTTAGAGACTGGTGCAGTCTAGATTGGAGACAAGATCGTTGTCGGAGATGAAGTCACCGTTTGTCGAGATTGTAAGATACTTGCAAAAAATGAGGAATGGCGCGACTGTGGTCGTTAAGCTAGAGGACTGGAGCTTCATAAGAACTCTCTTTCTACTTTCTTCTCTTGTGGAAAAAATAAAATAAGTAACTAAGAAGAAAAGGCATGGAGAAGATAAAGAAAAAAAGTGGCAGATAAGACTTCTTTCAGAAGTTAAATAGTGGAGAAGATAAGCTTTAAGGAAAATGATCTAGTACTATGTCTATATTTTAAAAAAAAATTGCCGCCCATTTTTTAATTTTTTTTAATTCCTCCTATCTTTTGAAGTCTCTACTCCACTTATTTTATATTTTTTTTTTTATATGTCTAATAATTTTTTATTTTTTTAGAATAAAAAACTAATAAAACAGGGAACATGAAAAAGAAGTGTAATTACGGGCTTACAAATAAAGTTTCAATTTTTATAATAATATAATTTGTTCTGATATACATGTACTTTTTTATTGGGGAAAAGAACCTATTTATTGTCCCAATTTTGACTCATGTGTCTGTTTGGTGTCTGAAGGCGAAATTGAATGTCGCAAGTTTCATATGTGTTGCTATTTGGTGTCTCCGTTAGGGTTAAGTTGAACGGAATCTGGTCACGTGATGGTCACGTGAGTGAACAATTTTCAAACTTCCAAAAAACCCCTCTGACCAGAACATTGCTCCGATTTGGGACTAAGGGTTCTGACCGATTCCTGCCGATTACGACCGATTTAGGGCTTAGGGTTCCGGCTGATTCCGGCCAAATTCCGGCCAAATTCCGGCCGATTATGACTGATTCAACATATTGTAAACATATATGTTTGCGTTATTTATTTCAATCCACATCTTGTAAAACATATATGTCGACACACTGTTCTTCTCATTCTTCACAATTTATCAATTGCTTATAACGCAGTTGTCAACATATTCCCCCAATGACACCGACATACTTTTAGAATAATTAGATTTGATTCTGAATTGTGAAGTTTACCCAATGACTTAATATATTTTTTTTAAACTTTGATTTTTTTCAAAAATGCATATGCATTAACTTTAAGCTTCCATATATTAGTTCCTTATAATGTTGCTAATTGTTAGATTACATATAAACTGAAGTGAACACTTGTAATATTTATTTCTTAAAAGAAGTCAATCCCACCCGTAAATTTTACGTTTTATATGCTTAATTTTCCAGCATTAGAGCAGTAAAGATGCAACGATTTTATTATGGCAACACATGTAGTAGATGTGTTAGCATGGGTGCATATATGTGACCTGATTTTACTATTATATACGTATAAAATTTAAAGAGCAAAAAAAAATATACGTATAATGTTTACTTAATCAATTACTTTTTCTATGTCAACAAATGTAGTAGATATGTTAGCATGAGTCTATATATGTGCAAACATACCACTAATTACACACATGAATAACAAATTCAACTTATTACACACTGGTATGTTACACCGAAACATATGTGTCTGAACTCCGCATGTAAACGAAATAATGTCCATTCAACTTAGACAGCAAAATTTTCCGGTTTAGAATTCAGTGTGTATTTAGAATGTATTGAAAAAGTTAAAATTATTACTTGATATGTCTGCATATGGTGTGTATAACTGTATATTGTTTGCGATTCCACACCTCACACATACAGTGTGTGCATATATGTTGTGCAAATGTGTATTTTCTTGTAGTGATAACGTGTTACGAAAGTAGAGAGATAATATAATAGTGAATTGATGATGATCTTATTATCACACATAGGGGTCCCTTATATAGGAATTACATAGATTTGAAGAAGAAGTAAAATTAATACAAAAAAAGTGTAAATAAGAAATATTATATATACACATAATATTGAACATCCTTAAATATATTTATAACAAAAAAAACTATTTATATAAAGTATGACACTTACCTAGTATCATTTCGGAGTCCGCATTTACATTACATTTTGACTGAATTTAGTTTAGTCAGGCCATCAATGCACCCTAATCATTAGACCAGGCAGCTAATTCACCCTACCTCTTTTTTACGGATCAACATCTCCTGCCCCACTCTTTATGTTATAAATCGTGCCTCACTATAAGATTTTGACATGTGTTATGAGTGTAATTAATTGTAGTTTTTTTCTATAGCCCTATTGGGATTGGTGAACTCAGTGTTATCAGAACCGGACCGGGGCCTGAACCGGCAGGGCCACCGGTTCCCGGTTCGGCCGGTCGGACCCGGTCCGAACCGGGTCCGAACCGGATCCGACCGGTTTTAGTAAAAAAAATGCAGATTTGTAGAGCCTCTTTGTAAGTTAACCCTTCTTTAGGTTTTAGTCCGGACCGGGGCCTGCCTCTCTGTAAGTTAACCCTAAAATTTTCCCTTTTTTTTTTTAATGAAAGGAGTCCGAACCGGCGAACCGCCCGGTTCGGTGAAAACCGGACTTCAGAACCGGGTTCGCTTACATCCTCCGGAAATAAGCAAACCGGACCGTGAAGGGGTCCGTTCCGGTCCGACCGCGGTCCGGTCCGACCGCGGTCCGGTCCGATGACACGTGTCAAGATCTTAACGGTTGAATACGATCTGAGCATAAAGAATGGAATATACGATATGAATCCACCCTAAGGCATAATGTTAAATATTACACCATAGTGTTAATTTTATTACGCCAAACATCAATCGATACAAACCTTACCACTTTTCAACAAGATAATACAGTGCGAACACTCCCAAAAGAAAATTATGTCCACGTGCATCTTATAGATCGAGATCATTTTTAGTCTTAAGTAGGTGTATTTAGACGATAGGATAATAAGGTTCTATTGTTAAGTCTTATATTACTATGTATAATCTTTGAAACAAAAAAAAAATGGTTTTTAGCTATTAAAACATTCAACCGATTGCTTAATTTTGAGTGGTATGCAAATTATTTGTGTTAAAGTTTCTTAAAATTTAATATATTAATTAGTAGTAGTTGCTATCAAGAGATCATATGCGATATTTGCTCATATTACATAAGAGTAACAAATTATCACACGAAAAAAAAAATGCTTTTATCTGTATTTTATGAGCAGGAAACAATTAATTTAATGTGTATTCGGGTTATAAGGTTATTGATAAACATAATAGCACCGGCATACATTTTGACACGAGGCACTGGCAGATGGAAGTTTATGTAGAGTTGAACTGAGACTTACTTTGGATAATAAGAAAGAAACAGAGTGACTTTTGTTTCTGAAGCATTCTCTCAAACATTCAACAACAAACTCGGATTTCAAAACACATAAAGAACAAGATTAAACTAACAAGATTAAGGTTATAGTAGCTTCCAGTATGTCTACTCTAGACTAACTAGTACACAACAACCACAGCACATAGCGGAAACAAAGCTGCCTGTGCGATCAAAACAGTTACCACCTACTTCTAGCTGACAACCATAAGATACCATACAATCCAGTAAAAGAACTTCCTTCTCAACCTAAGATATTTTAGAAATACAGATACATTAGTTTCTCAGCATTTCTTTCTATCTCATCATCTACCACCAATCTTATAAACCACAGAAGATGGATGACAAACCAGATTTTTGCACAGATTTACCTGAAATGATCTACAGGGTTGACCAAAGCTTGAGCATCTATATTCACAGTACTTACTCATTAGCACGCGCTACTCCACTAAGGATGCAGAGCTTTCATGGAGATCTGGAAGCTCATCATTGGTTGAGAACTTAAGCCACTTCCTCTCCTCTGCGTATTTAAGGCCGGGTTGCAACACAAGACCAATCGCCACTGCACCAAGACTTACGAGCGCAACCTTCAGCGTGGAAAGAGCAAGCACGATCCCTATCAATATTGTTGGAGGAATGCACATTGCAATGGCACCATAAGTCCCGACTGGTATCTTGTAAGGCCTTGCTATGTGTGGCATTTGTATCCTCAACTTCACGAATGCTATGAACTCAAGGATCATCCCGAAGCAATACAAGAAGTTCTCTGCAGCCACAATCTCCTGAAAGCTCAACCATGACAGCAAAAGCACCCCAGAAGCCGAGAATATGATTCCTGTAAGAATGAGTGGTGGTAAAGGTAAATTTCATGATTAGTGAACACTTATAGTGATTGTGCAAATTTAAGCAATGTATTCACAGTTGAAACAAGACAGTATAGACTAATCTGCTGTTGAAATTGAGGAACAACCTGACCAACTATCGTAAAAGCTCAAGCACTATAGGTACTAAAGGTGTCGTTTATTTTTATTATCTTCACTACTTCCCTTTCATATGTAGGCTGTAATATTTTTCTATACCCACATGCGGATTGTTTCTTTAAGGAGATTTACATGGAATGGCAGAGATTTGAAGCTGAAAATGATGATGAAATATACAATATGATAGACCACTTAATCAACTACGTTAGAAGCTCGATCTTGTAAGTGAAGTCATGGTTTGATATCTTCAATAAACTCAACAATGATTAAAAGCAAAGTCTAGTGTGAACTTTACCTATTAAGGGAGTTCCATGACGGGACCTTCTGGCAAAGAACTCTGGAAGCATTCCTCTCTCAGCCATACCTAGCAGTTGGAAGGAATCGCTGCTCATTTCAGCAACAAACATCCCCATATTTGCAGTTGCCGCAGCCGCCTGCATCCACCATCGCAGCCATACACCCCCTATGACCATAGCAATATCCGAGAAATACCCATCAGTCCACAAGGCACGATTCACTGCAACAGCCCCAGTTCCCACCAGGAGAGGAATGAAATACCCAAGAACAACGAGGACCAGAGCACAAAACAACGACTTGGGAAGGGTCTTGCTCGGGTTATCCACCTCGCCCGTTAATGTGCTTATAGAATCCCAGTAGTTCAAGTTCCAAAAGAGCGTGTTCAAGTACAGATTCCAGTTAACATTATGCAGGTCCACCTCCAACCATCGAGAGGGTTCAATCTTGGGGATGGATATGAGGCCCATTACCACAAAAGGAAGGAGAGAAAAGATCCCTAGAGCTATTGCTACCCAACCCACAATGGTCATTCCCCTGTAGTTCAAGTATGTAAGCATAACTGTAAGGGCTATCACTGAAACAACTCGAGGCCACCCACTTTCCACAGCGGGGATAGCATACTTTAGATAGTCCAGAAACAGGACTGGGTATAGAGCATTATCTATAACCCCACTGAGCCATTTCATCCATCCTTGCTGAAATCCAAAATATGGACCTAGAGCAGTAGAAACCCACACCACATAACCGCCATTTTCAGGAAACATGGTCCCCATCTCGGCAGTGATTAGTGCTTCAGGGACACTCCATATCAGGGGAAAGACCAAGAAGCCGACGAGGGCTAGAAGAGGGCCTGCGGCACCGACACTGTCCTCAACTCCAAAGGGACCACCCGAGACCTCATAGAAGATGAGGAAAACTAGGGGAACGAGTGAGACCTTATTGATGGTTCTAGCCCTAGGGGTATTGCCTTCTTCGATAGTGATATAGTCGGAGCCATTACTCTCTCCCATTGCAAGAGATGATGCTGTCCCTTTCCCTGGTTTCTTCAGTTTCTGCAATTGCATCAACATAATTTAGTCACCTGATCCGATCTAGTTGATTTACAATCCACTCTAGTAATACAAGTACAAAAGAAAATCGAATTTTAAATTAAGCATACATCCGTTAGTAAAATCAATCACAAGGAACAGAAACTATCAGCGTGCCAATCTGGCCTAATTTCACACCCAGCAACGGAGGAATCGAAAATCGATTGCAGAATCTACGGCGCTAATGGGGATAGTGCATTTGAAACGAAATCTAAACAACCTAGAAGACAAAGAAATCTCGCGGAAATCGAAATGCATGAGCGGTGGATCGAAAAGATGAGATTTTGTGAATTGAAACAAACCATAAAACAGAGTCGATTTGGCGAGTGAATAGGATTGAGTGGACGATGATCTCCATTATTAATGGGGGACTTCCAAGATCCCTCGCTCGCAACCTCTGTAATCCGGTTGGTAGCTCAGAGTTCTTCCCTCCCAAGCTCCCTTGGAAGAGAAGAGCTTATGCGAAGTATGAAATGAGCTTGGGTGTTAAGCCTGACCAACTAACAGCCAAATTGACCAACTAACAGCCAAATTTTTTGTAAAGAAATTACATGCGTGGGAATCAAGGTCAGTCCACGTCCCCCTTCAAGTCATTTTCACCCCTTTGTTTATTTATTTATTATCACTTTTTTATTATTATTATTTATTATAATAAATTAATTAATTAATTAAAATTACAGAGTATAGTAAAAATCTGGCTTGGAAAATGACATCGACATTTTACCACACCTTTTCAGGGAAAAAAAAAATGAAAACTTTGCAAACTATAATAGAGTTTTTTTTTTTTTTCTGTGTATATGAGTGAAAGATGCGCAGTGATTACACGGTTTACACCATGAAGAAACTAGTAAACTGCGACCTGAAATAAATTAAACAGTCCATAAAATCATTTTTAAACCATGCTGGCTCGGCATTGTTAAAGATTTATTGTAAGATCTTATTCGATTCTCTTAATTCAGATAATATTATTATTCCCTTCATTTAAGTTAGCATGCCTTGAGTGGGCCGGCTTATATACATACAGGTCTAATAAATCGGCTCATAATTAGTTTTAGGTATAACTCATTAACATATATATATATATATATATATATATATATATATATATTTAAATTATAAAGTTATTAATTGAAAATTCCAATAAAAGTTTAAAATGCTTTTTTTTTTTTTTAAATGATTGCCCAACATCTAATGAGGTTGCCACTCGAACGCAAAGACCACTAAATGACATTTTAACAAGTAACCACTAATGTAGTTACTTTTAGCTAAGACTAGATAACTTGTGAATGTCACTTATAGTACGTGTAAAGTAAATAACAAGCTAGCACGAAAAATATAGACATAAGAGGTTAACTAGAAAGCTTCACCTTCTCAAACTTTCTTTTAATACGAAAAGTTCATATTTTCGGGGCAAGGGGGTCACACAATAAGTAAATTCTAAGGAAGTATAATTAGTCGCGTTTTATTGAGCTAAATAATAATGAGTGTAGAAGAGTTGTAATTATGGAGTTCCCAACTGAATTATAAGGTTTATGAACTCAAGTTTTTATTAACTAACCCCTAATCGACATCTTTGGAATTTTGAAACGATCAATATTTGTTAAGTTTATATTACTTTTTCCTTTTAACTATCATGCAAAATGTAAAGAGCTTTCTAATTTAAATCTATAGAGCAATACTTCTAAATCATTAAGTCGGATAATGATAAATAAAAAATTGAAAATTATGAGGTTTAAAACTAATTTCAGATATTCATTTCAAATTTTTATTATTTTGGTACGTGACACATTAAAAAGGATTAAAAACTACATATTTCATTAAATTATTTTATTTTAATATATATAGATATATTCACTTCATTTTTAGTTTAATAGAAATATTATGTTAATTTTTATAGATATAATTATTTTACTTTTGTTTAATTATCTTCTAATCTGGAGTATTTTTTTTTGGCCAATTCTAATCTGGAGTATCAAAATAGATTAAAAAAAAGTAAAAGTGGTGAACTTTGAGAGTATAAGTGGTGAACTTTGTAATATGCATAAATTAGTCTAGCAAATTAACCGAGAATAAAAAAGGTATATTTTTTAGTGGATTAATTTAAAAATAATTTCTCTCCCAGCAATAACTAGTAGAACACAATTTTTAATTAAGTCAGATTTTGTGTAATGTGTGGGTTAACGGTTAGTTAAATATAATATTTATACTTCTAATTTTGTATAATATTATTAAAAAAATATTAATAAAAATACTATGACAATAAATTAATCTATAACAAAATTACATGAATAACTATGATATATACTTAACATAAGACTTTATTTGAATTTTAATAAAATTAAGCAACATATGAATCAACAATTATGGTACACGACTTTCTTCTATTCGTGAGCTTGCTTATTCCCTACCCCTAAATCGATCTAAACAACATCGTCATAATCATCATCATCATTTCAATTCATAATAGAAAAATCTATCTAACCCTTGAAAATATCTTCCTGCGTCAATCTCCAAGATTTGAAAAGTTGACACAATAATTATATTATAATAAGAAGTATGACACGAAGGTCTTTTTCTCAGCGTTTTAAATTAGTCAATAAAATGGTCCCCAAATTAATTAAATATTTCAACTTCTTATCAATTTGACTATTGGAGTACACCAAGTTGGCACTTTTGATTGTTCCATTCCAGATTATTATATATTATACTTAATATTATCCCACTTCAACGATATAAAATACATGTTTTCTTTTAAATATATATAACGTTAGAGCCAAAGTGTCCGAGTTCTGAATTTATTTATTTATTATCTATATGTCCCGTTTTGTCGTCTCTATAATAACTAACAAATATGTATATGAGTTTAAATTCTTAATTAATGACTATTTTTGTAATAATAAATTCATCATCAATTACCATAAAAATAGATGAAATCAACAGCTCATAGTCAACGAAGTGATTTTTTTCTTTTAAAAAAATACAGAAAAATAGTGAAGATAGTAAATGAATAATTTATCATACAACGTGATTGTTCTGTTATACGTATCTCATTGGAAAATGAAATATATTTATTGTCTAAAACAAGAAAGGGATATATTATTAATTGTTATTATAATATTGTGTAAATGAAAGGGATAGATATTACTGCCAAAAATAAAACGGGGATAGATAGATATCGAATCATGATAAACATTACCTCATCGACGGGAGCGTCGCCGTTTCCATGAATATGTCGAGGAGGGGAGGTTCTCGCGGCGGAGGAGACGACGCTAGAAGGTGGCGGAAGGGGAGCTGCCGATACTCCCTGGCCGCGGCTGCCGGCAGAAGAAGCTTCTATGGCGGAGCCCTGCATTTGTTTCGAGCTGGAACTGATTTCTCTCTCTCTCTCTCTCTCTCTCTCTCCGATTGATCGCGAAGATTTTCTGTTTCTAACTCTGGATGTTGTTATCTATGTAGGTGAAGAATCTCACACCTGAAAACTCAAACTTCCAAGCTTAGTTTTCTACACTTTCACTAACCATGGAAGAAGAAAGAAAGAAAGAAAGAGATCAGTGGTCACAACTCACACGAACGCACATATATATATATATATATATATATATATATATATATATATATATATATATATATATATATATATATATATAAAATAATATATTATATAAATACATTGCATAGTACATATAATAATATATTATATAAATAGTATATTGCATAGTACATACTATATGGGAAGGAAAACGCACATGGTCGTATATATCCGTCCATTTCTAGGATTATTAAAGTAAACTACGATTGTTTACCAAAAAAAAAGTAAACTACGATTCGGCATTGTCTGCCTCGGAGCAAATAATATATATAAAAATATATTATTTTCCTAAAAAACGTAAAGGAAGAGGGTGATTTATATCATGTAAATATTTTAAAATGTCTTTGTTATCGGAAGAGGTAAGACATTTCAAATAAATTTAATATTTTTATAACAAATTTGTGAGTTGGCGATAATGTGGCTCAAAATGGGAGCTAAAATATCTTTTACCATTGTGAATGCTCTTAAGGGTTATAATTTAGTACTAAAATCAAGACGACATTAGGATATTCAGATACCAAATGTCCAAACTTTTGCATAAAAAGCTCGACCCAACTTTATAAGGAAAGTCTTGATCGTCGGACTCGGGTACAATTTTAAGATGGTCTCTTTGGAATTTCTCCTACATCCTATATTTATGTATAGTTCATGATTACTAGTATGTGCAGAGTAAAATGGAGGACATTTTATGAGATTTCTAATATGTTTCACAAGAACTATACTTATATTCTTTTTATTATTAATGATGAATTAATTGTAATATAAGTAAAACTTTAAAAGTATGAATATTTTAGTTTCATTAGAATTTACATCACGTACCATGGTGTCAACTTCCTTGTAGTGTTCACATTTAGAGCAATAGGAAAATGCAAAAAAAAAAAAAAAAAAAAAAGTCATAGGCATGGTGTTCGGGAAGTATAATAAAAAAAAGTCCACATTGTATCCCATTTTTACTATCGAAGTTTTTTAATATTCTTAAATATCCTCTAATTTTCAACTAATTAGAAGAGTTAGTATAATACAATACGAATTTTATTTTATTTTATCCAAGAATGAGTAATTTTGTAAATAAGTATCACTACAAGAAAACTGGTTTTAAGCGACGCGAAAGCTGCGACGCTTTAAAAAGCGTCGCAAACTTTTTTGCTACATAGAGTTTAGGCAACCTTTAGGTAAACGTTGGCTAAACATGAATATTAAAGCAACGCTTGCTTTTAACGTTGTTTAAAGTTTGGTTTAGGCAACGGTTTCACTGATGCGTTGCTTAATTATGTCTCTGTCAATAATTCTATCTCCGTCGTGGATGTTGCGTCCGGGACGACTCGGGTCGCGAGGACGCGTCTGGGGTTGTGCGGGTGAGGACCCTTCCGTCGGAGGTTGTGACCCGGCAAGATTGTGACCCGGCAAGGTTGTGACCCGGCGAGGTTGTGACCCGGCAAGGTTGTGACCCGGCGAGGTTGTGACTTGGCGAGGTTGTGACCCGGGAAATCTGCGTCTCGTGCGTCGGATCCTGCGCAAAGGACCAATGCTAGCACGGAGAGGGGAGGTGGTGCTAGCGGAGCCCTCTCCGATGCCTAAGTTACTATAGTGGCAAAAGGGTAATTTCCTAGAGAGAGAAAGTTCTAGAGAGAAGTCAGAGCTCAAAATACCAAAGTTGGGCAAAATGAGAGAGTGAGTGAAAATGGGTGGCCAAGGCCTCCTATTTATAGGCTTCCTTGAGACCGGACCCGGTTTTAGAGCGGTTCGACGACGGTTCAAGGAGACAAACGGGAACCGTCATCCACATTGGTAATGCACGAACTTGACTTCTCTATACGTAACGGCGATCGCGGGTACGGTAATAGCGCGATACCCGTAAGGCAATCCGGACCTCGTCGAACTTGGGCAATTCGGCGAGGTCCGAATTGTCACGCAACCCGGACTTCCGGGTTGCGGGCAATCCGGAGGTCCGGATTGCCGCAACCCGGAGGTCCGGGTTGTTGCAACCCGGAGGTCCGGTCCGGACGCGCGTAAACG
This sequence comes from Clarkia xantiana subsp. parviflora, assembly GCA_036873135.1. NCBI lineage: Eukaryota > Viridiplantae > Streptophyta > Magnoliopsida > Myrtales > Onagraceae > Clarkia > Clarkia xantiana. Next base: position 15,679,520 of record JAPTYO010000012.1, read on the forward strand.
CGCCTCCGGACCGTTTTGATACAGTGGGAGGTGTTTTTCGGAGCCGAGATGTAATTTTTTACGTGTTTGCGAGGCCCGAAGCGTAAATACGAACCCGAATTGGACATTTATCCATCACTTGCCCCCGAGTCAAGAAACGGTTTAGAACCTTTCTTGACTCTATTTTAAGTTAGGATACTTGTCCAATTTGAGTCTGACGCTAACCTTTTAATTTTGATCGTCGGTCGGGTGTAGGAATCTTGATTTCGTCCGTTGCTTGACTTTCCGGCCGAATGACTTTATTTCCTATTATCATGGTTAGTGCAACAGGAAATGTATATGTGCGAGTACGATTATTGTCGGGGACATGGGCAAGTGGTAATGCACTTATGCAAGAATGCGTCTATCAACATGTAAGTATGAATAAAGGACGTGGCAAGATCGTAATTACGTAAATCAAGAAAATAGAAATCGTATGTTTCTAAAATGACTAAGTGATTACCGAATCTTGGATCATGCGATTGCAACATACGCCCATGATGATTGACTTGACACGCGCGATGATATTGATGCACGCGTTGACGTTGATACACGCGTTGACGTTAACGGTTGAATGTCAGGTAGAGATTATTGGTTATTTCCTGCAAGTATGCTAAAACACTTAGAAAATATTAAGCGATGTCTAATGTTTGTTACCATAGATGTCGTCGTATGAGCTTTGACGATGTGCGTCGTTGGCATGCTTAGGGGGCATAGCTACTCGTTGTATGCAATACATCTTTGTTGACGTGCATGTGCGTATGTGAAAATACTTAGCAAATATTCTCCCCTTGTTGTCATGCCCCCTCGTCGACATGTATGTACGTACATGGAAACACTTAGAAAATATTTCCTTCTCGTCGACGTGCGCCCTCGTCGACATGTATGTACGTACATGGGAATACTTAGAAAATATTTCCTCTTCGTTGATATGCCCCCTCGTCGACATGTATGTACGTACATGGAAACACTTAGAAAATATTTTCTTCTCGTCGACGTGCACCCTCGTCGACATGTATGTACGTACATGGAAATACTTAGAAAATATTTTCTTCTCGTCGACATGTATGTACGTACATGGAAATACTTAGAAAATATTTCCTTCTCGTCGACGTGCACCCTCGTCGACATGTATGTACGTACATGGGAATACTTAGAAAATATTTCCTCTTCGTTGATATGCCCCCTCGTCGACATGTATGTACGTACATGGAAACACTTAGAAAATATTTTCTTCTCGTCGACGTGCACCCTCGTCGACATGTATGTACGTACATGGAAATACTTAGAAAATATTTTTTCTTCGTCGACATGCAACCTTGTCGACATGTATGTACGTACATGGAAACACTTAGAAAATATTTTCTTCTCGTCGACGTGCACCCTCGTCGACATGTATGTACGTACATGGAAATACTTAGAAAATATTTTTTTTTTCTTCGTTGACATGCCCCCTTGTCGACATGTATGTACGTACATGGAAATACTTAGAAAATATTTTTTCTTCGTTGACATGCCCCCTTGTCGACATGTATGTACGTACATGGAAACACTTAGAAAATATTTTCTTCTCGTCGACGTGCACCCTCGTCGACATGTATGAACGTACATGGAAATACTTAGAAAATATTTTCTTCTCGTCGACATGCAATCTTGTCGACATGTATGTACGTACATGGAAATACTTAGAAAATATTTCCAGCTGCAGTTTCTGTTTTTAGCATAATTCTCGAGAGATCCGACGCAGGGGCGTGTTCCTCGAGCGATTCTTGGTTCTTTATGCTGAGCATGACCATGCTACCCCTTTCTTGTGATAAGGGAAATAGAGTTGAGGGTTGTGTAGTGGCGTCTTCTGCCCCCCGGTCGAGGGACCGGCCCAAGGAGGAGCGTTACTCCTACTGAGGTAAGTGTTTGTTGATAATTCTTTGTTCATGCTTTTGCTTGCATGACATTTCGTCACCTGGACATTGTTAAGTACTATGACTGCCTCTCTTGGATAGACTCCAAGGCATGGCAGGATGGGTAGAGCATAGGATGTTGTGACTTGCATATTATAGATTTTGCTTGGAGAAGACGGTGGAAACTTCTGCTTGTTCCGTCGAGTCCTGTTAGAGATGACGGCATTCTTTAATTCGTGCCACCTTTTAGATATTCTGAACTCGTTTCTGAGTCTGTTTGCCCCCCCGGCTTCCATGCTTGAAGGTTTGTTATAGTTGTTCCTTAGTTGATGCTTCCGACTTGTTCGTTTTGAACTACGTCATTTGAACCTGCTTTATATATAGTAGTTGGCATGATAACTTGTTAGTAATATTTCATACCGTTATCACTTACTATGTTTATTGAGTGCGGATGACTCGTAATGTAGACATAATTCCTGCGGTCGTGACCGATAGCCACTTCCTGATTGATAAGTTGAGATGTTCTTCTGATTGCCTGCCTGATGCATTATGCATATTATCCTTCTTTCCTGACAGCGTGTATCAACCCGCGTTGGGGAAGCATACATAAAAACATCATTTGAGAGATGTTATCTTGACAACGCAAGATAATAGTTTATACCGTCTCTTAGTTCCACTCTAAGGCGACGTTGTACAAGACTCGACTTGTAAGTTTTATGAGTTTTATACAGGGTAAGCACCTGACAGCGTGTATCAACCCGCATTGGGGAAGCATACATAAAAACATTTAAGTTTTTGAAGAAGCATTTTGTGAAATCTAAAAGGCTTGTTGATAAAATATTTGAGAAAATATTTTGTCATTGAAAGGGATGCCTCCAAAAATCATCTTTCCAAAAAGAAAATTTTTTTTTTTGGAAAGGTGTTTGATATATAAAATGTTTGATATATATATATGGCAAAATTTTGGTAAAATGACTGAAAAAATATTTGTGATACATGATTCCTGCGTCCAGGGATCATGTAACACTTTTTGAGAATATGAAATGTGATGCATGCTTTCTGCGTCCAGGAACCATGCAACACGGTTTGAAAACCTATAGTACGGAATTGTCGTCTTTGCCAGAGGACTTTTGCCGTATAAACCGAATTCTCGCCAGGAATTCGTAGTGTCGTCTAAATAGAGGACACTGAAGAATGAACCCTTGGAGTCCGGAGTGCCGTCTAAACAGAGGACACCCTTTTCACATAATGAACCCTTGGAGTCCGGAGTGTCGTCTAGATAGAGGACGCCCATTTCACAGAATGAACCCTTGGAGTCCGGAGTGTCGTCTAGATAGAGGACGCCCATTTCACAGAATGAACCCTTGGAGTCCGTAGTGTCGTCTAAACAGAGGACACCTATTTCAAATAATGAACCCTTGGAGTCCGGAGTGTCGTCTAGATAGAGGACGCCCATAGCTTAAAGGGTGATCAACCCAGTATGCCCATCCTGTTCTGGATCCAGGGAATGGCTTATGAACATGAAGATTTGCCACTCAACATGCTATTTTTATAATAGGCCTTGGCGTTATTCCAAGGTATTGCTTGTATCTGTCGTCCTGAACAGTCGACGTTTTAATAATTGGTCTTGGTGTTAATCCGAGACATTGCTTGTAGTTGACGTCCTGAATAGTCGTCGTTTTAATAATAGGTCTTGGTGTTAGTCCGAGACACTGCTTGTAGTTGACGTCCTGAATAGTCGTCGTTTTAATAATAGGTCTTCTAGAAATAGATACTTATGATATGAACGGAGGAATAAACTCCTTGTTGATGTAGATAACAGATATGTTGGTGTTGTATACCATAACTCCCTCCTTGCATATAATGCTTAGCTTGTATTGCTGGAGTAGATTTTTGTGTATAGGTTACTACCTGGTATCATTCCTGAGTAGTAATCGTAGTGTAACATGTACCTACGAGTAGAGTTGCTTTTGTTAGATAGTTGTAATTTTTATAAGTTCGCAAAAGTATGAAGTCATAAAATTTTCTTTTTAGTTATGCATGCAATAAAGGAATTTGATACAAGGATTCCTTGTTTGTGTAAGAAACTTCCCTGTTTTGGTTCCATGATGACGTCTTGATGTAGTCGTCAATATGAGTAGGTTGTTGTTGATAAGCGTTGTCATAACGCGTAATAGATTTTGCTTGCACACGGCATAGTTTCTTGGATTATTGAAGTAGATAATATGCGCGTAGTTTTGTTGCTTCGCGTTTAATCCAAAAAACAGCGTGCAAGAGATAAGTATGTACCTACAAACGTAGATTGACTTTATTAGATACTTGCATGTATTTACATTGATTATACTAGAAGTAGTAGGAATTCGCAAAGTAATCTAGAAAAGAGCTGTTTCTCCCATTTCGTCATGGCTGGTTTGATGATGATGTCGCATAGTTGGTTGCACCAAATCGCCCTAGTACACCTAGCCTGATGCATTCTTCGATTTCCCAGTGTAATGGTGGACACTTGTTTGTGTTGTGCCCCCAAGTTTTATGGAACTTGCACCATTCTTTGATGTCGTTGCCTAAGAAAGCTGTCTCTGAGGCAAGCGGACTTGGGAGCTTGTTCTCTAGCAGGTTGACGTAAATGTCTTCTGCCACCGTGTTTAGCGGTGTGAAGATGTTGTTGATACCAAAGCTTGCGTCTTCCTGGTTGTTCGTTTTTGCTCGAACACCTTTGTCCCAACTGAGGGGTGTACCCCTCCTCAGTTCTTGCTCGCAAGAGATTGCTGTCTCAAGCTTTTCCTTTAAATCCGCCATGGTCCTTGTTGTTTGCCATCCATGTGTTCGTCCGAAGAAAATGAAAGATCTGACGTTCATATTTGCGTAGAACACGCTTATCACATCTTCTCTTGTTGCTTTCGCGTTTGAGGCATTGGAGGCGAACCTGGTGAAGTATTCTGAGATTGACTCGTCTTCTCCCTGCTGAACGAGCCAAATCTGTTGCCATGGTGATAACTGGATGCTTTCTTGCGGTTTCCAGATTGTAATGGCTTGTTCCATTGGTTGCTTCTTTCTTTCATCAACTATCTTCTGCCTTTTGAAGGAATTTATCATGGCCACATGGTATTGGTTCTTTGCTCTCAAGGCATTGACGTAGCAACGCCTTGCAGTTATCTGATCACCCAGCACTTCTCCAATCCCATGCTCTGTCGGGAACTTCATCTTTTGGTGGACGGTGGAGGGCACGATCACATAAGGATTGATCGTTGTTCGTCCCAAGATTCCGTTGTAGGCTCCAAGGGATTCTACAACTACAAAAGTGACGTTGATATGCAATGCTCTCCACCCCTGGCCAAGGATGACCGGAAGTGTGATTGTGCCCAAGGGCTGTGTAGCTGCTCCTGCGAAGCTAACCAATGAGAAGGTTCCTGGGGACAAGTCCCTGACAGATTTTCCTAGTTGCTCCAGGACTTTGATGTGTAGAATGTCGGCAGAACTTCCACCATCCACGAGAATTGTTTTCACATCGTACCCGTCGATGTCCATGGTAATAACTAAAGCATCGTCGTGGGGATAAACGATATGCTTCAGGTCTTCTCTGGAGAATTCGATTACTGCGTCTTCTTGTTCGGGTTGCTTGCGCTTTCCGTACTTCGGCAGTGTGACTGCTTGAGATGCATAAATGTCCCGAGCATTTGATATGTGTCCTCCAGCGGCAGGCCCTCCATGTATGACATTGATTACCCCTCGCTTGGCTGGCGGAGGGTTGTCATGAACTTTCTCTTTTCCCTTGCTTGTTCTTTTAGACGACTCTGGGTGAGTCTTTCTTGAGGGGCTGTTGCCTTGGTCCACAAATTGCTTTAACTCACCCTTGAGGATGAAGTTGTTGATTCGAAAGCGTAGACTGATGCAGCTATCAGTCTCGTGACCAAAAACTTCGTGGTTTTCACACCACTTCTCTTTGTCGCTTCCCATCTGACCTTTCCTAAAGTTGTTTGGCTCCTTCCACATATTTGCGCTTTTCATTTCTCTCAAAATCACCGACAGCGGGGCGTTCAGAGGGATGCAGTCGGCGAGATTTACTTCTTTAGGCCTCTGGAAATCCCCTTGGAAAGGTCTCTTTGGCTGAGGCTGCCAATGTTTTCCTTGTTGGCTGCCTGGGTGTGGCTTTGGATTGTCATTTGCCTTAGCTGCAGCAACTTTAGCCTTGTTCTGGCTTCTGAATCTCTCAAGGTCTATATATTCTTTGACTCTCGCGGCCAATTCTTCCATCGACTCCGCTGGGCGTTTCGCCATTTTCTCCGCTAAGGCATTGCCTCTTCGGCCGAGGTTTCGGATAAAAGCCCGAACAATTTCTCCCTCGGTCAGGTTTCCCTGAATGTCAGAAATGTTCTGGTTAAAGCGAACGTAGTAGTCGGCAAGGGATTCTTCGTTCTGTTGTTGGACGTCGTCCAGAGCGTTTGCCCCTTTTAACAGTGTACGCTCACCCATGTATCGTCGGATGAATTTGGCTTTTAGATCCGCCCATGAAGTAATGCTTCCACATGGTAGGGAGAAGAACCAGTGTGCTGCAGACCCGGCAAGAGTCTGTGAAAACGTCATTGCGAAATGATGCGGGTTTTTGGTTCTTCCCAGCAAAGAGGCCTCGTGCTTTTGCACGTGTTCAATTGGGTCTCTTTTTCCCCGGTAGGGGTCTCCTCCTATTCGGTACAGTGCGTCAGGGACGTGACTGTTCACCAAGTGCTCAGCAAACGGATGTGACGCCCCTTCTTCAAGAGCGTGCATACCCTTCATTTTGGCCTCCCTCATTTTCTTCTCCACCAGCTCCTCTAACATTTCAGCGGTGAATCCCTTTGCCGGTTCGGCGTAACCTGTTGAAGGTTTTGGCTGATCATTGTTTCGGTAGATGTCAGACTGATCCCTACTTGTGGCCTGATAAGGATCGTCTCTCATTGGTTGCTGCGGGTGGTAGAATGGGGGCTGCCTTTCGTTCCTCCATTGTTGAGCTCCTTGGAAAGGAGTGTATGACCGTGCAGGTTCATATCTCTCATGTTGGTGTCTGCCCTGGAAAGGGTTGCCATAGTGAGTAGTGTCTTGCGACATCTCTCGTGCTGGCGCAGCATGCTGTTGGTTGTTCGGAGGTGGCTGAGCTTCGTATCCTTGGGTTTTGAGATACTCGCGGAGTGCGATTAACTCTTCCAGCGCTGCCATCATTGCTGGAGTGATGGTGGGCATCGGGTTTGCCCCCGCTCTCTGCTCGCCCTGAGGCAGTTCTGTCTGAGATTCTTCTCCATGTCCTTCTGGCTCGAAACCAGGCGGGTGCGCGTGGTGTTTATCTCTTGGCTCTCTGTGCTGTGTGTTGGGCACAGTGTCCGTTGGTATGGATGAGGCTACGGAAGTAGCCCTTGGGATGTGGGAGGGTCCCGACTGGCTCCCAGCTGGAGCTTGGCATCCCGCTCTTTTGTTCGCCGGGGACTTCCTGGGACGCCCGGGTCTTTTCTTCCGGTTTTTCACCTCCTCGGGAGGGTTGTGATCACTTGCCATTGTTTCTGTAGCTTTTTGTTCGAATCGCGGAGACGGCGCCAATGTTGCGTCCGGGACGACTCGGGTCGCGAGGACGCGTCTGGGGTTGTGCGGGTGAGGACCCTTCCGTCGGAGGTTGTGACCCGGCAAGATTGTGACCCGGCAAGGTTGTGACCCGGCGAGGTTGTGACCCGGCAAGGTTGTGACCCGGCGAGGTTGTGACTTGGCGAGGTTGTGACCCGGGAAATCTGCGTCTCGTGCGTCGGATCCTGCGCAAAGGACCAATGCTAGCACGGAGAGGGGGGGTGGTGCTAGCGGAGCCCTCTCCGATGCCTAAGTTACTATAGTGGCAAAAGGGTAATTTCCTAGAGAGAGAAAGTTCTAGAGAGAAGTCAGAGCTCAAAATACCAAAGTTGGGCAAAATGAGAGAGTGAGTGAAAATGGGTGGCCAAGGCCTCCTATTTATAGGCTTCCTTGAGACCGGACCCGGTTTTAGAGCGGTTCGACGACGGTTCAAGGAGACAAACGGGAACCGTCATCCACATTGGTAATGCACGAACTTGACTTCTCTATACGTAACGGCGATCGCGGGTACGGTAATAGCGCGATACCCGTAAGGCAATCCGGACCTCGTCGAACTTGGGCAATTCGGCGAGGTCCGAATTGTCACGCAACCCGGAGGTCCGGGTTGCTGCAACCCGGAGGTCCGGTCCGGACGCGCGTAAACGCGCCTCCGGACCGTTTTGATACCGTGGGAGGTGTTTTTCGGAGCCGAGATGTAATTTTTGACGTGTTTGCGAGGCCCGAAGCGTAAATACGAACCCGAATTGGACATTTATCCATCAGTGGAGAATCCAATTGTCAATTTCTAGTCATCAGTTCAAGCGTCGAGAATTTGAATATGCGATTCAAGAATCATAATCTCAGTCGGACGCGACTAAGATTTTTTCTTTGGTGTTTTCGCTTACTGTGAGTCAGACCCGTGTGTTAGGTCTGTGATTCGTTGAGTTGAGTTATGACTATGTCTAAACGTCGATCGAACCTTAATAAAGGAGAATAAGTTTAACTGAGAGAAGACAGAAAGTGAGGACGTAAGAGTTTCTACTTTGTTATTTGTTTGATTTTACTTTTACTTTTAATATTTATTATTATTATATATTAATATCTATAATTTAATTATATCTGGTTCAGACGGATCAGGTTCAGGTCTAATACCAGGACCTGAACCCAACAAGTTTTTCCTCGAATAAATTCAGCTCAACCCGAAACTGACCCGAGCACTTAAATTTAGAATCCGAACCCGATCTGAACCCATGTCAATTTCAGCTACATTTCGGATCGAGTCAAACGTTGACAAGTCTAATAAAAGTGTACGTCTCCATTATGTAAATTTTTTGGTTAGGGCAACGCCATGATGACACATTATTAGTGGTTGCCCCGTAGAAATTTTGTTTTAAATCATCAATGCATATTCGGCGTATTCTTAATTATTATTAGTTATATTATGATTTAAAGAAGTATAACTTTATTTGACTATATTATATGCGACAAAACCAATAATTTTAAATTTTAAAATTAATTTTAGAGTTTATAAATCTAAATGCATCTTATATTAACACATGTCACAGTTAGTGATAATGAGTTTTAAAACTCATTAAAAAAAATTCACATCATTAATTAATTAATTAACATTATATACTTTAATTTTCTTAAATATATTATCTATATAATATACTAACTTAGATGACATATTTTGTAGAAATTCTAGAATAGTGTCATGTCATCACTAAGAATTTTGATTGGATGGTGAATTATATGTAATGGTCTCTGTTTTTTTTCCTTTCAATCAACTAATTTTTTGGCCAAGTTTCAATCAACTATTTTAATCATTTTGTTTTAGACGAAAAAATGTAAGACATGTAAGTATTTCAGATATATTCATTTTCTTTTGCAGATTACTAGCAATTAAACAAGCATCTAATTCGTTTATATTTTATATCAATTCACTATAAATCACACATACTAATATGTAATGTAATAGTAAAATAACTACTACATAGTATCGAAGTCCGCGCAGTGCGCGGGGGAAATACCTAGTTTACTTTAATTAACTATTATAGTATCCCACTACATACACCATAATCTAGAGGATTCTAACATTAATGCTCCCAGTCAGAAATTGCGGAAGCAATTTTGTACACATAAAAAATTATACCATCAAACTTATCAAAATTGCAAACAAAAAGTTACTTTTTTTATAGTACTCTGATTACAAATGCTTTTTTCACGTGCAAAATATGTGAATTCCAATTCAAATGATATATGATATCATGTACTTAACTTAAGTACACTACTTTAATAATAAAATAATTAAATATTTAAGTTCTTATAATATATTAATTTTGAAAACTAATTTATGTACAAAGCCTGAACTAACATATTAATCCATGTTACTAATATATATTAAAAGTATATGATACTACATTTGCTGAAAGTTTTTCACATATATATCTACTTAAAAAATATTTAAAAAAATTAGAATATTGTGAAAAACTTATAATTCTTTAATTTCTATACTTAAAACTAGAATTTGGTAAAAAAACTTAAAATTAGAATATGTTATACAATATATATACTATACATTGAAATAATATAAAATTAAAATAGCTATATGTATAAATATAAATATATAATAACATAATGTAAAATGTATATAATGACACTTATTACTGTTCTCATCCATTTTATAAAGTTTTAGAATGATAATTGTATCACATGATAAAATAATATAAAATAAAGATTGAGATATAGAAGTTCGAATTTTAAAAGTTATAAATTAATGTGTCTTATCTGATTAATTCAAGGAGTTAATAATTTAGAATATTACACATACATATATTTAATCTAACTTAAAAATATGAAAATATCTAAATAAATATGAATATTATATGAATTTAATCTACAAATAAAATATATAATAATAATTGAATTAATAATTATCTGTAACAATATTAAAGTATATGTTTCTAAATAACCCTTACAATTAGCGTGATAAACTCTTACTAGTTTTTCGCCAATTTGATTCATACTAGTTGACTCATCCACTAGTGTTTTCCTCTTCTGACTTATTGACCCATCCATCATCAACGGGTGCCACTTCGGTGTCCCAGCGAAATCATCCCGCCTTCTAAAAATAGTAATGTTTTGAAACGGTTATAATTGAAAAAAAATAAATTACCTATCCAAAAAGTTGCAGGTTACTAAACTATATATATTAATATTTTATTATTTACTTTTATATAAATATTATTTAATCCTTAAAAATAAAAACAAATTACCCAATTTTTTTTATAGTATTACAATTTTTTATGCTAAATAATTTTAGTACTCTTATTATATATATATATAAACTTATTTTGGCCAATGTATCTATATATATAATAAGACAATATGAGAGAGGGTGTTTTAGTATGAAGTTGCCACATCATCATTTTAGATTACCCATGTAGTGCCACCTCATCTCTTTTTATTTTCCTCACATCTCATTAAATATATATATAATTCATTAGTTAACCCTAAAAATTTATTAACAACAAACAACCCCTAATTATCTATCTATCTATATATATAATCAGTGTTATCAGAACCGGACCGGGGCCTGAACCGGCAGGGCCACCGGTTCCCGGTTCGGCCGGTCGGACCCGGTCCGAACCGGGTCCTACCGGTTTTAGTAAAAAAATGCAGATTTGTAGAGCCTCTTTGTAAGTTAACCCTTCTGTAGGTTTTAGTTCGGACCGGGGCCTGCCTCTCTGTAAGTTAACCCTAAAATATATATATATATATATATATATTTTTTTTTTTTTTAATGAAAGGAGTCCGAACCGGCGAACCGGTGAACCGCCCGATTCGCCCAAAACCGGCCGGTTCGGTGAAAACCGGACTTCAGAACCGGGTTCGCTTACATCCTCCGGAAATAAGCAAACCGGACCGTGGAGGGGTCCGGTTCCGGTCCGGTCCGGTTCTGATAACACTGTATATAATATCTATATATATAATAAAGCAATATGTGAGATGGTGTTTTAGTATGAAGTTGTCATATCAGCATTTTAGATAATAAAAAATTGGTTACGTAATACATAGTGCATTACTTATATTTAAGGAATGCTTTATGTAAAAACATAAATTTACGTGTGGGTCCCATATTTAAGGAATGATATGTAAAACGTAGATAGTTTTTGTTGCTTTACTTAAATAAACATGTAGGACTCACGTTTACGTAATCTTTACGTAATACCACTGATGCTCTAACAAGTTAATCATTATAATTTTAGCAAAGATATGAAAATTAGAAACTACAATTAGGGTAAGAACCAATATTTTTCACAAATAAATATTAAAAAGTGTACGTTCTCATAAATTTCTTATAAATTATTTAGAGCTTATTTCTTCAGATTTAACTATAATTCATTTGGTTCTACGTTATCTTATTCTTTATATAATTCCATTAAATCATTGGGATTTTATTAAATAAGAGTATATTATTTGTACATATTAACGAAGATACCCGCGCAACGCGCGGGTATAGTATATATATAACGCAATAGGAAAGAGATTAATTAATCCTAATGCTGCCACATCAGAGATTAAGGCAATCCTGAGGCTGCCACGTTATCACACACTTAGCACTCTAAGTTTGAGATCGACATGTTAAATTATATTTGGGCTTAGGCTGAATTATTTTAGCACTCTAAGTTTGAGATCGACATGTTAAATTAAATATTTGGGCTTGGGCATAATTATTTTATTTACATACTAAGGTATTCGGCTGAATACATCTGGCTCAAATTATTAATTGGACTTAATTACACATAACTATTAAGTCTTAACTCTAATAAACAATTTATAATAAAAATAACATTTAATTCAAACAATAAACTAACATTTAAAAATGTGATTAACACAAATTCGATAATTTTGGAACAATGTAATATAGTGTAATTTGGGATAATCATTTTTTTACAATTTTGTAACAAATCATCTTGCGCGTTGCGTTGAGACAACACTCTTATTATATTGTTTAATCTACAAAGTGAAAATGAAGATGCTTGGGCCTTTTCCGATGATTAAGAAGGTGAATATGACAACAAGGTCAATACGAATTGGAATGATGATAGAAAAACTTGAAACCAATGCATTATGACAATTCTAAATTATATTCATTCTGTGAGTCGAGAAGAACTCTCAGTATTAACAATGAAGATTAGAGACTTGCTGTAAATTATGTCCAAAATCAAGAAACTTAAAACAGATTTTCAATCTTTTACGTATAATGTTAATATTTATATTTTAACAGGTCCCCGCGCTATGCGCGGGGTAAGCACCTAGTATACATAAACTTAAACACAAATAAATATAGTGTTTTTTTGTCAAACTAAATATAGCATTAAATACACATTTTTTTCGATAATACTTAAAATATTTTGTTGTTGATGAATTTAATTTATTTTTGTATCAGTTATCATTGTATATCGTAAATAATTTCAAAAAAAAAAAATATAGTACTACTTTAATTACATTTTTATATATTTAAGAAAAATAACATGTCATTCGCTCGTGCAATTTTAATTATAAAATTTTAAGTTTCGTTTTATATTGCGAGTAACACATAAATCAATTAAGATTTATTTGTTGTCTCTTTAGGAGACCAACAAAAACTAATAAAAAAAATTAACTATAGGTAATTCATATAACAAATATGCGCCAAAACAAATACACTTAGAACGAAATAAGTATTTTTATCTTGTACGAAACAATATATAAATGTCATGTTTGTACTAAAATATTTTAAATTAACATGTCACATGTTGCTTTACGAGGGGTGACCCGTGGAAGATTGAGCTTTACGAGCAAGATCGTTCTTAAGTATTTTTCAAATTTGTAGGACATTTATTTAATATTAATTGGGTAGCCAATGTTAGATTTTTAATTAAGTTTATCAGTTATTTCAATTAAATAAAAGCAGTATGTTGCTTCAGCTACTATTTTTCATTTTAAGTATAATGTTATTAAGTAAATGCATTTTTTTTGTTTCTGTAAATGCACTCTCTTTATATATATATATATATATATATATACATATATATATATTGCTAAAAAAAGTATGACCTAATTTTTCTTATGAAAAGTAATAATATCTTTGTATATAGTCCCATGTAATTAGAATAGAACCGAAAATTAAACCGGTGAGAGAACCATTTCTACTTCGTCCGGTCGAACCGGCTCGAATACGGCTGACCACTTGTTCAAATTCAACAAAAAAAAGTAAAAATTGTTTTGAAAAAAAAATTGTCTCGGCAGTTGGCTGTTTATTCCTTTCACAAATGGACAAATGTTTTTTTTTAAAGATAAAATTCTGATGTTTATTTTAAAATAAAATTAAGAAAATTAAAATTACATTTTCTCTCTCTTTAACATGCTATAGCAGGTCATAAATTTATAATTTTTTAATGTTTTTAACTAACTTTCATTTTTAAATTGAAAATTACTATTTTAGGAAAGGCGGTACCATTCCGCGGCGGCATATAATAAATTTCCATCCATCAACCAATACTTGTTGGCTTAATAATAAAAAGGGTTAACAGGTCTTTTGGTCCATGATGTTTGACCATTTTTGGGTTTTGGTCTATGATGTTTTTTTTTCCTAGTTTTGGTACCATATGTTTGCAGATTTTTTCTAGTTTTGGTCCGACCGTTACATTCCGTCCATTTTTTGACATGTACAAGTCACGTGATCCACTCTAAACTTTCAATTTTATTCAATTTAGTCCCTCTAATACTTTCCTAACATTTTTTTTGTTCAATTTAGTCCCGAAGTTTCAAAATTTCAATTGGACCTATTGTCCAATTGGGGTCATTTTGAAACTTCGGAACTAAATTGAACAAAAAAAAGGTTAGGAAAGTATCAGAGGGACTAAATTTAAAGTTTAGAGTGGATCACGTAACTTGAACATGTCAAAAAATGGACGGAATGTAACAGTTAGACCAAAACTAGAAAAAATCTGCAAACATATGGTACCAAAACTAGGTAAAAAAAATATTATGGACCAAAACCCAAAATTTGTCAAACATCATGGACTAAAAGACCTGTTAACCCTAATAAAAAACATATCAAGTGTTTCAATATCTTGTAATTTGTAAAAAAAATTGTTCGCACTAACTGTACCCAGATTGAGTTTTGTGTCCTCTATTTGTGTCCATTATAAAATGAAAATTTCATCGATGAGATTCGAGAATCAAATCATTTTTTATATTTAATAGTAATTCGGTACAAAACTGGAGGATCACATCTTTATTTACAGCTGAACTGTAAGGAAATACTTTTACCAAAAAAAAGTAGGAGAATAATAGTTGAAAACACTTAACGTTTGTTTTAATTAGTTTATTTTAAAACGCACTTAGAAAAGTATTATCATCCACTTTGTTTTGTTAATTATGTATCATGTATGTGCGCAGTAAGTAATAATAAGTTTAGACGTATAACTTTTGTGGGCACACGTAAATAATGAATGAGAAAGAACAATATCATCATCAATGCCTACCTTTAAATTTAATACGGTTATTGGCTTTGCTAATTGGTCCCTTTTACTTGAATGATAACCATAATTTTTTTTAATCTAGATAACAGCATTAGAAATTCTAAATATACTTGGAAAAAAAAAAACCTAAATGTAAAATTATAAAGCATTTGTTTTACCACTTTTAACATACGTCTTTGTTGCAAATAGTGCCTTTGTCTGTTTATTTCTTCAATTTTGACTTCTTTTTTAGATTTTATTTAAAGGGCTATGTAATTTTATGTGTTCTAAAATCTTATTAGTTTAGGTGAACGATTTGGTTGGATTAATCCTAAATAATAAAAATGTTTAAATAATTTTATCATCTAAAGTTAACAAACCAAATCCACTCACCTAGCTAATACAATAGGGTTTTAGAAACAATAAAAATATATAAATCTTAAATTCTAAAAACTTATCATGTTGACAGTTTTATCATATACAGTTAACATATTTAAGTGTTCACTTAATCAAAATGGTTTAAACAAAATTATAAAATTACATAATCCTAATAAATAAAACTAAAAATGCCAAAATTGAAAGAAAAAAAAGGGCGGGGCCACTGTTTACAAAAGTAACATGTGCTAGAATGGAAACAAAAAACTTTTCTTCCAATTATGATATTTAAGTTTTTGTAGACTACTAACTTACTTAGCCTCTAGTTCTTCGTTAGTTAGTTAACTAGTTACTTGCTTACTAAGCAAGCAATCGAGTTGTATCTTAGAACTGAAGCTATATATAGCTCTCTCTCTGTAATATTGAGTAAGAATGAGAAATGAATAATTCAGTTTCAAATCTGTTAGCATAATATGGTATCAGAGCTCTCTCCGTCAAAGCACTCTCCGTAAAAAATGAGACAAAAATGCAATAGGCTGCAAGTGGGTTTTCAAAGCCAAATATCATTCTGATGGTTCCTTAGAGAGGTACAAGACTCGATTAGTAGCAAAAGGGTTTACTCAACAAGAGGGCACTGATTTTGAAGAAACTTTCTCTCCAGATGCTAAGATGGAAACTGTGAGAGCAATCTTGGCCATTGCAGCTGCAAAGAATTGGGAGCTCTATCATATGGATATAAATAATGCTTTTTTGCAAGGGGACTTAGTTGAGGAAGTTTACATGGATATACCTCAGGGTTTTGCTCAGAAATATACTGCACAGACTTCTTCTGATGGTTCTAAGATGGTTTGCAGGCTGTTAAAGTCACTATATGGACTCAAACAAGCATCGAGGCAATGGAATATAAAACTCACTCAAACCTTATTGAAGTGTGGATACTGCCAAAGCAAATCTGATTATACTTTATTCAGCAGAAGTGTTGGGAATTCACAGGTTTATCTACTGATATATGTAGATGATCTGTTAATTACAGGTTCATATCCATGTTGATAAAACAATTGAAAGACACTCTTCAAAGCCATTTCAAGATTAAAGACCTTGGACACCTAAGGTATTTCTTAGGACTTGAGACGGCTAGATCTAAGACAGGGATTGTTATCACTCAACGAAGGTATGCTTTGGAATTGATTAGTGATGCTGGCCTTGGTACTGCTCAACCTGTTGCTACACCAATGGAATTGAATATTACGCTCACCACAGCTGAATATGACAAGGGTTCTAACTTTAATTCAGCAGATCACCTAATTGAAGATGTTGCTCTTTATAGAAGGTTGGTTGGAAGACTTCTCTATCTAACCATGACAAGGCCAGATATTGCCTTTGCTGTTCAACGACTCAGTCAGTTCATTCATAATCCCAAGAAGTCACATTTGGATGCTGCACTTAGGGTAGTGAGATACATTAAAGGATCTCCTAGTCAAGGTCTTTTCTTTCCAGCCTCAAACACATTAGATCTTGCTATCTATTGTGATTCAGATTGGGGGTCATGCTTATTCAGCAGAAAGTCTTTGACAGCTTACTGTGTGAAGATAGGGGCTGCTATGATTTCTTGGAAAGTTAAAAGACAAGATACGGTGTCTCTATCATCAGCATAGGCAGAATATAGGAGCTTGAGGGAAGCCACTGCTGAAGCAATCTGGATCAAAAGGCTGTTATCTGAACTAGGGTTGAATCTAAATTCATCAATTCCCATTTTCTCCGAAAGCAAATCAGCAATACAAATGGCCAAAAACCCAATTTTTCATGAAAGAACCAAACATATAGAACTTGATTGCCATTTCACACGTGATTGTATTCGAAATGGAATAATAAGTGTGTTTTATGTAGCTTCGAATCATCAGTTGGCAGATCTTTTAACTAAGGCTTTGGGGCGCATGCAGCATGAGGCTCTTCTTCGCCACTATGGAATTATTTATATCTACAAAGAAAAGCAGGAACAAGGTGGGGGAATGTAGACTACTAACTTACTTAGCCTCTAGTTCTTAGTTAGTTAGTTAGTTAATTAGTTACTTGCTTACTAAGCAAGCTATCGAGTTGTATCTAGAACTGAAGCTATATATACCTCTCTCTCTCTCTGTAATATTGAGTAAGAATGAGAAATGAATAATTCAGTTTCAAATCTGTTAGCATAATAGTTTTTTTATTTTATTAACTGAGTAAAAAAAAGTTGGTAACTACACCCCCACACCGTCCGTGAGGACGAATGTTTGGTCTTCAAGTTCACGAGTATCATGCATGTAGTATATTTTTATACATTATTCAATTTTTCTAAAATTATAAATAAATTAATATTAATAATAGTTTGATGCAAATTTTGAGTATAATTAAAAAATTCATAACTTTAAACTTTTATCTATACTATTTATTAAGTCTCCACTAGTAGTTAAAAACACAAACATAATACTCATGAAACATGCATGTTTGAAAATCTCAAGCAGGCAGGAGGATAAATCTTGTTCAAGGAGCGGAGCATGCCGAAAAACAGGAAAAAAGTTATGTCAATCAAATCAAATTAAATAAAGCGGAAAGAAAAATAAAATAAAACCACGCGTTCCTTGCATTATTAGTTTTCTATTTTTATTATTTGGTTGGTTGGTATCACTGGTGTGGTGAGTGGTGATGCAGTAAACATACAAGGGCTTACGTAATAGTCAGTCCTATCCTTTCATTATTTTTCATTTTTCTAATTAATAAAATTGTATTTATCGGATTGCCCCATATGTTTGGTCATGTGGGATTACCCCCCATTTATGTTGTTTCTGAATTTATGCCCCCATATGTTGTTTTAAAGAGTTAACTGGACCTCAATTGAGCCAATATAATGATTAACTTGCTTTAACCTCTAGAATAAAACATATTGTCACGCTCATGTCTAATGTCTAAAATTATATATACTAAAATATCTCCATCAACCCGTAATAATTCGTGTCTGTTTGAGACCCAATTGACTATACGCATACATTTTAACTCCACTCTATTTTTTGTTTTTATTATGTTTAAAACGATATTCAATAGTTATTTTAATATAATAATTATTATAAATATAAATGTTAAGTGGGACAGTCCCAACATTTTTAGTACAAGTATATGTAGGGGCTTTATCTGAAAACCAAAAACATAAATATGGACAATCCAACTTTTGAACCAACCATATAAGCAAATCCACCATTTTCCCCTTTTCTGGGAAAGATCATAGCAAAGAGGTAATTATGTGTACCCACTCAGAATCATTATCCAAAGCACTCAATACCACAACGTTGGTCGGCCCTGTAAGGATTGAACCTTAAACTAGAGGTGGTAATCGTGTCATGTTGTATTCCTAGTGTAATGTGTGTTAACACAGTTTTTCTATTATTACTAAAATGTGATACTAGTTTTTCAAATACGGAAGCTGATATGGACAACTCTTGTGTCACATATAACACAATTTGTCGGAACAAATCCCGTTTTAATATGAGATCTGTTTTAAAACTAAAAATATTACACTTTTTTAATTCAAAACATTACAAATGCTACAAAATCATTCTAAATTAAGAAACCATCATATTTTGACAAATAAGTTGAAATCTTGCGATTATACAAATAAATAAAATGGTTAATAACAAAAAATTTGTCCAAGGTTTCTCCTATGTTAAAAGTAGGTGTCTGAATTTTCAAATGTTAAACTGTAGTGTCCAAGGTTTCAATTTTGTTAAAATGTGGTGTCACGGTGTGATTACTTTAGAGAAGTCAACTCCGACTAAACCGAATGTCAAATTCGAGCTCCTATACACACTCCCTTCTCGTCATCTTGCCAGGACCGTCACCTAAGAAACTGGCCACATCCACGCAAGTAAATCCCGCTCCGTTGTCGTTGGAAATCGCTCCACACCACTCTGCTAGGAACCTTTTCTTTTGGATGTTCAACGTTTTGGTAAAATTTGACGATTTTGTGAAAAGTAAGGAGTGATGGATTATAAGTGGGTGAGTGAGTTGATGAAAATGATTGAAATGAGATGAAAAGACGCCCAGAGACACCAAATTTTAACAATAATGAAGCCTGAGACAGTCTATTTTAACATTTCAAACTTCAGACGTCTACTTTTAACACAAGGTAAACATTGGACAGTTTTTTAGTTATTAACCCTAAAGAAAAACTACTTAAATATAAAAATCCAACATTACAAATTATATAAACCAATATCTAAATTCCAAGTGAGTTTGAAGATAGCATATGGAATCCAAAATTGGTGCTTGTTCTTTAAACATGAAGTTACTCAAACGATCGATCACCTGAAAGAAGATAATAACAGAAGTTCCATATCTACAATTACGTAAATGTCTACCATTTAGTTTCCTAAATATATAGTGAAATATATGTCCAGAAAAAACGTATAGATGAAAGCAAGGTTAACCTTCCAACATAAGCTAAGAAAAAAAAGCCAATTATTACATACTTTGCGCGTGTAACCCTGAAATCAGTTACACTATAAGTTTTTAATAGGGTTAAATGTACTTTTCATATAACAATTTTGATCGAATTGGGCTTTTGGTACAATATGTTTTTTTGTATACTTTTGGTACCAAAATTTGATGACTTTTGGACCATCTGTTAGTTGACCGTTAGTTTTGGCCGTTAAATGACATGTGCAGTCACGTGACCCACCCTAAACTTTGATTTTGTTCAATTTAGTCCCTCAAATACATCCTTAACTTTTATTTTGCTTCATTTAGTTCTAAAATTTCAAAATCGAACCCAATTGACCTAGCAGGAACTAGCCTGGGGCTAGGTCCGACCTGGGTCGGGGTCGCCGTGTTGGATTACGGGGACGTAATACTACGGAATGCTAAACGTGTACATACAAGTAATTAATCTAACTACGCAGCGGAATAGTGTACACATACCTTTTAGCTTTCCTGCCCAAGAACGTCATGGAGGGAGTTCTGATCCTCCGGTCGGAACCACGTACAAGTTCTTCGTGAGAAGAATTCCTACGCGGTGTAAGCTCCACAACAAAGCCTCTGATCGATTCTTCAACGGGGACAGAACCTCGGACTAAGATGTGCCGAAAATCTCAACTACGGGGGTGGGAGGGTTTCTCTCAAGTTCCTCAATGGAGGTACTTCTTATTATGAATGATGTATAAACCTCTTAGGTGAGTCCCCTATATATAGGATTGGAGGAGTGGACAAAAGTCCACTCCAACCAATGTGGGACAACATTCGGCCGAACCATGCTATTAAAGGGGGAGGCCCAATTTTGGGCCTCCCATGTCAATTAGGGATTGGGTTTGGCCCAATTAGGCTAATGTGACAATTACCTAATTAACTTAGGTAATTTCCTTAGCATTAACGGGCTACCAATTCCGGCGCCACGTCACCATATGCTAACAGCTCCCACTCGCCGGAATGGCAGGGTGCCTGTTAATATATAGTTATCCAATAGCATCAACATCTCAGTCTTTGTCTCCGTCTCCGGATAGTTCATACGAGGTTTGTCGTGCGACCGGCGGATACGACGGGCATCGTGCTACTCATCTGTTAGGAGTATTGTAGCGCCTGCAGAACGTTGATTCCCTTTCGTAAATCAATCCTGTTAAAATAAAATATGTACCGCACTGTATCCTTGTTCAACTGATAATTCTCCAAATGCCCAGTTTTCCACATAGGAATACTTCTCCAAGGCATCCGTTACAAGTGTTCAACACAAGAGTCGGTGAATTATAGGTGAACTTGACCATCCCATTGCTTATACCCTTAGTCTAACTCAACCGGTTTGCAAGACGTGGTCACTTGGCCGTTTTCTTTAGCTCTACGCTCGTATGCGGGGAAGCGAACATTGAGCAAGACCTTAGGTATAAGTTCTGAGTCCGATGATACTTTGGATGCCTCTTCATAAGACATCCGGGATCAATCACACGCTCAAGGTGAAGAAGTATGCGCCATTTGAATCACTAGGATTCTAGCTAGCACAACCAAGCATGACCCCGTGGTCGAACATGGCACACGCAGTATGAAGCACGCGTCGATAGCACACCTGGACTAGCCAGGATTGGGATATGTCAATCATGCTATCGCGGAATCTTTCATCTGGCCCTGAATGTGATTTTAATGATGGACTGGGTCCAACACGGCGATGTACAAAACGAAGATTAAGTCATGCATTAAGCGTGACAAGGTTATCGTTTCGTTTAACCAGGTTTATCCCCCTGGTTCTTAGCCAATCTTGTTGTGGTAGAGGTCCCCCTCTCATTACAAGATGACCGTGCCTGTGTGACGAGGCATGGTTCACATTCGACATAATTTTGGTGGAAGAGTTTTACCTCAATCTACGACTTAGTTTATAGACCGTAAAATCCGATGTTATATTTCATTATGACGTCGATAGATCATATACTCAGTTTGCAATTCTTTTATTCAATCGAAATAATTTTATTTCAAATGTCAAAATGTTATCGCTTATAAAAGTCTCTTATTTAAGCCTTACGCAGTCCAAGCAGTGTTACGTGCTTTTCGAAAATTTCTCTACGTAATGGCTTAGTTAATGGATCTGCAACCATTTTATCCGTGGACAAGTATTCTAAAGCGATTATGTTGTCTTCCAGAACAGATTTAGCATAATTGTATTTCACATCAATGTGTTTGGTCCTACTAAGGTACTTTGGATTCTTAACTGCTGCAATGGCTGCCTGACTGTCGGAGTATACAATGACGGGATTACTCTCTTTGCCAGTGCCAATCAATGCAGTAAGAAGCCTTTTCAGCCAGACTGCTTCTTGTTCGTTTTTAGAAAGGGCAACAAATTCTGATTCCATAGTGTAAAGCGCGACACATGATTGCTTCTTGCTTACCCAAGATATGGCAACATTAGCAAGAAGGAAAAATCCTCCCGTGGTGGACTTACGATCATCTGGATCGCCACCGTGGTCGGCGTCACTATAACCGGTCAATTATATTTGCTTACCCTTATAGCACAGAACATAGTCGGCAGTACCTTTCAAATACCTTATAATTCGTTTTACGGCTTTTAGATGTTGATAACTAGGATTTGATTGGAATCTTGCTACCAAGCCCACATCGTAACATATATCTGGCCGAGTACACAGCATGGCGTACATAAGACTCCCTACCATGCTTCGGTACTCTGCCCCCTTCATCTGTTCATGCTGCTGCTGGTTTTTCGGTCCATCACGCTTTGACGCTTTGACAGCGCGCACCCGAACACAACCAGCGTATCTACGGGTTTAGCATCGAGCATTCTGAATCTTTTCAACAGTTTGTTGATATGAGATTCTTGAGACAGACACAATGTCCGGGCGGCACGATCTCGGGCAATCTTAATGCCTAAGATGTACGTGGCATTTTCCATGTCTTTCATCTCAAATGATGATGCTTACCAGGACTTTGATTTGTTCATGAAACTCATGTCGTTCGCAGCAATGAGTATGTCATCTACGTATAGCGTTATGATGACATACTTAGACCCGGAGGTCTTAGTGTATACGCAAGGATCCTCGTGAAGATTCACAAATCCGTTTCTGACGATTTCCTCGTGGAATCTGCGATACAATTGCCGTTACGACTGTTTAAGACCGTAAATAGACCTTTGGAGTTTGCAAACTTTACGTTCTTAGTAATAAAAATCTCTGGCTGCTCCATATAGATCTCTTCCTCCAGGTTTACGTGGAGAGGTGTGGTCTTAATATCCATTTAATGCATGCTCGAGATCGAGGCTTGCATTCATGGGCAAGGGCGGCCCTAACTATGGTGTAACCAGTGTTATCAGAACCGAACCGGACCGGCGGTTCAACCGGGTTCGAACCGGAACCGGAGCCCTCAACGGTCCGGTTCGAGCAAATCCGGAGAATGTAGGCGAAACCGGTTCTGAAGCCCGGTTTTCAGCGAACCGGACGGTTCTGAGCAGACCGGGCGGTCTGCCGGTCGTCTGGTTCGATATTATCCCATAAAAAAAAAAATCTAAAAAACTAAGACGCCTAGATCAAGTCCACAGCCGCCTAACTGCCATCCCCTGCCCAGAAGACCTCATCACCGCCGGAAGACAAAGGGTCACGACGGCGATGATGCGGTGGCCAACGATTTCTTGATGGTGTCGCCGGAATTTGCTCGAACAGAATCCCCGATCTGTTTATGTGGCCTCCAGATCTGAAGTGAAGTCGCCGGATCTGAAGTGAAGTCGCCGGATCTGAAGAGGGAAGGATAGGGATTCACAAAGGAGAGATTTTCGAGAAAGGGGAGGCGAGTAAGGTAGATGGGGAGGGGGAAGAAACTCACGAAACCATGTACGGTAGGGAGGGGAATGAGAAGGAGAGGTAGAGAGGAGAGAGAGGTAAGGTAGGGGAGAGAGAGAGAGAGGTATTGGGAGGGGGAAGGGATTTACAGAGATTTTCGGGAGAAGATATGATAAAGTTGAGTGAATGGGAATTTCGGCTAAGCGTGTACATGCAAGTAATCTAACTACCCAGCGGAATAGTGTACACATACCTTTTAGCTTTCCTGCCCAAGAACGTCGTGGAGGGATTTCTGATCCTCCGGTCGGAACCACGTACAAATTCTTCGTGAGAAGAAGTCCTACGCGGTGTAAGCTCCACAACAAAGCCTCTGACCGATTCTTCAACGGGGACAGAACCTCGGACTAAGATGTGCCGAAAATCTCAACTAAGGGGGTGAGAGGGTTTCCTCTCAAGTTCCTCAATGGAGGTACTTCTTATTATGAATGATGTATAAACCCCTTAGGTGAGTCCCCTATATATAGGATTGGTGGAGTGGACAAAAGTCCACTCCAACCAATGTGGAACAACATTCGGCCGAACCATGCTATTAAAGAGGGAGGCCCAATTTTGGGCCTCCCATGTCAATTAGGGATTGGGTTTGGCCCAATTAGCCTAATGTGACAATTACCTAATTAACTTAGGTAATTTCCTTAGTATTAACGGGCTACCAATTACGGCGCCACGTCACAATATGCTAACACGTCGAACCCAGCTGACCTTGACCCGGGTCGAACTTAGCTTTAGGCTATATTCAGCTAGGTCAATTGGGTTCGATTTGAAATTTTCAGACTAAATAAACAAAATAAAAGTTAGGGATGTATTTGAGGGAATAAATTGAACAATGTAAAAAAATTAGGATGAGTCACGTGACTTTCACATGTCATTTAACGACCAAAACTAACGGTCAACTAACGGATGTACCAAAAGCCATCAAATTTCAAACTTTTGGTACCAAAAGTATACCAAAAAAACATCTTGTACCAAAAGACACATTCGATCAAACATGTTATATAAAAATTACATTTAATCATTTTTAATATTGCATACTAACCTATTTTTTGAATTAAGATAAGATAACTTATATATTTTTATATAACATTCTATATAACTATATAAATAACGTTAAAAAGCTGCAGGTTCGTGCTAAATTGAGTTTAAGAGTATATATATATATATATATTAATGTGATGACTTAGTTGGCAACTTTTTTTAAAAAAAAATATTAGTGGGTATATACATATATAATATTAAGTTTCAGCTAAATTGTGAATATATGTGTTTATATGTACAGTTCTGTGCTACATGGACATGTTAAGAAATGTATTTAGCGGTGTCAAAGAGTTGTTAGTCACGACAAAGATTTTCTTGCAGGTCAAGACATGACAAAACAACTCAATAACAACTCATATTTTCGTGCCGTGTTAGAAATTTTCAACCCAACCCTAAACACAATCACCTAAATGATATTAACCTAGGCATAATACGAAAAAAAAGACACTAGTAAGTAGTAAAAACATTCGGGAGGGCTTTAACCTTAACACTCCCGGCTCAAAATTGCGGAAGCAATTGTATATAATAAAAAAGGTAGTAAGAATTAAATAAGTCGTCTGTGGCATTAATCCAAGGTTTGTTGGGTGTGCTAACTGATAAGTTAGTTGTGATACTCATGGATTTGAATTTCATTAGAGACTTGGTAAAAAAAGATATTCATTAGAGATTAGAGATGTTTCTTTCGAGGAAGACTTTTAATATGACTTTATTCAGTTTAAAATCGTGAAAACTCATAAAAAAAATTGAATCACATTTAAAAAAAAAAAAGATATAAATTGGAAGATATTGAAAGCGTGAATGTTAAATTGATAATTTTAAAATTTAATGAAATTAATGATTTCGTCAAGGTTTAATGAAAAAAGGTTATATTAAACTTGTGGCAAAGCAACTAGGGGATATTTGACATGTCAATTTTAGGAGGGAAATAATTGATTGTTCAAACATAGTGGAAATCTTGTAATTTTTACCACCATACGGGCTATTTATTATGGGTTGTGACCCATTTTTGGGCCCAAGTTATAAATTACAAATGTGATTAAGGCATAGCAGTGTGCCACGTGTATATTTATATTTATTTTTCTCCGGAATATATATATCCAATCCAAATCTTTACAGAAAGTAGAAGAAACTTCCGCCAGCCACTCCAATCCAAGTCCTTCCTTAATCCTTATTACACAAAATCTTCGAAGAGTCCGCCAATTCAATCACAGTTCAAGAAGATGGGTCTGCAGGTTCGATCTTCCAAACTCTCTCTCTCTTTCTCTGTGAATTCTCTACATAAACGTTCATAGCTGCTGGAATTTCTTTGAAATTTGTTCTATCTGATGTGAAATAAGTGTTTATGCACAATCCTGACCTGGATTTTGATCTTCGCATCATTTCGTGAGCTTCAACTAGGAACTGTTCATCATCGTTGTTCTATGGCTGTTTATTGCAATACCTTAGTCCTTGGTGATCCACTATTTGTGGTTTTATCTAGTCGGTCTCTTTTTCCACATATACTGGAGAATTGTTCTGGCAAAATATGAACATTTGAAGTCGAATATAGTCTAACATCACTATTTTGAACAGTCAATCGCTTCGATGATCCATCTGTGCTCGTATCTTGAGTAGAAGAAGCTCCATTTTCACATTCTTTTGTTATGTGATTACTGATTAATAGTTACTCAGCTCTTACACGTTAGAACAACAAGGAGAGCGATTCAGCTCTCCCCTTCTGATCAACCAGATTTCATTGTTCTGGTTTGATCCTGTTGTCATCCTTCCTTATAACCTTACAAACAAATAAGATTTACATTAGGATTTCGTGTTGCTTTTTCAATTTAACCTCCTTGTTCGTACTTCTTAGTACATTTTTCCATTCTTCAAGATCACAACTCAATTTAGAACTACACCAAGTTTTCGCTCGAATACAGATCCCTGTAGAGCAATTGGTCCATGTGATTCAAAATTAAAGCTTTATCATTTTCAAGAAATCTGGTAGATTAGATTTCCAGTGCAATAAACAGAATAATCCATATCCGTTCTTCATTACTATGACAAAACAAAACCGGCCTTATACACTAGATATGTTGTGTTGTTCTTGTAATTTTTCGGATTGTGCTTGTAGGAGGACTTTGATGCTCATGCTGAGAAAGCCAAAACCTTGCCTGAGAACACAACCAATGAGAACAAGCTCATTCTCTATGGACTCTACAAGCAAGCCACAGTCGGGGCAGTCACTACTAGTCAGTACTTAGCTGCAGTCACCTTCTTCTCTGTTCAACATCGACTTTATGTTTCCCTTTGGCTTTACTAATCAGTAAAACTGTGGTCCTAACTCTGTAGGTCGTCCCGGGATATTCAATATGAAGGATATGGCCAAGTGGGATGCATGGAAGGTTGTTGAGGGTAATAGCATACTAGTTGTTTTTCCTTGTATTTTATAAGGTCTAGCCTTCCTTTCTATGGTGGCCAATGTTTTGATCCTTGGCAGGGAAATCGAAGGAGGAAGCCATGACCGACTATATCACCAAGGTGAAACAGCTTCTAGAAGAAGCCGGGGCATCGGCTTGATGGAGTTATGGTTTCACTCAGTCAGATACAGTATCCGTATTTTCTATGGATTGAGGGGCTAATCGAATCTCGCTTGTTTGAACATTCTATAGTTTGTATCTAGGGTTAAGAACACAATAGGGGCCTGAATGTTTGCCCATGTTGCCAAAAGGGGTCTGAATTGAAAAAACGTATTATTAAGGGTCTGAATTTTGAGTTTTGTGTATAAGTGAGGTCTCCGTCCAAATTTTCTGTTAAAAGTAACGGAAAGTGGTCACATGCCAAGCATGTGACCAAAAATAATTTGAAAACCCGAAAATGCCCTTTGACCAAAGTGGGTCTCTTATAGGTTTGACCTAAAATGACGAAAATACCCTTTAAGCCACCACAGCTCCGGCGACCACCACCACCCCGACTCCGGCGACCACCACCGACCTCCGGCGACCACCACCGACCTCCGGCGACCACCACCGGCCTCCGGCGACCACCTCCGACCTCCGGCGACCACCGAAAAGCTCCGATCGGAGCCAAAAAAGCTCCGATCGGAGCTTTGGAGCTCCGGTCGGAGCCACAAAGCTCTGATCGGAGCTCTGTGGCTCCGATCGGGGCCACAGAGCTCCAGATCGGAGCTCTGTGGCTCCCGATCGGAGCTCTGTGGCTCCCGATCGGAGCCACAGGGCTCCAGATCGGAGCTCTGTGGCTCCGATCGGGAGCCACAGAGCTCCGATCTGGAGCCCTGTGGCTCCGATCGGGAGCCACAGAGCTCCGATCTGGAGCTCTGTGGCCCCGATCGGAGCCACAGAGCTCCGATCGGAGCTTTGTGGCTCCGACCGGAGCTCCAAAGCTCCGACCGGAGCTCCGAAGCTCCGATTGGAGCTCCAAAGCTCCGATCGGAGCTTTTTTGGCTCCGATCGGAGCTTCGGAGCTCCAATCGGAGCTTTTTTGGCTCCGATCGGAGGCCGGTGGTGGTCGCCGGAGGCCGATGGCGGTCGCCGGAGCCGGGTGGTGGTCGCCGGGCGGTGGCCGGAGCGTGGTGGCCTTAATTGCATAATTAGTGTGTAGGGGTATTTTAGACATTTCACATTTTATTAATTAAATTGATAAATTGTATAATAATTACAAAAGGGTATTTTTGTCTTTTCACGTGAATCTGTTAGATTTAACAGAAAATTTGGACGGAGACTTGAAAAAACACAAAACTCAAAATTCAGGCCCTTAATAATACGTTTTTTCAATTCAGACCCCTTTTGGCAACATGGGCAAACATTCAGGCCCCTATTGTGTTCTTAACCCTTGTATCTATCGTCGTTAAAGAAACTGCAATGGCAGCCTAAATGCATGGCCCTGACTTTGGCTTAAGAAATATATATCACATAAACTCACTCTGCAGCATGGGTCTACAAACTAGATAGGGCATAATTGATTGATCATATCATACATGGAAATAGTCGGGTCGGGTAGACCCATACGGTCATTGGTTCTACTAGGTGGTCCTAAAGTGGACCACTTGATATCCTTAATGAAAACTGAATACATTCTTACTTAGTTAGGTACCCTGCAAATTATTAGGTGCCCCTACAAATTACTTACTGTCTTGAAAAATTGAGGTGGTTAAATTTTGCAATGGGACTACATATGACTGGGTTAAGTTTAACAGATAAGGAGATTGTTATAAGGGAATAATAATGTGTATAACTTGAATTAATTGTGTACATATGGATTACCTCAATATATAGCGGTGTTACATATAATATAGGGTTAATAACTAAAAAACTGTCCAAGGTTTACCCTATGTTAAAATTAGGTGTCTGAAGTTTGAAATGTTAAAATGGACTGTCCCAAGTTTCATTTTTGTTGAAATTTGGTGTCTCGGTGTGATTACTTTAGAGAAGTCAATTCCGACGAAACCGTCTGTCAAATTCGAGCTCTCATACACACTAGATATATATAGATCTTATAAGAAAATAACTTTACTTATTTTCTATTATCCATAATACGCCCCCGCAAGAAGGACGTACTATCAAATAGTCCTATCTTGGTGCAAATATCACGAAAACGAGTGTGCGGCAGCGGCTTGGTGAGTGCATCAGCAAGCTGGTCATGAGTGGAGATATGATGGACACGAAGTTGTCTTTGTTGTACATGAGCCTGGACAAAATGATAAGCAACCGCAATGTGTTTCATGCGTGAATGAAATACCGGTTTAGCACTGAGATAAGTGGCGCCTATGTTGTCACAAAAGAGAGTAGGTGCTTTGGAGAGAGCAACACCAAGTTCTCGAAGGAGAGATTGCACCCAGACTGATTCGGCGGCGGCATCGGTAAGCGCATAGTACTCGGCCTCTGTAGAAGAGCGAGCAACGGAGCGTTGGCGATGAGAGCTCCATGAGATCACGTTTTTCCCTAGATAGACCAAATATATCGTTGTAGAGGTCTTATCATCCACATTGGCCGCCCAATAGGCATCAGAATATACTTGAAGATGCAACAAGGAGTGAGCATGGAAGAAAATACCATGATGGATCGTGCCCTTGAGATAGCGGAGAAGCCGTTTGACAGCCGCCCAATGGAGTTATGATGGTCGTTGCATGAATTGAGAGAGCTTGTTCACCGGGAAGCAGATGTCAGGTCGTGTGAACGATAAGTATTGGAGTGCGTCGATCACACTACGATAAGCGGTCGCATCGGTTGATGCTGAACCATCATCAATGGTAAGTGGCGGTTTGGTGGCCATGGGAGTAGCGACTTCTTTAGCTCCGTCCATTCCGACTCGTTCAATGTACTTGGTTTGGGACACGAACATTCCATTGGTCGTTTGTAAAACCTCAACACCAAGAAAGTAATGCAACGGACCGAGGTCCTTAAGTGAAAACCTAGCCGACAAATCTGTAATGAACTTCGCAATAAAATGATTAGAACTCTCAGTTACAATGATATCATCAAAGTAGACTAGGAGAAAAACTCGGACGGTGCCATGGTTGTACGTGAATAGTGACGGGTCAGACTTGGAGCCAATGAAGCCATAAGTCATAAGATAGAGCTGAACTCAATGAACCACGCACGCGGAGCTTGTTTGAGGCCGTAAATAGCCTTGCGAAGACGACAAACTGCCGTGGGGGCGTCTTTATCAACGAAGCCAACAGGTTGTGCCATGAAGACTTCTTCATCAAGAGACCCTTGAAGGAATGCATTATTTATATCGAGTTGGCGAAGTGACCACCCAAAAGATGCAGTAAGAGCAAGGACAAGACGTACCGTTATCGGTTTGACGACCGAACTAAAAGTTTCTTTGTAATCGATCCCGGGACGTTGATGAAAACCTTTGGTAACCAAGCGAGCTTTGTAGCATTCAATTGTGCTATCGGGGTTCCGCTTGATCCTAAACACCCATTTATTTCCAACAATATTCATATTTGGCTTTTCCGGAACAAGATCCCACGTACCGTTTTGTATAAGCGCATTGAACTCGGTAACCATCGCGGCTCTCCTTTTTGGATCTTTTAGAGCTTGAGAAGCGGATGTTGGCTTAATAGAATTGGGAAGTGGATGTTTAGTTGCCGCAAAGAGCCTTTTAGGCTTGAAAATATTGTTCTGAGCAATTGGTTTCGTACCTTTGGTTAGTCTTGATAGTTGTTCCTTGAGAGACATAAGACGCGAGCAAGATCGACTTGCATAGACATTGCTAAGGGCAGTCCATGCTTCCCGCGAAGTCTTGGATAAGCTTATCACCGAGATGACTGATTCAGTGACCGAGGCAATGATGGCATGAAGAATCAATTGATCTTGTCGCACCCATAGTTGATACTTGGGATTGGGTACATCCGCGCCATCGACTTGAATCATCTTGGCTGGACAAGGGGTTAGGCCATTGACGTAACCAATGAGGTCACATCCAACTAACATCGAAAGAAACTGAGCACGCCATGAGAGATAATTCTTCTGTGTGAGCTTTAACGGTAGCTGAGCGGCTACATTGATCGAAATTAGACCAGAGGAAGCGAGCGAGTCGTAAGCCATGTCGATTAGTTACGGAACGGTGGTGCACTAGAGAAATTACGATCGGTGCACTAAGCAATTACGGGCGATGGACAAGTGACGTGCACTGGATGCTACTAGGATTGTTATAGCACTGAAAGGAGAAGCGCACGTGACGAAACTATGCTATTGGGTGTTGAAGTGCTTACGACTTGCACTTTGAGAAGTGCTTGTACTCAACACGAAGACTTGCACTCTAAGAAGTGTTTTAGGCGGCGATAACGATTAGATTTACGCTCAGAGGAGCAAAAGTAGCTCTGATACCATACAAGGGAATAATAATGTGTATAACTTGAATTAATTGTGTACATAGGGATTGCCTCAATATATAAATGTGTTACATATAATATAATATTACACTAGATATATACAGATCTTATAAGAAAATAACTTTACTTATTTTCTATTATCCCTAATATTATTATTCCTAATAATAATATCCACTTCCACGAGTTGGGGGACTAACCCTATATGTCAACCTGGCCCATGAAACAACTGTTTCACTAAGACACTGACATCTTGGCAAAAAAAAAAAAAAAAAAAAAACTATGACACTGACATACCGTAAGGTCAGGAGTTGTGTTTGATTTATGATTTTTTTACCCATGGCTTATTTTGATTTTGACCCAACCTGTCAAATCCTTCATTTCAAAAAGTTGGGATTCGGTCTTAATTTCTATCCATGTGTAATCAATGAGCGACACAATATATTTATTATATAAAAGTTATTAAGAAACGAAGAGTAGGCCGCGTTGGCCTTATTGCGCTTAAACTGGATATGAGTAAAGCCTATGATAGGATCGAGTGGCTTTTTTTTTTTTTATCTCGGATCATGCAAACATTGGCCTTCCCTTCACAGTTCCAGCAATGGGTCAATTAGTGCTTCTCAAACACATCATTGGCTTTTCTTCTTAATGGCAAACCAACACCCTTCATACGTCCCTCTCGAAGACTACGCCAAGGGCATCCCTTATCATTGTTCCTATTTATCCTCTGTGCCGAAGCCTTGTCGTCAATGCTCTCTGCCGCTCAAACACAAGGTACGCTTCGTGGTATACGACCAAGCTCCAACTGTCATCAAATCAATCATTTGTTCTTTGCAGATGATAGCTTTATCTTTTTCAAAGCTTATGATTCCATTATTACTACTCTACAAACCATCATTCAAACTTATGCTTCTGAATCTGGCCAGCTCATTAATTATTCCAAATCCAATATTCGCTTTAGTAAAAATGTGTCGGAAGCGAATCAACTTAAATACAAAATGGCGTTGGGTGTCCGTGTGATGACGGATGATGACATGTATATAAGCCTGCCTATTAACTGGTCCTCCGAAAAGAAGAATATTGGTATTCAGTTGATTGATCGTATTGCATCCCGGCTTCAAGGATGGATGGGCCATTTTCTCTCCCCACCCGGGAAGGCCATGCTTATTCAACAAACAATTTCGGCTATTCCTACCTATACCATCTCATGCCTTCAAGTTCCACTCACATCCATCGATCGGGTTGAACAGCTTATTAGAGCCTTTTTCTGGAAAACGTCGGCACACACATCTGGTATCCACTGGATTGCATGGCAGAAATTAACAACTTCCAAATCTTTTGGGGGCTTAAGTCTCCGTGATCTCAGAGCTTTTAATCATGCCCAACTCTTGTAGCAACTATGGTGCATTCTACAATCCACGGATTCCCTTTGGGCATCCTCCATGCGGATAAAATACCTTTCTACGGAGCCTTTTTCAACGACTACCCCTTCCTCCCACTCTCTTACTTGACGTACTCTCCTTCGAATGCGACCCTTCCTGGTCTCTGCTAGTCGTTGGAGGATTGGGACGGGAGCAAAAGTTAACTTCTGGACTGATCCCTGGGTCTTGAATCTGGGCTCTCTCTACCACTGGGCCCTTCCAGGCCGGCCTATCCCGTCGTTGTCGGTCCAACAAGTGCTTGATAATTGCTCTAGATCCTGGAAGGTTGATATTCGGGTTAATAGGTGTTTTGGTACAACATGTTTGACGATTTTTGGCTTTTGGTGCAACATCTTTTTTTTTTGTATACTTTTGGTGCAATACGTTTGCAATTTGTACCACTTTTGGTGCATCCGTTAGTTGACCATTAATTTGCCTGTTAAATAGTCACGTGACTTGCACATGCCTAACCCCAAATTTCTAGTTTTTTCAGTTTAGTCCTCAAATTTATTGTCCTAAGTTTTTATTTTTGCAATTTAGCCCCTAAACATTTTCAACCGCACCCTAGGGCTAAATTGACCTAGCCATGGTTCGACCCATGGCTAGGTCGAACCATGACTAGGGTCACCGGACCTGGGCGACCTTAACCGTGGTCCGACCTAGTCATGGGTCGGACCATGGCTAGGTCAATATAGGCTTAGGGTCCAATTGGGTCAATTTTACCATAAGACTAAATTGACCTAGCCATGTTTCGACCCATGGCTAGGTCGGACCATGACTAGGGTAACCGAGCCTTGGTGACCCTAGCCATGGTTTGACCTAGCCATGAGTCGGACCATGACTAGGTCAATTTAGTCCTAGGGTGCGGTTGAAAATGTTTAGCGGCTAAATTGCAAAAATAAAAATTTAGGACAATAAATTTGAGGACTAAACTGAAAAAAAAAATAGAAATTTGGGGCTAGGCATGTGCAAGTCACGTGACTATTTAACGGTCAAACTAACGATCAACTAACGGATGCACCAAAAGTGGTACAAATTGCAAACTTATTGCACCAAAAGTATACAAAAAAAAAAAAAGATGTTGCACCAAAAGCCAAAAATCGTCAAACATGTTGTACCAAAACACCTATTAACCATTGATATTCTTGCATCTCTTCTTGCCTCGGCCGCTGTTTCTGCTATTAAGGATATCCCTGTACCCATGTTCCCCACTTCAGACTCCCTTCTTTGGAATCACACGGATTCGGGTCACTACTCTGTTAAGTCTGGTTATCATTTCATTGTTTCGGTTACTCAGAATGATTTATCGGCTTCCTCCTCTGCATCTCCTAGGACTGCTAGTTCGGATTTTTGGACTACCCTTTGGAACTTCCGCATTCAACCAAATATCCGGATGTTCGTCTGGAAGGGATGCGTTAACGGCCTTCCGCTTGGTACCTCGCTAGTCATTCGAATCAGAGAAGCCACAATACCATTTTTCTGACTTCGTCCATCATCCGCGGCATACTATTTGCTAGTGCTTAGAGCACTCTTGTTCTGTGTACGGAATTCTGAGAAGAGAGAAATGTTATGTCAATATGAAGAAAATGAAATAAAACCAGTGCCAGTAAAAAAAGATCCATAACTCGTGGTATCAACAAATATATACCCCTAGCCAGATCCATGCCCTGATTCTCTTGAGTGTGATTCAACATAGTCTGATGCTTGTGATCGATAGCCTGATGAATATGACCCTCGTGCTCGAAAGGCAGATCCAAAGCAAGTAGCAACCCATTATGTTGTTTTTACTACCATGCTTTCGAAAGCTGGGATCATCTCATGTGGTTGTGTCCTTTTGCACAACACGTCTGGTTCGCAAGCCCTTTCTCAGTTAGGAATATCCACCTCCAAATCCTTTCTGTCAAGAATTGGTTGTGTTGTAATACGAGTCCTAACTCTTGGTCTTTATTCTTAGTCGCACTTGTGGATAAATGTTTGGTCTCTATGGTTAGAACGTAATGATTGTATTTTTAATAATGTAATACCGTCTATTGAGTCTGTAATTGTACGTTTCACTCATTTGGCTCGAGGTTTTAGCGACTCTTCCCATCGTGATGCAGGACGACGACCCAGATCTCCCGGGACCTCCAGCCACGTCAGGAGGGCCCTAGATCCTCCGAGCACGCGCCACCAACATTTTGCTTGTATCATAACTGATGGTGGCGTCCTTTCGGCGACAGACTCCATTTATGGAACAACTATCTATATCTCTCCCCAATGACTCATTTATGGTGTCTCGGTTACCGTTCAATCAGGATCTCTTCCTTTGCTCGCGGAGGCTCTTGCACTCAGAATTGGTCTCTGCCTCCACCGTCAGGAATGGGGACCTTTGCCGCTCTGGACTGACTCCCAACTGTTGGTTACCGACATCCATCAAACTGAATCCTCTTTTGCCTCTTTATTTGGTGTTTTTCGGATATCCGTTACTTACTTTCTCTTAAACCTATTTCGGTATTGTTTAAACATCGTCATTTTGTGCACGCGACTCTCCTAGTGGGCAAACGTGCGGCGACTTTTGGTTTATTTGGAACTTGGTTAGGCTCGGATATCCCTCATTGTCTCCTAGCATAAATTTCCTTTGTACTGTCTACTTTTATTTATAAAATGCGCATAGTTATCAAAAAAAAAAATTGGTTGTTTTTTTTTTTTTTTGCCAAACTTATTTGGTTGTTGGATAAATGGATTAACCACTCAATTCACGACTATTTTAATTTAGTTGTAAATTTATTATTCTAATGTGTAAATGATTAGATAAAATATGAAATGGAATAAAAAATGGTTGATTTAAGAATGATTTGTATGTTTTTAGGCTAAGCATGTCGTACAACGAGAATACCGGTCAAACGGGTTGACGCTCTACAATGAGTTGGGTATAAATCTAAAAAATTGAAGGAAGTGGTAAGTTGGGTATGGGTTTGTGCATATTTGAGCTAACCATGTTGACTCACTGTGTAAATTGACACCTCTACACACGACATCTAACTATGTAAGATATGACATCTAACTATGTAAGATGGTGTAATAGTTCATCATTCGATTCTTAACTAGAGATCGTAGGTTTAAATTCCATCAGATCTCTGAGAATACAAAAATATTTATCGTCAACACTTTATGTTTTTATAAGCTGACCATGTGCGAATATTCACTTTACACATTTATGGATTGACCTTGTGTGAACCCTTTATAAACTGACTATGTGCAAGCATTCACGTTACACCTTTATGGATTGACCATGTACAAACAATGATTATTTTAAATTTGAAATAAACATGCTCTGATGAGGGCACCTAGCACACTCACACAAAAAAATAATAAAAAAAATACTACATTCAGTCTGTGTGGGATCTATTGATGGATTAGACTAGTCATTGTCCCGAAATTCTACTCATATAATAAATTAGGTTAAGGTCATTGTTTGGAAAACTTGTTTTTTAAATTAATATACTGAGATAACATATTCATCTTATTATTTACTAATTTATCATAGTTGTGTATATAAATTAGAAATATATAATATCATATGTCAGAAGGTTTTCATATTTACTTTCACATGACAAACTATATTTGTAAATTAGAGTACCGTAAATAAAATTATGACTAGTCGATTACAATATTCTAACGAGTTTTAAAGTTCAAAGTCACCGGTTTCTCTGCATATCATCATCTAACTTAATCTAGTATTGAGTTGAAATTAAGGGAAACTATAATTCTTTAGATGAGGTGAGCATATAACATTATGAAGACCCAGGAGCACCTAGCTCAATATATATATATATAATTACAAAAGCTTAAACTAGTTGAGTTAGAAAGTCCTTACTAAGGTGAGCAAATATTAGTGCTTATTTACCTACCCGGAGGAGACGGTTGAAAAAGGGGTTTAGAAGTCCACACACAGACACAGTGTGGTAATTACAATTGCGGAGACATACATCACTAGTCCAATTCAATACGAGCAAACCACACCCAACCCAACCCGACCTACAAAGAAAGTGCTTAAAAATTCGTGGCTAAATTAGTCTTGTCTAGTCTAGTGAGGGAAGAATGGGTTTTGGGAGACATAATATTCTCTAACACGGGAGGCGCCATCTCTGGCCAAAATACCTTCAAGGTCACCTATGATTCTGGCCAACCATATCTCCAAGTTCCTCTGCACTTCCTTCAAGTTATTCCTAATCGACTCCATTGATCTCCTTGCTGTCATTTTGACTTCACTTCCAACTTCTTCTTTGTGGTAGCTCTTCCCCACTTCCGAATGCAGTGCCGTCAGCTTCTGCCCCGTTTCCGATGCTCGCTGCTGCAGCCTGAACGCTTCTAGAAGGAACTCCGTTTGTCTTTGTGTTCGGAATTCACTACTCAGGCTTGGTTCACATGGATCACTAGCTTCCTGCAGCAAGAGTGCTTACTCATTTATACAAAAGATTCATTCCAGCTTACTTTTACAAACTCTTCTTAACTTACTGCATATTGAAACCACTACTTGAAGTTTAGTATCCAAAACTAAAGAGGCATAAATAAAAGTTCACTATGCCAACATTATTGTTTATTTATAACAAAAATGGATGAAGATCCTCATATGGGTATGGGTATCCAACCAAAAATCCCATGTTTTATTGTACTACCATCTTTTAGAAATCTTGCACCTTCTTGGTGATTCATTATCCATCCCATTAATTAATTAACGAGAAAAGAAAAAAACCCCAAGGGGGGAACACAAAAAAATTGAATGAAAGTCTATCAAATTCTAGTATGCCAACTGGGTTAGTTCAATTTCATAAATGGCAGCTAAGCTAGAAGTCCAATAGCAACAGTGCAGAAACTAAAACACGGCATGACAAAGCTCGACTAATACCAACGACGAAAAAGAATATGGAAGCTGAAGAGGAGTAGTGATTACCATTCTTCTGCATAAATCATCAATTTTCCCAGCTAGACCTTGGTATCTCTTAGCTTGTTTCCTCATCAATGATGGCACTTTCGATAGTTCCCCCTTCCCAACTTTCTCCAGATTAGTCAGTTCATCCTCGAGTAATTTCAGCTTAGAAGGTATCGTCGATTTCCCATCAATTTTCCAAGGGGATTCCCTTCTGAAAAAGAAATCAACCGTAGATAACATTAAACCGAATGATATAACATAAATTCTTTCAACCCTTTGAGATATAGATATACCTAGCTACAAATTGCTTCGTGTTGTACATCGTCTCCTGAGATTCATAGTGCATAGTATCCTGCATACAAAGCAATCTCTTCAGGTTAAATACTCAATTGCTCGCTGAACTTTTCACTTGCTCAACTAATACTAAAGCAGATGACATGTGTGTACAAAATTGCGGACTTTCTTCAAAAAAGTGACCGAGTTAGCAAATTGCAATTAATTTGTTTATGTTGATAAAGCTGAGAAGACACCTTTTGACCCACATCTAAATCTATCTATCTACTTAAAAAAAATGATTACTTTATATATCTTAAAGCAAAAGTGCAGGTAAAAGTGAATATCAGAATATGTATGTGCATAAAGCAAATGATTTGGAGTTTGAATATATATACCTGCCATAAGTTAGCTCTATCAGACCAGAACTTGGAAGCAGAGGCCAAGTACTGATCAGAGCTCAATCCATTCCCCATCTGATGATGCATATACTGACGGTACATTTGCGGCGGATGCGCCCCAAATTCTTCATACCCACCACTCATTTCCCCCAAACTGGCCCTTTCCACCGCTGCAATCTCCTCCTCAGCGCCGCCGAACCCTCCAAACCCTAACCCTAGCTCCGCAATCTCCTCCCGCTCTCTCTCCAGATCCTCCACCTGCGCCTTCGCCTCAGCCCCCGCCCTCTCCAGCTCGGCCACCCTGGCTCTCAGCTCCGACGCTTCCTCCGCAGCCAGGTCCAGGCGGTGCAGCAGCCGCCGCTCCTCGGCCTGCCACGCGTTGCGGTGGCTGGCGAAGATCTCTACCACCCTGGCATTGGCCTTGGAGTCCTCCTTCCGGCGGGACCGCATCTGCCGGAGCTGCTCCTCGGCGTGGAACAGGCGCAGGGTCAAATCGCTGATCTGGGATCTCAGGGCCGGAAGCAGGGTGAGGGCGTTATCCGGTAGCAGGGCCAGGAAGAGAGAGAAGCTGAGACCCAAGTAAGAAGATAGAGTGGTGTCTGGTTGCTTATGTAAGTCATCGTCTTCTTCTTCTTGCTCTTGCTCTTGCTGCTGTAATTGGTCCGCCATTACTGAAGCTTGGCTTTGGCTTGGGGTTTCTCCTTCTCCTTCTCCACAAGAGCGATTTGCTTTAGTTGTGCAGTTGCAGAAGCCAGTAGGTCTTCTTCTCCTTCTTTGGTAGTATATGACAGCAGCGTCCGTCACTACCACCAGGCCATTCAGTACATTTCTTATGGGGTAAACGAATTACTGAACAGTAATAATAGCAATTATGAATTAAGGTTTAGATTAATTACCCTTCAATTTTTTGGAGCAGTAATGTTATTATCTTATTGAGAGGCAGGCTACAAATGATTTGTAAAAATTGAGGTGGTCAAAATTGATATTTATTTAACTGAAAAAGGGCAGATAGTTATTCCAATTAGAGAGCAGATGAAGCAGCCTGTCCTTATTATTATGAGAAGGTGTTTGGGTCCATCCTCCTGACATGGAGAGGTAGCTAAGCTAGCTGGTGGTGGAGAAGCTGGATGCCAATTTAATGTCATTAACTAAATCTAGATTGATGTACATTTTGCTTTATCTGAGGTTGAAAATTATATTGGCGGTAGTTGATTGATTTTCTTCTTTTTTGGGCAAAATGACAGATATATATAGAAATAGAATCACGGACCAACCCAGCCATCTCACCGCCATCAACCAAGATGTTTAAACACGGTTACTTTTAAAAAATATTTATGGTTATCTTTATTTTTATATATAAATTGACCTAATGTAATGTAAGTGGAGAATAATTTTAAGTATGAAACATGCATATTAGAGGTAGCATAAGGACACCCCGCTAAACAAACTTCTCTAATAGACACTTTTGCAGGCCAGTCCACGACTTTATTCACCTCTCCATAGATGTGGTGGATCTTATATAAGATTTATAAGTTAGAAATGCCACATTTTGAACCTTATAACTAGGGTTTTAAACCAACCAATTTACTCGCAAGGTACTTGAAATCGATTCAAACAATATTCAAATTCAAGTTCAATTATACTCTAATCAAATCTACTCGGCAAACCTTGTCGAACTTTTATGCATACTTTAATATATATATATATATATTGTGCTACAAAAGCCACATGTTGATGATGTCGAGCTCAATAAAGCAAACTTCAAGTCAAATTCGAACTTACAATTCCACTTCGAATCTTACTATTCTAGCTTGGTCGAGTAAATTTTGAGTCAAATTCAAATCTGAAATCCAAACACAAAAGAACCCGAACTCGAGTTCAACTTATTTAAGTACAATCAATCTAATACTCAACTCGACTAATTTACACCCCTCCTTGTGAATATAATCCACCATTAAAAGGAGGACCACGATCTGTCGGATACACCAAACCCAATTAGGGGATCTAGTTCGGTAAGAACCTAATAGACTAGAATCCCCTAGCAGGTGTATCGAAGTTTCTAACCATAAGCTCAGGCTCTCGTTATTCCAAACGGATATCTATATATCTATTATCTACTATATTATAATAATTCGGCATCGGAAGCTCTCTGACTGACACGTGGACAGTCCACCCAGTTAGTGTTTCCTAATTTAATCAGAATTTAATAGGGGTTCTCTAAATTTAGATACATAATATTGATTGATTGAAAATTAAGAAGTATTTTTATATCCTATTTTGGTCTCTACTCAATTTAAAGAAACAAATTAATTAAAAGTTTCCATTTAAACTCAAAATCTATACAGTTTGGTTCCGGAAGACCATAGGCCGCCACGTAAGCAGTGTATTTATATATATAATAATTAATACAACTAACGTATTTTGGCAAAATAAAAAATTACAACAAACGTATAGGGTATATGTTATATATATATATATTTAAAAAAAGGTAATTTGTGTAGAAAGTAGAAACCCATTAATTAAGAAAGAATATATATAGCGCTCCTCCCATTAATAGATTATATATACACCTTCGTTCCTTCCATTAACCTCACCAACTTAGGGTTTGTACCCAACCTTAATGCAAACAGAATAATATATATATTATATTGAGATACGGTCACCTCATTACTTAGTTGGTTTTGTAAGGGCATCGCTTCCGGTCACTTTTATTTGTTCTTTCTCCCTATATGCACATTTGTAATTAATTAGTTACTTACTGTCCGTTATGTGTTTCTATCTTGATTTAATTTAATAAACTCATTTACTTTTTGTTCGTGCAGGTCCAACAACAAGATTTACATTCGAAACAACTATGTAATTTTAAAGGTAAGATCTTTTGATCCCTTATGTATAAATCTTTAGCGTTCGACGATTATATAATCAAAAGCATTGCAGCAATCACACAACTGTATCAAGAATTATATTAATTGACGTAGACTATAATATAGTGATGGTGTTCTCCCATGTTTTTTATTATGAATGCAGGTGCTCTATTTGAAGTTGATGAAGGATTCAGACACTAAAAGGTTATGTCCAATCAAGTCCGTAATCCTCTAAGTGGATCCATCACCGAGTTCTATCCTTGAGTCTGTTGACATCGCCACTTGCCTCGAGGCATTACTTTTTACATCTTAGTTAATCTTATATTCATGGTTGAATGATATACTTAAATTTGAAAGCTCTTTTTTTATAGGAACCAATATATTTTCTAATGGTGATAATTATTAACTAATGTTTAATACTTTCATTGTATATATCTCTGAATTATCTATCCCGATTATGGAACTTTTGAAGATTTCTATTAAATACACTACAAGCATATGAAAAATGACTACCTTTATATTCATTATCCTTCAACCTTTTCACTTTCGCAAACACATCATCATGATCATCAAGTTGAGGCTCCTTAAGCTTGCACCTTTTCAAATTGGGCATAAAATCAAATGGTTTCGTCCATCAATCCTTATTAAGGTATACTCCTTGAGTTTTTGTAATACTCTTTAGTATGAATTTTGTTTCTTCTCTTGCTAAGCTCATTCAAGTGATCATCCTCCCTAACACGTTGGAAAAAAATGGCAGTGGGCATTAAGCTTCAAAGTACATTCCTTATAATGTGCTTTCAAGAATGAATAATCTTGATCCTCCATACATTCATAAACGGCATTTCAATTTCTATGTTCTCCTCATTCGGGTTAGAGCATGAAATCTGTTAGGCTTATCTCTAACGTTTTTGTTCTTCGTATTGTATACGTACTTAATATTGTCGATTGAAAATTCTAAATTTATTTTTGGCAAAAAAAAAATAATACTCCGTTTCTCAGTTATATTTTAGGAAATACTACGATAAAATTAGTATTATTAGAGTGAATTGTTTTAATATCTTGGATTTATTTTATTTTTTTAACGAAAAACTAATAACTACTGAATAAAGACTGTAATATTCATAATTGTTGATTTTCATTGTTAATTATTAAACGTTTATTTATGGGTTTCTAATAACTATTTCCCATTACAATTTATCACAAGAAAGGTACATGAGTGTGAGCTAAATTAAGCATCCTCTAGACTTCTACCTATCTTTAATAATATCTTAATTTATTAAATATTTATTTATTTAATTAGAATAAACTAATTGTTTAGCGTAACCTTTTCATTTGATTTTTCTCCCCGCGTGGTGCGCGGGGTTAGCATCTAGTATTATATTAATTCGGCACCGGAAGTCCTCTGGCTGACACGTGGACAGTTTGTCCAGTCAGCGTTGTCTAATTTAATCGGGGTTCTCTAAATTTAGATACATAATATTGATTGATTCAAAATTAAGAAGTATTTTTATCTCCTATTTTGGTTTATACGCAATTTAAAGAAACAAATTAATTGAAAGTTTCCTTTTAAATTCATTATCTATACAGTTTGGCTCCGGAAGACCATAAGACGCCACGTAAGCAATATATATATATAGAAATTATCAAATAACAATATATCACGTTATACACAAAATAAGAATGTATATTCAAACCTTACTAATATATTGTCACGTTTTATAGGATGAATGGACAATTATAATATGTAATTACTTATATTATATATTATAAATAATTATAATATATTATACATTAAGAATATATACAATATATTATATATAGATATAGACAATTATATAGAATATTAAAGTATTATATATTAGAGATTCAATATTTATATATTAGTTACATGTTTAAACAAAATTTTCTTTTACGATACTAGATTCTAAACTTTTAAAAGAAAAAAATGGTAAGATGAAGGTGGAATAAAGATGGTAACTATTACAGGAAAAAAAAAAAAGGAATAAAGATGGTAACGGAAGAATGGTAGTATTTAATTATAAACATATTATTATATAAATAAATATAGAAATATACATATTGTCTTTATTAGTTTTTTTTTTTTTTTTACAAATAGGAACGTCAATGTTATATATATATATATATATATATTACTCAATCCTAAAACCTAATCACACCCGTAGCTTCCATCTCTATTCCATAATACATGCATTACCATCTACAATAATTTTTAATTACTTTTCGATTTAGCTAATTTATGATTTTGCTTGGCTTATTTAATTATTTTGTAGATCTATACTAATACGATACCTCTAGATGGAGCTTCCTAATAAAACCAAGTCAAGGTAATGCAATAACGTCGAGTCTACACCCATCTATCTCTTTTCTTATAAATTTGTTTCTGTTAATTATAATATTTGTATCTTTGGTAATTTGTTAGCAAAAATATTATCAATCAGTCGTCTTTAATTCCAACAGGTTTATTGTTGCACACTAAATTATAACCGTCTCTTTCTTTGTGTAGGCTCTTTCTTCATTGAAATTGGTTGTTGCATGTATTATCATCTAAATCACCTATAAGGTTAGAATATGAACGTCTCTCTTTTCAGTAAAAATCACATCGTGGGATTATTTAGTTGATTACGAAAATCAAACTTGCTAAGTAAAAAATGTGATTATGATCGAGATAGTAAACCAAGTAATTTAGAATTCTTTAGTATGATTTAGCTCAACTCTATTTTAATTTCAAATTTTTTATTATTTTTATGTGTCGTATTATTTTGTTATATATTATCATAATGTGTCATATATTTTGTGAGTTTGAATGTAACAGCTACATTAATGGTTCATTCTCTACCGAAACCTTAACAGTAGCAAGGTATCCATTTTGTTTTTATGCTAGCTAAATAACACATCTTTGTTTGGGAGCTTTAACCTTTTTAAATTTTGCATTTTTTTTTATTCTAGAAAAAAAAGAATAGAAAAAAGAAAGATGAAGAAGTTATCTTGGACTGACAAAGATTTTGCTTTGTATAAGCACATTGAACTGTAAATTCGCTGACGAATTTCAACGTCCATGGTTTGTCAAGTTATTATATATTTTTGTAAATTTTTTTATTTAATTAAAGTATGTTAAATACAAATATTTCATATCGTATTAATTATTAATTATAAATACATTGATAACATTAAAAAGTACTTTTGTTAATTGTTCAGCGATATGAATGGATTGTGTGATTTGCTGTTCATATATTCTTCTAATTTTTTAGCTATTAATATCTCAATTTCTTTTAAGCATTTATTATTTTTTTCCGCACTTAGTGGTGCAAATCATTCTCATTTTTACGTTATGTATATGAAAATTCTTTATTATTTTAACTTTATAATA
Organism: Clarkia xantiana subsp. parviflora; assembly: GCA_036873135.1. Lineage (NCBI taxonomy): Eukaryota > Viridiplantae > Streptophyta > Magnoliopsida > Myrtales > Onagraceae > Clarkia > Clarkia xantiana. The sequence continues at coordinate 15,724,361 of JAPTYO010000012.1, forward strand.
AGATTATAATTATATTCTGTTTAGTTAATTATAATCGGTTATTTTTGTTTACCTTTTGTGTAGAGCCATCATGGTGGGTTGAATCAAAATTCTGGATCTTAATCAAAGAATACCAAACAATGAGAAAAAATAGTATGTATAGTCCTTTTTTATGAAAAATAAATATTGTAGTCTATATTGAATTGTATGTACATTCTTTTATCTAATAGTACAATTTTTTTAGTAAATATTATTGCGATAATTAAGAAATATCAATATTGATACTTACTTTATTATTAAAATGGAATATATTGAGAGATTGTATATATGTTCAGAACTGTTTTATGATTTATGAAAGAAGCGGAAAGTTATATTGCAAATAAAAAACAATAATTTTTATAAGAATATTTATTTATGGTAAATAATAAGAAAATATAAATTTATTTATTATACAAAATATTATATATAAAAATAAATTGGAAGTATATCGCTATTTAGAAAAGTATATATATATATAGTAATATAATTTGACTATATAAAATATATTGTTTTATTTAAAATAGTGCTTTATAAAAAAAATTATATGAATATACATATATTTTATATGCAAATAAAATTTTCAATATTTTATAAAAAAAATCTTTTATTGTTGTTTCTATTTCGATAATTTTTACCCGCGCGGTGCGCGGGGTTAGTAGCTAGTATTATATTAATTCGGTACCGGAAGCCCTCTGGTCGACACGTGGACAGTCCACGCAGTCACTTTTTCCTAATTTAATCGGAATTTAATAGGTGTTCTCTAAATTTAGATACATAATATTGATTAGTTGAAAATTAAGAAGTGCTTTTATTTCCTATTTTGGTCTCTGCGCAATTTATAGAAACAAATTAATTAAAAGTTTCCATTTAAATAGTAAATCTATACAGTTTGGTTCCGGAAGACCGTAGGCCGCCACGTAATCAGTATATTTATAGAAAAATAATCAATACATTACTTATATAAATTAATATATTAATTGATAATAATAAAAGCATGTCACGTTATTTACATATTAACTATATAATATTCTATACTCAATTGGGCAAAAAAAAGAAAACTATATAATATTATATAGGTTCCTATATCACGTTACATGTAATAATACTAAAATAGGTTAAATGAACACTAACCTTTTAATATTGTTTTACACATAAAATTTGAAATAATCTATTATATTATATTAATTCGGTATCGGAAGCCCTCTGGTTGACACGTAGACAGATCGCCCTGTCACTGTTTCCAAATTTATTCGAAATTTAATAGGGGTTCTATAAATTTAGATACAAAATATTGATTGATTGAAAATTAAGAAGTATTTTTATCTCCTATTTTGGTTTCTACGCAATTTAAAGAAACAAATTAATTAAAAGTTTCCTTTTAAATTCATTATCTATACAGTTTGGCACCGGAAGATCGTAGGCCGCCACATAAGCAGATAATAAATAATAAAAAATATTTAACCTACGTTAATATATATGTAGATTTTAGGAAGATGAATTCAAAATATATATTGTCAAATTTTTCGTATAAGAGAAACCCTAAACATGCTTTATTTAGATAATATATATATAGAATAATAAATAATAAAATATATTAAAGCTACATATGTTGAATAGGAAGTTTGTCGTATAACAGAAATCAACCCTAAATTTGCTTTATTTTTCTATAAATTAATTATTTCTGTAAGTCAAACGCTAACTTTATATATTCATTGACTTCTATTCTCGGTTTATATATTCACGTAGATGTTCATTCAGTGTAGTTTTTTATTTCCAAGCAATTCATTTTTTTCGTATCATAATATTGCTTCAATTCTTATCCAATCAATTTGTTATTTGTATACATAAACGTGTTTATATACATCACATATTTATATGTTTTTAAGAGTATATGTGTGCCGATTTGTGGAGTACTCCATTCACAAAGATTTAAGTAATACCTATCGACTCTGTTCATATCTGATCGTCTTTCTTAATGTCCATCCATGTCGATGATAACCATGTAAGTGCCAAGAATTCTAAAAAACCTGTTGTTCTATATATTTATCTACTATATAGAAATATCTTTTTATTGTCAACATTTACGATAGATTTCATATGTAAATGTTTGAATATAGTTTTTTTTGCAATTTTTTTTAAATTCTTACTCGGATAAACTAATGTTGTTCTAGACCCGCTTTTCTTTTTGCAGGTGATTTATCGTATGTATAAGGTACATACTTTTACTTCAAATTTTATTATGTTTGTATTAATTTGTTTATGATATTATAATTTTTCTTAATTAATATATTTTCCTTTGCTTTTTTCAAATAAATTCGTACAGATGATAAGCAAATCTACTAATAACATAAAATCACCTAATTGACCTTTCAATATATATATAATATTATAAATTTATACTATATTATATAATAAAAATAATAATAAATGAATAAAACGGTATCACAACATAAGAATTAGGGAATATAAATATTTTTGTTAAAAAAAGGGAATAGATATATAGAATAAAATAATTTAAGTTTATACTTTATACTATATATATATATTATGATTATGATAATACAAAAACGTTAGTGGAAGGAGGAGCTCTCATGGTAAATTTGTACAAAACTAACGGCGGTGAGGATTTCTCTAGATGTCGATTCAACAAGAAGGGCGCAGTGGTGGTGATTTAGGACAGGTAGCGTCGCATTAAGTAAAGAATGGAACCAAGAGGATTAAGAGTTCGAAGGTGTATCATCAGGAGAAGTTGGTTGCTGCTGTGATAATATTGGTGATTGTCGTTCCGATTGCGACCAGTTTTAGCGGCACCTAATGTATTTTCCTTTTTATTTGATCACTATTTTCTTAATTAATTAATTACGAATTCAGCTAAAAAAACCCTACAAATCAATATTTTTTTTATTATCAAGAACTAAATTCATGTTTCTTGATTTGCAGCAACCAGGAAGAGGTTGTAGACTCAAAAGCTATACCTGATGTCTTGAATTTCATCAACCGATCTGAATTAAGACTCTGATATTTTTTACTCGAACTTTTGAACTTCTATCTATGATATTTTGCGTTGAATTTTTTACTTAAACTGGATTTAACTTGGCTTTGTCGTTTTTTTTTTAACTTGACTGGGTTTCATAATATATACCCAATACTCGAATGGTTCCCTAAAGGTTTTGGATCCTAGAAAGTGAACAAGAATGTATTCAGACTTGAAATTCTTGAGTTAATATAGTTCGATTCCTTACCCGTTTTTTTTTTTTAGTTTGATTTTCATACATTTTATGCATAGTTGGCACGTGTTGATGGAATTTTTCTAACTAATATTCGGTCAACTAATATTAATTATTAAATAATATAAAAATATATACATAGTTGGCGTGTGTTGATGGCTTCCGTAACTAGGAGAGGTATCCAACTTTGCCTTTATTATATAAGCCTTCTAACATGCCCTTGATATCATAAACCTAGCGAGGCAACTCTTCGTACCCTTATTTTATCTAAACCTTTGTGCTTCTATTGTCAGATCATAGTTGGAGGATGCAAGCTGGATTTGCAGTAAAATTATATATATATATTCGAGCATGCATATATGTGATGAATATTCAAAAGTAAATGTAAGACGATTGATTGACTAACTCTCGATTCGAATGCACATATCTACTTAGTAATTAATATCGGGAAGTGACATTTTTTTGTTGCATGGATGCATGTAAGAAACAAGACACAGACTGATGAACAACCTTGGTATTACACCAAACGGTGTCATGAGGTACGATGATATCATCGATTTAGTTTGTTGACTGATATAATATCATATCAATTGTGGTTGCAAATAGCTAGCTGATAAACAAGTTCAAGTGGGTGGCAAATATATAACAAGTTGATATGGACGTTGCTCAAGCAGAGATACTGAACAAGCTTACTAAAACTGAGGCTGATATGAGGGTTTCAGTAAGTATTGATATAAAAAATTGGTTGTTAAAGTTTACATAACACATACGAATGTTTCAAGCCTCCAAAAAATTCCCCTTAGCTTAACCCAACACCGTTTGATCATGCTTGGGCAAATATATATATGTTCTTTGGTATATCTTATGGTTGTTTGTTTGATTATATGTGTGTGATTTTGAGGTCATTCAACATCATTTTTCGTTTTTGATAAGGTTGTTTAGAAGTTCCAATTTAATGGTAGACCGCACTATTTATCCAATTAAGTTAAGATATTCATCTACTGATAATTGAATAAATTCCTTTGTAGTGTAATGTAAGCACTAAGATTATATTATACAAATATCTATAAGTTTGGTTATTATTTAATCTTTTATTAATTTAAAAGGAATAATATATATTATATGTATCATTATTATGTTGTATAAAATAGTAAAAGTTTATTTATTAAGAAAAATAATATGATTATTTTTAAACTTTTGATATTGTTATTTGTTGGCATTTATTCATTTTTTTTATTTGATAGGACCTTTGAGTCATTGCAATTTAAGATTAGAAGGTAACACTTGATTTTTATGTTTGGTTGTAAGTAACTGAGTATTGTGAATATTTATGTTATAAATGCATAAATTAGATTTGGTTAATATATCTTTCTACTATAAAACAAACTATTCATCTAATACATGTATTCTTATTGATTTTTTATGTATAATAATACTATAAATAATAATATATTTATAGTTTTATAATAAATATAAATTCAAATATATATATATATCATAAAGGTATAAAAAAAATAGATAAAGATGAATATTCTAAGAAAATATATTAACTTTTAAAAAATTAACATAAATTAACAATTTTAAATTTAAATTTATTTCAGTAAATTTTACCCGCGCGGTGCGCGGGGTTAGTAGCTAGTATAATATAATTTAGAAAAGTTTAATATGGTATTGACAAGTAAGCAAAAAAAATAAAAATAAAAATTGTATTTGATTGGTTCAATTAGGTTGTAAGTTACATATGCTCATGTGACATCATATTTTTGCTTACATGCACATTCTAAAATGACTTCAAAACTTCTAATTCAATCTTGAGAGGAGTTACAATATTTTTGCAAGTTGCATAACAATATATATTTATTAATAATCCACTAAAAAACTAAAATAATATATATACAATTTACTTATGCTTTATTTTTAACTATTATTTTAATATTAAAATGTTATTTAGATTTGGATAATACTAATTATTTTTATTAATATTGGATAAAAAAATAATATACTTTGAATTTATATGTTTGATTAACTCTTCTTTTTTATTTTTGTCACTCTCATTCTCATTCACTTTAAATTATTGTTTCATTTATATGTTAGTTACTTTGAATCCTAACAATAGAAAGTTGCAGTTGCATCCTAACAAATTGTACTAAAATATGTGGAAAATAAAATAAACACATAACAAAATATGTTAAAAATAATAATTTAGATAAAAATATTAATAATTCTTATGAAACCATGTAAACTATAAATAATTGAATACACAAATTACAGTATATAAGGCATAAGTGATATAACTTTTAGTGAATATAAGCAACATATAACTATAAATAAAATAAACGCATAAAAAGTATGTTAAAAATAATAATATATAATAGATACAAATATTAACAATTCGTATGAATACCATTTAAACTATAATAAACACTACATTATTTAAGGTGTAGTTGAATATTTGTTGAAAATATACAATCAATATATAATTATATTTAGTTTCATGAATTTATCAAAATACGAAAAAAAAATGATGAGAATACCAAAAGCAAAATAAGTTTCTTAAAATATGTAAAAATTTTGGAAACACCGTTTTATTTTATTTTATATTATTTTATTTTATAAGATAATATCTATATATTATATATATTTATGTATATAAAACATAAATAATATAATTTCGATAGGTTTAATGTATGGTTGACACATAATATTTTGTAGCAATATGTTGTCAATAGAAACTATTCGATTGGTTGTCAATTTTTCAAGTTACAAATTATTAAGTTATATAGTCAAGTAGTAATGAAGAATCTCTAGAATTGCATCAAATTATCTTATTGGTTCTCACCAAACGTCAGGTTTTCACATACGTATTTTCAACCACCATAATTACATTCTCTCATCATTTATTTTTACTTAAATAAAAAATTATATTTGTAAAAAAGAAGCAATTACTTTTAACATTATTAATGGAATATTAATAAAATTTTAAATAATTAAACGTATATGTTACTATAAAAGATGTGTACGATTTAAAAAAAAAAAAAAAAAAAAAAAAAAAAAATCTAATAGATATTACGGTTACAAGATTATATAATTTCAATCATATTTATTATGATTTTTTTATATATATTTCGATGGTTTTTAACGAGTATACTCAAAAAACCGTAATATCAAATGAGTCAAACTATAAACTAACAAAACAGAACTTATGTTTACACACATTAAAAATAGAGTTATACAAGCTTATATATACACACGCCTCAAATATGTAGTAGTACATTGATAATAATAACACTAATCAAATTAATTATCAACATTAAATTTAATTTTCATAATATTATAACAATTATATAAAAAAAAAATTACTTACCTTAGTAATAACACACAATGTTTTAAGTTCCACGATATGAGTCTCCACAATGGTTTAGGAATTACAGATTCAGCAGTGAAGATAATGCTGATAATAGTAGAAACCAAAACAACTTAATTCTAGTGCATAGCTAGTATTTTAGTTCATCAACAGCACAAACCACAGAGAGAACTCGGATTAACGCACTTTGTGAGGAGTCGAGCTTTCGGATAAAGAGGTCATTGGCCCCTAATTAGCCCTCGGAGTTGGATGAGCTTTGGTCACTGGTTGAAGAGGAAGAGCTATCCAGCTGAAGCCGCTTTAATTCCTCATAAGCCCATTCCAGGCCGGTACAGTAATGCAGTGGAGGATTGAATCTGCAGTCATTTATGTCATCCGGTAAGAAAGCACCGTTCTCTATCAGGTACTTGACAGCTTCCCTCTTCCTTTCTTTAGCTGCACTGTGGAGCGGCGTCCCTGACATTCACATGAAACACCAAATCAATCACCAGGAACAGATGCTTTGTTTGATACAACACAAATTCAATGCTTTCATGACACAGCCATTGGCCATTGCTTGTCAGATACAACACAAACTCAATGCTTTCATGACCAGTAAGGAGATTTCATTTGTATTCTTTATAGTTTCTACTAAAAAGAGGCATGAACCATATATAGGGAACGGTAACACTTTTTAAAGTCACCAAGAACCACGATGATTTACTTCTAGAAAATTTATATGTAATCATCAAATCAATTATGGACACAATAGATGACTTAGCTCGTCCATGAATCTTATGTTGTACATCTTTTATTTATTCCATGAATCAACTTACATGAGCACAACTAAGAAAAGAAAAGTTTGAGGTGCCATATTCAAGAGAAATTGACTTACAGCCACAGGCTCCCTTAGTTCTGGCTTCTATATTTGCACCGCGCTCGAGCAATTCATCCATCACTCTAAGGTGACCACCCTCAGCAGCAAGGTGGAGAGGTGTTACACCTTTCGATTTGGGGCCCCAAGCAGCAACATTCACATCCATCCCTTCATCTAGTAGGCGTCGCACCTGTTCCAATAAAGCCTTCACTCAGCTTAATGTGAATAATAAACCAGGAAACGATGAGCACAGAACTGTCTATGGATAATCAGAACTAAATTTCTCTTTCAAAAATCCAGAAATAGCAGAATCATTATTACTCAAATATACCTAAGTATTTGTTCTTAGACCTAAGTATCAATATAGCCTCAAGATACACCCAAGTGTTCGGATTTTATACGTAAGTGACAATATAATATAGCATCAAAATAGTACTGACAACAACTTGGAGACATTTCCTATTATTTTACAGGCAATATACAACAACGGAACTATCATATGTGATGAATCACTTAAAGGAGCTAGTGCTTGAAACTAATTTCATCACTATCATATGTGATGAATCACTTAAAAAGGAGCTAGTGCTTGAAACTAATTTCATCACTATATAACCAACCCCTATGTTGATCTAGAATACAGGAGAGCCAGAATATAATTTGGCTGACACACTATACGCACCATGAAAATTCACCAATATAACTATAATAGGAAATACTGATCATATTACATAATCATTACCTAGACAGGCAATAGAAATATCGATCAAAGACCAACCTGTTTAAGATCGCCGCTGCGGGAAAAAATATGCAGCATGGTCCATCCCCTGTCATCCCTACCAGTACCACCCCTTAACGAACGCCTACGCATCAAAGAAGCGGTCCTTTGAAGAGACGGCTTGTCCTCTAGCGGCATAGTTACCATATATGGGTATCTAGATATCTCTAAGCGTACAAATACTGAATTGATGATAGTCGTAGGCAGAAGCAAATTAAGGATAGGGCACAAGAAATCTCAGAACCGGAAAACTAGAATCTTCACCAAACAATTGAAAACAGCAGTTGGCATATCAGAAGAACACACAATCAATCAGTGAGAAGAGCAAAGGACAGAAATTAGCGAGAGGAATTGACGATGTGATGAGCCACGCAGTACGGAGCAAAGGGATTCAAGCCAGGACCGAAGACGCGGAGATTATCACATATCATCATCGAGGAAACGCTAGACGAAGAATATATGTTCATAATTCTTGATTCAAAACACTATATCTCCAAATTGAGCCGCCAAAGCAGAGCTCATAGATAGAATCTAAACCGACTGAGAGACTACAGGCACATCAGACGAATCCTGGTCTGAATAGGAGAGGATCCTGCCGCTACAAGAAGGAGAAATATGAAGCTTTGGCAAAGAAAACCCTAGAGCTCGGATGCATACGAATTTCCAATAAAAAAAAAAAAAACCTAGTGCTGGGTGGATAAAACGGATCCACAGTCGTGGCGACTACAAATAGAAAAATCAACTGACGTGATTCCGGGCCGAACAACAACCGAAACCGAACCAACAACTTTGGTGAATAACAAACCGATAACTGAATTTTAACTCAATCCAAATCTCTACACAAACTTTGTTTTTTTTTTTTATTAATTAATGAAAATAGCTACTTAAACTTTTATTTATTTTATGGTTAATTAATAACCAAATTCTATCTGAAGTTTGACTATTTATAAATAGCTATTTGAATTTTTTTTTTAAGTAGATACATGAAATTTTAATTTTTGAGCAAATTAGTACATATATTACAATTTAGTTCAAATTGACAAAACAAAGTTTCGGCCGAACCACATATCACCAAAGGAGGTGCCAAATTGCTTCGAGCAAATTACTCCGGAGATCCATCCATGCAGAAGAATCGACAAGAGGCTTTGCTGTGGAGACAAATCCATGTAGAGCTTCCTTAACAAGAATCCTTACGGGAACCTTCTGATGGATCGTGAACTCCCATAGAAGGTCCTGGACTACTGTAAATTTCGAATAGGTATGTGCCCCTTATCCCGCTGCGAAATGTGCTTACTAGCATATACCTTGTTAATTTCCGTAGTATTTATCCTCCATAATCCTACAATATCACCTTAGGTTAGATTTAGGTCTGACACTAAGGATGTGATTACTGCACGAGGAGGCTCTGTGGTGGTGTTCCTGAATCAAAAGTGAAGGAACTTCATTATCATACAAAAATGTGCATAATCATTAAAAACAGATGTCGTTGAAGGAATAGCGGCTGTAAAAATGTTAGCATTTCGTTCAAGCAATATGCTCACATAATGAAAGCTTTCCTAAAGAAAAGATCATCTGATTGTCAAACTGGAATTGGAAGATCTGAAGGGTCGGCCCGTAACCAATACAAGATTGTCGAGAAAAGATGAGAGTTGTGGTCGAATACCTAAAGTTGAAGCAAACCAAATCGTTGAGGCGAAATGATAAGACTACATGAGATGTGACTAAGTCTCGGGTCGAGAGGAGCAAAATAGGCACACCGGGTCGGTCGAAGGATGCGTATTGACAAAGTAGTACACATGGTAAATCTGAGTGACAATATTTCCAAAACAACATCTTTAACTTTCGGAAGAAATTTTAATTTCTAAAATTTCAATTAAAAGTAAGGGCTGGCACTCTAAGAGGGATACAAATCTCCTGCCCCACTCTTTGTGTCCCAAATCGTGCTCACCGTTAAGATTTTGACACGTATCTGGGTGTTATTAGTCTTGATGATTTTTTTCTTTCTAAAACAATATTGAAATTGGTGAACCCAATAAGGTAAATATTAAATCTAAGGACATGTATCAAAAATTTAACGGTCAGACACGATCTGGAGTATAAAGAGTGAGGCATGAGATCTGAATCATTAGGAGGCGGAGCCATATTTTCACTGTTGATTGCTGAATGGATTAAGTGATAGCCAAATTCGATATTTAACAAAAGAGTTAATGAGGAAGATGAGAAAATAGATGTGCAACCGAGGAGACCACCAAATCGGGAGTAATGAAGTAAGAGCCGGAATATCCCATTGGTAAGAAGGGTGGCGCAATTGAAGAAGTACATTTTGTTAACCTTTTTATGTCAACACTTACATTATGACAAGATTAAGGCTAAATCTTTAAAGTGTGAAATTTTTAGTGAAAAATTCATAGAAAGTTATCAAATAATAAGTATTTATAAAGTGGAAAGAGAATTGTTATACATTGTCATATGGAGTTAAAAATGCTTTTATGAATTTTTCACTGATGTTTTTCAGATATTTTAGAGCATCCACAATGGTATTACGTAAAGATTACGTAAACGTGGGTCCTACATGTTTATTTAAGTAAAACAACAAAAACTATCTACAGTGGTTTTACATAGCATTCCTTAAAGATGGGACTCACACGTAAATTTATGTTTTACATAAAGCATTCCTTAAATTTAAGTAATGCACTATGTATTACGTAACTAATTTTTTATTATAAATTAATTCATTTTATAATTAATACTAATATCTTATTTGTGATTGTTGGAAAATTTAATAATAAAATATATTTAAGGAACATGTTTAAGTAATACGATTGCAGAGAAAATATTTTTTACGTGTGTGTTAAATTTACGTATTACTTAAAGTGTACATAAATGTCTACGTGACAACTTTAAAGAATACAATTTAGGTAAAATTATTGTGGATGCTCTTAGAATCATCCCAAGATTAATTATGTTGTTGAGGAAAATTTAGATTATTATTATTATTATTTATATTAGTAAAAAAGAAAAGAAATCAACGTTCCATCATTATTGTATGAGATTCCTCGCACCCAACCAATCACAGAATCCGCCGTGCTGACAGTCACCATATACCATCAACGGAGTGAGCTCCGGTGGGAATGCATGTGCAGTGCAGGCACTAGGCAGTGATTTGATTAGGGTAGCTAAATGAACCCTTATATCAATTTCGACCCGGATATCGAATCTTCCATGGATCCTGGGTCTGATCGCCTCCCCCACATCCAGCAGCCACACAATCACCAGCAGTTGCACCGCCAGCAGCAGCAGCAGCAGCAGAGGCGTCCGCGAGGATTCGCCGCCACAGCTGTGGCCGCTGCCGCTGCTGCTGCAGTCGATCCTTGCAGTCCCACCACGTCTGGCGGCGGGAAGGGCAAGAGAGAGCGGGAGAAGGAGAAGGAGCGGACGAAGCTCCGGGAGCGCCACAGACGTGCCATAACTAGCCGCATGCTCGCCGGCCTTCGCCAGTACGGCAACTTTCCCCTTCATGCTCGTGCGGACATGAACGATGTCCTTGCCGCCCTTGCTCGTGAGGCCGGTTGGACTGTGGACGCCGATGGAACAACGTACAGGCAGTCCACGCCACCTCCTCAATTGGTAGGCCACTCCACTCTGAACTGCTGCTAGCTAATTGAATCAATTCCAATATCAAAATTTCAATTGAATTAGGAAAAACACGACCTGCAGAGTGAAAAATTGGCCTTAGGATTTGGGGTTTACCTTTGTCTCATTTTGGTCAGGCAGCCTTTCCTGGTCGGTCAGTCGATAGCCCCATATCCTCGGCGGCTTCTTTGAAGAGCGGCAGCATGAAGGCAGCTGGGGGGTCGGACTGTCAGCAGCAACCTGGAGTTATGAGAATCGATGGCAGCTTATCCCCTGTGTCTTTTGATTCTGTTGTAGTTGCTGATAGGCATCCAAGGAGCGGCAAGTATGATAGCAGCAGTCCAATCAACTCTGCTGTTGACTGCTTGGATCCTGATCAGGTTACCTTAATCATTTCCATTAATATGTAAATCAATTTCATCTTAAACAGATTAGGTACCTGTGGCCATATTTTAGGAAATTCCAAATATCTCTCTCTTTGCTCTCTCTTTTTTTAAGAGTGAAGTGAAATGCCTTCCTGATGAGAATGTGATAATCATCAGTTATCACTTCCTTCACCCAAATCAAATATCTTTGATGATGACGACAATGATAAAGAAAGTTGGTTGTAAACTCAAAGCTTTAAATTGCTTCATAATTTGTTAATTGAGACTGCGTTTTGTGTAACTTCTGCTAATTATGTGGTTTATTATCAAATTCAGACAGATTTAATTTAAAGAACGGACTCAGCTCAGTCCGTCTTGTATCTGTTCAATGTATACTTTTGACGGCCTTTCATTCTGCAGCTTATCCAGGATGTAAACTCTGGGGAGCGTGAAAGTGTTCTTACAGAAACCCCATATGTCCCCGTCTATGTAAAACTTACAGTAAGATTTTATTTCACCATCTGATGCTTACTCGGTTACTTTCTGAGGAAAAGTTCTACTTTCCATTGCCTTTCTTTCAATATAAATTTCATGGCTAATATGCGGTATGTTGTTACCAGTTGAGTACTTTATCCTCATTGAGTAAACTGAAGCAATATAGCCAATTTTTGTCTCAGAATGGTACCATCAACAATTACTGCCAGTTGGTTGACCGAGATGGTATTGTCCAAGAGCTCAGTCACATAAAATCGGTAAACGCAGATGGCGTTTTGGTTGACTGTTGGTGGGGTATCATTGAAGCCTGGAGTCCTCAGAAATATGTCTGGACTGGTTACAGAGAGCTATTCAATCTCATCCATGAATTCAAGCTCAAACTTCAGGTAGCATGTAGTTTGCATATACTTCATGCTTTTCAATCTTCTAACTGACGTCATTTCTGGAGCCCTTTTGACTTTTCACCTTTCTCACATATAACTCCCCTTCAATTGTGTTCATAACTCTTCTTTTTAGTAGATTATTATTATTATTGTTCTGTTGATTGTTGGAGTTGGGAAGCATCTTAGCGATTTTCTGGAATGATAGCCTGGATTTATTTGTGGCAATTGGTCCTGTATTCTGTGATATCACCAGTTTTATCTCCCTGTTCAACTTGCCCAATAAACTGAACTTCCTTTCACATCTTGGAGGTTGTATTGGCATTTCACGAGTGCGGAGGACACGATTCTGTTGGCATGCCAATATCTCTACCTCAGTGGGTTCTAGAGATTGGAAAAGAGAACCAGGACATATATTTCACAGACCGTGAAGGAATGAGGAACACCGAGTGTTTGAGTTGGGGAATTGACAAAGAAAGGGTGTTAAGAGGAAGAACCGGAATCGAGGTACAAGATATATGCATATCTCGCACATCAACTTTTCATCTGTCCCTAGCAATAAATGCATTTATCACCATTCACTGCAAATGGGAATTTGGTTATTGGTTCCTTGTACTCTTATCAATGGATGTTCTTTCTAGGTCTACTTTGATTTAATGAGAAGCTTCCGGACTGAATTTGATGATTTATTCAACGACGGACTCTTATCAGCCATTGAAATTGGAATGGGAGCATCTGGAGAACTTAAGTATCCATCTTTTCCAGAACAGTTGGGATGGAGATTTCCTGGTATTGGCGAGTTTCAGGTATCAATATTAAAATTAATCTTACATTAACATTATGTTCTGGCTATTTTTTTTTTTATTATTTGGAATGTTGGATATCATTAATAATAACACACAAATAGGTCGCCGACTCATTTATAAGTGGAATGTTCTAGCTGGGATGTCTCCGTTTGTTGATCGAAGTACCGCCGTGGCCAAAGCTGCTCTATAATAATCATTGATAAAGAGGGAATTAATCAGATTAAGTACTAAAATCTGAATGCCGTTGAAGTGGCTAAGTTCTTGGTCTTTCACATACAAGTAATTTAATTACCTAGGAAGAATTTTTGCTGATGTTTTTGGGAGCTACTATGAGAGAAAATCTGGACTATGACATTTTTATTTTTCAATAGAGAATATAGACATGTAGAATTTAATATAACTGCTCTTAGGAAAATGATCTTAAGAGTTTGGAATTTGTCTTTTTCTACTTCCTGTCTCAATGTTTGCCTAAGGAGGAATATCTGCATTTTCATTTATGATATGACTGAACTTTGGCCATTTTTGCTTCCTATTGAATATTTATCCCAAAAACATTGATTAATACCTGTTCTTTGTTCTGTCATGATATCTTTACCGCAGTGTTACGATAAGTATTTGCAGCAGAGTTTGACGAAAGCAGCGAAACAACGTGGCCACTCGTTTTGGGGTAGGGCCCCAGATAATGCTGGCCAATACAATTCTAGGCCCGACGAAACTGGCTTCTTCTGTGAACGAGGGGATTACGATAGCTACTATGGTCGTTTCTTCCTCCGCTGGTATGCTCAGACTCTAGTGGACCATGCGGATAATGTATTGTCTCTTGCTACCCTTGCATTTGAGGAAACCAAGATCGTTGTCAAGGTATTTATTCCGTTGATCTGCACTAAACTGAATGCAAAAATTGTATTTGTATGTTGTATCTTGATTGTGAAGCAATGTTAATTCAAGTATTGCATAAGGTAACTGCAGGTTCCTTCAGTACATTGGTGGTATAAAACTGCAAGTCATGCAGCTGAATTAACAGCAGGATACTATAACCCGACAAACCAGGACGGCTACTCTCCAGTATTCGAGGTTCTGAATAAACATGCTGCGACTGTCAAGTTTGTCTTCTCCGGACTTGATGCCCATGGTCAAGAAAACCACGAGATATTCGCTGATCCAGAAGGTTTAAATTGGCAGGTGGTGTTTGCTTCACCTTCTTTCTTAATCAACTTTAGGCTTATAAGTAGGGATACCAATACCAAAATCCATATCCATTGCGCGTATTGTAGGTTTCTATTATCTTTAGGTCCCTGTAAATCAGATTTTGGAAATGTTAGTCCTAAAAGATTAAGCCAACTATGTAGTTCATCATTGTAAATGGTATTTGTATTCTTGTGTCATATTTTAATCAAAATAGGTGGATAAACTTGTAGGTTCTGAATTCAGCATGGGAGCAAGGATTGAGAGTAGCAGGTGGGAATGCATGCTATGATCAAGAAGGGTACATGCAGATAGTCGAGATGGCTAAGCCAAGAAATGATCCGGATTGCCACCATTTCGACTTCTTTGTGTACCAGTCCCCTCCAGATCAAAGAAGCTTATCGGCATTGGACTTGGTCATTAAATGCATGCATGGTAAGTTGGTAACTGATTTTACATACATAAATTGCTCTTATTAATTTGAATGGAGAAGCAACAGTGGTTTCTACTTTCTGGTTCTGATAGCAGGAGACTTACCAGATGGTCTGCTGCCTTGTTGAGCTATTGGACGGTTCTCACACGTCACGACAGCGAAACGTGAGTTTGGTCTTTCGGTTTGGTGTAACATCTGTTTGCTGCTGCTTGCTTTATGTTGTCGGTCTGAGTGTAATGATACCAGTTTAGGGAAGGGTATGAATCAAACAATAGGTACATTAGATTTATGTCTTGGAAATTATCATATGTAATCAGTTTAACAGCTTATTTTGTATCTGATTCGATATAAATGGGCTGGCTAATGTTCAAATCTTAGTGACAAGATTAGCCACTACACATTAATTTAAGGGTTAAGAACCTATGAAAGGTCTGAACTATCACCCATGTTAACGGGAGAGGTCTGAAATTTAAAAAGATATTAACAGAGGTCTGAAATTTCAATTTTGTTGATTTGAGGTTTTCCGTCCATTTTTAGGGTTAAATTTAACAGAATTGTGTGAAATGACATTTTTGCCCCTTTAATATTTTGTTTTATTTAATATCTTATTTAAAGAAATGTGAAATGACAATTTTACCCCTAAAGCCACCCAACTCCGGCCACCGCCACCCGACTCCGGCGACCACCACCTCGACTCCGACGACCACTACCTCGGCTCCGGCGACCCGACTCCGGCCACCACCTCAGCAAAAAAGCTCCGATCGGAGCCAAAAAGCTCCGATCGGGGCCAAAAAGCTCCGATCGGGGCCAAAAAAGCTCCGATCGGAGCTCAATCGGGGCCGGTGGCTCCGATCGGAGCCCAATCGGGGCCGGTGGCTCCGATTTTGGCCCAATCGGAGCCTTGGTGGTGGTCGCCGGAGTACGGTGGTGGTCGCCGGAGTACGGTGGTGGTCGCCGGAGTACGATTGGTGGTCGCCGGAGTACGATTGGTGGTCGCCGGAGTACCGTGGTGGCTTCAAGGGCATTTTGGTCTTTTCACTCCAAGCATGTGAGGGACACACTTGATAGAAGGGCATTTTTGGAAATTTATTTTACTTCCGGTCACATGCCAAGCATGTGACCAACTTCCGTTAGTTTTAACGGAAAAAACTAACGGAGACCGCTGTTATCAACAAAATTGAAATTTCAGACCTCTGTTATTAACTTTTTAAATTTCAGACCTCTTCCATTAACATGAGTGATAGTTCAGACCTTTCATAGGTTCTTATCCCTTAATTTAACTTAAAAGAAAAAGAAAGGAAAACTATGTCCTTTAAATTCACACTTGGAGAGAATATGTGTGACAAAAAAAGCCAAAAGGTTGTGAATTGGTAAATATGCGTTGGTTGATTCGCTTTGTCAGTGCCCCCTTGACCTCCTCTCCAACAGCGTCTCTGTTCATTGCACTCCGTGGGTACAAAATGTATAATACATACCATACCAATATTAAAATTTAAATAATGGAAAGACGAAAGAGTAGTGAATATTGAATTCCAATAGATGATTTACAAGTGGGAAAAAGTAATTTCAGTTAATTGGACTAACAGTTTCTCTAGGGCTGGCAATTTGTGACACGACACGATAGCACGACACGAACACGCACGGAAAAAAACCGTGTTCGTGCTAGCATATAGTAGAACGATAACACGATAGCACGAATACGATTAACACAATATAACTTCCGTGTCGTGTTCGTGTTTGAGTATCATAACACGACACGCACGATAGCACGATAAAGTTGTGCTACTAAGACAAATTCTTAAGTATTTTTTAGACAAATCTTATTTATTACCTTTAAAAACTTCAGTTAGTGATTTAATTTTTAGTGTTTTATACTCTATATTATTAACTTATGAATATTGACATACTAATCATAGTTTTTTTTTTTATATATAAAGTTTATTATTTTGTTTTTTCGCTTAAAGATCTCGTTTCAGGATGTACAACTATATATCCTTACACAACACGATAGCACGACACGAACACGCACGAAATTATCCGTGCCGTGTTCGTGTTTGTAAAACGTGGCACGATAAGCTTACCGTGCGTGTTCGTGTTCAGTAAGTTTAGCACGACACGTTTATTGACACGCACGATAGCACGCACGATAGCACGAATTGCCACCCCTGAGTTTCTCCAAGATTTTCATTTTCGATTTTTCTTTTACTATTATATTATTAATGAAAATCACTTTAAGATGTATCATTTTTTAAGAGCACTTCCAATGGGCAAAGCCATTTTGGTTGCCATTTTGAGCCACCTCACCTCCACATCATCAATTGTTAAAAAAATATTAATTTAATTTAAAATGGCTTAACCTCCTACAATGGCAAAGACAATTTTTGTCTCAATTTTGATTATTATATAATATAAATATTAGATTGGACATGGAGAGAGAATAAAAACTATAGCAAAATATGAAAGAATACAAAATGTCTCATGGACAACTTAGAGGAAAGAGAATAAGAAATTAGATGGACAATTAGTGGTATGGACAAATTTTGTACAAACCTCTCACATCCACATAAGCAAATGTCTTGAAAAATTTGCCCATTGGAAGTGCTCTAAGGAGAATATGGTGTGGTGGTTTTAGTTAGCACTTTACTCATTTTGATTTAACCATGTGCGATTGGAAATTAGTTTATACTTAATAAGCATGGCTCCGACCCATTAACAAAGAAGAATAATAATCTCTAAACCTGACAAAGCCAGCTAACACTAATCCAACTTTATCCTACCGACTAGGTACCAGTACCACCCTCAAATATCTTTTACTTAAAACATCTCACATGAAAAATAAAAAGTTTACAATATTAAAGGGTTGAAAAAAAAATAGTCTAAAGTATATATTTATTAGACCGATATATCACATTTGTTATTTTTCGCTTATTCGACTAATTTTAACATTAATTTTAGAATACCTTTAACTTTAACATTCAATTTTAGTGTACTTTTAATTTAAATTGTGATGTAATAATAATAAGGGTTAAGAACACAATAGGGGCCTGAATGTTTGCCCATGTTGCCAAAAGGGGTCTGAATTGAAAAAACGTATTATTAAGGGCCTGAATTTTGAGTTTTGTGTATAAGTGAGGTCTCCGTCCAAATTTTCTGTTAAAAGTAACGGAAAGTGGTCACATGCCAAGCATGTGACCAAAAATAATTTGAAAACCCGAAAATGCCCTTTGACCAAAGTGGGTCTCTTATAGGTTTGACCTAAAATGACGAAAATACCCTTTAAGCCACCACAGCTCCGGCGACCACCACCACCCGACTCCGGCGACCACCACCGACCTCCGGCGACCACCACCGGCCTCCGGCGACCACCTCCGACCTCCGGCGACCACCGAAAAGCTCCGATCGGAGCTTTGGAGCTCCGGTCGGAGCCACAAAGCTCCGATCGGAGCTCTGTGGCTCCGATCGGGGCCACAGAGCTCCAGATCGGAGCTCTGTGGCTCCCGATCGGAGCCACAGGGCTCCAGATCGGAGCTCTGTGGCTCCGATCGGGGCCACAGAGCTCCAGATCGGAGCTCTGTGGCTCCCGATCGGAGCCACAGGGCTCCAGATCGGAGCTCTGTGGCTCCGATCGGGAGCCACAGAGCTCCGATCTGGAGCCCTGTGGCTCCCGATCGGAGCCACAGAGCTCCGATCTGGAGCCCTGTGGCTCCCGATCGGAGCCACAGAGCTCCGATCTGGAGCCCTGTGGCTCCCGATCGGAGCCACAGAGCTCCGATCTGGAGCCCTGTGGCTCCCGATCGGAGCCACAGAGCTCCGATCTGGAGCCCTGTGGCTCCCGATCGGAGCCACAGAGCTCCGATCTGGAGCCCTGTGGCTCCGATCGGGAGCCACAGAGCTCCGATCGGAGCTTTGTGGCTCCGACCGGAGCTCCAAAGCTCCGACCGGAGCTCCAAAGCTCCGACCGGAGCTCCAAAGCTCCGACCGGAGCTCCAAAGCTCCGATCGGAGCTTTTTTGGCTCCGATCGGAGCTTCGGAGCTCCAATCGGAGCTTTTTTGGCTCCGATCGGAGGCCGGTGGTGGTCGCCGGAGGCCGATGGCGGTCGCCGGAGCCGGGTGGTGGTCGCCGGGCGGTGGCCGGAGCGTGGTGGCCTTAATTGCATAATTAGTGTGTAGGGGTATTTTAGACATTTCCATTTTATTAATTAAATTGATAAATTGTATAATAATTACAAAAGGGTATTTTTGTCTTTTCACGTGAATCTGTTAGATTTAACAGAAAATTTGGACGGAGACTTGAAAAAACACAAAACTCAAAATTCAGGCCCTTAATAATACGTTTTTTCAATTCAGACCCCTTTTGGCAACATGGGCAAACATTCAGGCCCCTATTGTGTTCTTAACCCTAATAATAACAAGAGTTAGAAACCTACAGCCGGTCTGAGTTTTAAGTAATATTGCGAATTTGACATTAATTAAATTTTAGGGTTATTTAGTGTTTGAAGTTTAAAATGTTGATATGGAATGTCTAAAGTTTCACTTGTTGAAATTTGATGTATCCGTCAAATTTGCAGATAAAATTGACAGAATTTGGTCATGTACTTATCACATCCTGATAAATAAAAAAAATAAATCTCAAAATTGCCCCTAGTTGGGTGGTGGCTGGTCGGAGTAGGGTGGTGGCCGATCGGAGTGGGGTGGAGGCCGATTGGAGTGGGGTGGAGGCCGGCCGGAGTAGAGTGATGGCCAGTCGGAGTAGAGTAGTGGCCAGTCGGAGTAGGGTGGTGACCGGTCGGAGTAGGGTGGTGGCCGATCGCTGGCGTTGTGGTGGTAGTGACCGGCCGGAATAAACATAATAGTATAAGGATATTTCACATCATTTTGTCAATTTTAACAGCAAATTTGGATGGAAAACTAAATTTTAACAAAAACGAAACTTTATACATCCCATATCCCATATCAACATTATAAACTTCAGACATTAAAATTTCACACAGTTCATATATTCTTAACCCTAAATTTTAATCAAGTCATACGGAAAAGTAAAAAATAACATATATAATACATCGAATAACAATGAAAAAAAAAAGTTCAAATATTAAATAGCAACGATGATATATACTTGGAACTGTATTCTTAACCCAAAGTTAAATGTTATTATAACACTTATACCTAGGACTAATGCCTTTGAACATTTTATTTTGAGTTGGAAGAACAATAAAGCAATTAGAATTTAGAAGATATACAGTTTTTTTTTACTATAAGCGGAAAAACTTACGATTTGAAGCAACACGTAACCAATATAGCATGAGCACTCAGCAGATATAATATATATAGTCTAGTCGCTTGAAAAATCTAAGCGATCTGATGATGTCAGGAAATAGAAAAAGACTTTGACGCCTCACAGTCACCAAACTGAGACTGGGAATCATCATCATCATCAGAAGAAAAAATAAAAGTATTACTAATCCTGACAACAAAAAAGCAACATGTCTGACGACCTATACATATATATATATATACTAACCAAAAATGTGCTAGATAGATCTTCTCTCCATATATTATAGTATAGTATGACAGAGCATATAGTATTATATTATATTCCTACTTTGTAATCCACTACCCTATCAAATACACCACCCACCCACATGGGGAATAACTACGTTCCCCACACATCACATTCTTCATTTAACACTAACAAAAATCATGGCTTTATACTTTAGATCCAGCTGGTTACACAATAAGTTCCCTGTGAAAAAGTCTCAACAGAGTTAGTTTGAATCTTGTGCTAACAATGTCTGGCTGGTACAAAAGCGAGTCAGGCAAACTAACCGACTTTTGGACCCGATCTTATATGGATTGAAGTAATACTACAAAGTGTGAAATTTAAATCTTTCTCACTTGTTTATTTCCAACTAAAATAAAATCTTACACTAGATTTCAGATTAAGGGGCAGAAAGTCAGGACCACCCTATCATGAAAATGAAAAAGCACCAACTTTTCAGAGAATATCTTTTGTAGCTTCTGGTTTAATCTATTATCTAAACGAATATTTTCCCAGAAGTGCGTTCAATTTCAGTGAATCTTTTTTTAATCTTTATGTGAAATGGGAATCTTTCCCAATACTGCAACCATGCACAGATGAGATAAAACATTATTCCCCACCTACTCATGGTAATTTTATTTACAGTGGTATGTAAATTTCAAAAACTCGTCCTCATTTTTAATCCTCTTTCATTTCTTTATGGATTGTTTCCCATTTCTGTTTAAACTTTAAGCCTACAAGAAGTAGTAAATTGACTAATTATTAGACAAAAAAAGCGAATCTGAAGCTCAAGACTAATCGACAAAACATCGACAGCAGCTAGCTCCTAACAACAACTAATTCAATTCATCTTCTAGCTAGACATGAATCAAGATCTAGCTAGAAAAGAAGAAAATCATGACTGAACCTGTAAATTGCAATTACAGTACCAGATCGAGACGGCTCGAGATCTGAGCTATAAAGTGTCAACGCCTAATTAGCAGCGGTATCCACCTTCACCGCAGGTCTCCGATTCAGTTGATGCAAGGCGGGACCGGAATGCCGGCCACTTCACCGGAAACAGGGAGGCGAATCTACCGCCCGGCCGTTTCAGGAGAAAGAGTGGGCAATCAGTCCCGACCTGCACCAAGCGAATCAGATACCGCCGGTGACCGACTCTTCTGTCCGACGACGAAACCGTCGTAGCTGGTTACAGCTCAGAGAGAGATAAGAGTGAGAGAGAGACTTGACTCGAGCAGTTAACCCTATATGTATAGTAGTAGGGCAAATACGTGGGACTTGGAAGGCGGTATTTATAGAGAGAACGGACGAACCTGATGCGGCCACGTAAGAAACCACCGACTCTTTGGTGGAAAGGAAGCTCACCTCAACTGTTAAATGAAGGGTAGATTTTGAGGACGCTGTCGGTCAGGGGTGACGTCAAGTGTGCCGCATCATTCTCTAGTTAGTTACCGCCCATAACCGTGCTTCCTATCCGCAGTAACACAGATTAGTGAGGGAGCCATGTGTATAAATTAGGTGATGTTTAATTTCTAAATGAGAATATATTGCGAATTCAGTTCTTTACTTAAATGGGTTATCTCTGATCTTAAATATTAAAATGTAAATTAATTAAAAAAATTATTAAAATATCTATCGGAACTTTTTGAGAGAACGTTGCCACTCGAACGCTGTTATCTCAAAGAGCAGCGGAATAGGTTTCCGTTAAACCTAACGGAAACCAGCCATCAAACACCGTTCATCCGCCGCTCTTTAAAAGAGCAGCGGATGAACAGTGTCGCGACAGACTGCACTATACACGGCAGTCAATCATATCTGGCACTGTTTCAAAGAGGCGTTTGTGCCGTTGGAAATAACGACAATTACAGTTGACGCTCTTTGAGACAGCGGTAGACCTTCACCGCCGCTCTCTTAAAGAGCCCCGACGGACATTTTGGTAATTTTTTTAATTAGTTTACATTTTAGTATTTAAGATTTGTGAGATGGCCATTTGGGTAAAAAAATTCTTTCAAACATACATGTCAACTCTATTAGCTACTAGGATCCCTCGTTATATAAGTTATGAGAAATGATTGGGGTTCCGATCTGTGAAGATGTCAAACCCTAACTCTAATCGCACAAAAAAAGTTTGAAGAGAAAATATGAACTGAGATTGCGGCTTATCAGGCTAAGAGCCATAACTAACCTAACCCTAACCTATATATATGGGTGGGGTCCCGAGTAAATACTCAAGGCCCCATATGTTTGCATAACCTCCAATTAAGTCCCTAAATAACCAACCAGACTTACACTCTTAGCCAACAGATCCAACAAAACAAAACTGACCCAAACCGAGAAGCCCAAGATAACAAGGAGAACCAACCCAACCACAGAAAGAGCCCACTGAGCCAATACAGAGCCCAGATTGCTCAAATGTCAACACTCCCCCTCAATCTGGGAGAGCTAAAAAATGTTAGGATCGATTCTCTCAACACTCACAAACGGATTAAAAGAAAGCAATAGAGAATACAAGATTTAACGTGGTTCGGTCAACGCGGCCTACGTCCATGGGCAAAGGATGATTACCACTTCTTAACACAATCAACATTGGAGGGTTACAAAATGAGACCACATAAAGCGCTACTCTCATAATACATAAAGAGACTATTACAAAATGCTCTAAATACTAGACAAAACACTCGCCTACGGCTCTGCAAACACTCTCGCACGAAGGAACCCTACGCATGCCTAACCCCACACCACGCCTGTTGATTTTTCCCTAAAACCTACGCCACACAGGCTTCTTTTATATTAACTATCTATATATATAATAAAGTAATAGGAGAGATAGTCCTTAAATATGAAGATGCCACATCAACATTTTAGCATACTCATTGAGTGCCACATAAGCATCTTCCTTTCGGGCCTAAACTCATCTCCTCTCCATTGTCGGGCCTTCTAAAACTTTCCTAATATTTTGGCCTGTTTATTCATTTCCACCAACTCTCGGCCCACTAATTTATATAATATATAGGTTATGGGTCAGGTTTAACTTTTTTTTTTTTTTTTTTTTTTCAGTAAAGAGCTTTTTTTTATTTGGTAAAAATTAAGAGCTTACTGAATATGCAGTTCATAATAAATTATTCATCAGTCAATTAATTCTAGAGGGATACACAGACGCGGCCCGCCAAGGACTCTCATAGTCGCTTCTTATTCCGTCTCTTCCTCTTCTACTAAGGGACGGAGCCAGAAGTAAAGTTCAGCGGGGGCAAAATTTTTTTATTATATTAATAATAAAATATTTTAGAAATTAATTTAATTTTTGTTAAAAAATTAGACTTTAATATTACTTATAATTTTATAATTATGTAAATTAATTTTCCTAAAATCAATACAATAATATTTTTTTTCCAATAATACAATAAGTATATATATTTATAAGTAGCTGTCGTGCACCTCCGCCTTCTATCCACGTCCAACAACATCCATCCGTGCTGCCACAGCTTCTCGCAACATCTACATCAGGTGCCCAATGCCGGGTTGCCCGTCGATCTGAATGAGGACGATGCAGATTCACGGGGAGGAAAAAAATTAATCGGTAATCTTCAGATTTATACAATTGAGGACTATTCAGATTATAGGGGAAAATGGATACACATTGTGCATATCGATTTATATTATCTTAGATCGATTGGATTAACATTATCTCAGATCGATTGGATTGTGGAGGTAAATTTGAGAATCTATATCCATTTTCCAATTCTGAAAAATGTAGTTATGGTTGCAAAGAACCAAAATTGGCTTCTATGACATTTGAATGATGAGGTTAATGAGCAGGTTATTGATGATAATAATGGTGATGATGACGATTTCAAGGTAATTAACGAGAATTAAGAAGATTATGATTCGGATTTTGTTAAATCTCTCATGTAATTTTTGTTCTTTTTTTTTTTTTGTGAAAAGATGCGTGCTGCATATTTTGAGCTGCGATTAACTGATCCAAATTTACATATACTAATTTCTACTGTTTTGGATTACTATTTGTCAAGTTCAAGCTCGATTTGGGTTTCTTTGTTCGGTGGAGTCGGAGTAGAATATGATTTGTAAACAACCGCATCAAAATTTTGATGATGAAGAGAGGTAGATTTAGGGGTCATATGCTATATTTAATGGATGTGTACTTCATATGCTATTTGATGGATGGGTGCTAATATTTCTCTTTGTATGCTGTAAAAATTATAAGAACAACATTGTTGTGCCTCAGATTTTACATCCTGAAACCTTGAAGATGAAGTATATACTCAATAAAAGGGTTGCAATCCGTGTTTCTTTTAAGCTCAGATTCTCTCCAACAACTTGGGGTTGAAAGTTCGTGAGGGAATTCAATTGGACCCTTAAGGGGGTACTTGATAGAAGGGCTGCAGAGAATTGCAGTTAACTTCTAGCTTCCATAATTTTTTTCAAAAGTAATTACTTATCCATAACTTTCACAAATTTGATCGCTTTCTGATTATTATTTTTTCTTTTTTGAAGCTCAGCAGAGTCAGAATTGAGCGACAAGAGAAACATCTGAAAAGGATAATGACTCTACACATTTCTAGGTACAAGCTAAGTCTTAGTGCTATAAGCCTACTGTTTTGATGAATATTCTGTTGATAAGAGCTCCTACTGAGAATTTTCTGGTAAGTGTTCTTAGTGTCGTTGGCAAAAAAAGATCCAGATGTGATGGCAGCTAAGAGCACAACTTTATGCTGAGTGCAGTGCAATTTCAAAGAGGTTCACCTATGTCTATCCTAATTATGGGTTAGGACAGATCCGTCAGATATTAGACAAACATAAACCTTTTTATGCTTGATAAACCAACATCTCATCCCATTTCTTCAATTTTTTTATCACTAACTGCCTGCCTCTAGGTATAAATGCACAGTAATTTATTTATTTGTTTGATTTCCTATCAAATTAGCTAGAGTTATAAAGCTAGATTTATGGAGAGAAACATTTTACACTTACTTTTGGGTTCATTGCATAAATTGTGCAGGGAAAAAACAGGTGTTTAAAGGTTGCTTTAGTTGCACATTCTGCAGTTCTGAGCAATTGAGACACCAATTTGGTAGTGACTGATCCTCTTTAATTGAATGAATTGATTGAAAGTAAAGAATTTGGCATTGTGATGATGAAGATGTTGGTAGTTCACTCAATCTCTATGTATTCTCAAAGTTTAATTTTTTGTTACCTTACATAACAGATCGAATTAGATTGAATTGGATTCTCTTTATGGAAACAATGTGTTTGATCTATTGTTTCTTTATGTTCTTCGACATGCTGGTATTCTGCATACTATTATTTTTCATCGAGCTCTTGAATTTGTGCGACCTACATAAATTGACATAGATCTTTTTTAGATTACCTATGTAAGTAACTAAGAATTCTATCTACTTTCTTTCTGGTAATTGTTGCATTTATATCAGTTTATATCAGTTTGATTAAATTGATAATGTTCTTTTTTGGCATAAGTACAATGTGGGACTTGGATCTTATTATGAAAAAAAAAATAGATAAGAAGATTGAGTAGTTCATGGTTTGAAATTTAAGTGAATTTACGGTATTTTTAATTTTATATTTTCCCACATGTTAAGTGTTTATTTTTCTTCCACATTGTGATTCCAAAGACCAACCAAGTTCTTATTTGTGGCAATTGACAACCAATTTCATTCGTTTAAGACTCTAATAAGATTTTGAGTAAGAGTTTCGATAAAGAAACTCACTTTGACAATTTTATGTATATATGCTTATTTTCTACAATTTTATGCATATATGATTATTTTCTACGTAGTTAAGTGTTAACAAATGGTTCATTAACAAAATGGAAATAACGATGGAATATCAATAAGAATGTGGCACAATAACCCAAGTTACATTCCAGCAAGTCCCTTACTTTTAAAACTATAATCGATCATGATTTTAACATTTTATGTGTTCATTACTGTTTAGAAAGTCACCCCGCGCGTAGCGCGGAGTCAGCACCTAGTATATATATAAAGCAGCCACCGCCACAAATATACATATAATAATCAAGTAGCCACCGACTCCATCTATTATATATATCTAGATACATGCGCGCGCTACGCGCGTGTGCGTTGTATTCCTGAGAATGTTGTAATGACATCATTAGAATGACTCCGAAAATGATACAAGATCGGTTCGATTCCTATGATGATACAAGAACATAACCGTATTTTCTTAAAAAAATTAAATTAAACTATGTAACATACTGTTATAGAGCTCCCGGTCCCTCGAGCATTTTACTTTAAATTTTTTAGATTTTTTTTTTTTTATTTTCATTATAACAGTATGTTACATAGTTTAATTTAATTTTTTTAAGAAAATATGGTTATGTTCTTGTATCATCATAGGAATCGAGCCGATCTTGTAACATTCTCGGAGTCATTCTAATGATGTCATTACAACATTCTCAGGAATACAACGCGCACGCGCGTAGCGCGCGCATGTATCTAGTATAAGCATTAGGGAAATCCACTTAAGTGGATTAAAATATCAATTTACTTTTGTTTACGATTATAGACATACGTGAGCATTGCAAAAAAAATTGACTTAATTTATGTAAAATATAACATATTATATAAAGTTTTGAACAAATTATTAAAAAATTATAATAATGCTCGAGAGACTAAGAATCATTTAATGTGTTTTTGCTTCTTTTTCATTGAACAACTAAGAGCCCTTTGGTGGGTGATTTTTTTTAATAAGGTTTTGGTCTTATATTATCAGAGCTAATAATGCAATTTGTAGTTCTTTAAAGCCGGACTCATTATGTCTCAAAACGACAATGCGCACACTTCTAGCATATACCAGTATATTTAATATACATATTAGGAAAAACCACTTAAGCCAATTAAGAAAAAGTTAATTTGATTATATTTTGCAATTGTAGATTTATATGCACATAATAGTAGGGCTAATTTAGTTATGACACTATTTAAAATTAACTAAGTTTTTTTTAAAATAATAAAAATACGCTAAAAGTGGAAAAACAAATGAAAGAACCAATTTTCAACAATAAATCATACTTTGTATCATAACATTTATTCGTGAAAATATATTAATATTATTGGCTATTAACATATCATCATGAGCTTACAACGATATGCATTAGAAATACATTAATATTATTAGTTAAATTTCCAAACATGATCATGCGATTCCGATAATTTTTTCTCTCGGTCCTTCTATAATTTATTTTAAATTTTTAGATTATTTTTAAACTTGATATAATATTTTTTTTTTCGCAATTTAAGTTAATTTTAGTATTCGGAACCAGTTAATACAATTAAGTATTAAGATAGTAACAAAAGTTTATTAGCATATATATATGGTAAAGACGTATGGCTTTTATGCATTAAATCGTAGGTGGATATATGTTTTTGCTCATTTTTCGTTGAACAACAAAGAATCCCTTGGTGCGCGATTTTTTTTAATCAAGTTCTATTCTTATATTATCAGAGCTAATGATGCATTTGTAATTCCTTAAAGCCAGACTCATTATGTCCCAAGACGACAATACACACACTTCTAGCATATACCAGTATATTTAATATACACATTAGGAAAAACCACATAATCCAATTAAGAAAAGGTTAATTTGATTATATTTTGCAATTGTAGATGTATATGCACATAATAGTAGGGCTAATATTTATGTCACTATTCAAAATCAATTAAATTTTTTTGAAATAATAAAAATACGCTTAAAGTGGAAAATGAAAATGAAAGAACCACTTTTCAACAATAAATCATGATTTGTATCATAACATTTATTCGTGAAAATGTATTAATAATATTGGTTCTTAACGTATCATCATGAATTTACAACGATATGCATTAGAAATACATTAACATTGCTAGTTAAATTTCAAAACATGATCATCATGTGATTCTAATGATTTTTTTTTCTCTCGGTCCATCTAGAATTTATTTTAAATTTTTAGATTATATTTAAACTTGATATAATTTTATTTTTTTTCACAATTTAAGTTAAAAGTGTAATAAATACTTTATTAAAAGAGTAGTAAATACTTTATTAGCATAGATGGTAAAGATGAGTGTTTTTTATGCATTAAATCATAGGTTCGATTCTTTGTAGTGACAATTTGTAATGTTTTTTCTTCAAATATTTAGAAATAATAAATTACTACAAAACCCTAAGTTAATTGATTACATTAATTAAACTAATATTCAGAAGGGTATTTGTGTAAAACCAAGTTCTGCCATAATAATATAGATAATTATATAAAAATTTGGCGGTTACAAAATGGACTTTGGCCATTATATAATAGATAATAATCAATCGTTTAACAAAATACATATATATATATATATATATATATGTTGGCATTTGGTGAATGGGTCGTCGTAATAAGAGCCCTTTAATATAAACTCAACAGTTAAAGTAATGTCATATTAGGGATTTTGAGCTGGACCTAAAATTGTTAAAATGGGGAGTAATCACTACGGATACTATAAACATGGTACATGCTAGTAATCGATATTTAGCAGCGGAAGATTCGCACATACCTCAGACGTAATCCTTAGTCCCAAGATCCTGCAGCAGGGAGTTCACGGTCCTCTGGTGGGCACCCGTAGAGGTTCTTGTTAAGAAAGCCCTATGCGGTATATTCTCCACAGCAAAGCCTCTAATCGATTCTTGATAGGGACAGATCTCCAGAGTGTTTGCTCGAAGGCAAATTGGCACACCCTTGGTGAGGTAAGGTTCGGCCGAAACACTGTGTTATGGGGAGGAGGGTTTTTCTCTTTTAAACACACCAAGGAGGCATTAAGGATTAAACCTAATAAAACCTCTAACACCTCTTATTTATAGGAGGAGCAAAGTGGACAAAAGTCCACTTTGCCCACCTAATAAGTTCGGCCGGCCTATGCATAAGGGAGGCCCATATTTTGGGCCTCTCATGTCAATTTGGATTTGGGTCTGGCCCAATGTCTTAATGTGACACTTACCCAATTGTCTTAGTTAACATTTACATATAATGAGCTTCCATTTACGGCGCCCATCGCCGTATGCTTACAGTTCCTACTCGCCGGAATGGGAGGGTGCCTGTTAATGTATTGTCGTCCAAATCAACATCAACATTTCACTCCTTCTATCCGCCCTTGCTTCCGAATAGTTCATACGAGGTTTGCCGTGCGACCGGCGAACACGACGGGCATAGTGCTACTCATCTGTTAGGAGTGTTGTAGCGCCCGAGGATATATAAGGACTGCCACAAATCCCTCCTAGATATAGATATATATCTAGACCTAAATCCTATCAATTAAATATATATATTCAGCCATCTCTTTGCCTATACCTATTCTCCCATAAATATAGCTATATTTAGCTTAGGATATATATTTATAACATATATATATCATTAGCATACAATTTAACCAAACATATATATCTATATCACAATATAATCATCTTGGAGATATATTTTCAGCATAGGACTTGATCTGCATATCTTGAGCTATCTTGGGCGGATTTGATCTTGCTTGGGGGGCTAAGACTTCAGATTAGGACGGATAAGGAGAGTAAATTGACGTCCAAGAAAGCTCCTAAGATGGTTTGGGGCGGATTCCCTCCAATTGGACATCAAATGACACATACCCTTAGTCACTAGGGTCTTCTTTTGGTTTGGGGCAGCTTGTGCTTGCATAAGGGCAATGTCATACCTTGGGGCAGCCATCAAGAACGTTTCTTGCACTCCAAAATTTCTTCTTGATCACTCAATTACGAACTCTAAACCCTTGGGCCAGCATCATTCATCATTCCATTGACTATGCACACTAGACAAGGCACTTGGCGGGACACTGCTGCTGCATTATGGATGCACTTTGTGTGGCACTTTACAGCAGCACTTTTTTGAGCATGGACTAAGGCATCACAACCACAATTCCATCATTGGGACATCCATCCTTGAAACATCAAACCCCATTCATTGTCTTCACCCCTAAGCTAACACAAATTATTCAGGAAAACACATGCACGTTGCTACGATTCCATCTTTTCGTCCGCCAATCGCTTGTTGGACTTGGGAAATACGTCTATCATAGTCAAATCAGTGCTTCCAAATATTTTAGACCTTCAGGGGTCTAACAAACATCCCCCACCACAAAAATTCGACGCCCTCGTCGACGCAGATTCGAAGCACTCCTTCCCCTGGGGCCTATACTCCCTATGCAAGAAAGCCTCTTCCTCTGTTGCACCATACTTCATTTTGCTCGTTGGATGAGAATCTATAGCGCACACCGTTGGCATTCCGAAGTTCTTTGTCTTGTGGAATAAACCAGCTTTTGGGTTTTGAGCTGAACACTTCATGGTCGCAGGCATGGACTTCACGAACTTCTTGTAATTCGAACGCCTATCACTCCTCAACATATCTCGAAGCCGTCCCGCAGCTCCACTCCTTTCTTTTCTTTGTTGGCCCTTCATATTGCCTGCGCGTTGTCTTTGGGTTGTTTTCATCATGACAACGCCATTCACTTGCACACTAGATGCCGCACCTTCATTTGTTTGGCTCCTCGTCGCGGTTTTCACAACATTCATTGGCAGCTTACTCACCGTTCCAAGGTTGCACACCCTTGAACGTTTCCAATTTGATCCGCACATCATTGACAAGCGTTGGGACGCCTTTCCACCTTGGCTCTCGCTTAATCCGACCTCGTGAAAATCTGACTCGCACTTCTCCTTCTTCACATAAGGATACGACCGCTTCTTGTTTGCTTGTCTCACCATCACTTCACTTGCATTCAGCTTCAACGCTTGCGCTTCGACGTCTTGGCTCGATCACTAGCACCTTCATTCTCTTTGCACCCTCCCGAGTTGGGTTGCACGCACGCGTCCGGGATGGACTGAATTGAACTCTCCACTTCAACGGAAACTTCATGTTTCAGCTCATACGTCAGCTGCATAGCTGAAATACACTCACTCGACCCTACCGTCTTTGGGACAAATCCTGGCACAAAACAGGTTTTTACGGGGTCATTAATCAATATACCGCAAACATGGGGCATCACCAAAACTCGACTGCTTACAAGAAAGCTATTCCCAAGGATGAAGTCGAAATCATCCATTGGAACTACCAAGAGCTCGATCAGGCCACACCAATTGCCAATCCTAGATTGCACACGCTCCATGCCATTCACCTTCCGGCTTTCCGAGTTCACCGTCTTGACGTGAGATGAATGTTCCATTACCTTGAAGCCCAGCTTTTCACATGCCTTTTCCGAACAAAAAGAATGAGTAGCTCCAGTATCCACCATCACCACTGCATTCTTCCCGTTGAGATTTGCCTTTACGTTGATCTATCTGGGTGTCGACGTTGCCGGAGTTGATTGCATTGCTGCCAAGAGTTGTAAAGGGGTGCACCTTGGAATCACTTCTACATCGCTATCAGAGGACGTATCATCTTGCTTCATCGCTGCACTCAATCGTTCTTTTGGTCGATGTTTACAATAACGAGCTAAATGGGGGCCTTTGCATATGAAGCACCCGGGGTGGGTTTTCGGGTCCTTCCACCATTCATTTTGCTCATCATTCCCCTTGTCCGGATTATTACGTTTGGGCTTAGACTTCTCCTTTCCCTTCCCATTTTCACGAGGATTGAACGCCTTGCATGTCGAACCTTCATCATACTGAACTGCTCGAAGCTCGATCAATCCGTCCGCTGCATTGATCGCACTCTTCAAGACTTTTGCACCATGACGTTGTAGTTCCACTTGACCCCAATTTTGTAATCACTTCATGAAGTTGAACAACTTGTCTTCCTCCTCCATGTTAGGCAAATTAGTCAATATATCAATGAATTGCTTAATGTAACTTTACACCGTACCTGTCTGCTTCAAATTGTGGAGCTTTTCTAGAGCAATCCACGCACTGTTGTTGGGCATATAACGTGCTTTCAGCTCCGTCTTCAACTCAGCCCAGCTTGCAAGAGGGGCACTTCCAGCTGCTTCGCACGCCGTCTCATAACTTCTCCACCAAGCAATTGCATCGCTCTCAAAGTACGTAATCGCACATCTCACTTTACGGGGCTCATCAATACCAGCGTCATCAAAATACTTCTCCATCCTCCATAGAAAATCCTCAAGAGTTTGGGAATCACGGACACCCATAAAAGGTTTAGCTCACGTACCTTCACCTTTATCACATCACTGGACTTGGAATTCATATTGTTCTTGATCAAGTGAAGATCCTCACGAGTAGGCATGTCAATTTTACCCATGACCCGTAAATGACCCGCAAATGACCCGTCCACGGGTCGGGTCCGGGTACACCTAGTTATGCTAACGGGTCATTTACGAGTTGACTCGTAAATGACTCGTTGAGGGCGGGCCGGGTACGGGTTTATAGTTAGGACCCGTACCCGGCCCATGACCCTTTAAAATCAGGCCAAATCAGTTTTTTTTTTTTTGTGTGTGTAACCCACTACCTAAGTCACTAACCGTAGCGCGCAATGCTGGTGATTTCAAGCTGTTTGGGCAGAAGATATTAAGCAGTACTCCATTTCAGTAGAAAGATGACAAAGGATTAGTGGGTCTAAAATCTAAATCCTCCTTATTGTTCTTTAGTTACTGCTACTATCATGAAGCCAAATAACCATCCGGTGCAATATAATCACACTGTCTCACTGATTCACAGGTGCTGCTGCCCGGGTATTTGTTTGTTGACCCGGGTCACGGGTAAGGGTTTGGGACCCTGACCCGTGGTGACCCCCGGGTCAATCACGGGTCGGGTGGTCAGTTACCCGCGGGTCGCGGGTCACGGGTTGCGGGTCACGGGTTGACCCGTTTTGACAGGCCTACTCACGAGTGTGCTCCTCAAAGTTCTCCGCACGGTTGATCCGGCCACCATGATCAACCAATTTCGCCTCAGCTGCACCAACCCGTGCTTCTGATTCGACAAATTTGGCACACAGCAAAGCCTGCTCGTCGTGAAGGTTTACCATCGCCTTCAAAACCACGTGCATCACGCTCGTATCCTCCTCGGTGTCTCTAGCAAGTACGTCATTGATCTAGGCGATCCATTATTCTCTTGCCATCTTGATATTCTTCACGCAACCTTGAGCTCTGATACCACTGTCACATGGGTCAAAATGCACCTAGATTTTTTGTCTAAGTATGGCTCCCTGCTGGCGTGATTGCACCTCCAACCACCAGCCCAAACAGAACGCGACTAGTAACGATTCCAACGGCTAATCACGAACAACAACTCTACAAAGATTGAAGCGAACACAATAATATCGAAAGGAAAAAGGAGAAGAACCATAAAATACAATAGAACTCTTAGAAACACTTGTCTTTATTGATAGATAAAAGTTGAGACGCCCGGTTTACAAAGACGACTCTCACAATCACTCTCGCAGCTTTGCGATATCACATTCACTCGCAGATTTGCACTCCCAAGTCACTCACTCAATTCTCACGAATTTATCACTCAGTATAGGGTCTCCCAACTCTCTCTAAAACGCAGGGAGAGCGGCTCCTTTTATAGTCTAAGAGCCGCCACAAATCCCTCCTAAATATAGATATATATCTAGACCGAAATCCTATCAAGTAAATATATATATTCAGCCATCTCTTTGCCTATATCTATTCTCCCATAAATATAGCTATATTTAGCTTATGATATATATTTATAACATATATATATATATATATATATATATATATATATATATATATATATATATATATCATTAGCATACAATTTAACCAAACATATATATCTATATCACAATATATACATCTTGGAGATATATTTTCAGCATAGAACTTGATCTGCTTATCTTGGACTATCTTTGGCGAATTTGATCTTGCTTGGGGGCTAAGACTTCAGATTAGGACGGCTAAGGAGAGTAACTTAGCTTCCAAGAAAGATCCTAAGTCGGTTTGGGGCGGATTCCCTCCAATTGAACATCAAATGATACATACACTTAGTCACTAGGCTCTTCTTTTGGCTTGGGGCAACTTGTGCTTGCATAAGGGCAATACATACCTTAGGGCAGCCATCAAGAACCTTTCTTGCACTCCAAGATTGCTTCTTGATCACTCAAACACGAACTCTAAACCCTTGGGCTAGCATCATTCCTCCTTCCCTTGACTATGCACACTAGACAAAGGCACTTGGCGGAACACTGCTGCTGCACTATGAATGCATTTTGTGTGGCACTTTACAGCAGCACTTGTTTCACCACCACAATTCCATCATTGGGACATCCATCCTTGAAACATCAAACCTATTCATTGTCTTCACCCCTAAGCTAACACAAATCATTCACGAAAACACATGCACGTTGCTACGATTCCATCTTTTCGTTCGGCAATCGCTTGTTGGACTTGGAAAGCACGTCTATTATAGCCAAATCAGTGCTTTCCAAGGTCTAACGGAACCCCAATATAGAAAACAATCTTGTATGAAAAGAAAACAAAAAAAAACTCTTAGCAGATTTGATTCTACCCTATTACAAAATGAAAACACCAATGTCAAAAAAGAACCCAACAGTAAACAGGTGAAGCAACAACAAAATGTATACAACTCTATGCACATGATCTAGAAATCTAAAGCTGCAGTACTATTAGCTAAGTAAGATGGAAA
The DNA here is from genome assembly GCA_036873135.1 of Clarkia xantiana subsp. parviflora. Lineage (NCBI taxonomy): Eukaryota > Viridiplantae > Streptophyta > Magnoliopsida > Myrtales > Onagraceae > Clarkia > Clarkia xantiana. The sequence goes on from JAPTYO010000012.1 coordinate 15,760,087, forward strand.
CCCGAGCCACATCACCGTCCTATCGAGCACCTTCACAGCTAAAGGAGCTAACATACACGCTAACCGAGGCAGAGTCGGGTAGGTTAGGGTTCCAAGTATGAAGCAATTGAGGCTCAACAAAGCAACTGCATCAGAGGCAGGTTTGTTTTTTACGGTGGAGAAGAACTCAACCACGCTTTTGAGCGACATTGCCACCACGGTGAAGAGCGCGATCACAAGTGGCATGCACGGGTCCCGCGCCTCCCACACAATCATGCCTACTATAAAGGACAATATCGCGCTGAAGAGGCTCCGTTTCATAGCAAGTTCTCTCTGTTGATGAAGACTTGGGTCCGTCTCTGTAATGCCGGCTTGTGTGATGTCCTTAACCGTTAGGTTTTGATGAACTATGTCGCCAGCTCTATTAGAGCTTGATTTAAACGGGAGTTGGGACGTGTTTGTTGATGTGCTGTGGCGGCTTTGGCTTTTGAAGTCCCATGTGTCCTTCCCTCGGGTCTCCTTGAGTCGAAGATTTTCCTTTCTCAGACCGTGCATCTGTTGCCAATAATGTATTATTGAGCATTGGTTAAGAACAGAACATTAATTTGTATGATCGTACTTCAAACCATACAAGACTCGGTAGTGCTAAAATAGGGTTGGCATAAACAGGGACGAAGTTAGAAATTTTTGTTCAGATAGGACAAGAATTGAATTAGGGGTAAACAATCAATCAATGTAAAAAAAAAAAATCAGAGGCAAATGTAAGATTCTCAAGTGCCACATCGAGAAATTTACTATTTTTTAGGTCAAAATTATACAGCACAAAAAATTAAGGGGTAATTGACCCCTTGTTCCTATGTACCGTCCTTGGGCATAATACACACTCTCAACTCTTGTAACACATACTCTCAGTATGAGCACAATAGAATTTAGGGTTAAGAACACAATAGGGGTCTGAATGTTTGCCCATGTTGCCAAAAGGGGTCTGAATTGAAAAAACGTATTATTAAGGGCCTGAATTTTGAGTTTTGTGTATAAGTGAGGTCTCCGTCTATTTTTTCTGTTAAAAGTGACGGAAAATGGTCACGTGCCAAACATGTGACCGAAAATAATTTGAAAACCCGAAAATGCCCTTTGACCAAAGTGTGTCCTCACATATTTGACCTAAAAAGACGAAAATACCCTTTAAGCCACCACCACCCGGCCACCACCACTCCGGCCACCACCACTCCGGCGACCACCACTCCGGCGACCACCACTCCGGCGACCACCACTCCGGCGACCAAAACCTCCTCCGGCGACCAAAAAAGCTCCGATCGGAGCCGAAAAGCTCCGATCGGAGCCGAAAAGCTCCGATCGGAGCCGAAAAGCTCCGATCGGAGCCGAAAAGCTCCGATCGGAGCCAAAAAGCTCCGATTGGAGCTCCAAAGCTCCGATCGGAGCCAAAAAGCTCCGATTGGAGCTCCAAAGCTCCGATCGGAGCTCTCCAAAGCTCCGACCGGAGCTCCAGAGCTCCGATTCGGGGCCACAGAGCTCCAGATCGGAGCCACAGATCTCCAGATCGGAGCTCTGTGGCCCCGAATCGGAGCCACAGAACTCCGATCGGGAGCTCTGTGGCTCCGATTCGGGGCCACAGAGCTCCGATCTGGAGCTCTGTGGCCCCGAATCGGAGCCACAGAGCTCCGGTCGGAGCTTTGGAGCTCCAATCGGAGCTCTGGAGCTCCGGTCGGAGTTTTTTGGCTCCGATCGGAGCTTCGGAACTCCGATCGGAGCATTTTGGGGTCGCCGGAGGGGGTTTCGGTCGTCGGAGGGGGTTTTGGTCGCCGGAGTGGTGGTCGCCGGAGTGGTGGTCGTCGGTGGCGGTGGCTGTGGTGGCCTTAGGGCATAATTAGTGTGCAGGGGTATTTTAGACATTTCACATTTCATTAATTAAACTGATAAATTGTATAATAATTGCAAAAGGGTAATTTTGTCATTTCACGTATTTCCGTTATATTTAACGGCAAATTTAGACGGAAACTCGATTATCAACAAAACTCAAAATTCAGACCCTTAATAATACGTTTTTTCAATTCAGACCCCTTTTGGCAACATGGGCAAACATTCAGGCCCCTTTTGTGTTCTTAACCCTAGAATTTAACACCTTGTCCAAACTTTCAATGCATAATGGAGAATCAAGATTATATTGATGATATATATGTTATGGAAGAGCAATAAATACCTCTTTCTCCAAAAGTTGCAATTGTTGAATGGTCTTATCATGCTCGTCCTCGAGTTCCAAGAGCATAACCTCCATCACCTTACGATCCGTGACTGCCTTCATAAAACGGCCCTCAACTTCCTTCATATCCCACAATATATTCTCCAACTCCACCTGCATCATCTCTTGCTGCGTTTCTAACTGCAACCCAAATCAAAACCATAATATCACAAACCTGCCTCCATAATAATTACAATTACGAGAGGTGGAAAATAACCTACCTGCTGCTCTCTTTGTATGGCAGTCAAAATTCGATAGGGAAGTGAAATCAGGGCAAAGGTCCACATAATTACTCGCCACAAAATGTTGAATTGCAACGAGATTCCGGCCTTTATGATCTCTATCCATGTGTTGATCACGATTAACGCGGTCTTCAAACAGAATATGCAAAATAACTTAAGGAGTGAAAATGGCTTTGTCACCAGTGTCACTAGTGTAGCTACTAAATCTGCAGAAGCCGCCATTAAATCACGGCACAGACATTAGAAACCGAAATGATGTAGATGTGTTCCTGCAAAATCATGCAACAACAATGTTACATGCAAGTTGGTGTACACCGGTTTTGTTTGTGTAGAAAAATGAGCTTAGAGACCTAATTCAACCTTAACTAAGCTCTGTCTGTCTGAACCATATTAATACTGTTATCACTATCCAACCGGACCGAGACTACTCATGTCTTAACCAACTTTCTCTTAAGTTAGGCTGGCATCATCATTAGCTTTAACATACTAGCTAATACAGGTTGTTGGAAGAACAGATCAAGAAAAGAAAGATTGAACAGCAGAATTAAAGAAAAAGAGAGATTGGATTGGATTGGAAAAACTTACGTGTAGAGAGAGAGAGGAGGGTCCCCAAGTCTCAACCCACTGCCTTAATTCTTCCTAGCTACTTCTCCCTCCATCTGGTGGATCGGAGGAGATCATTTGTCTGTCTGGTGAAAAAACCGGTGACAACAGAGTCATCTGCATGGATGACACGTGTCGCCCAGTAAAATATTCTCAGCCAGGTAGGGGATGAGTCGGAGAAGAAGATACATGCGTCCGAACGGCCATGAATCTTATATTATACACACTAATCTTTCTATCTATTATATTATATTATATAAATGAAATACTGATTTTTTTGTAAAATAAGTTCAGATTTTAAATTATGTTCAAAATCAATCTAATTACAGACTCTTGTATCATTCCGAAATCGTTTAATTATGTTCTTATTGTATGCGCACATAAGGTCAATGTCTACTATACTATTACAACTAAATAATCTTTAAATAGTACTTGATGGGCCCCGACAGAGGCCGTTAGGCCCCTTAACGATTGGCAGACGGCGACTAGGCCCGTTGGGCTAGGAGCTGGGCTGCTAGAAGGCTAAAGGCTCCGACAGAAGGAGGCTCCGACATCGAAGGGCCCCGAGTAAGTATGGCTCCGATAGATGAGAACCCCGAAGATATCGGACCTGGACGAAGTCGGTCCCGATATGGGAGTTGACGCCACTCCCCGATTCCGATTCCTCAACGATGCAACCTGGGAGCCTCCGATAATGATCGAGACTCGCCAGTAAGAGTACAATCCCGGAAATCTCGCCACGATCACAGTAGTGATATAATGGGCGAGATATGTGGGATACGAATAACTGTACGAGATACGGGGCAAGATATATGGCGATATACGTGGGATAGTGGATCACGATTCAACTGCCTAATCAGGTAACTGGGATAGCCTTTCCTCTATAAAAGGAGGGAAGTTATTCCAGATTAGGGTTATGTTTTACACATACACAAATACTGCTTGCTAGCTCTGTTGACTGCCATACTTACGTTAATCATCGGAGAGGGATTCTGGGCCACTGCCCTCTACTCCCCTCTTGCAGGATTGCGTGGAGCAAAAGGAACAAGGATTGCCGTCCAAGTCCGTACCGGAGTTCCACCGTGATCCAACATTGGCGCCGTCTGTGGGAAGCGCAACAAAAAGCCAAAAGTAAGTTTGCTTCCCTCTGATTCCATATCATGGCTGGCAACAGACCGCAGCGTTCAGGCAAGCAGACACCGGCCACCAGCAATCCCCCCGAGGACGCTGCCCAACATCAGGATCTGAGAGATGAGGGTGACAGCACTCGCCGGAACGAAGCACCTCCCCAGAATCCGGAGCTGGCCAGGGTAGTGGCAGAGGCCATGCCCCTATTCATGGAGGCCATGGAGGCCCTCCTAGACCGGAGAGAAGCTGCTAGAAGGCAGGCCGATCTACCGCCGCTCCCTCCGCGGCGAGATGCTCCCAGAAGGCAGATGGACGATAACCTGCCGCCACCTCCTCCGTTGAGGGAACAACCCATGCCTCCCAATCCAGCACCAACGGAGAATTTTGTGGTCGATGGACCAGGGCCCGTACAACAAAGGACTATCCCCTTGAATGGTCCCCTCACTGCCGACCAGGTAGTAAAGATTGTGGGTATCTGCATGGGAGATCAGAAGCCCATGATGTCGGAATTGGGGAGTCAGGAGACCCATCCCTTCGTTCCCAGATTGATCCATACCTTGGCCCCTCCAGGCTTGGGTATCCCGAAGATAGACGAGTACGACGGGGTCGCGGACCCGGTTCGCCACGTGCAGAAGCACCTGACAGCATGCATGGGCAGGACCCCTGATGAGGATGTTATCTGTGCGTTGTTCCCGAGTACCTTGGGAGAAAAGGCGATGACATGGTTCTACAGTCTGCCCACTGGATGTATAACCTGCTGGAAGGATATGCACCAACGATTCATCGCCCAGTACCAAGGGCGTCGACGGCTGCTGAAGAGTGTTCGGACCCTGCATGAGGTGGTCCAGAGGCCTGACGAATCGCTGGCTCAATACTACCAGCGTTACACGGCTGGTATGACCGAGCTGGACGAGGAGATATCGGAGGGCGAGGCCATCCGCACCTTCATAAATAACCTCAATCCTCCCTACGGCTCCGACTTACTCCACAGCGTCGCGGCCAAAAGCGTCTGGAACATGGAGGCGCTTCAGGCGAGGGTAAAACAGCAGATCGACGTCCAAGAGTCGAAGATCGCTGCCGGAGAGCTGGCTCCTCCTAAGGGGCGCGAAGGAAAGCAGTTGTTCAAACCATCGGATAACCGACACAAGAAAGATAGCTCCGAGGGCAGTCGGAGTCGTGGACGCCCTGATCGGAGGGAGGATAGGCGTCCGAGCAGGAGGGACAGTCAGAAGGAGGAGTTTACCCCTCTCAACAGGCCTTTGAAAGAGGTCTTGGCGGTAATGGAGAAGCAAGGCCTCGCTCGTTTCCCCAAGAAGAAGGAAGGAGAAAAGTTGGGCTCCCGCACCGACCGATACTGCCGATTTCATCGGGCCCCTGGTCACGACACTGACCAGTGTCGGGAGCTGAAGAAGGAAATAGAGATGCTTATCCAGAGGGGTAAGCTGAAGGAGTTCGTGGGAGACTCGCGCTGCAAGCCCCGTTCCCGATCTCGGTCAAGGTCCAAATCTCGATCGAGGTCCCCAAGGAAGAGGAGGTCCGCCACAGAGCCTTCGGAGGGCCCATCAGGGTCCCGACAGAAGAGGGTTATTAATGTGATCCATGGAGGGTTCGCTGCAGGAGGGGACACATCGTCTTCTCGAGAGCGTTATGCCAACCAAGTGCCAGTGGCGGTGGTTTTGGGAAAGAGGTCCCGGTCGTGGACCCCAAAGGAGGAGATGGAGATCACCTTCTCGGCGAAGGATCTGGAAGGAGTAGAGACCCCCCACGAGGATGCCCTCGTAGTAACATTGGATGTAGGGGGATTCGAAGTGAAGAGAATCCTTATTGATGGAGGAAGCTCCTCCGACATCCTCTTCTCCGACGCCTTGGAGCAGATGGGGAAGAAGAAAAAAGATTTGCGGGAGGTTAACTTCCCGATGGTAGGATTTTGCGGCACAACCTCTTATCCATTGGGGGTCATTACGTTGCCTGTATGGTTCGGCAGTGGCTGGAAGATGGAGAAGAGAGATGTGGAGTTCGTGGTGGTCGAATCCACAGGGACGTACAATGCGATCATTGGAAGAACCACTATCAACCCACTGATGGCAGTAGCCTCGACTGTCCATCAGAAACTGAAGTTCCCGACTGAGAACGGGGTCGGCGAAGTGAAAGGCGACCAGGTGGCGTCAAGACGATGCTACGTCAACGCCACCAGGAGATCAAGGAAGGAGGCTATGTCGGTGCTCCAGACAGACACTGATCCTCGAGAGGAGTTTGGACGTCCCGCCCCCATGGAGGACCTAAAAGAAGTTGAGATAGATGGGCCCGAGAGGAGGGTGAAGATCGGATCCGCCCTATCCGCGGAAAAAGCTCAGAAGTTGACCACCCTGTTGAAAGAATTCAAGGAGTTATTTGCCTGGTCTCCAAGTGATATGCCAGGAATCAGTCGTGATGTGATCGAGCATGAATTAAATATCGACCCCACGATCAAGCCGATCGCACAGAAGAGACGTCCGATGGGAACAGACAAGAGGATTGCAATCCAGCAGGAGGTTGGCAGGCTGCTCGACGCCGGATTCATCAGGGAGATCCGATTCCAAACCTGGGTAGCCAACCCAGTACTAGTGAGGAAGAGCAACGGGAAGTGGCGAATGTGTGTCGACTTCCGCGACTTAAACAAGGCCTGCCCGAAGGACTGTTATCCACTCCCTCGGATCGACCAACTGGTGGACGCTACATCGGGGCATGAGCTGCTAAGCTTTATGGATGCTTATTCTGGTTATAACCAGATAAAGATGACGAAAAAGGATGCCCCACATACTGCCTTTTATGCTGACAGTGAAATCTTCCAGTACGACGTCATGCCATTCGGCTTGGTAAATGCGGGGGCGACATACCAGAGAATGGTGAACAAGCTGTTCGGGGACATGATTGGGAGTACCATGGAAGCCTATGTAGATGACATGCTGGTGAAGTCCCGACAGGCATCAGACCACGTGGGCAACTTGGCAATGGCCTTCGAGAGGATGAAGCTCCATCAGGTCCGCCTGAATCCAGCCAAATGTGCTTTCGGAGTCCATTCCGGGAAGTTCTTAGGCTTCATGGTGAGCCAGAGGGGGATCGAGGTGAATCCCGAGAAACTAAGGGCGATAGAGGAGATGCAGTCCCCGACCAACCATAGGGAGGTGCAAGTGTTGAACGGTCGGCTGGCTTCGATGAATCGCTTCCTATCCAAGGCCAGCGATCGGTCGATGCCATTTTTCAATGTGTTAAGAGCCAACCGACAGTTCGAATGGACTGCTGAATGTGAGGAGGCGTTCCAAGCGCTCAAACAACATCTCCGCGACCTCCCGCCACTTGCGAAGCCAGCTCCAGGCGAGCCGCTCTATCTTTATTTGGCCATTTCTTCATTTGCAATAAGCTCTGTTCTAGTTAAAGCTGTCGAGGGCAATCAGATTCCTGTCTATTATGTAAGCAAGGCGTTTGCCAAGAGTGAAATGAATTATCCTCCGATTGAGCAGTACCTCTTTGCGTTGATTATTACTGCTCGAAAGTTACGGCCCTACTTCCATGCGCATGAAATTACGGTGTTGACTGATCAGCCATTGAAACACTTCTTGAACCGGCCCGACGCGTCGGGGAGACTAGTAAAGTGGGCCGTGGAACTTAGCGAGTTTCGAATTCATTTCGCTCCAAGAACGGCTATCAAAGGGCAGGCATTGGCCGACTTTATAGTTGAATCTACTATTCCCGATCCTGAAGCAACGGAAACAGTAGAGGGGGCAACCACCGGGAATACTGAAGAGGTCCCGACGGCGGGGCAGTTGGAACAGCCGAATAAGGAGAACACCTGGGAGTTGTACACAGATGGCTCCTCAAGCTCAGACGGATCGGGTGCGGGGTTCGTATTGATTCCGCCGGGCGGGGCGGAGCCACTTCGATATGCATTGGCCCTGACATTTAGAGCCACCAACAACGAGGCGGAGTATGAAGCCCTCATAACGGGGTTGAAAATCGCAAAAGGTACTGGAATTGAACATTTGCGGGTGAAGTGTGATGCAAGTCTGATTGTAAATCAAATTCGGGGGCAATATGGAGCAAAAAACCCGATCATGAAGAAGTACCTTCAAGAGGCCCGGACCTTAAAGGAGAGCTTCAAGAGCTTCGATATCGAGGCAATTCCAAGGGAAGAAAACGTGGAGGCTGATGCCCTAAGCAAATTTGCCCTGGGGGCACCTCTGGAAGACAGTCGGAGGATACACTTCTTGGAGAAGGTGATTCTATCGACAACCGATCCAATGGAGGTGTGCGCTATTGGAACGGGGTCAGAGGAAGAACCCACTTGGATGACCCCGATAATTGTGTACTTAACTACGGGGGCACTTCCTGAAGATAAAGTGGCAGCGGAGCGACTACGACGAATGTCAATTAATTACGCGATGGTGGATAACCAGTTGTATAAGAAGGGCTTGCTTTCAACGCCTTTCTTGAAATGCGTGGCCGAACCCGATACGACTCGGATTCTGAGAGAATTGCATGAGGGAGTCGCAGCCTGCCACGAAGGCGCTCGATCTATCCTGAGGAAGGCGTTGAACTTGGGATATTATTGGCCTACGATGAATAAGGAAGCAACGGCGCTTGTTCGATCCTGTGACGCGTGTCAGAGATATGCTTCGAATATCACAGCCCCCGCCGCTGATTTAATGCCTATTGGGAGTGCTTGGCCTTTCGCACAGTGGGGCATTGACCTAGTGGGACCCCTTCCGAAAGCAAAGAGCCAGTGCACACATTTGCTGGTCGCGATTGACTACTTCTCGAAGTGGATCGAGGCTAAGCCGTTAGCCAAAACAACAACAGGACATGTCATTAAGTTCCTTCAGACCCGAATTTTGTCGAGATACGGAGTGCCGAAGGTGATCATCAGCGACAATGGTCCTCCGTTTAATGGGGCCCAGTTGGAGAGATTCCTAGACGAGTTCGGTATCGAGCATCGAACGGCGTCCGTCCGCCATGCTCAGACCAATGGGCAGGTAGAGGCTGCCAACAAAATCGTGATGGAGGGCTTGAAGAAGAGGGTCTACGCTTTGGACGGAAAATGGCTGGACGAACTGGAGAACGTGTTGTGGGCGGTCCGAACGACACCCAAGCGATCAACAGGTGAAACCCCGTTTGCACTTGTTTATGGGACGGAAGCGGTCGCCCCCGTGGAAATCGCTGTGGCGTCCCACCGAACCAGAACCTACGAGCCCTCGACAAGTCCAGAAAGAGCCAGGATAGGACCTTTGACGAATGACGAAACAAGGCGCCTGGAGTTATCCTTGTTAGAGGAAAAACGGCTGGAGGCCGACATAGCGCAAGCTCGGATGCGTTTGGCGACGGCCAGGTACTACAATCGGAAGGTCAAGTCGCGACAGTTCTACGCAGGAGAAATGGTCCTACGACGGAATGAGTTCGCCCTACAAGATCGGATCAACAAGATGTCCCCGAAATGGGAAGGGCCTTACAAGATCGTAGGCATGCCGGCCCCGAACGCTTACAAGTTAGAAGATCTCGACGGCAAGGTTTTAAGAAACACCTTTAGTGGTGAACATCTGAAGAAATGCCATGTTTGACAAATAAGTCGTCCGTAGAGGCGCGAAGATGTAATTAAGTCGCCCTGAGTGGTGCATGCAATGTTAAAGACATCAATCAATAAAGAGGTTACTTCTGATCAAAGTATTCCTGAGTTGTTCTTGATACATTTAAAAAGCGTCGTTGGACGTCCGAAAATCCTTAAGTTTTTAAGGTTCAATTAAAAAGCGTCATTGGACGTCCGAAAATCCTTAAGTTTTTAAGGTTCGATTAAAAAGCGTCATTGGACGTCCGAAAATCCTTAAGTTTTTAAGGTTCGATTAAAAAGCGTCATTGGACGTCCGAAAATCCTTAAGTTTTAAGGTTCGATTAAAAAGCGTCATTGGACGACGGAAAGCCTTAAGGCCCTTAGGGTCCGATTAAAGCGCTATGAAGAACATAACTAAAAAAGACGTTGATAAAAGGCTCGAAGGCCTAAGAGGTTCGATACAAGGGAGAAAATGAGGAAGGAGTACAAAGACTTAAGATTTAACAAATTAAACTCGGTCTTCGGGCGCTGAATCTTCAGAGGGCTTTGGAGGGATCGGTAGGAGGCTCGTCGGCGTCTTCAGAAGAGCTCTCCGATGGGAGGTTTAGGTACGTTTCTGCGGCTGGGCCGAGAGTCTTGGACTTCCTCAAGTCGATGGAGTCCCCGTAGGTCTCATTAAGCTCTTCGACAATATCAAGGATAGCATTTTGCAAATCCTCTTGACAATGTCTCGCTGCATCCGCCTTGAAATCCTCCGAGCTCCGGTACTCTTCGCGGCCCTGGACCTTCGCGTTTGTTATTTGGGCGGAATGATCCGCCCTCGCTTCCTCTAGCTCCGCGATGGCCCTCTGTTTCTCAAGCTTCAGCCGCTCAGCCGTTTCTTGCAACGCTGCCTTATCGAAGGCAGCCTGGCTCCGATCCGCCAAGGCCGCTTGCTGCTCTCGCCTAAGCGAGCTCTCAAGGCTTAGAATTTGCCTTTGCTGGGATTGGGCCTCTTGAGCAAGCTTGACCCTGACCTCCTCGGCCCGCTGCCTGTCCTCCTCAGCCTGTTGCCTAACCTCTTCGGCTCGCTCTTCGGCTCGCTTCTTACCCTCCTCCGCTCGGAGCCTTGACGCCTCGGAGGCAGCTAAGTCCTCCTGGAGCTTGGTCAAGCTCTCGAGGTTGGAGTTGGCCCGTTCTCGCTCCAAAGCCTCCCGCAAAGACAGGATGTAGCCGAAGCAACGATCCTGGTCCGCCATTTCCTGAGGGCAAAATATAGCTTAGTATTCAAAAGTCGGAATACCCCCAGATGAATAAAAGAAAAGTATACCTACCTCTATTCGACGGACAGCCATTTGCCGGATGTCCGCCTCGATGTCCTCCCCTTCCAGAGAGAGGGGACGCCTCAGTGAGGGCGGGATCGAACCCGACACCAAGTGCAAGGCCAGGTTCTTCTCCTGGCACCCCCGATGTAGAGGAATCCCCTGAAGGGACTCCACCGGTCTCCAAGGCTCGGCGCCCTGGTCCGAAGAGAAGGCCTGGTAGTAGTCTCCATCCAAGGGGAATGGAGGTACTACCAGGCGAGCCCCTCCATCTTCCTCACTTACTCGGGCTTCGGGGGTCGCACCCCTAACTGGCGAGGATGGTGGAGCGGATGACGATGGCGGCGTGGTGGGAAGTGGAGACGTCTTCCCACCAGGTGACTTCGCAGGAGTCGACCTTGATTTTCCTCGGAGGATTAGGCCTTCCTCCTCAGCTCGATCATCGGAAGGGGAGTCCTCCAAACTGGTCACCCGACCGAATTCGCCCCGGGTTTCCGTCGGGGCATCTTCCACCACCGGCTCCGCTGCAGGCGCGGAGTCCGAGGCAGGTGCAGCAGGGGCGACGTCCGCAGGATCTGCAGCGGGGCGAATAAGTCGAGGAATTAATTTGATATCAGTGTGCCAAATTAAACAACGCTCCATATATCTTTCTTGGCCGAAAAAGTCGTAATATCCCGCCTCGAGAACATGTGGAGTTTCCCCTCGAAGGATATTCCTGACATCCCTAATCCGTCCTTCCATATCGGAGGCTTGAAGGTCTTGAGGTACCAACTCCCTATATCTTTTAATAGCACGAAAAACTTCCTTACCTTCCTTTTCGGAGCGGACGTTGAAGGCAGTCTTGACCACATCCACATTAGTCCGCCCCTCGGAGGTGGGGGCAGACCCTGGGGCCTCGGAGGTCTTCGCCTTCTTCCGAGACGGCCCCGACAGGGCAGAAGTCTTTCGATGGGAGGGCTTCTTCTTGCGCTTCAGCGAATGGGAGGCATCGGTATCCTCCTGAAACAGACGGGCGGTCAGCGATGATCGAGGGGCTGTAAGCAGTGGAAACAAGAAATAATTAGAAGATTACCCAGAGAATTACATTGGAAACACCATCACGAACTTTTCCCCCAGCCTTGGGATCGATCAGCATAATCCCAATTTTGACCCGCTGTCGGTCAGTGACAGAAGTGGCCTCGAAGGGCCGGTAACCCTTCTCCCAGCGACGAGCCTGGATAAGCATCAAGGCCCGCTTGGTCTGCTCCGACCATGAACGGAAAGGCACGGGGGGATCAGCTTCCACGATGGTCCTCGGCCACTCGATGGGACCAGGCTGGATGAAGAAGTATTGCTCCTTCCAGTTAGCATTATCGTTCCCCTTATCGGAGATGATGGCCCGTTCCTTGCAAATCTTCCAGGACACCCTCCTGTCCCAGCCCATCTCCTTGTACTGCTCATCGGTCCCCTCGGGTTGGCGGGGGGTAAAGGAGCAGATTCTGTCCTTGTTGCAGGTCATCTTGTAGAGAACCCGCCAGAGCTCCAGGGTATAGCTCCAGTCCTCCCCATTGATATCACACCACACTTGGAAAGCAATCCATGTACGGATTGCGTGTGGAGAGAAGGTCGTAGGGTACGTCTTATAGTGGTTGCACAGCTCTACCCAACTCGGACAGAAAGGAAGTCGAATTCCTGCACGAATCTGCCCTGGGGAGATGAACACCTCATCTCCTTTGGGGAGCGTAATCCGGGCTTCGCGAGAATTGAATTGCTCGTAGGGATAGCGGGCTCCGAAGGAGGATTCAAAGATACCACACTCTATACAAGCCCTATCATAGCTAATGGGCGCAAGCATGTTCTTGAGGTACTTGAAGACGAAAGGTTGGCCAACAGTAGCAGATCCCTCGGCTGAAAATCGTCGAGGGAAGGAAGGAGGGGAAAATTGAAACCTAAGAAAACCAAAGATGAAAGGGAAAAGAGTAATAAAGTGAAGAACCTTACCAGACATAGTGGTTGAAGTGGTCGTGATCGGAAAATCTGGAAGCTAGAAACGCTGGTGAAACCTTGGAGTGAGAAGAATTAGGGTTCTTGGGATCGCAGAAAAGAAGAAGTAAGGAAAAAGTGAAACAATGTCTGGACCTAGGGTTTTATAAGAGAAGGAAAGGGGAACTGGAGAGGTGGGCAATCTGAGCCACAGAATTCAAAACGATTCAATCATAATCGTCCAAGGGGAAACGTGCCAATTCGAAGAATAGGAACGGTTTTAATCTGAACCGTCAGAACGCATGGGACAGATAAGACAAGAGTAATGACGTATTGGAACGGTTGAAAAGTGCTTTTTCAGCAGGCAGGCGTGCAGAACCCGAAACGTTCCTTCACCTCCTATCAGCATTTAATGCTGGTCTGATCAAGAAATCCCTTCGAATCCAAGCAGGATCCCAAAGGATCTTGAAAAGATCCAAGGCAAAGGCCTCCGACAAAAGTAGGACAATGGCCTCCGACATTCCACACAAAGACCTCCGACGGGGATGCGGAAGAATCCGACGTTGGAAGACGCGACGCACTATAAGTCCCTCACGTCTTGGAGGCAAATGATGGGCCCCGACAGAGGCCGTTAGGCCCCTTAACGATTGGCAGACGGCGACTAGGCCCGTTGGGCTAGGAGCTGGGCTGCTAGAAGGCTAAAGGCTCCGACAGAAGGAGGCTCCGACAGAAGGAGGCTCCGACATCGAAGGGCCCCGAGTAAGTATGGCTCCGATAGATGAGAACCCCGAAGATATCGGACCTGGACGAAGTCGGTCCCGATATGGGAGTTGACGCCACTCCCCGATTCCGATTCCTCAACGATGCAACCTGGGAGCCTCCGATAATGATCGAGACTCGCCAGTAAGAGTACAATCCCGGAAATCTCGCCACGATCACAGTAGTGATATAATGGGCGAGATATGTGGGATACGAATAACTGTACGAGATACGGGGCAAGATATATGGCGAGATACGTGGGATAGTGGATCACGATTCAACTGCCTAATCAGGTAACTGGGATAGCCTTTCCTCTATAAAAGGAGGGAAGTTATTCCAGATTAGGGTTATGTTTTACACATACACAAATACTGCTTGCTAGCTCTGTTGACTGCCATACTTACGTTAATCATCGGAGAGGGATTCTGAGCCACTGCCCTCTACTCCCCTCTTGCAGGATTGCGTGGAGCAAAAGGAACAAGGATTGCCGTCCAAGTCCGTACCGGAGTTCCACCGTGATCCAACAGTACTAAAATATATTTACTAACTGTACTCTGCTAATATTTTCTAATATATGTTATATTAAAATACACTTACAAGTTACGAGTAACTAGAGAAAAATTATTTTCTCTACAATAATTCTTTTATTCCAATTTTCTCACCCTAACAATAGAATTTTGTTCCCGTACCAACAAACGGACAAAAAAAAATCTATGATTTCTGTCTTGGCAAAAGAAAATAAAAATTCTATGATTACTGAATAAACGCCGAATGTGTACAATTTCTAGACGAGCGTGGCAACAATTTTTTTTATTATTTTTTAACACGTAACTTTTCCGATACAATAAAAATTGTTAACCGGGTCGGGTCATGTTCTATTCTCTCCGGTCTCGTGATCTCATCTCTAAACCCCGGTTTCCTCTCAATCTCCCAAATCCAATTCATCCCCTTCTCTGTTGAAGCTTCGGCGACTGCTTCCCTGCAGATCGAGTTTGCTTTACCAGACAAACCTCCGATCTACTCCTTCAGTGACGGAAGCTCTTGCTGTCTACATTGCCAAAAAATTCCGGTTGTTTTGGTATTCGCCTTCGAGCTCTCCGATCAACATTTACAACGAATTCTGAGCAAAATTCAAGCTGGAGCAGCTTAAGACGATCGGGCGGGAGCTCGCCATGGGCTCCCAGGGTGGTTTCGGCCAGTCCAAGGAATTCCTCGATCTCGTCAAGTCGATCGGCGAGTCACGGTCAAAGTCTGAGGAGGATCGGATCATTATCCGTGAGATCGAAACCCTAAAGCGCCGCATTGTTGAGCCTGATATCCCTAAGCGCAAGATGAAGGAGTACATCATTCGCCTCGTCTACGTTGAAATGCTCGGCCACGACGCGTCATTTGGCTACATCCATGCCGTCAAGATGACCCACGACGATAACTTGTCGCTCAAGAGGACGGGTTACTTGGCCGTGACACTCTTCTTAAACGAAGATCATGATTTGATTATCCTCATCGTGAACACTATCCAGAAAGATCTCAAGTCTGATAATTATTTGGTTGTGTGCGCGGCACTTAATGCGGTTTGTAGATTGATCAATGAAGAGACGATTCCAGCTGTGTTACCACAGATTGTCGAGCTTCTAGGACATCAAAAAGAGACTGTTAGGAAGAAGGCTATAATGGCGTTGCATAGGTTTTATCAGAAATCTCCATCCTCTGTTTCCCATCTCATCTCAAACTTTCGGAAGGTAATTTAAGCAATTCACTCACATCTACTCGGGGAATCTATTTACATTGCATACCTGCATGTAGTTTCATGAGCTGCCGGCCAGAAGTAGAGAAACATTACCTGTTCCATGAGTGCCGATGATTTATCTATACACCTGAATTATGCCTTTGATTTTTCTGTTCTCTTTGTATATTTTTGTTACAGTATGTCAAAACCAGTAAGAAATTACAGACGAACTCCGGCTGAACCTTAAATTTCACGAACTGCAGATCTAGCGACTAGCTATATAAGAGGCAGTTAATTTACTCTATCAAAGTAGAGCTTTCTCACATCTGATCCATTTAAAGAAGTCAGAAAGGGTGTGATGTGATCATTTGCGCTGTTGGTATAGCTCCGTGTGTCGAGCCATTTCCAATTTGAGTCACAAATTTTGCTCAATGCTGAGCATTTGAGCTCTTTTTTTTGTGGGTTGTCACTTGTCACTGTATTTATGTCGTCACCAGGATTAATTACGCCTTCTTACAATTTTGTTTGCAGAGACTCTGCGATAATGATCCTGGTGTCATGGGGGCAACTCTTTGTCCTCTATTTGACCTTATTACTATTGATGTGAGCTCTTATAAGGATTTGGTTATCAGCTTTGTGAGCATTCTCAAGCAAGTTGCAGAGCGGAGATTGCCTAAGAGTTACGATTACCATCAGATGCCTGCTCCATTTGTTCAGGTCAGTACAAATAAACTATACTCATGTTTATGAGGTATGGTAACATAAGATTATCAACGGGGTGGAGAAATTGATCTCTTTTTGGTTCTTGCGTCATGCTGAGTTGCTGGATAGACATTTAATTTCCAAATCATTTCGCATTGTAATAGCCCCGTCTCTTTTCACAGGCTTTATTGTAGTGATTAGCATCCAAGTTCTGTTTCTGTTGCTTTTTTATCTTCCTAAGTGCTTGTTGAGATATAATATATATATGTGTTTTAACTACTCATGCAGATCAAGCTGTTAAAAATTCTGGCATTGCTAGGAAATGGTGACAAGCAAGCAAGTGAACATATGTATACTGTTGTTGGGGACTTGTTTAGGAAGTGTGATACATCAACCAACATAGGGAATGCTGTTCTATATGAGTGCATATGCTGTGTTTCTTCTATATATCCCAATAACAAACTAATGGAAGCGGCAGCTGAAGCAATCTCTAAATTTCTGAAGGTTTGTTCATTTATCTTAGGGTTAAGAACCTATGAAAGGTCTGAACTATCACCCATGTTAACGTGAGATGTCTGAAATTTAAAAAGTTAATAACAGAGGTCTGAAATTTCAATTTTGTTGATTTGATGTTTTCCGTCCATTTTTAGGGTTAAATTTAACAGAATTGTGTGAAATGACATTTTTGCCCCTTTAATATTTTGTTTTATTTAATATCTTATTTAAGGAAATGTGAAATGACAATTTTACCCCTAAAGTCAAATTAAAACCTCCCAACTCCGGCCACCACCACCCGACTCCGGCCACCACCACCCGACTCCGGCGACTACCACCTCGACTCCGACGACCACCACCTCGGCTCCGGCGACCCGACTCCGGCCACCACCTCGGCGAAAAAGCTCCGATCGGGGCCAAAAAGCTCCGATCGGGGCCAAAAAGCTCCGATCGGGGCCAAAAAGCTCCGATCGGGGCCAAAAAAGCTCCGATCGGAGCTCTGTGGCTCCGATTTTGGCCCAATCGGAGCCTTGGTGGTGGTCGCCGGAGTACGGTGGTGGTCGCCGGAGTACGGTGGTGGTCGCCGGAGTACGGTGGTGGTCGCCGGAGTACGATTGGTGGTCGCCGGAGTACCGTGGTGGCTTCAAGGGCATTTTGGTCTTTTCACTCCATGCATGTGAGGGGCACACTTGATAGAAGGGCATTTTTGAAATTTTATTTAATTTCCGGTCACATGCCAAGCATGTGACCAACTTCCGTTAGTTTTAACGGAAAAAACTAACGGAGACCGCTGTTATCAACAAAACAGAAATTTCAGACCTCTGTTATTAACTTTTTAAATTTCAGACCTCTCCCGTTAACATGGGTGATAGTTCAGAACTTTCATAGGTTCTTAACCCTTTATCTTATGCAATGCTGCATCTCCTAGTTATTGAATATCTCATTATCAACTTTTGAGTTTGTTTTTCCACACTATGTAATACGAGCAGAGTGACAGTCATAATTTGAAATACATGGGTATTGATGCTTTGGGAAGGCTGATAAGAATAAGTCCAGATGTTGCTGAACAACACCAGCTTGCTGTCATTGATTGCTTAGAGGTAAGTAAATTGTTGTTCCTTCAGCATAAATGTCTTAATTCGTTTACTCCACAGGAAACAAATATCTTTAGGCATTTTCCACCCAGCACTTTTCGTTGAAATATTTTTATGACAAGTGCAGTATGTTTTGTGTCTCCTACCAAGCTTTAATATGATAACATGGACCTGGTTCCTTTTGATTTTTGTTATTGCTCTTGTTCCTATTGATCTTGACACAACATAAGAGCAGGAGAGCAGTAGAGGAAGCTCATGTCCATGATACACCCTTTGATTTTTTGAACTGCTTGAAAGAGAGAAATAGCACAGCTTTATATTTTATAGGGTGTAAGCCCTAGGATTTAATCGAAAATCGGTAGACATGTACTTTTTCTATTATAGCGGCAATACACTTGAGACCTACTCGTGTTCATGGACACTAAACTTTTTTGTTTGTCCATGAGCCTTATATATTATGTTCATCCTTGCTTCTTTCCTGCATTTTGTACATCTTGCACCTTCTTGTGCCTTATCAATTAAATTAGCAAGTTTTTTGCGGCAAAAATGAGCAACTTTACTGTTAAAAAATAATAATAAAGAAAATGTTCCTTATGGGCGTACCTATACTGGTAATGTGGTAATTATAGAAGATGCTAGACTAGAAGAAGTTCGGTCTACATGTTATTTTTTGAAGTATGTACACCTTGATTGGATTAAAATACGTGTTTGTAATGAGTTATGAACACAATGATGTGAGTAAGTGTGTTTTTTATATGTTCTCTATTAATGGATGAGGTTTCATGCATTCATCTTTTTTAAAATTTTGATTTATATCTAACAGGATCCAGATGATACTCTTAAGAGAAAAACCTTTGAATTGCTACATAAGATGACGAAGTCCACAAATGTTGAGGTGATTGTTGACCGCATGATTGAGTACATGATAAGTATCAATGACAGTCATTACAAGACTGAAATCGCATCTCGCTGTGTTGAACTTGCCGAGCAATTTGCGCCAAGTAATCATTGGTTTATCCAGGTAACATGTGTCATCTATCATCATGTATTCCCTGTTGTAAGTTTCTTCATATTAAAGTTTTTCTGAGTAACCCTCTGTCCTTATTTTGTAGACAATGAATAAAGTTTTTGAGCATGCTGGAGATCTTGTGGACATTAAGGTTGCGCATAATCTAATGCGGTTGATTGCTGAAGGCTTTGGCGAGGATGATGAGACAGCAGACAGTCAGCTTAGAAGTTCTGCTGTATGTTTATCTTACTCTTTTTGTGTTATGCTGATGCATACGTTTTTTATAATAGAACTATCCTTTCTTGCATCAACAAATGAAGTTGAACTCCTGTAACTAGCATGCCCTAGTCTTTTAGTAAATCTAAAACTGCATCACTGGACAGTTATGCATCCTACAGTAGGTTGATAGTAAGGGGAAAAAGGAGAAAGCACAACAAGTTATAAAATCTGATTTACAGTAAGTGCTATAAAATGATCAGACTATTTTGTACGCCATAGCACGGTAGATGAATATTAATGATATAAATAGCTTTTATATGTAAGTATGGCTTCTTAAAATATATATATATATATATATATATATAGAATCAGGTATAGAACCTTATATTACTATAAACTGATATGATAAATGGGATCGGGATACGAGATTTTCGTACTCGTAGATGAAAATATAATATATATTTCCTCTTGTTTCATTGGAGGTTTTCATTTGTGTATTCTAATCTTCCTAAGTTGTAAGTAGGTCATTGTTGAAAAGCACTATCAACCTATACTGCTTCAGATTTCAGTAATCATTGATTACATCAAGGGATCCTTCTTAGTGTGGGAAGTTACTTTTTCTGTTTTGTTGAATAAGTTGGACTTATACCTGCAATGCAGAATTTTGCTCTCCTTGTTTCAGTATATTCTTGGATTTGTTTGTTGAACTACATTTATCAAGTAAACTAATAAATCCAGTCATTCAGGTGGAGTCATACTTGCGGATTGTAACGGAGCCAAAGCTTCCATCAGCATTTCTCCAAGTATAAGCTGTCACTTTTTTTACTGTTCTTTTCTTTAACTAGGTTCCTATTTTTTTAGGGTTTTAATGCCGTGGCTGATAGGTTTGCTTCTTTTACTTCAAATTTTGCAGGTTATTTGCTGGGTGCTGGGGGAATATGGAACTGCTGATGGAAGCTATTCAGCATCCTATATTACAGGGAAGTTGTGTGATATTTCAGAAGCATACTCAAGTGATGAAACTGTTAAGGTATTTAGTGAAATTTTAGTTCAAGTGTTATATAAGAGAAGTGGTACAATTTGCTGATATATTTGTTTCATTTACTGATTACTGATTTGGGACTCTTCCATTGTTATTTTTGCTCTTGCTGAAGGCATATGCAGTTTCGGCCCTAATGAAAATTTATGCATTTGAAATTGCTGCTGGTAGAAAGCCGGATATGTTGCCTGAGGTAAGTCATCCGATTCTTTTCTCGTTCCTGGTATATTCTCTGGCTGTATTGGTATTGTTCAGATCAAATCTTGCCAATATCTGTTCTTATTCTTCTTTGTGTTGCTCTTGTTGTAAGGAGAGTTTATTGTTTATGAGATTATGTCCATTAGGGTTGTCAATTTGTCATCCTAGATTAGGAGAATGGTACCATAACTTTGCTCTACAATAATCAATTCCTTTCAACTTTTATCCATTTAGTTGTGCCTTGTTGCTGAATAAGAATAATATTTTACCTAGAGTTTCCTTGCTGTGTCACCAAGTAAAGATGTTATTCTCATCTTAACCTTGAGATGGTTTGTTGTCTAATAATGCTGTTTGAAAAGTATGTGTTTCTATTTTGTCCAGTCTTCTGCAGTAGTGGGAGATTTGGAATACAAGTTTGGAAAAGCAATATTTTGGATACTTCCGGAATTATCCTGTGGAACTGGTCACGTTCTATTACATCTACCTCAGGAAGCTTCCTCTGTTGTCCCTTCATAACCTGCCAAAACTAGATGTTTCCCCAACTTCCTGTATAATCCTCTCATAACCTGCCAAAATTACATCTTTCTGTGAATAATTGAAGTGTTGAGCTCTATTCAACTTGCTTTACATCTCCCTTTTCCATAAACATGTGAGTTCTAATAATTAGTAAACGAGAAAAGAAAGTAACTAATGCTGGCATGTGCAGAACTTTTTCATAATGATGCAGCAATTGATGAACCATGTGTTAGCAATCGACAGGGTGATTTGTTAGTTTTGATAGTTGACTGTTAATCCGACCCATATGTTTAATAATAGCAGTTCATGGTACCTTTACTTTCTCAAGTAAGATTATGTATTCACTTACTAGGAAGTATATGATCCACTTAATTATGACGGAGACCACTTAGACTATTTTTTCCTGCAGAGGGAAACTATTTGATTTCATTTCATTCTGTTCTCGTTGTAAAT
The DNA here is from genome assembly GCA_036873135.1 of Clarkia xantiana subsp. parviflora. NCBI lineage: Eukaryota > Viridiplantae > Streptophyta > Magnoliopsida > Myrtales > Onagraceae > Clarkia > Clarkia xantiana. Next base: position 15,781,350 of record JAPTYO010000012.1, read on the forward strand.
TTAAAAATTCAGAGCACAAGTTTGTCATTTTGTTGAATTGTTTTCTTCTTGAGAAGATGTTATCTCACATCATCAGTCATAGTCATTTTACAACTGGTTGATAGCCGCGCATTTGAAGTTCTTGATTGTTTTACCACTGCAGTGTCAATCATTGGTAGAAGAATCATCGGCTTCTCACTCGACAGATTTACAGCAACGTGCTTATGAGTTGCAAGCAGCGGTATCCTTAGATGCTCAAGCTCTTGAGAATGTTATGCCACCTGATGCAAGCTGTGAAGATATCGAGGTTGCTGTGATTGACTTTCTTATCCTTGCGAATTCATTTATTGTCGTTCCCCTCTCATATGTGCCCCAATTTGAAATTCGGGTAGTAGAAACTGATAGATTTTGCCTGGCAGCGACCAATAAATACTTTTTGAACCTGCAGATAGATAAAAACCTTCCGTTCCTCAACGGTTATGTCCAGGAGGCTCTGCAGAATGGTGCACAGCCTTACATTCCAGAAGAGGAGCGTTCTGGAATGCCCAATCATGGAAACTTTGGAAGTCAAGTGCCCCGAGAAAGTACAGTGCACAGTCTTAAGTTTGAGGCATACGAGCTTCCAAAGCCCGCACCACCCCCAAGGGTTCCCCAAGCTTCTACCGAGTTAGTCCCAGTTGAACCATATTACTCTTCTTCTACAGAGACCCGTTTGCCTCCTTCAACAAAAGTGCTTCCTTCTGCATCAAATCAAGGGTCAGCAGAGTTAACGCTGCGACTTGATGGTGTTCAGAAGAAGTGGGGAAGACCTACTTATAATTCCGAATCATCATCCACTTCTCACCCTCCTGCAAATGGGGTTGCAGAGGTGAGAACAGTTGCTGCTGCAACTTCAAGAAGTCATGGGGACAGCACCAGGGTAGACAACTCCAGGAAGGCACAAGAGATCGACCCTCAGAAGCAGAAGCTTGCAGCTTCACTATTTGGGGGTTCTTCAAAACCTGAGAAGAGGACGCATTCTAGTGCAGGTGGTCATAAGTCCAATAGAGCAGCAACCACCCAGACCCAGCAGGCTTCTCCTTCAGGAACTGGCATGAAAACTCCCCCTCAACAACCACTAATTCTTCCAGACTTGCTCGACATGGGAGAATCAAGCAGTGCTGCTCCTCCTGCATCGGTGGATCCGTTCAAGGAATTGGAAGGCCTTCTTGAACAACATGACGGAAGTAGCACTACAACAACTAAAGTGCCTGATATTGTTGGGAGTTCGAATGGGGATAATAGCTTCAATTTACTTGATGGTGCGGTTCCTAAAGCAATTACCCGGACCGAGTCTGGTGTGTCTACTGCTACTGGAGTGACACAGAAAGGCCCAAACCTCAGAGAAGCCCTGGAGAAGGATGCACTTGTGAGACAGATGGGCGTGACTCCAACTACTCGAAACCCTAATCTTTTCAAAGATCTGCTCGGGTGATGAAATGGTGAATGTTCCAAGTGTAGGTAGGGTTTCTTTATCAACTTCCCATGCAAATGGCGAGCGGTGTTATAGGGAGGGAGTGGTGGATGGAATGGAATGGACCCCGGCGCATGCAAACCGAATCTCAACCAGGTGCCATTACGTTCTATAGTATTTACTTTTAATATTGTACAAAGACACGGTAGAGGCATATCGTTCTTTGAGTGTATTTACAGTGGGCAGCTCATCTTAAAAGCCTTTTTTTTATAAACAGGGATTGGAACTGCCACGAATGGTTTTACCCAGAATGATAAGTGCTTTGCTTGTACCATTATTTTCTCTATATCCTCTCTATGCCTTTTTGGATTTCTCCCCATTTGAGGTGTTATGCATATGCTCTCTCTATTGTTCCGGCACTGTAAATGTGTACTAGTTGCTTTTGGATGTACGTACCTTGTTTTTTTATTCAACTACATTGTGAACTTAGTTGGAAAAATAAATCTTCTATAGTTTTAACACTTCATCTCATCTTTATGTCGTACTGGTGTCGTATTTAATACTGACTTTCATGTGGATCTATAAGTCGTCCTAACAAGCAAGATTGGTTCATTTTGATATAGTGGATAAGTTAACTATGTCATATGGTGTAGTTGTTTAATGCTTCATTTATTAACTAAAAGTTAGGGGTTTAAAACTCTGCTAGTCATTTGGAAATTGAAATGTATTCATAACTAGCATTTCACTTTACGGACTGACATGTTGCGAGTGGAGACTAGTTTAAGTGTGGAGCAAATATGCTACGAGTGATATCTTTCTGATGGGGTACAACTAGGGCTGGGCATGGTTCGGTTCTAGGCCGAACCGGTTCAGAACCGAACCGGAACCAGATTTTAGGTTTAGTTGGTTTTCTGTACCACGTAAGAACCGAACCGGATTTTACGTAATATAACCGAACCATAGCAAAACCGGTTCTGAACCGGTTCGAACCGATTTTGAACCTTTTTTTCATTTTTTTTTACTAAAATTCAAAATACACACCCAAGTTGATAATCCATAAACAATCCAAAAATTTGCAAAATACAAACTATAAAGACAATTGATCGCTTCAGAGGAGAGAGTATCAAAGTCTAAATTAGAAACAATCTAAAATTATAAAAAAGTCAAATATTTAAAATATAAATATCGAGACTTTAAGCGACGTCAAGAGGCGTAGCTCAAACTTCAAAAGTGCAGAAAATCTCTGGTTGAAAATTTGTATATTAATCTATCATCTCAGTTAAAATATAGAACTATTTATGAGTTAAGTTTCGAGTTCAAAACTGAACTCAATTGATTGTAGAACTGATATGAGCTAACATAATATATAATAACTATATATAAGAAAATAAACCTGCTACGACCACTTATATATCCAATATGAACCAAACTCAAATAGTGAAGGATCTACCCTATGAGTGTAAACAAATCAAGCTACTCGTGAGCTTCTCGAGATCGGCTTGGTCAATATTCAAATTCGACTCACTCGAGTCAATCTTTTCTGATATCGAGTCGAGTTCGAGTTCACTTGTACTCGACTCGAGAGGCTCGCGAGCCTAATCAAGTTTTTTTTTTTTGCCTATTCGAGTCGAGTTCGAGTTTGAGTTTTTCGAGCTTTACGTAATAATATTATATATGTATATATTGAGTCGAGGAAGAGTTCGAGCTCGAGCCTAGTCGAGTTCGACCTCGAGCTAAGGTGCACCATTTATAATTTAATTGAATTTTTTAACCTTATCGAGCCGAGTCGAGCCGAACTCGAACATGTCAAGTATGGCATCGAGTCGAGCTCGAGCTTGAAAAATTAAGGCTCGGTCGAGTTCGAGCTCGTGTAAACTGAGTCGAGTCGAGCTTGTCGGATACTCGGCTTGTTTATAGCCCTTTATTCTACAAAAAAAAAAAAAAAAGATGCAAGAGTGTATTACTATCTAACAATTTAGGCTTTAAGTAACAAAAGTGGTTCGGAAAAACCGGTTCAAAATCGGTTCGGAACCTGTTTTGAACCAGTCAAAAACCGCTCCATAAATTCATTATCAAAACCGAACCATTTAAGAACCGGTTCAGTAAAAACCGGTTCGTATTGGTTCGGTTTCGGTTTGGTTCCGGTTCGGTTCGCCCGAACCGGTTTTTATGCCCAGCCCTAGGTACAACTCCATAACCACTCCACGGGGAAATGTTAAAAAGAAAAAAAATAGTGGATAGTTGCCCAAAATGATTGAATGCATACTACATAGTGAATGCGCTCTCTATTTTATGAATGAATATATACGGCAAGTCGGTACATGTTAATCCGGTGTTACATTTGCACAGACATGCTTTTTGGTTCTTTTTATGAACTATGGAGCATGTGACCATAACGACCAAACAAGACTAGTTAACAACCGTTTTAAGTTTGATGCAAATAACGTTCCGAAAGTATGGACTTTTCTAAACGTCCTCGTCCTCCGAGATTTTCTGCCTTAGGGTATGAAAATAGAAGAATTAAAAATAGGGTTAAGAACTTATAAACTGTCTGAAAATTGCTCTATGTGAGATTTTGGTGTTTGAAGTTTAAATTATTAATATTGACTGTCTGAAGTTTCATACTTTGTTGAAATTTGCTTTTCCGTCCATTTTGACCGTCATATTTAATAGAATGGTGTGAAAGTCGAAATTGCTCATAATACTATTTATGTTTACTCCCGCCAACACCCAACTCCGGCCAGCCACCACCCAATTAGGGGCAGTTTTGGAATTTATTTTTTTATTGGGTCATGTGACAAGTATATGACCAAGTTATGTCAATTTTAACAACAAATTTGGACGGAGACAACAAATTTCAACAAAGTTGAAACTCCAGACAGTTAATATCAACAATTTATAGGGTAAACTTCATGAAGTTTATAGGTTTTTAACCCTTAAAAATATACATGAATCAATGCAAAATTATGAAAAGAAAAAAAGAAAAACCAGATTGAGTTAGTTGTTCAAACAGAATAAGCAGAAAACAAACAGTCGAGCAGAGAGCTTTGTAGTTCAAAAACTTGCTAGCAGAGTAGATTCTGGGATTCATAATTGTGTGTTAGCGGAAACATATTTAATTGTTGCGACAACTCTTTAAAGTGGTAACGCAAAGAATCTGAATCCAACAGACAGACAGTCAAAGACAGTACCATCAAATCAATCAAAACAGATCCACGTTGTTATTCGAAAATCAAACAGTAATCCAATCAAATTCGACGGCGTGTTCTGATCAAAGCTCAATCTAATAATAGTAGAATGATAAACTCCCACGGATGGGTGTTTAGACCTCGAGGCAGAATATCTAGAATGATTAGAAAGTCATATCAATCTACAAAGATGGCTCCGTGAATTTAGTAGGCAGCCTGTTTATGACACAATTATCCATCCCACTTCCTGACTAAATAAAAAGAAGACGCATATGACGACAATACAATACACTTCCCAACACGAATAAGTCGATCAAGAAACATTAACGAATCAAGCTACAATAACAAGACAACGCTTCGTCATATATATATATATACAAAAAAAAAGAGTTGAAACAGGGGCATTGCCAAATGAAAACAACCAAAGCAAACAAAGAGGTACTAGTAATATCCCATTATTATTCATATATAATAAGAGAAATGATTTAAACTAAGAAATTTACCGTGAAAGTTCCACCGAAAGTCTTCTCTGCAAGGTAATTAATGCTATTTATTTTTCATTTTTAATTTCTTTAACTTTTATCTATTAATTTCCTATTCTACCCTCATTAATTAATAAAATTAATGAACTAAACTGTGAAAGAACTTTTGCTCACGGTGGACATGAAAAGTAAGTGTCCACTACAACTTAAGCCAACAAATTTTTCTTGTCTGAGGCAAGAAAAGAATAACTCAAACTAATTTTCGTTTATAGTTAATAATTTAATTGATTGTAGATTTATAATCTCTAAATAATATTTATAAAGTCCAATTTTTCTTGTTTTATAGTTATACATATATTTCAAAGATTTTCTTAATCAATTTTATTTTTCATGTTTTTTCTTTTAATTTTGAAATTTATCATGTATAAATTTTTGTTTACTTCCAGGATGTAATACAGTTTTAGTTAATTTTATAAATTCAACTTTTCATTTTACTATGTAAACTATATATATACTAATGATTATTATCCTGCAATTCACACATTAATTTACTAACACAAAATATCAGTAAATTGCACTTTCAACATAAATTATATTTATGGAATGTATCATTGGAACGAAAACAAAATTTGGTGATTTCTCAGTGGAACCCACCTACTTTCGATTGGGTGTGTAAACGAGTCGGGTCGAGCCGAGTATCTGTCAAGTTCGACTCGACTCGACTCGATTAGCATCTGTCAAGCTCGAACTCGAGCTCGCCCCGAGCTCTAATTTTGAAACTCAAACTCGACTTGAGTCCAAGCTCGTCATAATCGAGTTCGGCTCGACTCGACTATACTCGAACTTGGTTGACCTATATATTAATTAAGTATTATTAAATAATAATAATCATGCTCGACTCGATTTATAAACTCGAATTCGAAACTCGTTTCTCGACTCGGCATACCAAAAAGCTTAGCTCAAAATTTTTCGAGTCGAATTCGAGTAGCTCATGAGTAGCTCGCCTCGCTTACACCCCTATCCGTGAAATCTTCATCGAAACTTTCGATGAAGATTTCACATATTATTTCTCAGATTTAGCACTGCTCTGAATAACAATAAAGTTGTTAACCAATTCTTCTTATTTTATAATTATTGTATCTATTAAAATTTCGGTAATTGGCAAAAAAATGTCGGTATTTTTATTATTTAGGTAATGAGATTTATGATTTAATTTTTTTTTTTAAAAAAAGATTATAGTCCGTTCTCCTTTATATTCAACATATTAATGCTAAAACATTACTTCAGGGACGTGTAAGGGAGTTTCAGGGCAGAATTGGAAATTCAAAATACATGAAAGAGAGAGTAGCTGGTCAAAATTGATGGTGGCCCCAGAACAACCTTTCGATAAAAATTTCACGGGAAAAATCGTAGGCTTTAGCACCACTCATATAATAAGCAAGCCAAGGAAGGAAGCGCAGTCCAGTCATATCCTGATCATGGGCATCATTCATTCAATCACACTACTTACTTACTTCCACTTCTTGAACTTGCCTCCTCCAAACATACCACCACCTCCATGCTTCCCAAACTTGCCATGTTTGCCGTGCTTGCCGTGCTTAAACTTTCCATGTCCATGTCCACCAAACCCGGGCATCCCATGTCCACCAACCATGTGGGACCCCCCCATACCGTGCGATATCTTGTGAGCTCCATAAGCAGCTGCTGCTGCTGCAGCTCCTCCAGCAAGAATTCCTCCCATTCCTCCTCCATGTCCTGTTTTTGTTCAAAACACCACCACCAGTCAGTTAATCAATCCATACTATAGCTCCAAAATTGTGACTTGACACAATCAAATTTGAGACTAAGAAAAGCACTCAAGGGATTATTTCAATTTCATTCAGTTAGGTCTTAAAATCCAATTGTCCATACCTGATTGGTGAGGAGCAGAGTGTCCACCGGGATACCCAGCTGGAGGGTACCCCTGAGGAGGATAGCCCTGTTGAGGGTATCCGTGTTGTGGAGGGTAACCACCTTGCTGTGGGGGATACCCCTGTGGAGGGTACCCACCTTGCTGTGGAGGGTATCCCTGAGGAGGATACCCATGTCCACCATGGCCACCATGACCCGCAGCAGCATGAGCTAATGAGGAGAGCAATCCTCTGTCACTGTCACCACCATGCCCTTCCTTGTCCTTTCCACCTCCCATACTTCTTCTCTACTGACTGATGGTAAGATCCCGATTCCTAATTCAACTGAAAAAGGCAACATCATCTGTTAATTCCAATAAAGAATGAACCTTTGTAATGTTAATGCAGATGCTAACTCTACATCTTTCTTTGGTATCCAATCCGATAGAAATTGATTTCCACTCTTTTGAGATTCTAAACACAAGTCTAGCTAGCATTTCTCAATTCCTTCACATATCTGTTACAAATTCCAGTTTGAGTATCCAAGGAGTCATTTCCCTCTTTGTCATTTCTCTCAGGTCTCAAAGCAATAAGGATGTTCGATCTTAATAGAAAAGGTAGCAAATACACAGAGAAGTTTCAATGATTCATCATATGACATAAACATGAGAGCTGGCATCTTCAGAAAATAACATAAAGCAGCTAAAAATGGTAGGACAAGCTCTATCATTAAGCATCAATATCGGGCTTCATCGACAAACTTTCCACTGCATTTATGCAAAGACATTGTTGATCATTCAACTTAGTATATAGCATATCATAAGATAAAGGTGGACAATTTGATAATGAATTGTCTTAACTCCGGAGAATTAAGTAAATGGTCAGTGAAATGCGATCTCGAGCAAAAGAGGGTGATATCAGTTTAGATAAGGGTGATGCTAGAGCATGTGAAAAAAACAGTGAAAAATCTATAGAAAACATTTCTAGTCCACATGGCAATGCATAACAACATTCTCTTTCCATTTTATGAACAATAATTACTTGACATGTGTCACTTGACAACTTTCTATGGATTTTTCACTAAAAATTTCACACTTTAAGGATTTACCCTTTAGATAATATTAATTATTTAATAAACAAATCCTAAAAAGGAGAGCTGGTTAGCTAACATGCAAACTCTAGTTCCATATGCAAACTACTCCATAGGTAAAGGTTATTATCCGATCAAAAACTGGTGAACCCTCTCTAAACCTAATGAACTTCCGAAAAAAAAAAGCCTAGATCAAAGCATCATCAATACGACCATTTACCAACACGTACAAGTGCTTTCGATGTACTATAGATAACAAAAGCAGATCATTCAAGCAGGTAACTCAATAAGTGATCATAAGTAAATAACTCAGCTGAGATTCTAGATCTTTTAAACTTATTCGACTGCATGATCAAAGATATGACAAAACCCTATCAATCTGACTGCATGGAGAAATAAAATAGCAGAACAAGAGATCCATTGGCACCAGAAAGAAGAATCAATGGCAGACAGCAGAGTGAAAACAGATTACGAACCTCCAGCGATGGATCAAAGCGAAAACCAAGAAGAGAGACTGCGATGATAATTTAGACAACCGAGAAGAAGATAATTATTGTAACCAAAGTAAATGCAGTAATGATGAAAGAGAAGATGGGGGGGTTTGCCGTTTAGAGTTGCTCACCTGTTTCTGAAATAATCGGAAGCAAATTGGAAGAAGTTAAGGAGAGGATAAGACAGAGAGAGTGTATATATAGGTTTTTCCCAGATTTGACTAGATGGGTCCATTTTGCTTGTTGCTTAGCTTGGTTGGTTGGTGCTGTGACGGACTGACGCGTTGAATTAACGCGTAGCCGACGCGTATCCGTTTCTTTCTATCCTTAGCATATTATATTATATAAATAAATATGTGCGCCCATGGCGGCACGTGTGTAGACCCTTCTCCTCTTCAGAAGGTTCAATTCAGTCCTCGTCAAAATACCTACCATAGTAAGCTTTTTAAATACTTATTATTATTATTAGCAACTCGTCAAAATTGTTGGTAATTTTAGCCGTTATCTAATCTTTGTTTAAGAAGAAAGAAAGACTGGGCGCCATTACATACTACATTAATTACTGACCGACCAGAAAGAAGGAGATTATTCACCCATTAATATTATTAATCCATTTTTACGTGCGAGACTGTTGCGTGTTATTAATTGTTGGTTGGTTCATGAATTTCTTCTATTCATTCACACAGTTTGAAACATTCATGTTGGCTTGGCTATAGCGTGCACCAACCATCTTCAACATTTCAATCTTCCATTCATTTGCATTGCATTGCCATAGAATCAATCATTGAATGACCCACCCCAAACCCTACAAAACAAAACCCTCCAAAAGTAGAATATATATTTTTTCGGTTTAAATTGGAATCAACTTTATTCTGATACAAATCTAACAGTCAGTGATACATACATAATTGAGTCACCACACTATTCTGTGCTCCCACAAATAAATACTTTCCTACTAAGTCACGTCAAAATAACATCTTATATGTTGTCCATCCACTGTTAAAACATTGGGTACTACCTTACCTTATATAAATTGCTAACTTTATTTTTTATATCCAAAAGTTGACTCTTTTTATTAACTTTGGATAAAAAGTACTTAAAATAATTGTTGAAACACACCATAAAGTTGTAATACAATGATATGAGATTTTATATAAAATTAGGATTTTAATAATAAATATTAAGAAATATATTTTAAAAATAAATGTAACCTAAATTATTGAAATTATTTTTATTAAAATATTTGAAAAATTAAAACCAAAATAATAAAAAAAATGATTTAATTTTAATTTTTTAGGTTTGGATATATTAAACTTATATATATATATATATTTTTTATAATATACATCACTCTAAAATTTTAGTTTCTGTTTTATTATCATCGTTATTATTTTAGAATCAATATAGAATTTCATGATGTTTTAGTAATTATAAAAAGTATATTCCGCTGAAAGTTAACGAAAAAATCGATGCAAATAGCAAATGTAAAAGTTCGTTTTACAAGCTGTACTTTCGCATCAAGTTCGACTAGCATTTTGGTAGTAAACTCTTAACCCTATATTTTTGTAATATAATAAAGACAAATGACATACGTAATTTTAGCCAATACAATAAGTGGAATACTTAACAGAAATATCCTTTGGCCAAAAAAAAATAGAAATATCCCGAATCACGACCCATGTTTGACCTGTCCAGAGACGAGTACATATTGGATTTCTAATTCACTGTGTGCATTTTCCGCGCATCGCTCGAGGTGACTTACCAAATATGTATAATTAATTATACTGACTATTTGTAATATGCTAAAATACTATTTTTAAATAAAATATCAGTCTAAAATTTGAAAAAGTTAACGAAAGACTGAAAATTTTGAACAATATACCCTTGCGCAAATTCACAAATAAATTTTAGATGTTTGTACCGCGTGCTACTTTTGGTCGTCGAATCCGTATCAAGCGTCTGTTCTTCAACATATATGTCTTCGATGACCACCGACGATATATCGTCGGAGATAGAGATGACTCTGTCACTGAGACTGTCAGCCACCCGTACCGTCTGGCATCTTCGTTCTCCGACTCCGCGTCAAGCGTCTGTTAAAAATTAGGTATATTTTAATTTTGATTAATTACTTACATTCAATCTTAAACGGTTCGAAATTTTAATTGCGATTAATTGCATACATTGAATCTTGAACGGTTCGAAATCAGGGAAATTTTAATTGCGATTAATTGTATACATTGAATCTTGAACGGTTCGAAATCAGTGAATAATTGCGATTAATTGCAATTTTAAAACCCTCAGCTTCCTAGTGCAATCAATGTTATGGAATTAATGATTACAAAACTATTAGCTCAATTGTCATAAATGCACCGATTAATGTAAAAAACAAAATTCTCAGCTCCACGTTCATTCTATTATTATTTTGAATTTATAATATATATTATTATATGTTTGTAGTTGGTGACCCATAACAAATTTGCGACAGGAACATGATTAGATATTCGACACATGAATCGACACATAACCTCGTCATCGCTAACGTGGTAGACACCAGCATGTAAGTATTAGTAGAGACCACTTAGCTTAGTGATTACGTTGGTTAATGCCAATCCTATACGGTTTGGTTTAGGAATCAGTTGATTAAAATTATTTTTTTGGAAATTTTTGTTACTAGTGCCTAACATTATTTTTTTGGGGATTTTTGTTACTAGTGTCTAACATACCTCTTGAACATTATGTACTAATCTATTCAATTTTTCTAAAAGAAAAACAGTAGTGAAGGTTTATACATCACGTAGGCCTATGTCAATCCAAAATGTGAGGAAAAAATCAAGGCTTGGGATATTTTGGATGGATCGTTAGGAAAAAATTTCCAAACAACCCCATAGCAAAAAAAATAACAAATAGACCCTCCTAGAAAAACTAATCACAAATATGTCCTTTAGTTCAAGAGCCTATCGAGCTTTTTAGAAAAAAAAAAAAATTGAAAAAGTGTCAGGCTTAAGAGCATTTCCAATGGTAGTTCCTACTTCCCAGTTCCATGTTGTAAATTTGTTATTGTAGAGAGTTCGTAGTTCCTAGTTCCATTTACTGTTGGTTCCTACTTGTAATGATTAAATAGAAACTTTGCATTCCATTTACTGACACTTTTTCGATTTCTTTTTTTTTTTTTGCTAAAAATTCCGATAGCCTCTTGAGCTAAAGGGCAGATTTGTGATTAGTTTTTCTAGGATGGTCCATTTGTTATTGGTTTTACTATAGGGGTTGTTTGGAAAGAAATTCGATTGTTAGAGGACGAATAGATGGTGACTTTGCATTGTTGACTTTAACGAAATAAACATGATTTCTTATTTGCGGTTCTGGAGACACTGTAGTTTGTTGCAAAGTGGATACATTGGATCACATAATTTAATCCCAACTATAACGTCAATGTGAACAAGAAGAAGACGAATGCCAAGGGGACCCGCTTTCACTCTATTATTGGTTCATTACGGTGACTATTGTGCTCTCTATGGATGCTGCAGATAAAAGGCAATTGAATTGAATGGACTTGGCATCATGCACGAGGAACCATCACTTTTTTGCCAAAGATAACACGGGGTCTTTGAAAGGTGCTTTCTATCACGAAATCAATTCCTCTCATGGTTAATTTGATTTTCAATGCAACAAACACACTTGCACAACTCTTCTTATTAGAGGCAATGCCAAACTAACAATTTCGGATTCCCATTGAGATGACTTGTAGCATGGCAACCATGATTTCAGTGACCAGAGCAAAGGCAAAATCATTTATCCAAGTCTATGCATATTCATTCAAAACTATAACTTTGAAAAAAGAATGACCTTGTTCACTATCAGGTGCAGAACTAGCGGCCAGGCTTCTGGTTCAGCAGTTTAATGATTTCCGAAATCCCGACCTTATCTTTCCCTTCCAACACAACCTTCAGCTTTTCCTCATTTAGAACATCCTTCTTGATTCCAGGATTCTGCAGCCAAAGTTAAACTAAGCCATCAGATAACACGTTTTCACACCACATCCCGACCTCATGATACACATATTCTTTTGCTTCCAAATGAAAAACAACACTTTGTTCAGCAATTTATCCTTATGAAAGGCATCCATCATAATTTCCTCTACCAAATCATGACAACAAATTGATGAAATCAGGATAGATCATACAATATTATTGAACGTTAACAGGAATGAATAGGAAACCTAAATAAAAGAAGTCAATGAAGTAGATATGGATTGCCGTCTCAACCAGAACAAGTGCAATGTTGCAATCACATGGAGAGATAGAGAAACTATATAATCTAAGAGAATAACAACACTCCTCAAGCATCTATGATTCTATAATAATGTTGAAAATTTTGATAAAAAAATCAGCATTGATAAATAAAGTCACGGTCAAATCAAACTTTTGAAGCACAAAAGGTATATGCTCATAAAAGCAGCATGAAACTGCCTGATGGCCTGAAGAGAAGGTTTAAGATATTGGTGGAGTAACTCATTCTTTTGTTTTATTTTAGGATTGAGCAATAGAGGAGGCTAGACTTTGAACTCCGAACTTGCTCATCCAACAAACTGCGACTCAAGACTCCAGAGTCAATTTTACAGAGATAAAAAAAGGATTAGCCATATTTTGGTTCACTATACTAACAAGTTTGGGACATCCTTATCACCGTGTGAATTGCCTTCTAGGACTAATATAGGAGGTGTGCCATGATGACAGAGCGTTGACACACTGTCAAACTGGTACTGATACTAAATAAAAACACAACTTCCAGTAGCCTCATCTCTATAATTCTAGCATTAGGAGGAAAATCACTGTCATCACTGTGTAAACATCAAAGAAATACATTATACAGGCACATTGCACTTTAGATGCATCACTGACTTTCTCAGAGTCGTTCCATCGAACACTTAAAGCGCACCAGTTGAGGCAGCAAAGACGTCTGGCAAAGAAATTGACTTTACTGGGCAAAACAAAGTTCTATATGCAGTGCAAAACCCTAACCTAACCTAAACTACAGGCAAATTGCAAAGAACTAGAGAGAATGCGAGCAACTTGACCTCGCGAGTGTGGAGCTTGATGAACTTAGCGAGCAAGACAGAGGTTTCAGAGCGAGGAACCTCAGGAATCCCTAAGTATATGCCCAGCTGAGACGACGGCAAAGGGTTTAATTTCTTTGGCTGCGATTTGCCTTTAGACTTTGATTTAGATGAGGGAAAAGCACCACTGTGAGCGTGTCTGCTTCTTGCAGCCGCCATGCCATTGCGGTAGACCCCACCACCCACCAGAGCCCTAACGCATAGCGCACCACCCGCCATATCCTTCTCCTCCTCTTCTTTGCAGATCGAATACCTTTCTTCCCCTGATGGCTTCTGTTCGGTGAGTAGGGGTAAATTAGAAACACTGATTTGATTTGACTATTTGAAGGATATACACAATTCACAATCTCAACTTTATTTTAGGGTTAATATCCTAGGAGAGCAACCATGTAACAATGGAGTGGTGGTTCAGCGCCTCATACCTTATCCAGAGGTCAAAGGCTCAATCCTCGCTAATGACCATGGGAATGGAAAATTGTTCATGGCCAACACTTTACCCTTTACGGGCTGACCCGGTGCGAGTGGGGATTAGTCTAGGTTTTTCGTCCAAATTTTATGTCAAATTTAACAGAACCACGTGAAATGTCATATTTACCCCTAACAATATTTTAAACAAATTAAAGTTTAATTAATTGAACATGAAATGACAAAAATACATCTTTCACTAATTAAAACATAACTCAACTCCGGCCACCACCACAGCTCCCGCCGGCCACCACCCAACTTCGGCGACCACCATCCAACTCCGGCGACCACCACCCAACTCCGGCGACCACCACTCACAGTCCGGCGACCCCACCAAACTCCAACGACCGCCACAATGGCCACAATTGGGCCCAAATCGAAGCCACCGACCCCGATTGGGCCTACATCGGAGCTTTGTGGGCCCAATCGGGGCCGATGGCTCCGATTTGGGGTCCAATCGGGGCCGCGGTTGTGCTTGCCGGAGTTGGGTGGTGGTCGTCGGAGAGGGTTGTGGTCGCCGGAGCTGAGTGGTGGTCGCCGGAGTTGGGTGGTGGTTGCCGGAGTTGGTGGTGGCATTAAGGGTATTTTCGTCTTTTCATTTAAGCATGTGAGGTGGAAGAATGGCATTTTTGGAATTTAATATTATTTCTGGTCACATCACACGTCAAGCATGACCAATTTCCGTTAATTTTATCGGAAAAAACTAACGGAGACCTATATTATCTACAAGTCAAAACTTCAGACCTCTATTATCACCAATTTAAACTTCAGACCTCTCAAATTCACATGGCCCAAACTTCAGAGCTCTCCCAGGTTATTAACCCTTTATTTTACTTGGTGTTATATAGGCGTTAACCAATCGACATGTCATATAGTAAAAGTGTTTACAAATTGTATATGATTACTTCAATCATATGAATATGTGTTTTATATATGTATTGTATATGTACATTGTAAGTCTCTCAATTTATAGATTGAGCTAATAGGCTAAGAATAAAGATTTCTAAAATAAAGGACTATATATGAATAAATGGTAGTTACATTTAACTCTAATAATTACAACTGTAGGATTTGAATAATCCTAATGTTCACATCCACCCTCAAACTCAAGAAGGAATTAATTGATTTTATTTTGAGTTTGTGAAGTAAATGAGTGAACCGTCCTGGAAAAAGAGTTTTTGTAAATATATTTGCGGTCTGCTTTTGAGAAGTGATATAGCAAACTTCAGCAACTTTATTGAGAATATGTTGACGAATAAAATGGATGAAAAATTTCGTTGTTTGCAATTTTAATAGCACTTTCATTGTCACACCAAATGGTAGAAGACTCGGCTAAATGAACGTCAATGTCGGATAATAACCATCTAAGCCACAAGAGTTCCGCTACTACATCCTCAATCCTCAACTTCTGTACTAGAGCGTGAAACAACAGTTTTCTGCTTCTTGAAGTGTGTCATTTGATTTGAATGTTTAGCATGACTTATCGTTCAAGGCTGGCAGAAGGAAAATCGTTTGACTTTATCCTTCTTCGTTTACAAACTTATCTCAGAGATTTTATCCCATCTTCGAACTGAGCATTTATGTTTTCACCTTATGCGTCAGTTGATACTTTTACAAGGCCGTGGTAGCTTGCGAAGCCTACTTATTACCAATGTAAATGTTATCAATAAGTTGTTTCCGAAGGAATGCAAACGAAATTTCAGCACCTAATCATTCAAACACTTCATTATTAAACTCATATTGAAACGATGTGTTCCGTCTTTCGAGGTCAACTTGCGCAAGGCGCATTTTACCGAAGTTTTTTATCCTTTCGGCTGTATTTTTGTAATTCAAGAACTCCAGTTTTATCAAAATCATGAACTCCCTAACACAGACTCTGATACCACTGTTGGATTACGGGGCTAAATACAACGGAAACAAAATCAAGATACGTGCTTGGTAACTAATACGCAGCGGAAGATAGTGCAAATACCTACTTTGTTTTCCTTGTACCTTAGATCACTTGAGGGGAGTTCTCGATCTTCCGGACGGTTCCCGTAGAGGTTCTTGTTAGAGAAGCCCTATGCGGATTATGCTCCACAACAAAGCCTCAGTTGATTTTTCACAGGGATGGATCAATGGAGTAAATTTCTTGACACAATTAGGCCTCCTTGGCTTTATGTAGTTCGGCTGAAACCTTATGGTAATAGGGATGAGAGATTTCTTTTTGTCTCACCACAATGGAAGAAAGGGATTAACCCTAAATTAATCTTAACACTCCCTATTTATAAGAGGAGCAAAGTGGACAAAAGTCCATTTTGCCCTCAAGCATATTTCGGCCGGCCAAGCTAGAGAAGGGAGACCCAATTTTGGGCATCTCGTGTCAATTGGAATTTTAGGCCTAGCCCAAAATTCATAATGTGACATTACTCAATTTCTTAGGTACCAATCTCTAATTAATGGGCACCCAATTACGGCGGCACATTATCCAAATGCTAACAGGTGCTGGTCCCCATACATAAGAATGAACAAATTCAAAAGTTTCAGAGGCAATAGAATCAATTTTATTGAAAGGTAAAGCCTCTTGTTTTCCATACTGACATGACACACAATCAAATTTATCTCAACCAACAAGTTTCAAAGAACTATTTTGACAAGATGTTCAAGTTTAGAAAAAGAAATATGGCATAAACGAGTGTGTCATAAACTCAAAGAAACAGAAGATGCAACAACAATTTATGGTGAAGGAATATGTAAAGAAGTCAACTCAAATAGACGTCCTATCTTACGACCGGTCCCAATCAATTGTCATGTCCAAGGATCCCGACAACCACGGTTAGAAAAATGCAACTCAAAACCCATATCATATAGTTGTCCGACTGGTACAAATTTAAGGACAAAGATGAAACCAAATTAGTATCTGGTATATGCATAGATAATGTTGAAATATTACCTATATGTAGCATGCATATAAGAGTCATTCACAGTGTGAATGCCAGGTGATGAGTTAATTATATTTTTATTAGCAAAAAAATATGGATTATACGGTATATTACTACCACATCCAGAATTAATATATAAAAAATGGTTAATAACTAAAAAAAACTATCAAAAGGTTTATTCTATATTATAATTAGGTGTCTGAAGTTTCAAATGTTAAACCGTAGTGTCCAAGGTTTCAATTTTGTTAAAATGCGGTGTCTCGGTGTGATTACTTTAGAGAAGTCATTTCTGACGAAACCATCTGTCAAATTCAAGCTCCCATACACACTCCCTTCTCGTCATCTTGACGAGACCGTCCTAAGAAGTTGGCCACATCCGCGCAAGTAAATCTCGCTATGTTGTCCTTGGAAAATGGCTCCACACCACTCTTCTAGAAACTTTTTTTTAATGTTCAATTTTGGGTGAAATTTGACGATTTTGTGAAAAGTAAAGAGTGATGGATTATGAGTGGGTGGGTGAGTTGATGAAAATGATTGAATGGAGATAAAAAGACGCGCAGAGACACCAAATTTCAACAAAAATGAAACTTGGGACTGTCCATTTTAACATTTCAAACTTCAGACACCTAAATTTAACATAAGATAAACCTTGGACAGTTATTTTAGTTATTAACCCTACCGAATCGTTACCTAGAAAAGTTTTTGCCATTGCAGGGATGTTACATTTTTTTACAAGCGGTTGGTTGACGAGATCCTCAAGTTCTGCTGTCGATGTAGTTATTGAGGAGTTGTTCTATAACTCTAGTATCTCCTACTGCAGTCATCTTGGAAGACTTGTTACCTTTGTAAGCCTTAACTCTTGCAAAAATACGACAATCAGAAACTTTGTGTCCTTTAGCAAGACAAAATGTGTAACTTACGAAAGATCCTGATGGCCGGCGACTCTAATTTCTAGTAGCTGACTGTGGAAGACTCCGATTGCTAGGAGGTGATAGAAGGCGATTCTGATTGTTTGATAAATGCCTCTGAGGCTTTTGTGATGGAGTGGCCAAAATTAGCTCACTGTCGCTACTTATGGGTGATCGAAGACTTTAGAGTCTGGTTTCTTCTGAAATAAACTCAGAGACAACTTTATCTAAAGATGGTAGTGGATATCTATGAAGCAATAACGCCCGGGCAGTCTCAAAATCATCACGTAAAGACATAAGGAATTGATTCAAGCGTAAACTATCACGATAATCAAGAAATAACTGAGCATAATCATCACAATGAAATTTTGGTTCGAAGACAGCCAATTGATCCCACAAGTAACTCAACTTTGAATAAAAATCACAGGTTAGTTCCTAACGGGAGAGAAAAAAAAAATCACATTGATATCTTTGGGAAAAATCTCCGACCGAAAATATTTTAAGTAGAAAATCTCATGCATCTTTAGATAACTCAAATCGTCCATACAACATGCTAATTGAGGGAATAAATGTATTAGTGAACCATGTGATGATTTGATGATTTGCAATATCCCAATTGTCAAGGCGTTCGACATAAGCCATTTTTTCTTTGTCATATTTAACATGTTTCTTTTTGTCACCTGTAATATATCTCCAAAGCATTCGGCCATTAAGATAACTACACATAGCTTGAGCCCAATGATTATAATTTTTTGTACCGCTAAGGATAATTTTTTAACGGGTTGCAAAAGATCATTTACTAATTGGTTAGCTAGGAAAAAAAGGTCAAACGAAGCAAACCATGAGTGAATATAGCTCGTTGCAAACGATGAAATTTGGTACGAGCATATTAAGCTTATCAAGCGTCGTTAGAGAATTCTTGGTGATGAAGTATTGTGGGTGGCTGTCATTGACGATGATCAGTGAATTAGAATCTCGACTTAGTAAAGCTGAACAATAATATGAATATCCTAAAACGGCTCTGATACATGATAATTGTAATATGAACATGTATTTTGTATATATTGTATTGATATGTACATTGGAAGTCTCAATTTATAGATTGAGCCAATATGCTAAGAATGAAGATCTTTAAAATAGAGAACTATACATGAATAAAAGCTAATTACAATTAACTCTAATAATTACAACAGTATGATTTTGAATAATCCTAACGTTAACATTAATGATGTCTACTTCTTCAACTCTCATATTTATTTTTATTATTCGCATTTTCATACTTTTATAAATAAAAAGTAAGAAGTATTAAATTAAAAATAATAAAATAATACGTGGAATGAGAAATAGTAAATCCTACTAAGAAGAGGTTGGACAAAGAAAACAATTCTACTTTAATATAAGGGTTAATAACTAAAAAACTGTCCAAGGTTTACCCTATGTTAAAATTAGGTGTCTGAAGTTTGAAATGTTAAAATGGACTGTCCCAAGTTTCATTTTTGTTGAAATATTGTGTCTCGGTGTGATTACTTTAGAGAGGTCAATTCCGACGAAACCGTCTGTCGAATTCGAGCTCTCATACACACTCCATTCTCGTCATCTTGCCGGGACCGTCACCTAAAAAGTTGGTCACATCCGGGCAAGTAAATCTCGCTCTATTGTCCTTGGAAAATGGCTCTACACCACTCTTCTAGAAACTTTTTTTTTAATGTTCAATTTTTAGGTGAAATTTGACGATTTTGTGAAAAGTAAAGAGTGGTGGATTATGAGTGGGTTGGTGGGTTGATGAAAATGATGTAATGAAGATGAAAAGACGCACAAAGACACCAAATTTCAACAAAAATGAAACTTAGGACAGTCCATTTTAACATTTCAAACTTCAGACACCTAATTTTAACATAGGGTAAACCTTGGACAGTTTTTTAGTTATTAACCCTTAATATAAAGAGACTAGACACTATACCATACATATTAGGAGTTGTCCTCCACAAAATTGATGCACTATGGAGTGTGGATGCTATTAGTCATTTATGTTTTTCTTTGTTCCCGCAAAATGGGCCATTTGGGCTAAATGTTTGGGGTGCGGGCAAGTTTTTTAAGGATAAAACTCGCTAATAAATTATCTAGTTTTTTATTATCAGGTTTGGATGTATTCAGTTTTAAACCAATTAACATATATATATATAAAAAAATATGAAATTTATGTTTGGTTTTAAACCAATTAACACATTTATATTATTTTTTGCTAATCAGAAAAAAAAAATCACACGATTAAAAAAGTATACATGAAATGATTTTTTATCATAGTTTTATATTGATTATATAAAATAATTATAGTACAAAAATCTCCACATCATTGATTTCACCTTTTGTGTCAAATGTAATTTTTTTAAGGTTATTTTTTTTGGTGGGTGGGGGGGGGGGGGGGGTGTGTGTGTCAGAAATTCCGACTTGGAATTCCTCAAGTGCCGAGCTATGTGGGTAAGAAATTTACCTAAAAGTTGCAATAAATTACAAGATTTGCCACACTGAGACAATTCGGCACTCGTAGGAATTCCAAGTCGGAATTTCTATCATTCCCCCTTTTTTTTTGTAGACGGAGTTGGTTTTTTCAAATTTCCCAAAACGAGCTCGGGTTTTAACTCAGGATGGGTCGTGACAGTTTTTGTCGGGTTTCGAATTCCCGAATTTTTATACCCATCTCTACTAAATGCAATTCGAGTCGAGTTCTAATGAACGTTGTTGATGTTATAAAATGTGACCGATGAATTTGTAAAATGGTCATTAAAGCGCATCAAATATCAATGCGTCCTACCACTAGTTTTGTTACGCTTTTTAGGCAATTACCAAGACAACTACCAATCATGTATGTAATGATGGAGCTACTTGTAGTGATGGGTGAAATTGTACTCCAATTTTATAAAAATTAGTGTATATATTAATTGATATGTAAATTTCGCACCCTTTCATTTTATAAAAAAAAAAAAAAATGTTTACCCCGCATTGAAATTTGAAAGCGGGTAACATTAAATATGAATGTTATATATACATATATACTATTTAAATCATTATATTAAATTAAAGTTTGTATGTATAAGAGCATCCACAGTGGTATTACGTAAAGAATACGTAAACGTGGGTCCTACATGTTTATTTAAGTAAAACAACAAAAACTATCTACAGTGGTTTTACATAGCATTCCTTAAAGATGGGACCCACACGTAAATTTATGTTTTTACATAAAGCATTCCTTAAATTTAAGTAATGCACTATGTATTACGTAACCAATTTTTTATTATAAATTAATTCATTTTATAATTAATGCTAATATCTTATTGGTGATTGTTGGAAAATTTAATAATAAAATATATTTAAGGAATATGTTTAAGTAATACGATTGCAGAGAAAATATTTTTTACGTGTGTCTTAAATTTACATATTACTTAAAGTGTACATAAATGTCTACGTGACAACTTTAAAGAATACAATTTAGGTAAAACCATTGTGGATGCTCTAAGTGCATATTTAAAATTATATTTAACTATCTAAGAGACAATATATATTTATTGAAATAAATATCTAAAAAAATATTCCTAAAAAAATCTGCAAAAATGTTTGTTCATAACTTAATTAATTAAGGTTTGAAAGGGAAGCTTTTATAATATTAACTTTCGTTTTTTAAGAAAATATAATACATGTTATGATTAACAGATTAAGATCTCTCCATTCATCCTATCCTATCCTATATAAGAAATAGTGAGGTGAGCCCTCACTTTGAAATTTATAAATTCAAACATAGATAAGTTTGCATAAAGTACTAACTCACAAAATTTACCTTTTATACGTGATGGTGATGGTGATGAAAGTTTCTCCCAACTTTTAAGTTTAAAATAATAAATAATTTTATTTAAGATTTTAACTATTGCCATTTTTTTACTTTTTTTTTTTTTCCATTTTTCTGATTGGTCTGGCTTCTTGATTCGGTGAAGAACTGTGGTCTTTCCCTCAGCGCGTGTCCTCTCCTTTAGGAGCGACGATGACAGATGTACGGCAAGCTCCTAGATTTAATGAAGTAGGGGTCGTCCTCGTCGTTGTGTGGGTCTTTTCCGTTGTCTTTTTTCTCTCTTCCTCATTTTTCCAGAATCAGTGCCAACAAAAGAGAGGAATCAAATTATAACCATAAATTAGGGAAATCCAATCCTAAACTCATAGCAGAGACAAGTCTCCTCCTCCTCATCCCCAGCATCAACTGCTAAATCTTCTTCGTCAATTGGAGCACATATTGAGATCTTTGGTTTTGGTGTTCTTCGACTGGCTGACCACCCAACACTGTCTCGTCTATTCAGATCGATCGGAAAGGGACGGCAATGGCGGCCCTTTCCGGCAACAAGATTATCGGAGGAGACGACACCAGGCGGGCCCATGCCGCCATGGCCATTGTTCAGCTATTCAATGGAGGCTACCACGTCATTACTAAGGTTGCTCTCAATGCCGGCGTTAACCAGCTCGTCTTCTGCGTCTTCCGCGACCTTCTTGCCCTCTCCATCCTCGCACCCGTCGCCTATCTCCGTGAGAAGTACTCTCTCTCTCTACATTTTGTGGGTTCCTGTTCATTGATTCATTCGCTACAGCCATTGTTGGAGCTGTGATTATAGTGAATTGGGTCTGATTAATTAAGTGGAATAAAATAATTAGACTCGATTGATTTTGATTTTGCTACACATTGAGCTAGGAGGGCTTTTAAGCTTTTGGTTTATTTTCTTCCTTCCAGGATTCAAATCTTTTCAGTAATAAGCATCTGCTGGGATTAGTTATTCAAATTCGGCGTTTGCTCTTAGAGCTCCATAGGTTGAAGATCGATCATCAAATTTGCTCCATCAGACAGGCATGGTTGTGTTTGATCATGCCATAGCTCAATAATCTGTATTAGGGTTGGATGAACTGCATTGTACCGGTTTGATGTATCTCATTGCTGCAGCATACAAAAGCCTCTAAAGGCATATCTCTATCATCAATCAATCCGGACATTCTAAGTAGCATGATCTTCTAATTAGTTTCCACCTTGTGATTTCAGGAGGACCAGACTTCCTATGAATAGAAGGCTTATGTTATCATTCTTCTTTCTTGGATTGACTGGGTAAGTTTTAATTCTGCTACTATTGCCTCATTGTTCAAGAACGGGTGAACTTGTTTTCTTCAGAAAAATGGAGAAAAAAAAGTAACCTGAATTCCATGCTAACCTCTTGACTGACCGAAACAGGATATTCGGAAATCAGCTTTTGTTCCTCATAGGTCTAACATATACGAATCCGACATATGCTGCTGCCATACAGCCATCAATTCCAGTATTTACCTTTCTCTTGGCTATCATGATGGGGTCAGTTCAATGACTTTTTTTTTTATTGCATATAAACATCAATTTGGGATTAACTCCTCTGCTTTTGCATAACTTACCGAGTTCTTGCAAAAGCTTGTTTTCACCCATAAATCTGAACTTGTTTCTGCAGAACAGAAAAATTGAATCTTTCCAGAATCGAGGGTCAATCCAAGGTTGCAGGAACCCTTATTTGTGTTTTTGGTGCAATCTTCATGGTTTTATTCCGGGGTCCTGCTTTGGTTGGATACGATGAAGCAAGCTTTGCTTCTCATAATGACATAAGTGCAAGGGCTCAACCAGAGCCTTCTCATTGGTTTCTGCCTTTTGACATTGGACTTGAAGACTGGCATATTGGAGTTCTGTGTTTGATTGGGAATTGTTTATGCATGGCTGCTTTTTTAGCTATACAGGTATAAAAATCATACAACTTCTCTATGTACCCAGAAAAAGACTCCATTGGAGATAATGTAATTTTTTGGTGTCAAAACATAAAAAAATCCAGGCTCCTCTTTTAGCCAAGTACCCGTCGAGCTTACCAGTCACGGCATATGCATACTTCTTTGGGGCTATATTGATGGTCACAACAGCATTCTTTTTGAATGGCGAGTCAACGGAGTGGAGTTTGACCCGATCGGAGCTCTATGCAGTCCTATATGCTGTATGTTTCTTAATTCCATTTGAAGATCTTGTACATATTTGTCCAGATCTTATTCCTTGAGCTCCTCCAATCAGGGAATCGTTGCATCTGCTCTCAACTACGGACTACTGACATGGTCGAATAAGATACTGGGGCCTGCTCTGGTGGCTCTGTACAATCCTCTCCAGCCCGCTCTCTCGGCAATTCTTTCCAGAGTGTTCCTTGGGAGCCCGATTTACCTAGGAAGGTGAGTATTATCATAATCTCGTTCATTGGCTCGGCCAATCCGTTGTTTTCTATTCTATACCGTATTTATGAAGGTTTCTTCTTGCTTGTAAAAAACAGCGTCATAGGTGGAGGGTTGATAATTGGGGGATTGTATCTCTTCACTTGGGCATCTTACAAGGAAAAAAGACAAGCTGGGGTCTCAAATGTTCGAGCGTCGCAGACTACAACTGAGCGGAGGCTCGGGGATTTGTTGTCGGGGTCATCTACGCCTTTACATAAGCTATTAGATTGAGAATTGAGATCCAGAACTGGAATTCAAACCTTCTTATACTGTATGTTGTAATCAAGTTAATTATGTGTTCATTGTTAGTTGAGCCAAGGGCAAGGTTTGATCATCAAACTGCTGCTGCTTCTTCTTCTAACTTGCCATCAAAATTCGCACTTCATCGACCAGACATTGTTCGCACTGCATCCCTTTAGCTCTCATCTCATATAAAAGCTTAATCGCAGCTACACCATATCCATTCTCTATACATCCCTTGACCATGGCGTTATAGCAATCAATCTCCCACTCTCTCGTCCCCATAATCGAATCACAGATTCTTCTAGCATCTTCTAGAAGGCCGTTTATGGCATACATTTCAACCAAACCCCTCTCCACGAATTCTGAACATTCCAAACCGACTTTAATCGAATTGCATGAATCTGTTTACCGCATTTACTTTCATCTTTCAGCAAACTCGTGATCGTATAGCTGTTAATCCTCTTCCCTTCCCTACCCATCTCTCTAAATATCCACAACCTCCTCGAACCGCTCTGTTCTACAGGAACTGATGATCTTGTTGGTCCAAATATATTTATCGCGTTTCGAGGCTTGATTGAAGATAACATTTGTAGAATTCCGATCCCTAAGCTTTCCGTAGAAGTTGATCAAACAACTGGGGATAGGGACATTGTCCGAGTGCCCAACCTTCAAAATCCAGGCATGAACTTGCTTTCCGAGTTCAACATTCATGGTGTAAGCGCAGGCATTGAGGATGAAACCCGGGATAAAGGAAGGTATTTTCAGTATTCCACTGCAGTAGAACATTTCGACGAAGACCATTATGGATTCCTCGTAATCGCCCACTTCCATGAACCCAGTAATGAGGATAGCCCAAGAGAGGAAGTCTCTGTCAGGCATTTCGTCGAACAGTGGGCTGGCAGACTCTGCATCCCCAAACGATACGTGCATCAACAGAAGCTTGTTCAGAAGGGTTATGTTGGATTTGAGACGACTTCTTCTAAGGTGTCTCTGCAGCTCCAGACCTTGGATATAATCACCAGAAGCCATGCATTCCTTGATGAGAGAGTCGTAGATTTCGGGCTCCACTGGAAGGCCGAGGGCGTCCATCAAGCGCAGGACGTCTGTGGGTGTGCTTGACGTATCTTTAATGCGCTTTCTTGTTGGCGGCCGGAAGTAGAGACGGTGAAGCTTGTGCGTAGGTCAGCAGGAGGCGATTCAAGTTTAAGCGGCGGTCGATGAACTGTGTTGGGCCTCCTGAGAGGCAGAATATGGATTTGAGGAGGTAGGGAGTTAGACGAAGGAGCAGCAACGCTGGTGCAGATTCGCGCGTGGAAAGAACTCGATGACAACGCCTTCAGGAAAGGCGCCGATGCCGGTAGTGACTTCACTTCCATGAACACTTCGTGCTTGCCTTGCCGTAGCCTGTAAAATAATTCACTTCACTTCTATGATTTCTGTTCTCGTTATTTTAAAGGGTGTTAATTCCCTGTAATAAGAAATTTTAATTTTAATTTTTTTTTTTTGCCAAGGGAAATTTTAATAGAAATCCGATAGACCTACCATAAAATGAGTTGTGACAAATAAAGTGTGAATCTCATTATATTAATTTTAGACCATAAATATTATAATATTTTAGCACTTATAAATATATTTATATTATATATTTTAAATTAAATAAGTTTATTATAATAAATTTAATCAATACACTCAAAGCAGGAGCTCCAATTTTGTTTTGGAAAATGATTAATCAATGAGATTCTCTGCAGATCCTCCTTATTGACTGTGCAGTAAAAGAAAATAATATATATTTTGACATAATGATCCGAGAAGTTTTACTTAGTGAAAAAATAAATTTGCTAAAATTAAAACTTGATAGCCACAAGCAATTTTGGATACGTGAATAGTGATTTTTGGGTATTAGTTGTATTATAGTACTTATAATCTTATTGGAATGTTAAGATTTTCTATCCAGTTAAATTATGTCTATTATGAATTAAATGACTTATAATTTATTTTAAACTTAATTATTTATTAAATTATATTATTAGTATTAGTAATATTTAAAAAATCTATAATTTAAGGTTAATATTAACTATATTTTAATATTATATTTGTTTTTACATATTAACAGTATATATATTATTACTTAAAACCCATAATACAGAGCATAAGTTATTTTATTTCAAAAAAAATATAAAAGAAAAACACAAAATGACTTTTTGGCTATGAGTGATACCCAAATTTATGTATCATAATTTGGTCAAACCCAAAATGGCTATCAAATTGTTGTCCACAGTGGACATGTTTAGCAAAAATGAAAGCCATTTTGGCTTTTGAAGATCAAAATTCATCCCCGTTAGGCCTTCTACTATGGCAAGCCAAAATTTGATAGCCAAAAAACATTTTGGGAAAAGTATGTAAAACATGCAACATGTTTGAAAAAGATGGTTTTATGGACCAATATATTTTAAAATGTACAACATGTTTGAAAATGATGGTTTTATGGACAAATATGAATTAAAATGTACAACAAGCTTACAAAAGATGCTAAACTGACATACCGTCCACTTGTTATCCATAGTTTCATTAAGTGGACACGTGCGGAACACAATTTTAGAAAAAAAAAATAATTAAAGTGAAATTAATTTATACATAGCGATGATTATTAATGGGTGGATGTAGATACTAATAATAATAATTATTATTTTTTAAAAACGTGATCCCAAGTGTCCACTTAATGAGACTAGTGACAACAAGTGGACGATACGTCATTTTACCATCTTTTGTAAGCTTGTTGTACATTTTAAAACATTTTGGTCCATAAAACCATCATTTTCAAACATGTTGTACGTTTTAAAACGTATTGGTCCATAAAACCATCTTTTTCAAACATGTTGCATGTTTTATATACTTTTCCCAAACATTTTGGGTGTATG
Organism: Clarkia xantiana subsp. parviflora; assembly: GCA_036873135.1. Classification (NCBI taxonomy): domain Eukaryota; kingdom Viridiplantae; phylum Streptophyta; class Magnoliopsida; order Myrtales; family Onagraceae; genus Clarkia; species Clarkia xantiana. The sequence continues at coordinate 15,808,790 of JAPTYO010000012.1, forward strand.
AATAGCGTCTTTTGGGTATCAATTGCACTTTGGTATTTATACTTATATTTGAGTATTAGTATTTTCTATCCAATTAAATTATGTCTATTATGAATTCAATGACTTATCATTTAATATTCAAAACTTAATTATTTATAAAAATTATATTTTTCGTTATATTTAAAAAAAAATCTATAATTTCGGGTCAATATTGACTATATTTTAATATTTTTATTTATTTATTCAAATTAAAAGTATATATATATATATATTATCACTCAAAAACCATAAAATACAATATAGTTATTTTATGGAACGAAATAATCTATTTTGTTTTCTTTCTTTTTGTTTCTATATTTTCTAATTTTTTTGATTTTTTAAATTAATTTATTTAAATAATAATAACTAAAAAAAAGCAAAAAAAAAAAAAGAAGTCAAAACTAGTAAGAACAAATGCTGCGCGACCTTCTTTCCATTCATGTGTGAGAATCAAATGGTGAGAACCCACCATAATTTTATGATGGTCATTATATTATGACTTTCTAGGTATATATAAATGATAACCCAAATTTAGGCATAATTTGGCAAAAACTAAAATGACTTTCAAGTTTTCAATTTCGGTCATAGTAGTATGAAAAAGCCAAAATGAATGCCGAAATGACCTTTGACTTTCATTTTTCAGGTGCATAGTAGAAGCCTTAGAAGGCCTAAAAGTTCACAATATTACACAAGCTCAATTTTAAAAGCTAACTGCACTTAACATCAACATATCAAAAGGTCATTTTTCAATATGAACCTTATACCACGAAGATTGAACCGACTTCTATGCCATTGCCATATTACTTACAGTTCTTTTACTCGGGAAAAAAAAAACTAAATGGGGAATCTGTTTCTGTACCACCAAAGAAAGACACATGACAAAAATGAAAGAAATCATCAAAACAAACTACATCAGACTATTCTTGCAGGCATGAGATTCAGACAGCCTTCTTTGCTTGCCAAAACATGGATGATGATTCAAAGACAGTTATGTTGTTGAAATGAAACTATAATGTCAGTAGACCCTTCTCCTGTTTCAAGCAGCTGCAACTAAAGAGGAGGAAACCCGAATCCTATTCGGTAAAGGCCTTGCAATGAGACCATCAGTGACCCAACCAATCGACTCTGCATCCTCCTTGGCGTGTTGAAACTCCCTCTGCACGTAATCAAGTGACATCCTTAGCCTCCCGCTCTCTCGACAGTCCACTGACGGTTTTATTGCCACGATTCCTGCATTTCTTTCCAGCCAATACAGATAGTTTACATGGAACAGAGACTTGAGCATGTCCTGTGGTGATGCACTTTCCTTAAGTACAACCTGTCAGTAAAAAGACATTTTTTTTACTTAAAAATCAACTCAAAAATACATTTTTTTTTACTTAAAAAGAGAATGCAGATCCAGAATGCAATCATACACAGTATTTTCCTTTGTTTTCTGCCAAAATATAGCCTTCGTTTCTGAACAGCTCGAATAAAGCAACTGCATCTTCCTTATTGCTGATTACATCACTGAGTGTTGTTCCCAGATACAGCCGGTTTTCAATCTCAGAAGCTGCATCTTTTGCTGCCAATGATAGGGTGTCTACTTTCTGACATTATACATACATATGACCAATTTTGAGAATCATCACAAAATACATGTTGCATTTGAATATTTTCTTTAGACATCCATAAATACAGGGGCTTACGGGTTTAGCAGATATTCCGTTGAAAAACGGTGCAGCAGGGAAAAGTGGCTCTTCAGCATTGACCTCCTTCACTGAGGGTGCTTGCCCAGTAAGAAGATATTCACTAAATACCAAACCTGTCATACAATATGACTATCTTTTAAGACAAAGGATGTTTATTTACAATGGGTTTCCCTCGAAAAGTTAGGATAGTGACTTACTTCCTCGATAAGGATTTAAAGTCCTTAACTGAATTGACTGGTAAGACTTGAGATTGCAGAACATATGGATCCAAGTCACAACTGTAAAAGAAGCAAGGGCGAGGGGTGTGGAGTTGCCTATGCAATTGGCCAGACCAATGCCAAGAGCTATGCCTATTGATCGGCTCACCATTCCTTGAGCTTCTCCCTTGGCAATTACCTACAGGTATTACAAAAGCACTATATTGAACCAGCCAACGAAAATACAGCGTGTTTACCAGCTAAGGGCAAGATTTTTCATATTTTTAACAAGAAACATACTCCACCTCAGCAAAGTTTCTCTGTGCAGCAAAACCAGCATAGAAACAACTTCGGGTAGCTGCCTGAAAAATGAATAAATTTGATATCAGTGAATGCCCATGACTCATTTTGCAGATGGGTTTGAAAAAAGGTTACTATGATGAAAATGTTTCTTTAAGATAAAACCATTCAGTAGCTCTATCTTCAAAATTGGCATCACAAAGTAAATAATGAAGTTTAACCACCATTATCCATCAATAACAAGGACCTGAATCAGAGCAGCTGCAGATCGTCCTGCTCCAGCAGCGGTGCCTATGTAGACAAAGAGATGGGGAAAGGCAGGAGTCATTATCTCCAATCCAAACGCGGCATTTTCCAGAAGATCAGCAAAGAGTCTCCACCCTTTTGGATGAACATCGAAATGTCGCCCAAATTTTGACAAAAAAATCTTGCTTATGTATCCAATTCCATCCTTAAGTACCCAGTTCACTGCAGCTGCTGTAGGGATAGCTCCTTTTCCCAATCCAACAGCATAGAGCAAAGCCTATAACACATAAATCATCACTCTAGATTACTAGAATTCAATACCCTAGGATCAGGAACTAATCATAATACTAAATTGAGCTGATTTACCAAGAAATGGAAGAAACAATGGCTTGAAAAAATCGAAGAGACTGTACCTGAGTGGCAAGGACACCGCTAACTTGACTGGCAATGCCTTGAACGCCTCTCCAGAGAGAATAATCCAAGTAATCACTGGTGACGCTCTGTGGATAACCTTCCGGCAGCATCAGCCGCATGAAGAGGTCCCTGCCGTGAAGCGACCAGTCAGGGAGGATAATCCCACCGATGGAGATCGATTTCTCCGAGCCATAGCTTCTCCCTTCAGCAACAATGAAGGAGTCATTGCTCGGCACTAGTTTGATCCACTTCCCTCCTCGTACCTCATAAACGACCCCGCCCTCGTCATCATCGCCCTCCGGAGAATCCAGCGCCGCCGCCGGGAGCTGCAAGCAGAAAAAATGGGAAAGGAGAGTTGCAGCGACGACCAAGCTCCATTTGCTCATGTATGTAGCCTTCTCGAGGTAAGCTCGAGAGAATAGAAATAGGAGGAGAAAGGGATCGATAGGCGGCGTGGAACCACCTCCGTCGGGGCTCCACCAGCCCCAGAAATCGCCGGAATTACTGCCAGTGCTGTTTCCGCCAGACCCCGAGCCGAAGCCACCATTTCCAGCATCGGCGGCGAATTGGGGGCCAATAGAGTGATTGACGGAGGTAGAGAGAAGGGAGGACAAGGGCGTGAAGCGTCTGAATGGGGAAAAAATTGAAGCTCTAAAGGTTAGTGAAGAGGCGAGTATACGAGGAGGAGGCGGCGGCGGGGCAGGGAAGACGACGTTTCTGTAAGGAGAAACAAAAATATGTGGTGAAGATGCACAGAGGAACAAGGGCTGGAAACTGCAGGCCATGTTTCTCTGTGGGACTTCTTCTACTTCATCGGCGGCGGTGGAGGCGGCCTTTCCCGGGACAGATCATAAGGCAGCAGCGTCCAGAGACTAGGACTAGGTTGTCTTCTGAATGAACAGTTTGCACCCTCCTTGTTCGAATTGGAGGCAAATTGCATCTCAACTGATTAAAACATGGGTTGGTTGTTGGGTTAATAAGTTTTTGTTCCATGCTGTTTTGAGTTTTGATTCATGCCGTTTTCCCTAGTTTTGGTACCATATGTATGCAGATTTTCTAGTTTTGGTCCGACCGTTACATTTCATCCATTTTTTCCGTTAAATAACATGTGCAAATCACGTGATCCACCCTAAACTTTTAATTTTGTTCAATTTAGTCCTTCTAATACTTTCATAACTTTTTTTATTCAATATAGTCCCGAAGTTTCAAAATTAACCCCAATTGGGCCCAGGGCTAGGTCAATTGGACTTAGTTGTCCAATTAGGGTCAATTTTGAAACTCCAGGGCTATATTGAACAAAAAAAAGTTAGGAAATTATTAGAGGAACTAAATTGAACAAATTGAAAGTTTAGGGTGGATAACGTGACTTGCACAAGTCACTTAACGGAAAAAATGGACGAAATGTAACGGTCTGACCAAAACTAGAAAATCTGCAAACATATCGTACCAAAACTAGGCAAAAAAAACATCATGGACCAAAATTCAAAAGTGGTCAAACATCATGGACCAAAAGACTCGTTAACCCTTAAAACATTACAATTTGGACATTGTTATCTTTTTTTTTGGCAAACAAAAGGAATGGATTAGTAGTGACGACCCTAGACACATCCCGTTACGTAATGTTCGGGATCTCCTACTCACGGTCTGGGATTTTTTTCCGACCATATTTAGGGAACAACCCGCGCATGCACTGGCCCCGTCAACGTAACCCCACCAGCAGCCTAGTAGTCAAGAGGCCGGCATGTTATGCCAAGTTCTACTCGCCTCCTCATATGCCTGACGCGGTATGTGGGCCAGATAACCTGATATTTTTATAAATATTGCAATTTGTGGTGAGATCATGTACTTTCAGAAATTATTATTTTTTATAGAAAGATATTTAGAAAGAAAAAAAGTTGATTAACAAAATACATATATACAATAAATCTATTACATCTATTACATATGTGAATATTCAAATTTGTCCTCACCCTTAATTATGTCCTCACATAAACTACTCCCGCTCAAACCGCTGGCATTTCACCGTTTCAAAAGAAAATTGGCCAAAGTTTTCACCGTTTCATTTGCTATTCTTTCATCCTTTCACCATTCTGTTGCTGCGCTAATTATTAATCTACTATCTGCTATCCATTAAAAGTAGTTCGAGGCCTCAACAACAAAAGCCGTAACGGTTCGCTTCCGAGTTCCATCCGACGATCTCCATCATCCCAACAACAGTGATTCCAACTTCCATCAAACGCTTCATCAACAAAACATACAAACCTTAGCCTTTAAGTTACAATAGTTGACAGGCAACCGCCAAAATGGATCTCTATCTACCTTTTGATTCTTTCTCTATTTCAATCAATTTCTCCTTTGGTCTCAATGTAATTTGAGTTTTAGGTCAATGACCACATTCAGCATCCCATGCTTGCTTCTGGCCGACAACAAATTACAGATTGGTTGGGGAGTTTGCAAACATCGACGAGTTTGAAATTCGACAAACCGTAATGCCGCACAACCTTGAAGAATGTAAAAGACCATAATCGAAACCAAGTATTCTTCGATCCTGATTTTAGGTATTTCATACAACTATGCATGACTTCCAAATAAAGGAAGTCAGAAACCCTATTGAATTACACTACTCCTTTTGTTTATTCATTCATGTTCGATCATTCACTAGACTATTATAATTCACCACTTTACTTACTTGGTGTTTACAATTAACAATGCAGATGTACATTTGTTCAATTGTCCAAATACCCTTTAGAACTGATGTGCTGGCTTACTGTTGTGCTTTCTCTAGATTTGGTTGAATTTTCAAATTCCATCATCATGAACTGCAACACTTTCTTTATTACAAATATATTAACACTAACAAAAATTTAACATTTTATTTTTCTGTGGAGTTTTTATGTTCATACATGATCAGGTACTTAATTTTATCTTACTTTGAGGGTGTAGGTGCAGAATGACAGATGGACAAATATAGCCACCGCTCCCTTTTAGATATCTGACAATTAACATGTTTCTGTTTTTTCTAAAATAAATTGCTGGAAAGACTTGTCTGCCCTAACAAATCGATAAAATATAACAAATCAAGCATATGGGTAATGATCGATATAGAGGGTATGTGATATGGTAATGAAGTTTTTCTTTTTTAGGTGAGATTCTTGTTTTAGATGATGTGCATTATAGATGATGAAGTTGAACTTATTAATCATTGAACATCAGGGATGAAAAACGTCTATTACATATACAAAATGGCAAGCAAACCTATATCGAAGAGGCTAGGAGGGTAGCTAATCGAATGCCTGGTGGAAAGGTATAGCTAACTGGAACTAGCCTACTTTCCCATTATATATATCATCGAAACCTTTTGCCTGACTTTGTGCATCCATTTATCTATAATATATAAATTGGTGAAATTGTGCTAAAGTTTAATCCTAGAATACCTAAATAACATATTAAATATTTTCTTAAGGCTCGTGAACTTTGCGGCTAAAAGAGTTGTGAAGAATCGAAAATAAAGATACAACCAGATGGGGAGTCTTTTTTTTCCAACTGTTTCTAACAAAGATTTGACCCATAGCTGCAACTAATCTTTAACGTGCAAAACTACCAAGAGCAAAGTTGGTTGTATTGTATGATGTCAATATAGACAACAATTTTTTTTACTAGAATAGACATGTGATACAACCTAAGATATTAGGTTAGGTTCTGCCAAAGAAACTAAATTTTCCAAACTACGTTCCTGAAGTACCAGTTAGTGTTGCTGCTGATGAATTATCAGGTAATTTACTTTTTTTGTGTATAAACTTCTATAAAATTGATATTTAACATACTGAACTCTGAAGTCTTATGAAGCTACTCAGATGTTAACAACTAACCATCCAAATAGCTTAACAAAAAAAAATGGACTTCAATGTAAGATGACAATTTTGAATAGACACCAATTCATCAATAAAAACATAGTACTTAAGACACAAATGAAGGCGTATAGCCGTCCACTTTTTGTCATTAAGCTACTTGAATAAGGTTTAATGGTTTATGAGTTAGCATTGCACTCTGAAGTGTTCTTGACCATTTTAACAATCTCTTGAAACTCAACTATAAGTGATAAGTATAGGAGTTGTTCTCTTTTAATAATAATAAAGAGAGATAATTTCATAGTTCGCCGAACAATGAAAATATTTAATTGGTGTTAAAGCTACGGTAAATCAATGACCAACACTCGAGAAGGCTGGTCCAAACTTTTATCTAATCTAACAGTTAGAAATATATATGTGAGGTAAGTTGTGTCCAATCTATTAATATGTAGACTTTTAATGTGGCTATTTTTATTTCTTAATGCAATTATTGATATTTTAATATAATTTCGTATGTTTTGATTAACTGCACGTGCAACGCGCGTGCATATTTTTCTAGTTATAAATAAATGTTCGGAAAACTAACCCTTCAAAATTACGTTAAACTAACTATTTATCTGAAATATATTAGTGTGTTAATGCATAGTTTTGTTTTTTTTTTTTTTACATTTATTAATATGGCTATTTGGTTTAAACATGTACGTTTTAGTTAACTATGTTTGCATATGCGATTGTTTAGTAACATTTTGATAAAATATCAAAAACTAGAGAATGTACCCGCACCTTGCGCGATATCAAAAATATTTATTTTATTGTTGTAGTTTAAATGGTTAGATCTAATTAATATTTTCACAAAATAGGTGTAAATATAAATATAAAAATAAAATCTAAAACATGATTAATTATTGTAATAGTCTTCCATTAGTTTTAACATTTTTTAACATTTCATGTCAAATACATTAATAGCAAAATAATTATATCAATAAAAATATTATAAATCAATATATATATATATATATATATATATATATATATATATATATATATATATAAATTTAGGTAGAAAGAGAATAAGAAGCGTAATATGGAGCTGAGGGTCTTGGCTGGTGTTTTTTTACGATGCAGGAGGAGCAGTCTTTGGATTGAGCTTAGGGTTTTCCACAGCAGGGTTGAAATTAATTGTATCGATACATGAGTTAGCGTGGAGTTTATGGTTAACATTGGAATTCATTGCGCCTAGAGATGATGATCAGTATATTGACTGCATGAAGTGTTTCGAGGAATTAATTGGCTTCGATTCATTGCGCCTCGATTCGATCGGTGTTGACTGCAGAATCAAAGTAATTTTGCTCCAGCAACGAGGAGTCTTTTTGATTTCCTTGACCCAGGAAGAACTATTTAAGCATAGATACATCATTAGTCTTCCGACCAGAAAGCCGCCGCTGAGAAGACGATGTCGACGACCATGGTCGTAGATTCCGACTGGGGCTTAAGTTTGAGGTACCTAATCGCCTATTTTAATTTCATATCTGTGCCAAATCCAGTTATTTTTCTTTGAAAATTGGCCCATTCATAATTGGTACCCTATCGATTCTTGCAGCTCCTACATTTGTTCAGAGTCTAATGCAACTCTGCTTTTAGGTGTTTCTAAGTTTCTTATTTTTTATTATAACATGTATACATAGTGTTCGATTAAAGTCCTCTTAGTCAAGAATTTGGTTGCTTTAGTTTGATAGTGTTGTTTATGGTATTGAAGCGGAAAGCAGGCTTATAAACTTCACCAAAATTATGGTATTGGAATTGGTTGGCTAATTGTTGGTGCTTAGTTGTGTATTGCATCACTTCCCAGAAATGTAGTGGTCGTTATAAAGAGTAAAATGATAGCATCAAAGCTTTGAAAATGCTCAACTCAGTTAAAAAGGAAGATGGGTTCAAGCACACACTATTTACTTACAAATGCATGATTGAAAAGTTTGGATCCCACTGAAAATTTCAGGAAAAGGAGAATTTCCTTTTAGAGATGAGATTGAATATTGATAATGGAATAGCTTAATGTTTATAGATTGTTATTTTTTTTTCAAAATTTTCTTAAATCAGAATTGATATAATGTTGGTTAGGTTAATTGGTGATTGATTTGCTTAATTATATAGTAAACTCTTGCTCATGGTTGTTAAATGTAATGTGCTTCCATTGATTTGTGATTTCAGGTATTTGAGCTAATGGGATCGCATCAAAGGATAATATGAAACATGATAGTTCAAAGGAAGATACAACTTGCATTTATCTTAGGGTTTCCACGAAAATGATAAGTTTTCTTTTTATGTTTGTGTGCTTTTTTTCGTGCTTATTCTTGGTTTTAAAGTTACCAAAAACAATTCTCATGTTGGAGCTTTTTTACATGTTATTTTATTAAGAAATTATATTTGATTATCTCTTTCATATTTAAATTGATTGGCAGGAACAAACTTCCCTTAATTTGAACAACCATCAAGTGAGTCTATCGCTATCATCAATCTGGGCCCAGGCAATATCTGCTGAAAATACCCCTGCAAATTTTGAACTGGTGCACACTACAGCATGGCAATACTATTTACCCGCTCTAAGGTATGTTATGTGTACCCTTTACTCTTACGTGAGCTGGAATTAGTGTTCCCATTTGTTGATAGCCCTATATTTTGCCAGTATTTCTATTAACTAAACCTCCAACTTGAAGTATTTAAATTGGAATAACCTTGCATTTGATTTTTTTTTTTAATACAATTAGGCCTTATTTCCATTAAGGGCGTACTTAGCAAGTCAATCCACACATGGTATATATCAACCTAGAAATATGAAACCATAAAGCTATAGTGAATTATACGTTCTCCAAAGAATAATGTATTCTAAAATCAAACACATACCTATATTATGACTTCTGGAACATTTGCAGATTCTATGGCTGAGCATGGGACAGATGGGCGGGTTTTTTCTAAAAAATGGCCCAAGCCCTAAAACTAGGGCCACTTAATGGCTGTGCCGAGCCCTATCCCGAGCCCTAACTAGTAGGAAAAGGCCCGCCTGTCACGGGCCTACAGGGACTAGGGACAAATGGGACAAACCCAAATTCCCATCCAAGATCAAAAAAAAAAAAATCATACTCAATTTAATTAAACCATAACCAAACATAGAACAACAACAAAGTTCAGCACATACCACAAAGTTCACCATAAAACACCAAAATCACTGAAACATTTTGTCACTTGTAAGAACACCAAGTTCAACACATAACTTGGTTCTCCAAAATAGTTCACCAATGACTCCAAAACTAAGTTTTACCAAGACTCTAACACAAAGTCACCAACAATTCTGACATAACAAGTTATAAATACAAATCTCAAATCAAATGGAACTTCAACCCGAGCCATCACTAAATTTAACTTAACTAACTATAGTTTATAGCTGATTAGTTAGCAAAAAGGGACGGGACGGGTCTTTTGGGACTTCGTAAAAAATCCCTAGCCCTAGCCCTATCCCTAGTTGAGAAGAAAAGTCCCGCCGATTAGGGCTTGGGTACATTTTTGGGACGGGCTAGGGCGGGTCGGGCGGGATTTTGAGCCTCTCGGGATATTTGCTCACCTCTAGCAGATTCTATGTCCTAATTGCAGATGCTACCACTGCATTCCTGGTTACATCTTTTTTGGCTGGATTTTTCACTGTCTCCAGAGCAACCCCTTCAATCTATTGGTGCTTTTATAATTCCATATTCACTATTGGTGATTATGAAGTAAAAACCCTAATATGTTATTTGAAATCTCTAAAAAATGTACACATCAACTCTATCTTTAGAGTTTTCACTGAATGTGAACAAGCTGGTTCTTAGACTGTATAATCCAATATGTAAAATGAAAATTCTTACAGATTTCATGGTTCTCAATCTAATGTCCTTAATTTTGCTAAGGAAATTCACCCCGTAGATCCATCTCAGCGACCGAATTGAATAGGCTTTGCTGTGGAGACCATAACATGTACGTTCCTAGGCTACAGAAAGCTAAAATTGGTATTTGTTTTCTTTCCGCAGCGTAATTAGTTTACCAAGCATGTAAATGTATGTTTATTCCGTAATTGTATCATCTAAACCAACAAATAGAAGTATAAACCCTTTGAAGAACATAAAACGTGAAGCTTTAAAACATAACATGATATATAATTTCAGGTTATACACCTTAAATACTAATATAGTACTTTCTTTTAGTAATGCTACACGATCTGCAAGTGGTAGAAGTTTAACCTGAATAGGACTTGGTTTTGGGTTAACTATGTAGTCATCAAGGGATCCAGGACTAGCTCAATTATCTATCTATACCTATTATAAAAGTCTGGCCTGTTCTCACACTCAAGAGCCGCCACCTTTCAGCGTACCGATTTGCTTGTTGGAAGTTCGCCGCCTCAGTCCAAGGTCCAAGCACTGCGCCGCTTTCATCCCACCCGTTCTCAAACAGTCATTGCAACTAAAAACTACTCTTTAATTTCAACACACCTCCTGCCTGATGCCCCTTCCAGAAATTGCTCTTCTGTCGCCCTTTGGGAGTTCCACAACAGTATACCACTGCATAAGAAAATGTTAACAATCGCTTGAAGAATCACAAAATTGTGTCGGAGGATCACAAAATTGTGTCGGAGATAAAGTCTGGTCGTATGAGATCAAACATGGAACAAACCCAGTCGTCTGAGAAGAAAAGGTTCACAATCGCTCAAAGAATCACAAAATTGTGCCGGAGATAAAGTCCGGTCGTAGGAGATCAAACATGGAACAAAGCCAGTCATCGGAGATCAAGCTCAACCGTCGAGTCTCCACCAAAATCGGCTTGCGCCGAGTCTCTACCAAAGATTTAAAAAAAATACTCGTGGGAGATAAAAATCACTGGTACAAGTACAAACTCGATTTAGCTCAGCCCGATTCGTTATTTCAGGTACTCGATTGAATCGTCGCTCATATGTTTTTTTTTTGCCGAAAAATCGTGGCTCGTATTTGATTTGATTTTTTCTGTTCGATTCTGGTTAATCTCTCCTGCTTGAGACCTAGGCATGCCAAATCTGAGACATCTGAAGTCAAAGTGCAAACATTTAGTCATGTTCACCTATTTTTTGGTCATTGGTTAGGTGGTTTAAGGTTATATAATAAGGTATGCAGAGTGTATTAGAGTTCAATGCTGAATTTAGTCTTTCAGTGGCAGTAACTGCGAACATCTTTAACAAGAAAATCTTTATATTTCTTTTCAAAAGATAAAAGTTGATCGAACTCAGTCAACAATCATATAGAATCGTGCGTTAGTATGCATTTTGAGTGTCCTGCATAGAAGAAGGGTTGAAACTTTTGTTTATATCTAATTTATGAGTTGTTCTTGTTTTCCTTGTAATTGGTCCTGAAAATGGAAGTGTATATACCTATTCATAACAGCAACTGTTTGTGATTGATGGTAGAATCACCACACTGTTTCCTCCATGCTTTTATTTCCTACGATGAGATGACAACATGAGCTGTGTTTATTCGAAATCCAACTATGACCTCCATTGGTGAGAAATTCTTTTGTGAAAGGGACTTTGATGTATCTAGGAATCACTTGGGAGTTGATACCACGTACAACAATAATATACAATATGGATATACTGGTGTTCATGCTTCAAATAACGCCCCAAAAAAATATATATTTTATATTGCATCTTCATAATTTCTGTCTCATGTGATAAAATATGTATATTACCACCAATAGAGGATTTTTTTTTTTTTTTTATATATATGCAGGAGTTCTGCCATGACTACATTAGGAGTAAATATCTTCAGGTAGTTTCTCTTAATCAAATTAGGAATAATATATATATATATATATATATATATATATATATATATATATATAAAATTAATTTGAGCTTCTGAATCATCTGAGTTCTTCCCTAATTTTACTACACTATTAAATAATTCTTGGAAGATATCAATTTCATCAAGGGAAGTTTCCAACTGAGAAGGCATAATTTATTAATTCATTTTTTTTTTTTTGGTGTGGCAACCTGATGGATGATTCAAGTGATGGTTTGAGCTCATTGAGGTAAAATTAGTTGATCCATGTGTAGAAGACTTAAATTTCCCCTTGATAAGTCGAACAACATGTTCCGTTACTACTAATTTCCTACAGTGAAGAGTCATGCTCTTCAACCTATAACTCAGTTCTTAACACACGAGAGATAAGCATTATAGTTCTTTTGTAATAACATGTACACTTTATTTATTTATTTATTTAACTCTTTTTGTGTTCATTTATAAAATAAAAGAAATAAGAACTGTGTTGTTCATTATGGAAAATCTGACTTTGTTGAGGTTGATTTGTGTTCAGGTAACACTATGCATCAGTCAAGAGAGCATGACATAATGTTAGGGCAAGCAAATTCATATCCATTCCACAGATCAAGAAGTATGAATCTACAGGAGAAGTTCTCATCATACAAAAACCGGTCGACAAGAAAATGATATATTCCTTTTAATACACAGATTCAGATTTCAATTCTTTCTACAACCCTGCAAGCTCACACTTCGACCTCAGGAAAGAGTGTTCATTCACTGTGTTTCCTGAACCCGATTCCAGTCTTGATAGCCAATTTTGCTTCGACCCATCAAACAATTATGAGTGCATCAAGTTGTCACCTTCTAGCAAATTCATCACAACACATGCACCTCATAGTGGTCTCTGTGTGATTTTGAGAGTGTCTTTAGTACTGTTTTTTTGAATGAAATGCTTGATTCAAGAAAGACCGAACAATTCTTGTCATAGGGAGCGAAGGCATATGGCTAACGTCGTTGGTGGAGACAAGAACAGAAATATGTTGAGGTTGATGATCAAATAATTGCAGTTAGTGATTGAGAATATGTTCCAAAACGCTTGCTAATGGTGCAGCTTTCTTTGGAACTCTCGGTAATGCAGGTTTATATTTTGTGGAATGTAACTTTGAATAAATATGCTGGTTCTGTTAATCTTTCGTAGTACAGCCATGAAATTCCAACATCATATGAGGAGTTTCTCTTACCAACACATTTGAATAGTGAATTCTATTATCTTGTAACTTTTGTTAATTTAATGAAACACTAATTTTACGCAGCAAAAAAAAAAAAAAATCAATTTTTCGCAGCCTTAGTGTGATTAGATGGATGTTGAAAAGGATGTTATGTTCCAATAAACTATATGGGGGAATCCTTTAGTTTAGCTGTTGTCCAATTTTATTTTTTCCATTATGGTTTTCATGAGTTGCACGAATCATTTTCTCTTTCAATTTTTTTTTCAAGATCTTTTAATATTCAGTTAGTTTTATAGTTGTTCCATTTGTTTAACATCTATTCTATGAAAAAAAAATATACAACCGCGGTGTATGCGGTACGATTTTGTAATCGAATGCAATAAACATTGATCGATCGTAGCGTATGATCGCATGCGCCGATCCCTAGTTAAGAGAAAAATCTAATCCATCTGTCTAGTATATTAAGATGCCTTGGACATTAAACGTGCGGCTAGGTTAGTTTCACATGAAGCCTATATTTACGACAAATTAAGGTACCAATCAACATCAATTCATATAAAACTTACCACATCGGCTTCGTGATTGTAGGGTGCTGCATCATGAGATTTAAAATTGCAAATTAAGATACCAATCAACATCTATTCATATAAATCTTACCAAATCAGCCTCATGATTGTAGGGTGATGAATCATGATATTTAAAACTGCAAATTAAGATACCAATCAACATCAATTCATATAAAACTTACCAAATCGGCTTCATGATTATAAAGTTACAAACTATTTAGAAATAGAGAATTTCGAACTAAACTTTACCTCTTATTCTAGTGTGTGCTTCCGGAGGGGCACGTATGCAAGAAGGGAGTTTGAGCTTGATGCAAATGGCTAAAATATCTTCTGCTTTATATGATTATCAATCAAATAAAAAGTTATTCTATGTATCTATCCTTACATCTCCCACTACGGGTGGTGTGACGGCTAGCTTTGGGATGTTGGGGGATATCATTATTGCAGAACCTGATGCCTACATCGCATTCGCAGGTAAAAGAGTAATTAAACAAACATTGAATATTGAAGTACCTGAAGGTTCACAAACGGCTGAATATTTATTCGATAAGGGCTTATTCGACCCAATTGTACCTCATAAGATTTAAAACGGTAAATTAAGACACTAATAAATATGAATTCATATAAAACTTATCAATTCAGCTTCGTAATTGAAGGGCGAGATGCATCATGAGATTTAAAACGGAAAATTAAGATACCAATCAACATCAATTCATATAAAAGTTACCGTATCAGTTTCGTGATTGTAGGGTGCTTCATCATAAGACTTAAACAAATCCACAAACAATTAAATCTAGAATCAGCAGAATAGCTGGCGTCACCTCCAAAATATTTTTTAAGTAGACAGAAAATTCCACTCCTTTCTTCAACATTACCGGAGACCATTTCATCTGTAACCCAAACGCATTTGGGTTTCTTGGTCGGTATTAATTAGAACCTCAACTAACGACATATCAGCTCCTAATAAAATCGATTAAACAGTCAATGACTGCAAACATGGTACTTCAAAGCAGTCAAATTAGAGACAAATTTACACACATGAGGCCTCTCTGAAAGTTTCAAGAAATTCATTGTCCGTTTTCTAGCTTCAGTTTATCAATCCATTCTAAAAAGTGTTTTGACTCTATAGTCGTCACCAGGCGGTCATACAACTCCGTTGAAGAGAGATTAGCTTTTTCATTAGCTTCCTTAAGTGTGTAACGGAACCACCCGAATGAAGACAATTTTCCTTGTCTAGTCGAGGTTTATGCTTCCTATTCCGCTGCTGAGGTTGCCAATTCCGATGCTGAGGCCATCGCTTACTCTCTGTTGTTTGCAATTACTGAAGTTCCTTAAAGCCTAATTGAAGCAAATAGTAAGTGAAGCGTCTCTTGATTTTCAGGATTAATGAAGAGAGATAATTGAAGCGACATTTTGTCTCTTGTTCTCCGGTGGTTCTTGAGTTGGTTGAACTGATGATCAGATTGATTGAACTGTGAACCGGTTCTATAACTATGTCAATGATTGATGTGACAACCTTTCATTGGCTTACTGTGCTGGCGTAGCAGCACCAGATTTATTCGCTTAATCTATTTGCTCTTGCTTTATTATATATATATAGACTATAAGATGTGTTTAAAATTTGTATTTTAGTAATTAAAAATTACGCATAATCAACACATTATCCTTTACAAACTGACTTGGTGCATGAGATTATTATAAATATATAAAAAAAATAATTATGAGTGTTGTCTCCTAAGACCTAGAACACTCCGTAAAAAGGTTCAATAAGTTCAATAATTATCATGATGCAGTTACTAAAGATCATACATATGTCATACTTAAAAGATCAATTTACAAGATAAACAAAAATCAATTTACCCGACGTTATTTGGGACTTGGATGAGATATTAGTTGGGGCTCAATAGAATATAAACAGAATATAGTAGATTACTATTATTATTGATAATTGAAAAAATAAAAAAATGACTACTATCAAAATTTGTGTGAAAAATACTAGAATAGCGCAATGACATCATTCCTCTCTGAACGGGGACAATTTTTATACCATAGCACAATCAGCATATACGCTAGTACACAATCTTTCACCACTTATTATTGTTCATACATTTGGTATTCTTTCTTTCTTTCTTTTGCAAGCCAGCATTTAAAATTTAACTGATGTCGAATCCATTTCTTATCATGTTTTTTTATTTTCTGTTCTTCATAGTTCAGACAGTTTGACACAAACCCAGTCACCGTCAGCAACATTTACAGATTCATTACTTTAAGTTCAGTTGAGCCGAACTCGACAAATACTTGATTCGGCTGGTTTATACCTAATTAGACCCACCCATATTTAATAATATAAATAATAGTGATGATAATATAAAAATTAATAAAACGAAAAGAGACATGGCATTCATGCATGTTTTTGGGGGGTTGTAACGTAATTCTGTCTTTATTGTCTATGTTTTGCAGCAATGTGTTGCTGTCCTGTCTCAAAAGAAAGACACTGACGTATTTATCCTTCCGACACGAATCCATCCATTAATTTTCGCGGAAACCCATGATCTGTAGTAGCTGTAGGAATCATTCCTTGGATGTACGGATTCTTTGGGACTTGGGAATATAATCTAGTAATATTTATAAGGTTAATAGATTTTTTTATATAATATATTAGAATATTTTGTATTTTGGTGCAATATTTTTGTTTCCTGTAATGTTTGAAACTCGTATATTTTGATAGATCTTTTAGTAAATAATTAAGTTTGACTGTCAAATAGTAAGATGATTTACACAACCTAGTCCTAAATTTTTATTTTATTCAATTTAATCATTAAATTTATTTTCCTAACTTTTTATTTTTACAATTTAGCCACTGAATATTTTCAACCACACCCTAGAGCTTAATTGACCTAGTCGTGGCCCAACCTAGGCATGAGTCGACCATGTCTATATCAATTTAGCATTAACCAATTGGGCCCTAAGGCAAAATTGACCTAGCTGCTAGCCATGGTTCTTAAAAGAAAATTCAGTTTATTCCTTTCTTTTACCGAAAGCTAAAATATCAGTTGGTCTGGCTTCAAGTTTCAGCTCAAATCCCCCTACGGAAGGTTCCCTTGTTGGGCTAGACCTGGTTCGGATTAGAAGACCCAGACCAAATACTTAAACCTTATAAAATGAAATGGGTCAAATAATGCGAAACATTCATTCCACAATGTCTTGACAAATTTACTTACATTCCCAACAACATAATCCAGCAACGCCATATCGAAACTCAAACCGTAAGGTGATCCACAAACCCTAACGATTTCCAAGACGACTCCAACTTCAACAGATGCAACTTCTCCACGAAAGCTTCCAAAATTTCCGCCTCTTCTTCCGGAGCAAACGCCATGCAAATGCTTAACTCTTGTACAGCCTCCCCATACTTCCTGCTCACACATTAAATTAAATCAAAATGCAGTTATAAGATTGATGATGATGATAAAATAAAATCACATCGTTTCGCACCTGTTGAAATACAACATCATCCCGTGGTCACGGCGCAGAGCCCAGTTATGCGGCTGCAGAATCAGTAACCTCTCCGAAGCCATTATAGCCAATCTGTCAACACCGTTTCCCATTCTAATTAAACAACTTCTAATGAACAATTTAAAAAGTGCTGGGTGAGATTCGGAAAGTTGAATCACCTAAGATCTTTGGGACGCAGCAAAGGAGCGTTGGAGCTATCATTGTCGTCGATTTTGCGAAGAGGAGAAGTCAGCATCAAGCCTCGTGTCCTCCTCGATGCACGTTTCCAGTATAACCTCTGCAGTAGATTGTTTTCTTGGTCAGTCCCTAAATTTACAGTTTCAATACGTAATTTTAGGGTTTCGCTTACTATCATATTAGCCAACGCAATGCTGATAATATCTCTGTTTGAAGCAATCTCGAGTCCCATAAGTGAATCGCTAGTTAAGTCCGACGCCCTTGATTTAGGGTCCTCCACACATTTTCCGTTGACAATGGCAAACAAGCTGTGCTCACCTGATGTAACCTTGAACAATTCCTATGAACAAAAGATAAAAACTTTATTATCTTAATCAATGAGACTAGTTTCTATTAATAGCTGTAATTTTTTTTTGAATAACCAACCTCAGGATTCCCAGTTTGGGGCCATATTAAAAAATCTTCCCCAACTCGAGATCCAACAATCGCGACACCGAGCCTCTGACAAACTTCTATGTAAATTACGCTAATCAAAATTGCTGCCACCAAGAAGAATCATTGTGAGAAATTGTCTTATGTATGTGATTTGTACATGGAAAAAAAGTTGCTTTTCATGTGTTTCATTACCGCTTCCGCATCTAGAGCTGAGGACTGAGTGTAAATAAGAACACTTCGAGTCAACGAGCACTGGGTTCCTCTTGTAGCCTCTAACCCCGAACAGAACCTGATTTACTGCCTCCAATACTTCAACCAAATGGCAGCCTATGTCTCTTGAGATGAGCTCCACCTCGACTTCTTTAGCAATGGTGTCGAGTTCGTTCATCCACTGCTCAATGTTCCTTCCACCCAGAGGCATATTCTCCACACTTTCCCATTCTGGAGAATCTGATGGGACAGAAACAGAGATCCTCTCCTTTGAAAGGGATTGAATGTCCATTTCTCTGTTAAGTGCCATAAAGGCCTCATCTTCGGCTGCTACATATAGCAGAACCTGCATCATGAATTCAAAGTAACATTAATGACAGTGAAGAACATTCTAAATGTTCAGAGTCAATAAACTGTCCCCCTCCATTCAGACAGGGTAAGGCTGTCGGGCTTGTTCTGAGAAGTTTTGCACCTCCATCGCAGAATACTTTGCACTAAGTTTCTAATGGGATTGGAACTCGGAACGGGGCTCAGTTCTTCGCATGGTGAACTAGACTTAATAGTTAATTCAAAGTTCAAAACTTGAACAAACCTTTGCAAGAGAAATGTCTTTGTCCTTTGATTGAAAGGAGATCTCTCGAGTGAACTTCTCTCTGGCAGCCTCAAGAACCTGGAATCAAGAAAACCGAATGTAGACTGTTAACTGAATTAAAATCATAAGAAAAGATACAAAGATAACAAAAATTAACACCGATGTCAATGATGTAAAGTGTATAAAGGAATCAAACCTCTTGGTAGATCTTGGAGCGGGATGAATCCTTTATCACCTGATTGCCAGAAAGAGGAGAAGCAGCTGAAGCCGAAACCTGAAAGCAAAAGCTCTTCCTTGTTTGATTCCCCAATATGCCTCCCCTACGGAACCCGCTCCAACACCAAGAACGGTGATGACTGGACCTGATCATTGTAAAGAGTACAGGCATATTGGAGTTGCCTACCACATTCTTCAACCCTCTAATTCTATAATGCACACAAACTCCAATACATCAAAGATAGGTCCCAGCTTGGAGAAAATAAGCATTTCAGGTTACCATTTGTTGATGAATACAGCCAAGATTTTTTAGCCCCAATACGAAATTCATGTTGTTGTTTCAGGTAATAAGCAGCTCAAACAGACCGCAACAAGCAAAAGTACCAGAAACATGATCAAACTGACTACACCGCTTAAAACAATAAAACCATCTTTTCCCCCAAAATATCAAATCCAAAGCATCTAACATTCTGCAATCCCTAATTCAAGTATACTAAAATCAATCCAGTAGCTTAATCAAGTGATTACCTGACGCGACGATGATGATCATAACTTCTTAACGTTATCAATGGAGCCATGCTCATGGAATTGGTAGCTGCAGTGGCAGCAGCGGTTCTCGCTGGGTAAGGGCGAGACGCAAGAATCTGCATCTCCGACTTCACCAAATTCAAATTTTCTTTAATACCGGAAAGGGATTATTGTCTAGAAAATGTTTTCAGAGTGATGAGGAAGCTATCAGTTGCAGATGAAGAATGGGCAATAATCTGGAAGCAAAAGCTAGAATCGGTGTCATCAATCACGCGCTTCTGGAAGGACAGGTACAGAAGTTCGTCATGTTAACCTCTCCAAAATCACTCGCAGACCACAAGTACATTGATACCGATGGGGGCGATGATGGCGAAGCGCTGGTGGAATAAAAATGGAAGCGAGGAGAAGAAGCGGATGAGGTGTGGCAAGAATAAGCAAGATCCCTAACAAAGGGTTCTCTGTAGCTCAGAAAACTTGTCCAAATTCAGAATCCTAATCTCTGAGTTCTGCAGATAAGAGCTGGCAGCAGCAGCAGAAGTTGAAGCAGCGTTCAAACATGGTCGCTAGCATCACTCAGGAGAGAGAGTGTGTGTAGCCAGTAATGGGGGTTTCTTTACTTGCTCTGTTTCTTTCAACAAAAATGGCGATAGGGGATAAATATAGGGGATGGGATGGGATGGAGAAGAGGGAGGGAGGGACTCACAACAAGCTTTGGAATCAATTCATTCATTTCTCTGCGACCAGACTTTTAAATATTTTTCCTTTTTTTATTTACTTATTATTATTATCATGCTTGGACTTATATGGACTTTTTTAAGTGAGGGAAAAGATGACGGACGCTAAGTTTTTTTTTTTCCAAAAAAGATGACTTAGCTATTAATAGCAACCATATTGATCTTGTAATGTTCAAAATCTCATCTCACGGTTTGTTAATTTTTCGACAGATTCAGTGAATAATTATTGCATACAACATATTAATGTATCTTATTAGCATTATAGTTAAAAGTTCACTAGTTAAGATAGTTCTACTCGCCTTCTTATATGTTCTTATACGGTTAATGCGATATGTGAGTTAGAGGAGACCTAATATCTTACACGCAATGTGATTATATTTATGGATATCTTGCAAAATTGTCTTAAAACTGCTTTTCACCGCTTTTTCTGGCTTTTTGAATGACAACTTTTTTTTTTTTTTAAAAAATGATTCACATTAATAATGGGGAAACGAAATCTCAGATTAAATTAAGTATTTTCTATATACGTTTTCTTAAGAGATTATTATTATCTGGCTTTTTTGAATGACATTTTTTATATAAAATGATTCACATTAATAATGAGGAAACAAAATCTCAGATTAAATAAAGTATTTTCTATATACGTTTTCTCAAAAGATTATTATTATTATTTCTGACTTCTTTGAGTGACAGCTTTTTTTTTAATAAAAATAATTCAAATTATTAATAAGGAAACAAATCTCAAATTAAATTAAGTATTTTTTTATGTACGTTTTCTGAATAGATTATTATTATTATTATTATTACTATTATTATTATTATTAAAATGTCATAACTTTATATGAAAAAAATAAAATAAAATAAAAATGTATTACAAAGTGAATAATGGAAAAAACTTAGCTAAAAAACAATAGCAAAAAGGGTCTTTTTATTTATATTTCATAGTTTATATCATTCACCATTAAATATGTTCCATCGAACTAGCTAGGAGACGTCAGAGTCCTCTCGTCCGACTATGTGAGCTCCGACCATCAGATTTGTAACATCAGAGCTTTCTCTCTGGATTCCAATCCAATTAAGGCGATCGCCTGTCTGTTCCACTTATTTGAACTCAATAAGAACTCTCAAGATAATTCTTATTGAGACAATTTGTAAAGACTCATACAAGTTTATTATATAATCATACTACTAGGTAACTTAACATATAAATGATTATTTCCAATCATATGACTTAACTCATGAAGAGTTATCATTATTTTTATAACAAACTAATAATTGTAAGAGCTTGAGTTTAACTTAGGAAGATGTTACTTCCATCAGCCTCCCTTAAACCAAACATGCCTTGATCATACTAATCAACCACTTTGCTCTTCCAAAGGTTAATTTGTATGTAGAGTCATATCATCATTGTGCTCAAGTACGGGTTTCACTGGAGTTCGCTTCTTGAGCCATCTTGCTCGCTGCTCCACCCTAAATCTCATTTTTATATGAGCATGAGCACACAATTTAAGACACCAAAAACCTACTCGGAATCACGCCGCAAGTCGTGTTTATTGTCCTGACCTTGGGATTTTTCATGAACTACCAAAGGGCTGCACCGTGCCACCTAGTCATACGATGATCCAACACCTTGCTTCACCGAGCATTTGGAGCCATCACGTGTATGCTATACACACGCGTTTCTGTGCATCAATAGCTCATCCGTTGGGTTCACCAAACAATGCCTCTGTTAGAGTACGAGGAGTAATCACTACGGAAACACAAAACATGGTACGTGCATGTAATCGAAATTACGCAGTGGATGAGTTACACATACCTCAACAGTTACCGTAGTCCTAGATCCTTTGTACGAGGGAGTTCTCGATCCATCAGGCGGAACCCGTAGAGGTTCTTGTGAAAGAAGCCCTACGTGGTGTTAGCTCCACAACAAAGCCTCGGATCAATTCTTGGCACGGGGATGGATCTTCGGAGAGTTGCTCGAAAGCAATTTGGCACACCTTCGGTGAGAAGTGGAGGTTCGGCCGAAACTTCAAGGTGTGGGAGTAGGCCTGTCAACGGGTCACAACCCGTGACCCAGGACCCGCGACCCGCGGGTCACAAACGACCCGGCTCGTGATTGACCCGGGGTTATCACGGGTCAGTTTGACCAAACCCGTACCCGGGCACCCGGGTCACGGGTTGACCCGTGTTGACCCGTGACCGGATCAACCTTGCACTTTTGCACACGGCAGCGGTGCAGTATAGTATGAATTGGTGACGTATTGAACCACTGGAGCCGTATATAGACATCTTCTTCCAGCTCTTCAACCAATCGATCTTGTTGTTCATGTCATTCTATATATATCTACCATTATTATATTATATCATATACTTAGTCTTAGTTATTTAGGACCACAAAGCCGTATATACAAATTATATTATGGTATATGTAACTTGACCTCCAATACCATATTTGATGGATCTGTACTTATTCGGATGCTTTAATTTTGATGATCATTGTTTAACTTATCATTATGACATTATTTGGCACAAAAAAAATGACTTGATTTCATTATTTTAACGGGTCACGGGCCGGGTACGGGTTCTAACTACAAACCCGTACCCGGCCCGCTCTCAACATGTCATTTACGGGTCAACCCGTAAATGACCCGTTAGCATGACTAGATATACCCGGACCTGACCCGTGGACGGGTTATTTGCGGGTCACGGGTAAAATTGACAAGCCTATGTGGGAGGAGGGTTTTCTCTCTAAAACACTCTTATGAGGAAATTATAATTAACCCTAAAATATTCCCTAACACCTCTTATTTATATGAGGAGTAAAGTGGACAAAAGTCTACTTTACCCTCACTCTAAGTTTCGGCCGGCCATTAGTATAGGGAGGCCCAATTTACCCTAATGTGAAATTTACCCAAGTTCATTAGGTAACTATACATATTATGGGCTACCAATTACGGCGCCCATCACCATATGCTTACAGCTCCCACTCCCCGGAATGGGAGGGTGCCTGTTAATGTATTGTTGTCCAAATCCGCATCAACATTTCTCCCATTTGATCTGCTCCGTGCTTCCAAATAGTTCATACGAGGTTTGCCGTGCGACCGGCGGATACGACGAGCATCGTGCTACTCATCTGTTAGGAGTGTTGTAGCGCCCGCGGAACGTTAATTCCATTTTATCCAATCAACCTGTTATGAACAAAATTTATATATATTGTATCGCGCTCTATCCTAGTCAACTGATAATTCTCCATTTGCCTAGTTTTCACATAAGAACACTTCTCCAAGGCATCCGTACAAGTATTCACAACCTTCAACTAATATCCGGCTGGTGGCCACATAGTGAATACAAGAATCGGTGAATTACAGGTGAACTTGACCATCCCCATCGCTCATACCCTTAGTCAAACGCAACCGGTTTCCAAAGACGTGGTCACTGGGCCTTTTTGTTCAGCACTACGCTCGTACGCCGGGAAGCGAGTATTGAGCCTGACCTTAGGTACAAGTTCTGAGTCCATGAGAATACTTTGGGTGCCTCTTTATAAGGCTCCCGGGATCAATCACACGCTCGAGGTGAAGAATTTTGCGTCCGCCAGAATCACGAGGATTCCTTCCTAGCACAACCGAGCGGTGACCCCGTGGTCGAACTTGGCACGCAGCACGCATTGATAGCATACCTGAACCCTTTGGGTCAACATGAATGGGACATGTCAATCATTCTATCACAGGTTTTCATCCGGCCCAGAATGTGGATTTATGATGGACGAAGTTCATCACGGCGATCTGCAGAACGAGAATCACGTCGAGTTACTTCGACTATAGATAATCCTTCTGCTCAATCAGGTTTATCCCCCTGATTCTTAGCCAGCCTTGCATAGTGGATGCCTCCCTCCACCGTGTTGGATCACGGTGGAACTCCGGTACGGTCTTGACGTCGATCCGAGCTCCTTTGCTCCACGTAATCCTGTAAAGAGGGGATAGACCGGGCGGTGACCCAGAATCCCTCTCCGATGCTTAAATGAGTTTCTTGTATGGACTAGCAAGCAGTAATCTCAAGCAGTGTATCTCAAAAACGTCATTGATCTGAGGTAACCTCTGCCCTTTTATAGGCAGAGAGTTACCTCAGTTACCTGGTGAACCGTTGGGGTGGTTAGCCCATATTCCGTGTATCTCGGGCACGATCCCGCCTATCTAGGCCATGATCTCGCTTATCTCGGCCACGCCCCGCGTATCTCGGTCACGCTCCGCGTATCTCAACCACGCTCCGCGTATCCGGGCCTCAACCTCTGATAGCAAGTCCCGACTAACATCGGGGACTCCAGAGTTATCTCATTGTGTCACCGCTCGGGGCCCCTCTTCATCGTGACAGGCCAATCATTCTCAGGGATTCATCATCGGGGCCTACTTAAAGGCATCTCATCGGGAGCATCCAGCTCACCTATCGGGACCGACTCTGTCGGGACCTTTCATCATCGGGACTCCCTCCGTCGGGACCCTTCGCTTTGGTCTTCTTGACCTCCTTTTAGAGCCCAGTGGCCCTATTCACCGTTTCCTCGCCGTTAACGGGCCTAACGGCCATAGCGAAGCCCATCATTTGCCCCAAAGACATGAGGGACTAACAGTTCGTCGTGTCTTCCAACTCCCGACCTCCCGACATCGGAGTCGGGGACCTTTCCCTTAGCATAGTCACTTGATACAAATCTTCTCGTTCACGTTTCCTCGATGCCTTGAGGATAACCACAAAATCCGAGAAGACTCCTCGGTTCCCTTGCCGTTAAATGCAGCAGATAACGAAGCGACGTCTTTGGCACCCATGCCTGATTTTTCGCGCCTGCTTTTTCTGAAAAAGTGCTTTTCAGGCCGTTTCATCATTACACCCGTTGCCATTCTGCACGTTTCATCTCAACGGTCCAGATCAAATCGCTTCAACTTCGACGATTCAGATCAAAGCGTCCTTTCGACTGTCCTCTTCGCCTATAAAACCCTTACCGTGGGCACAATTTCACTTTTACCGTTTCTGAAATTTCGAAAGCTCTCTGCAACTTCTGAGAACTTCAAGCTCTGCGATTTCGAAGACCCAAGTGCTCCTCCGGCCTCCTGTTCTTCCAAGCAACTTTCCGGCAACGTCGAGTTCATCCTTCCAGCCTCCAATCATCATGTCCAGGAGCGGCAGGTTGCTGAGGACAAGCTGGTCCTTGAAAAGAAGGCTCTGGAGGAGCAAGTTGCTGGGGTTCCCGCGCAGCTGGTCGCGGCCGAGACCAAGGGCCGGGAGGATTATCGGAGGTCCGAAGACTTCCAGGCTGATGCTGTAAAGTTCTGCAGCGCGGAGGTGGAGAACACCCTCTTCAATGCAGTTGAGGAACTCCACCTGGAGTATGGCGACGCCATCAACTTCGACAAGTCTCCTTCTCTCGCTCCCTTCGCGAAGAAATACTTTGCTCTCTCGGAGGAGAGTGATGTGGGGAGCACTCCCGCGATTGTTGAAGACACAGCAGAGCCTCCAAGTGCTGATGCCCCGATAATCGACCCTCCCGCGGCTGAACCTGTGGAGCCTTCTGCCACAGACCTCGTGGACCCTGCTCCCGCTGATGCTGCCGACAAGGACCAAGCCTAACTGCTTATCTTTAGAGTCCTTGTACTTTCCTCATTTTTGTAATCTTCGGGCCTTTGAGCCCTTATGAATATCAGACTTTCTTAGTTCCGATTTCCCATTGCACTTCTCAAAGCGACTTTACTTACTTAAGGCGAGACCTCGACACTTAAGATATTTTCACACATCACTTAAGACGATTTAACTCCATGCACCACTTAAGGCGACTTTAACAACACTTAGAATAAATCTAAGAATCATGCATCACTCAAGACGGCTTAACCTCGTGCGTCACTTAAGACGACTTAATCTCGTGCATCACTTAAGACGACTTAATCTCGTGCATCACTTAAGACGACTTAATCTCGTGCATCACTTAAGACGACTTTTCTCGTGCACCACTTAAGGCGACTTTCTCGTGCACCACTCAAGGCGACTTTTCTCGTGCACCACTCAAGGCGACTAAATAACGTTTAGAATAAATCTAAGAATAATTCTGATCGGAAGCAACCTCTTTATTCATTGATGGCACAAAATTTGCTTACATCGAATCAAACGATAAATAACTTACACCACTTAAGGCGATTTTACATCGGGCACCACTTAAGGCGACTTTTCATCGGGCACCACTTAAGGCGACTTTTCATCGGGCACCACTTAAGGCGACTTTTCATCGGGCACCACTTAAGGCGACTTTTCATCAAGCATGACATTTCTTCAAGTGTTCGCCACTAAAAGAATGCTTCAATGCTCTGCCATCGAGGTCTTCCAACTTGTACGCATTCGGAGCTGGCATCCCCACGACCTTGTAAGGTCCTTCCCATTTTGGTGACATCTTGTTGATTCGATCCAAAAGGGTAAACTCGTTGCGACGCCAAACCAGCTCCCCGACGAAGAATTGTCGGGACTTAACTCGCCGATTGTAATACCTGGCCGTCGCCAAACGCATTCGAGCCTGGACTTCATCGGCTTCCCGCCTCTTCTCTTTGAGCAAGTCCAAATCTAGACGTCTCATCCAATCATTCGTCAAAGGCTCGTAATATCTCATCCTATGGGACGCCACAGCTACCTCCACGGGAGCAACAGCCTCCGTGCCATAAACAAGGCCAAACAGAGTCTCCCCAGTTGATCGTTTGGGCGTCGTTCTAACAGCCCAAAACACGTTTTCCAGCTCGTTCAGCCATTTGCCCTTCAAGGCATAGACCCTTTTCTTCAGGCCATCCATCACGATTTTGTTGGCCGATTCCACCTGGCCATTAGTCTGAGCATGGTGGACAGAGGCTGTCCGATGCTCAATGTTCAACTCCTCCAGATACTCCTTCACCTGAGACCCGTTAAACGGTGGACCATTGTCGTTGATCACCACCTTAGGAATCCCGTATCTGGATACAATATAAGTCTGGAGAAACTTGACGATCTGGTTCCCCGTCGTCTTGGCCAACGCCTTTGCTTCTATCCATTTCGAAAAATAATCGATAGCTACAAGCAAATACTTACACTGACCTTGTGCTTGAGGGAGAGGTCCCACCAAGTCGATGCCCCACTGCGCGAATGGCCAAGCACTCTTGATTGACGTCAGATTAGCAGCCGGAGCCACGATATTCGGGGCGTACCTCTGGCACGCGTCACAGGATCGGACCAACGCCGTCGCCTCCTTGCTCATGGTAGGCCAATAATAGCCCAGATTCAATACTTTCCTCATTATGGATCGGGCCCCTTCATGACAAGCCGCGACCCCTTCATGCACCTCCTTCAGGATTCGATTTGTGTCGGGCTCAGCCACACACTTCAAGTATGGAGTCGAGAACCAGCCCTTCTTGTATAGCTGATTGTCCAACATCACGTAGTTGACCGCGATCCGACGTATCCTGTCAGCTGCTACTTCATTATCGGGGACTGCCCCCGTAGTCAGGTACGCGACTATCGGGGTCATCCAAGTGGGCTCCTCCTCTGATCCTGCTTCAATAGCACACACCTGCGTCGGATCGGTGGTCGACAAGATCACCTTTTCCAAGAAGTTCACCTTCCGATTTTCCTCCAGGGGTGCCCCCAAGGCAAATTTGCTCAAGGCATCTGCCTCCACGTTTTCCTCCCTTGGGATCACCTCGATGTCGAAGCTTTTAAAGCTCTCCTTCAAGACTTGCACTTCGCGAAGGTACTTCCTCATCATCGGGCTCTTCGCCTCGTATCGCCCTTGGACCTGGTTCACAATCAGGGCCGCGTCACACTTCACTCTCAAGTGAGCAACTCCCGTACTTTTGGCAATTTTTAGGCCCGTGATAAGAGCCTCATACTCAGCTTCATTGTTCGTGGCCCTAAAAGTCAAAGCCAAGGCATACCGAAGCGGCTCACCTCCGCCTGGTGGTATCAATACAAACCCTGCTCCTGATCCGTCTGAACTCGAGGAGCCATCCGTGTACATCTCCCAAGTATTTTCCTCGTTTGGCTGTTCTGATTGCTCTGCCGTCTCTGGTTGTTCTGCTATCGGGACCTCCATGGTTGCCCCCTCTACAGAGCCCGATTCTTCCAGATCGGGGGCTGTAGACTCTGCTATGAAATCCGCCAATGCCTGGCCCTTAATAGCCGTTCTCGGAGCAAAGTGTATGCGAAACTCACTAAGCTCGACTGCCCATTTCACTAATCTCCCAGACGCATCAGGTCGGTTCAAAAAATGCTTCAGAGGCTGGTTCGTCAATACAGTGATCTCATGTGCATGGAAGTAAGGCCTCAGCTTCCGAGCAGTAATAATCAACGCAAAGAGATACTTCTCAACGGCGGGATAATTCATTTCAGATTTGGCAAACGCCTTGCTTACATAATATACGGGGATTTGATTACCCTCGACAACCTTCACTAACACATAGCTAATGGCAAATTCAGAAATAGCCAAGTAAAGATAGAGCGGCTCGCCTGGAACCGGTTTCGCCAACGGCGGGAGGGTGCGAAGGTGCTGCTTGAGTGCCTGGAACGCCTCTTCACACTTGGCGGTCCACTCAAACTTCTTGTTGGCCCTCAGGACTTCAAAAAATAGCATTGATCGGTCACTCGCTTTGGACAGGAAGCGATTCATTGCAGCCAGTCGGCCATTCAGCAATTGCACCTCCCGATGGTTTATCGGAGACTGCATCTCCTCGATCGCCCTTAGCTTCTCGGGGTTCACCTCAATTCCTCTTTGGCTCACCATAAAGCCCAGAAACTTCCCCGAGTGGACTCCGAAGGCGCATTTTGTCGGGTTCAAGCGAACCTGATGAAGCCTCATCCGCTCAAACGTCGTGGCTAGGTTGTGCACATGATCATCAGCTTGTCAGGACTTCACCAGCATATCATCCACGTAAGCCTCCATGGTCTTCCCTAGCATATCTCCGAACAGCTTGTTCACCATCCGCTGGTAGGTTGCCCCAGCATTGATCAGTCCGAAAGGCATGACATCGTAATGATAGATGTCGCTATCAGCATAAAAGGCAGTGTGGGGGGGCGTCTTCCTTAGCCATCTTGATCTGGTTATAGCCCGAGTACGCATCCATGAAGCTCAACAGCTCATGTCCTGACGTGGCATCCACCAGCTGGTCGATTCTTGGGAGCGGGTAACAATCCTTCGGGCAAGCCTTATTCAGGTCGCGGAAATCAACACACATCCGCCACTTCCCATTGCTCTTCTTCACCAGCACCGGGTTAGCAACCCAAGTCTGGAATCGGAGCTCCTTGATAAACCCAGCATCGAGCAACCTGCCCACCTCCTGTTGGATCGCGATCCTCTTGTCTGTGCCCATCAGACGCCTTTTCTGCGGGATAGGTTTGATCGCGGGATCGATCTTCAACTCGTGTACGATCACATCGGGGCTGATTCCTGGCATGTCACTCGGAGACCAGGCGAACAGCTCCTTGAACTCCTTCAGTAGATCGATCAATTCTCGGGCTGTCTCCTCGGTCAGAGCAGACCCGATTTTTACCTTCCTCTAAGGCCCGTCATTCTCGACCTCCTTCAAGTCCTCCACGGGGGCGGGACGCCCAAACTCCTCTCTAGGATCAGCATCTGTCTGGAGGACAGTCATAGCCTCTTTTCTTTTCCTTCGGGTGGCGTTAACATAACATTTCCTGGAGGCCACCTGGTCGCCCTTGACCTCTCCGACTCCATGGTCAGTCGGGAACTTCATCTTCTGGTGAACAGTCGAGGCAACTGCCATCAGGGGGTTGACGGTAGTTCTCCCGATAATCGCGTTGTAGGTCCTTGCGGATTCTGCTACCACAAACTCCACGTTCCTCCTCTCCGATTTCCACCCGCTACCAAACTCCACTGGTAAGGTGATCACTCCTAGCGGATAGGAGGTAAAGCCAGAGAATCCGACCATTGGGAAGTTCGCCTCCTTCAGGTCCTTCTTCGTTTTCCCCATGGCCTCCAGCGCATCCATGAACAGAATATCAGAGGAGCTCCCTCCATCGATCAGAATTCGCTTCATATCGTATCCATCCACATCCAAGGTCACGACCAGAGCGTCATCGTGTGGATTCTCCACGCCTACGAGATCCTCCGACGAAAATGAGATCACCATATCTTCATTCAGGGTCCAGGATCGGGACCTCTTACCCAGCACCACAACAGCGGGAATTCTAGAGGCATAAACCTCCCGGGAGGACGAGGTATCACCTCCCGCGACAAATCCTCCGTGAATCACATTGATAGTGCCCCGCTTCTCCTTACGGGCACCAGAAGACTCTGGGTTAGACCTCTTCTTCTTCGGGGACCGATCGCGGGATCGGGAACGGGACCGTGATCGGGATCGAGATCGACACCGCTTCTCCCCGACAAACTCCTTAAGCTTCCCCTTCTGGATCAGCTTTTCGATCTCCTTCTTCAGCTCCCGGCAATGATTGGTGTCGTGACCATTTGCGCGATGAAATCGACAGTAGCGATCGGTGCGGGATCCCAAAAATTCTCCTTCCTTCTTCGGGGGGTACCTGGAGATACCCTGTCGCTCCATGACCGTTAACACCTCCGCCATAGAGCTGTTGAGAGGAATGTCATGATCCTCCCGCCTGTCCTTCTTCGAGGAACACCTATCATCCCTCCGATCAGCGACCTCGACTCCGACTGCTCTCGGATTTATCCTTCGACTTGCGCTCGTCTAAGGGTTTGACCGACTGCTTTCCCTTATTCGACTTCGAGGGCTCAAGCTCTCCAGCGGCTATCTTCGACTCCTGGACATCGATTTGCCGCTTCACCCTCTTCTGCAGTGCCTCCATATTCCACACAGCCTTCTCAGCCACGCTGTGCAGCAAGTCGGAACCGTAGGGGGCTGTTAGGTTCCGAATGAAGGTACGGATGGTTTCACCCTCCAAAATCTCCTCGTCAATCTCCGCCACGCTGGCAGTGTATCGCTGGTAATAGTGCGCCAGCGACTCATCGGGCCTCTGTACCACCTGGGTCAGGGACCTCACACTCTTCAACAGACGTCTGCGACCCTGGTACTGTTGAATAAAGCGGTCGTGCATATCAGCCCAACAAGTGATGCAGCCTGGGGGCAGACTGAAGAACCAGGTCAGGGCTCTCTCACCAAGTGTGTTCGGGAACAGCGTACACACGATATCTTCATTCGGGGCTCTGCCCAGACACGCCATAAGGTGCTTCTGGACATGACGAACCGGATCTCCCTCGCCATCATACTCCTTAATCGTGGGGATACCCAGCCCTGGCGAGGCGATGTTGTCTATGAGTCGAGGAACGAAGGGATGGGTGGATCGATTCCTCAGCTCCGACACCAGCGGCTTCTACTCTCCCATGCAGATGTTCACTATCTTCACCACCTGATCGGGGGTGATGGGACCATTAAGGGGAATGGTCCTATGCTGCACTGGTCCTGGCCCATCGACCACAAATCGTTCTGGTTGAGTGGACTCCCTACTCCTGCCCTGGCTTCGGGGCTGAACCTCCCGCACATTCTGAACCTCTGCTGGTGGGGGCGCTTCCTCTTCTAGTGGGGGCATCTCCTCTTGCCTCCTCGCAGCCTCTCTCCGATCTAAGAGAGCCTCCACGGCTGCCAGAAACATCGGCATGGCCTCCGCCACAGCTCTCGTCAGATCCGTATTTGGAGGAGCCTCCTGCTCCCTATTATCCTGGTGCTGAGCAGCAGTATCTTCAGGGGCTTCATTATGCCCCCCTGTCCGAGAGACCTCCGCGGGGAGATTCTGGTCCTCAGCATGCTCCGGTGGTGAATTCAGAGTCGTCCCGGCAGGATGACGGGAACCACCAGATTGTCCTTGTCTTCTTTGCTTGCCAGCCGCCATTGAACGAGTAGAAGGCATATCATCTTTTTGTCACTTTCCCACAGACGGCGCCAATGTTGGATCACGGTGGAACTCCGGTACGGTCTTGACGTCGATCCGAGCTCCTTTGCTCCACGTAATCCTGCAAAGAGGGGATAGACCGGGCGGTGACCCAGAATCCCTCTCTGATGCATAAATGAGTTTCTTGTATGGACTGGCAAGCAGTAATCTCAAGCAGTGTATCTCAAAAACGTCATTGATTTGAGGTAACCTCTGCCCTTTTATAGGCGGAGAGGTACCTCAGTTACCTGGTGAACCGTTGGGGTGGTTAGCCCATATTCCGTGTATCTCGGGCACGATCCCGCCTATCTAGGCCATGATCTTACTTATCTCGGCCACGCCCCGCGTATCTCGGTCACGCTCCGCGTATCTCAACCACGCTCCGCGTATCCCGGCTTCAACCTCTGATAGCAAGTCCCGACTAACATCGGGGACTCCAGAGTTATCTCATTGTGTCACCGCTCGAGGCCCCTCGTCATCGTGACAAGGCCAATCATTCTCAGGGATTCATCATCGGGGCCTACTTAAAGGCATCTCATCGGGAGCATCCAGCTCACCTATCGGGACCGACTCTGTCGGGACCTTTCATCATCGGGACTCCCTCCGTCGGGACCCTTCGCTTTGGTCTTCTTGACCTCCTTTTAGAGCCCAGTGGCCCTATTCACCGTTTCCTCGCCGTTAACGGGCCTAACGGCCATAGCGAAGCCCATCACACCGCAAGACGACCGTACCTATGTGACTAGGTAAGGCCCATATTCGACATAGTTTTGGCAGAGGATTGCGTCCTCCTACGACTCAATTTATAGACCGTAAATTTGATGTAATCAAAACATTATGACATCGATTGATCATAAACTCAGTTGCAATTCCCTCGCTTACAAAATGTAACTTTCTAATATCAAAATTTTATCACAGATACATGCCATTTCTAAACCCTACGCAATCCAAGCAGTTTTACATGGTTTTCAAATATCTCCCTGCGTAGTGGCTTAGTTAATTGGTCCGCAATCATATTATCAGTGGACAAGTTTTCTATAGTGATAATATTGCCTTCTACCATCGATTTAGCATAGAAATATTTCACATCAACGTGTTTGGTCCTACTATGGTACTTCAGATTCTTAACTGCCGCAATAGCTTCCTGACTGTCGGAGAACACCTTTACAAGTTTACTTTCGACGTCACCACCAAGCAACGCAGTAAGAAGCCTTTTCAGCCAGACTGCTTCCTGTGCATTCTTAGAGAGAGCAAGGAATTTCGATTCCATTGTTGACAACGCGACACAGGTTTGCCTCTTGCTCTTCCATGAAATGGCGGCATTAGCAAGGAGAAATAATCCTCCCGTGGTGGACTTACGTTCATCCAGATCTCCACCATTGTCGGCGTCACTGTAACCGGTCAAATCTAACTTCCCGCCCTCATAGCACAGAGCATGGTCGGCAGTACCTTTCAGATAAAGAATTGTTCGTTTTACAGCCTTTAAATGTTGATAGCCAGGATCTGATTGGAAACGTGCTAGTAGGCCCACAATGTAACAGATATCCGGACGGGTGCATTTCATGGCGTACATCAAACTACCAACCATGCTTAAATACTCTGCACCATTCATCTGTTCTCGCTCCGCTAGGTTCTTGGGGCCGTCACGTTTAGACAGTGCGCACCCAAATACTACCGGCGTATCCACTGGTTTGGCATCCTATAATCTGACCCTTTTCAACAACTTGTTGATATAGGCTTCCTGAGATAGATACAATTTCCGGGTAGCCCGATCTTTAGAAATTTTAATGCATAAGACATATGTGGCCTCTCCCATGTCTTTCATCTCAAATACAGATGCTAACCAGGACTTTGACTTATTCATGAAACTCACGTCGTTTGCAGCAATGAGTATGTCGTCCACGTATAAGGTTAAGATGACATACTTAGACCCGGAGGTCTTATAATACACGCACGGATCCTCGTGAAGATTCACGAATCCGTTTCCTACGATTTCCTTGTGGAATCCGCGGTACCATTGCCAAGACGACTGTTTAAGACCGTATATGGACCTTTGGAGTCTACAAAATTTACGTTGGTTACTAGGAGTAATTAAACCCTTCGGTTGTTCCATGTAGATCTCTTCCTCCAGGTTTTCGGGGAGGAATGCGGTCTTGATACTTATTTGGTGAGGTTCGAATCGAGACCTGAGACCAGGACCATAAATGGCCCTTACCGTGGTTTTACGCACAGTTGGTGAGTATGTTTCGTCAACGTCCACTCCGTGAAGTTGGGTATAGCCTTTCGCAACAAGTCGAGTTGTATCGCTTGACCTTTTCCATCAGTGGCGAGCCTTCTTTCAGGACTCACCGTACCCTTATGCCCTAGTGGTTAGCAGGTAAATCAACTACAGACTATAATAGTTTTCATTTAGGCGATCTCTCTCGTTCATTATTTTCCTCTATTTCTCCACTTGAGGTCTTTCCAATGCAGGCCAACAGTTGTTAGAGTGAGGTCATCACTCTTCTAGATGGGATACTTCTTTGGAGAAGTTCGATGCCTTTGACTTTCGTCTAGGCTTGTTTATCCCATCTTTGAGTCTTAACGTCTCTCTCACTTGGAATAATGCCTCTTATCAGAGCATTTCTTCCAATTGGGATAAATTCTCCCACTCGAGATGATGCTTCTCATCGGAGCATCACTTCTATTGGGTACAAGATGAGTGCTTTAACCATAACCGACAACTTTCCTTATACGACTTCTCGGTCTCGGAGTTTTACTTCCAAGATAAATTCCTTGATCACTAGGATCTGGAACCAAGTTTGTCGGATCACTGCCACTGGGAACAATGGGTAGTATAGGTAGTTGTGGCATCCCCGGTTTTAGCATTACGATAATCAGGTTCAACTTGATTCGTCCAAACAGCAACAGTGATTACTTGTGGTAGGTGTTTAGACCTCCCACTGGCTTTATTATGAAAATGTTCCCATTATCATTTACCATGTCATTCACTTGAGTTGCTGGTTCAAATCTCTCTCACTTGAATTAAGTGGGACCTGATGTTAGTAATATCCTGCTCCTGATTTGATCAAGACTCATTATTCTGAATTGTCAATGCATCGGAAAATTCGTCCTCAAGTGTGTAATGTCACATGTTCGACCACGGTACCATGTCTTGAAGATGTAAACATGTATTTTCAAAGAGTAGTAACATACTCTTGTCCTAAATACGTGTTTAATGCGCAAATTAATGTCGCATGGTGATATGATTTAATTCATTATCACTCTTCAGCCTTTTTATGGTGGCGTGTCGTACCGATTTCAGTGAAATACAGTTTTTTTTTTTTTTTTTTTTTTTTTATTTTTTTTATTTTTATGAACGTGAATCACTTTTCAGCATCCCTTAGGGAACAGCTGATTAAGTGATTCTATTATTATGTTTATAAGCTATGCTTCAGAAGTGTGTGATTTGATTTGAATGCCTAGCTTGACTTTTCGTTCAAGGCGTATAGAAGGAAAATCGTTTAGCCGACTTCATCTTTCTTCGTTTGCAAACTTATCTCAGAGATTTTATCCCATCTCCGAACTGAGCATTTCAGGTTTTCACCTTATGCGTCAGTTGATACTTTTACAAGGTCGTGGTAGCTTCCGAAGCCTCTTCTTACCGATGTAAATGGTATCAATAAGTTGTTTCCAGGGGAATGCAAACGAAAATTCAGCACATCATCATTCAGACACTTCATCATTAAATTCGTATTTTGAAATGATGTGTTCCGTCTATCTAGGTCCACTTGCGCGTAGTACTTTTCACCGAATTTTTTTTAACCTTGTTTAAATCGTTTCATTTCTGAATTTAATTTAATTTAATCCAATCGGTTTTGCACATGATCATCATTACATATTATTTCATTCAATGGACTAATAACAAATAAGAAATACTAAATCTTTCGATCTAGCTACGCAATTGATGTGTATGTTCAGTTCAGTTTCCCGACTGAAATGACGGAGTACGTGAATCGTTTCGTTTTATTCGACCACTTTTAGCTGGCCGAAATTTTGTTTCGGATCGATCCCTCTTAACCGGGTCGATTAATTTTGACAAGTAGATCACATTTCGAATCGAATGGAAACTACTTTATTCAATAAATCCGAATCTCGAAATAACCAAAATTTTAGTAACTCAAATGAACGATAAATGACAATGGTAGGGCTCTCGATCTGAAGATCGCGTATTCGATCCATGAATGTGTTGGATTACAGGGACGTAATACTACAGAATGCTAAACATGTACTAACAAGATATCTAATCTACGCAGCGGAATTAGTACACATACCTTTTAGCTTTCCTGCCCAAGAACGATGTGGAGGGAGTTCTGATCCTCCGGTCGGAACCACGTGCAAGTTCTTCGTCAGAAGAAGTCCCACGCAATGTAGCTCCACAACAAGACCTCTGATCGATTCTTCAACGGAGATGGAACCTCCGACTGAATGCTCGATAGCAACTTGGCACACCAATGGTGGTGTTATAGGGCCCGGCCGAAACTAGGTCAGAGAGAGAGGAGTTTCTCTCAAATCAAAACTTAAGAGGAGTTGTGATCAAGGTGTGTTTTGGGAGTGACCCCTAGACCTCCTTATATAGTGGGAGGAGGAGAAAATCCTCCTCTGTCCCTATCTAGGGTTTCGGCCGACCTATGTGGGTGGGAGGCCCAATTTTGGGCCTCCCATGTCACATGGGAATTGGCTCGAGCCCAATTAACCCTAATGTGACATTTACCTAATTATCTTAGGTAACTACAGATATTAACGGGCTACCAATTACGGAGCCACGTCATCATATGCTAACAGCTCCCACTCGCCGGAATGGGAGGGTGCTTGTTAATGTATTGTCATCCAATAACATCAACATTTCAATCTTCGGTCTTCGTCTCCGTCTCCGAATAGTTCATACGAGGCTTGCCGTGCGACCGGCGGATACTACGGGCATCGTGCTACTCATCTGTTAGGAGTATTTTAGCGCCCGCAGAATGTTGATTCCCTTTCATGAACCAAACCTGTTTGAAATAAAACTATGTACCGCACTGCATCCTTGGTCAACTGTTAATTCTCCAATTGCCCAGTTTTCCACAAAGGAATACTTCTCCAGGGCATCCGTATAAGTGTTCACAACCTTCAACTAATATCCGGAGATTGTGTCTGTCTCAAGAATCATATATCAACAAACTGTTGAAAAGATTCAGAATGCCCGATGCCAAACCTGTGGATAAGCCGGTTGTGTTCGGGTGCGCACTGTCAAAGCGTGATGACCCAAAAAACCAGCAGGAGCGAGAACATATGAAGAATGCAAAGTATCTGAGCATGGTAGGAAGTCTAATGTATGCCATGCTCTGTACTCGACCGGATATCTGTTACGCTGTGGGCCTAGTAGCAAGATTCCAGTCAGATCCTAGTTATCAACATCTAAAGGCCGTGAAAAGAAATATAAGATATCTGAAAGGTACTGCCGACTATGTTCTGTGCTATGAGTGCAAACAGATAGAATTGATCGGTTATAGTGACGCCGACCACGGTGGCGATCCGAATGATCGTAAGTCCACCACAGGAGGGGTTTTCCTCCTTGCCAATGCTGCCATATCATGGGTAAGCAAGAAGAAATCATGTGTCACGCTTTCCACTATGGAATCGGAATTCGTTGCCCTCTCCAAAAACGCACAAGAAGCAGTATGGCTGAAAAGGCTTCTTACTGCATTAATTGGCACTGGCAAGAAGAGAAAACCTATAAAGGTATACTCCGACAGTTAGGCAGCCATTGCAGTAGTTAAGAATCAAAAGTACCATAGTAGGACCAAACATATTGATGTAAAATACAATTATGCTAAATCTGTTCCGGAAGACAATATAATCGCTTTAGAATACTTGTCCACAGACAATATGGTCGCAGACCCATTGACTAAGCCATTACGTAGAGAGATTTTCGAAAAGCACGTAAAGTTGCTTGGATTACGTAGGGCTTAATAAGTGGCTTGTATAAATGATGGCATTTTGACATTTGAAATAATATTTCGATTGAATAAATGAATTGCAAACTGAGTATATGATCTATCGACGTCATAATGATAAACAACATCAGATTTTACGATCTATAAACTAAGTCGTAGGGAGAGGTAAAATTCTTCCACCAAAATTATGTCGAATGTGAATCATGCTTCGTCACATAGGCACGGTCATCTTGTAGGAGAGGGGGACCTCTACCACAACAAGATTGGCTAAGAACCAGGGGGATAAACCTGGTTAAACGAAACGATAACTTTGTCACGCTTATAGCACGACTTAATCTTCGTTTTGTAAATCGCCGTGTTGGACTCTGTCCATCATTAAAATCACATTCAGGGCCAGATGAAAGATTCTGCGATAGCATGATTGACATATCCCATCCCTGGCTTGTCCAGGTGTGCTATCGACGCGTGCTTCATACTGCGCGTGCCATGTTCGACCACGGGGTCATGCTCGGTTGTGCTAGCTAGAATCCTTGTGATTCAAAGGGCGCATACTTCTTCACCTTGAGCGTGTGATTGATCCTGAGTGTCTTATGAAGAGGCACCCAAAGTATCCTCTCGGACTCAGAACTTATACCTAAGGTCTGGCTCAATGTTCGCTTCCCGGCGTACGAGCGTAGTGCCAAAGAAAAAGGCCAAGTGACCACGTCTTTGGAAATCGGATGAGTTAGACTAAGGGTATAAGCGATGGGGATGGTCATGTTCACCTATAATTCACCGACTCTTGTGTTCACTAGGTGACCACCAACCGGATATTAGTTGAAGGTTGTGAACACTTGTACGAATGCCCTAGAGAAGTATTCCAATGTGGACAACTGGGCAATTAGGGAATTATTAGTTGACCAAGGATACAGTGCGGTACATGTTTTATTTTTAACATGATTGATTTACGAAAGGGAATCAACGTTCTGCGGGCGCTACAACACTCCTAACAGATGAGTAGCACGATGCCCGTCGTATCCGCCGGTCGCACGGCAAACCTCGTATTAACTATTCGGAGACGGAGACAATGACTGAATACTGAAACGTTGATGCTATTGGATGACAATACATTAACAGGCACCCTCCCATTCCGGCGAGTGAGAGCTGTTAGCATATGGTGTGGTGGCGCCGTAAATGGTAGCCCGTTAATATTAAGGATATTAACTAAGATAATTGGGTAAATGTCTAGATTAATTCGGCTTGACCCAATTCCTAATTGACATGGGAGGCCCAAAATTGGGCCTCCCTCCCTTAATGGGTGGTTCGGCCGAACCCTAGTCCCACATTGGTTGGAGTGGACTTTTGTCCACTCCACCAATCCTATATATAGGGGAGTCTCCTAAGGGGTTTTACACATCAAGTAATTCATAAGTCCCTCCATTGAGGAACTTGAGAGAAACCCTCTCACCCCCTTAGTAGTGATTTTCGGCACACCATCATCTCAGTCTGAGGTTCTGTCCCCGTTGAAGAATCGATCAGAGGATTTGCTGTGGAGCTTATACCGCGTAGGACTTCTTTTCACGAAGAACTTGTACGGGTTCCGACCGGAGGATCAGAACTCCCTCCACATCGTTCTTGGGCAGGAAAGCTATTGAGGTATGTGTACATTATTCCGTTGCGTAGTTAGATTACTTGCATGTACACGTTTAGCATTCTGTAGTATTACGTCCCCGTTATCCAACAGCTTATCCATATTGGTCTTTGCATGTATTTTGTATAGAGCGATGCACCTTCTCTTGGTAGATTCCCATAAATGTCTATACTTGAATTGGTTATTTAGCTCTTGAAGGCGAGTAATGACTATTTGCTCGAATCTCGCAGACGGCGCCAAATGTTTCGACCTGACCCGCGCGGACTGGCGGGTTGTCGGATGGGTACGTAGAGTCCTAGCACGGGGTGTCGGAACCTGCGGGTGCCGGACTGTCGAACTGTCAGGATGTCGGGGTGTCCGACTGTTGGAGTGTCAGACTGTCGGACTGTCGGAGGTCCTTAAAATTGCTAAGTGTTAAAATGTCTGTATGTATGGCTGTTCGCATACCAGGATGTCGACGCCCCGGATTGTCAACATGTTATCCTTGGTTATATCCATATATGCGTGTGTCGGGATATAGGCACGTACGCGCGCCTTGCGGAGTATGCATCCCTCCTTCCTAGCACCTGCACAAGGGGCAGTATCGACACCACAGGAGGGGGGGTGGTGTGCGATGAACCCTCTCCGATGCCAAAATGAGAGCAATTCTAGAGAGATAAAGTAGAGAGAAAAGTCAGAGCTCCTAAGACAATCTTGAAGTGACTTAACTTGAAATGGAGTGCCAAGATTTCAATATATAGGAGCTCTTGAACCGAAGCCCGGTTTTGTATGGTTCGACCCCGATTTAGTAGAAAAACGTGAACCGAAGTCGTGTTTAATCAAGGTTGGCTATCGGGAAACTCGGACTTAGTGTAAAAATACTTCGGTAGTGGTACGCGCGTCACGGGT
This sequence comes from Clarkia xantiana subsp. parviflora, assembly GCA_036873135.1. Taxonomy (NCBI): domain Eukaryota; kingdom Viridiplantae; phylum Streptophyta; class Magnoliopsida; order Myrtales; family Onagraceae; genus Clarkia; species Clarkia xantiana. The sequence goes on from JAPTYO010000012.1 coordinate 15,849,923, forward strand.
GGCAATCCGGACCACGTCGTATTTGGACAATCCGACGTGGTCTGGATTGTCTAGGACAATCCGGACGAGTCCGGTCCGGACGCGCATATTGCCCGTCCGGACCGTTTTGACTCGCGGGTATAGCGTTTCGATCCTTTTCGTGGGTTTGTCGTGTTTTCGAGGTCTGAAATATAAATGCGAACCTGAATTAGACATATATCCATCAATCTTCAACCACACCAAATTTGTAACACCTGAGCCTTCTCTCTGGATTCCAATCCAATTAAGGCGACCACCTGTCTGCTCCACTTATTGGAACTCAATAAGAACTCTCAGGATAATTCTTATTGAGACAGTTTGTAAAGACTCATACAAGTTTATTATATAATCATACTACTAGGTAACTTAACATATAAATGATTATTTCCAATCATATGACTTTACTCATGAAGAGTTATCATTATTTTTCTAACAAACTAATAATTGTAAGAGTTTGAGTTAACTTAGGAAGATGTTACTTCTTTCAGCCTCCCTTAACCAAGCATGCCTCAATCATACTAATCAACCACCTTTCTCTTCCAAAGGTTAATTTGTATGTAGAGTCATATCATCATTGTGTTCAAGTACGGGTTTCATTGGAGTTCGCTTCTTGAGCCAATTTGCTCGCTTATCCATCCTAAATCTCATTTTTATAGGCACCTGAGTGTAAACACCTAATTATGGTCCGCGCGTAGCACGTTCAAAATGTCACATGTGACGCGTTAAAAAAAAGGAAGTATTTAAATATGGAAGGTCGCGAAGTTTCTAAAGATAGGGCTGGCTTGAATTATGATAGTTTTTTGTATTTATTGCAGATAATATTTGTTGAATATTTAGAGTATATTTTCTGAATATTTAGCATTTATTGATAGAATAAATCAATGTAATTTACTACCTAATTAGAGCTAAACCATAGATGCAATCTTAGCCTATATATAGAGCTAGTGTTTTACATTGTAAAGGGGGACAACAACAGTAATATTACTATTTTTTATGGAAACCCACCGATTGTTATAGAACATGTTAAATATATTCTGTAATTATGTTAAATATTCTGTAATTATTTTTTTCCTAGTTTAGCTTATTCCTAATTTAGTTGATTGTATTGCTATATAAACATGTAATATTATTCAGAGTAATACATAGAATTTACCAATGTTTACATGGTATCAGAGCAAGGTTAGCTCCTGGTAAGAAACAGTGCAGAATCAGAGTACTGTGCAATGGCAATCACAGCTTGCGAGCTAGTCTGGACGAAACGTTTAATCAGCGAGTTGGGTATTTTCCATAATGATCCGATGAGGCTACATTGTGACAACCAATCTACCATGCATATTGCTAAGAATCAAGTCTTCCACGAGAGGACCAAGCACATTGAGATAGATTGTCACCTGATTCGAGACCTTGTCATGGGAACATACACTTTTCATTCGAGTATCCAACTCATTCACGTTATGACAGATCACCAGCTTGCATAAATTCTAACCAAGCCTCTCCGCAAAGCTTCAATTCATTATATATGTGACAAGTTGGACATGTTCGACATATACGCTCCAACTTGAGGATGAGTGTTAAATATATTCTGTAATTATGTTAAATATTCTGTAATTATTGTTTTCCTAGTTTAGCTTATTCCTAATTTAGCTGATTGTATTGCTATATAAATATGTAATATTATTCAGAGTAATACACGGAATTTACCAAAGTTTACAGAACAGATCCTTACATGGCGTCCTGATCTCCCGCCAACTGCTTTGACATTGCTCGCGCTTTGTTGGTCACGTATCTCCCCTCCCACCGACCGCACTCTTCCCTCTACCTTCACCAGCTAGGCACGCTGTCACCAACCACTCTGATCGCTTAAATTGATAGGATCAAACCTTGTTGTTTGTTTAACAGTAGTCTTTCTCTCGTCTCGCTTCCCCCAAAAGTTGACTTGTACCGATTCATTCTACTTCATTTATTCCACGTGTATTATTTGGTGACCTCAGTCTGTTTGACGATGGCATGCTCTCTATATGCTTTGGCATGCATTTGGTGAACCCTTGAAATTACCTATGGTTTGGCATCGATGGTGTTAAAGTGGTTACACTTTATATCAAGTCAACTTCTTCACTCATCAATTTGTGTTGCATGGCTTGTTGAAGGAGTTTTTGACCGATATAAACCTATATAGACAACTAAATACAAATATAGATTGCATGAACAAATATTTACAAATATAAGGCAGACCGAGATGAGGCATCTCGGCTAGGAAGTTGACTTCCTTGACCGAAATTTCTGTCAAGGAAATGACCGAATTCGGTCATTTCCCCTCCTTGGCCAGTTGGCCAAGGGCTGTCAGCATGCATATGCATGCTGACAGCGACCGGACCAGATGTCAACATCTGGTCCGGTCCGATCTCTGTTAGCATGCCATGTGCATGCTGACAGCGATCTGTTGCTGTCGGGCCGACAGCGACATGTCATTGTCGGCCCGACAACTTTATTTAATTTTTTTTTTTTTTTTCGATTTTTACTCTATAAATCACCTCATTCATTTCACTTACATTTCATATTCAAACTATCTTACTCTCCATACATTTCCTACTCTCTAACTCAACAAACATCAACTATTCTCAAATTATTACATTAAACTACCTTAAATGGCTAGTGGAGAAGCCAGTTCGAGTAGGAGAGGTAGTCGCGGGAAGCGGCCGATGGTCTCACGTGCGCCTCTTTTATATACCCAAAATACGCACAAGTCTCAAATTGCTGACCAATATATATATATATATATATATATATATATATATATATATATATATATATATATATATATATATGAATGTTATATATTTATGCATACTTTGGAATTCTTTATAATATGATTTGTAAATATAATTGTAAAAAAAATGTTAAAATAGAAAGTAAATTTGTAAATAGTATTTAATTTGGGAAAAATAAAATTTCTTTATAAAAACGAAAAATGTAAAAAGAAATTGATAATTATATAGAAAAAGTGATACAAAAAATTAAATTTTATGTATATATATCTTATATATATGTACGATGTAATATGTGTTAAATTATATTTTATGATTTGTAAATAGAAGTATAAAAACGCTCATTCCAAAATTATAATAAAATTTCTACATAATGATAATTATTTAGAACATTTAATTGAAAATTGAATTTCATGTATATATATACAAAATAATAAGTAGGATGTTAAATTTTTCGGTTAATGAATTAGTTGGGATGATTTACGTATACTTTTACCTGATTATTAATTTTGTTATTGATGATGATAGGTTAAAGACCCTAAAATGAAACAGTCCAAAGTTCGAGCGGAACGTATGTGGAAGACTGACGTGCTAACCACAAGTTACATCGAAAGTGCGGGTTTTAAGTACGCAGGCAAGACGTCCGCTATAGAGTTAGATCTTGCATTGTTGCATGCACTAGCAGAGAGGTGGCGTCTAGATACACACATGTTTCACCTTCCACAAGGTGAAATGACTATCACGTTACAAGACGTGTCTATGATTTTGGGGTTACGGGTTGACGGTCTGCCGGTAACCGATTCCTACCGGCAAGAAATTGACGAAGATGCTAATGTAAACAGTAACACTAAGGATGTATTCACTAGTCTCTTCCACGTAGTGCCCGAAAATGAAGATTTAAAAAAAAAATACAACTGAAATGAAAGTAACTTATTTGAAGAACTGGAGGGTAGAAGAATATGATCGCGGTTTTAAGACGAACGACCACTTTGTAGCACAGTGTAGGGCTAGGGCGTATATAATGATCCTCTTAGGAGAAACTCTGTTAGCAAATTCTAGCGCGGGGTATGTACCTCTTGAGTACATATATTTCTTGCGTGATTTTGAAATGTGTAGTCAATACAGTTGGGCGTCAGCTATATTGAGTTGCACATATAGAGGTCTATGTAGGTGGGTGAGTATGAAAAAACAAACTGATCTCCCTATCTGCGGTGTGCTCCTACAGGTATTAAGAATATTTTCCAATTGAATCTTTACAATCTGTATTTGATGGGTTGGTTACAGCGTGCTAATTTTCAACTTAATGTAGGTCTGGTGTTGGATGCGTATAGGAGTCGGTAGACCGAAAATGCTGACCCCACATATAGAAGGTGAATCGGTCGGGTGTTGGTGGGTGGGAGCGAAGACCCGAAAAGAAAATGTGGTACCTGGAATGCATACATATTATCGAGATCAGATGAAGTTGTTAACAAATGATGGGGTAACATAATATTTATCTTGCTAACAATTTCAATTTGAATTATTTATTGTGATGTATAAAATTAGTATGTTATTGTTAACTAGCAGATTACTTGGCGGCCGTATTCGGAGGCTGTGAAAAATATTGTGGCGCCCATCTTCAGTGAAGCTTGGGAGTTTTCTGAAATCCAGATGCCACTGATCCACTTCAATTGTATGGAATGGAAAATGGCTGATCGAGTTTATAGACAGCTTGGATTTCCTCAATCAATCCCCGAAGACTGTCCCAAGGATCGACAAGAATGGGATAGTCTCCATAGGTGCAAGAGGTGGATGAAGAACTGGAAAGATACTTGGAAAACACTTCATGAGAGGTACATTGAAGTGTGGAACAGACGTTGGGAAAACTACCGACCTCCTGCTCCCATAAGTGCAACATACAAGGAGTACATGCAATGGTATGAATCTGTTACCCATAACCTCGTACATTACGATAATTTATCACCAGTAGAGGAAGATGTCGAAGAACAAGCGCCGCATGTCCCGACGCAAGGCCATTTTGAAGCGCTCGGAAAGTCCCACCTAGTGATGGTACGTTGTCTTTTCGATAGTGCATATCGTCATAACATTATATTGGTTTTGAATAACATTTTTGTGTAATTGTTCATAGCTGAAGCAATTCGAACAGATCTTGATAACAAGTCGGAAGATGCTGAGTGAATCAAAGGATTTGTACATTCAGAAATGTGAAAAATCAAACATCAAGGTTGTTCGTGTTGCATTTGAAGAAGTGGGAAAGCTACAACAATTTGAAGGTTTAATGTCGCAAGACCTGACCCGAAGTAGCGACGAGGAATATCAAGAAATTGATGAACAACCTCGTAGAATGAGTATGGAGCCTCCAGACGTTACACAAGAAACACAGTTTGAATTGTGATTCGTTTTGCCGGTCAGCTCCACCTGATCAAGGATCATGGGCAAATCCTAATACGGTGTATCCTGATAATTCGGGTGGTTACAATCCGGATTGGTAATTTCATAATATTTGTAATAAACTTTCCAAATTTGTATTTGCAATTTCGGGGTGGGGGGGGGGGGGTGAACATAACTTTGGAAAAATTTCGTATAAATTCCACCGGACTCCAAATTCTTCACCGTTTGAGCCGTCGGGTTTCTTTAACAAGTTAGAATTCATATTAAAATTTTAATATTTTTTTAAAGAAGTGCTGAAAAGACGAAATTCTGACATAAGAGAGCATTTTAGGGGAGTCGAACACCAATTATGGTGAGAAAACCTAAATTTTGAAATGTTCAAAGAAATTTGAAAAAATTACAGATTCTTACTTACGTAATAACATGACTAACACTATAGTTTCGTTGCATTTGGAGTTGTGGGTAATCGACAATGTCCCGTCAAAGTTAGGTCATTATTCGACATTTTTCCGTAACTTTGGTAACGTCATATAAATTCTACCCGACTCCAAATTCGTTTCCGTTTGCACCGTTGGATTTCTTTAAAAAAATTAAATTCATATTAATTATTTCACATTTTTTTAAAAAAAAATTCTAAAAAAAGAGTTTTGGTCAAAAACTCCGATTTATGGGGGTCAAACACCATTTTTGGGGATAAAACCTAAAATTCGAAATACTTAAAAAAATTAAGAAAATTACAGAATGTTAATTACGTTATAAAATGCTTAAGTTTCGAGTTTCATTGCGTTTGGATTTGTCGATAATCGGCAATCATTCGTCAAAGTTCATAAAGTTCAACTTTTACATTTCAAATTACACTATAGAAATTACCATAGAAATAGTACATAAGAACAAGTACGATACATACATAAAATCAAGTCCCAGATGACGATGCTCCTGATTTAAGTGGACACGTTGTCTTATTGTGCCCTTCCTGCCTACAAATCTTGCATTTTTTCTTCGCTCCACGCTGACGCTGGTCCATCTCGTTAGGCATCCTTGTTTTCCTTCGCCCCCGTCCAGATATTAGCATACTAGGATCAACAACAACAGTTTGACCCGTCTACACCGTCCATTCATCTGATGGACCCAAAGGTTGAAAACCATGGCGGTACGTTTTCCTGTATTTGTTTATCCTAAAGTAACGGTCAACGCCTTCGATATAGCTTGTATTCGCTGCACGGTAGGCGCACATCGCGTGCTTGCAAGGTCGCCCGAACACAGTCCATTCATTGCACGTACAATGCTTATCTTCGAGCTCGACGATATACGTGCTTCCAGTACGGGAGCAGACTTCATATCTTGCTCTGTTTACTCCGTATGCGTACTTCGTTGCAGTAAATTCCTTCAAAGCCTCTTCTGCCGTGTTTAGAAGGTCTCTTATCTGTTTGAGAAATTTGTGATTCTGAGAAATTTGACGTTCGACCTTCTCGGTTCACTCCGTCCAGTAAGCATTCATCTTCTTGAATGATTTAAGAAGAATAGCAGTAACTGGTAACCCCCTCGCTTCCTTCAACACAGCATTGAACACCTCCGCCTGATTTGTTGTCATATTCCCGTATCGGAGACCATCATCATGAGCTCTACTCCACGCGCTAAACATTCCACATCCATCCATGAAGCGTTGGTACTTTCCGTTTTAAGCATTGTACCACTGATGGTATTCTCGTTCAAATACATGTTTGTTTGAAGTCCATACCAGATGGCCGAATGCTTTCTTCAGCTCGACATTCTTGAAGTGTGTATTGAAGTTGCTCAACTAATGTCGAGCACAATACCTGTGAGAACCAACTCCCTCTGGATACCACTGCCTGACAGCTTTAAGAATACTAACGTGTCGATCGGACATAATACATACATGGCGCTTATCCTTTGTCACATGCGCCCGGAGACGCTCTAAAAACCAACTCCATGTATCATCACTCTCTTTTTCGCACAAACAAAATGCCAATGGTACGATTTGGTTATCAGCATCGTATGCAACTGCCACGAGAAGTTTACCGGTATACTTCCCATACAGATGTGTGCCATCGATGCTGATCAAAGGTCGACAATATCGAAACCCCTTAATAGATGGCCCAAACGCCCAAAACCATTTATCGAAAGTAGCAATCTCACCAAATTGACGCTTCCACGTGTAGTCAAATACCGTGCCCGGATTATAATGCGCAATTCCCGTCATTAGTCGTGGGAAACGTCTAAACGCCGACTCGTGAGTGCTGTAAAGATCGTCCATGACTTGCTTCTTTGTGTACCATATCTTACGGTAACTTGGCATCTCCCTCTATTTGTTTCTTACAATTTTTTGCAAGTCAGCAATCTTTATCTTGTGATTATCTTTTACGTGATCGTAAATACATTCGTAGATAATCCTGTTATCTAGATTGCTCTTATGGGTGATCATCTTTTCATTCACACATGAGTGGGGAGGGCCTAACGGCTGTATCGTCCATCTACCCAGTATCTTCTTCGTTGCATATAGAAACCACGAACACTCATTGTTCTTGCATGCGAATCGGATCTTAGTAGTACTAGAAGTAGGAGTTCTGCATTCTCAGGCATTCTTGATGTGCCAGCCTTTAACAGCCTCTTGGAGTTCTTTTTGCTATTGTATTTTTTTTCAACTTCGAACTCGTTCACATCATATGATGCATACCCATTTTGAACACTCCAATCACTGCACTGCACTGCAGTTGTTCCTCCAAGTCTCCCTCATTCCAAGCCTCCGGGCAATAGTATTCTAGCTCTTCGTCATTGGTCTCATCGTCATCCGCAGCCAAAACAACTTCGAGTTCTCCTAAATCCACGATTTCTTCATCTACCCCAACCGACACTCTAGCATTACCGGATTCTCCTTCTTGGACAGTGTTGCTGCATTCACCATCAGTAGGATCGCCCCCTAATAATCCAAGACACGACATATGGACTACTGGGTCATAATCTGCTGGATCATACAACCTCCGTTCAATGTACACCTCTTCAACCGAGTGGACATCGTCATCTTCGTCCCCTATAGGCCTGGGTAGGACAAACACTTCTACCCAGTCGGTGGGAGTGTCCATCAGAAGACACTGCCACCACTCCTGACTATCTATTTGGACAACAATCCTTCATCGTTTACGCACCAAAGCGCTGGTATCTCAATACCAGTAACATTTGATGCAAACAACTTTGCGTCACGAAAGGTGAGGTCCCGTTCAATTGGGAACTCGGTCATTATACCATCCATGTACTCAACCTTATAACCGCCAACGTGAACCCATCCGCCATATCGAAACTGTATGGTAAACACATCCGCCATAAAGATTCCCTAATATTGATGAAATGTGCATCCACAAAATAGTTAAATCAATATAATAAAAAAAAGAATCAGCGGATTAAAAATATTTGTTTCATATCTCCATGTATAGTTTTAAAAACTATCATTGACAATAAAAGTATATTACATGTTGTCTTATTTAGAAAAAAAAACACGTAATAATGTTGATATTATAAAATTCTAATCTACGTACGCAAAAAAAAAAATCAGTATAATTTCAAAATATTTGTTTCATATCTCCATGTATAGTTTTAAAAACTATCATTGACAACAAAATTATATTACATGTTGTCTTATTTAGAAAAAAAAACACGTAATAATGTTGATATTATAGCATTCTAATCTACGTACGCAAAAAAAAAAAAGAATCAATATAATTTCAAAAATTTGTTTCATATCTCCATGTATAGTTTTAAAAACTATCGTTGACAATAAAATTATATTACATGTTGTCTTATTTTGAAAAAAAAAACACGTATTAATGTTGATATTATAGCATTCTAATCTACGTACGCAAAAAAAAAAAAAAATCAATATAATTTCAAAATATTTGTTTCATATCTCCATGTATAGTTTTAAAAACTATCATTGACAATAAAATTATATTACATGTTGTCTTATTTAGAAGAAAAAAACACGTAATAATGTTGATATTATAGCATTCTAATCTACGTACGCACAAAAAAAAGAATCAATATAATTTCAAAATATTTGTTTCATATCTCCATGTATAGTTTTAACCACTATCATTGTTAACAAAATTATGTTACACGTTTTCTTATTTTGAAAAAAAACACGTAATAATGTTGATATTATAGCATTCTAATCTATATACAAAAAAAAAAAAAAAGAATCAGTATAATTTCAAAATATTTGTTTCATATCTCCATGTATAGTTTTAAAAACTATCATTGACAACAAAATTACGTTACATGTTGTCATATTTTGAAATAAACACATAATAATGTTGATATTTATAGTATTCTAATCTACATACGAAAAAAAAAAATCAATATAATTTCAAAATATTTGTTTCATATTTCCATGTATAGTTTTAAAAACTACCATTGACAACAAAATTACGTTACATGTTGTCATATTTTGAAATAAACACATAATAATGTAGATATTTATAGTATTCTAATCTAAGTACGCAAAAAAAAATAATCAATATAATTTCAAAATATTTGTTTCATATCTCCATGTATAGTTTTAAAAACTATCATTGACAGTAAAATTATGCTACATATTGTCATATTTTGAAATAAACACATGTTAATGTTGATATTTATAGTATTCTAATCTACGTACGCAAAAAAAAAAGAATAAATATAATTTCAAAATATTTGTTTCATATCTCCATGTATAGTTTTAAAAACTATCTTTGACAACAAAATTACGTTACATGTTGTCTTATTTTTTTTAAATAAACACATAATACTGCATTTCCCTAATTCACCATATGAAAGATAGAGAGCGATTACATAGATAGATAATATTAGTAAAAATTCTAACAATAAAACATAATAATATGCTTTATGTTCTTTTATTTTGAAATTTTCGCATAGTAATGTTGTTATATACGTACGCATCATATTTATTACCATTATATCATATATGTACATCTTCAAGCTTTGTAAATTTACATATAAAAAAAACATATTACCTCAAGTAAGCAATGCAGCAACAGACGTTTGAAGAAGAGTATGAAATAATTAGAGTAGTGGAAGAGAGTTTGAGTATGTCAAAGGAAGAGGTAATTTATAGAGTAAGAAAAAAAAAATACAACTGTCGGTTAAAAAAAAAAAAAAGGACAAACTGTCTGCATGCACTGTGCATGCCGACAGTGACCGGTCGCTGTCAGCATGCACATGGCATGCTGACAGCGACTGGACCGGACCAGATGTTGACATCTGGTCCGGTCGCTGTCAACATGCATGTGCATGTTGACAGCCCTTGGCCAACTGGCCAAGGGGGGAAAATGACTGAATTCGGTCATTTCCTTGACCGAAATTTCGGTTAAGGAAGTCAACTTCCTAACCGAGATGAGACATCTCGGTTTGCCTTATATTTATAAATATTTGTTCATGCAGTCTATATTTGTATTTGGTTGTCTATATAGGCTTATATCCGTAAAAAATCCTGTTGAAGTTCATGTGAGAGCTTGGTGATGTTAACGACGTCAATGATCTTACTAATGAAGACGTTTCTCTTGTAATTGAAAGCTTGATGAAGACCTGCCAATCTAGACCTCGACCGTCCTGCCTCGAGCCTCGCCATCCCTGTCCCGTCCTCGGCTGGGCTCAGGATCGCAACTGCCGTAACTCTCCCTAAAGGCCCGACCTCCAGTCGACCTCTCGATTGGAGTCTTCCACCTGACCGGACTATCCCTTGCCCGGCCGAAGCTCCTCGTCGAACCAAGGTCGATACACTGCTCCACCCGACCATCTCGATCCAGCAAGCCACCTCCGACGATTTCGAGCCACCCCCCGCTGTTTCCTTCCTCGCTACCCAGCCATCACCGATTGCCGCTCCGGTCAGTCCAGTGTCCCAGTTCCGACCAAGATGACCAGACTCGGCCGCTGACTGTGCGCTCCGGCCACGTTCCTCCGTCTGCATCATCCTTGCCGGCCACTCCTCCAGCACTCCGACTCGCTGCTGTCCAGATCGTCTTCCCCGACTCTGATTTCGACCAAGTCTGCTTGCCCCGCCATCTCCGACTTGCTTTTCCCGATTTTCCATTATGATCTTCTCCTGTGCTTCCTGCAGTCGAGTAGAGCTTCCATATCCTTACGCTTGCAGGTATAATAACTCCTTATTTTATATTATTATTATTATTATTATTATTATTATTATTATTATATTACATTTTTGTTTGTGGTTTAGTTAGGCGCTGCACCATTTTTTTTACGGTATCTTTATGGGTTTTCTTTTATGCATTATTACTATGGCATAGTTTAAGTAGTTTTAATTTAATTAGTTTAAGTTAATTAAATTATAAAAGATTAATTGCGTAAATTGTGTATAAGTTAATGAATTAAGTTGTGTTTTGATTTGAATATATTTGATAGTGCTTTTAGGTTTTATTATATTCATTTTTTTTACATAGAATCAATTTATATTTGATTAAGAATAAAATTGGAAAATTGAGTGAATTGAGTACCGAAAGGGCGTAGTTAAAGATTATATATTTAAATCATAATAGAATCTCCGAATTCGAATTTCTAATCGTAGACCGATTTAATACCTAACTGTTTAATTCGGTATTCGCTTAGATAATTTAAGATTCTAGTTAGCTTTATAATTAACTAGTGATGACTCTTTAAAAATTTCATGCATTTTCAAAACGTAAATCGCCATAGGTCAGATTTTAGGTCTAACAATTTGGCGACTCTGCTGGGGATGTTAGAGGGTTCGGGCTCATTATATTCGTCTTTTTCCAATGCTTGAGTTGTGTAGTTTCTAATTTTATTTTATTTTTATTTCACTGATCTAACTTGTTTTTTTTTTGTGATTCCAGGTGTGGAGTGTATTTTTATGTTATATCTGACTCTTTTTTCTTTTGTTGTGCTATTGTATAAACTGGCACACACCATTTTAGAATAATATCCAAAATGCCTAAAACCCAGGGCAACTAGGAACCCGGAGATTTAGTAAGGGTACGGTCGGAGCGGCTAGGCCGCCATTATGACTCGGAAAAAATCACTCGCTCGTGTAGGTCCCGAGATCCCTTTTTAGAGGGAGGAAACCACCGTGTTGGATCACGGTGGAACTCCGGTACGGACTTTGACGGCAATCCTAGCTCATTTGCTCCACGCAATCCTGCAAGAGGGGATAGACCGGGCGGTGACCCAGAATCCCTCTCCGATGCTTAAATGAGTATCTCGTATGACTGGCAAGCAGTAATCTCAAAGTGTATTGAATTCAACGTAAGTGATCTGAGGTGACCTCTTGCCCTTTTATAGGCGAAGAGATGCCTCAGGTACCTGATGAACCGTTGGGGGTGGTTAGCCCGTATCCCGCATATCTCGGACGTGATCCCGCCTATCTAGGCCATGATCTCGTGTATCTCGGCCACGCCCCGCGTATCTCGGCCACGCTCCGTGTATCTTAACCACGTTCCGCGTATCTCGGCCACGCCCCGCGTATCTTGGCCTTATCCTCTGATAATGAGTCCCGACTTCTGTCGGGGACTCCAGAGTTGTCTCGTTGTGTCACCGCTCGGGGCCCCTCGTCACCGTGACAGGGCCAATCATTCTCAGGGATTCATCATCGGGGCCTATTTAAAGGCTTCTCATCGGGAGCTTCCAGCTCAACTGTCGGGACCGACTCTGTCGGGACCTTGCATCGTCGGGACCCTTCTCCTAGGTCATCTTGACCTTCATTTTGGGCCTGGTGGGCCTGTTTGCCGTTTCCTCCCCGTTAAAGGGCCTGACGGGTGTAATCGAACCCATCATTTGCCCCCAAGACATGAGGGACTTTTAGTTCGTCGTGTCTTTCAACTCCCGATCTTTCGATACTGGAATCGGGGATTTTTCCCTTGGTTCAGTTACTCGATTATCAGTCTTCTCCTTCACGTTTCCTCAGTGTTTTGCAGATAACGGTTAAGTCCTAGGGGTCTCCTCGGTTCCCCAGTGCATTAAATGCAGTAGATAATGGAGTGACGTTTTCGGCCCACGTGCCTAATTTTTCGCGCCTGTCCTTTTCTGAAAAGTGCTTTTCAGGCCGTTTCATCATTACGTCTGTTGTCCTTCTGCACGTTTCATCTCAACGGTCCAGATTAAGACTCTTCGACTTTGACGACTCGGATCAACGTTGTTGCGTCCGGGACGACTGAGGTCACGAGGACGCGTCTGTGGTTGTGCGGGTTGGGGCCCTTCTGTCGGAGGTTGTGACCCGGCAAGGTTGTGACCCGGCAAGGTTGTGACCCGGCGAGGCTGTGACCCGGCAAGGTTGTGACCCGGCGAGGCTGTGACCCGGCAAATCTGTGTCTCGTGCGTCGGATCCTGCGCAAAGGACCAATGCTAGCACGGAGAGGGGGGGGGGGTGGTGCTAGCGGAGCCCTCTCCGATGCCTAAGTTACTATAGTGGCAAAAGGGTAATTTCTAGAGAGAGAAAGTTCTAGAGAGAAGTCAGAGCTCAAAATACCAAAGTTGGGCAAATGAGAGAGTGAGTAAAAATGGGTGGCCAAGGTCTCCTATTTATAGGCTTCCTTGAGACCGGACCCGGTTTTAATGCGGTTTGATGATGGTTCAAGAAGACAAGCGGGAACCGTCATCCATATTGGTAGTACGTGATCTTGACTTCTCTACGCGTAACGGTAATCACGGGTACGGTAATAGCGCGATACCCGTAAGACAATCCGGACCTCGTCGAACTTGGGCAATTCGGCGAGGTCCGAATTGTCACGCAACCCGGACCTCCGGATCGCGGGCAATCCGGAGGTCCGGGTTGCTGCAACCCGGACCTCCGGATTGCAATGCAATCCGGACGTCCGGGTTGCTTTATGCAACCCGGAGGTCCGGTCCGGACGCGCGTAAATGCGCCTCCGGACCGTTTTGGTACCGTGGGAGGTGTTTTCCGAGCCGAGATGTAATTTTTGACGTGTTTGCGAGGCCCGAAGCGTAAATACGAACCCGAATTGGACACTTATCCATCACTTGCCCCCGAGTCAAGTAACGGTTTAGAACCTTTCTTGACTCTATTTTAAGTTAGGATATTTGTCCAATTTGAGTTTGACGCTAACCTTTCGATTTTAATCGTCGGTCGGACGTAGGAATCTTGATTTCGTCCGTCGCTTGACTTTCCGGCCGAATGGTTCTATTTCCTATTATCATGGTTAGTGCAATAGGAAATGTATATGTGCGAATATGATTACTGTCGGGGACATGAGCAAATAGTAATGCACTTATGCAAGAATGTGTCTATCAACATGTATGCATGAATAAAGGACGTGGCAAGATCGTAATTACGTAGTACAAGAAAATAGAAATCGTATGTTTCTAAAATGACTAAGTGATTACCGAATCTTGGATTATGTGATTGCAATATACGCACATGATAATTGGCTTGACACGTGCGATGATGTTGATGCGCGCGTTGACGTTGATACTCGCGTTGATGTTGATGGTTGGGCGTCAGGTAGAGATTATTGGTTATTTCCTGCAAGCATGCTAAAACACTTAGGAAATATTTGAGCGATATCTAATGTTTGTTACCATAGATGTCGTCGTATGAGTTTTGACGATGTGCGTCGTTGGTATGCTTAGGGGGCATAGCTACTCGTTGTATGCAATACATCTTTGTTGACGTGCATGTGCGTATGTGAAAATACTTAGAAAATATTCTCCCCTTGTTGACATGCCCCCTCGTTGACGTGCACGTACGTACATGGGAATACTTAGAAAAATATTTTTTCTTCGTCGACATGCAACCTTGTCGACATGTATGTACGTACATGGAAACACTTAGAAAATATTTTCTTCTCGTCGACGTGCACCCTCGTCGACATGTATGTACGTACATGGAAACACTTAGAAAATATTTTCTTCTCGTCGACGTGCACCCTCGTCGACATGTATGTACGTACATGGAAATACTTAGAAAATATTTTTTCTTCGTCGACATGCAACCTTGTCGACATGTATGTACGTACATGGAAACACTTAGAAAATATTTTCTTCTCGTCGACGTGCACCCTCGTCGACATGTATGTACGTACATGGAAACACTTAGAAAATATTTTCTTCTCGTCGACGTGCACCCTCGTCGACATGTATGTACGTACATGGAAATACTTAGAAAATATTTTTTCTTCGTTGACATGCCCCCTCGTCGACATGTATGTACGTACATGGAAATACTTAGAAAATATTTTTTCTTCGTCGACATGCAACCTTGTCGACATGTATGTACGTACATGGAAACACTTAGAAAATATTTTCTTCTCGTCGACGTGCACCCTCGTCGACATGTATGTACGTACATGGAAACACTTAGAAAATATTTTCTTCTCGTCGACATGCAACCTTGTCGACATGTATGTACAAGTGTTGGTGCGTGCTTGTGCACTGACTATATTGTTGATAGCACTTTCCAAGATATTAGGTCTTGTTGATTTTCCCCGTTATTGCCAGCTGCAGTTTTTGTACTTAGCACAATTCTCGAAAGATCCGACGCAGGGGCGTGTTCCTCGAGCGATTCTTGGTTCTTTATGCTGAGCATGACCGTGTTAACTCTTTCTTGTGATAAGAGAAATAGAGCTGAGGGTTGTGAAGTGGCGTCTTCTGCCCCCCGGTCGAGGGACCGGCCCAAGGAGGAGTGTTACTCCAATTGAGGTAAGTGTTTGTTGATAATTCTTTGTTCATGCTTTCGCTTGCATGACATTTCGTCACCTGGACATTGTTAAGTACTGTGATTGCCCCTCTTGGCTAGACTCCAAGGCATGGCATGTGTAGAGCATAGGATGTTGCGACCTGCGCATTATAGATTTTGCTTGGAGAAAACGGCGGCAACTTCTGCTTGTCCCGCCGAGTCTTGTTAGAGATGATGGCATTTTCCATCTGTGCCATTTTTTGGATATGTTGAACTCATCCCTGAGTCTGTTTGCCCCCCGGCTTCCTCACTTCCTGATTAATAAGTTGAGATGTTCCCCTGATTGCCTGCCTGATGCATTATGCATATTATCATTCTTTCCTGACAGCGTGTATCAACCCGCGTTGGGGAAGCATACATAAAAACATTTAAGTTTTTGAAGAAGCATTTTGTGAAACCTAAAAGGCTTGTTGATAAAATACTTGAGAAAATATTTTGGCATTTGAATGTGATAAGTCCAAAAAATCATGTTGACAAAAATTTTTTTGGAAAGGTGTTTGATACATAAAATGTTTGATAAAATATATGGCAAAATTTTTGGTAAAATGTTTGAAAAAATATTTGTGATACATGATTCCTGCGTCCAGGGATCATGTAACACTTTTTGAGAATATGAATTGTGATGCATGCTTTCTGCGTCCAGGAACCATGCAACACGGTTTGAAAACATGTAGTACGGAATTGTCGTCTTTGCCAGAGCACGTTTGCCGTATAAATCGAATTCTGGCCAGGAATTCGTAGTGTCGTCTAGATAGAGGACACTGAAGAATGAACCCTTGGAGTCCGGAGTGCCGTCTAAACAGAGGACACCCATTTCAAAGAATGAACCCTTGGAGTCCGGAGTGTCGTCTAAACAGAGGACACCCATTTCAAATAATGAACCCTTGGAGTCCGGAGTGTCGTCTAAACAGAGGACGCCCATTTCACAGAATGAACCCTTGGAGTCCGGAGTGTCGTCTAAACAGAGGACGCCCATTTCACAGAATGAACCCTTGGAGTCCGGAGTGTCGTCTAAACAGAGGACGCCCATTTCACAGAATGAACCCTTGGAGTCCGGAGTGTCGTCTAAACAGAGGACGCCCATAGCTTAAAGGGTGATCAGCCCAGTATGCCCATCCTGTTCTGGATCCAGGGAATGGCTTATGAACATGAAGATTTGCTACTCATCATGCTATTTTTATAGTAGGCCTTGGCGTTATTCCAAGGTATTGCTTGTAGTTGACGCCCTGAATAGTCGACGTTTTAATAATATGTCTTGGTGTTAATCCGAGACATTGCTTGTAGTTGACGTCCTGAATAGTCGTCATTTTGATGGTAGATCCGCAGGTTGTCGTTGCGGTAAATAAGTTGATTGTGCACATAGCTTGATAGCTTTGTGTTGTCAGCATCCTCTATAGATAGACGCCTATATTACGAATGGAGAAATAAACTCCTTGTTGGTGTAGATGACAAATGTGTTGGTGTTGTGTACCATAAATCCCTTCTTGCATACAATGCTTATCTTGTATTGTTGAAGTAGATTTTTGTGCATAGGTTACTACTTGGCATTTTTCCTGAGTAGTAATCGTAGTGTAACATGTACCTACGAGTAGAGTTGCTTTTATTAGATAGTCGCAATTTTTATAAGTTTGCAAAAGTATGAAGTCATGAAACTTTCTTTTTAGTTATGCATGAAGTAAAGGAATTTGATACAAGGATTCCTTGTTTGTGTAAGAAACTTCCCTGTTTTTGGTTCCATGATGACGTCTTGATGTAGTCGTCAATATGAGTAGGTTGTTGTTGATAAGCGCTGTCATAACGCGTAATAGATTTTGCTTGCACACGGCATAGTTTCTTGGATTATTGAAGTAGATAATATGCGCGTAGTTTTGTTGCTTCGCGTTTAATCCAAAAAACAGCGTGCATGAGATAAGTATGTACCTACAAACGTAGATTGACTTTATTAGATACTTGCGTGTATTTACATTGATTATACTAGAAGTAGTAGGAATGCGCAAAGTAATCTAGAAAAGAGCTGTTTCTCCCATTTCGTCATGGCTGGTTTGATGATGATGTCGCGTAGTTGGTTGCACCAAATCGCCTTAGTACACCTAGCCTGATGCATTCTTCGATTTCCCAGTTTAATGGTGGACACATGTTTGTGTTGTGCCCCCAAGTTTTATGGTACTTGCACCATTCACTGATGTCGTTGCCTAAGAAAGCTGTCTCCGAGGCAAGCGGACTTGGGATTTTGTTCTCTAGCAGGTTGACGTAAATGTCTTCTGCCACCGTGTTTAGAAATGTGAAGATGTTGTTGATACCAAAGCTTGCGCCTTCCTGATTGTTCGTTTCTGCTCGAACACCTTTGTCCCAACTGAGGGGTGTACCCCTCCTCAGTTCTTGCTCGCAAGAGATTGCTGTCTCAAGCTTTTCCTTTAAATCCGCCATGGTCCTTGTTGTTTGCCATCCGTGAGTTCGTCCAAAGAAAAGGAAAGATCTGGCGTTCATATTTGCATAGAACACGCTTATCACATCTTCTCTTGTTGCTTTCGCGTTTGAGGCATTGGAGGCGAACTTGGTGAAGTATTCTGAGATTGGCTCGTTTTCCCCCTGCTGAACGAGCCAAATCTGTTGCCATGGTGATAACTGGATGCTTTCTTGCGGTTTCCAGATTGTAATGGCTTGTTCCACTGGTTGCTTCTTTCTTTCATCAACTACCTTCTGCCTTTTGAAGGAATTTACCATGGCCACATGGTATTGGTTCTTTGCTCTCAAGGCATTGACGTAACAACGCCTTGCGGTTATCTGATCACCCAGCACTTCTCCAATCCCATGCTCTGTCGGGAACTTCATCTTTTGGTGGACGGTGGAGGGCACGATCACATAAGGATTGATCGTTGTTCGTCCCAAGATTCCGTTGTAGGCTCCAAGGGATTCTACAACTACAAAAGTGACGTTGATATGCAATGCTCTCCACCCCTGTCCAAGGATGACTGGAAGTGTGATTGTGCCCAAGGGTTGTGTAGCTGCTCCTGCGAAGCTAACCAATGAGAAGGTTCCTGGGGACAAGTCCCTGACAGACTTTCCTAGTTGCTCCAAGACTTTGATGTGTAGAATGTCGGCAGAACTCCCACCATCCACGAGAATTCTTTTCACATCGTACCCGTCGATGTCCATGGTAATAACTAGAGCATCGTCGTGGGGATAAACGATATGCTTCAAGTCTTCCCTGGAGAATTCGATTACTGCGTCTTCTTGTTCGGGTTGCTTGCGCTTTCCGTACTTCGGCAGTGTTGCTGCTTGGGATGCATAAATGTCCCGAGCATTGGATATGTGTCCTCCGGCGGCAGGCCCTCCATGTATGACATTGATCACCCCTCGCTTGGCTGGTGGAGGGTTGTCATGGACTTTTTCTTTTCCCTTGCTTGTCCTTTTTGACGACTCTGGCTGAGTTTTTCTTGAGGGGCTATTGCCTTGGTCCACAAATTGCTTTAACTCACCCTTGAGGATGAAGTTGTTGATTCGGAAGCGTAGACTGATGCAGCTATCGGTCTCGTGACCGAAAACTTCGTGGTTTTCACACCACTTGTCTTTGTCGCTTCCCATCTGGCCTTTCCTAAAGTTGTTTGGCTCTTTCCACATATTTGCGCTTTTCATTTCTCTCAAAATCACCGACAGCGGGGCGTTCAGAGGGATGCAGTCGGCGAGATTTACTTCTTTAGGCCTCTGAAAATCCCCTTGGAAAGGTCTTTTTGGCTGAGGTTGCCAATGCTTTCCTTGTTGGCTGCCTGGGTGTGGCTTTGGATTGTCTTTCGCCTTAGCTGCAGCAACTTTAGCCTTGTTCTGGCTTCTGAATCTCTCAAGGTCTATATACTCCTTGACTCTCGCGGCCAATTCTTCCATTGATTCTGCTGGGCGTTTCGCCATTTTCTCCGCTAAGGCAGTGCCTCTTCGGCCGAGGTTTCAGATAAAAGCGCGAACAATTTCTCCTTCGGTCAGGTTTCCCTGAATGTCAGAAATGTTCTGGTTGAAGCGGACGTAGTAGTCGGCAAGGGACTCTTCGTTCTGCTGTTGGACGTCGTCCAGAGCGTTTGCCCCTTTTAACAGTGTACGTTCACCCATGTATCGCCTGATGAATTTGGCTTTTAGATCCGCCCATGAAGTAATGCTCCCGCAAGGCAGTGAGAAGAACCAGTGTGCTGCGGTCCCGGCAAGAGTTTGTGAAAACGTCATTGCGAAGTGATGCGGGTTCTTTGTTCTGCCTAGCAGAGAGGCCTCGTGCTTTTGCACGTGTTCAATTGGGTCTCCTTTACCCCGGTAGGGGTCTCCTCCAATTCGGTACAGTGCGTCTGGGACGTGACTGTTTACCAAGTGCTCAGCGAACGGATGTGACGCCTTTTCTTCAAGAGCGTGCATACCCTTCATTTTTGCCTCCCTCATTTTCTTCTCCACCAGCTCCTCTAACATCTCGGCGGTGAATCCCTTTGCCGGTTCGGCGTAACCTGTTGAAGGTTTTGGCTGATCATTGTTTCGGTAGATGTCAGACTGATCCCTACTTGTGGCCTGATAAGGATCGTCTCTCATTGGTTGCTGCGGGTGGTAGAATGGGGGCTGCCTTTCGTTCCTCCATTGTTGAGCTCCTTGGAAAGGAGTGTATGACCGTGCAGGTTCATATCTCGCATGTTGGTGTCTGCCCTGGAAGGGATTGCCATAGCGAGTGGTGTCTTGCGACGTCTCCCCTGCTGGTGCAGTATACTGTTGGTTGTTCGGAGGTGGCTGAGCTTCGTATCCTTGGTTTTTGAGATACTCGCGGAGTGCGAGTAACTCTTCCAGCGCAGCCATCATTGCTGGAGTGATGGTGGGCATCGGGTTTGCCCCCGCTCTCTTCTCGCCCTGAGGCATTTCTGTCTGAGACTCCTCTCCATGTGTTTCTGGCTCGAAACCAGGCAGATGCGCGTGGTGTTTGTCTCTTGGTTCTCTGTGCTCTGTGTTGGGACAGTGTCCGTTGGTATGGATGAGGCTACGGAAGTAGCCCTTGGGATGTGGGAGGGTCCCGACTGGCTCCCAGCTGGAGCTTGGCATCCTGCTCTTTTGTTTGCCGGGGACTTCCTGGGACGCCCGAGTCTTTTCTTCCGGTTTTTCATCTCTTCGGGAGGGTTGTGATCACTTGCCATGGTTTCTGTAGCTTTTTGTTCGAATCGCGGAGACGGCGCCAATGTTGCGTCCGGGACGACTGAGGTCACGAGGACGCGTCTGTGGTTGTGCGGGTTGGGGCCCTTCTGTCGGAGGATGTGACCCGGCAAGGTTGTGACCCGGCAAGGTTGTGACCCGGCGAGGCTGTGACCCGGCAAGGTTGTGACCCGGCGAGGCTGTGACCCGGCAAATCTGTGTCTCGTGCGTCGGATCCTGCGCAAAGGACCAATGCTAGCACGGAGAGGGGGGGGGGTGGTGCTAGCGGAGCCCTCTCCGATGCCTAAGTTACTATAGTGGCAAAAGGGTAATTTCTAGAGAGAGAAAGTTCTAGAGAGAAGTCAGAGCTCAAAATACCAAAGTTGGGCAAATGAGAGAGTGAGTAAAAATGGGTGGCCAAGGTCTCCTATTTATAGGCTTCCTTGAGACCGGACCCGGTTTTAATGCGGTTTGATGATGGTTCAAGAAGACAAGCGGGAACCGTCATCCATATTGGTAGTACGTGATCTTGACTTCTCTACGCGTAACGGTAATCGCGGGTACGGTAATAGCGCGATACCCGTAAGACAATCCGGACCTCGTCGAACTTGGGCAATTCGGCGAGGTCCAAATTGTCACGCAACCCGGACCTCCGGATCGCGGGCAATCCGGAGGTCCGGATTGTCGCAACCCGGACGTCCGGGTTGTTGCAACCCGGAGGTCCGGTCCGGACGCGCGTAAATGCGCCTCCGGACCGTTTTGGTACCGTGGGAGGTGTTTTCCGAGCCGAGATGTAATTTTTGACGTTTTTGCGAGGCCCGAAGCGTAAATACGAACCCGAATTGGACACTTATCCATCAAACGTGTCCTTTCAACCGTCTTCTTCGACTATAAAACCCTAGCCATGGTCATAATTTAAGTTTTACCGTTTTCGAATTCTCAAGAGCTCGCTGTGATTCCTCTGCGATTTCTCTGCGATTTCTCTGCGATTTCTCTGCGACTCCCCTGCGATTCCAAGCTCTGTGATTTCGAAGGTCTTTGGAGTTTCTCCAATCATCTTTCCGGCGACGTTTCGTTCATCTCCTTCAACCTCTACTTCATCATGTCTGGTAAGGGATTCCCCTTTGTTGCTTGCTCGTCTTTTCCTTTTCTATAGCTTTCCAAGAGTCCCACTGTATTTTTCTTGCCATGATTGCTTTTCAGACAGCGGTTCCAGCTCTGAGGGGAGAAAACCCTTTAATTTTGATTATGATCCGAATGAGATCTCCAATACTGCTTATGATGCAGCCCTCCGAGAGGGTTGTATCACTATCACCTGGGAACCCCGTTTCCCGTATCCTTGGCCTCGCTCCTCGAGTAACCCTGAGGGGAGGTATTTGTCTCTACGGGACAAGTATCAGCGGGGATCAGATTCCCCTTTTGCGGAAATCTGGTCGAGATGTGCCAGCATTACAAGACACATCCCACTACCTTTTCTCCCCATGCCATCCGTCTCTGGAACGCTTTTCAAGTTCTCTGCTTCCGACAGAAGTGGGTCTACAGCCTCCAGCTCTTCAGAACTTTCTATGGGATGAAGTGCAATGAGGCGGGGGTTTGCGCCTTCTACCCTCGGATGCCCAAGTGGAGTAAGCAGCAGCTTGCCCGGTACGGTTGGACCAGTGACACCTGGAAGGTGGTCAAAGGTCGGGGACTCTTGGTTGATACAGGGTCCGACAACAGTAGCTGGAAGAAGAGCTACTTCTTCATCCGTTACTCCTCAATTCCCTGGCCTCGGTGGGAGGTGGCAGCAGACCCTCCGCCTGCCTTCCACACTTATGCCGACGAGGATTTTGAAACTCTCCAACTTATCCAGCTTTATCGGTGGGGGGAGTCTTACACTCCTCTCAACGCCAACTCACTCGTGGAGCGGGACCTGGTGCACGCCGGGATCCGACTCCTCGATATTGTTACTGGGGGGCAGCTCTTCGACGGCCCTTCTAATATGGTCCCTTGGGTAAACTTCTAACTCTTCTTTGTTTACTGTTTGCAGCCATGAAGGTATCTGTGCTGACCGATCTGTTCCTTAAGCAGGGGGAGACTTATGCTGTCCGCCCCTCGCGGAAGAGGAAGTCCGCCAAGAAGACTGCTGCTAGGTCGGGGTCTCCTTCAGCGGAGCAACCCAAGCGGAAGCGGGTGGATCTGGACCAGCTTTTTGATGTCCAGAATGCTGAAGAAGGTAAAAAACTCCGACTTGCTATTAAATCATACAAGAGGATGGTCCCGAAGGATTTGATTTCTTCGACCAAGGAAGCCCGCATCGCTGACGTCAAACGAATCCTTCGAGGCGAAACTCCTCGAGTCTTGAAGGCGGGCTACTATCATTATCGTGGGAAGGATCAATACGTCTCCCGACGTATCATTTGGTGTAAGAATCCCGATGAACTTCCTGACTACCTTTCTGAAGCTTCTCATCCTCCAGGTGCAGGTCGCTCGGGAGCTCCATCGAGTGCTGCAGCTTCCGCAGACGCACCGTCTTCAGCGGGGGTGCCTTTCTCAGCTGGAGAGAAGGCTCCAACTGGCGAACAGTTTCGTCAGGTGGAAACTTTGGACTCCTCCGAGGAGACTGACGAGGGTGGCCCCCTTCGTCAGCGTCGGAAGGCGGGGCAATCCCCCTTGAAACCAACCCCTCAGGGGCTGCCTCCTTCATCTTCTCCGCAGCAGCGGCAGCCCTCGCCCATCCATGACTTCACTCCTTCCCCTGTTCGGGCCGATACGGAGGCATGCCCTTCCACTCATCGTCCTCTTTCTCCTCTTGCTCTCGATGGGAACTTCTACAGGCCCTTCGATTCTTCACAAGAGCATGCCCCCTGGACTCCTATCCAGACGCTTCAAGGAGTCCCGCTCACACAAGGAGAGCAGGACCAGGAGCTGGCCCTGCATCTGCTGGCAGGCTCGATCCTGCCTACTATGCGGTATCCGATTTGCCTCAATCGGACGCACATGCAGCGGGATGTCAGGGATATGGCCATGCGCCGTATACAGGTAAGACTTCGCTTCTTTCTTTTGATGATAAATCGGGTCGTTGGTCCATTAACACTTTTCCTTCTTGTTGCAGGAGCTCGGGGACTTCAACCGCCTCATCGGGTATGTTATTGCCTACGATGAGTCCCGGGAGCGGGACCGAGGGGTCCGCAAGCAGCTCCAGGAGGATCTTAAAGCCTCCCAGTCTTCGCGGGGAAAGCTTGTCAAGGAGCAGGCTGTCCTCAATCAGAAGATTCGGGACCTCCAGCAGCAGATCGTGGACTTCGAGGGGCTCTTGAGGCAAGAGCGGCAGGAGCGGGAGGCGGCTGTGGACAGGCTGACCCAGGAGAAGAAGGCTGCCGAGGATAAACTGGTCCTCGAGAAGAAGGCTCTGGAGGAGCAAATCGCGGGGTTTCCTGCGCAGCTGGCCGAGGCGGAGGTAAAGGGTCGGGAGGACTATCGGAGGTCCGAGGACTTTCAAGCCGATGCCATGAAGTTCTTTGGCGCGGAGGTGGAGAACACTCTCTTTAACACGGTTGAGGAGCTCCACCTGGAGTACGGGGACGCCATCAATTTCGACAAGTCTCCTTCCATCGCTCCCTTTGCGAAGAAGTATTTTGCTCTTTCCGAGGAGAGTGATGGGGGGAGTACCCCCGTAATTGTCGAAGACGCTTCTGAACTTCCAAGTGCGGACGCCCCGATAACCAATCCTCCCGAAGCCAACCCTGTGGATCCTTCTGCTACCGACTCCGCGGACCCAGCTGCTGCCAATGCTGTCGACAAGGACCAAGCTTGAATGTTTACTTTTTAGAGTCCTTGTATCCTCTTCTCTCTTGTCCCCGTCGGGCCCTTATCAATATCAGACTTCTTTAGTTCCGATTGTTGCACTCTACCTCGACACTTAAGACATTCTCGTACGTCCTTCCTGACGATTTAATAACTTGCACCACTTAAGGCGACTTAAGACGATTTAATTATTACTTAGAGTAAATCTAAGGATCACGCATCACTTAAGACGACTTTCCGACTTACGCCACTTAAGGCGGCTTAACATCGTGCACCACTGAAGGCGACTTTACATCGTGCACCACTTAAGGCGACTTAACATCGTGCACCACTGAAGGCGACTTTACATCGTGCACCACTTAAGGCGACTTTTCAACTTGCGCCACTTAAGGCGACTTAATATTACTTAGAGTAAATCTAAGGATCACGCATCACTTAAGACGACTTAATATCGTGCACCACTCAAGGCGACTTAAGATCGTGCACCACTCAAGGCGACTTAATATCGTGCACCACTGAAGGCGACTTTTCTCGTGCACCACTGAAGGCGACTTTTCTCGTGCACCACTGAAGGCGACTTTTCTCGTGCACCACTCAAGGCGACTTTGACACTTAGCATAAATCTAAGGACAACTCTTATTGGAAGCAACCTCTTTATTTATTGATGGCATAAAATTGGCTTACATCGAATTAAGCGATAAACAGCATACACCACTTAAGGTGATTTTACATCGGGCACCACTTAAGGCGACTTTATCGGGCACCACTTAAGGCGACTTTATCGGACACCACTTAAGGCGACTTTCTTCAAGCATGGTGTTTCTTCAAGTGTTCGCCACTAAAAGAATGCTTCAACGTTCTGCCATCGAGGTCTTCCAACTTGTACGCATTTGGAGCTGGCATCCCCACGACCTTATAAGGTCCTTCCCATTTTGGTGACATCTTGTTGATTCGATCCAAAAGGGTGAACTCGTTGCGACGCCAAACCAGCTCCCCGACGAAGAACTGTCGGGACTTCACTCGCCGATTGTAGTACCTGGCCGTCGCCAATCGCATTCGAGCCTGGGCTTCATCGGCTTCCCGCCTCTTCTCTTCGAGTAAGTCCAAGTCCAGACGTCTCACTTCATCGTTCGTCAGGGGCTCGTAATATCTCATCCGATGGGACGCCACAGCTACCTCTACGGGGGCGACAGCTTTCGTGCCATAAACGAGGCCAAACGGAGTCTCCCCCGTTGATCGTTTGGGTGTCGTTCTAACAGCCCAAAGCACGTTTTCCAGTTCGTTCAGCCACTTGCCCTTCAAGGCATAGACCCTCTTCTTCAGGCCATCCATCACGATTTTGTTGGCTGACTCCACCTGGCCATTAGTCTGAGCATGGCGTACGGAGGCGGTCCGATGCTCAATGTTCAATTCTTCCAGATACTCCCTCACCTGAGAGCCGTTAAACGGTGGACCATTGTCGCTGATCACCACCTTAGGAATCCCGTATCTGGACACGATGTGGGTCTGGAGGAACTTGACGATCTGGTTCCCCGTTGTTCTGGCCAACGCCTTTGCCTCTATCCATTTCGAAAAATAATCGATTGCTACAAGTAAATACTTACATTGTCCTTGTGCTTGTGGAAGAGGTCCCACCAAGTCGATGCCCCACTGCGCGAAGGGCCACGCGCTCTTGATGGATGTCAGATTAGCGGCCGGAGCCACGATACTCGGGGCGTACCTCTGGCACGTGTCGCAGGATCGGACCAACGCCGTTGCTTCTTTGTTCATCGTGGGCCAATAGTAGCCTAGGTTCAACACCTTCCTCATAATGGATCGGGCCCCTTCGTGACAAGCCACGACCCCTTCATGCATTTCCTTCAGGATTCGATTGGTGTCGGGTTCTGCTACACACTTCAAGTACGGAGTCGAGAACCAGCCCTTCTTGTATAGCTGATTGTCCAGCATCACGTAATTGGCCGCGATTTGACGTATCCTGTCCGCTGCCACTTGATCATCGGGGACTGCCCCCGTAGTCAGGTACGCGACTATCGGGGTCATCCAAGTTGGCTCCTCCTCCGATTTTGCCTCAATGGTGCACACCTGCGTCGGGTCGATGGTCGATAAGATCACCTTCTCCAAGAAGTGCACCTTCCGATTTTCTTCCAAGGGTGCCCCCAAGGCAAATTTCCTCAAGGCATCTGCCTCTACATTTTCCTCCCTCGGAATTGCCTCGATATCGAAGCTTTTGAAGCTCTCTTTCAGGGCTTGTACCTCTCGTAGATACTTCTTCATTATTGGAATCCTTGCTTCGTATCGCCCTTGAACCTGGTTCACAATTAAAGCTGCGTCGCATTTCACTCTCAAGTGATCGATTCCAGTGCCTTTAGCAATTTTTAGGCCCGTGATAAGAGCTTCATACTCCGCTTCGTTATTTGTGGCCTTGAATGTTAAAGCCAAGGCGTATCGGAGTGGTTCACCTTCGCCCGGTGGTATCAACAAAAAACCCGCTCCTGATCCGTCCAAACTTGCGGAGCCATCCGTGTACATCTCCCAGGTATTTTCCTTGTTTGGCTGTTCTGATTGCTCTACCATCTCTGGTTGTTCTTCTATCGGGACCTCCACGGTTGCCCCCTCTACAGGGCCCGCTTCTTCCAGATCGGGGGCTGTAGATTCTGCTATAAAATCCGCCAATGCCTGGCCCTTAATGGCCGTTCTTGGAGCAAAGTGTATTCGAAACTCACTAAGCTCTACTGCCCACTTCACTAATCTTCCCGACGCACCCGGTCGGTTCAAAAAATGCTTCAAAGGCTGGTTTGTCAGCACAGTAATCTCGTGTGCGTGGAAATAAGGCCTTAGCTTCCGAGCAGTGATAATCAACGCAAAGAGGTACTTCTCAACGGCGGGATAGTTTAATTCAGACTTGGCAAACGCCTTGCTTACATAATAAACGGGGACTTGGTTACCCTCGACAATTTTTACTAACACAGAGCTAATGGCAAATTCAGAAACAGCCAAGTAAAGGTATAGCGGCTCGCCTGGAACCGGTTTCGCCAATGGCGGGAGGGTGCGAAGGTGCTGCTTGAGTGCTTGGAACGCCTCTTCACACTTAGCGGTCCATTCGAATTTCTTGTTGGCCCTCAGGACTTCAAAAAATGGCATTGATCGGTCGCTGGCTTTGGACAAGAAGCGATTAATTGCGGCTAGTCGGCCATTCAGCACTTGTACCTCCCGATGGTTTACTGGAGACTGCATCTCCTCGATTGCCCTCAGCTTCTCAGGATTCACCTCAATTCCTCTCTGGCTTACCATAAAGCCCAAAAACTTCCCTGAGTGGACTCTGAAGGCGCATTTCGTCGGGTTCAAGCGAACTTGATGGAGCCTCATCAGCTCAAATGCCATGGTTAGGTTGTCTACATGATCCTCGGCTTGTCGGGACTTCACCAGCATATCATCCACGTAGGCTTCCATGGTTTGTCCCAGCATATCTCCAAACAGCTTGTTCACCATCCGTTGGTAGGTGGCCCCAGCATTGATCAACCCAAAAGGCATGACATCGTAGTGATAGATGTCACTGTCCGCATAGAACGCTGTATGGGGAGCGTCTTCCTTGGCCATCTTGATCTGGTTGTAGCCGGAATACGCATCCATGAAGCTCAACAGCTCATGTCCCGACGTGGCATCCACCAACTGGTCGATTCTCGGGAGTGGATAACAGTCCTTTGGGCAGGCCTTGTTCAAGTCGCGGAAGTCCACACACATTCGCCATTTCCCGTTAGTTTTCTTCACCAGCACTGGATTAGCAACCCAAGTCTGGAATCGGAGCTCCTTAATAAACCCAGCATCGAGCAACCTGCCTACTTCCTGCTGGATCGCGATCTTCTTGTCTGTGCCCATCGGACGCCTTTTCTGCGTGATAGGTTTGAACGCGGGATCTATCTTCAGCTCATGTACGATCACATCGGGGCTGATTCCTGGCATATCACTCGGGGACCAGGCAAACAGCTCCTTGAACTCCTTCAGCAACTCAATTAATTTTTGGGCTGTCTCCTCAGTCAGGGCAGACCCGATTTTCACCTTCCTCTGGGGTCCGTCGATCTCCACTTCTTTCAGATCTTCTACGGGGGCGGGACGCCCAAACTCCTCTCTAGGATCCGCGTCTGTCTGGAGGACAGTCATGGTTTCTCGTCTCCTCCTTCGGGTGGCGTTAACATAACATTTTCGAGAAGCCACTTGGTCACCCTTAACCTCTCCGACTCCGTGGTCGGTCGGGAATTTCATCTTCGGGTGCACTGTCGAAGCAACCGCCATTAGGGGGTTAATGGTGGTTCTTCCGATGATCGCGTTGTAGGTCCCCGCGGAATCGACTACCACGAATTCCACGTTCCTCCTCTCTGATTTCCACCCGCTACCGAACTCCACTGGTAGGGTGATTACTCCTAGCGGATAGGAGGTTGAGCCAGAGAACCCGACCATCGGGAAGTTTGCCTCCTTTAGATCTTTCTTCGTCTTCCCCATAGCCTCCAGCGCGTCCATGAATAGGATATCGGAGGAGCTCCCCCCGTCGATTAGAATTCTCTTCATTTCAAACCCATCTACATCCAAGGTTACCACCAAGGCATCATCGTGCGGAGTCTCCACGCCTATGAGGTCTTCCGATGAGAAGGAGATTACCATCTCTTCTTTCAAGGTCCAGGATCGGGACCTCTTACCCAGGACCACCGCCGTAGGGATTCTAGAGGCATAGACCTCTCGGGCGGATGAAGTATCACCTCCAGCAGCAAATCCTCCGTGGATCACATTGATAGTGCCCCGTCTCTCCTTGCGGGCACCGGATGACTCTGGATCGGTCCTCTTCTTTTTTGGGGACCGATCGCGGGATCGGGAACGGGACCGCGATCGGGACCGAGATAGGGATCGACACCGCTTATCCTCGACGAATTCCTTAAGCTTCCCCTTCTGGATCAGCTTTTCAATCTCCTTCTTCAGTTCCCGACAGTGATTGGTGTCGTGACCATTTGCGCGGTGAAATCGGCAGTAGCGATCCGTGCGGGATCCCAAGAATTCTCCATCTTTCTTCGGGGGGTACCTGGAGATACCTTGTCGTTCCATGACTGTTAGCACTTCCGCCATGGAGCAGTTGAGAGGAATGTCGAGATCCTCCCGCTTATCCTTCCTTGAAGAACGTCTATCGTCCCTTCGATCAGGTCGGCCTCGGTTCCGACTACTCTCGGGTTTGCCTTTTGTCTTACGATCGTCGAAGGGTTTAACCGACTGCTTTCCTTTGTTCGACTTTGGGGGCTCCAGTTCTCCCGTGGCTATCTTTGACTCCTGGACATCGATCTGCCGTTTCACCCTCTTCTGTAGTGCCTCCATATTCCACACAGCTTTCTCAGCCACGCTGTGCATCAGATCGGAACCATAGGGGGCCGTTAAGTTCCGGATGAAGGTACAGATGGTCTCACCTTCCGAGATCTCCTCGTCTATCTCTGCTACGCTGGCTGTGTACCGCTGGTAATAGTGTGCCAGCGATTCGTCGGGTCTCTGCACCACCTGGGTCAGGGACCTCACGCTCTTCAACAAGCGTCTGCGGCCCTGGTATTGTCGAATGAAACGGTCGTGCATGTCCGCCCAGCAGGTAATGCAGCCTGGGGGCAGACTAAAGAACCAGGTCAGGGCTCTTTCTCCAAGTGTGTTTGGGAACAGTGTGCACACTATGTCTTCGTTCGGAGCTCTACCCAGACACGCCATAAGATGCTTCTGGACATGACGAACTGGATCTCCCTCACCGTCATATTCCTTAATCTCGGGGATACCCAGCCCTGGCGGGGCGAGGGTGTCTATTAGTCGGGGGACGAAGGGATGAGTAGATCGGTCCCTTAGCTCCGACACCAATGGCTTCTGTTCTCCCATATGAATGTTCACGATCTTTACCACCTGGTCGGGAGTGATGGGACCATTCAGGGGAATAGTCCTGTGCTGTATTGGTCCTGGCCCATCAACCACGAACCTCTCCGGCTGACCAGTTGCCCTACTTCCGTCCTGGCCTCGGGGCGGGGCCTCCTGTGCGTTCCGACCCTCTGTTGGCGGGGCCACTTCCTCCAACGGGGGCATCTCCTCCTGCCTACTCGCAGCCTCTCTCCGATCCAAGAGAGCCTCTACGGCCGCCAGAAACATGGGCATGACTTCCGCCACGGCCCTCGTCAAGTCTGCAGCTGGGGGAGCCTCCTGCCCCCTGTTGCCCTGGTGCTGAGGAGCAATATCTTCGGGATGCGATCCATTGTGCCCCCCTGTCTGGGAGAGCTCGGCCGGGGGATGGTTCTGGTTTTCTTCCTGTTCCGGTACTGAATCCAGATTTGTTGCAGCGGGATGACGGGAACCACCGGATTGTCCCTGTCTTCTGTGCTTGCCAGCCGCCATCGATCGAGTAGAAGGCATATCAGCTTTTTGTTTGCTTCCCACAGACGGCGCCAATGTTGGATCACGGTGGAACTCCGGTACGGACTTTGACGGCAATCCTAGCTCCTTTGCTCCACGCAATCCTGCAAGAGGGGATAGACCGGGCGGTGACCTAGAATCCCTCTCCGATGCTTAAATGAGTATCTCGTATGACTGGCAAGCAGTAATCTCAAAGTGTATTGAATTCAACGTAAGTGATCTGAGGTGACCTCTTGCCCTTTTATAGGCGAAGAGATGTCTCAGGTACCTGATGAACCGTTGGGGGTGGTTAGCCCGTATCCCGCATATCTCGGACGTGATCCCGCCTATCTAGGCCATGATCTCGTGTATCTCGGCCACGCCCCGCGTATCTCGGCCACGCTCCGTGTATCTTAACCACGTTCCGCGTATCTCGGCCACGCCCCTCGTATCTTGGCCTTATCCTCTGATAACGAGTCCCGACTTCTGTCGGGGACTCCAGAGTTGTCTCGTTGTGTCACCGCTCGGGGCCCCTCGTCATCGTGACAGGGCCAATCATTCTCAGGGATTCATCATCGGGGCCTATTTAAAGGCTTCTCATCGGGAGCTTCCAGCTCAACTGTCGGGACCGACTCTGTCGGGACCTTGCATCGTCGGGACTCTCTTCGTCGGGACCCTTCTCCTAGGTCATCTTGACCTTCATTTTGGGCCTGGTGGGCCTGTTTGCCGTTTCCTCCCCGTTAAAGGGCCTGACGGGTGTAATCGAACCCATCACACCGTGTCGGGAACCTTTCAGTGGAACATACCTTGTAGAGCAAAGCCACACCTTTTTTACCCTCTCTAACATGTCGTTTTTATTCGTGTTTTTGTTGTAAGTTATCAGGTAAATAGTACTGTTTGAATAAATTTTATTTCTAATGCATTCATCTCATTGCATTTAAAAAAACAAAAAAAAAAAACATTTTCAGCTTAGTAGTTAGTCATTTAGTTGTAGAATTTTTTTGGGTTAAGAGGTCTTTTGGTCCATGATGTTTGACAACTTTTGGGTTTTGGTCAATGATGTTTTTTTACTTAGTTTTGGTACCATATGTTTGCTGATTTTTTCTAGTTTTGGTCTAACCGTTACATTCCGTCCATTTTTTGACATGTACAAGTCACGTGATCCACCCTAAACTTTCAATTTTGTTCAATTTAGTCTCTCTAATACTTTTCTAGCCTTTTTTTGGTTCAATTTAGTCCCGAAGTTTCAAAAATTCAATTGGACCTATTGTCTAATTGGGGTCAATTTTGAAACTTCGGGACTAAATTGAACAAAAAAAAGGTTTAGAAAGTATTAGAGGGACTAAATTTAAAGTTTAGAGTGGATCACGTGACTTGAACATGTCAAAAAATGGACTGAATGTAACAGTTAAAAACTAGAAAAAAATCTACAAACATATGGTACCAAAACTAGGTAAAAAAAACATCATTGACCAAAACCCAAAAGTTGTCAAACATAATGGACCAAAAAACCTGTTAACCCAATTTTTTTTTTTCAGACATGCATTTCGTATGCGTTGTTGTTGTTGTTTTTTTTTTTTTTTTTAAAAAAACCTCTTACCTGAAATTTTTAATTTCAAACTTGTGTTTCATACGCACTATTTTTTTTTTTAAAAAAAACTCTTCAGGTAAGTTGTAATTTTGGTAAGCGCGTTGCGTACCTTTTTTTTGTTCAATTTAGTCCCGAAGTTCCAAAATTGACCCCAATTAGACAATAGGTCCAATTGAATTTTTGAAACTTCGGGACTAAATTGAACCAAAAAAAGGTTAGGAAAGTATTAGAGGGACTAAATTGAACAAAATTTAAATTTTAGAGTGGATCACGTGACTTGAACATGTCAAAAAATGGAAGGAATGTAACGGTTAGACCAAAACTAGAAAAAATCTGCGGATTTTTCTATCATGCTTTGGGAGCACCATGCTTTTGGATTTTTTAATACTATGGTGGACTTAATTGTAACATAAGTAAAACTTTAAAAGTATGAAAAAATATGAATTTTTTAAACTACATCTAAGATGTGTATCATACTATTCATAATATCAATTTCCCTATGGGGTTCACCTTTAGGGTAATAGAAAAATAAAAAAAATTAGTGGCAAAAGCATGGTGCTCCAAGAGCATTGTAGAAAGGTCCAAAATATGCAAACATATGGTACCAAAACTAGGTAAAAAAAAACATCATTGACCAAAACTCAAAAGTTGTCAAACATCATGGACCAAAAGACCTGTTAACCCAATTTTTTTTTTCAAACATGCATTTCATATGCGTTGTTGTTTTTTTTTAAAAAAAAAAAACCTCTTACATGAAATTTTTTATTTCAAACTTGTGTTTCATACGCACTATTAAAAAAAAAAATTCAGGTAATTTGTAATTTTGGTAAGCGCGTCGCGTATGCAAAAAAAAAAAATTTTAGGAAAGTTGTTGTTGCGTCCTGGATGAACTGGGTCGTGAGGACACGTCTGTTCGCGTGGTTATGCGGGCTTTTGGGCTGTAGCCCTTCGTCGGGAAGAGGTTGGGCCACTGGCGAGTGTTCGGTTGACACCCGCAGAGGTCTGTGTCTCGGTACGGCTGTGTCTCAGGAGGCGGTGGTCTGTGCACAAATACGGATGTCTGGGCGACGGTTCCTGCACGAAGGACCAATGCTAGCACGGAGAGGGGGGGGGTGGTGCTAGCGGAGCCTTCTCCGAAGCTTAAGTCACTATAATGGCAAAAGAGTAATTTCTAGAGAGAGAATATTTCTAGAGAGAAGTCAGAGCTCAAAATACCAAAGTTGGGCAAATGAGAGGATGTGTGAAAATGGGTGGCCAAGGCCTCCTATTTATAGGCTTCCTTGGGACCGGACCTGGTTTTAAAGCGGTTTGATGACGGTTCAAGAAAACAAACGGTAACCGTCACCCATATTGGCAATGCGCGAACTTGACTTCTCTACACGTAACGGTAGTCGCGAAAACGGTAATCGCATGATACCCGCAATGCAATCCGGACCTCGTCGAATTTGGGCAATTCGGCGAGGTCCGGATTGCAAGCAACCCGGACGTCCGGGTTGTAAATGCAATCCGGACGCGCGTAACGCACTTCTGAACCGTTTTGACCCTTTGGGAGACGTTTTCTGAGTCGAGATGTAATTTTGACGTGTTTACGAGGCCCGAAATATAAATACGAACTCGAATTGGACACATATCCATCACTTGCCCCCGAGTCAAGTAATGGTTAAAAACCTTTCTTGACTCTATTTTAAGTTAGGATACGTGTCCAATTTGAGCTTGACGCTAACCTTCCGGTTTTGATCGTTGGTCGAACGTAGACATCTTGATTTCCTCCGTCCTTTGATTTTCCGACCGAATGACTTTGTTTCCTATCGTCATGGTTAGTGCAATAGGGAGTGCGCATACGTAGCGTGCAAGTATGGTTATCGTTAGGGATATAAGCAATTAGCAATACATCATGCGAACATGTTTTTATCAACATGCATGCACAAGTAACGGTCATGGCAAGATCGTAATTACGCAATGCAAGAAATATAAACCGTACGCTTCTAAAACGACTTAGCGATTATCAAAATATGAATCATGCGACATGGAATCATACGCGTATGATGACAGGTTTGATACGTACAATGTCAAAATAATCATGTATGTAGAGGTAAATACTTAGAGGAGGGCGGAGTATACCGTAAGTACTTGTAGGTGAATTACTCATTTGATCCTTTTCATCAAGGAGTCTCTTGGAAGTAGTCGTTTGTTGTTTAGAGAAATATTTCCTTAAGTGTTGTCGTATTTGCTCTTCGCGGTTCGTCATATTAGTTGCATCGTTTGCATGACAGCTTCTTGAGATGTTGGTCCTTTTTACTGCACGTACCAACTTTGCTATGTGCGTTGACTTTTGCTACGCGCGTTGACTTATGCGCGTTGACTTTTGCTATGCGCGTTGACTTTTGCTATGCGTGTTGACTTTTGCTATGCGCGTTGACTTTTGCTATGCGCATTGACTTTTGCTATGCGCATTGACTTTGCTATGCGCGTTGGTGTTAATGGTTGAGCGTCAGGTATAGACTGTTGGTCATTGCCTGCAAGTATGCTAAAACACTTAGGAAATATTTAAGCAATATCTTAAACTTGTTACCATAGATGTCGTCGTATGAGCTTTGTCGATGAGCGTTGTAGGTGTGATTAGGAGGCATAGCTACTCGCTGTACGCAATCCATCTTTATCGACATGTATGTACGTACATGGAAATATTTAGAAAATATTTTTCTCCTTGTCGACATGCATCCTTGTCGACATGTATGTACGTACATGGAAACACTTAGAAAATATTTTTCTCCTTGTTGACATGCATCCTTGTCGACATGTATGTACGTATATAGAAACACTTAGAAAATATTTTCCTCCTTGTCGACATGTATCCTTGTCGACATGTATGTACGTATATGGAAACACTTAGAAAATATTTTCCTCCTTGTCGACATGTATCCTTGTCAACATGTATGTACGTACATGGAAATACTTAAAAAATATTTTTCTTCTTGTCGACATGCATCCTTGTCGACATGTATGTACGTACATGGAAACACTTAGAAAATATTTTCCTCCTTGTCGACATGTATCCTTGTCGACATGTATGTACGTACATGGAAATACTTAGAAAATATTTTTCTTCTTGT
Organism: Clarkia xantiana subsp. parviflora; assembly: GCA_036873135.1. NCBI lineage: Eukaryota > Viridiplantae > Streptophyta > Magnoliopsida > Myrtales > Onagraceae > Clarkia > Clarkia xantiana. The sequence goes on from JAPTYO010000012.1 coordinate 15,885,863, forward strand.
CGACATGCATCCTTGTCGACATGTATGTACGTACATGGAAACACTTAGAAAATATTTTCCTCCTCGTCGACATGCATCCTTGTCGACATGTATGTACGTACATGGAAATACTTAGAAAATATTTTTCTCCTTGTCGACATGCATCCTTGTCGACATGTATGTACGTACATGGAAATACTTAGAAAATATTTTTCTTCTTGTCGACATGTATGTACGTACATTGTGTGTGCGTATTTGTCCCCGCACTTAGAATCTTTTCACCATCTCCGGCTATGTATGTTGTATCCGTACGCTTGATGCGAACACAGGTTATATGCCAACTCCTGATAATATGCTGACACGTGGTTGTATGCCGACAGCTTACGATATGCTGACTGTCATCCTGAGCCAAGTACTTAGAAAATATTCCACCATTGTAATCTTGTACGCTGCGAGTATGAGCTCGGTGTTGTCATGCAAGGTTAATGTGTTGAAGAGGTTGCCCCCCTTGCGTGATGCTTGTTACTTGTTGCACGAAGACTAATAAGTCTTGTACGTACGTGGTTGTCTCACATGGAGCGTCTTTTGCATAAATGCTTGAATAAGCGTTGGTGCGTATTTGCGCACTGACTGGATTGTTGATAGCATTTTCCAGGATATCAGATCTTGCTGTCCTCTTGTCAGAATTAGTCTTCCCACGGTTGTTACCATGAGTAAGTCCACTATCTTCATTTTGATGGGAGAAAGCTTGTCTTTGCGAATAGCTGATGTGTATAGAAATCCATTTGTTGAGGGGAATGTTCATACAAGTGCCCCCGCTACTCTGGAGTCTTCGGGCACGGTCGCGCTGAAAGGCTTGTGAGTAAGACGTCCCATTGTATCTTCTTTGAACTTGTTAATTTTCCAAGTTATCGCTGGCTTGCAGTTTCTGTTTTTAGCATAATTCTCGAAAGATCCGACGCAGGGGCGCGTTCCTCGAGCGATTCTTAGTTCTTTATGCTGAGCATGACCGTGCTAATTCCTTCTTGTGATAAAGGAAATAGAGTTGAGGGTTGTGCAGTGGTGTCTTCTGCCCCCCGGTCGAGGGACCGGCCCAAGGAGGAGCGTTACTCCTACTGAGGTAAGTGTTTGTTGATTGCTGATTGTCGCCCTTATGTTGAAGAGCTATGTTGTGCTGAATGTTTGAAACAATCATTCTTGTCGTGTCTTCTATGTGGATGACGACATTGCATTTGATGTTGACATTATCAACTCTTTGCCATAAGTCCTTAGAGATGATGTTGACTCTTGGTTGTTGTTGGGCTGTCTGCTTCCAGCATGTTGAACCCTTTGTGAATGGGTTGATGTTGATGATTCTTTGTTCATGCTTTTACTTGCATGATATTTCGTCACCTGGACATTGTTAAGTGTTGTGATCGCCCCTCTTGGCTAAACTCCAAGGCATGGCGAGATGGGTAGAGCATAGGATGTTTCGACTTGCACATTGTAGGTTTTGTTTGGAGAAGACGGTAGCAACTTCTGCTTGTTCCGCCGAGTCCTGTCAGAGATGATGGCGTTCTTTAATCTGTGCCATCTTTTGGATATGTTGAACTCGTCTCTGAGTCTGTTTGCCCCCCGGCTTCTATGTTTGGAGACTTGTTGTAGTTGTTCCTTAGCTGTTGCTTACGACTTGTTCGCTTTGAACTACGTCGTTTGAACCTGCTCTATACATAGTAGTTTGCATGATAACTTGTTAGTAATATTTCATACCGTTATCACTTACTGTGTTTATTGAATGTGGATGACTAGTAACGTAGACATAGTCCCTGCAGTCGTGACTGATAGCCACTTCCTGATTGATAAGTTGATATGCTCTCCTGATTGTTTGCATGATGCATTATGCATATTGCCCTTCTTTCCTGAATAGCTTGCCGCTATATGTGTTCCAACCTGCCAAGTATTTTTGCGTATAGCAAAATTTCTCAACAAGTAGTGTATTTGAAAGGTGTTATCTTGGCTAAGCAAGATACTAGTTTATACCGTCTCTTAGTTCTACTCTAAGGCGACGCTGTACAAGACTCGACTTGTAAATTTTATGAGTTTTAAACAGGGTGCGCACCTGCCAGCGTGTATCAACCCGCATTGGGGAAGCATACGTAAAATATTTTAGTATTTGAGAGGTGTTATCTTGGCTAAGCAAGATACTAGTTTATACCGTCTCTTAGTTCCACTCTAAGGCGACGTTGTACAAGACTCGACTTGTAAATTTTATGAGTTTTAAACAGGGTGCGCACCTGCCAGCGTGTATCAACCCGCGTTGGGGAAGCATACGTAAAAACATTTTAGTTTTTGAAGAAGCATTTTGTGAACCCAAATATTTGACAAAATATTTGGTAAAATATTTGACAAAATATTTGAAAAAATATTTGTGATACATGATTCCTGCGTCCAGGGATCATGTAACACTTTTTTGAAAATATGAATTGTGATGCATGCTTTCTGCGTCCAGGAACCATGCAACACGGTTTGAAAATCTGTAGTACAAAATTGTCATCTAATCAGATGACTTTTGCCGTATAAAACGAACCCTGACCAGGAATTCGTAATATGAGATTGTCGTCTATCAAGAGGACATTCGCCATAAAGAGTGAGTCCTTTAAACAGGAATTCACACTTGTTATAGTGTGGGGTCGTTGTCTAACCAGAGAACTTCCGCCACTTAAGGAGTGATCAGTTCCGTATGCCCATCCTGTTCTGAATCCAGGGAATGGCTATGAACATGATGATTTGCCTCTAACCAGAGATGTCACAGCATGTCATTTTTTAGAAGTAAACATGGGGCTTGTCTTTTAAAAAAGAGGATACCACAACATGCTATTTTGATAGTAGGCCTTGGTGTTAATCCAAGATATTTTGATAGTAGGTCTTGGTGTTAATCCAAGATATTGCTTGTAGCTGACGCCTCTGAATAGTCGTCGTTTTGATAATAATCCGCAGGTTGTCATTGCGGTATATAAGTTGGTTGTGCACATAGCTTGATGGCTTTGTGTTGCCGGCATCTTCTTGAGATAGACGCCTATGTTGTGAATGGAGAAATAAACTCCTTGTTGGTGTAGATAATAGATATGTTGGTGTTGTATACCATAAATCCCTCCTTGAACACAATGCTTAGCTTGTATTGTTGAAGTAGATTTTTGTGCATAGGTTACTACTTGGCGTAATTCCTGAGTAGTAATCGTAGTGTAGCATGTACCTACGAGCAGAGTTACTTTTGTCAGATAATCATAATTTTTATAAGTTTGCAAAAGTATGAAGTCCTGAAATTTTCTTTCTAGTTATCCATATGATAATTAAAGTAAAGGAATATGATACAAGGATTCCTTGTTTGTGTAGGAAACTTCCCTGAGTGCGGATACGATAGGTGTAGATCATGATAGGCATGTATATAGGTTAGGTAGAATTGCCGAGCACTTGTCAGCTTGGTGCCCCCCAAGTCGCTTGGCAGTTGTATCGCTGTTTCCTGATTGTTTATATTGTTTCATCTTCTAATAGTGTATGATCTGTCCTTGTGTAATGCCCCCGCCTTGTTTATTATTGCGACACGATTTTTAGTCTTGCGCGTATAAAATGCTTGAGACTTTTTGTTGTTGACGCGAGTAATATGTGCGTAGTTGTTACTTGGCGTTATTCCAAGGTAATATGCGTCATAATAATGTACCTACGAAAGTAGATTTAACCTTTATTAGATATTTAGAGTTCGCACAACGGTTTACAAGAAAGCGTCTACTGATCACTTCTTTTGAAAATTACTGAGGCTAATAAGCATGAGTTGTACTTAATCTTTAAAAGATTTAACATAGATATGCGAAAAAGGAGATAAGGAAGATAAAGGGATTGGTGATGTGTTCGACGTCCTCATAGGGGATGTGTTGGCTTGTTGATTCTGCCACGTGCCACATAGTTTCTCAATGCATCTAGCGTGTTGAGCTCTTCAATCTCCCCTTTTGGGGATGGACAAAAGTTGATGTCATGTCCCCAAGTTTTACTTTGCTTGTGTTGTTCTTCAACATCTTTGCCAAGGAAGGCAGTCGTTGACTCAAATGGGCGGTGAGGTTTGTTTTTTGGGAGTTTGAGATATGCTTCTTCTGCATTCATACTCCAAAGATTGTACAAGTTGTCACAATTGGTTCCATAAGTGACGTTGTTTTTCTGGCGTTTGGCGATAGGTGGATTATCATCCGCCTTTTCTTTTCCCTTGCTTTTTTCTGAAGACTTCACACGAGGCTTCCTTTGATGCTTATTGCCATGGTCGATATACTTCATCATTTTTCCTTCTAAGATCAAGCTGTTTACATGAGATCTTAAGCTGACACAGCTGTCTGTCTCATGGCCACATACTTCGTGATTCTCGCACCATTTGCTTTTATCTTTTCCCAATGGGCCATTGCGGAATTTAAAGGGTTTTTTTTCCACAGCTTGGTGTCCTTTATTTCTTTTAGGATGACAGAAAATGGTGTGTTCAAAGGAACACATATGGCGAGATTAGTATCTTTGAGCCTTTGGGCATCTGACTGGAACGACCTCTTTTGTCGCGGTTGCCTCTTTTCCCAGGAGACATGTATCTCTTTTTCAATTATTGCCTTCAGTGTTGTTGTTGTCAACCCCGTGATTGGGATGTCGTCGTCACTAGCAGGTTTTTTCCGTCCCTCCTTGTTACAGATGTCAGCATCGTCTTGACTTGTCCTTGTAGAATGACCTTCTTTGTGTATTTTGGATGACTCTGCTTGAGTCTTCTTTGGAGGGCTATCGCCTTGATCAACGAATTGCTTTAATTTGCCTTTGAGGACAAAGCTGTTAATGCGGTTACGTAGGCTGACACAACTGTTCGTCTTGTGGCCAAAGACCTCATGGTATTCACACCACTTGTTTTTATCTTTCCCCAACGGGCCGTTTCTGAAATTGCTCGGTGCTTTCCACATTTTTGCATCCTTCATCTCTTTCAATATTTCGGACGGCGGGGCTTTCAAAGGAATGCAGTCAGTGAGGTTTACTCCTTTTGACTTCTGGAAATTTCCTTGAAGAGGTCTTCTTGGCTGAGGCTGCCAATTTATTTCTTGCCGACCGCTTGAGGGCGGTTTTGCTTGATTCTGCTTTGGGAGTTGATTCCATGCCTCCTTTTGGTGTTGTGCTATCACGTACAGGTTGCATGAGCGTGCGGCTTCGTGCCTTGGCTGTTGGTACTAGAAGGTACCTTCCGTGCATTGCCCCTCTATTCTTTGGTGCAGTGTGTCTTGATGACTTGTGAGTCGAGACTTTGTCCCTATCGTCTCAACTTGTCCGTTGATTAGAGGCAGAGGAGGTGACGGGTTAACACCTTTGTACTGGAAGGCTCCTTGGTTGTATTGTGCGGAGGATGCATTTCTTGTTGGAGTGAAGAAAGCACTGGATGTGGCAACAGGGATGTGGAAGGATCCAAGTTGTCTTCTTATCGGCTTCTGCGAGGTTATGGGCAAGGCGTTGTGGTATGCAACGTGCTCCTTGTAGTTTGATGAGAAATCAATGACATCTTCAAAGGCAGCATCCTTTATGTCAACATAATCCAAATTGGTGTCATCGGTCTCGTGCATTGTCTTTGCGGTATGGTAGCTTTTTGTTCGAATCACGTAGACGGCGCCAATGTTGCGTCCTGGATGAACTGGGTCGTGAGGACGCGTCTGTTCGCGTGGTTGTGCGGGCTTTTGGGCTGTAGTCCTTCGTCGGGAAGAGGTTGGGCCACTGGCGAGTGTTCGGTTGACACCCGCAGATGTCTGTGTCTCGGTACGGCTGTGTCTCAGGAGGCGGTGGTCTGTGCACAAATACGGATGTCTGGGCGACGGTTCCTGCACGAAGGACCAATGCTAGCACGGAGGGGGGGGGGGGGGTGCTAGCGGAGCCCTCTCCGAAGCTTAAGTCACTATAATGGCAAAAAAGTAATTTCTAGAGAGAGAATATTTCTAGAGAGAAGTCAGAGCTCAAAATACCAAAGTTGGGCAAATGAGAGGATGTGTGAAAATGGGTGGCCAAGGCCTCCTATTTATAGGCTTCCTTGGGACCGGACCTGGTTTTAAAGCGGTTTTATAACGGTTCAAGAAAACAAGCGGTAACCGTCACCCATATTGGCAATGCGCGAACTTGACTTCTCTACACGTAACGGTAATCGCACGATACCCGCAATGGAATCCGGACCTCGTCGAATTTGGGCAATTCGGCGAGGTCCGGATTGCTTGCAACCCGGACGTCCGGGTTGCAAATGCAATCCGGAGGTCCGGTCCGGACGCGCGTAACGCACTTCCGGACCGTTTTGACCCTTTGGGAGACGTTTTCTGAGTCGAGATGTAATTTTGACGTGTTTACGAGGCCCGAAATATAAATACGAACTCGAATTGGGCACATATCCATCACTTGTAATTCCTCTTTAGTTATTAAAGTTTCTAATTTCGAGCGTATATTCCATATGCATCATTTAAAAAAAAAAACTTTTTAACTGAATTGTTTTATTTTAAATAATGCATCCAGTATGCATTAATTAAATTTTTTTAGATAAATCGTAAGCTCTCTTAGTTTTAGGGCTCTTTGTTTAAAAAACATTTTACCTGATTTTTTTTTTTTTAAATCAAAAGACGTTTATCTCATATATGCATTATTTTCAAAAAAAAACCTTTAGGTAAATTGTAATTTTTTTAGTTGTAGAACTTTCATATTTTTAAGTTTGTATCTTTTATTTATTTTTGTGCATCTCATATGAATCATTTTATAAAAACAGAAATACAAAAATTCATCTGAATTTTTTTTTAGCAATCAAGAAAATCTTTTCAGATAACTTGTAAATTTTCTTAACTGTATAACTTTTATCTCAAGTATGCATCTCATGTGCATCGCATGTGCATTGTTTTGGGAAAAATAATTTGTTGATAGACTGTACACATTCTTAGTCATAGAACTTTTAAACATGCATCACATTTGCATTTCTTTTTATAAAAAACTTTACCTGGATTTTTCATCTCGTACATGCATTCCATATGTACCCTTCAGGTAAACTGTTGTAAATTGTAATTTTTTTTTATATTAGAATTTTAACTATCGAGCATACATGAGCATTTAAAAAAAATCAAAGTGTCATTCGTTTTTATCCAAGGTGTATTGCACGATCGTCTAAACCTTCGCATGAGCAAGTGTTTTAAAAATGAGAGTTTTGATTCTAACATTTAGAAAAAAAAAAGTTTAATCACTCATTTAAGTGTGACTATTCGAGTTTAAACAAAGGACGGGAAACCCTTTTTGAAAAAACTTTGTTTTAAGCATCTATCATGCGTTCGAGCCAGATAGTGCACTCAGCGAACTCGGTAAACTCCATGATGGTGCAAAACACCCTAGATTACAAATCTTGATTCTTTCTGAAATGTAAACAAAATTAGGAATGACATTAGAGTTTAAAAAAATAATCATGCATGATTTCTCATATTCTCTACACTGATTTTTCATTCACTCTTTTCAGGTACCCTTGGTTAGGTATCATGTACATATAAATTATGTCGGCCAAATGGGGCAACATAAAAAGAACATGCATTTATCCAGTTGCACGAAGAAAAAAATTCCACACTCGGGATATCCAACGCTCATGTACGATGAATTGTACTTGAATTTTCCTTGAAATTTGAGTGTCCTTACTCTGTTTGCAGATCAGAAGACCACTTTACGAAGTCGCAACCACGTGAAATGTGACTGCTTCAAAAAAAATCCATGGCAAAATTCCACCTACCATGTGTGGAATTCATACGCATCCCCGAACCAAGCGATACATCCATTTTACGGTGACGTTTAAACTGGTCAGTGGTAACCAAAGGGCATATCCCGTTCAGATTGAGCACAACCGCCATATGAAGGAAAAGTCGGGAACATGCAACAGATCCATTCACATATGGAGCAAATTTCCATTAAAGATTCCGGGCACCCAAGTAAGAGAAGTTGTGATCAATTTTTTCCCCGAAATTTGAGTTTTTCCTTAATCATTGTGCAACTCGGATGATCATCCAAATAAAAGCCTCTGAAGAGCACATCTCGGGCACGACCCTTTGCTCGTCGACCATTCTTGTGTCAGCTGCCGAATTTATCCCAGTTACCTCAGGCAATATATGTGCCCCAATGCGGACTACTCCACGTCATCTATGTGTGATCTTCAACCAACTCATACATTCGTCATGCGGCGAAACCTAACCCGGCCAGTACTAACCGTAGGACATCCCCATATGAGATTGAGCAATAGTCGGGGCACTTGAGAAGCCGAGAGAATAAATCATTGCGTATGTCATCCATTGGTCGTACGGTCAATCCAGAGCGTCGACACGACCTACATATTTTGACTCAATCAACTGAGTCTTTCTCTAGAAGATGTTTCCAATTAGAAATTTTCAATTTGCCACTAGGGGCATGTACATAATTGTTGTTGAATATTTTCGTTAAATTTTCTTTAAAAAAAAAAAAAAGAAGAAGCGAAAAAAAACTATTTTTCTTTAGGGTCACAGCCGCCCTTTAATCGGCTACAAAAAAATAAAGAGAGTGCTCATGCAAATTTTGTGAGAGAACTGAAGAAATATCCCCAATTTAACTAATTTGGGGCTAGGTCCCAATTGACCTAGCCGGACCTAGCATAGGGCTAGGTCTGACCCTGGGTAAGGGTCGCTTGGGTCCGGTGACCCCGACCCAGGGCCGGACCTAGCCATGGGCTAGGTCCGGCTAGGTCAATTAGGTGAAGGGTTATATTTTGAAATTTTAGGACTAAATTGAACAAAATAAAAGTTAGAGATGTATTAGATGGACTAAATTGAACAAAATTGAAAGTTTTTTACTGCTCACGTGCATGGCACATGCTATTTAACGATCATTTTTTACAGAACACCAACAAAGGTATGAAAACAGTGCAAAATGGAAACCATTGGTACCAAAATAATACAAAAAAAAAAACATATGGTATGAATAGTGGATTTTGTGTAAACATGTGGTACCAAAAGTAACCTTAACCCTATATTCACACATAAAATGATTGTTTCCAATCATATGACTTAATTCATGAAGAGTAATCATTGTTTTTTAACAAACTAATAATGGTAAGTGCTTGGGTTTAACTTAGAAAGATGTTATTTACTTCACCAACTCCTACAACTTCAATAATTCAACTCCACTCAGATCCGTCTAACACCACCATTGCTCTGCTGCGGCCAGGACCTTCCCAAGAATTTTTAAGGTCTTAAGCGAAACTTTATTTGAGGCATGTTATTATGATTTTATTAAAAGACTATTTCAATGCATAAAGTTTTTCGAATTTTTTATTTGATATATTTAAAACATTTAATTTTATCATAATTTTTCTTTTGTAATGAGTATACTTAAAAAATCATAATACCATATGTGTAAGTTCGCACACCTTCAAATAAAATTGAGAAATACTTATGTTAGATATATATATACATATCAAGTAAACTTAACTAGATTAAAAAAAAAGACCAAAAAAAACGGTTACATACTTAAGTATGTGAAAAAATCACACGTGATGCACTTTACAAAAAATTAAGAGTAATGCGTATGTTTCATTATGAGATTGACCTCTATTTTCTTGCGTTTTAAGGGGGATCATTACTCTAGACGCTCTCAATAAAATTATATAAGCTTATAAGTACACATTAAATGTGTAGTAGCGTTTCATTTTCCGTGAGTAAATTATTTCAAATAAAAAAAAATTAAATTATTATCAATATCAAGTTTAAATTTTCGTAATATTCTAATAATTATATAATCAAATTACTTATTGCACAACGTGAAGGTAGCTACATATAGTATATATATATATATATATATATATAAAGCAAAATGAATTAACGGGAAGGTCTAAAATTAAACCTAAATAATTACAGAAATTAAACGTTTTAATTTTATATTTTTATTTTGTATGAAATAAGTCATTTACTGGGCCTATAAAGCCATCAATAAATAAAGATCAAAGCTAACAATAAGAATAATGCAAAAATATGATGTCTTTTAACTTTAAGAGGCCTAAAGTCCACACTTAAGCTGCTTGGGCCTTAGGTCTATCCTGATTACAGCCCTGCTTCACCATCGTCTTCATCTTAGCAAAAGTTGCTGACATGTGTGTAATTTTTTATTTTACCAAATTTCTTCGGCTAAAACATTTAGATTTTTCTACCATGCTTTGGGAGTACCATGCTTTTGGTTTTTTTAATACTATGGTGGACTTAATTGTAACATAAGTAAAACTTTAAAAGTATGAAAAAATATGAATTTTTTTAACTACACCTAAGATGTGTATCATACTATTAATAATATCAATTTCCATATGGGGTTCAGCATGGTGCTCCAAGAGCATTGTAGAAAGGTCCAAAACATTTGTCGACATGTGTATTGCTGACGAACTTTTCTTGATAAAATTAACCTTTTCGATCAATTTTTTTTTCTGACAATATTTAATTCTTGCGAAAAAAGTTCTTTGGTAATTTTTGTACCTCCAGTAGTGTTTATGGTAAGTTACTACTACTTTAATTTTACATTTCCTTGACAAAGTCTTGGTTTTATTTCTAGCGTCGATCCAAGTCTAATAAATCAAAGAAGATCAGCTATTTATACAAGTGGAGTTTCATCCTAAAATCAATAGATTATAATATGAGAATTAAATCTCTCATGTTAGAACACTTTGCACTATGATAATTATTTGATTAAGGGCGCCATCTTATCAAATCCGAATGGATTGTGACTCATTTCAAAAAAATTCTAACACTCAGGTTCAACTTAGAGTTAACAATGACTCAGCACCATCGATGAGAGTACCCAGGGGTGGACGTAGGTAAGTGAAATAGGACAAAATTTCCTCATTTATTTATTTAAAAAAATTAATGTTTATATATATATATATATAGAGTAAGTGACGAAATGTTTCGGGGAGTTGAAAATAAGCGTAGATCCCGAGATTCCCGAATGGGTCAACCTTTCGAACTGCTGTTGAATCCATAAGCAGGCAAGAGACAACCTGGCGAAGTGAAACATCTTATATATATAGTATTATTATTTGTTAATAAAAAACGTAAGCTTCGAACATTTATTTGTCTCCAAAACAGATTAGAGTTAATTATGAAGCTCGCTTCCCTATTTTCATATACTCTCATGTTCAAACTTTCTAATATTCGGGCACGTATTAAATTGCTAGCTCGCGTTTGGACACTCAGAAAAATTGCTATCTAAAATATTTTTTTATGTACAAAATTGATAGCTCAGGTTTCGCTTTATGTACAATTTGGTAACTTGAGTTTTTTTGGATAATTTGCTAGTTTCGATTTTACTTTGAGGAGAATATGCTAACTCTGATTTCGCTTTGTGTATAATTTAGTAGCTTGCAAATTGTCCACAAAGAGACACTCGAGCTAGCAATTGTACACAAAATGAAACTTGAACTAGTAATTAATTGGCAATAAAGTGAAATCTGAGCTATCAAATTGTAAAATTAAAAAATAAAAATAAAAAAGCTAGCAATTTGTCCATAAAGTGAAATCTAAGCTAGTAATTGTACAAAAAAAAAGTTAGCTATTTGTCTTAGTGCACAAATGTGAGCTAGTATCTATTCAAAAAATAACTTTTTTTTTTTGTCAAATTGTATAATGAATTACAATTTAATAAAAAAATATGATTTCATAAAATTTTCGATCATTATTTTTTTTCAAAATACCTTTTTTACACAATTATTTTTTCCCGTTATACAATCCTTGATCCGCCACTAAGAGTACCAGTTCTAATCAGAGGCGGAGGCATTAAGGATAATGGGGTTACAAACGTAACCCAATTATCGAGTATTTTTATTGAAACACTAGGTTTATTTCTGAAGAAAAATATACCATGTTGGGATCAAAGTTCAGTGGCCCTAGCTTCCGGGAATGGACTTCAGGATGTCGCCTCGCTTTGCTCTCTTTGATGTCTATCTCGACCTCGAGGGGTAGTTAGTTTACTTTTTGGAGATTTTGGTGGCGTTAACCTGAAAAAAGGGTGGAGATTTGCCACTGATTCAACTCCGAAGCTTAAGTCAATAATGGAATATGAGAGTATAATACTTGTAAAAGTATTTATGAGATATTATAATGAACATACTTAAGTGTATTTATAGGGGAAGATTGAACCGAATTTTTAGGTGGCGATGGCTTCATCCTAATTGATTGTTTGGTGGCGGCGGCCGCGTTTTCTGATTGGCTAAGGGAGACGTTGACAAGTCAGCAGGTGACAAGCAGGTTGCCATGTCACATTTCCTTAGGGATGAAGGTTTTTCCGTGTAGGTGACAAGCAGGACGCCATGTTATATTTACCTTGGAAGAGAGGTTTCCTCGTGGGACTGGCGGCGAGTAGGTCGCCACGTCATCTTTATCTTGGAAGGGAGGTTTCCTTAGGGGGATGGCGGCGAGCAGGTTGTCACCTGGATCCCCTTCCTTAAGAGGAATGATTTTATCAATATGGTTTGGTCGTTGACTTGGCTCAAACCTTTAAGGAAGGGAGCCTTTGCCGAGACTTGTGGCCATTCTGGAGTCGTTCACGTCGTCGACATCTCCTAAAAGGCACGTGTCGACTATTTATCACTGTCTCTTTATTCTGGACATGAATAGTCGTCGACTCATATTTTGGAATCCCGACTTAGAGTGTGCCGACATGCAACGTGCCAACCTTGTATTACCTTGATTCATAACCTAACATACCCCGAACCCTGTTATTTTAATCTAAGATCCCCATTATTTTGTGTAAGACATTGGGATCCCATTTTTATTTTGTAAGACCACATTATTGTTTTTTAGCACACTAATTCAATCCATTCTGAAAAAAGAAAATCATCAATTTTAAGTTTTGAGACTTCTGACTTGAAGAGTATGTTTCTAAATTTTATTATTCGCATCTATTTTGCTAGACTACGAATTGTAGTACTCTAAAAAATAATGTTATACATGAGGTTTAATTTGGAAAAGTATGTAAGTCTTACAAAATGTTTGAAAATATTGTTTTTTGTACCATTATTATGTTTTAAAGTGTACAAATGTTTACAAATTAATGGTATTTGATACTTTTTTCAATTTCTCGTCAAATTCAGTTTGAATTTAAAAATTCACCGAATAATTTTTATAAATACCAAAATCAAGACCCAATAATTTATATGTGACCTTAACTCGATTAATTCTCAATTGATCCAGAATTGTTATCTGTCCGATTTGACTCAATTGTAACATTTGTATATGTAATTATTGTTTAGTTGTGATATTTAAAAAACTAATATATTTTGTAAAGAAAGTACCAATTATTACGTTTTGAAACCTTTATATGTAAAAAAAAAAAAAACATATTTTTCAAATACAGTTTTATGTTTTTGACGCAGTGGAACATTCCCCGTTTTTGTTTTACATAATTTTCCTAAGAAAATATCTTAAATCTTCAATAAAAAAATTTGGCAGCGCGCGTACCCCTATTTTAAGGGTGTCGACTCCGCTACTGGTTCTAATATGTTTCATTTCCCTGTAAACATAATCAAACTCAGAGTGAATTCCCAAAATAGGTTTGTTTGCTAAACTTATTCACAAACTATGCTTGTTCAGAAACTAATTCCCAAACTAGGTTTTTCTATTTTTTTTTAATAATTTATATTTTCTACTTTATACCCCAAAGTTTATATTTTGTTACAATTGACCCTAAACCAAAATATAATACAAGAAATATATTAAAAAAAATAAGCTAATTATATAAAATTTATAAACTAAAAAAATAATAAATTAGTAATTGTGAAAAATATTCTAAAAATAAAATATGCTAAAGATATAATAAACTATAAAAAACAGTGATATAAAACGTAAAAAACTAAATACTCATGATTTTTTTAAGTATGAAAATATAAAAATGAAAGCGTACATAAACCCTAAATAAAACATGCTAAATTTATAAAATTAGTGAATGAAAAAAATTGATAAACTAATTAAATTTGAAAAATCAATAGAATAAATTTACGAATGAATTTTAGTTTGTATATTTATTTTTTCATACTCTAAATTTTTATATCAATATATAGTTTTTTTTTTCTCGCCAAGATGAAGTTGTTTCAAACCTTATTTATTTTTAAATTTAATTTTTTTTCCTTTAATTTTACATATTTTTAAGAATTAAATTCTACAAAAAAAAAAGTTTGTTTGATTATTTTTTAATGTGAATTTTCATCATTTAGTTCATTATTTATTTATTTTTCCATTTTTAATTTTTTTCATATTCACTTTCTTTTCTTGTATTATATTTCGATCGAGGGTTCATTTGTAACATAATGTAAACTCTAGGATGCAAATTAAATAATATATATATTATTAAAAAGATGAAGAAACATATTTTGAGAATTAGTTTCTGAACAAGCCTAGTTTGAGAATTAGTTTCGAAACGTGACCTACTTTGGTATTCACTCTCAAACTCAACATGTTAGCATAGAGAAATTATTTGTATAACTAGATTTTCAACGTAAAACTTATTATTAATATTAATAATAAAAGGAAATATCTCACACTGTGTGTTTGATAACTTACCAATATGGAGCAAAACTCACATGGTTGGGATAAGGATAGGTAGGTAGGTATTCTTTTTTATGCCCGAAAGGATAGGCCGCCGGTAGGTACTTCAACAAAAACTTAAATATTGTCTTTTATCCTCTCACCATCTTGTTCAACTAAAATATTAATTGCTCTTTCAGTTGATTCTCACTCGACTTGAATTGGTTAATTTTCATGCATTTACATATTCATCTTTTGTATTTCATGTAACACTAATCTTTGGTATTGACCAAGAACATCCAACACCAACTGTCCTCCTCGCCTCGGTGTCTTTGTTAAAGTTAAGTAGGATTAAAATTAAACTTGTCTATACATGTGTTCGGAAAATGATCCATATTCCAAGTTTTTGGTGATGGTTTGCCACTTTTAAATGGATTTCTCAATAAGTGGAAAGACAAGATGTGAGCTTTCCAAGTCAAAGTTTAGCTACGTGGCCTAAGCTTCCATTATTGAGCAAAATAAATGAGAATCCCAATGATTGTTTAAGGTTTTGATCAATAATACATAACCAACTCCACTTTTTCATTTTTTTTTAAATAATTATTTAGTAGTAGACTAGTGATGTCAGACTCAAGCTCACTTGGCAATGTTCCAACTTTTTTACTTGCAATCCAGTGTTTTTTTTTTATGTTACAGTTTTTAATTAAAGTAAAAGTAGTCGGATCAAATTAAAGTCGCGCAGTTTATTTAGATAATTCAATAGTAATAGATAAATTATTAATTTACAACAAAAGTAATATAAATACGTAATGTTTATCATATTTTTCAGCATGATGCATGTGTAATTCGTGTGTAATTACTACCGAAATTTCCATGCGTAAATTTTTTGTGTGCGATGGATACACCCGACTAGATCTCATTAATGCTCGATTTGGTCGCACGTTTGACTCCGTACATGGTAAAAGGCTAAAGCCTTAATTTTTCACGCACTAGTCCGGACCGGTCTAGTCCGATGTCACCAACACAGGACCAGTTCGGTGTCACGGGGCCAACGCGTCCCGCGTCCGGCCTCTATCGCCTGGGTGACTGACACCCGGGTTACTCCTATTTACGATACTACCCTTTTTTACACGGGTCCCACCCGTAAATGTGGACCCCTCCGGTGCCAAAATCCCAACCTCTATAAATAGGGAAAGATATTCTTCATTTACAACTCGATCGCTGATTTTCACATCGGAGCTCTGACTTCTCTCTAGCTTTATCTCTCTAAAAATCGAACTCTCACTTAGGCATCAGAGACGGTTCGACGAACACCTCCCCGGCTTACCCCTTGTGCAGGTAAGCTTGGAACGGATCAGGCGAACGTAACACAAAGACTGAAGGATCACGACTCAATGCAAAGCTGCCAATATCTGAGCCCCGACGAGCTTCTTCCATCATTGGCGCCGTCTGCACGATTCGAAAAAAAAAAAACTATTACAAATAAACCATGAGCACGAGCAATAGTACTCCGCCACCCCCTAAAAATCGGTGGTCGAGTATCCAATACTGAAGAAAAGGAAATCAGTGTGACGAACAAGGAAAAACGTCACTGGTAGTAAATGCGGAATCCTCCAAGCGATTGCACCTACAAACATCCGCACTGCCAAGCAAAGGCACCGCCAAGTTCCCGCACCGCCAAGCGCACACGCCTCCAAGCAAGCGCAACCCCAAGCACACACCTCGAAGCGGCTATCACGTCCGCACGTCACCAAGCGGCTATCACGCCCGCACATCACAAAGCGACCATCACGTCCGCAAATCACAAAGCTGCCATCACGTCCGCACATCGCGAAGCGGTTATCATGTTTGTGTATTACCAAGCGGCTATCAAGTCCGCACATCGCAAAGCGACTATCACGTCCGCACGTCGCGAAGCGGCTATCATAACCATACAATGCTAAGTGGCTACCATGTCCACGCCCCTCGGAGCGGCTATCATGTCCGCATATCGAATAACGACTATCATATAATGGAGTGTTACTCCATGACACGGCGGTATGACATAGTAAAGATAAGTAATGGAGTGTCACGTTGTGCTACTCCGTCGCCCCTATAACTGTCAAGGCATGTCGCGCCTACCTAAGGATGTATCCTCAACGTCGTCTTCTACTATGCTCTCAAGCATCGTTTAAAAGGTTTCCACAAGGAATACCGTCCCATGGATTCCAATACGACATGCCTTATGAAGTACCATATACAATACCACCCCGTCTTATGACGTGACCAAGCACAACCATCACACTTACGAGGCGTCCGCCGGTCCAATATACTCCAAAGAAGCTCCACTAATTACAGTGGGTATCACCCAAACTATAGACTTGTTCACCCTCCGTAAAAAGCTTAGCACCAAGCTTGCCGGAAGGCATCACATCACATGGATAAGCAATGGGGGCACTATTCAAATGGCAATGCGCCTTCCCTGCAAAACGAAGAGGTCACCTATTAACATAAGAGGGGGAAGCCGCGATCATACCTCTCCTAAAAATTGAGGAAACCATATTACATGGACAATGCCACCCTCACGGGAAAACATCTCCACTTGACCTATATGATTTCGCAAAATAGTCAGGAGGTGCGACTGCATCCAAAAAACCTTAATCACAAGTGAGACTGGCAGGCTTATCCCAAGTAAGGGAATACACTTCCATTAAGGATTCTAAAAGTCCCCAAGCCAAACCAAAGTTGGAAGACGACATGATCATCCAATTATCAAGAAAGGATATGGAACACATAGTGTTTCCACACGACAATGCCTTGGTTATAACAACGGGAATCACTAGCTTTGACATGAAGATAATTTCTCTACAACTGCTGCTACCTTCTTTAGGTTCTTGTTGGGAGCCATGACTTTTTTATCACTGTTCCCACAGACGGCGCCAAATGTTGGGATCAAAATGACGTGGCCTGAAGCTTCTAGTAATGAACTTCGAAGTTTCGCCTTCAACTTGCTCTTCTAGGTATCTTTCTCGACCTCGAGGGGTGATTAGTCTCCTCTTGAGCGTCTAGCAGGCGAGAACCTGAAAAGGGGTTGAGGATTTGCCCCTGATTCCACCCCGAAGCCTAAGTCAGTAATGAAATTTGAGAGAATACTGTAAAAGTATATGAATGTAACTTAAATAAATAATGAAAGTGTTCCCTTATTTATAGGGGAATTGTACCGACATTAAATGGTGGCTACCCTCTTAGGAGGGTTTCTGTCCGGAGTCGGTATAAGTAGGTGACAAGCAGGTCGCCACCTCATCTTTCCTTTGCTATGAAGGTTTTCCTCTGGCGGTCGAAGCATGTCGCCACCTCACCATTCCTTAAGAGGAAGGTTTCCTTCATGGCGACAGAAGCAGGTCGCCACCTTTTCTTTCCTTAAGATAAAAGGTTTCTTTATTTAACAGGTGACAAGTAAGTCGCCACCTGCCCCTTCCTTAGGAGGAAGGGTTTTCTCTGAGGCGGCAAGCAGGTTGCTAGTTGTCTTCTCCTTAGGTAGAAGGTTCTTCAATAGTTCTTGGCTGCCGACTCGACTCTTAGCTTAAGAGGGAGAGTTTTGAGTGGACTTGTCGCCTGACTTGTCGCTAGTCTTCAAGAAGGACCTCAGTCGTCGACTTTATCAACATTTGATGTCGACTATTTGTCATTGCTTCTTCCTTCTGAGTATGATTAGTCGTTGACTGTCTTACAGGAGTCTCGACTTAGATGCTCTCGTCTTTCCTTGAGCCTATCATTATTAATCGTAACCCAACACAACCTAAAGCAGGTTATGTCCTCAAATTGGAACAACTCCTACAATCAATGCGAGGAGTCATACAAAGGGAAGTGATCAACTCAAATATCAACTCCAAAGGAAGCAACCACACTTCCGACACTGAAAGAGACTAAGTCCTCCAATTGGAACAACTCCTACAACCGATAAAAAGGGTCATACAAAGGGAGAAGATAAAATAAAATATCAACTCCAAAGGAAGCAACTACACTTCCAATACTATAAAAGACTAAGTCTTCAATTAGGGAAGCCCCCACAACAAATAGAAGAGGTAATCATCTACCTTACACTCAAAATAATCTAAGTGTTTTGATATAACCATACATTGCAAGTGTCAATCCAATGGCAAGGAAAAGATAGGGAATAAAGACAAGCATAAGGGAAAAGATCGAACCTTTGAAGAAATCAAGGTCGACACCCCAAAAAATCGAGCCGCCCGAGTAAACCACTCAAACTCGGCTCAAGAGATCAGTCCGACCGAATCAGTGCATCCACCGAAGGTGTCGTCGCCTCTAAGCTACCACCAGTGCCATCGCCGGAATCCCCACCGTTGGAATAACCAAACGCCACGCCCACCAAAGACCAAGGCTAAAAGACAATGCTTACACTCGTATCAGTGGAGCGAAACGTCGCGCCCGAAGCACCCCTTCGAATAAAAGAGTTCATACTCTTGAACAAAAAGGGGTGAATCAAAAGGCTAAAATCAAAAGGGGGGGGGGGTTATACTCTTACCCCCCACTCACATCAATACTCATGCCTATCTTTATGTCCATCTAACATATACACATGCACATTTATGGTTACCACATACTTGTGCCTACACCCATATCCTTACATGTATTTGCAAATTGCAACACTTGAGCACGCACTTACACTCATATTAATGCTCATATATTCTTGTGCACTCAACACATACATTGTGATTAAACCATATATGTGCATACGTCCGCATTCATGCTCACACTCATGTGCACCCCACATGCATATTTTTTCCACATCCATGATTACGCTTCATTCGTGCATACACCTACACACATTTACATCCATGTGCATGTGATTACATATATTCTCACATTTATGATTGCACCATGTTTGTACATACATATCCATGCCTATGTCCATGTGCATCCAGTACATACACTTACACACTGTGATCATCAAATACTTGTGTTGGCACTAATGCTCATATTTATATATACGTGCGCGCCTATGTACGTATATGCCTACACTTATGCTTAGAACATATCTCTATTTATGATCACATGACTATGATAATCTCTATGTTTTTTACTCCCAAACAAAAAAGGGAAGAGGCACCGTGTCACGCGCACCAGCCAACATTAAGATCGTCAAGAGGTAAAAGAGACTGCGAGCTCAATTGGGCGTCCAATTAAAAATATAGTCAAGTAAGGGTTAAGCCATTACTTGACTAGAGGGAAAATGATGGATATACACCCAATTGAATCGTACTAAGGCTCAATAGTCACTGTGTCGACCCTATATGTGATTACAAATCAAAACTTGGAATTTAAAAATGGCTAAGGACCCGAATACCCACACCACGGACTACACCGGATGGACTAAGTTCCATCCGGGTGTTGGGTTTGTCTTGAGTTAGTTAGTTAAAGTCCACTAAGCAATTTAGCCCGTTAGTTATTTTAGATAGCAAGTTGAATAGGTTATATATATATATATATATATATATATATATATATATATATATATATATATATATATATATATATATATATATATATATAGCTTGTAGGGCGGTGGATTATTCTATATATATATATATATGGGTTAATGGCTGCCAAACAGTTTTCTAGGTCAACAACAGAGAAGAGCCGTAAGAGAGTTTTGTGAGTCTTCATAGGTGAGATAAATCAACAGAGAGCATAGGGCTTGGTGCGTGAGTTCTGTGTGTATGCGAGAGGTTTGGTTTAGACGAGTGTTAATTTAGAGCATTGTGTAATAGGTCTCTACATGTATTGTGAGAGTGAGTGCTCTATGTGGTCTTGTCTTGTAATCCTCCAGTGTTGATTGTGCTAGTGAAGTGGTGCTCCTCCTTTGCCCGTGGACGTAGGTCGCATTGACCGAACCACGTTAAATCTGGTGTTCTTTATTGCTTTCTTTTAATTCGTTTGTGAGTGTTGAGAGAATCGACCCTAACAACTGGTATCAGAGCTAAGGAGATTCAACACGATCACTGAAGATGGAGTTGTCGAAGGCTGGAATAGAGAAGTTCGATGGAAACGATTTTGGTTTCTGGAAGATGCAGATTGAAGATTATTTGTACCAGAAGAATCTGTACTAACCCTTGTCTGGGGAGAAGCCTGAATCCATGACGGAGCAGCAGTGGAAGCTCAAGGATCGACAAGCTCTGGGGTTGATCCGGTTGTGCTTGTCCAGGAACGTTGCACTCAACATCGTCAAGGAAACATCGACAACAGGCGTGTTAAAAGCGTTGGCAAACATGTACGAGAAACCATCGGCAATGAACAAGGTATATCTGATGCGTAGATTGTTCAATTTACAGATGGTTGAAGATGGTTCTGTTGCTGAACATATTAATGCCTTTAATATGATTGTGTCGCAATTGAGCTCTGTTGATATTAATTTTGAGGATGAGGTTAAAGCTTTAATTTTGTTGTCATCTCTGCCCGAGTCGTGGGATACTATTGTTTCCGCAGTTAGTAGTTCCCGTGGATCTGAGAAGCTGAAATTTGATGAAATCCGAGACGTTGTTCTTATCGAAAGCATTCGCAAAAGAGAAATTGGTGAGTCATCAGGAAGTGCTTTCAGTGTTGACAGAAGGGGGATGAGTAAATTAAAGGGTTCTAATCAGCTTAGACGCTCAAAATCAAGAAACAGAGTAATACCACAGGGAACATGTTGGAATTGTGGTGAAAGAGGCCACTAACGATCTGATTGTCCGAAGTCAAAGAAGAATAATCACGAACCTGACTATGATAGTGATTCTGTGAATTCAGCAGAAGACATTGGGGACGTGTTAACCCTCAGTGTGGACAGCTCACTTGAATCCTGGATTGTGGATTCTGGAGCGTCGTTTCATTCGTCTCCGAGCAAGAAGTTGTTCCGAAATTTCAAGTCAGGAAAGTTTGGAAAAGTATATCTTGCTGACAACAAGGTGTTGGAGATCGAAGGAAGGGGGAATGTCTGCATTCACAGTCCAGCAGGAAATCAGTGGACATTGGAAGATGTCAGGTACATTCCTGGTCTCAAGAAGAATCTTATCTCGGTTGGTCAGTTGGATCACACAGGTTATGCAGCAGAGTTTGAGAATGGTTCGTGGAAGATTAAGAAGGGTGCTATGGTTGTAGCACGAGGCCTTAAATCTGGAACCTTGTACACCACTGAAGGGTGTGTAAACACGGCTGCTATTCAGAAGAGTGCATCCAGACAGATGAGTGTTAAATGAATAAAGATGCTGGTGAAGAAAGGAGCTTTAGAGGGCCCGAAGTGTGTTGACAAGGGACTCTGTGAAAGCTGTATTACGGGGAAGAAGAAACGAGTCAGTTTCGCGATGACCCCAAGGGAGCCAGAGATCAAGTCAGAGGTAGATCCAGTAACATCTGGGCAAGTGTTGAGGAGATCATCCAGGACTACCAGGCCAACTGACAGGTATTCACCTTCGTTAAACTACCCGTTGTTGACAGATGATGATATGAGAAGACAAAGTGTCTTGAAGAAGGTGGAGTTGGGGGTTGGTTGCTCTTCTGGTCAGGAAGAGCATGTTGTTTCTACTCCAGATCGATAAGACAGGGACCGGGACAGGAGACTGGTCAAGTTTGAAGACTGGTCATGAATTCTTCACTGGGGCTAGAGGTATGAAATTGTGAAAGCTTACTTAGATGACATGATTATTTCCCACAATTTTTTTATAGCATGTGAATTCATCTACTCTAGGTTCTCCACAGGCTCGAACTATGATTGCGATTTAACTATCGCGTCTATAATAGTCAATTCACGCGGCTTCAGTCTGCTCACCGGCTCCAATTGCTCCAGCAACATAAGCATTACTCCTCTTTCTTCTGTTATAGAAGATCAATAACCAAAAGATGAAATAAAACCCTTCTTCACCTAGTACGATAAATAGAATTCCTTGGTTTGCAGCAGAACGTCGGAGCCACAGTCGTTCCGGATTTGGTGCCTTTCATCTTCCCGATCTTCTTCTTATATGATGATGGATGTAGATAAAATATGAGATACATTATGCCATTGGAATCTCGGCCTCGCCTAGTACGATGAGACGTCTCTCTATTGGTTTTGTTTGACACTCTTCTTAGCTTTGTAATTGATGTTACTTTTTAATTGATATTGCAGAGGAATTTATACAACCAAAAGTATTTTGACTGGAGATGTTACTGAAGCTCTCTGAATCACTTCCAAGGTAGAACACCTTTACAACCAACATTCTCTTTCTGAGATACATGCGCACACCAACACCATTCTCCCTGAGAAATTCTTGCATACAGCACAGTCACCACCTGGCAAATAGGTGGTGCACCTCCAACCAGTAAAATTAAAACAAGTGTCAACATATTATTGGCCGAAGGTGCACCACCTATTTGACAGGTGGTGACTGCGCTGTATGCAAGATTTTCTCATTCTCCCTACACCGTATAGAATAAACCATTTCTGAGTTCATTTGCTTCTATTTCGTGGAATTTGTTCAGTTGGATTTTGTGGAATTTTGCCAGTTATGGGTTTTTTGTTCTTTAAACAATGATATGATATTTTGGAAATTTAGTGGAGACTAGATTAGCAATGAGGATTTCAACACGGAGGTGTTAGTGGAGAAGCTCTCCAAGTTCAATGTTTCGGCACTAAGTATTCAATGTAAGTGTTGATCAAATTTTTTTTAACATATTTAGTGGTGATTATAACATCGATCTCCATTTGATTAACCCAACATTTTTACATTAATCATAATGTTAAATTTTCTAGGTAACTTTTTGTTGAAGCAATAATTGGTGTTGTGTATCGGGTCCTATTGGTGAAAGCAAATATGAAGGTGTGGAGTTTAACACAATTAAGAATTATGCTGTTGTTCAATAAGTTTAGTTGGTGGTGGTGCATCAATTAAAATGTTGGTGCAGCAGCAGCTCTTTCATGGTAGCAACTCACTCTAGATTTACTAGATGCCTTTAAAACCCATGGAAATGTACAAGTTCATGTTGGAAAATGGGCCATTTTAACTAATTTTATTTGAGTTGGATTTTGGGCTAAATTGTTTTTACACAAGCCCAATCTCACTTAAGCCCATTATTTAGTGAATGGAATTTGTGGAATTTTTGTACCACATCGAGTATTTTAACCATCATCCTCCCTTCTCTTCTCCTATATAAAGGAGTCTTCCTCTTCACTTTTTTAGTAGAAGAAAATGAGATCTCTTCCTTTTGGTTGAGTATCCAATATTTTCGGAATCCATATTTTTGGAATCCAAGTTATTTTTCTCCTCCTCTGTTCTTCGTGTTGACGAATTGCAGAGTTCTTCTTAGGTTGATTTCGACTTATGTCGTGTTCAACCTTTCTAGTTGTTTTTAGCCGTTGTCATCGGCATTTCTGTTCTTTGTTTGAGTTCAGGTATTGGGTTCGGTTCGGTCGAGCGTGTTGCATGCATAACACGATTCGATGACACTGTTGAATCCTGGGAGGTGATCGCCCCTTGTATAAACCCCTTTGCATAACCCGAGGGTGGGGAGGGGCGAAATTGCCTTAAGGAGACTGTGATTAGCACGGGCCTCAGTATAAAAAATACGTATTCGTTTTGTGTCGATTTTACGTATAATTTTGGTGTTGCCTATATTTTGCATGTTAACTGGTAGAGTTACATGTAAGTAACTGAAATTTGACTAATTGCTTTTTAGTCATTGAATTTTAGAATATTGCATTTTGGTCCTCGGACTTTGTAAATTTGCATATTTACCCTCAATATTTCCAACAATCTTAAGGCAGTTTTTATTTGTTGGTTTTATGAGAGGATGCTTAATTAAATTTTGAGATTCAATTTTTTGGAGAAAATTATTTATTCTCTAAAAGTTCACAAATATTGTCGAACAATGATGTTGAAAATGTGAACATGCTCGAGAGCACATGCGACTGATAAAATCGCTAAGGCCATTTAGGTCGTCGAGACTGGTAAAGTCGTCAAAAGCCGTTGAAGCTATTAGGACCGTTGAGGTCGCTAAGTCGTTGAGACTACTATGAAAAATCGAGATGGTCAAGGTTATTAAACCTATTAAGGCATCCGATATTGATATATTTGCTAATGAGGCTTTGGTCACTTGACCCACTTTAGCCGTTGAGGCTTATGGGGTCGTTGAATCCATTGTTGAAAATTGGATTAGGAAGTCGGTTAAAGCCAATTTAGAGTGTATGACAATTGTTATGGAAATTTTATTTCCTTGTCTGAAACACTGATTATTACGTGTGAATCAACGAATCGATTGCACACACCTGAACCTTGGCACGTATGTACGCCGCGATATGTGTACATGAGTGTTTACTCAGAAGGTTAGCTCCGTGTGGGTTTGGTTTTGTCAAAACCGAAATTAACCGTGTCCAGGTTTATTTTCTGTCCAACAGGAAAAAAAAAATTAATTTGATTTTTGTAATTGAAGTGATTAAACTTAATTACTGAAATCAGAAATTCAAATCGTTATTTGAATTTTAGTAATCTGAATTTGATGTCCCGATTACTATTGTGGGGTCGGGTACGAACCACTCGGACTTCTTAAAAAAAAAAAAAAAAAAAAAAATCTCAAGGAGTTGGTCATAGGTCCAATGTTTGAACGCTACTCAATGAGAATGTAGCTGACACTTGGCGGACAACTCTAGAATTGGGAAAGACCACCATCTTCACGATGTGGTCTATAAATGTTATTATTCTAGCAAGTGATGCTATCCCATATACCGACGCCTTGATTACCGAGGTTGGACACTCGTTTAGGCTGCCGTCTATAATGCAGGGGAAGTCGCCGAGACTTACTTCAGAAGTTGAAGTCAAAAAATGAAATTCTTTTTGACAATTCTGAAAAAAAAAAATGAGGAGGAAGCGTCCATATTGGGAGCACTCGAAATCGTCAAAAGAACTGTACGTTAAATACAGATAGACGACAAATTTGATTGGATGAAGTTGAATTACTTTAAGTGTAATGGCCGTGGTGCCTGAAGTAAACATGAATAAAAATGTTTTTGCATGGGTATAGTGCCTATAGTGAACATGAGATAAAAATGTTCATTCTTGTGCTGAATTTATAGCACAATAATTTAGAACATGTTAATTACGATACCTTGCAGAGGTTATCTAACATGGTTCATATTCCTAAAATCAAAATAGATCAAGAACTTAAATGTGAAGTTTGCGTTGAAGCGAAACTTATTCGGTCGAAAGGATTACCGAACTTCTTGGTCTAAATACATAGCGATGTTTGCGACTTAATATATGTCCAAACGCGAGGCGGAAAATAAGTACTTCATTACTTTCGTAGATGATAGTACGAAATATCGCTATGTGTACTTGATGAAGGAAAAAAAAAATGAAACAATTAACAAATTTATGGTTTACAAACAAAAACTTGAGTTTCAACTATTAATTGTTTTCGCAATGAGAAATGCGGCAACAATTATTCTCTGTTTAGAGAATGTTGACTTAAACACGATTTAATCGGTGAAGTCATTGCACACCGCATAAAACCCCGATAGAGTTGGGTTGCGGGTTCGATCCAACCGGGCAACGTTTTAATGTTTACGTTGTCGACAGTCAATGTTTTGGCTTAGTGGGTGAATGGATTGTCATTAGGCATGCATTAGATAAAAATATGAAAATGTTGGTTTGGCACTTGCGGTGCAACAGGTCGAGGCCTTTTATTGGTCTGAGGATCATACCGTTTGAGAAACGCAACGGTCTGGAAAAAAAAAAAATTTGATGTGTTAATGGTCTGAGGATCTACAACGATAAAAGGATGATCCGAGGATCAATGATGATGTGGTTGAGAATTAGTAATAACTTCATACCCAACTCGTGTGTTAACACATTACATTTTTCTGGTAGAAATTAAAATAGTATGGTTGAGACCATGTTTGTTTTAGGGTTATGACGGGGTAGCTATTTTAACTAGCAATTACCTTTTGAATAAGGTACCCCATAAGAAGGAAGATAAAACTATGTTTGATTTGTGCCTTCGAATGTGGGGGGTGTCTTGCTAAAAATTATGATACCTCTACGGAAAAGACGCATACATTCCCTAAACCGTTGATTGCATTTTCATAGGGTTTGCTCAGAATAGTAACGTGTATCGATTTGAGTCGAAAGTGTCAAATAAACACAAAGATACGTTAATGTAATCAATAAATGCATATTTCTTTGGAAAATGTATTTTTGGCTAAGTCTAGAGGAGAGACAAGCATATGAGACTATAGAGGAAAAATAGTCAAGACCGAGAACATGGAGGGCATGTTGAGGTCGAGCCCATGATGAGTAAAAGGGCAAGGATTGAAAATCCTATGGTCCAGTTTTTTGACCTATATGCTTGAAGCCGAACCTTAGACTTACCACGAAGATGTAAACTTTTCTGGGAGACCTCTATGAAAAGAGGCAATCAATAGTGAAATTGAGTCCATCTTGCAGAACCGCACTTGTGAGCTGGTGGATCTTCCGCCCGGAGACAAACCGTTATGCTACAAGTGGATATTCAAATGTAAATTGAAAGAAGATGGATCAATTGATAATTACAAAGCCCGACTTGTCATAAAAGATTATAGACAAAAGGAATGGTGGAATTATTTTGATACATATTCTCCAGTAACTAGAATCACATTCATAAGGATGGTGCTTGCGATTGCAGCCTTGCAAATTCTAGAAGTACATCAAATGGATATGAAAACAACTTTCATACATGGATATTTAGAGGAAGAAATCTACATGGAACAACCTGAGGGTTTCTCTGCGCGAGAGCAGGAAAAGAAAGTCTGTAAGCTTGTCAAATCTATGTATAGTCTTAGGCAGATGCCTAGATAATGGCTTTATAAATTTGACAGCGCTTTATTGGAGAAATGTTTCAAAATAAATAAGTATGAAAAACGTTTTACGTTGATGACATACTAATCGTTGGAAATAACGATGAGGTGGTCCGGTCCACTGGACCTATGTTGAATTTGAGTATTGACCTGAAAGACATGGATCTTGCCAATGTGATCTTTGGATTAAAACTCATTAGATCATCAGAATGTCTCATTCTAAGTCAAACTCATATATTGACAAGTATTTGGATAAATTCAACAAAGAGGACAAGAACGAGGTCAGTACTCCAATAGATACGAGTAAGTGATTTCAAAGAATAAGGGAGAATGGCTTTCCCAAATTGAGTACGCTCGGATTATTAGAAGTGACATGTACTTAATGTCATGCACTAGACCAGATATCGCTTACGTTGTAAGTGCATTGAGTCGATATACGAGTAACCCTAGTGTTGTCCACTAGAACGGGGTAATCAGGGTACTTAGGTATCTGAGACATATTCGTAATCATGGTCTACACAAAGAGATATCCTTATGTGATAGAGTGTTATAGTGATGCAAAATGGATATCCGATTAGACACTATCACCTTGAGTATAAGGGGTTACGTATTCACCTTACGAGGTGCAACAGTGTCGTAGAAAATCCTCAAAACAAACAGTCATAGCCAGATCGACGATCAAGTCTGTGTTATTGTACTGGAGAAATGTGCCGAAGATGCAGAATGGCTATGTCATTTTCTCGAGGATTTTACTAATTGGCCAAAACCTGTGTTAGTGTAAAGATTGATGGTTTGTTTTGGTTTAATCCAAATTAAATCCAATCTAATGAAATGTTGATGATTTTCTTTAAGAGACAAGGTTGAAGCAGAAATAAGTGGTGCACCCCCCATTTGGCATGAAAACCTTTGTTAAAGGTTGGGAAATGGGACACTTTGCGAAACTGTTGTCCACAAAAGAATCAATCTAAATTTAGATGTTGGATTAACAAAATTATTCCTGCAGGAAATGATAGTCTGAGGACTTTGTTGGTTTCAGAACATTGATGCAACGTTGCGACGATCAATCTGTATAACACAGTATAACCTGCATAATGGAATGTTTAGACATATACGTCATAATTCCATTAGACAGTTGCTCTCAAATATATTTATTGTGTCCGATATCGTAAAGTCGGCAGATAAATAGCGGATCCGCTACCCGAAAGGGTTAACCAGAGAGTTATTTGGCCAAGCGTCGAAAGGAATGGGGCTAAAGCCCGTCGAGGAAACACTCTTGAGATGGAAAACCCAACCATGATGACTGGAGATCCCAAGAACTTGGTTCAATGGGACAACCTAATCACAAGAGTGAGTGTTGTCACTGTGGGGGTCAAACCCCAAAGCCCATTCCTATGATGCAAACAGTGATGGAGAAGAGGTTAAGCTTTTGCTGGTGTTGATCTTATAACAGTAATTGAAAATTACTTAATCAAGGTCATTTTCACACAAAGCTTTTAATGATTCGTAAGGAGAACTCAGAGTCGTGAAGATGCTCTTGAGACATAGAATCACCTATGCGAGTGAGAAGTGGGGCCGCTTCGAAAGGAATTGTTGAGGGCGCAATTTTTAGAAACGCTTGCAGAACCAGGCGAGTGATCCAGGGCCTAGGGATCACAGGGCGTGAACCGAACCATACTAGGAAGGTACCTGTGTGGGTTATGTCGTCATCTACACCAACGACAGTCGGTTCAAGGACATCGCGTCTACCGACCAGTCAGTAGAGAAGACATGATCTCACAAGGGATAGGTTCAAAGGGGTTACCCCTACCTATCCTTTGCAGGTATTGACCGGTGAACTCAAAATTCGTGTCTAAATTTTCAATTTCCATTCATGTGGGGGATTGTTGGAAAATGGGCCATTTTAACTAATTTTATTTGAGTTGGATTTTGGGCTAAATTGTTTTTACACAAGCCCAATCTCACTTAAGCCCATTATTTAGTGAATGGAATTTGTGGAATTTTTGTACCACATCGAGTATTTTAACCATCATCCTCCCTTCTCTTCTCCTATATAAAGGAGTCTTCCTCTTCACTTTTTTAGTAGAAGAAAATGAGATCTCTTCCTTTTGGTTGAGTATCCAATATTTTCGGAATCCATATTTTTGGAATCCAAGTTATTTTTCTCCTCCTCTGTTCTTCGTGTTGACGAATTGCAGAGTTCTTCTTAGGTTGATTTCGACTTATGTCGTGTTCAACCTTTCTAGTTGTTTTTAGCCGTTGTCGTCGGCATTTCTGTTCTTTGTTTGAGTTCAGGTATTGGGTTCGGTTCGGTCGAGCGTGTTGCATGCATAACACGATTCGATGACACTGTTGAATCCTGGTAGGTGATCGCCCCTTGTATAAACCCCTTTGCATAACCCGAGGGTGGGGAGGGGCGAAATTGCCTTAAGGAGACTGTGATTAGCACGGGCCTCAGTATAAAAAATACGTATTCGTTTTGTGTCGATTTTACGTATAATTTCGGTGTTGCCTATATTTTGCATGTTAACTGGTAGAGTTACATGTAAGTAACTGAAATTTGACTAATTGCTTTTTAGTCATTGAATTTTAGAATATTGCATTTTGGTCCTCGGACTTTGTAAATTTGCATATTTACCCTCAATATTTCCAACAGTTCAAACGGTTGAATCCGAATCAGCAGCATCCAACTTTATCAAGGTGCTTAATATTTTGTCTCATTCATCTTTATGTTATGTTCAATTTGTCAAAAGTATGTGTCTCCCTTACAAACGCGTCACTCCTTTTAATTTTATGAATGTTCCTATTGTTGCATGGTAATTAGGCATTGATTCTAAGGTGTTCATGTAAATTTGTAAAATTTTACAGTGATGAGTTTTCTTTTCTTTGAACGATGATATGATATTTTGAAAATTCTATGTAGACTAAGAGGATCAGTTGCATAGTAACAACGGAAAAATGTTTTTAGATAGGGTTAACAAGTGTTTTGGTCCATGATGTTTGACAACTTTTGGGTTTTGGTCAATGATGTTTTTTTTTACCTAGTTTTGGTACTATATGTTTGCAGATTTTTTCTAGTTTTGGTCTAACCGTTACATTCCGTCCATTTCCTGACATGTTCAAGTCACGATATCCACTCTAAACTTTAAATTTAGTCCCTCTAATACTTTCTTAACCTTTTTATTGTTCAATTTAGTCCCGAAGTTTCAAAATTGACCCCAATTGGACAATAGGTCCAATTGAATTTTTGAAACTTCGGGACTAAATTGAACAATAAAAAGGTTAGGAAAGTATTAGAGGGACTAAATTGAACAAAATTGAAAGTTTAGGGTGGATCACGTGACTTGTACATGTCAAAAAATGGACGGAATGTAACGGTTAGACCAACACTAGAAAAAATCTGCAAACATATGGTACCAAAACTAGGTAAAAAAAAAAACATCATTGACCAAAACCCAAAAGTTGTTTAACATCATTGACCAAAAGACCTCTTAACCCTTTTAGATATTAGATATTAGGGCTCTACGGAACCAGATTGATTGTTTGATAATTGTTGCCACTTGCCAGTCTGTTTGAAAATTTCGAAATAGACTAATTAAGATTAAGTTGTTGATGATTACATTGAATATTTCCTCGGTTATTCGATACTCGTCTATAAATTTATGGATTCCAATTAAGATCGAGCAGTAACTAGATAGATCAATTCCCGAGCAAGAACTGATCCACTTCCGTTTTGATTTGAATTCTTTAGAAACTTTCTGCTTAAGAGTTTATCAAATTCATTCATAGTAGTTGTTGATAAATTATATAATAGTCTCTAATGGTGGCTCCTCATTTTCTGCAGAATTTGCTTCTGAAGTTTACCCGTATTCTGAAGTCCAAAGAGCAGGTGGTTGCTGGGAAGAACTTCTATCTTACTCTAGAAGCAGTGGATGCAGGAAATAAGAAAAGATGTATGAAGCCAAATTGTGGGTGAAGCCATGGAAAAAGTTGGAGGAATTTGAGTACTCTAAAGATGTCTCATCCTTCACTTGTTCAGATCTCGATGACAAAAAATGTATGTTTTGAGCAATTGAAGTTACTTAAAAAATTTGAGATGATGTGAGATGATGAGTGAGGAAATCCCTAAATCATTTGCATCCCTCCTTGATATAATACTTGAGCATATTTCTCAGGAAATGCTCTTTATTGAAATAATCACGGTGTACAAAGACAAATGGAAGCTTATATGCATGCACCTGCTGGCAGTTCCATATCCAATTTTTCCAAGCACGTAGTCAGAGGCTGCAATTATATCAGGTGTGAATGCATCTTTTGCAAGCTTAACAGAATTTAGTGGAAGATCTTTACTTTCTGAAGCACCACAGAAGGGAAGTATTGATCCTCCAATTTCCAGCCTGACGGATTGCCTACCAAAGTAGGATGGCTACGTTCACGTGTTATTTAGGGTTTAAGTTATTGAATTAATCTTATAGTTATGGTTTTTCGTTAGAAAAATGTATTGAATTGATTTAGAATTCCGGTGATAAATCAAATTCAAAGGACCATAAACAGATGTTGCCACTTTTTAGTGAAATAGATTCATATGTGAGTTAGAGGTTGATTCTGTTAACACTATTTTTTTTTTCTGAGTTGCAGGTGCCCCTTTCGAGAATATTGTTGAAGATGGGCGTGTGAAGAGGAAGAAAATCTGAAAATTTGTGATGAAAATAAGATGCCTACTTTATTAATATTTAATGTTCAGGTTTTAGAATATAATCAATCAATAAATCACGAATTTTAGATTGACATGTTTTTGTTTCTGAAACCAATAAAGTTTATTGAGAAAAAAAAAACCAATAAAGTCTCCATATAATTTCAGTCTTTTCCATATATATTAATGCTTACGGTTTAACCAGGGTTAGCATCTAGTTATAATAGTTACCATTCATTTTTTTATAAAAATTAAATTCAAATTAATATATTTCAAAAAACTTATACATTTAAAAAAAAAAAAATAACAATAATGATAAAAATTTATAAATAGAATTTTAACATATATCTTAAGTTTGTCAATATATCCTGGACATGTACTATACCTCCTTGCCTGTTTTTTATTAAAATAAATGGTAAAACGGTCTTTTAGTGTGATATGTTTAATTAAAGTTGGCTTTTACTGTAATGTTTGTTTTTTTTAGGTTTTTGGTGTCATATGTTTGCGTTTGATAGACTTTTAGTACATATGTTAGTCAACTGTCAAGTTTGACCGTTAAATATTTTTATTTTGTTCAATTTAATCATCCAATTTATACATCAAACTTTTTTTATTTTTACAATTTAGTCTCTAAAAAAATAGGTCCAATTAAACTAATCACGGTGCGACTCATGGCTGATTGGATCATGGCTAGAGTCGCCGGACCTTTTAACCCTAAAATAAAGTCAAATGTTGTGGGAAAACAGTGTCTGCCTGGGCTTAAAAGCTCATCAGTAATTATCTTGGATGTATTCTTCTTCCTGGGCCTAGTTTGCTACAGATGAGGAAAATGGGTTTGAACCTATACGTATTCGGCCTAAAACATAAACCTGTGTAAATTTCGGCCACATGGGCCTGTTAATATATGTCCTCTATTTGTATGACTCAATATTTTAAAGCCAGTTCTAATCATTTAGTTGATCATCTATTATTTCACGACATAGCACAACATGCAATTTTGGAGTGATACATGCCTCATTCAAATATTTACAACATTAAATAAATGATTATGTATATACTTATCTTTAAATAAGATTATAAATTTTAGGGTTCAGTACTTAAATACAGTCTTAAGTATAGGGTTTAGTATAAAATTATATTGCTTTTCACTTTTTTTTTCTTCGAAATATCCGATCTATTATTCATGATTTAAACTTCTTTTATACTTAAAAACTATGTTTTTTTTCCATCAATTATAAGACAAATAGTTATTCAATAAATGTGATACTCTAGACGTCAAATATAAACAAATAACATATAATTGAGTCTATACTTACATACTAAACCCCAACTTTTATTATCCACACGTAATTGATATATATAACTAACAATAGGTGCATTATTATTATTATCATAAAAATACAACACTTAAATTCTATTAACATATTAATAATTTTAAAGAAAAGTTTACTGCCTTTTTAATAATGATAGTTGGTAATTCAGTTGAACAACGTAATTCGTGAGAAGTCTTGCATCGGAAGTTGGATTGATACAGACACAAGCCAGCACTTTTTAAGGGTAAAAAATTGAATTATAACTAAATAATCAAAGTAAATTTTTTAGAGGTAATGTAAGATTTTTTAAGCTCTCAAATTGAGAATAACTACATTTTATAATAAATAATAAAGATGAAAAAGTTAAAATTGTGAAAAGAAGGGTAATTATTCCATCGCACTGACCGTGACGTGGCTTCACTCCTGGATTGATACATGTTTTAATTTCTTATTACGAGGACACGTAACTACAGATACATGAGTGGGTTACTTTTCATAGGGTTAACGTAACGAATATTCTCTGGGTTACTTGCTTGTATATTTGCTCTGCTTCACCTTAAAAGCAAAATATACA
The DNA here is from genome assembly GCA_036873135.1 of Clarkia xantiana subsp. parviflora. NCBI lineage: Eukaryota > Viridiplantae > Streptophyta > Magnoliopsida > Myrtales > Onagraceae > Clarkia > Clarkia xantiana. The sequence continues at coordinate 15,919,830 of JAPTYO010000012.1, forward strand.
TGTGCTTATTTGCTTTTTCGACAAGCAAGTGTTAATTAAGAGACAAGTTTCATAATAATGCAATAATTTGTAACCAATTTATAAAGTGTATGTCTACTAGTAAGAAATATATTATCTCAAACATCACGTAACTTTATCGGTCAGACAACTAGCTTAGACAGATTACTTTCAATTATAAATAATTTATTTAAGTGCTAAATATTATTGGATGACAAACTCCTAATTATTATTTAGTAAATTTATATATATACCCTTACATATTATTCATCTATTAATGTTATGAAAAGTTGTATGTACATGATTTATATATATAGTTATAAAACTTTGCACTTAGATTTAATTTATTTTTATTATAAAAATTCAAAATCAACCCCCAAAACATTCACGTGATGAAAAGTAAACAAATGGGAAAATTTAAAAGTGAAGATTAGATCAGATTCCTGACGGACGGGGGATCTTGATCTTGGATCGCAGCAGAGAGGGTTAGAATAGAAGGACAAGTTCTCTGGTAATTTTGCTCCAATTTCACGTTAGGGTTCCGATCACATGCAACTTATTATAATCCAATTGTTGTCCCACATCACAATTCTCTACATTTCTTTTTTATTTTACCTAGCAAAATATATTTAAACACTCTTAAGAGCATTTACGATAGTTTTACATAAACTATATTCTTTGATATTGTTATGTAGATATTTATAAATATTTTAAGTAATACGTAGTACATTTCTTAAATTTAAAGAATATGTTAGGCGAGTTCCATTTTTAAAAAATATTAAGTAAAATTATTATAGCATATTTTATTTACAAAAAAATTTGTTAAACTCATTTTTAAGCAATAGTATTATGGATGCTCTAAAAATACAAAAAATAATCACCGTTAAACAATAAACATTGATCACCAATAAATAACTAAACAAAATGCATCGCTTATTAGTCTTATCTTTATTATTTTTATATGTTAAAAATGTTGACGACTAAGTTAATGATACGTGTGGTTTGGCCAAAAAAAAGTTAATGATATGTGGTAATGAAATTTTTTAAAATATGTATAATTAACAAAAAAAAATGAAAAGAATAAAAAAAATATATATAATATTGTGAAATACATTTTAATTTAATAATATTATAAACATATATATATATCACTATTATTTTATCATAAAATTTAACAAAAATTAATTACATTTGACAATATTTAAATATAATACTGCATTTGGCAGGCAGCACAAAAATAATACATCGGTCAACATAATCAAAATACAGTGATATATAGTTGTACATTATGTCAAATAACCCACTAACCTTGTTTTGCCTACATGATTTTTGGTATACCCGATTTAGTTAGTTTTGGTTTTGCAATGGAGGATATATAAAATGAAACTGAAAGAGGTGGAGCAGAGCAGTAGAGAGAATCTGCTGCGGCGGTTCTTCAGTGCGAGCTCTCCTAGAGAAGAGAGGCAAAAAGAAGTATGGTGTCAGTTTTAATAAAGTTAAAGCAACATACAATAATGGAAAGCCACGTCAAACCTTGGAGCAATTCATTTTCTTAGAGCATCTCCAACCGTGATTTCCTAGATCTTCTGCAATAAATCGTGAAACTGTGAAATTTGGTAACAGAATCACTCAAGAACACGAAACCCTAATTTCAGAGAGAAAATGATGAACACACACTCAAGGAATCATCGGATCAATTCCTTCACTTGGTGATCCTCCGCCTTAAATACAATCAATCCCCAAAATAATAGTCAATTACACCCCAAACTTAATAATGAAGGAAAGGCAAGACAATATAACAATATTTGTCACTAATACACCCAAACAACAGATTTGGGCCAATATAACAACCAACCCAAGTACACAAACAACCCAAGCTCGGACAGCAGCCCAATTACCAGAAGAACTTGATTTCAACACTCCCCCTCAAGTTCAGCTGCATGTCCTTTAAACCATCTCCCCCTATCTCGCAAATGCATTCTTCATTCCAAGCCTACTGCACAAATACTCATGTTGCTGTCTGCTTAATGCCTTGGTGAACAAATCTGCTACCTGTTCACTAGACTTAACTTGTCCAAACTGTAAAATACCTTTAATATATAAATTTCTAATGAAATGACAATCCACCTCGATGTGCTTTGTTCTTTCATGGAAAACAGGATTTAATGCAATTTGAATAGCAGAACTATTATCACAGTAAAGCATCACAGGATTCCTTTGCACAAAACCAAGCTCACCTAGCAAATTTCTCAACCATATTACCTCTCGTGCAACTTGTCCCATGCTCCGATATTCTGCCTCTGCTGAGGAGGTGGAAACCGTGTCCTGTTTCTTTACTTTCCACGACACCAATGACTCACCTATCTTAACACAATACCCTGTCACAGATCTCCTTGTGACTGGACATGTTGCCCAATCACTGTCAGAAAAACTCACCAGAAAAGGGTCAGAACTAGAGGATAACAATATTCCTTTCCCAGGTTCATTTTTCAAATATCTAATAACTCTCAAAGCTGCCTCAAAATGAGACCTTTTTGGAGTTTTCATAAATTGACTCAGATGCTGGACTGTGAAAGATACATCTGGCCTCGTCATTGTCAAGTAAAGAAGCTTACCAATGATTGTCAAGTAAAGAAGCTTACCTGATGAACTAACATCAGACAAAACCTTGTCATCACCATGGATACCTAAATGTTGATCATACTCCTTGGAAGTTAATTTTAGGTTAACCTCCATGGGAGTTTTTGCAGGTCTGCATCCACTAAGGCCAACTTCATCAATAAGTTCTAAAGCATACTTTCTCTGTGTTAAAACAATGCCTCTATCAGACCTGAGAACCTCAATTCCCAAAAAATATTTGAGATCTCCCAGATCCTTCATTTTAAAACTGCCTTCTAAAACTCCCTTAAGTTCTGTAATAAGACTTGAACAGTTCCCTGTGATGAGAAGGTCATCTACATAGATTAACAAAACCACTATAGATGATCCTTTCATTTTGGTAAAGAGAGAATAGTCCAATTTTGATTGTATATAACCTGAACTTAAGAGTGTTTCAGTTAGCTTAAGATTCCATTGTCTAGAGGCTTGTTTTAATCCATACAAGGATTTGAGCAATTTACAAACTAAATCCCCCCTTGAATTGCCAAATCCTGGAGGAATTTGCATGTAAACCTCTTCATTTAAATCTCCTTGTAGAAAAGCATTGTAAACATCCATTTGAAACAATGACCAGTTTTGAATTGAAGCTAAGGCTAAAATAGTACGTACAGTGGTCATTTTGGCAACTGGGGAAAAGGTTTCATGAAAATCCACACCATACTTTTGTTTAAAACCTTTAGCTACTAATCTTGCTTTAAAACGTTCCACACTGCCATCAGCCTTTAGTTTCACCTTGTAAACCCATCTGCATCCTATGGCAGACTTACCTGGAGGGAGAGAGACCAACTTCCAAGTTCCATTTGCCTCAAGGGCATCCACTTCCTCTTGCATAGCCTTAATCCATAATGGATTTTGAATAGCATCATCAAAGGACTCTGGTTCTGTAATGTTAGATATTGCAGAAGCTAGGCATTTATAAGAGTCAGAAATATGATTATAAGATATATAGTTGGACAAAGGATATAAGGCATTTGTCTGTCCCACTATATAATCATCAAATCTTGATGGAAGTTTTGTATTTCTTCCTGATCTGGTCTTGTAGGTTGTTTCCTGTTCATCAACTGTATCACTTTGCAAAGTAAAATCATTAGTAGTGGGGGCTCCATCAGAGTCTATCTGTTCTATAGGTAGCTCATCATTTGGAGGGAAATTCTCATGGACATCAATATCTGAATCAGGAATATGAAAATCATCATTTTCAGAAGAAGGGGGCTGCTCAGGTGCTTTAATATAATCATGAGCATCATCATTGTAGGTAGCCATTCTGGGAGTATCTTGGCAAAAAATAGGTAACTGATCAAACTTGCTGTTTTCAAAGGGGAAAATGTGTTCTCTAAAAATAACATCTCTTGAAAAAAAATATTTCTTTTGAATAAGATCATAGAGTTTATAACCCCTTTTTGTTTCAGAATATCCAACAAAGATAGAGGGAATAGCCCTTGAAGCAAGTTTGTCTGTCACAACTAGATTTTTTGCATAAGCTAAGCACCCAAAAACCCTTAAATGATTAACATCAACAGGTTTGCCTTTCAGAACTTCCAAAGGGCATTTTCCTTTCAGAAGTTTTGAAGGTAACAAGTTGATAAGGTAACAAGAGGTAAGAATACAATCTCCCCAAAACTTGTTAGGGAGAAAGGATTGAAGTTTCAAAGCTCGAGCCACTTCAAGAAGATGTCTGTGCTTCCTTTCTACTCTCCCATTCTGTTGGGGTGTATAACTGCAACTACTCTGATGGATAATGCCTTTTGTTTTTAAGAATGAAGTAAGTTGCTCATTAAAAAACTCACCCCCATTATCTGTTCTTAAAATTTTAACACTTTTTCCAAATTGGGTTTGAATCATTGCAACAAACTCCTTTAAAATTATAGGCACATCAGACTTGAATTGCATTAAGAAAACCCAACAGGTGCGAGAAAAATCATCAACAACCGTCAAAAAATATTTTGTATTATCATGGGTTGTTTCAATATAAGGGCCCCAGACATCTGAATGTAAAAGATCAAATGCAGCATCAGCTCTGTTATCAGATATAGGAAATGAAGGTCTAGTGATTCTAGCTTTGGGACATATAGAACAGTTCTGAAAATCAGATTCTTTATTCTGAGAAAGTTCCAAAGAGGATACATGTTGTAAGCACTTACCAGATGCATGGCCTAACCTTTGATGCCATAGCATCTGTTTATTCTTAAAAGAAGATGTAAAGGCAACATGCTCATTTGAAACAAAGGATTTAAGAAAATAAAGGCCTGATTCTTCAAAACCATTCCCCAAGACCCTCCCACTTGAGAGGTCCTGCAAAATGGCAAATTTTGGATAGAAAAGTACAGAACAATTCAGGTCTTTTGTCAGTTTAGAAACAGAAATCAAGTTATATTTGAAATCAGGCAAGTGAAGAACATTATGAAGTTTCCTATCCTTATCAATATAGAAATCCCCAATGCTAGTTACACTAGAATAATTGCCATTGGGTAGTTGAACCCTGGAGCCACTTATGGTTTTAGTATTTGTAATCCAATCTAATCTGCTGGTCATATGGTTAGTGGCTCCAGTGTCAATTATCCAATAGTCAGAAATATTAAAAATATGGGAATTAAGAGCAATACCAGCAGCAGCTTTAGGCTGTGAATTGGCAGTTGTGGTAGCAACCATCTCAGAGGTGCTGCCATTCCTGGCCATATTCTGGACAAGCCTTTCGAACTCTGCATGTGTAAAAGATATTAAGCCATCCTTGTTGTTTCCTCCAGAGAGTTGAATATTGTCTTCATGAATCTCATTGTCCATGCTGCCAATCTTTGAAGAGGTAGCACTGGTTTTTGCAACAGTGGCCTTGGCCTTCTGAAGATCCCTTAATTTGAAGCAGTTATCCTTACAGTGACCTTTTCGTTTGCAGAAGTCACACCCCTTGGCATAGCACCTTTCAGTCATATGTCCTTTCTTATGGCAAAAATCACACTCAACATTAGCAAAAGGGTTTGGATTCTTCTTGTTCTTATCAGTGTTGAAGGTGGTGTTTGCCATAATGGAGTTGCCACTAGCTGACATATCAGAAGATACAGCTCTGTGACTCTCCTCTTGTACTAGCATACTATAAGCTTGTGTTACAGAGGGCAGAGGGTTCCATAACAAGAGTTGACTACGTACAGCAGAATAGCTGTCATTCAAGCCCATCAAGAATTGGAATAGTCTCTGGTTATCCTTGTGCTCAAGATATTTCCTGAACTCATCCACTTGAATGGTAGGTAGGTTACATGAAGCATCATACTCAGCCCACAGATGCTTTAATTTGGTGTAGAAAGTGGTAATATCGTCTAATCCTTGCCTGGTCAGCACAATCTCACGATGGAGTTGGTAGGTTTTAGAACCATTCTTCTTATCGAAGCTCTCTTTCAAATCATTCCAAGCAAGATTAGCGTTATCACAATACATGATGCTGTCACCAAGATCTCGAGAAATAGAGTTTAAAATCCATCCGAACACCACAGAGTTACACCTATCCCACAGATCATGTAAAGATTTGTCGAATCTATCACGGGGACAGTTTCCAGTCACAAACCCTAGCTTATTCTTTCCATGAAGAGAAATACACATGGCACGGCTCCATCTAGGATAATCATCGATGCTAGAGAGAGTGACAGAAACCAAATGCATACCAGGATGATCTGTAGGATGAAGGTATAGCGGATGATGTGGATGAACGTCTGGATATTCATCGTCGCCAATCATCTTCTTCTTGTTGGTTGTAGCAACCACCACCGCATAAGTAATATTCTCCAAGGGCGGAGGAAGATCATCACCATCAGACATCGCGAATCAGGCGAAACAATTCGCAGAAAAATAAGATCGTGATTTGAAGAAGGTGAAGGGACAGAAGACGAAAGGTCGGGAACCTAATCGCCAAGGTCAGTTCAAAAGCAAGAAATCAATCGCATACGGAAGGAAGGATCATATCGGAAAGCAAGAAACGTGAATCCGTTTCATGCTCTGATACCATGTGAAATTTGGTAACAGAATCACTCAAGAACACGAAACCCTAATTTCAGAGAGAAAAGGATGAACACACACACTCAAGGAATCATCGGATCAATTCCTTCACTTGGTGATCCTCCGCCTTAAATACAATCAATCCCCAAAATAATAGTCAATTACACCCCAAACTTAATAATGAAGGAAAGGCAAGACAATATAACAATATTTGTCACTAATACACCCAAACAACGGATTTGGGCCAATATAACAACCAACCCAAGTACACAAACAACCCAAGCTCGGACAGCAGCCCAATTACCAGAAGAACTTGATTTCAACAGAAACAACAATAGGATTAAGCAAGATTGCGAAGAATGGGTGAAACCCTAAAATGGAAGAAGTTACAGCATTTTGGATTTTTCAGAGTGAAATTCCTTCATTTGGTTCACTCTCCACACAAAAACTTAAAACTATTTAAGGGGTCTCAAAATAACATATTTACAATTGAGTTTAAAATAAAAGAAGAAACACCAAAAAGACCCAAAAGAAAAGAACACACAAATACGAAAATAACAGAGAAGGGCCTAAAGTTTCAAGCTTGAGAAAAATACCCCAATCAAGTTAAAACTCCCCTACAAGTTTGAAGACTTGAAAACTCCCCCACAAGCTTGATCAATCTAGGCACTATCATCCACCAGGTCCTCACTGGAACCACCAAAGATATTCTTCATCCCAATCCTGCAAGACAAGTAATGATGTTGGTGCCCTAACAAAGACTTGGTAAACAAGTCAGCCAATTGTTCCTCAGATTTCACATAACTTGGTAAAAGAAACCCCTTCATAAACATATCACGAAAAAAGTGACATTCAATATCAATGTGCTTAGTACGCTCATGAAAAACAGGGTTAGATGTAATCTGTATGGCTGCCTTATTATCACAATATAGGGGAATGTGACCAGCTTGCTTAAAACCAAGCTCACCCGACAATCTACTCAACCAAACAAGTCCAGTAAATGTTTTACCATACTTATATACTATGCTTCAGCAGAAGACCTGTAAACTGTGCCTGCTTCTTAACTCTCCAAGACACAGGGGAATTGCCAACGAATACAATATAGCCAGAAACTGACTTTCTATCCATAACATTGCTTCACCAGTCCGAGTCACAGTAAGCAGATAAAATAGGAGCAGAAACAGAAGATAATAGAATCCCTTTACCTGGCTCACCTTTGACATACTTGATAACCTTAAGAACAACCTGATAGTGGGATTCTTTAGGATTATTCAAGAACTGACTCAGATGCTGGAGAAAATAAGAGATGTCTGGCCTCGTCATTGTCAAGTACAATAACTTGCCAATATCCTTTCTATAAGAACTCACATCAACCAACAAAGCATCAGAAGCGTTGATTTTAAAATGATCATCATATACAGCAGTAGTAAGCTTTAAACCGCACTCCATAGGAGTTCTAAAAGGTTTGCACCCAGACAAGCCAACATCTGAAATAAGCTCAAGAGCATACTTTCTCTGAGATAAGAGAATGCCCTCATTTGACCTGACAACTTCAATCCCAAGAAATATTTTTAAGTCACCAAGGTCTTTCATTTTAAAATTATGCTCAAGAAAATATTTCAATTCAGTGACCAACTTAAAACTATTGCCAGATATGAGTAAATCATCAACATAACAATGTATGTTCCTTCAGTTTTTGTAAACATGGAATAATCAGTTTTTGAATGAGAATAACAAAAAGAAATCAAAGCCTCAATTAATTTGATATTTCATTGTCTAGAGGCTTGTTTTAAACCATATAAAGATTTTTTTTAAATGGCAGACCAGAATATCATTCTTGTCAAAACCTGGTGGAACAAACATATAAACCTCTTCAATAGGATCTCCTTTCGAAAAGGCATTGTAAACATCCATTTGAAAGATGGGCCAGCTATTGATAGATGCTAAGGCAAGAACAGTTCTAAATGTGTTCATTTTTGCAACTGTTGAAAAGGTTTCACTATAGTCAATCCCATATTTTTTTTTAAAACCTTTAGCCACTAAACGTGCCTTATATCTTTCAATGCTGTCATCAGACTTATACTTGATTTTAAAAACTCATTTTGAACCTATAACAGATTTACCTGAAGGCAAAGGAACAAGGTTCCAAGTGCCATTTTTCTCTAATGCAGCAACCTCATTTTGCATAACAGCCACCCACAGAGGGTCTTTGGAAGCTCCTCAGAACTCATTGGTTCAGATATCCTGAAAATAGATGACAGATAGCAATAATAGGTACTAGAAAGTTTATCATAAGAGATGAACTGCCCAATAGGATATTCAAAAGAGCTTGAATTCATAATACAAGAATATTTCCATATAGGAGTCTTGACAGCACGACCAGAACTGGTGGTTTTGATAATAGGTTGATCCATCTGAATATTTCCATCAGAAGTCTGAATAGCTTTATCATTTGGTTGGTCAAGCTGAGCATCTAAATCATCAGAAACTTCATGAGTTTCATCATCTTGAGAAAATAAAGGGTTATTATCATTTTGGGAAATCTCCTTAAGGGACTCGTCCAAAGTCCAAAGTCTCATAAATATTTCCAAAGTCTCATAAATATTTGAAATATGGAAATCATAGACATTGATGGATATACGCCCGATTCGGATTCGTTTTATATTCGGACTTCGTTTACACGTCAAACTCACTAACAACTCTTAAATTGCCTACCCACGATTTAAAACGGTCTGAAACGCGCACGTACCCGTTTCAGACCGGGACTCGTCCAGATTGTCTCCACAATTTGGTGTGGTCCGGATTGTCACCCCACGACGCGCGTACCCCTACGTGTTTACACTACGTGCGAGCCTTCCCGTTGTCAACTTTGCTCAATTCCATGCCCGGTTCACGTTTTCTACTAAACCGGGGTCGGACCGCTCAAAACTGGGTTCGAGTCCAAGGTTCCATATATATAGGAATCTTGGCCACCCATTTCATAACTCAAGTTGGCTTGGGAGCTCTCACTTCTCTCTAGCTTTCTCTCTCTAGATTCTCATTTTAGCATCCGAGAGGGTTTATCGCACACCACCCCCTCGTGGTGTCGATACCGCCATTTGTGCAGGTGTCAGGAGGAGCGCGCGTACGCAACCCGAGTAACGACCCGACAGCTCGACGAACATCCCAAGCTACTTTACCAGGACCCGACACCCCGATCGAGTCAGGTCCCAACATTTTGGCGCCTTCCGTGAGATTTGAACAAACAAGCCAGATACTACCAAGAACAATGACGAAAAACCCTCCACCTCTTGATAACTTAAACCTGGGGAAAGAAAAGGGGCCGAGACGCTCAAAGAGAAAGGCTTCCACGGAGGCACCAAAGCAGGCACCACCAAGGAAGAGCCAGGCTAGCCCTTCCCACATTCCTGAGGTCACATCCACAACTTCCTCAGTGCCAACTCCGAATGCACAATCGAAGCATACCGCTTAAACCAACGGACCACCACCAGAGTTTGAGTATATGGCATATGCAAATGAAGAGCAACCTTATGGGATGCCAATTGAGGAGCAACAGCCCCAAGATGGAGGTGCACAAGCCGCACCCACTGTCACCCCAGCAATGATGACAGCGTTAGAGGAACTGCTAGCTTTCAGAGAGACCCTGAGGAACCAAGTCCACATGCTACCGCCACCACCACCACCTCCACCTCCACCACCGCCTACCCAAAGGTAGCCTGCGGAAAGGATAATGTCACATGACATGCCCCGAGGAGAAGCCTCACGGCAAGAGGGAAGACAGCCTCCAGCTGCCAACCCACAGTATCCTAATGCATGACCTCAGTGATCCCGCTCCTACACAACTTATGAGGAGACGCCATACCCGGGCGACTCCTGGAAACAACCAAGTCAACTCTTCCAGCAACAGTACAGGGAGGACTCCCACTATCAGCCAAGCCGAGGGCATGACAATGGCAGAAACCCAAATGCGAACTGGGGGATACCTATAAGGAATGAAAATGTCCCCATCACATGGTTAAATGTCAAGATTTTGGAGGCTCTAATAGAGCAGAAGCTGAAACAGTCAAAGGCCAGGGTTGTGCATATCCTGTCGAGAGTGCAACTCATCCTTTACCCAAGAGCTGTTACACAATTAGATTCCAGGAATCCTGAACAACATAAGGATTGAGAAGTAATCTGGAAAGAGCGATCCCATTGAGCACGTGCAACAACATGAAGCTTCACTGCTAGGAAGAACAACCAACCCTAATCACGTTGCTGTGATATTTCCCCAAACCCTGATGGATTCAGCCGCACACTGGTTCTTCTCCCTCCCAAAAAAAAGCGTTGACTCATTGCCATATTGAAGGCCAAGTTCATCCAAAGATATATGGGAGAACGCACACTGCTGAAGGGGTCAAATGCGCTGGACGATGTGAAACGGCAACATGATGAGTCTTTGGCTGATTATTACATCCGCTTCAATCAGAATATCGCGAATATACAGACAAACCTGTCTGAGGGTGAAATAATCAGGGCGTTCATACGGAACTTAGGTCGCCTAGGCTACACGCTAGGTGAGAAAATGTCGAACGCCCGGCAGAGAATCTGGAAGAGTTAGCCTCAAGAGTAAAGGAGTACGTAGACCTCGAAAGGTTCAGGAACCACAACAGAGCAAAGATGAACGCCTTGCGTGGCAAAGACAATAATAACTAGTCCGGACAAGCAAAGCAATCCCAGGGGAACCAGCGGAACATGCAATAGCAGCCACAGCCGAAACGTCCGAACCAGGTCGATTTTCAACGACCAAGGGAGGTAAATGCTGCAAACCTCATCTGGTTGAACGCACCGTTGACGGTAATCCTAAAGGAGATGAATGAAACCAATATCTGGAGAGAACCCAACATTTGGCGAAAAGGCCCCCTCGGGAAAGAAACATAAAAGTGGTGTGAAAACCACGAGGTGTATGGTCATGACACCAACAACTGCTTCAGCTTGAAAATGCGAATCAATAATGTGATTCAGAGAGGGGAGTTGAAGCACTTTGTTACAACATGTGGACCAGAAAAGGATTCAAGGAGAATCCTCGGCTAAAAACAAAGGAAAGGAGAAGGTGCACGATAATCCGCCTCCTCCCAAGCGAGGTGTGATCAACGTCATTCATGGAGGACAAGCTGCCGGGGGGCAAGGATCGCATGCAAGGAACGTTTATGCCTCACAGGCAGAAACACACCCTAAATATGGCAAAAAACCAAGAGGAGAACAAGAAGATCTAGTCATCATGTTCTCCAAGGAAGACACGAACACGTTGTCTACCCCCACGACGACGCACTAGTAATCACCATTCCAATCGCAGACTACGACGTCAAGCGAATCCTCTTTTATGGTGGAAGCTCTGCGGACATCCTAACTATTAAGGTTCTAGAGAAGCTTGGCCGAACTAAGGTAGATTTAAGTCCAGGAAGTTACCCACTGATAAGCTTCGTTGGTGCAGCGACATACCCTCTGGGAACAATTACTCTCCCGGTAACACTGGGCGAAGGCTGGACAAAACTTGACATCAATGTCAACTTTATACTGGTGGAGACCTTGGGGGCGTATAACGGGATACTGGGGAGGAAGAAAATAAACCCATATGAGATAGTGCCATCAACTGCGCACCAAAAGATGATGTTCCCAACCAGTAACGGAATTGGAGAAATGCTGGGTGATCAAACAGCAGCACGACAGTGCTATGTAAACGCTCTCAGGCGAAAACAAAAACTCGCAATCGCCATGATCGGGTTGGACACAGTTGAAGAAGTCAGTACTCGACAAATGGAAGAGGAGCGGTTTGAACAGGCCTTTGCGCCTAGAGGTCTAGTAAGTAACCAGCTAGTTCCAACACTTCAAAGTGCCTGGGATGTTAAACAAAAAGATGTAGAGCCAATCTGGAACTATTTCAAGCGCTACGCGCTAAATGCAGCCTTGGTGAAGGCGACAAAGGAGGCAGTGATCAATGCATTATACATGAACATGAATGCTCGATCCTTCCTTCTGTTTGTAAGAGTATATAGCTGGAGGACCTCAGACAATGGGTGACCTCAAAGACAAGCTTGAGAGGGCAATTAACTGCGAACGAGAATTGGGATGTAAGCTAGGAGGAATTATTCGTTTATACAACGCAGACCATACCTTTACTCCTTTGAATATAGGAGTTGAAGAACTATATGATAGCATCCTGCAAAATAAGCTACCTCCCCCAAGTGAGACATTGCAAGCATTCCTCGGAACAAATGTAACTGAATGGTGCAAGTTCCATCGCACCTGGGGACACAACACCAATGACTGCCTCACTTTGAGGACGGATATTGAAGAGATGATCTCTTTTGGAGCATTGTAGAGTCGTGTAGCGCACAACCATCTTGCAACATGAACAAGCCGGCCTGGGAGGCGGCAAACATATATTTCCCCACCACTGCGTTACTCACAACTTTAAACATCTACTTTCATCTTTTTATCTGAGTAGTTTAAGTTAGCCGTAGAACATTTTCATATGGGTGATCTGTTGACCCCATCCGTCAATCATTGTACATACTCCAAAAGACTAATGAAGTTAATGTATTCTCGTAGGTACATTACTCTCTTATAGTCCCTACTCTGGAATTACACCAAGTAGCGGACTTTATGCATATAACTTGCATCAACAATACAAGCTATCACTCTAAACACAACAAACGGCCTATATTATACGCCACCAACACGTCAGCACTAGACCTCAACAACGAGCAATCAATACGCTCTCTTTCTCGACATCCATTATGTCTATTCTAAACAATGACAACAACATATTACATCCTGGAAATTTCTCCAAGGATTATCTATTAGTGACATGGCGCGACATCCCCAGCTCGAGGGCAACCCCATGGTTACAATGGCCATTCCTTGGGTTTTTAAAACAAGAGGCGGTCAACTACTACATGGTGCGACATCCTCTATACGAGGGCAACCCCATGAAACATGGTACGACATCCTCTATACGAGGGCAACCCCATGTCATCTTACTGCGGACTATCAAGCTCAATAGAGATTACTAAACACCCGGGCGTGCAATCCTCATTCCGAGGACGACCCCACACTACATGGCGCGACATCCTCGATACGAGGGCAACCCCATGAGAACCTACTGCGTACTATCAAGACCAATAGCGTTCATTACTAAGCGCCCTTCTACGCCGACAGGAGCATATCCTGAGATCATCACTATACGCAATGCATCGAAAAACTCACCTAATCTACAAGTCGAGTCTTGTAAAACGTTATCTTGGATGTAAACAAATAACGGAAACAAAAAACATCAAAATTAGCAAGTCGTGTCTTGCCACAACGTCGCCTTGGAATGGACCAAGAGACGGTAAAAACTGCAAGACGCGCGCGATCTTGTACAGCCCCATGGAGTAACCAAGTAGAGATATTGTAGAATCGCAAGGTAAGTACAGTAATAGCCAATGAACATCTTGCCACTACGCTACAACGGGGGTGCCCAAGTAGCGGACATAAAACACATCCAAATTAGCAAGTCGTGTCTTGCCACAACGTCGCCTTGGAATAAACCAAGAGACGGTAAAAACTGCAAGTCGTATAACACGATCTTGTACAACCCCTTAGAATAACCAGGAAGAGGTCCTGCGCATTATTAACCATAAATACCAAGTACTGGATGAAGGGTTTTGCGCATTACTAACCATAAATGCCAAATACCGGGTTAAAGGTCTTGCGCATTACTAACCATAAATGGCAAGTACCGTTTGAAAGTCTTGCGTGTTACTAACCAATAAATACGGCAAGCATACTACTCATCTATTCATCTCACACCTATATACAACGCCATGCCTTGGGACAACCAAGACGGGCACACAACGCAGGGACTTATGTCTCCTTACTACAACTACAGATACTATATCCAATCAGAGGACGAGTCTCAACTCTACTATATAGTCCAAACAATAGGGAAAACTACGATAACAAAGGTATGAAAAATTACTAATAAGTTATCATGCATTACTAAAGTATCCATGACAGGTCTATACGACAACGTCAACCAACAAGCATAAAGATAAAAGGTTTAATGGGACAACACCCAAACATAACCTCAAGCCAACACGGGGAGCAAAAACTATATACAAAGTCTGATGGATCAAAGACAATCAATCCGATGCCACGTGAGATACCCCAACATCTCCAGGCTCTGCCATAACCTCTTCATGAGTAGACTCCACAACTACGCTGACATCACTGTCAAGATTGTATACCACCTCGACTCGAGAAGCAACATCTTGAAGACGCAATGCCACCACATGTCCGGTGGCAAACTCAGCAAACACACCAAGCCGATCAAATGGAAAGTTGGGGGGCAAGGGGGTATACCTTTTCAATAAAATCCTATGAGAAATCATACATCAACGCATCAGCGCCTGCCTGAACGTCAGCGTGAAAGGACGACAAACTCTTGTACTTTGCAACGGCGGCCTCCTTCCCCTCCTTGTATGCACTCTCCTGCAAAGCCTGCAGAGCTAGGGCATGCGCCTCTCCATCACCAACAACATTCTTACGAAGGGCAGTCAACTCGGACTCGAGAGCAGCAACTCGAGTCTGGCGAACAGAGGCGCCCGCCTCCAGATCAATTACCTTAGCGTCAAGGAAGCGCGCCTTCTCCTTCACGCTATTGAGCTCGCGACAGACCACGTCGCACTTCTCCTGAAGACCTTTTTTCTCCTCGGTGAGTTCAATCACGAAGGAGGAAAGGTTCACCACATCGGCAGAAACCTAAAGTGCATTACAACATCCAACAAGAAACAAGTTGTAACAATAATGCATATATGCATACAAGCTATAAAAGAGTAAGGATGACACTCACGGGTGCAAGACGTGTCAGCGCGCCCTCAGCATAGGCACGCGCGTCCTCCGGCTCGCTCGGTTGAACCCTCTGATCGCCAGGAGGAACAACCCGCTGGAGCACACACACTCCCCCCCCCCCCCTCAGGAGTGCTCAAACTGGCTTCTTTGGCAAATCGGGGCCCCCAGCAGCAAAAGGTGCCTACTCATCCCCAACAATATCGTCCCCGAGAGGACGAATCTGATCAGCTCGGAATAGTGCAGCAGGAGGCGCAACACCTATGAACATAAAAAGCAGATAAAAAAGAAAAGAAAAATAAAACATGGGTAGCAAGAAAGTAAAAGCGTGTTACACACCTTCACGAGGAGACTCCTCCTCCAAGGTCCGGTCCCTCGACCGGGGGGCAGAGATGGCAGGCGTGCGAGCCTGACCCTCAACGTCCTTCCCTTTATCACGGGAAGGAGTCCTCAACGGCTCACCACTGGTAGACTTTGATCGCTTGGGATCGCTCGAGGGACGCACCAGCCCTCTTTGTCCAGGGTCGGGGCAGAGTGTCGGAAACAGCAACGACGCGATCAGTCACGTTGGGAGAACGGTCTGCAAACAAGAACAGAGAAAGATAAGAACAATAATACTCAATATAAATAAGGAAGAACGAATTTACAAGAAGACAACTTACCCATGGATCCTTTCCCCCGCCCAGACTTCAAGGGTCGGAGCGCAGCCGGGATAGCAGAAGGAGCACCTCGCTCGGGGGCAGCAGCGTTCCCCTGAAGACTCGTCTGCAAGCGCGACTTTTTTCTATGAAACCAACCTACATCACAACATCATAGAATTTATAATGGTTCACAACATACCGAAGGACCTCCCGCAGGAGTTACGTGAATTCCAGCCTCGTGCAGCTCCCGTTCCGACGTACGTGACAAGGCGCGATAGGCGCGCGCTTTGTGAGCCCGATATACCATCTTCATGGCCTCTTTGTCCGAATCAGAAAACTCAGAATATGTTGGTTCTGGATCAATCCGAGTAACGTGCATAACCGACCAAGTCACTCCAATATCATTGGTAAAGAAATAATGATTTCTACAATGACTACCCGAGCGGCCAGCAACAGTCACAAAGCGAAGTGGAGCATCCCACTTCACCTCTCCCTAGGCTCACAAAACCTCGCTGTCTCAATGAAGGCCAACGAATAGATATTGAAGATAGGCCAGATGCGTCCTGACACTGAAGATGAAAGAAGCATCGGAAAAATAGAGTCGAATAACGCCATGACTGCTGTTGGCACAACAAGAGAAAGCAAACCCAATACCGTATCCCGACAGGTGCAAGATCAATAGGAGAAATCCTATAGTAACGACAAAATCTGATCAAGTCACAACAGTGAGGGAAGCGCAACCCTTCCCGTATCTGAGCTGTGTACACCGCCGCCATTTCAGGGGGGCACTATAGGTTTACCCAAATAACATAAGGGAGTACATCAAAGGGAAATGCTGCCTCTAAAGTGGGCAAAGTCCATACTGCTCCACATGACGCTGATACTCTTTACGACACAATTGATTACTAGAAAAGGCCTGAAACATATATTCCAGCTCCGAGCCAGACTCAGAAAAAGAGTCTACACCATCCTCAGATCCCGACTCGTGAGATGTTAAAGAATCCGACTCGAAATCAGAATCGGAGTCCGAACAATACTCATTCTAATGTAGCCCGCAAGTCGAGAAGGTAGCCCCAACGATGAACGCGCCAGCAATGACGTCCTAAGTTGACAAACTACTCCGTAGTATTTGTGCTACAAGATCTGCAGTGGCAAAGCAACAATCCATTTAGCAAGTGTGCGCATAACCGTCACATTTCTAACTACTGTGCGACGAACGTCCTCTATACGGGGGCAACCCAACACCTACAGACTTATAAGTTCACAATTACTACATAGAAAACATTCTCTATACGGGGGCAACTCAATGTCAGTAAGGGCCTCGTCTCGACACTTATACAGTCTACATGCGCCTGCTCGGCCCAACATACCTACTCGGGGAAATAGTGCAGATATGATTATAACACTAACACCTACTTGCATATATCATTAAATGGTTGCAGGTTATACATGCATATCCGCATACTCAGTAAAAGGGGTACAAGAATCAGTTACTATTATAAGCACTACCATGCTAGCAAGTGTAATACATACAAAGGCCAACATCATGCAAGTCATAGTATAGACTTCACTGAGCAACAACTTTGATCGGAAAACAGTTATCTGAGCGACATAACATTACTTGATCAATGTCCTTGAACAAGAAACAATCAATTCAACATTCCAGACACGACAAGAGCTCAATCGATCAACGATTGTAATCAATAAGGGAAGCAACATCCTTTACTCTTCATACAACAATACTAAATACTTAGCCATTTTCATGATTTCTACCCTATGTTAATATGTGTTTGGAATTTCATCAAATACTTGGTGGGCATGGAAAATCAAGTCTCATCCAAGTTAAAGATTGATAAATTGATATAGCCAAAGACATCATCAGACCTGAAAATGGTCACCAATCGACACCGAAAATCCCACCGTCGAAATCGCGTCGTCGCCGTCGTGAGGTCACCGCCCGCCGCCGTGAAAATCGCCGTACGCCGCCGTTGTTTCCGCCGCCACACCGCCGTCGGTATGCCGCTGCTCGCCTCGCCTACCCCGCCGCAGTCCGCCGTCGTAGTCGCCTCGCCGTCGTCATGAGGTGGATGTCCGGCCGGATGTGATGTGTGGTCTAGTAACTTGGACCCCAAGTAGCTTACTCTTTAAGCAAGGAGGAGGAGACTAATTGTGGTATGGAGACTAAGTATGAGAGATTAATACACACACTCCTTTATATAGTGTAAGGTTAAGGGTTTACCTCTCCTTATTTTTTCTAACTACTTTGTGTGAGTCTTTAGCATAAATACATGCTCACATACCCTTGCATACACTCACATTCCTACATATACATAACATATGTTTATTGTCACAACCCCGTTAAATATATACTTATACTCATATCATTGCATATTTATTTCCATGATTACATCACCGATCTCATGTCACTACGTGTCGTGCGTCTACTTGCATACGCGCGTACGCCATGCTTGCACACATGTCACATTTACGTCCTTGTTACGTACATACATATACATTATTACACATATATTTTTTATACACGTATACTCGCTGCACTAACCATGTCAGCAGTTACAGACTCTTTCGTCAAGCTAAGGAAGGAAAACATGACATTGAGACCCACGCGCCGACGGACAGTAAGTCCACTATGAGGTAACTCCCGAACCTAAATCGGACGTCTATCCTATCGTGAAATAGAGTCAAGCAAGGTTCATGTCATTACTTGACTCGGGGGCAAATGATGGATATACGCCCGACTCGGGTTCGTTTTATATGCGGACTTCGTTTACACGTCAAACCAACTAACGGTTCTTAAAATACCTACCCGGGAGTTAAAATGGTCTGAAACGTGAACGTACCCGTTTCGGACCGGTACTCGTCCGAATTGTCGCCACAATCCGGATTGTCTCAACAATTTAGTGTGGTCCGGGTTGTCACCCCGCGACGTGGGTACCTCTACGTGTTTACACTACGTGCGAGCCTTCCCGTTGTCAACTTTGCTCAAGTCCATGCCCGGTTCACATTTTCTACTAAACCGGGGTCGGCCCGCTCAAAACCGGGATCTAGTCCAAGGTTCCCTATATATAGGAATCCTGGCCACCGATTTTTAACTCTAGTTGGCATGGGAGCTCTCACTTCTCTCTAGCTTTCTCTCTCTATATTTCTCATTTAGCATCAGAGAGGGTTCATTGCACACCCCCCTCATGGTGTCGATACCGCCATTTGTGCAGGTGCCAAGAGGAGCGCGCGTACGCAACCCGAGTAACGACCCGACAACTATCGAACATCCCAAGCACTTTACCAGGACCCGACACCCCGATCGAGTCAGGTCCCAACAGACATCATTTGAGTGTGGTTGATAAAAAAATGGGTAAAATTTAGGTTTGTAACTAGCAAATGGAAAAATATTTTCCTTGAAAATAACATCTCTGCTGACAAAGTATGTTTCATTGGTTAAGTTAAATAGTTTATAACCCTTTTGATTTTCAGAATAGCCAAGGAAAACACTGTGAATTGCTCTAGAGGCAAACTTGTCAGAAACCATCAAATTCTTGGCAAAATCTAAGCATAAAAAAACCCTAAAATATTTAATATTGACAGAAGACCCTTTAAATTTTTTTAGAGAAGATTTACCATTCAAAATAGGAGTGGACATCAAATTTATCAAATAACAGGCAGTAAGAATGCAATCACCTCAAAATTTCTTAGGAACATGAGGTTGGAGCTTTAAGGCTCTAGCAACCTCCAAAAGGTGCCTATGTGTTGAACCCTACCATTTTGTTGAGGAGTGTAAGAGCAACTATACTGATGAATAATGCCTAAGTTAGAAAATAAAGACGAACGTGCTCAATGAAAATTCACCACCATTATCAGATCTAAAAACTTCAACTCTAGTTTTAAATTGAGTTTCTATCATGGCAAGAAAGTTCTTTAAAATTTGAGGCACATCAGACTTAAATTGCATTAGATAAACCCATGTAGTTCTAGAAAAATCATCAACCAAGGTTAGAAAAAATCTTTATTAACATGGGTAACAGAATGGTAGGGTCCCCAAACATTATCATGAACAAGATTAAAGATATTATGAGCCATAAAATCTGATAGAGGGAAACTAGGTCTAGTGATCATGGCATGTTGACAAATGGTGCATTTTTAAATATCCGCATCTTTTATTTTTAAAGAGGTAAGAGTATCAATATAATGGATTGATATCATGGAAGCATGTCCAAGTCTTATATGTCACAGACCATGATCAAGAATGCAAACTAACAATGTCTGCTTTATTACAAAGATAATCAAACAAATAAAGTTCAGAATCAGCTTTGCCACTCCCCAAGACCCTCCCACTTGAGAGGTCCTGTAAAATAGCAACATTTGAAAGAAAAGAATAGAGCAGTTCAGGTCCTTTGTAACTTTATAAACAGAAAAAATATTGTATTTAAATTCAGGAAGATAAAAGACATTCTGAACTTTCTGATCTTTAAAGATAAAGTGGTTGCCAATTCCAGAAACTTTACAGTTCAAACCATTGGGTAACTGGACTTTGGGCCATCAAATTTTTTTAATTTTTTAAGCCAATCAGCACGATTTTTCATATGGTTAGTGGAACCCTCAATATTCAGTGATTTGCAATAGAATGAGAAATACTAGATAAAGAAATACCAGCAGCAATAGCTTGAATAGAATGAGAAGCAGAATCAGAAGGAGCAGAGGAACCATCATGCCCCATAGTTTTTAAAAACTTCTCAAATTGGCTTTGAGTAAAGGTTATCATAGGGTCAATGGAAAAAGAAGCACTAAGGGCGGGGGTTTGGGACTCAATAAAAGTGCTACCAATCCCTGAAGAGGCAACATTTCCTTTAGAAGTAAATCCCTTACCCTTAAGAAAATACATGTACTTAATGCAGTTGTCCATAACATGCCCATTTGTCTTGCAATACTCACAACCTTTAGCATAACATCTTTTAGCCAGGTGACATTTCTTGTGACAAAAGTCACATTCAAGGTTGGAGTTTTGAAAATGTTTCAGTTTATCACCATTGACATTGACATTTGCTTAAATGGGGTTTGAATTTGAAGAAATATCAGAGGAAACCACACATTTACTCTCTTCCTGAATCAGCATACTGTAAACTTGGTTTTCACAGGGAAGATGATCAAGTAGCAAAAGTTGACTTCGAATAACAGAGAAACTATCATTCAACCCCATCAGAAAAATGAAAAGACGCTGGTTATCTTTGTGTTCAAGGCGTTTTTGAAAAATCACCCCAGAGAAAAAAGGTAAGGCACATATAGAATCATATTATGACCAAAGAAACTTGAGCTTGGTAAAAAAAAAACGTACTGATATCATCGAGACATTGTCTGCAAAGAACAATTTCTCTGTGCAATTGATAAGTTCTTGGACCGTTTTTCTTATCAAATCTGGTTTTCAAATCAGCCCAAGCAAGATGAGCACTGGTTTTGTACATAATATTGTTGGCAACATCACGAGAAACAAAGCTCAAAGTCCAACCAAACACAACCATATCACAGCTAATCCACATATCATGCAAAGATTCATCAATGCTATCTTGACTCAAGCTACCATCAACAAATTCCAACTTATTCTTGCATGACGAGCGATAAACATCGCGTGGCTCCACATTGGGTAATCATCATAGTTGGTTAATTTGGTTGCAACAAAACTAAGGCTAACGTTATCAGATGGATGCAAATAGAGTGGATGGTGTACATGTACCTCGGGGTAAGTGGAAACCGTCGCGATTCCCTTACCGGTTTCAGATTTGGAAAGATCCAAAATAGGATTTTTCGAATCTTCTGAAGTCGAATCGTCTCCAGCCATGGCAAGGGAAATCGTGTAGATCGAGAAGAAAATGAAGCGTCAGCAAGCAGGAACGCCAATAACAGACTTCACAAAATTGCGAATCGCGATTTACGAAGAGCGAGGATGCGAAAGGAGGAACAACCAATATCGAAAGGATTCGAAGAAGAACGCCTTTCACAACTCTGGTACTATGATAAATTCATGAAACAACAACAGAATCAAGCAAGATCGCGAAGAACGGGTGAAACCCTAGAATGGAAGAAGACACAGCATTTCGTGCTTCTTAGGGTGAAGTTCCTTCATCTGGTTCACCATCCAGACCAAAACCTAAAACTATTTAAGAGGTCCCAAAATAACACATTTACAATTGAGTCCAAAATAAAAGAAGGAACACCAAAAAGGCCCAGAAGAAAAGAACACACAAATAACAGAAATACAGAAATAACAGAGAAGGGCCTAAAGTCTTCAAGCTTGAGCAAAACACCCCAAACATGTTAATAGTTATGTTATTATCAACTCTTCAAAGTGGAGCTACTAAAGTAGACTATTATAGTAAACTTTGAACTCTCTCTAATGATGGAGACGAACTTCCACTTTTATAGTAGTACCCATATAATTTTATACTCTTAATATATATTTATTCATAAAAAACAGTATATTTAAATTAAGTATTCATATTTTTAAAAAATAAGAACATGAACAAAGTAGTAAATAAGATTCAAGTTTTTGACCAGTTTAATTAAAAAATGAAAATATTATGTACAAAATCATAAAAATTATAAAACTCTCATTGGAGTGCCACGTTCCAAATTAATTATTACTAGTAGGAACAAAGAATAATAGGACTAGTAACTCTCTACAATGATAAATTTACAACATGAAACTAGGAGCTACTATTGCAAGTGCTCCTAATATAAAACACTGTTTAAAGATTGCAACGCTGAACAATGTGATATGGTGTAACGTTTCAACGCTTCATTCCTTATCTGGAGGTCAGAAGTTCAACCGTTAGGACCATGAGAATAGCAAAATGTTAACATCTAACACTTTACTTCGCTGTATAGAGTAGTCATCTTACACCCTAATATCTTTCTCCGGACCAATATGAACCCTCATATTTTCATCAATTGTACCAGTCATACTCAACTTCTAATATTTGAATCAATTTTTTTTTCTTTTTTCATGTGATTACGAATACGTTTATGTAAAGTTCACATTTATTGAAAAATTGGGGGAGGGGGTTATACATTGGGGTGTATGAATGGATGTAATGTGGGATGTAATCTCACATTACATCCACATTGTGTTGATTGGTTTGCTAAATGGTGTAATGTGCGTTGTAATATAATGTCCATCGTAATCTGAAATTACGTCCAAACTCCATTCACTGTAATATGAGATTTATCAGAATTAGGGGACGATTTCTACGGAAATAAAAACTGTTAGGTTCCAAGTCTCGAGTCAACGGGCGTTCGACCTAAGTCTCGTTCCTCACTGGAGATGTTGCGGATTCGGTGCTCTCGGGTTGTGTCGTCCTAGCCTATGTCTTTCTTTCCTTCGCTTCGCTTCTCTTCTCGCCCTGCAAGAGGGGCAATACCAGGCACAGAGGGGGGGGGGGGGTGGTGCCTGATGAACCCTCTCCGATGCCTAAGTCAGTACGGTGTTTGTAGAGAGATAAAGCTAGAGAGATGTCAGAGTTAAATTATGCAACTTGCCCAGATGATCAAATGAATAGTGGAAGAGTTGTATTTATAGGCAACGGTGTCATTAAGGTGGCTTAATGACATCGTTAACCTTTAAACACAATTAATTATCCTTTAAACAGGTAATTAAGACCTTAGGGTACGGAGAAGGTTGGCGGAAATAAACCGAGTATGAGAGTCTAAAAACGGCGTCGGGGCCCTTGGGGGGGAGGAAAATCCGACCCCCAAGGGTAGGGGTTGGGTGTGGCCACCCAACCCCTCCTAGGGGAGATATGTTTGGCCAACCCTATCTCCCCTAGGGGAGATCGGGTTGGCTGACCCGATCTCCCCTAGGGGAGGTCGGGTGTGGCCACCCGACCTCACCTAGGTGAGTCTAACTTGGCCTGGACGAGTATTTCGGCCTCGTCCGGACCGTTGGTGTTTTCGCAGGGTGTTCGGGTTGAAGTTTCGATTTACAATCATTAACGGGGTGATCAAAATGAAACGATTCGGAAGTCAACGGGTTCAAATTGGGCGTATATCCATCACATGCCCCCGAGTCAACCAATGGCCTGACCCTTGATTGACTCTATTTTAGGATGGTATGACACGCGCAATTTGAAGCCGGGGTTTTACCTTTTGTCGGAATACTTACTTACCCATGGATGTGTGTCTCTGACCCTGCCCCCTGTCTTATAAGATAGAGGAATTGTAAACGTCAGAATAGCACGGACACGCGTCCAAGCACGTGTCCATCTGAGATGGAAATAATAAATTTATCCCCGCCACGGGTGTATGCTTGAAAAATATATGCTCGCATGGGGATGCAATACAAATACAACTAAACGGACCCATGCTTCAATTTCATGCCGGGATAAGTCCAAATGGAGAAAAATTTTAATTTTGGTCTAAAATTTTTCTAAGTATGGGATACTAGAAAATATGCCTATAGGATGTTACCTTGAGTGAACATGGATGTATCATGAATTGAAAATGTGTACTAGCATACATGCAAGTAGGAACACAAGTATGGAAGTGGGTGTAGACATGCTGCGATTGTAGTCATGAATGTATGCATGAATATATGGCGGCCATGTGCATGGACGTCTAAATGTTTGAACACACGGGAGTGTGTACGTGGGCATGCATATGAGTGCAAGCATGAGCATGTATGCATGTATGGACGGGTTGTGAGTATAAGCATGGGTGATGACATTGATGTACCTGTAGATGTTATCATGAATATGAGCATAAGTGCAAGGGTGAGAGCATAGACCTCTCCTTTACTTGAGGGTGGGAACTCTGCCACTCAACGGGACACAACGTTCCGCTTCCCTCGTACTAGCGCGAGCATTGTCCTTTAACCTCGACCTTCGGCATGTGTAACATTTTTCCTTCATTCGTTGGAGCGTGTGTATAGCTCTTGACCTTTGCCCCGCCGTGGGCGAAGGGGTGTCTCTTGGGTTGTGGTTTTGCTTCCGTAACTTGATTGGTGTTAAGGTTGCCCCCGTAGTAGGCGTATCTCGCCCCTCCATGAGTAAGGGTCGATCTTTGTGTTGGTCGCTCGTATAGATGACTCACTTTTGGGAAGCTTTCTTCTTTAGACAGGGAGACCTTGAAGATCGTTTTCCAAGGCAGTTAGACCAAATCTGACCGTCCTGTGTCTTGGGTGTCCGAGGTGGACTCGTATGAGGCGGGGACTCGTATGACGCTTTGTAGGTTGATTTCATGGAGAAACGTATAAGGTATAGGCAGAGCGTTCCGAACGTACCGTTGAATCGAATGAGAGGGAAGAACCCTCTAGTTCTGCTTATCAGGCCAAGAAATCTTCTAAGTTAGGGAAAGCTGCAGAGGCTTCCGGTATGTTCTTTTTTCCCTTCTCTTTTCTTTGTGATATACTTATGATTGTTCTCGTGCTGCTTCCTTCTTGTTGGTGGAGCGTTCTTCCCTGGTTACCGAATGGTTCTCGCGGTGGGCGAGAGTTCTAGTAAATCTAAATCCAAGGCGTGGAAACCTGACTCTGAGGTCGGGCCCTCGGCTGCCAAGGAGAAGGAAACCGCGAGAGGCTCTCCTTCAAGTGCCCCCTTGCTGACTCCCTCCCTGATAAGGAGGTAGTGATTGAAGAGGCGCCCTCTTTACTTGACAAAGGGAAACAACCTGTGGCTGGCGATGGGGTGATCATAGGTCTTGATGTCTCTTCTCTATCCCCTGCCCCCCAGCCGAGGGGCCGAGTCTCAGGTTTATTTCATCTTCATGTAGATTTGACGAGTTTTGAAGGTGTCTTTGACTTTCCTATGGGTTATGTTAATAACCCCTGCGTTGAAGATTTTTCTTTTGGTGATGGACGTGATCATCGCCTTTCATTGAGGTTCTTTTCTCTTGCCATGGGTCTGATTAAGATAGCAAATTCTTTCTTTGGAGTTTGGTGGAGACTGCTCTTGAGTTAGCCTCTACTAGTATCGTAGTTGTGATCGTTGTGGGGATCGTTTTGTTATATGCCTTCAATAGTCCTTGTCGTGATTCTTTGCTTCATGGTTGATTTCATGAGATATGGAGGTTGTCTTCATAATGAGGACGTCTCCTACCTAGTATCACCCAGTGGGTTGAAATATAAGTGCCTACCATTGATGAGCGTATGGAGAGTGTTGTTTTTCCCTTTTTCTTGAACCTCCTTCTAAGGCTAGGCGTAGCCTTTTGATGTTCGTGGTCGGGATGATGTCTTTACAATGTATGTCTTTGACAGATGTTTTACGATGTGCTGCCATGATAATCACTTCGAGGTATGTGGACATGATAGCCACTTCGTGATGTGTGGGAGTGATAGCCCTTCTGTAGTGTGTGGACATGATAGCCACTTCAAGGTCTGTGGACATGATAGCCACTTCAAGGTATGTGGACATGATAGCCACTTCAAGGTATGTGGACATGATAGCCACATCACGATGTATGGAGTTGTGCTTTAGTATTCTTTTCTCATTGGAGAGCCTTCATTGCTATGTGCGATGTCACTCTACTACGTCTCTCCATGAGACTTCCCATTGTAGTAGCTATGTGCTAACGTGGTGTGGTACTCTATGAGTCCCCTGTTCAAATCCTTGTCATTTCGACTCCTCCCCTGTCCTAGGGGGATGTGTGCCAAGGGTTGTCATGCACAAGGGGTTTGGACCTGTCGTGCTGTATCATGGGTAGGTGGTTGCCTTGTTGTGTTGTTGGGACTATGTCCCTCCCTTTGAGCTTTCCTTGGGATGTCCCTTAGTCATGTCCGTGGTGATACAGACTGTATGTGTACATTGCCAGGGTGGATGTTGGAACTCATATATCCTTGTTGGTCTGGCATGTATGTCTTCCCTTAGTGCGGTGTGTGTCCCTGTTGGGGGTACTTGGTTGAATTCCTGCCTCCTTGGAGGTCTTGCCTGTCTATCTGCCCCAGAGGGGTGTATGCCCTGGCATCCTGCTGTGCCTGTTGCTGCCTTGGAGGCACAGGCTGCTGCCTTCCCTCTGGGGGTGGCCTTTGGCCGTCTCTCCTTTGTTCTTCTCACTGCCCTGTTGGAAGGTGCGAGTAGTGTTCTTCTCCTGGGACTTGTTCTTCTTCATGAAATTGTTCTTCTTCATGCTAGTGTTACCTTCCCTGCCTGTTCCTTAGAGTCTCTCTATAGGCTAGCAGCTCATCCAATGCGTTCATCAACCTCGGAGTCACTGTATGTGCTCCTTGTGTGTATGCTGGCCTTGTGTTGGTTGTGTGGGCGCGATTGTCGTTCCTTTGAGCCGGCATCCCATATGGATATCCTTGAGGTTGCGGCTCATAGTAGTATCCCTGGGGAGGTGCCGTGTATTGGGATGGCACTCTTTGTTGCCCCCTGTCCCTGTGGCCTCCTAGCCAATGGAGTTGAAGACTCAGCCCCAGCTGGGCGTGAGGGTCCTCCTTCCTGGTTGTTAGGCTGAGGTGCCTGTGGGGTTACCTGAGGCTCTGGGTGTACAGGTTGCTTCTCTAGGTTAGGCTGCCTTGCTGGAGGTATAGGCTGTCTCCCTCGCCTATTGCCCCCAAGTGGGCGGTGATGCCTAGATGCTAAGTTGTTCGTCATCGCTCTCGTTATTGCCAGGCTTTCTGTTCGAAGCCCACGGACGGCGCCAAGTGTTAGGTTCCAAGTCTCGAGTCAACGGGCGGTCGACCTAAGTCTCGTTCCTCACTGGAGATGTTGCGGATTCGGTGCTCTCGGGTTGTGTCGTCCTAGCCTGTGTCTTTCTGTCATTCGCTTCGCTTCTCTTCTCGCCCTGCAAGAGGGGCAAAACCAGGCACAGAGGGGGGGGGTGGTGCCTGATGAACCCTCTCCGATGCCTAAGTCAGTACGGTGTTTGTAGAGAGATAAAGCTAGAGAGATGTCAGAGCTAAATTATGCAACTTGCCCAGATGATCAAATGAATAGTGGAATAGTTGTATTTATAGGCAACGGTGTCATTAAGGTGGCTTAATGACATCGTTAACCTTTAAACACAATTAATTATCCTTTAAACACGTAATTAAGGCCTTAGGGTACGGAGAAGGTTGGCGGAAATAAACCGAGTATGGGAGTCTAAAAACGGCGTCGGGCCCTTGGGGGGAAGGAAAATCCGACCCCCAAGGGTAGGGGTTGGGTGTGGCCACCCAACCCCTCCTAGGGGAGATAGGGTTGGCCAACCCTATCTCCCCTAGGGGAGATCGGGTTGGTCCACCCGATCTCCCCTAGGGGAGGTCGGGTGTGGCCACCCGACCTCACCTAGGTGAGTCTAACTTGGCCCGGACGAGTATTTCGTCCTCCTCCGGACCGTTGGTGTTTTCGCGGGGTGTTCGGGTTGAAGTTTCGATTTACAATCATTAACGGGGTGATCAAAATGAAACGATTCGGAAGTCAACGGGTTCAAATTGGGCGTATATCCATCAAAAACCACACGGTACATGCTATGTAACAAATTATGCAGCGGAAAGAAGGTACATACCATTATTGCTTTCAGTAGCCTATGAGCGTCACGGGGAGTTCACGATCTGCCGGACGGGTCCTGTAGGAACTCTTGTGAAGGAACAATCTATTAGATTACAGGGAGTAATCACTACGGATAGTATAAACATGGTATATGCTAGTAATCGATATTGCACAGCGGAAGATTCGCACATACCTTATTCGTAATCCGTAGTCCCAAGATCCTGCAACAGGGAGTTCACGGTCCTCCGGTCGGCACCCGTAGAGGTTCTTGTTAAGGAAGCCCTACGCGGTATATTCTCCACAACAAAGCCTCTGATCGATTCTTGGCAGGGACGGATCTCCGGAGTGTTTGCTCGAAGGCAAATTGGCACACCCTTGGTGTTATGTTGTTCGGCCCATGTAGATGTTATGGGGAGGGGGTTTTCTCTCAAAAACACTCTAAGGAGGGATTAAGGATTAACCTAATAAAACCCCTAACACCTCTTATTTATTTGAGGAGCAAAGTGGACAAAAGTCCACTTTGCCCACCATATAAGTTTTGGTCGGCCTATGCATAAGGGATGCCCATATTTTGGGCCTCTCATGTCAACTAAGATTTGGGTCTGGCCCAATGTCCTAATGTGACATTTACCCAATTGTATTATGTAACAAATACATTTAATGGACTTCCATTTACGGCTCCCATCACCATATGCTTACAGCTCCCACTCGCCGAAATGGGAGGGTGCCTGTTAATGTATTGTAGTCCAAATCAACATCAACATTTCACTCCTTTGATCTCGCCCTTTCTTCTGAATAGTTCATACGAGGTTTGTCGTGCGACCGACGAACACGACGGGCATCGTGCTACTCATCTGTTAGGAGTGTTGTAGCGCCCGCGGAACGTTGATTCCCTTTCTTCAATCAACATGTTATAAACAATATAGTGTCGCGCTGTATCCTAGGTCAATTGTTAATTCTCCATTTTCCTAGTCTCCGCATATGAGCACTTCTCCAAGGAATCTGTACAAGTATTCACAACCTTCAACTAATATCCGGTTGGTGGCCATCTAGTGAATACAAGAGTCGGTGAATTACAGGTGAGCTTGACCATCCCCATCTCTCATATCCTTAGTCAAACCCAACCGGTTTTTAAAAACTTGGTCACTGGGCCTTTTTGTTCAGCAATACACTCATACGACGGGAAACGAACATTGAGCCTGACCTTGGATATGAGTTCTGAGTCCGTGAGGATACTTCGAGTGCCTCTTCATAAGGCTCCCGGGATCAATCACATGCTCGAGGTGAATAAGTTTGCGCCCGTTATAATCTCGAGGATTCTTATCTAGCACAACCGAGCTGTGACCCCGTGGTCGAACATGGAACGCGTAGTATGAAGCACGCGTTGATAGCATACCTGAACCTTTAGTTTGACAGGAATCAGATATGTCAATCATGCTATCGCAGATTTTCATCTGGCCCAGAATGTGGTTTAATGACGAACGGAGTTCATCACAGCGATTTGCAAAACGAAGATCAGGTTTATCCCCCTGATTCTTAACCAATCTTGTTATGGTAGAGGTCCCTCTCTCCTTACAAGATGACCATGCCTGTGTGACGAGGCAAGGTTCACATTCGACATAATTTTGGTGGAAGAATTTTACTTCTTCCTACGACTTAGTTTATAGACCGTAAAATCCGACGTTGTTAATCATTATGACGTCGATAAATCATAAACTCAAATTTGCAATTCTTTTATTCAATTGAAATATTATTTCAAATGTCAAAACGTTATCACCTTTTACAAGCCACACAGTTTAAGCCCTACGTAATCCAAGCAGTTTTACGTGCTTTTCAAAAATCTCCCTAGGTAACGGCTTAGTTAAAGGGTCTGCGACCATATTGTCTGTAGGCAAGTATTCACATCAATGTGCTTTGTCCTACTATGGTACTTTGGATTCTTAACTGCCGCAATGGCCGCCTGACTATCGGAGTACACCTTCACAGGTTTACTCTTCTTGTCGGTGCCAATTAATGCAGTAAGAAGCCTTTTCAGCCAGAACGCTTCTTGTGCATTTTTGGAGAGGGCAACGAATTCTGATTTCATAGTGGAAAGCGAGACACAAGATTGCTTCTTTCTTACCCATGATATGGCAGCATTAGCAAGGAGGAAAACTCCTCCTGTGGTGGACTTACGATCATCCGAATCGCCACCGTGGTCGGCGTCACTATAACCGGTCAATTCGAGCCGATCGCCCTCATAGCACAGAACGTAGTCGGCAGTACCTTTCAGATATCTGATAATTCTTTTTACGGCCTTTAGATGTTGATAACTAGGATCTGATTGGAATCTTGCTACTAGGCCCACAGCGTAACAGATGTCTGGCCGAGTACAGAGCATGGCGTACATTAGACTCCCTACCATGCTAGATACTCTGCATTCTTTATCTGTTCACGCTCCTGCTGGTTTTTCGGGCTATCACGCTTCGATAGCGCGCACCCGAACACAACCGGCGTATCCATGGGTTTAGCATCCAACATTTTGAATCTTTTCAAGAGTTTGTTGATATATGATTCCTGAGATAGACATAATCTCCGGGTGGCACGATCTTGGGAAATTTTGATGCCTAAGATGTACGTAGCCTCTCCCATGTCTTTCATCTCGAATGCTGATGCTAACCAGGACTTTGATTTATTCATAAAACTCACGTCGTTCGCAGCAATGAGTATGTCATCCACGTATAGTGTTATGATGATATACTTAGACCCGGAGGTCTTGGTGTATATGCAGGGATCCTCGTGAAGATTCAAGAATCCGTATCCGACGACTTCCTCGTGGAATCTGTGATACCATTGCCGAGACGATTGTTTAAGGCCGTATATAGATCTTTAGAGTTTGCAAACTTTACGTTCTTTGCCAAGAGTAATGAAACCCTCCGGCTGCTCCATATAGATCTCTTCCTCTAGGTTTCCATGGAGGAATGCGGTCTTAACATCCATTTGATGTAGCTCTAGATCAAGACTAGCAACTAGGGCAAGGATGGCCCTTACTGTGCTGTAACGCACATTTGGTGAGTAAGTTTCATCAAAGTCCACTCTGTGGATTTGGGTATATCCTTTCGCAACTAGTCGAGCTTTGTATCGCTCGACTTCTCCATCAGCAGTGAGTTTGAGTTTCAATGCCCACTTAGCTCCTATTGCTCTGCGGTTCGCAGGCAAATCAACTAATGACCAAACCGAATTAGCTTTCATTGAGGCGATTTCATCTTCCATTGCTTTTCTCCATTCCTTTGCTTGAGGTCCTTCCATCGCCTTTTTAACCGTTACTGGTTCATCAACAGATGTGAGAGTGAATATTTCGCCTCTCTCAATGGGATACCTTTTAGGGGAAGTGCGTTGCCTTTGACTGCGTCTAGGCTCACCTATCCCATTTTGAGTTTGACCCATACTCCACTTGGAATAATGCTTCTTATCGGGGCACTACTCCCACTAGGAATGTTGGCGTTACTAGAACTTTGAGCAACAAATTTCCTAGGATGACCCCTTCGTCTCGGAATTTCACCTCCGAGATTAGTTCTTTGATCGCTAGGATCTGGAACTATAGCGATCATCCCATTCCCACTTGAAATAATGGGAATTGATGGTAGTTGTGTGTTATGAATGTCAGGTTCTACTTGATTCGCATTCCCAGCAATAGTGATTTGTGTTAGGGGGAGTGAGCCCTCCCACTGGATTTATAATGGGGATATCGTCCTCATTAACCAAATCACTTGTTGCTGTTCCAAATCTCCCACTCGAATAAAGTGGGACCTGAGAATCATCATCATCATCATGTTCTAGTTCGGTCAAAACTTCATATGTTTTTATCTCTTGAAGCGATGGAAATTCGTCCTCAAGAAAAGTGACGTCTCTGGATTCATGTTCGTACACACTACCGTTTTCTTGAGTTGACACAAATACATAACCTTTTGAGTTCTCGGAGTATCTTATAAAGATGCTCTTAAGTCCTCTGGGGCCTAACTTGCCAAATCGGCTGTAAGTTGTATGTGTGTAAGCTGCGCACCCCCAAGGTCGCAGCCTGGTAAGATTTAACTCTCTACCAGTCCAGAGCTCGTACGGTGTTGTGTTAACTGCTTTTGATGGGACAAGGTTTACTACATGAGTGGCAGCAAGCAATGCGTCTCCCCAATAATAAATTGGTAATTGTGCTTGTGACATCATGGTTCTTACCATGTCTAGGAGGGTCCGATTACGACGTTCAGCCACACCATTCTGCTGTGGTGTGTTGGGGATCGTCGTTTGACGGGCGATCCCACTTTCTTTATATAACTTATCAAACTCATTAGAGATATATTCTCCACCTCTATCGTTGCGAAGGATTTTCACCTTCCGCTCCTGTTGATTCTCCACGAGCTTCAGAAAGCTTTTAAAGCAATCTATAGCTTCAGATTTACGAGTAATCAAATGAGTAAACCCAAATCGGGTGTAGTCATCAATAAAAGTTACGAAGTATCGCTTTCCATTCCTAGCAGTTACGTTCATTGGTCCACAGACATCGGAATGGATTATCTGCAATGGAAATTCTGCTCGTTTTGCTTCACCGAATGGCTTGCGGGTGGACTTTCCAGCCAGACAGTCATGACATATGTGTTTACCACACTGTTTGTTCCGGGCAAAAGCCATCGTCGAGCCAACGACTGAACCCTGTCATAGCCTATATGTCCAAGCCGCGAATGCCATCCGGTTGCGTCAGTTTCTGCTTCTTTGGAAGACATTGCATACAAGCGATATGAATTTACATTGCCATGTAGATCCATGATAAACAAACCATTATAAGAAAAGGCATATCCAAATAAAGTATCCCCTTTATTTATACGAACAATGGATCTCTCAAATGACAAAATAAAGTTTTTCTAAATAAGAGCAGAAACAGAAACAACGTTCCTACGGATTCTAGGAGCGAAAATGACATTATCTAGAAGTAAGAATTTGTCATTGCCTATCGACAATTTGCAAGTCCCTACCCCTATGACTTCAACTTGTGAGTTGTCGCCAATGTATATCCTTTTAGAATCCTTCGACAATCGTCTAAACTTGGCAAATAGTTCTCGATCGTTGGCTATGTGGTCCGTTGCACCTGAATCAAGAATCCAAGACGAATTTGAGTCAGTTAACATGACAGTTGAGGAAACTAAAGCTTCCTCTACATAACCAAATTCGCATACCTTTTCAGGATGCGATTTGCTGGAACCTGCACCATCACTTATTCGGTGTGGGCTGGAGTTCCCGCAAACTATCTCATATTTTAATCTAGGACTGCCTTGTTTAGGTGAAGTCAACGTTTTACCGTCGACTGCCTGTTGTTTCTTTCCTTTGTTCCTGAATTTCCTTTTCTTGCGGCCAGCTTGTCCTGTGGATTTCGGTTCCTTCGATACCGATTTTAATCGAGCTTCTTCCATCTCGACTATTTTCAGGACATATGCAATATCATGTACGGAACTGCTAACAGTCAATATGTCCTTGGTTGCTCTCCAAGACTTCGGAGGATCCTATTATGGCCTGAATTTTATCCCATTCAGCCATCTGACTGTCATCTTTCAATGGCTTGAATAGGCGAAGGACGTCCTATACTTTTTCAAGTACACTCTTACTGTTGTTGTTCAGACAGGTTACTAATGTTGGTATAAGTGGGTGCAGTGTAACTACCATGCCACTTCCATATTTCAGAAAGAGGGCATCCCAGATGTCCTTTGTCGTCGGATCATCCTTATAGCGGACATAGAAATCTTCTGACATTTCCGACAGTATCAGCTCCTTTGCTTTCTTGTCATCTTGCTCCCACTTAAAGTGGGCAAATGCCAGATCTTTGGTGAGTCCAACATTTGGGTAATTCATGGTTATTTGTATGTGGTCACACAGACCTTGTGCTTCCAAAATCGTAATGACGCGTTTGCTCCACGAGTCATAATTCGTCTCAACTAATAGCTCAGATTCACATGATAATGACATCTATTCATCGATAACAACACTAGGTTGGGAAGATAACAACATGTTTGACAGAATTACATACATCGGATTATCTATTATGATGGAATACGACGAATAGTGATTCTTCAGTCACTAAACCAAACCATCCTTCAGTAAACCGAGGAAGGGGGTGTCGTGAAAGAATTCACACTATTGTCGTTTTCAATCTAATAGATCAGTCTTTTGAAAACGGTTATTCTATTGCAAATTACCGGAACGGGAATTTTCAAATAAGCATACCCGATCTTGGCTTTCCCAAGGCCCTTATGATTTTGTAAAATTATCCGATAATTTATGCATGCATATTTATAATTACACTACATCTAGCAAATCATCATACCATGCCATAAATATCGAACACAACATGCTTACGCGTCATGCGTCTAATGTTCCTAGCATACATAATTCTACGTAAAGTAAATTATCACATGCGTTCTATTGTGAACATCCTAGCATACGCGTCAAAACATTCAATATCCGCACACATCATGCATAATTGGCGACTGGAATTTTCTGTTTTATAAAATGCTTTGAAAATATTAGGGGCTGTTTTGCAATTCATGCTTACAATCAATCATGCGGATTTATAGACATGCATTCTAGGAACTTTCAATCAGCATAGCATGTCTATCCTATTGCGCAAACCATATATTTAAATCCCAGAGCTCAATGCTCGCAATATAATATCCAGCTAGCTTGACTAAGTCAAGACGACAGTTCTAATTATATCAAAATATATGATGCAAAAAGTAAACAATTGCAAATCAGCCCACTAATTTAATCCAGTCCTAAAAACATGCAAGTCCGAGATCCATCCCCATAATCGAAACCAGTCATTAGAGTTTTGATTGAAACCGTGTAATAAAACACAAACCCTAAGAGCACTGTTTAGGCTAATTTTAAAGTTCGAAAACATTTTGGATTTAAAATTTGACATCCTATTTTATTGAACAATTTAAAATTTCCAAAAATTTTAAAGAGGTTCGGTCCAAATTTTAAAATCCGGTTCAACTCGGTCTGTTTTTAAAAATTCTGGATTGGTCCGAAACGGTTCAATAAAATAAGATAGTGGTTCGGGTTATCACTCAAAACCGGTTAGGTTAGGTTCAATTTAGTTACTATGGTCCGACCCGACTCGATTAAGAAAACCCGGATAGGTTTATCCCGATCCGGTTTAGCAATTGGACCGGCCCATGAACCCTAGGGTTCGGCCGAAATAATTCTATAGGCTAAGTAGGGTTTTAAAATCCACCATAAAACTTAACTTAGCCATCAATAATTATTAATTATATAAAATAATTTCCAATAATGCTTATATATATATATATATAAAAATTCGGCATATATATATATATAAATATTGTCAAGATTCTATCTTTAAGATATAAATCAATCAACAATATAAATATATATATTAATATATTTTCAGCCGAATTATATATATATATATATATATATATATAAAATATTGTCGAATATATCTTTTAGGGATTAAAATATGTAGACCATATATCTTCTTAATTATTTAATAGTAATTAAATCTATCAATATATATATATTAACCCTATTTTAATCCATATATATTGATAGTTAATATCTTTTACAATATTATATTAGAACCTATCCTTATTTCCAACTTCTTGATATAGTTACCTATTAATAAAATTTAAAAATGGCAACCTATATCTATTATAGATTGTGCCGAATTTTTAATTGCTTGGTGGCCAAGAAAATAAAAAATTTACCTAAAGCACCCCAAGGAATTTTTGGCACTAACAAGAAAATTGGAAAAGTTGTCAAAATTTAAGATCAAACTCTAACTTGATCATGAATCCAAAACATGTTCTTGATAAAACTAATGGTGTTCTTGAAGATCATGAACATCAAACTTAAATTGATCATGAAAAATTCGGTTTTGATCTAGAAAAACATGTAAATTTGAAATTTTTAGTTTTTAAAGATCAAACACATGAAATCTACTTACGAATTTCGGATTCGTCATGGTATTCATGAACATCAAAAATTCGGTTTTTATGAACATCAAGAACATCGGTTTATCAAAATTTTAAGAACTCCTAACACAGGCTCTGATAGGTGATAGCGCTGTTGGATTACGGGGATGTAATACTACGGAATGCTAAACGTGTACTAGCAAGAAATCTAATCTACGCAGCGGAATTAGTACACATACCTTTTAGCTTTCCTGCCCAAGAACGATGTGGAGGGAGTTCTGATCCTCCGGTCGGAACCACGTGCAAGTTCTTCGTTAGAAGAAGTCCCACGCGATGTAGCTCCACAACAAAATATCTGATCGATTCTTCAAGGGAGATGGAACCTCAGACCAGATGTGATGGTGCCGAAATTTAACTAAGGGAAACAAGTGTTCTCAATGAAGATCCTTGTTATTATGATTGAGTGAATAAACCCTTAGCAGACACCCTTATATATAGTATTGGTGGAGTTGCCAAAAGGCAACTCCAACCAATGTGGTATAGGGTGGCCGGCCGAATTGCATGTATAAGGGGGAGGCCCAATTTTGAGCCTCCCTTGTCAATTACTAATTGGATTTGGCCCAATTAGTCCAGATTGACAATTACCTAATTAACTTAGGTAATTCCCTTAATTAACGTGCTCCTATTACGGCGCCACGTCACCATATGCTAACAGGACATGGGTGAGGCCACTTACATCCTAGGCATTAAGATTGCTAGAGATCGTGGTGCTTAGAGATTATGTATTTCTCAAGAATCCTATATCAACAAATTGTTGAGAAGGTTCAGTCTCTATGATGCCAAACCCGTGGAGACGCCGGTTGTAAATGGGTGTGCGCTGTCGAAGCGTGATGACCCAAATAACCTGGCAGAGTGTGAACTGATGAAAAGTGCAGAGTACCTCAGTATGGTAGGAAGTCTGATGTATGCAATGCAATGCACTCGTCCGGATATCTGTTACACTGTGGGCTTAGTATCGCGTTTCCAATCGGACCCCGGTTATCAACATTTTAAAGCCGTCAAACGAATTATGAGATATTTAAAAGGTACGGCAGACTACGGACTGTGTTATGAGGGAATTAAGCTAGAATTGATAGGATATAGTGACGCCGACCACGACGGTGATCTAGATGATCGTAAGTCCACCTCATGAGGAGTATTTCTCATTGTTAATGTCGTCATCTCATGGATGAGCAAGAAGCAATCCTATGCCGCGCATCCACTATGGAATCCGAATTCGTAGCTCTCTCTAAGAATGTACAGGATGCTGTCTGGCTAAGGAGACTGATGACTGCCCTGCTTGACGTCGAGGACGGGAGTAAGCCTTTTTGCATTTACTCTGAGAGTCAAGCAGCGATAGGGGCAGTCAAGAATCCTAAGTACCATAGTAGGACAAAACACATTGATATAAAATATAACTATGTAAAGAGTGTGGTAGAGGAAAAACTTATCACAGTTGAATTCATGCCTTCAGAGGACATAATTGCGGACCCATTAACTAAACCATTACGCAAGGATGTTTTCGAAAAGCATGTAAAACTGCTTGGATTGTGTATGATTTATAAGGCTTGAATTGTGACAGTAAATTTTTTGAATTTAAAAGTAATATTTGAATAAAAGAATTGCTATTTGATTTTATGATATTTACGATGTCATAATGGCATTATTTTATCAGATAGAAATTCAATAAACTAGTCGTTGGAGCGTAAAACCTCCTAATAAAATATATCGAATGTGGACCCTGCCATGTCACACGGGCACAGTCGTCTTGATGGAAAGGATTCCTCAGTCATATCAAGACCAGCTAAGAACTACGGTATTTCGAAAGAGACACGTGGTTATGCAAAACGATCATTTGGTTTCGGGGTAACACGACATGATCAAAGTTTTGCAGATCGTTGTGACGAACTTTGTTCATCTACCACCACATTCTGGGCTAGATGAGAATCTACGATAGCATATTACATTCTCATTCCTGATATAAAATAAATTTATGTTATGCTATCGACGCGCACTTCATACTGCACGTGTCATGTTCTACCACGGGGTCAGGCTCGGTTGTGTTAGTCAAAATATTCTAAGATTTTGACGGACACAAACTTCTTCACCTTGAGCGTGTGACTGATCCCGTGTGCTGAATGAAGCTGCACCCGAAGTACCCTTATCACTCGGAACTCATATATAAGGTTGGGCTCAATGTCGCTCCCAGGCGTACGAGCGTAGCGCCCGAACAAAAGGCCAAGTGACCACGTTTTGGGCACCAGTTGAGTTTGACTAAGGATATGAGCGATGGATATGGTCAATCACATCTGTCATTCTCTTACTCTTGTATTCACTAGGTGTATCTGTCCAATTCGGGTTCGTATTTACATTTCGGGCCTCGTAAAATATCCCAAAACCCTTTTACAGGACACCTAAGTCTAAAAACGGTCCGGGATACGCGTAATTCCCGGGCCGAAAGACTTCCGGATTGCCCTAAGGCGATCCGGAGGTCCGGATTGCCCTAAAGGCAACCCGGACCTCCGGATTGCCTTGGCAATCCAGACCCGTCCCGGATTGTTAAAACAATCCGGGTAGGTCCGGATTACCGTTTTACCTCGTACGCTCACCCCGATTAAATTGCCAAGTGCGGGAAGTCGGTGCAT
This sequence comes from Clarkia xantiana subsp. parviflora, assembly GCA_036873135.1. Lineage (NCBI taxonomy): Eukaryota > Viridiplantae > Streptophyta > Magnoliopsida > Myrtales > Onagraceae > Clarkia > Clarkia xantiana. The sequence continues at coordinate 15,959,087 of JAPTYO010000012.1, forward strand.
ACATAGTCCGCCTTGATGACGGTATACGTCTTCCTTACATACCGATATCAGGTAATTCCAAACTGGGCATGATCCTTAGGTTCCCTATAAATAGGGGGCCTAGGTCTCTCATTTGAGATAATTCCCTCACTTTTGGACTTGAAATGCTCTGACTTCTCTCTAAGGCTTTCTCTCTCTAAAAGTGCTAACTTGAGCGTCGGAGTGGGCCCACCAACATCCCCCCCCCCCACGCTGGTTACTGCCCTTCGTGCAGGACCCGAAGATCAAGAGTCCAAGGTTGAGGATCGAAGTCTAGCTCGGTGATTGTGTATTAAGGATTGCGGCGTTCCCGTCCTTATACATATATCACGAGTCCGATCGTGAAGGAAGAAGCCCGTTCGTGAAAGGAAAAACCCGAAGCAGCCCAAGTGGTGAAGCGAACCCAACATTTGGCGCCGTCTGAAGTGATTCGAACAAAAAGTCATGCTGCTAGCCACGATAGGAAGATGACTAAAAAAGGCGGGTGCAGGCAAGCCAAAGTTAACCAAAATCCAACCAGAACGCTCTCGCATACCAAAAACGAGATCCACCACTTCAACCAAACTATCCACAAATGTGCATGTGATTCACGGAGGCTTTGGAGCCGGTGGAGAGACGTCGTATGAGCGAGAAATATATGCTACCCGCACAAAGCGCATATGCCAGAATGCTGACATAAGGGATACTGTCATGATAGATGCTAACGAAGAGGATGATCGCGCGGAAGACGTCATTGGCCTTTCGTCAAAAGACAAAATCCACATTGTGCTCCCGCACACCGACGCGTTAGTTATAACTATGACAATTGATGGCATGGACGTCAAGCGCATTATGGTAGATGGTGGAAGTTCGCCCAACATCATTACAAAGGCTATCATTTTAGCCCTGGGGAGAAAGAAGCTCGTCAAAAGAATGGACTCACCCTTGGTGGGATTCATGGGAGATGTAAGCTACCCGTTAGGATTCATAACTCTACCAGTCATCATGGGAGAAGGAAAGCAACAGCTCCAAATAGACGTACCATTCGTGATCTTAGAGAAGCTTGACGCGTATAATGGAATCTTGGGATACACCACCATGAACAAATGGGGTATGATAGCGTCAACATCACACCAAAAGGTCAAGTTTCCAACAAAGGCAGGAGTCGGTGAAGTAAAGGGAGATCACCAGTTGTCAAAAGATTGCTACAAGGTTACACTACAACATGGTGACAAATAATGGCGGAATTCCCATCATTGATGAAGACCCGAGGATGGATCATGCACGTCATGCTCCTGTAGAAGCATTGCAAGAAGTCAAGATTGATGAGCCAGAGAGGATGGTTCGAGTGAGGGCATCATTGTCAGAAGATGAAATGATAGAAATCAAGGCACTTCTAGAATAATATAAGGAGTTGTTCGCATGGTCACCAAGCGACATTCCAGGAATAAGCCCAGACATAATCTCTCACAAGCTCAACATCAAACCAGGATCCAGACCTATAACACAAAAGCTACGTCCATTAGGGGGTAACAAAAAGCTCGCAATACGAGAAGAAGTGGGCAAGTTGCTGAACGCAGGTTTCATTGAAGAGTCGCAATATCAAACATGGGTGGCGAATCCAGTCTTGGTACCCAAACCTAACGGAAAGATGAGAATGTGCATCGATTACAGAGACCTCAACAATGCATGCCCAAAGGATTCATATCCGCTGCCAAGGATCGACCAGCTAGTAGATGCCACCGCAGGACACGAGCTAATGTCAGTAATGGACGCATATTCAGGATACAACCAAATTCCAATGGCGAAACAAGACGCACCTCACACTGCATTCTACACAGACAGAGAGATCTACAATTACAAGGTCATGCCATTCAGACTAATTAATGCCGGAGCAACATACAAACGAATGGTCAACACAATCTTCGGAGATATGATCGGGAAAGTCATGGAAGCATACGTAGATGACATGGTCGTAAAGTCAACAAAAAGGCGTAACCATGTCGATGACCTCCACCAGGTGTTTAAAAGAATGCGAGAACTCCAAGTCAGGTTAAATCCAACAAAGTGTGCCTTTGGTGTGCAATCAGGAAAAGTTCTTGGCTTCATGGTCAGCGAGAGAGGGATCGAAGCAAACCCGGAAAAAGTAAAGGCAATAGAAGAAATGGAGTCCCCCAAGAAGCACAAAGAAGTCCAACAATTAAATGGACGTTTAGCAGCTCTTAACAGGTTCCTCGCAAGAATAGGCGACAAAGCCCTTCCATTCTTCCAAGTACTTCATGCAAACAAGAAGTTTGAGTGGACACCAATATGTGAAGAGGCATTCCAACAATTGAAGCAACATTTGCGGACGCTTCCAGCATTAACAAAACCAATCCAAGGCGAACCGCTCTACCTGTACATATCCATAAGCAACACCGCGGTCAGCTCAGTACTCGTCAAGAAAAAAGGGACTACACAGCTTCTAGTATATTACGTGAGCAAGATCTTGGCTACCTAGGCAAAAGTCATGGAGAGGGGCATGATTGAAAACCCACAGGTGCAGTCATGGAAAAAGGTGAGATGAAAAAAGAAGAAAAAAAAATATATATCATTAGGGTCAGTGCCGCCCTTTAATTGGCTACCGAGAAAAATAAAGAGAGCATTCATGCAAGTCTTGTGAGAGCAGTGAAGAAATAAAAGGGTCACAGTTGTCCCTAAATCAACTACAAATAAGAAAGGTCACAGTCGTCCCTAAATCGATTACAAAAAGGGCCACAACCACCCTCCAAACGGCTACAAATAAAAGAGTGACCCGCAAACACTGTGAGGGCGGGAGAATAAAAAGGGCCACAGTTGTCCCTAAAATGACTACAAAGAAAGGGTCACAGCCACCCTCCAAACGGCTACAAATAAAATAGTATTCTCGTGAATCTTGTGAGGCCAGGAAATTATTTAAAAGGGCCACAGTCACCCATCAAACGGCTACAGATATAGAGTGCTCTCGCGACATCAAAGGCGGGAAACGAGTGTAAGGGCCAAAGACGTCCCTAAAACGGCTACAAATCAAAAGCACTCTCGCAACATCGAAGGCGGGAAATGAGTGAAAGAGCCACAGTCACCATTAAAATGGCTACATACAAAGAGTGTTCTCCGAACCCTGAGAGGAGGGGAAATTGTTGAAAGGGCCACAGCTACCCTCAAAATGGCTACATATAAAGAGTATTACCGTGAATCTTGTAAGGCCGAGAAATCATTTGAAAGGGTCACAGCCACCCTTAAAACGACTATGAATCAAAAGAGCGCTCCCGGAACATCGACGACGGGAAATAAATGAAACAGCCACAACCACCCTCCAAATGGCTACAAATAAAAAGAGCTCCCGCGACATTTGAAGATGGTCACAACTACCCTCCAAACGGCTACAAATACTCTCGCATCGAGACGGGAAATAAAGTACGGGTCACAGCCACCGTTTAATCTGCTACAAATAAAGAGTGCTTCCGCTAGGTTGAAAACCCGAAAGGGCGGCCTAGGCAAAATCAGGAAATGAGAGGCATGGTTGCAAATTCAGAAATTGCAATCATGGCAAAAGGAAAAAAAACGAGGGGCACGGTCGGAAATCTCTCAATCGACCGTGGCAAAATGAGAGAATATGAGAGATTTAAAACCCCCCCCCCCCCCCCCCCCCCCCCCCCCCCCCGCTAAGTTGTTGCGTCATACGCAAGTTAGGCAAAATTTAGGGACATGCATTCAAGTCGTCAAGCCACTAGAGGCCCTTATCCAACCAGTCACTAGAGACTCTTCTCCAACGGACGCCACTAGAGGCTCTTCTCCAACGGACGCCACTAGAGGCTCTTCTCCAAACGGACGCCACTATAGGCATTTCTCCGACACACGCCACTAGAGGCTCTTCTCCATCAAACGCCACTAGAGGCATTTCTCCGACATATGAGGCTCTTCTCCAACAGACGCCACTGGAGGCATCGTCGATCGATGTTTTTACTTTTCTGCACGCCAGTGGAGGCTTTACTTTCCGCACCGCCAGTGGAGGCTTTTCCTGGTCGCACACCACTGGAGGCATCGTCGATCGAGGTTTTTCTTTTCTGCACGCCACTGGAGGCTTTACTTTTCTGCACGCCATTGGAGGCTTTACTTTTTCTGCACGCCATTGGAGGCTTTACTTTCCGCACGCCACTGGAGGTTTTACTTTCTGCACCGCCAACGGAGGCACCGCCAACAGGGGCACCGCCGACCGAGGATTTACTTTTCCCCACCGCCACTGGAGGCTCTTCTATACCGCACCGCCACTGGAGGCTTTACTTTCTGCATCGCTAATGGAGGCACCGCCAACAGGCGTCCCGCCGACAGAGGTTTTATCGTTTCCGCACCAGAATAAGCGTATGAGCCACCTTGAAGACATCGAAGAATTGGAAGAGAATATACTTTCTGGTCAAAATCAGTGTTTCTTCGTCTTTGGACAAACCCCTTCGAACACGTTCTACGGGAGTTTGTCCGATGAGGGGCAAACTGTAAACACTCGATTTTGACCGGACGTAACGACGTTACACATGATACGTCAAATTCCAGACGCGTCAAGCCACAAAGTCTCCAAAAATGCTTAAGGGCACATTAGGGAAATTATTATAAAATATATTTTAAATTATTTCGAATATATTTAATATTTTCGAAATATTTAAAAAAATATATATAATAACTAGTTTTTTTATTTTTAGAAAATTATATGTAAGATATTTATCTCCAGATATTATTTTTTATTCAAAAATATAATTATCTGTAAAGATATATATCCTTAGGAATATTCTCTAGAATAATTATTTGTTAGCAATTTTTTATTTAAATTTTATCTGTAACTAGGCTAGGTTTTTAGTATAAATAGGGGTCTAGGGTTACATTGTAAAGGGACAGAAAAACACCACAATAATAATACACTCTTTCACCTTCTGCATCCATCCCAGGTATATTCTTCCCGCTCTGTTCTTTTGTTATTTTATTATTTATATTTTATTATTATTATTTTGTTATATTATTATTATTATTATTATTATTATTATTATTATTATAGTACAATTAATTAAGTAGTTTTTCAAATGTGATTGGTTAAATTTAACTAGCTTAATTAGTATGTATGTTAAATATATTAGGTTGTATATGGATTTAGACATGCTTGATAAATTTTGATGTTTTAAATTTCGTCTTAATTAAGAGTTATAGACTATAAATAGTTTTTTAGACTTAGGTTAATAATTGACAATATTTTTGCATATAATAAATTTAATTAAATCCTGACATCGTTAGATTAATCTAACATAATATATATTACAAATAATAAAGTTGACAATTAAGTGAATTGAGTACCGAGAGGGCATAATTAAAAAATTGTATTTTTAATTCGTAATAGAACCCCCGAACTCGAAGTCTGATCGTAGACCGATTTTATACCTAGACGTTTATTTTGTTATTCGATTAGGTAATTAGGATTCTAGCCAGCCTTTTAATTAAGGGTTAAAGGTCCTTTTGGTACCACATGTTTACAAAAATTACACTGTTCATACCACTAGTATTTTTTCGTACCGAATTGGTACCATATGTTTCCAAACCTTACTGTTTTGGTACCTCCGTTAGGGTTCTGTCAAAAACAGCCGTTAAATGGCATGTGCCATGCACGTGACCAGCTCAAAACTTTCAATTTTGTTACAATTTAGTCCATCTAATACATCCATAACTTTTATTTTGTTCAATTTAGTCCTAAAACTTCAAAACCAAACCATTTTCCCAAATTGACCTAGCCGGACTTAGCCTAGGGCTAGGTCCGACCCTGGGTCATGGTCGCCGGACCCAGGCGACCCCGACCCAGGGTCGGACCTAGCCCTAGGCTAGGTCCGGCTAAGTCAATTGGGACCTAGCCCCAATTGAGTTAAATTGGGGCTAGGTCCAATTGACCTAGCCGGACCTAGCTTAGGGCTAGGTCCGACCCTGGGTCAGGGTCCCCTAGGTCCGGTGACCCCGACCCAGGGTCGGACTTAGCCCATGGCTAGGTCCGGCTAGGTCAATTTGGGAAAATGGTTTGATTTTGAAGTTTTAGGACTAAATTGAACAAAATAAAAGTTAGGGATGTACTAGATGGACTAAATTGTAAAAAACTGAAAGTTTTGGGCTGGTCACGTGCATGACACATGCCATTTAACGGTCGTTTTTGACGGAACCCTAACAGAGGTACCAAAACAGTAAGGTTTGGAAACATATGGTACCAATTCGGTAAGAAAAAATACTAGTGGTATGAACAGTGTAATTTTTGCAAACATATGGTACCAAAAGGACCTTTAACCCTTTAATTAACTAGTGGCGACTCTTTTCAAAATCCATATTTTCAAAACGTAATTCGCCGTAGGTTAGATTTAGGTCTGACAGCGTCAAAACTGTATTTCGCACGTCAACAACTGGTTATTAGTAATGGAAACATATGGTGATAAATTTAACATTCAGGATTGACAGACATGACGGTGAAGACATTATATAACACCTCATTTTTACACGCAAAAACCGTATTTGATATGAACTACGCAAAACTAAAGCCTAACAATGGAATCACATACAGTGGTTCTAAACACAACAATTTGAATTCACCTAACACCGACTCGTTAGAATACCTTTGGCATCGGCTGCAGAATTGCTAAATGTCGACAACGAGTATTCATACAATGCCTCCTGTAGTTGTATTTCAGGTCGAAGTCTGAACAACTAAACACAACATTATGCAACTGCAATGGAAGGTTTCAGAATTAATGGAATGTGTGACTAAAACTACGTAATTAACGTTTGCCTAATGGTATTCTAACGAATTTCATCGGAAACCAAAACTCGCCTGCTAAACAGCATATTCAGTACCACCTGCATGTAGCTCCCTAGGGCAGCTTTAGTACCGGCCAGTGGGATTCTAGAGGGCGGCAGCACAACGTCGCAGACCCGTACGACCATCCATACATCGGCAGAACATCGGTTAGGAAATGTACATACGGACTGAACGTACCTTCCTCTTCCCTACAGATATTGCCCGTAAGCAAAGTTTCACGACCGATTTTGCCTGTCAGGAACGTTTCCGACTATGTCCCGACTCTCATTTTTACCACGAGCCATACAGAAAATGGACGTAACATGCCATCTCCAGTAGAATACCGTTCAATTTCGACTTTGGGAAAGCGACTATTTTCTTATAGTATAGATGGGTATTTTCTTTTCTCACGAAATGTACTAGGGGCTATCAACAGAATAATACAATATTATACTACTATTGTGTTTTTTCACGCTTAGAATATTAGTATTTACTTTTAATTTTTTTATAAACTATTAGCATTAAATTAGCCGCAAATAAGTATTGTTGATGAAGTAAAAATGATATTTATGAGCAGCAAAGTAAAGAGCTGACAGCGCAGCATCTTATTTGTTTGATCATTACACACACATCTTCTTCTTACTTGTTCATTCTCTCTCTCAATCATCAAAATCCTCATCTTCTATCTCTCCCTTCCATCCTTTTCGTTCTTTATTTCCTTTACTCCGTTATTATTTTTTTGCAGTGCAGCGGTGTATTTCATGATTATGCCTCCATTCTCTCTCTCTCTCTTCTGCAACCTGTAGCTAGCTTAACTTAATAGCTTAAGCTTTTCCGTCTCTCTCACGTTCTTTTCTCTCTTTTTTATTTAAAAAAAAAGAAAGAAAGAAAGCAAAAGGGAAACAATCAAATCTGGAGAAGCAGTACTACTTCTCCAGCACTAACTCGGAGGAGAGAGCACAGCAGCAGAGCGGAGGAGAATTTCTTTCTCTCTCTCTCTTTCCTCCACTGTCTTTTTCATCTCCCTCCTCCGCTCCTTTCTCATCTTTTAACCCCTCCTCCAATCAGGATTCGTCGCCTCCTGGTCACTGTTAGGTCAAACGGTACCACGACTGAATCAATCGTTCAGGAGGCGGACAGGGTAAGCGATGCAGCAAGGAGGAGGATCTCACCCCCACCACTTCACACTCAGCGCCGCCGCCGGCGGTGGTGACCAGTCCGGCCAGAAGCAGCAGAATATGGTGGTGGAGGAGGCATCACCGATCAGCAGCAGACCCCCGGCCACCGACGAGTTTGGTTTTCCGACCATGGATGCCCTCGCTAGGGCTGCTGCAGACGGAGAAGATCCAGATCGAGGCGGAGGCAGCAGCGGCGGTGGTAATCGGTGGCCGCGCCAGGAGACTTTGGCCTTACTCAAGATAAGGTCCGAGATGGACACCGTCTTCCGTGACGCCACCGTCAAAGGTCCTCTCTGGGAAGATGTCTCCAGGTAACTAATTTTAAACCAAACCTTCAAATTCTCTCTCTCCCCCAAATGATGAAAAATTGTACCATCATTGTCGCCTCCTATTTCTCTCTCTTTCTTTCATTGATTTCTGATCTCTGGGTGGCACATGGTTTCGATCTCCATTATCACGACTCTCGAGCTCGGCATCTTTTCCTTTGCAAAGAGGTGGCTCAGATCCAATGCATGATTTCCGGCTATATATATATATATATATTCATCCTTTGTACAAATATATAATATTATATATATCTGAACTGAATCTGCATCTGCATTTCAAAATGTTCGACTCTCGATGCAGCTTCTGAAAATCCCAAGAGATAAATCCTCGATTTTATATTGTATTTTTTTTCTGGAAATCTGCACCTGGCCGTATTTTTCGCGGAAAACAATGAAAATCTGTTGAAATTTGCAGAAAGATGGGGGAGCTGGGATACAGAAGGAATGCGAAGAAGTGCAGAGAGAAGTTCGAGAACGTGGATAAGTACTACAAACGCACAAAAGAAGGCCGCGGCGGTCGCCAAGACGGCAAGTCCTACAAGTTCTTCACCGAGCTCGAGGCTCTCCACAACACGTCTACCTCCACAGTTGCACCACCACCTTTCACGGTAGTCGCTCCTCATCCACCGCCAAGCAACGTCATTGGGATTGATTTTAGCAGTCCGATGCCAATCTCCTCAGCCAGACCCGTGGTTCCACCGCACTTTCCGGCAGCTGGTGCACCACCGTCTACTAGTCCAGTGGGGTTAGAATTCTCGTCCAACAGCTCTTCCTCTAGTCCAGAAACTGAGGATGACGACCTGGACAATGAAGGGACTGATCTGGACGGAGAGCCGTCGAACACGGCCGGAAGCAGCCGGAAAAGGAAGCGTGGAAGCAGTGGCGGCAGCAGCAGAAGGATGATGGAGTTTTTCCAAGGATTGATGAAACAGGTGATGCAGAAGCAGGAGATGATGCAGCAGAAGTTTCTGGAAGCTATCGAGAGGCGCGAGCAGGAACGGATAATGAGAGAAGAAGCATGGAGGAGACAGGAGATTGCAAGGTTAGCGCAGGAGCACGAGATCATGGCCAGGGAGCGCGCCGTCGCTGCTTCCAGGGACGCTTCAATCCTTTCCTTCCTCCAGAAGGTCACCGGACAGACTGTGCAGCTCCCAACCCCGGTAGCCTCAGCTGCCGTCGTTGCTCCTCCTCCGACACCTATCCCTGCACCACCCGTGTCATCTCAACCGATCACACCACAGTCTCATCAACACCGTCAATCAGAGATTCCAATCGCCGCAGTTCCAGAACAGCAGCTGAGGATCCACGACGCCAGATCTGAGCCGCCGTCGTCCTCGAGGTGGCCGAAAACGGAGATACTAGCGTTGATCAGAGTGAGGAGCGGACTGGAGCCGCGGTACCAAGAAGCGGGACCCAAGGGGCCACTGTGGGAGGAGATCTCCGCCACCATGCAGCGGATGGGATACAAACGGAGCGCAAAGCGGTGCAAAGAGAAATGGGAGAACATCAATAAATACTTCAAGAAGGTGAAAGAAAGCAATAAGAAGCGCCCCGAAGATGCCAAGACATGCCCTTACTTCCATGAACTCGACGCTCTCTATCGGAATAAAGTCCTCGGCAGCGAAGGTGGAAGTCAACCGAGGATCGAAGCTCCCGTAGTTGGAGGATCACAGGAAGTTCATCATCAAACCAATAATAATCCAGAAACCACCACCGTCGAAGATAAGGACGGAAGCGATTCCGGAGCAAAACAGGTACGTAACATATATCCAGCTTCTTCTTAATTATTCAGTTCTCTCATTGATTTCAAAAAACCAACTCCATTTTTGTTGCACCATCTTCTTCAACGTCTGTAAGCTTCGATCTGAGAATCTTGTAGACAAAGCACTAGCTTATTATTTTTTTGGTGTACTGAAGCCAGAAGACACCGTGAAAGAGCGGCGTCTCGATCTGCATGATGAATCCAAAGGCCATCAAACTGATCAGCAGTTAAATATCAGCGAATTACGTAACCAAAACAGTAACTGCGGTGGACTACTACAGCTAGGGCGTGGATCTGGCAATGATGATGAAGAAGACGATGAAGAAGAGTACGACGAAGACGAGGATGATGAGGAAGATGAGGATGAGGATGTGGAAGAGGAAAGAAAGATGGGGTACAAGATAGAGTTCCAACAACAAAGGCATAATAATAACGCAGCTTCAGGACCCCCCAACGGCGGTGGAAATGGAGCGGCGACGTCGTTTCTCGCAATGGTTCAGTAACTGTGCCATAGACATTTATAAGTAGCGGCGGTTTACATTGTTCAGATGGAGATTACAGAGAAGAAGTACATTTTACAGTGACCAAACAAAGGGAAGGGAATCCTTCCTTGCCTTCTTGGCAGCAAATTTAGTATGTGGTTTCGAAGACGGTCCCAAGAATAAAATCAATTTAATTTAATTTAATTTTGTATTTAATATTCTTGTAATTTTTACTATTTTGCAATCATTACTTACTAATTTATGTTAATCATTTATTTAGTTTGAGATTTTCCTTGTTTCCAATTATTGGTGAAATAATTTATGTTTGTAGGATTTTTATTTCACATCTCTTCTATTGATTCCAATTGTATGATAGTTCTCTTTTCTTTTTTCATTTTAGTTTCAAGCTTCTATTGATTTTTTTTTTTAAAAAACCAAAATATCATATTTGCTATATTCATAGGGAATTCATTATGTAAGCTGCCCGCTAAATAAGAAAAGTAAAGTAAATATGTAAAAGATTATGTGACGCAAAGTTATATTGATTTGAAATCCTTATTTTATGGAGCAAATTTGTAAAATAGGTTACGAAATTAAATCTCAACTTAGCTTTAGCCAAAAAATTCTCAACATTGCTATGTAACATTTACGTTCATTCATTTTTTTTCTATCATGCTCCACAAATATCATGTTTTTAATTTTTTTTTTATATATTGCTATAAAGGTGAACCCGAAAGAGAAATTGATATTATTAATAGTATGATGCAAACATTAGGGGTATGTTAAAATATTTCATAGTTTTTCATATTTTCGAAGTTTTACATATGTTACAATTAAGTCCACCCTTATAATAAAAAAAACAAAAGCATGGTGCTCTACAATCATAGTAGAAAAACTTTTTTTTTTTTTTATGTTGTCTCTATCATACATGTCATACCCATAGTATATAAAGTTCTATTTTGCACCCCTAATATTTACTATATGTTCTAAATGACCCCTAATATTTTTTTTTAAAATGCAACAATTACTATATAAAAAAGTAAGTATAAAACATAAAAATAAAAAAGAAAGGTAAACAAAGAAAAATGAATATATATCAATAAAACCTATGTATAAACTTATGAATAAGTTCTAATGGTTAATACAAACAATTTTTAAAAATTATGATTTGTTTTAAGTTATATGACTAATTTTAAATCCAGAATATGTATGTAGGATTTTTTTTTATCAAATTGAAATTACAAAAAAATGATTTAAAAAAAAGCATTGTTTGCTAGAAACGTTGTACCTTGGTAGGGATTGAGTCATACAAACCTGATTTAGAAATAAGTATATTATTAAGTATAAAATTAAATACCTTGGTAAGACTCAAGCCAAATCTCTAACAAATAATTCCCCTAGTAGGGTATTTTTTTGTGGTTATTTTAATTTTAAAAAGCAAATCCTATATATATATATATATATATATATATATATATATATATATATATATATATATATATAAATATTCAGGAGTTTTTATTTATCTTATACTTTAAAATGAATCACATTTTAAAGTTTGTTTATTTTTATTAATCACTAAAATTGATGGGTAGGTTTTTTTTAAGTTTGATTACTTCTATATTCATTTTTGCTAGGGTTAACAGGTCTTTTGGTCCATGATGTTTGACAACTTTTGGGTTTTGGTCAATATGTTTTTTTACCTAGTTTTGGTACCATATGTTTGCAGATTTTTTCTAGTTTTGGTCTAACCGTTACATTCCGTCCATTTTTTGACATGTTCAAGTCACGTGATCCACTCTAAACTTTAAATTTAGTCCCTCTAATACTTTGTTAACCTTTTTTTTTGTTCAATTTAGTCTCGAAGTTTCAAAATTGACCCCAATTGGACAATAGGTCCAATTGAATTTTTGAAACTTCGGGACTAAATTGAACAAAAAAAAGTTAGGAAAGTATATGAGGGACTAAATTAAACAAAATTGAAAGTTTAGGGTGGATCACGTGACTTGTACATGTTAAAAAATGGACGGAATGTAACGGTCGGACCAAAACTAGAAAAAAATCTGCAAACATATGGTACCAAAATTCGGTAAAAAAAACATCATTGACCAAAACCCAAAAGTTGTCAAACATTATGGATCAAAAGACCTGTTAACCCTTTTTGCTATTTACCTTATTTTTTTTTTAAAATCAATAATACTTCATTTTTTTCTGTATTGTTGCATTTTATTTTATTTTCAGAGTCTCTGTTGCCTCATTACAACATATATTGCAAACATTAGGTACTATGAAAACTATAAATAAGAAATAACAAGGGTGGAAATTATTTACCAAAATAGACCGCGCGATTTGTTCGCACTTTGCAATAGTGGCACATTTTTTGTTTTTTTTTTCAGTTTTGTGCCGCTGTTACCAACACTAGTGCATCTTGTAGTTTTAGGGGTTATGTAGTTTTAGAGTTTATAGTTTAAGTTTATGTAGTTTTAGGTTATTCTTTTATAAAAAAAACATTTGTAGGGCCAACGGTTTAATTAGAGTAACCTTCAATGTAAATTATTTTAAATAATTTTATCTTCAAAGTTAACCTGACTAAATAATTCAAATCTAATACGTTTTTCGAAAAAAAATAATATCATCCATCTTGGGTTCACTGCCAAATTGTTCGTACAACCTCATTTGTTTTTACATTTTTTTTATTCGGCTAAACCGTTTACCAACCCAGTAAATTTTTAGAAATAAAATTATAAATCTACATAAACCTTAAAACTACATAAAAGTAAGAAAAAAAACCTAAAAAAAAAGACAATGCGCCTATATTGCCGACAACGACACAACATTAAAATTAAAAAATAAAAAAATTGCGCAGTCATGGCTATTGTTGGATATACGCTCAAACTATCACAAATTGGGCTCTATAATTAAGCCACATTCGATTATAATTCGAAACTTTGGAAAAAAAAAGACACCTGAGGACTAAAACACTTAGGCCCAAAAACACCTCGAGTGGCGAAATCCAATTAGAAAGATCCCGAGTGGTACCACTCGGGGGTACCCGAGTGCTCCTTTAGGGGTACCCATCCGGGTACCCCTTCGTCTGGACGAGTTCCACTCGTCCGGACCCTTACCCCGGACGATATTTCGCCCGGGGCTCACCTACGGTTAAACCGATGTCAAATACACTATATTTACGGTTAAAAGCCGATTTATATTACTAAACTTTCATAAGTGGATCGAAAAAACACCGGAACCGAAGCAGTTCAATAGGAACTCTATAAACAGAGCTTTCCATCCCTTATTCGAAGATAATTTATATCTCTCTAAGCTTACTTTCTCTCTTTAGGCCCATACTCATTTAAGCATCAGAGTGGGCTTACCGGGAACCCACTGGCGCCCATTTTTAGGTATTCGAGGCGAAAGGAGAGCGAGGATTCGAGAAGAGTAAGGCACTCGAAGAATGCGTGCAAACATTTGGCGTCGTCACCTGGATCCGAACAAGAAGCCAGTTACCTACTACCTGCGCTCGATGGCAACGAACAAAGCTCAAGGAGATGGGGAAAGCAAGCGCCTGTAGAAGGAAGCAATCAGGTACCCGCAGGGGAAGCAAGCAAGTCCCTTTGGCAAGTCACCAAGCAACTGCCAATAGGAGGCAGGAAGAAGTGATGCACGCTCACTTCATGAAGAGAAACACTCTTCTATAAAGACCCAGCTGAGCGAAAGACTGCCACAGGCAACAGTCAATCAACAGCCACACCCCCACCGCTATAGGCTAGCAACTGACAAGAAATGAGGAACCCTCAAACATACAACCTTTCACCGGAACTACTAGCAGTATTGGAGGATATGCTAGATAGAATGGAACCTATGAGGGCAAATCTAAGGCAAGAACAATCGTGTTACCAAGTTTCACCACCAAGATCCGTGGGGGGGGTGCCAGCAAGCGTACACGCAATCATACAATGATCTGAACCAATAAAGGAGGTATCCTTAGCAGAGGAACACCACCTACCAAGCATACCCAACCCAATGACATGTCAGGCCACAACCACCAGGACATCAAAATATTACCACAATAGCCTTGCCAAAAGAAGAGATAGATGAGCTCATAGCGACAAAGATCAAGGAGTCCAAGGGTCGAGCAATGCATAAGCTGAGAGACATGGCTACACATCCCTTCACTCAAGACTTGCTTCAGATCATTATCCCACCAAACGTGTCACCGCTTCCAATTCCTGATTACTTTGGGAAAGGAGATCCAATTCAACACATCTAGAAGCACGAGTTTTCCTTGCTACGAAAGACTGCCGAAGAGGACCATTTTTCATTGCTATTCCCTTCAACACTGTCGAGAAATTATTCGTATTGGTTCTTTGTTTTACCTAAAGCATCAGTCGCATCATGGGCAGACTTGAGGGACAAATTCATCCAACAATACCTAGGTGAAAGGAAACTGTTGAAGGGTGATACGGCCCAGGATGATGTCAAGCAAAGCTTCGATGAGTCTCTAGCGAGTTATTACACAAGGTTTAACCAAAACATATCAGACATCGCGTCAGAACTCTCTGAGGAGGAGATGGTCTGAGCCTTTATAAGGAATTTGGGGCGCAGGGGCGCATCGCTGGCAGACAATGTGGATGTCTTGCCAATTAATTCATTGGAGGAGTTATCCGAAATAGTAAAGTCCTATATAGAACTAGAGCAATCACGCTCGAACCGTAAGAAGGGTAATGAAGCAGCAGCGCTGGACAACGGAAAAGGAGGAAAGGGTAAACCACAAGCGGCACCTCAGGTACCGAGAAGGCAAGGATGGGTTCCCTAGGGAGGACCAAAGATCGCAGAACCAACGAGACCCCAAGGAATTCATAATATTGTCTTCGCCCCTCTAACGAGGGAGCCTTCAGTCATTTTGCAAGAAATGAAAAGGCTTAACTTCTGGTCACCCCCAACATAGAAAAGAGAAGGAAGGATGGGAAACAATATAGATCAATGATGCGAGTATCATGATGTCCATGAACACTACACAAACAACTGCTTCCAACTACAATGTGACATAGAGAACCACCTCCAAGAAGGAAACTTAACAAATTTCATCGAGGAGGATAGAAAGAGAGAGAGAAGTCCACTACCAAGACCTCCCTCGAAAGGGAAAGGGAAAGAAAAAATGGAAGATTTTCTTCCTCCACTAAACAAGAGGGGAACAATCAACGTAATCCATTGAGGTACGGCAGCTGGGGGGGAACTCTCAAACTCTAGGGAGGTCTATGTAGCCAAGTAGATGAAATGCCAACATTCTGAAAACGTCCAAGAGCAGGAAAGGACATGCAAATAATATTCTCTAACGAGGACTTGAAGGATGTGGTGCACCCGCATGATGATGCATTGGTCATAACCATGGACATTGCTAGATATGATGTAAGAAGGATTCTGGTGGATGGAGGTAGCTCTACAGACATCCTTCATGTTGATGTAATCAAGGCAATCGGAAAAACGGAACGAGATTTCAAACCGGTGTATTTCCCATTAGTAAGCTTCGTAGGAGCTACTACATTCCCACTTGGGATAATCACTCTACCGGTAACATTTGGGGAAGATTGGAAACAACTACAGTTAAAGATAAGATTTGTGGTTGTTGAGGAGCTCAACGCGTATAACGGGATACTGACCCAAATCGAATAGTGCCTTCAACAATCTACCAAAATATGAAGTTTCCAACGCCTAATGGTATCAGAGAGGTCTTAGGAGATCAATCTGCCTCCAGGAGGTTCTATCTCAACGCAATGAAGAGGAAGGCACTGCAAATGCAACCTATTGCAGTCATTGAGTTACCAAGAAGGGAAGAAATGGAAGAATCCAGCAGGGGATGTTTACCAAGCTTGGGAAAAATGATATGCAAACCGAGAGAAGAAAAAGATCACCTAGTAGAGGCAGCAAGAAATGTCTTCAAGAAAAGAAAAAGACAAGAGTCACAGGAGCAGGATGAAGCCATGAAGGAGTTCAAAGAAAAGAAGGAAGGGAAGAAAATCAAAAAGAGTACGGAACAAAGCTATCTCTACTTGGATGATGTAAGGCACGAAGAAGGCGAGTCGATACGAAGTTACTTCGCTCGACTAGCGACCATGGCGGCAGATATGAGGATCACCAAAGCTGAATTTTTGAAAGCCTTCTTTAGGCATCTAAGGAGGGACGCCGAGGGGGGGGGGGGGGTTTAGGCATCATCACCATAACCTCCACTGAAACATTCAAGCAGAGGCTCTCACAAGCAATAGAGAGGGAAGAAGATCGGGAAAAGAACTTATACACCCTGAGCAATGGGAGGGTCGTCCACTTCACACTACTCGTATGTGAGGTGGAAGAGCTATATTGGAGAGTCCTTCACGACAACATCCGCCGCCACAGGAAACAGAGACAGCCTTCATCGGAGGAGATCTGGAAGGATGGTGCAGCTATCACCAAACTTGGAGGCACAGTACCAGAAGGTGTCTAGTGCTCCGAATGAAAATTGAAGATGGAATTTATTATGGTCGCTTTTGAGCCCACGCAGCACCACAGGAGTTCGAACCCGCCTAGGGCGGAAGGGGCGAGTTGATCATGTTTTTGCTTTACATTTAAATATAGTAATGTAAGGATGTCTATGGACTCCATTTAAATTTCTCTTATGTAGATATTGCATGCTATGACTAAATGAATCAAATGTATTTCAGGGTAAATGAATATAAGAGAAAAATACACCACTACTCATAAAAGAGAGGGTGTAGTTCATACATGCAAAAACAAACAAATAAAAGGAAATGGGACAAAAGACCCACAGGGCCACTCCATCAAACAAAAAGGAAGGGACGTAAGACTCACAAGTATGAGCAACCCGGCCATCAATAATGGGAGATAAGACCCACAGGGCCACCCGATCAAATAAAATGGAAAAGACGTAAGACTCACGTATGAGCTACCCAACCATCAATAAAGGGACGTAAGACTCACAAGTATGAGCAACCCAACCACGAAGCAATGGGACATAAGACCCTCAGGGAAACCCAGGCATATAAAGATATGGGACATAAGACTTACAAGCATAAGCAACCCAATAATCAAATAAGGGGGCATAAGACCCAAAGGGCAACCTCTAGATAGAAAGGGAACATAAGTTGTCCACATATACTAAAACCAATAGGTCATCCCAACAAAATATCATATTGACAACAAAAAGTGCATCAAACACGTAATAAGTTGTCCACATATACTAAAACCTCCATAAAAAGAGTATCAAAATAAGTGGGAGCAACGGCTAACCCATATATACATCAATGATAACCAACGAGAAGATAAACTAGATAAGGAATGACATCATCTCGACAACCCTTCACGGGGGGGGGGGGGGGGGGGGGGTCATCTACTTCGTCAGAATCTCGTGAAGGGAAGACAGACTTGATACCATCAATGGGAGCCACAAAATTATTTTCCGAAGCCTTAACACGGGACATCTTCCCGGAAGTCATCTTGGTTCTTGCTTCATGTTTAGCCAGATGATTAGCTTTTCCGGAAGCAAACATAACATATTCCCCAAGCTGGTCGAAAGGAAAGGCAGGATCAAGGGAAAAGATCTTCGCAACCATGTTCTCTCCAAAGGAAGACATGATATCCCTGCAATACTCCTCAGCTCTGCTCGCAAAGTCTTTGGAGGCCAGAAGTTCCTTCACTCCAATCGACTTGCCCTCCTGAATCCCAACAGATCTACCCTCCTTTAAACTAGATATCTTACCCTTTTCAAAGGAAAGCTGTGCGACATTCTTCATCTTCAAGGAAGCTAAGCGATCATCATCAGCTTTCCGGGCTCGGATAGTATCTAGCTCCCTTTGAACAATAACAATACGGCTCGAGAGGGTAACCTCAGATACCTTGAGCGCCAATATCTCATCACCAAAAAGGTCCTCGACTTTCTTAAGCTCTGCCTCGGTCCGCCTCAGCTTCTTGCGAAGGACCTCCCTCTCATTCGCCAAACCCACCAAATGCGAACCAAGGTTAACACCAACAGATATCTCCTACAAAGAAAATGATAGAATTTTATGAGGGGAACACATATATATAAGACAATAAAAGAGCCAGAATAAGTACTTACTGGTGCCTCTCCAGAAGCCTTAACCTCCACAGGAACCTCACAATCTTCCACAAAGAAGCCATAATCATCCATAGGAGTTTTAACCCTATCCTCCGAAATAACGGGATGGTCATCATTAGCAGCATCCTCAGCAACGACCTCACTCTCTTTGTAACAAGAGGAGGACTTCGAAGGGGAGATAAAAGGAGGCAGTCTTCCTCACCTTAGGCACGGAGGCTTCCACCTACAATTCAGATCTCCTGGCTTTGATCTTAGCTAGAATCCTCGCGACTGGGACTATAGGGGATCTGTCTGAAAATACAAAGGAAGTAACAAGTGAGTATAAATAAAATGAGATATTTGCAAAAAGAACATAAGCACTATAGTTCCATATAAGAAGGGATGGATATACACCCGACTGGACCTCATTAAGGCTCGACATGGTCGCACCGACGACCCCGAACACGGTAAGGGGTTAAAGCCTTCAATTTCCGCACACTAGTCCGGTATCGCGTTACCGGACTTGGTCCGTACCAATGGTACCGGACCAGTCCGGTAACACTGGACCAGCCTGGTAGCACCGGACCGGTCCGGTGTCACGAGGTCGATGCGTCCCGCGTCCGACCCCGAACCCCCGGGTATCTGACACCCGAGACTCTACCTATTTACAAAATTACCCTCCGCCTATTTACGGAACTACCCTTTTTACACGGGCCTTACCCGTACAATTCTCAAACTCTATAAATAGGAGGAGGATTCTTCATTTTACACATCCTTGGCAACATTGTTATCTCTCTAGATACCGGCTCTGACTTTAGCATCGGAGAGGGTTCGCCAGAGACACCCCCCCTCTAGCGCAATCCTTCTTGCAGGTAATCGGACGGCTTGGAAGAAGATCGACGGTAACATCGAGAAGACGGGAAACATGAAGAGGATAGGAACTCGACTTGACGCAAGGCCGCCCAGTTCGGAACCCCCGACGAGCTTGTCCCATCATTGGCCCGTTCTGTGTGATTGAACAAAAAACCCGGCGATTACGAGAAGGATGGTCTTTAGTGGACACTCGGAGGGTCACGAGCCTCCCCCGAAGGGTTCGAGACTACCGCTAAACTCGAGCACTCAAGTGCCAAGAACGACACTATCAATGGAGGAACCACCGGTTCACGTCCAGGATGAAGTGCCACCTACCCCGGCACCTCAAGTGGTACCCCCGGTACCCGTTTCTTAAGAGGTATCCTCTAATGCGTCAATGAAGACAACGCATAGACACCCAAGCAAAGCTGTCGAGGTGAGTGCTCTGGTAGACTCGCAGAGAACCCATCACAAGAATCCCCCGCAAGGATTTTCTTATGGCATGCCTTACCAAAGACAGTTGTATGGAATGCCATTCAGTGGAGTAACGTCACACGATTTCCCGACTTATGATATGCGACATGCTTACGCGGCACCTGGCCGCCCAATGTTTTCCCATGAAGCCCCGCCGGTCACGGAGGGATTCATGTCGGCAATCGATGATCTAGTGGCATACAGAAACGCCATGAGAGCAAGGGGTTATGGACCACCACTGTTCAGCTCAAGCTACCAAGTCCCTCCAAGAGAGGGTGAAAGAGTTGCAAGGTCGGAAGGAGTGAATCCACAAAGGCAAGAGCCTACCCCAAGAGATCCAAGGCAACCGCCAAGGCAGGACGATGCAAGGCAGGTGCCACCACCTACACCTGATAGACAAAGGCTAATGCATCAGGATGCAAGGCAGATGTCAATTCTACCCCCACCACCATACTATCAGTATGCACCAGAAGGATCAGATTATGAAAGAGAAAGGCAAGAGCGCATGCCAACGCCCAAAGTATGGAGGCGACAGCCCGCATCTCCATATGAATACCAATACTACCAAAGCCCTCACCAACAACCTTAAGAGGCAGAATATCAGCAAGCCAATGGCGACATGGAGGTCCCTCCATCAAGGGCCCATGACTGCCGAAGAGATAGAGGAATTGATTGCAGAAAAGATGAAAGAATCTAAAGGCAAGGCTCTACACTGCCTCAGCGACAAAGCATCGCACCCATTGGTCCAGGAACTTATACACATGCGATTCCCCGACGGGGTATCCCCAGTAAAGATCGAAAAATACAACGGAAAAGGAGACCCAATGGAGCATATACAACAGCATGAAGCTTCCCTATTGGGACGCACTACTGATGAAAGGTTAATGGCTGTCTCATTCCCATCAACATTGGTGGGGGCAGCCTTGAACTGGTTCTTCGGCCTCCCGAAAGCATCGATAAGCTCATGGCCGCAGCTGAAAGCTAAGTTTATCCAAAGGTTCACGGGAGAAAGACAGATCCCGAAAGGTTCAAACGCTATCGATGACATCCGTCAAGGGCATGACGAGACGTTAGCAAGCTACTACACCTGCTTCAATCACAACCTAGCGGACATCGACATAGAAATGTCAGATGGGGAAATCATAAGAGCTTTCATAAGGAACCTCGGACGATGGGGAGTGCAAATTGAAGATAGATTGACGGTCGACATGGTCAGCACAGTTGAAGAGCTGGCAGAGAAGGTGAAAACCCATATTGACCTGGAAAGAACCAGAGCCATAAGACAGATGGGGGCAAACCCAACAGGCCGAAGCCTCAACAGGGACAGCAAACCCAAAGAACAAGAGAATGGATGCCTCCACCAAAAGGGAGGCAATTCAATGAGCAAAGAAGACAAGATGGCGTCAACGCTATCAAATACGTTCCTTTGAATGCACCACTCACTGTCATCTTAAAAGAGATTAAAGAGACCGGTATGTGGAAGCCGACAGCAAGGAAGCCAGACCATCAGATGGGTCCGGATGGCAACAAGTACTGCATATTCCATGAGGTCAAGGGGAATCATACCAATGATTGCAGTACTCTAAGAGACAAGATTGAAAGGAAGTCCAACAAGGACGCCTCAAGCATTATGTCAATACAGGTAACAGGAGAGAGCGGCCACCGCCTCAGAAACCATTGATAATTGACAAAGGAAAAGCGAAGGTCGATGACTATGCCCCCCTACCAAAGAAGGGCACTATCAATGTCATACACAGCGACATTGGCACCGGGGGTAAACATCGAAATCAAGGGAGATGTACGCCGCGCAACCTCAAGACATGGATACTCTGGGCAATAGGCCAAGAGAGGAGGATGACATGGTCATCCAGTTCTCTAAAAAAGACATGGAACACATTGTGTTCCCCCATGATGAAGCTCTGGTCATAACGACAGAAATCGCTGGTTTCGACGTAAAGAGAATCTTGATAGATGGAGGGAGTTTGGCAGACATCCTCCACCTAAGTGTACTGAAGGACCTTGGGAAGAAAATGACTGTCCTGACACCCATGAACTTCCCTTTGGTAAGTTTCGCAGGAACATCGACATACCCCCTTGGGACAATAACACTCCCGCTAAGGCTGGGTGAAAAAATGGAAGAAAATCACCATCAATATCAACTTCATCGTAGTAGAGCACCTAGGTGCCTACAACGGTATTCTGGAAAGGACAACCATCAACCCAAGCATCACGGTGCCATCCACCGCACACCAAAATTGAAGTTTATCACTTTGAATAGAGTAGGCGAGGTGCTAGGTGACCAAGCGTATGCAAGAAAATGTTACGTCAGCGCCATGAGGTGAGGCTCACAACAAGGTTCTAGTATTGCAATGGTTGTGACACCAAGCAAGAACTGGAGACCCTCTTAGATATGGAAAAAGTGGGGCGCAATGAAGAAATGGGTAGGAATGAAGCCTTTAAGCTTAAGTGAAAAGCTGTCAACGTCAAAACCGACCAGTGACACGGCAACACATAGGGCTTCAACCCACAACAGCAATGACTGGTAGTCAGAATCATCTGAGCATCAAGATAGGACGAGCGTCGACTCGTCAGATGAAGAAATGAGACAGGCAAGAATTAATCAAAGAATTGAGTGGGGAATCCACTACATCGATGATGTCCGCCACCTGCCAGGCGAGACAATAAGAAGATACTTTAAGCGCTTCTCAAGAAACGCTGCCCCACTGCACCCACAATAGGAAGAAACCATCAGGGCCTTCTTCAGGAACTTGAGAATATCCCATGAGAAGTACTTTGGAGGCGCGGATACAATAATTATGATAACAACAATGAGAGAGCTGAAACAAGGCCTGGATATAACCATGAAATATAAGGAGGATGGGCTTCCAATCAACCACCTTGTAAAGGAGGAACACGAAATTGAGAAAGTCCAATTTGGATCCACAACCCTGAGCATGAGTCTACAAGCATTATATAACGAAATCCTATGGTGTTTGATACCATCACCAACGCCAATGGAATGGGCATTCATGGGCCCAAAAACAGACAAGTGGTGCGACCACCACGAAACATGGGGGCACCACACCAACAAGTGTAAAGCCTTACAACAAGAGGTGAAGGGCCTGATCCGCCAGGGTAGACTCAAGCGCTATGAGGTACCTTACACAGCTCTTAAACAGGGCAATCCTTGAAAAATGCAATGGTAACCGTATCCTTTCCAATATCCTTAATTTCAATTTCCAAGAAGTGAACTCCCCATAAGGAGAAACTATCATTTATTCAGCTATGTTCTTATTTGAACTTACATGAACCTTAATCGGAGATCTACGGACTCCGTATTGTAAGGATAATGAATGGCTGTCTTTTGAATGCTCGTTAAGCGACAAGCTATACACAGTGAATACTCTATAGTGGAAGCAACATGTAGAGGTACAAACATGAAGGCGCGCGCGTCATCAAGCTACATACAACATAAAAGGTTATACACAACCTACGACGATGACATGCAATGGGTTAGTACACAACCTATGAAAAATTGCATGAATGGGTTAATACACAACCCCTGAAAAATCAAATGCAATTGGTTATTACACAACCGCTGACAAGTTGCATAATGGGTTATTACACAACCCCTGACCTGCTTCGGACTGATCACCCGACAGCGTCAATAGAGTGTCGTGGTTGGAACAAACATCAACTTCACGTTCACTAAGCTCCTGGTAAACACTGCCAGGTTGGTACTGCTCATTTATGTCGAATACCTCGGAAAAACACCAGGTAGGACAACATAACTTGGGAATTAACACCATGTTAGGGTGTCATAAAGCGGCGCACACGACTTATGTGATGCGACTGCTACATGACTCGGGAGCTAACACTGAGGAGATATTTGAATATCATTGGGTCCAGTCTACTATGTAGCAGTGACTTACCATGGATAGCATGTCATCACGACCTCTGACTAGATCGATGAAGAGGCAGGTCGCAATAGCGAACTATGGCATACACGTCTAAAAATGCACCAAATCTGGTTAGTAGCGTCTTGCCTTAACGTAAGCTTAAAGCCATCAAGTAACGGATATTACACAACGGCATAGCCGATCATGCCGCGACCATAACTTCGGAAAAGCCAAGTAATGGTCATACAATTAAAAAAACACATTCAATATTTGCAAGTAGCGTCTTGCACCAACGCCAAATCTTGGAACTCCAAGCGGTGGAAAAAGGCATTTGCAACTAGCACCTTGTCAAAACGCTATCTCGAGGCATCGAGTAAGCGGAATAAAATGTACCAAACCAAGCAAGTAATGTCTTGCCATAACGTCACATCTTGGGACACCAAGCGGCGGAAAACGCGCTAAGTTTAGTAGTTAGGATCGCGAGTTGCGTCTCGCCACAACGCTACAACGAGGCATCGAGTAAGCGGATTAAAACGTACCAAATCAAGCAAGTAACGTCTTGCCTCAACGCTACCTAGAGTCATCAAGTAGGCGTTAAAGTGCATATCGTGAGTTGCGTCTCGCTCCAACGCTATCTAAAGGCATTGAGTAAGCGACTTAAAATGTACCAAATCATGCAAGTAACGTCTTGCCTTAACACTACCACGAGGCATCGGGTAAGTGGTTAAAACACGCCAAACTAACAAGCAGCGTCTTGTTCACAACGTTATCCCGAGGCATCGGATATGCGGTCACAAAACATGTCAACAAAACACGAGTAGCGTCTCGCCAACAACACTATGTCGAGGCATCGACAAGTGGATAAACTTCGTGTACCATTTACGATGAACAAAACAATGCCATGCCTTGGTAACATCCAAGAGGGGCGCAAACAGGTCTAGTACCTACGTACCATCAACGATGAGTGTAATGAACGCCAAGACCAGCATACAACCGGCAAGGCATATGCGATAGAGTGTTTGGGATGTAAGGCAAAATCAAGGGGAGCCTATAATGGCTTACTTCAGGAGGTTCGCCCATAACGCCGCTATGCTCAGGGCACCCAAAAGAGATGTCATCAACGCGTTCTTCGTGAACATGAATATCCAATCCTTTCTATTATTCGGAGAAACATATGGGTGGAGAACAACTGTCACAATGACAGACCTGAAGGATAAGCTAGAGACGGAAGTCTCATGTGAACATGAGCTGGGATGGGGTACACCTCGCAGTTCAAATCGGGAAGCTCAAACTACAACGGAATCAGGAGGGACAAGCACCAACTATGACAACTTCTTCACTCCCTTGAACACGGAGGTTGAAGAAATATATGTCAAACTCCTGGAAAACAAGCTTCCCAGTCCACTTGAGCCAATGACTGCCTTACTATGCCAGAACGTCGAAGAATGGTGCAAATACCATAAGACTTGGGGGCACAACACCAACAGCTGCCTGTCCTTAAGAGTGGAGATTCAAGAGCTCATTGCGCTAGGCGCATTGAGGAGCTATGTGGCACGTGGCAGAACCAGCTCGCTGACAAGACAACCATGAAGGCGGCGAACACCCTATCAATCCTCCTATCTTCTTTATGCATTGCTACTTTAAGTTTTCTTAGATTAAATGCAACTCTAAGTGTAGTTTTATGCTTACTAGTCTTGCTACGTTTCGGAAGGAGCGATCAGTTGACGCCTTCCCGCAACCCATTATACATACTCCAAGTATCTAATGAAGTTAATCTACTTTCGTAGGTACATATTACATTATGCTTACTACCTTGGAATCATGCGAAATAACAACTACGCGCATATTATTCATATCAGCAACACAAGCTATCGCGCTATGTACAACAATCGACTTATATCATACGACGACATATCTACTATCAACATCAACAATGAGTATATAAAAGCTCTCTATCTATAACGACGACTACCCCGAATAGCGTCGACAACATACTACATCTTGAGTTTAAACCAAGATTTATCAAAGTGACATGCTGCGACATCCCCATGTTCACAACTACAAAGTTACATGTTGCGAAATACTCCTTAGAGGGCAACCCCCATATTCACAACTACAAAATGGCATGCTGGGAAATCCTCTTGTTAGAGGCAAATCCTCATGTTCATAGCCATTCCCTGATTTCAAAACAGGATGCGGCAACAGGTGGGACTGATCACCCCATCGAGGCGGAAGTCCTCTTGTTAGAAGACAACCCCACAAATCTACAAAGTATGTATATCCTCTTTAGGGTTTATACTCCATGAAGACTTATTCCTATTAGGGCAGCTTCATGCACTCTCAAAGTATGTATATCCTCTTAAGGGTTCATACGCCATGAAGACGTATTCCTTGTTAGGATAACTTCATGTATATACACTAGCAGGAGCGATAAAACACCCCAAATTCAGTAAGTAGTGTCTTGCCACAAAGTCGCCTTGGAGTGGACCAAAAGACGGGAAAAACTACAAGTTGTTTTAACGTGGTCTTGTACAACCCTTCTGGACTAACCATGGAGAGGTGCAGTAGCATCGCAAGGTAAGTACTGGAATAGCCACGGAAAGCCTTGCAACAACGTCACACGGGGTGTGCCCAACTGACGGATGGAAAAACGCATAGCATAGAGCAAGTAGCGTCTTGCCTCAACGTCGCCTTGAAATGGTTCAAGAGACGGTAAAAACTACAAGGTGTATAAATACGACCTCTGTTCCGTCCCTCAGAATAACTAAGTAGAGGCGTGGTAGCATCGCAAAGTAAGTACGGGATTAGCCATGGAAAGCTTCGCAACGTCACGCGGGGTGTGCCCAACTGACGGATGGAAAAACGCATAATATAAAACAAGTAGCGTCTTGTCACAACGTCGCCTTAGAGTGGAACTAAGAGACGGTATAAACTAATGTATTGCCCCTCCAAGACGACTCTCCTACATGTCAAGTGCCTGTGCCAAGTGCCAGCGCCAAGTACATCACTACTTACAACACTACAAAGTACCTAGTGTACGCATCATGCCATGCCTTGGAATTTAACCAAGATGGGCACTCATGACACTCAACAATGCACGAAATACAGTAGCAACTACGGATGTCATGCTCATTATAAAAGGATGCCTATCCTATCATTCAAGTCCAATGCACACGGATAACCAAGATAACGCAAGGTATGAAATACTACTAATGAGTTATCATGCATTCTACTATGATCAAAACAGCTCTAGACGACAAAATCCCAAGCAAGCAGAATATAAACAAAGGTTCTAAGGACAACTCCCAAAGTAAACTCAACCCAGACACGGGGGCAAAAGATATATACAAAAGTTCGATATGCTCAAAATATTCAACCTGACGCCAATCAAGAGGTGCCGCCACCTCCAGCAGGCTCAGGTACAACCTCCATAACCACAAGGTTGACACCACCTTCGTCATCAACCAACATCTCATAATTGGCCGTCTGAAGCCCCAAGTCGCGCAGTGAATCAACATGCCTAACATCATAATGCGCATAAGGTCCCAGTGGTCAAACAGAAAACTCGGGGCAAGAATACTCACACGGCGGAAGTAATCCTCCGCACGCTCCCTCATCAACTTATCCGTCTTGTCCTAAATAGCAGCACTAAAGGCAGGGGTATTCAGATACTCAACAAAGCCTGCCTCCACTCCTTCCTTACGAGCGGTCTCACGTACAACAACCAACGCTGCCTCGCGCGCATTAAGATCATCAGTGACATTCTTCTCAAGAGCAATCATCTCAGTCTCAAGCTCAGAAATTCGAGCCTGACGTGCGTTGAAACGAGCCTCAGAATCGGCGGCCTTTGAACCAAGTACACGCACCTTCTCTTCAAACTGTGTAAGTTCACGACATGTGGCATTACACTTGTCAACAACTGCCTTCTTCTGACTTGAAAGTTCCATCACAAAGGACGACATGTTAACCATGTGTGCAATAGCCTGAAAAACAGTACGATAAAAACAAAGGCATAATACTTACACAACCAAAGAACACATTGGCAAAAGTAACAAAAATGAGAAGTTTGGTTACTCACAGGAGCGAACCCAGCCAAATAACTCTCCAAATAGGCCTCAGCCTCTTCGTCAGTCGACGAGCAGGTATGTCGGTCAACCGGAGGAACGCATCTACGAAGCACACGCACACCAACTTCTGGTGTGCTAAGCTTGGAATCCTTTGGGAAATGAACACCACCATTGGCAAAGGGAGTCCATTCATCCCCAGAGATATCACCCTCCAAAGGACGAATCAGGTGGTCACGCCTCAAAGCGGGAAGTGCTGAAAGGAAAACAACAGAAGAACATGTAGACCATAGAAAAATATACAAGGAATGAAATTGAAAGACGTACACAACTCAAACCTCGATGTGGAGGGCGCTCCTCCGCGGGTCGATCCCTCGACCGGGGGGCAGAAGGCGCCGTAGTACGACCTGCAACTCTTTTCCCTTATCGCAGGTAGGAGTTTGGACGGCCGTACTCGTCTTGGAGCGCTTAGGTTCGCTCGAGGCATGCGCCGCCACGCCGGATCTCTTTGCAAGAGGGCTAGGGTCAAGCACCGGAGCGACACGCTCAGTAACGGGCGCTGAACAACCTGCGAACAAAGGCAATGTGAAAATAACGAATCAAGAAAATAACAAAGTTAGAGGAAGCCACAAGGATACATCTTACTCAAAAGTCCCTTCCCGCGACCGTATTCAGAGGCCGCAGGGGTCACGGGGGAAGGGGACGGAGTAGTCCCGCCAGTAGGAGAAGTACCGCGTGCAGACACCGCATGCAAAGTCAAATTTTTCCAACAAACCAATTTGCAACTCGACACCATGAAAGTTACAAAGGTTGTCAACATCCGACTCATCACTGTCATCGGAACATAAAGCAGCCTGCGGGGTGGGAATAAGAGACTTCAACGGAGGGACCAATGCAAGCAAAAACCACCTCGACCCTGCAACCTGAAAATACGACCAACAGTCGGGTCAATGCTCGTTAATCTACAAACAGCAAATGACAAACACTCTGCACGTATCAACCACTATGACGACATCCGCTCTATGTCTACATCAAGCCTACGAATACAACATGCATGGCAATGGATAAAGAAAAAATTCTATGTGTTGGAGCAAGCGTGCACATACAAGCACACACATACAAGCGCACGCATACCCAGCTAGCACGCATATGGATGGTAGTATGGTCATGAAACAAAGAGCCAATCAAGGAACATTTTCTAAGTGTTCCACCATGTCAGCAGTCGACATATGATGAGGTGTCGACTATCAAGGAATATTTTCTAAGTGTTCCACCATGTCAGTCTCGACATATGACGAGGTGTCGACTATCAAGGAATATTTTCTAAGTGTTCCACCATGTCAGCAGCCGACATATGACGAGGTGTCGACTATCAAGAAATATTTTCTAAGTGTTCCACCATGTCAGCAGTCGACATATGACGAGGTGTCGACTATCAAGGAATATTTTCTAAGTGTTCCACCATGTCTGCAGTCAACATATGACGAGGTGTCGACTATCAAGGAATATTTTCTAAGTGTTCCACCATGTCAGCAGTCAACATATAACGAGGTGTCGACTACCAATGGATGTTTTCTAAGTGTTCCACTATGGCATCAGTCGACATATAACAAAGTGTCGACTATCAAGAAATACTTTCTAAGTATTTTCCTATGTCGCAATCAACGCCAGTAGACAGATCAAATAACGACAATCATGGTAACGAGCATTAAATATCTCAAAAATATTTTCTAAGTATTTTATCATGATTGCAGACAGCGTACGATGCTCAATGAACAATATGCAACAACCAACATACAACGGCCAACAACTATGTCCGGACATTGATTAACATCAACATTAAGCATGCCAAAACGTGATTCAAAGCATGGTGCAGCATGTTGGCAATGATAACTATGCATAAGGGAAGTTTAACAACTTATTTCCATTTTTCTAAAAATTTCAGCACTTAGCAAATTTTTGGCCGATTTGAGAAACTAACTACCATTGGGAATTTTATCAAACACCTTATGTGCATGTTAAGGTAGTCAAATTCATGAAGTTTTCAAGAGTAAATCAAGACTAAGCAAGGTCATAAAAAGGCTAGCCATGCACGGAATTGGACTCACCTCGCCAAGCCGATCGAACCACCGTACAAACCACCGCCGAAGGCCTCACGCGCCGCCGGGAAGCTCACGCGCCGCCATCGAGGAGTCCACGCGCCGCCGCTGTTACGCTCAGAACCGCCGCTGCGCCGCCGTGTCGTCACCGTCGACCTCCGCTCGCGATTCCGTCGTGGTTGTCGGGATTGATGATGGCCGGCCCCCTCTTTCTTGGTGGCCAAGTCTTTTACTCCAAAAGTGTCTTCTTCTTCAAGAAATCAGAGGATTCTAAAAACTACTAAGGGTGGAGGTTTAACTGTGGGTACTTCCTAAAACTTTCACTATTTCTTGTTAAGTCCTTAAAATGGCATGATTGTGTATTGTTATCTTCTCATTACAACACTTTGGATTCTCTAGACTCATTTTTAGCAATCATGACTACATGTTATGCGCACATAATCTAGCGCGTACTATTCATCTCAAAATGCATGATTCATGTTTTCTATTATTACATGATTATTTTCATGATTCAATTATTGATTATGTGCTCACATATTTTATATCGTGTCATCACATTCATGTTAACATCACAGACCATGATTGCACATATCCATGAGAATTATTGCTTAATTCCATTATCATGTGCGCACTGTCCGCTGTTCATTGCTATGTGTCCACTGTCATGTGTGCACTGTCCGTTGTTCATTGCTATGTGTCCACTGTCATGTGTTCATTGTCCACTGTTCACTGCTATATGTGCACTGTCTATTGTTCATTGTTATATGCACATTGCTTGTTGCACTAACCATGTCAGCAGTTAATGAGTCTCCCGACAAGAATTAAAGTGGAGAAAAATCAAGGCCTTCGCGCCCAATTGTGAAACAAGCAACCCCTGAGGTCAGCACCGAACCTAAATTGGGCATATATCCTATCTTAAATTAGAGTCAAGTATAGTCTGAACCGTTACTTGACTCGGGGGCAAGTGATGGATATCTGCCCAATTCGGGTTTGTATTTACACTCCGGACTTCGTAAACACGTCGAAAATCACATAACGGATCCAAACGCGTCACACGAGGTTCAAAACGGTCGGGAAGCGCGGCATGCGCGTCCGGAACGGACCTCCGGATTGTCCACAGGCAATCCGAAGCCCGTCGGATTGCCTAAGTCCGACGGGGTTCGGACTGCTGTCAAGGTACAGCGCGCTACCCCTTTTGTACGTACACTGAGCGAAGAGTTCTCCAAAGCCAAACTTAATCAAACAGACGACAGTTCCTATTTTCCTTTAGACCGGTGTCGAACCGCACAAAAACTAGGTTCGGTTCTAAGGTTGCTTATAAATAGGGGACCTTGGCCACCCATTTGGAGGGATATTCTCAAGAGATTGGCTTTGGAGTTCAGACCTCTCTCTAGAAACTTTCTCTCTCTAGACTCTTATTTAAGCATCGGAGAGGCTCAACCAGCACCACCCCCCTCTCCGTGCTGGTTACTGCCATTGTGCAAGTAAGAAGTGCGCGAAGCCGGTGAAGTGCACATTGCCGACAACCAGCTGCCGTCATCCGACAACCCACTGCCGTCATCCGACAACCCGACACAATCACAACCCGAAGTGCCGAAGAGTCCGGCTCCCCGGTTGGATTTGGACGCAACAACCACTAACTGTATATATTATTCTTATATATAATAGTAAAATATAGGACGACATAATAGTTTTTTTTTTTTTGCCACCACATAATAATAATAGTAATAATAATAATAATAATAATGTATAGGACCGACTAAAAAATCAAATAATATATTTGAAGTGCATTTATTTTTATTAAGAAAAAGTGTATGAAAGTAAGATATCAAAATTTTTATAATTAAGTTATGCATTCATGTAAATATGTTAAATAATTAATATGTATATATATATATATATATATATTAACTAATTTAAATAAGAATAATTTAAAATTATTCAATCAATATCAACGAACAAAATTGAGTAGATGTTAAAATTGAGAGTTTTAATTATACCAGTTATATGTCTAATAAAAATTTATATATATGGTTGATTATTTCACTACTATTAAATATTTTAAATAATAATTAATATTAAATACTTTAAAAAATTAATACATTATTATGAATTAATTTTCTATTGTAAAAGTATATTACAATTTTCAAATAACTATTAATATATAGTTGCATATTTAATAAATTAAGATAATTAATTTTTTATTTTAAAATTTTCTCCCGCGCGGTGCGGGGTAGTGCTAGTAATGTATGAACGTAGGTAAATTGCATGTATAGCTAGCTAGTCTAGGGTTTGTTGGTTAGGTAATGAAATAAATAAATGCAATAGAAATATGGGAGAAGAATGGGGTATGGTCTGCAAAATAACTTCATCTAATTCTGTTTAACTTTATTGTTTCTCTCTGCGTAGGACGATCGATAGTTTTTGGACTTTTAAAATACAAAAAATATACATACGTAATTAGATAATAGAATATTTTTCTCACACATATATACATAAATTTGTTTCATAATACTGTACTTTAATTACTATGATATTTATATAATTTTTATATCAACGGAGAGATATATTTATCTACAATAATATTATTCAGAACTATATCGTGTATTAGATGATACGTTACGCATAGCTTCCTAGCTAACTCCCCAGCTAATTTATAAAGCTGCTGGTTTGAATAACTTTGCAGTGCCTAATCATCTGCATATATACAATATTGGAAGTAAAGTATCTCACACATGTGCATAGGTTAGCTATATAGTTTCCTTCAACATTTGTTATACATGGCTGTTGGATCACGGGCGAAGCTCCGTTACGTCCTTGACGGAATGCTCTGGACTCCTGGGCTCCGCGTAATCCCGCAAAAGGGGATGACCTGGGTGGTGACCCAGAATCCCTCTCCGATGCTTAAATGAGTATACAATCAATGGGGTGGCAGCAGTGTTCTAAGTGCGTATTAGAGAATATGTGTTTTCTGGGGTAACTTCCTCCTTTATATAGGAGGAGGAGTTGCCCAGTTACCTGTGACCATGCTTGGCCGTTGTGCCCATGATTCCGTGTATCTCGGCTGGGATTCCATATATCTCGCCCCACGCTCCGCGTATCTTACCCGTACTCCGCGTATCTCGGGCACGCCCTGCGTATCTCGGGGGATTTATCTTTATCTCTAACCGTCTCCTACTACTCTATCTAGTAGGCGGGTTTCTCGGTCTTTATCCTCTGATCACAAGTCCCGACTCCTGTCGGAGACTCCAGAGTTGTCTCATTCTAGATCACCACCCAGGACCTTCAGTCTCTACGGGACAGGTCCAGCCTCTGCGGGGCTTTATTATCGGGGCCTTTACTAAGGCATATCGGGGCCGCTATCGTCGGGACCCTTAATACTGGGCCTCTGGGCCTTCCAGGCTTTTCACGAGGCCCACTGGACCTATTCGCCGTCCATTGGCTGTTAACGGGGCTAACGATTACATCAGAACCCATCATTTGACCCCAAGACATGGGGGAATTTTAGTTCATCATGTCTTTCAGTTCAAATCTTCTGACCTCGCTGTCGGAGGCTTTTGCCTTCATGCCTTCCGATACCGCCGTCGGAGGCTTTTACCTGTACATTTCTTGATACCTCAATCAGAGGCTTTTGTCTTCATACCCTCCGATACCACCGTCGGAGGTTTTTACCTTTGCATTCTTGATACCTCAATCAGAGGCTTTTGTCTTCATACCCTCCGATACCACCATCGGAGGTTTTCGCCTTGCGTATGATTGTTGTATAACAGAGTCTCTTACTCATGATTACCTTGGGCCCACCAGACCCCATGGGCAGTTGCCAAATCCGAGGAGACTCCTCGGTTATCGCAGCATTAAATGCTATAGGGATTATGAAACGATGCTTACATCAGCGTGACTGTTGCTTTCTGAAAAAGGCACTCATTACGTCACCAACGTCTTTTCTGTACCGTCCCTCAGTCTTCAACGGTCAAGATTGAATCGTTTCGTCTTCAATGGTCCAGATTAAGTCCGTCCAGTTTGTCCTTTTGCTTATAAAAGCTAAGACCCTGGCACTATTCTTCTTCACTGTCTCCATTTTTGGAAGTGCATCCATTTTTGAACCCGAAGTTTCTTCTCCCCATGTCTTTTGCTCTTCAAGTAATTCAAGACTTTACCATGTCTGGTAAGGTTTCCTTCTCTATCGTTTGCCTTCATCTTTACTTAGCTTGATTGTAGTTTTCCGAATAAACCTAACACTCCTTTCAATGGCTGATTTCAGATAGTGGATCTGGTTTCGAGGAAAGGAAGCCTTTCAACTTCGACTATGTTCTGAATGAAATTTTCAGCACTGCTTATGATGCAGCTCTCCGGGAAGGATGTATCATTTCCACCAAAGAGGCCGATGCTCAAGGCCAGAAATGCATACCACAAGTTCAGAGTGAAGAGGAGCTACTTCTTCATCGGAAACTCCTCGATCCCATGATTCCGAGAGCCATTCCTCCAACGGCTGACCCTGTGGATCCTTCTGCTACCAACTCCGTGGACTCAACTCCTGTTGATGTCGCCAATAAGGACCAAGCTTAATGCTCTGTATTTTTAGTCCTTGTAATTTTTCTCCTTGTCTTCTTTATCCTTTGTATCGGACCCCTTTGGCCTTCGAGCCTTTATATAAGGAATTTCTTTCATCTGTTTTGGTTTCGATAATCATTTGCACTTATTTAAAGCGGCTTTAAACTCGTTACTCATAATGTTCCGATGCACCATTTGAGGTGACTCCATACGTCCCTTAGACGCTTTTCTCGGGACTTCACCACTTAAGGTTTCTCGTCCAATCGGGACTTCACCACTTAAGGCTTCTCGTCCAATCGGGACTTCACCACTTAAGGCTTCTCGTCCAAAATCGGGACTTCACCACTTAAGGCTTCTCGTCCAAAATCGGGACTTCACCACTTAAGGCTTCTCGTCCAAAATCAAGGCCATTGTTCACACCCTTTAGGGCTTTTGTCGCGCCAACTCTGACGGCTTCAATTGTACCCTTTAAGGGCTTTATCGCGTCTTTGTCAGACGGCTTTCGCGGACCTGTTAAGGCTTTTCGTACCCGTTAAGGCTTTTGGCCGCATCATATAGACGACTTACGCGGACCTGCTAAGGCTTTTTCGTACCCGTTAAGGCTTTTGGCCGCATCATATAGACGACTTACGCAGACCCATCAAGGCCTTTTCGTACCCGTTAAGGCTTTTGGCCGCATCATATAGACGACTTACGCGGACCCATTAGGGCCTTTTCGTACCCGTTAAGACTTTTGGCCGCATCATATAGACGACTTACGCGGACCCATTAGGGCCTTTTCGTACCCGTTAAGGCTTTTGGCCGCATCATATAGACGACTTACGCGGACCCATTAGGGCCTTTTCGTACCTAGGCTTTTGGTTGCATCATATAGACGACTTACGTGTACCCCGTAGGGCTTTTGTCCATACTTGTTAAGGCTTTTGGCCGCATCATATAGACGACTTACGCATACCTCGGAAGGCTTTTATCGTACCTCGGAAGACTTTTGTCGCGTCCTTCAGGACGTCTTACTAACAGTTAGAATAAATCTAAAAGCAATTTGATCGGAAGCAACTTCTTTTATTCATAAATAACTCAAAATAGGCTTACATCGGATCTTATTGATAGACAATTTGCGCCATTCACGGCGGCTTAATATCAAACATGATACTTCTTCAAGTGTTCGCCACTGAAGGAATGCTTCAACGTCTTGCCATCAAGGTCCTCTAGCTTGTATGCATTGGGTTCTGGCATCCCTACGATCTTGTAAGGTCCCTCCCATTTCGGTGATAGCTTGTTGATCCGATCTTGATGAACGAACTCGTTCCTCCGCCAGACAAGTTCTCCAACGAAGAATTGTCGGGACCTGACACGCCGATTGTAATATCGGGCTGTTGCCAGACGCATTCGGGCCTGAACTTCGTCAGCCTTGCATCTCTTCTCCTCGAGCAAGTCCAAGTCTAGACGTCTCATTTCCTCGTTCGTCAAAGGTTCGTAATATTTGGCGCGATGGGACGCCACCGCTATCTCCACGGGAGCGACTGCCTCCGTGCCATAGACCAGGCCAAACGGAGTTTCCCCCGTCGATTGCTTGGGTGTTGTTCTGACAGCCCAAAGCACATTTTCAAGCTCATCCAGCCAATGGCCCTGCAAGGCGTAGACTCTCTTCTTCAAGCCATCCATCACGATCTTGTTGGCTGATTCCACCTGGCCATTGGTTTGAGCGTGGCGGACTGAAGCGGTCCGATGTTCGATGTTCAACTCCTCTAGGTACTCCTTTAACTGAGCCCCATTGAACGGAGGGCCGTTGTCGCTGATCAACACTCAAGGAACCCCATACCGGGATATGATCTGAGTTTGAAGGAACTTGAGGATCTGCTGCCCCGTCGTCTTGGCCAATGCTTTAGCCTCTATCCATTTTGAGAAGTAGTCAATGGCCACGAGTAAATACTTGCACTGACCTTTCGCTTGAGGAAGAGGTCCCACCAAGTCAATCCCCCATTGCCGAAGGGCCATGCACTCCTGATGGGCATTAAGTCCGCTGCAGGAGCCACGATATTTGGAGCGTACCTCTGGCATGCATCACAGGATCGGACCATTTCTGTCGCCTCCTTGTTCATCGAAGGCCAATAGTAGCCCAAGTTCAGCGCCTTCCGCACAAGAGATCGGGCCCCTTCATGACAGGCCGCGACTCCCTCATGTAGCTCCCTCAGGATCCGATTTGTGTCAGGTTCCGCCACGCATTTTAGGAAAGGCTTTACATACCCTTTTTTCTATAACTGGTTGTCCACCATCGCGTAGTTGTCCGCAATCCGACGCAACCTGACAGCTGCCACCTCGTCATCGGGGAGTGCCCCTGTAGTCAGGTATGTGACCATCGGGGTCATCCAAGTGGGCTTCTCTTCTTCCTCCGATCCTGTCTCAATAGCACAGATCTCCGCTGGATCAATGTTTGAGATAATCACCTTCTCTAGGAAATGCACCTTTCGATTCTCCTCGGGGGCCACTCCCAGAGCAAACTTGCTTAAGGCATCTGCTTCCGCGTTTTCTTCCCTCGGGATCGCCTCAATATCGAAGCTTTTGAAGCTTCCCTTCAAAGTCTGCACCTCGTGCAAATACTTCTTCAATGTAGGGCTCCTGGCTTCATAATTCCCCTGGACTTGATTTACAACCAAGGTGGCATCGCACTTCACTTTTAAATGATCGACCCCCGTACCCTTGGCAATCTTGAGGCCCGTGATGAGAGCCTCGTATTCTGCTTCATTGTTGGTGGCTTTGAACGTCAACGCCAAGGCATATCGTAGGGGCTCACCTCCGCCGGGCGGTATCAATTCTACACTCGATGAACCATCAGTGTACATCTCCCAAGTGTTCTCCTCATTTGGCTGTTCTGGCTGTTGTTCTGTTGTCGGGACTTCCTCCATGGTTGCCCCCTCTGCGGGACCCGTTACTTCCAGATCGGGTGCCGTAGACTCGGCTATAAAATCTGCCAACGCCTGGCCTTTAATAGCGGTTCTCGGAGCGAAATGAATACGAAACTCCGTCAGCTCGATGGCCCATTTCACCAATCTCCCCGACGCCTCCGGTCGGTTCAAAAAGTGCTTCAGGGGCTGATTAGTCAATACCGTGACTTCATGGGCATGGAAGTAAGGTCGTAGCTTTCGAGCGGCAATAATCAATGCGAAGAGATACTTCTCAATAGCGGGATAGTTTATTTCAGACTTGGCAAACGCCTTGCTTACATAATAGATAGGCACTTGGTTGCCCTTGACAATTTTAATCAAAACAGAACTAATAGCCACATCGGAAACAGCCAAATAGAGATAAAGCGGCTCGCCTGGAACTGGTTTCGCCAACGGCGGAAGGGTACGGAGGTGCTGCTTGAGTGCCTGGAACGCCTCCTCGCACTGTCGGTCCATTCGAACTTCTTGTGGGCCCTCAGCACATCAAAAAATGGCATGGCTCGGTCACTCGCCTTGGATAGGAAGCGATTCATCGCGGCCAACCGGCCATTCAGCACCTGAACCTCCCGATGAGTCTTCGGGGACTGCATCTCCTCGATTGCTCGCAGCTTCTCAGGGTTCACCTCGATTCCTCTCTGGCTCACCATGAACCCTAGGAACTTCCCTGAGTTCACCCCGAAAGCACATTTGTCGGGGTTCAGCCGAACCTAATGGAACTTCATCCGCTCAAATGTCGCCGCCAAGTTCTGGACATGGTCTCCTGCCTGTCGGGACTTCACCAGCATGTCATCCACATACGCCTCCATGGTTTTCCCCAACATGTCTCCGAACAACTTGTTCACCATCCGCTGGTAAGTTGCTCCGGCATTGATCAATCTGAAGGGCATCACGTCGTAATGGTAGACGTCACTGTCGGCATAGAAGGCCGTATGGGGGGCATCCTCCTTCGCCATCTTGATCTGGTTGTACCCGGAATAGGCATCCATGAAGCTCAGCAGCTCATGTCCCGATGTGGTATCCACCAGCTGGTCAATCCTCGGAAGCGGGTAGCAGTCCTTCGGGCAGGCCTTGTTCAAGTCGCGGAAATCGACACACATCCGCCACTTCCCGTTACTCTTTCGCACCAGGACTGGGTTAGAAACCAAGGTCTGGAATCGGAGCTCCTTGATGAATTCAGCGTCAAGCAGTCTGCCTACCTCTTGCTGGATCGCGATCCTCTTGTCCGCGCCCATCGAACGCCTTCTCTGCGCGATAGGCTTGATCGCGGGGTCTATCTTCAGCTCGTGCACTATTACGTCGGGGCTGATTCCTGGCATATCA
Source organism: Clarkia xantiana subsp. parviflora (assembly GCA_036873135.1). Classification (NCBI taxonomy): domain Eukaryota; kingdom Viridiplantae; phylum Streptophyta; class Magnoliopsida; order Myrtales; family Onagraceae; genus Clarkia; species Clarkia xantiana. The sequence goes on from JAPTYO010000012.1 coordinate 15,997,957, forward strand.
CTCGGGGACCAAGCAAACAGCTCCTTAAACTCCTTCAGGAGCTTGATCAACTCTCGGGCTCTTTCCTCCGACAAAGCAGACCCGATCTTCACCTTCCTCTGAGGCCCATCAATCTCAACCTCCTTCAGATCCTCCATGGGGGCGGGACGCCCATACTCCTCTCGAGGATCAGCATCAGTCTGAAGGACAGTCATGGCTTCCCTCCTTCTCCTTCGGGTAGCGTTAACATAGCATTTTCGCGACGCCACTTGGTCGCCCTTGACCTCTCCGACCCCGTTGTCAGTCGGGAACTTCATCTTCTGGTGAACCGTCGAGGCGACTGCCATGAGAGGGTTGATAGTGGTCCTTCCGATAATAGCGTTGTATGCCCCTGCAGACTCCACTACGACGAAATCTACGTTTCGCTTCTCCATCTTCCAGCCACTACCAAACTCCACCGGTAAGGTAATCATTCCCAACGGGTAAGAAGTGGAACCAGAGAATCCCACCATCGGGAAGCCCACCTGTGTCAGGTCCTTTTTCGTTTTTCCCATGGCTTCCAGAGCGTCCATGAAAAGGATGTCGGAGGAACTCCCTCCGTCTATCAGGATCCGCTTCATCTCGAATCCGTCCACGTCCAGGGTCACGACCAAGGCGTCGTCGTGAGGGCTCTCCACGCCTACTAGATCCTCCGCCGAGAAAGAAATCACCATTTCCTCCTTCAGAGTCCACGACCGGGACCTTTTGCCTAACACCACTGCGGCAGATATGCGGGAAGCGTAGTTCTCCCGAGAAGCGGAGGTATCATCTCCCGCCGCCATTCCTCCGTGGATGACGTTGATAGTTCCCCGCCTCTCCTTGCGGGCGCCCGATCCTGAGGCTTCTTGCTCAACCTTCTTCTTCTTTGGGGATCGGTCACGGGACTTGGAACGGGACCGCGGCCGACTTTTGGAGCGAGATCGGCATCTTCCCCTCCCGACGAACTCTTTTAACGTCCCCTTCTGGATCAGCTTCTCGATTTCCTTCTTCAGCTCCCGACAGTTTTCAGTGTCGTGACCATTGGCTCGATGGTAGCGAGAGTAGCGGTCAGGGCGGCCTCCTAGGAATTCGCCTTCTTTTCTTGGAGGGTATCGGGCGAGACCCTGTCGGTCCATCACAGCTAACACAGAAGTCATCGAGCTATTGATGGGAACGGCCCGACCTTCTCGATTGTCCTTCCTTGGGGGACGCTTGTCTTCTCTTTTCTCGGGGCGACCACGGTTTATATTCCCCTCCGACTTGTCGCTCCCTTTGCGATCATCCGACAGCTTGGACGATGGCTTTCCTCTTCCCGACCTCGGGGGACCGAGCTCTCCGGCAGCAATCTTCGACTCCTGGACGTCGATTTGCTGTTTCACCCTCGCTTGTAAGGCCTCCATACTCCACACAGCCTTCGCGGCTACACTATGCATCAGGTCGGAACCGTACGGAGCGCTCAAGTTCCGCAGGAAAGTACGGATGGTCTCTCCCTCCGATATCTCTTCATCGATCTCTGCGGCACTGGCAGTGAATCGTTGGTAGTAATATGCCAACGATTCGTCGGGCCTCTGCACCACCTGGGTCAGGGACCTTACACTCTTCAGAAGGCGCCTCCGACCTTGATATTGCTTGATAAACCGATCGTGCATGTCCGCCCAGCACGTAATGCATCCTGGCGGGAGGCTGAAAAACCAAGTCATGGCCCTTTCTCCCAGAGTAATCGGGAACAGCGAACACACGAGGTCGTCGTTCGAGGTCCTTCCCATGCAAGCCTGGACATGTCTCTGAACATGGCGAACCGGGTCTCCTTCACCATCGTACTCCTTGATGGTCGGGATGCCTAACCCTGGCGGGGCGACCGTATCCAACAGCCGCGGGATGAAAGGATGGCTGGATCGATCCCTCAACTCCGATGTCATCTGCTTCTGGTCACCCATGCAGATGTTGACGATCTTCACCACCTTATCGGGGGTGATGGGGCCATTCAGGGGAATGGTCCTGTTTTGCACCGGTCCTGGGCCGTCGACCACGAATTTCTCCAGGTGCGCTGGTTCTTTACCCTTACTCCTGGGCGGAACCTCCTGAACCTCTTGTTCTTCTGGGACCACCCTCGGGGGGGGGGGGGGGGGGTGGAGGCAATTCTTCTCGCGGAGGCAACTCCTCCGCCCTCTTAGCAGCTTCTCTCTTGTCCAACAAAGCCTCCATGGCAGCCAAGAACATGGGCATAGCATCTGCTACTGCCTTGGCCAACTCCGAGTTCGAAGACGACCATTCTTCCCTTCGCGGGACTCTTTCTCCTCCGTGGCCCACTGGGTTTGGGGGAGCCTCATCTTCCTCCCTACGCGGGATATCCTGCCTGTTCATCTCCGTGTCTCGGACTGAGACCTCATAACCATCACCCTGCCCCCCTGTCTGGGAAAGAGCGGGGTTCTCACCTTGTTCAGCAACACGTTCCGGCAACAGGGAATTCACGGTTCCTGCGGGGCGAGAACTGCCAGCCTGAACCTGCTTCTTCTTGCCACCACCGGCCATTGATCTGGTAGAAGCTATCTTGACTTTTCGTACAATTCCCACAGACGGCGCCAATGTTGGATCACGGGCGAAGCTCCGTTACGTCCTTGACGGAATGCTCTGGACTCCTGGGCTCCGCGTAATCCTGCAAAAGGGGATGACCTGGGTGGTGACCCAGAATCCCTCTCCGATGCTTAAATGAGTATACAATCAATGGGGTGGCAGCAGTGTTCTAAGTGCGTATTAGAGAATATGTGTTTTCTGGGGTAACTTCCTCCTTTATATAGGAGGAGGAGTTGCCCAGTTACCTGTGACCATGCTTGGCCGTTGTGCCCATGATTCCGTGTATCTCGGCTGGGATTCCATATATCTCGCCCCACGCTCCGCGTATCTTACCCGTACTCCGCGTATCTCGGGCACGCCCTGCGTATCTCGGGGGATTTATCTTTATCTCTAACCGTCTCCTACTACTCTATCTAGTAGGCGGGTTTCTCGGTCTTTATCCTCTGATCACAAGTCCCGACTCCTGTCGGAGACTCCAGAGTTGTCTCATTCTAGATCACCACCCAGGACCTTCAGTCTCTACGGGACAGGTCCAGCCTCTGCGAGGCTTTATTATCGGGGCCTTTACTAAGGCATATCGGGGCCTACTCAGAGGCTTCTTGTCGGGAGCATCTAGCTCATGTGTCGGGGCCGCTATCGTCGGGACCCTTAATACTGGGCCTCTGGGCCTTCCAGGCTTTTCACGAGGCCCACTGGACCTATTCGCCGTTCATTGGCTGTTAACGGGGCTAACGATTACATCAGAACCCATCAATGGCAATGAATAGAACAAGAGATGTAACTATCTATCTCGAGATTAACCAAATACGTAACTAGAGACACTTGACATAACTGTAATAGGAGTCGTAAGCACATAATACGGTTGGACGAATCAAATGAGAGGTACTGTTAATCTTTCTAATGTGAATTTAATTTAACAATTTAAGACCACGTACAATAAATCGATCAAACTCGTCAAATTGACTCATATCTATAATGTGAAATTACATCTAAAACATATATTATCTCACATGATTAGGTTCAAAACTGCAAAGTGTTATCATTTTAAATTGATTTTAAATTAGAATATTAATTATATTATTAACTACTTATTAATTTATTTTAATATTTGAAACAAGCCTTTAGATAGTTTATCAGAATATATATATATATATATATACGAAAAAGTATAAAAAATTGTTTTTGGAATAAATAAATAAATTGCTCAAAAGATAAATTCATTTTATTAAAATATAACTCATTGCTCAAATACCTGAAATAAGAGTCATATAATTAAAACACGTGTAACGCGTACCAACGATGTAATCCACACTAATTTAGCGAGCGGTGATGGATAAATGTCCTATTCGGGTTCGTATTTACATTTCGGGCCTCGTAAACGTGTCGAAAATTACATCTCGGTTTAAAAACATCTCCCACGGTATCAAAACGGTCCGGAAGCGCATTTACGCGCGTCCGGACCGGACCTCCGGGTTGCGCGGCAATCCGGACCTCGCCGAATTGCCCAAATTCGACGAGGTCCGGATTGCCTTACGGGTATTGCGCGACTACCGTATCTGTGATTACCGTTGCGTGTAGAGAAGTCAAGTTCGCACATTACCAATATGGATGACGGTTACCGCATGATCTTGAACCGTCATCAAACTGCTCTAAAACCGGGTCCGGTCCCAAGAAAGCCTATAAATAGGAGGTCTTGGCCACCCATTTTCACACATTCTCTCATTTGCCCAACTTTGGTATTTTGAGCTCTGACTTCTCTCTAGAAATTCTCTCTCTCTTGAAATTACCTTTTTGCCACTATAGTGACTTAAGCATCGGAGAGGGCTCCGCTAGCACCACCCCCCCCCTCTCCGTGCTAGCATTGGTCCTTCGTGCAGGAACCGTTGCCCAGACATCCGCATTTGCGCACAGTCCACCGCCTTCCGAGACTCAGACATTTACCGAGTCACAACCTTACCGAGTCACAACCTTACCGAGTCACAGCCGTACCGACACACAGACCTCATACGGGAGCAAGTCCGAACACTCGTCAGTGGCCCAACCTCCTCCTGACGGAAGGGTTGCAAAAGCCCGCACAACTACGCGAATAGACGCGTCCCCACGACCTTGTTCACCCGGACGCAACATTGGCGCCGTCTACGTGATTCGAACAACAAGCTACCATACCGCAGAAATCATGGCGAGTGATCACAACCCTCCCGAAGAGGTGAAAAACCCAAGAAAGAGGCCCGGGCGTCCCAGGAAATCCCCGGCAAACAAAAGAGCAGGAGGCCAAGCTCCAGCAGGGTGCCAGTCGGGACCCTCCCACATCCCAAGAGCTACTTCCGTAGCTTCATCCGTACCGACTGACAATGTGCCCAACGCACAGCACAGAGAGCCAAAGGACAAACACCACGCGCATCCACCTGGTTTCGAGCCAGAAATGCACGAGGATGAATCCCAAACAGAGATGCCACAAGGCGAACAAAGACCGGGGGCAAACCCGATGCCCACCGTTACTCCAGCAATGATGGCTGCGCTGGAAGAGTTACTCGCATTCCGCAAGTCTCTAAAAAACCAAGGATACGCAGCTCAGCCACCTCCGGCCAACCAACAGTATGCTGCGCCAGCAAGAGAGATGTCGCAAGACACTACTCGCTACGGCAATCCTTTCCAGGGCAGGAACCAACACGCAAGATATGAACCTGCATGGTCATACACTCCTTTCCAAGGAGCCCAACAATGGAGGAACGAAAGGCAGCCCCCATTCTACCACCCACAGAAGCCAACAGGAGATGATCCTTTTCAGGCCACAAGCAGGGATCAATCTGACATCTACCACGACAATGGGCAGCAAAATCCTTCAACAGGATATGCCGAACCGGTAAAAGGGTTTACCACTGAGATGTTAGAAGAAATGGTGGAGAAGAAGATGAAGGAAGCAAAGATGAAGGGTATGCACGCTCTTGAAGAAAGGGCGTCACATCCATTTGCTGACCACTTGATGGACAGTCGCGTCCCAGACGCACTGTATCGAATTGGAGGGGACCTCTACCGAGGAAAAGGAGACCCAGTTGAACACGTGCAAAAGCACGAGGCCTCTCTGCTAGGCAGAACGAAGAACCCACACCATTTCGCAATGACGTTTTCACAAACTCTTGCCGGGACAGCAGCACACTGGTTCTTCTTACTGCCACGCGGAAGCGTTACTTCATGGGCAGACCTAAAGGCCAAGTTCATTCAACGATACATGGGTGAACGTACATTGTTGAAAGGAGCAAACGCTCTGGACGACGTTCAACAACAAAACGAAGAGTCTCTTGCCGACTACTACGTCCGCTTCAATCAGAACATCTCTGACATTCAGGGAAACCTGACTGAAGGAGAAATTGTTCGAGCATTCATTCGAAACCTCGGACGAAGAGGCAATGCCCTAGCTGAAAAAATGGCAAAGCGCCCAGCGGAATCCATGGAGGAGTTAGCCGCAAGAGTCAAGGAATACATAGATCTCGAAAGGTTCAGAAGCCAGAACAAGGCAAAAATTGCTGCAGCAAAGGCAAAAGATAATCCAAAGCAGAACCAACCAAAACCACACTCAAGTGGTCAACAAGGAAGACATTGGCAACCTCAGCCGAAAAGACCCTTTCAAGGAGATTTTCAGAAGCCAAAGGAAGTAAATCTTGCCGACTGCATTCCCTTGAATGCCCCGCTGTCTGTAATTTTGAAAGAGATGAAGGACGCGAATATCTGGAGGGAACCAAACAACTTCAGGAATGGCCCATTGGGAAGAAACAAGGACAAGTGGTGTGAAAACCATGAAGTCTTCGGCCACGAGACCGATAGCTGCGTCAGTCTACGCTTCCGAATCAACAACTTCGTCCTCAAGGGCGAATTGAAGCAATTTGTTGATCAGGGCAACAACCCCCCGAGAAAGGCTCAACCAGAGTCGTCAAAAAGAGGAAACAAGGGAAAAGAGAAGGTCAATGACAACCCTCCGCCAGCCAAGCGAGGTGTAATCAACGTCATACACGGAGGGCCTGCCGCCGGAGGACACGTATCTAATGCTCGGGACATTTATGCATCCCAAGAGCAACACTGCCGAAGTACGGAAAGCGCAAACAACCCGAGCAAGAAGACGCAGTCATCCAATTCTCCAGGGAAGACTTAAAGCATATCGTTTACACCCACGATGATGCTTTAGTCATTACTATGGACATTGACGGGTACGATGTGAAAAGAATTCTTGTGGATGGCGGAAGTTCCGCTGACATTCTACATGTCAGAGTCCTGGAGCAACTAGGAAAATCTGCAAAGGACTTGTCCCCATGAACCTTCTCATTAGTCAGCTTCGCAGGAGCAGCTACACAACCCCTGGGTACAATCACACTTCCTGTCATCCTTGGCCAGGGGTGGAGAGCATTGCATATCAACGTCACCTTCGTAGTTGTAGAATCTCTCGGAGCCTACAACGGAATCTCGGGACGAACAACGATCAATCCCTATGTGATCGTGCCCTCCACCGTCCACCAAAAGATGAAGTTCCCGAAAGAACATGGGATTGGGGAAGTGCTTGGCGATCAGATAACCGCAAGGCGTTGTTACGTCAATGCCTTGAGAGCAAAACACCAATACCATGTGGCCATGATAAATTCCTTCAAGAGGCAGAAAGTTGTCGATGAAAGAAAGAAGCAACTAATGGAACAAGCCATTACAGTTTGGAACCCGCAAGAAAACATCCAGTTCTCACCATGGCACCAGATTTGGCTCGTTAAGCAGGGAGAAGACGAGCCAATCATGGAATACTTCATCAGATTTGCCTCCAACGCCTCAACCGCGAAAGCAACAAGAGAAGAAGTGATAAGCGTGTTCTATGCAAACATGAACGCCAAATCTTTCCTTCTCTTTGGACGAACTCATGGATGGCGAACAACAAAAACCATGGCAGATTTAAAGGATAAGCTCGAGACAGCAGTTTCATGCGAACAAGAACTGAGGTGGGGTACACCCCTCAGTTGGGACAAAGGAGTTCGAACAAATATGAACAAACAGGAAGGCGCAAGCATCAAAATCGACAACATCTTCACACCGCTAAACACGGTGGCCGAAGACATATACGTTAACCTGCTGGAAAACAAGCTCCCAAGTCCACTTGGCCCAGAGACAGCTTTCTTGGGCAACAACATCAGAGAATGGTGCAAGTACCATAAAACTTGGGGGCACAACACAAACATGTGTCTACCACTAAGGCAGGAAATTGAAGAGTGCATTGCACTAGGGGCATTAAGGCGATTTGTTACAACCGGCTCCGTGACATCGTCATCAAATCGGCTATAATGAAACGGGAGAAACAACTATCTTTTAGATTACTTTGCGCATTCATACTATTTCTAGTATAATCAATGTAAATACACGCAAGTATCTAATAAAGTCAATCTACGTTTGTAGGTACACACTTATCTCTTGCACACTATTTTTTGGATTAAACGCGAAGCAACAAAACTACGCGCCTATTATCTACTTCAATAATCCAAGAAATTATGACATGTGCAAGCAAAATCTATTACGCGTTATGTCAACGCTTCCCATCAACAACAACCTACTCATATTGACGACTACATCGAAAGGCGTCATCATGGAATCAAAAACTTGGAAGTACATGCTACACTACGATTACTACTCAGGAATTACACCAAGTAGTAACCTATGCATAAAAATCTACTTCAACAATACAAGATACGCATTGTGTTCAAGGAGGGACTTATGGTATACAACACCAGCATACCTATTATCTACACCAACAAGGAGTTTATTTCTCCATTCACAACATAGGCCTCTATCTCAAGAAGATGCCGGCAACACAAAGCCATCAAACTATGTGCACAATCAACTTATATACCGCAATGACAACCTGCGGACCTACTATCAAAACGACGACTATTCAGGGCGTCAACTACAAGCAATATCTTGGATTAACACTAAGACCTACTATCAAAACGACGACTATTCAGGGCGTCAACTACAAGCAATATCTTGGATTAACACCAAGACCTACTATCAAAACGACGACTATTCAGGGCGTCAACTACAAGCAATATCATGGATTAACACCAAGACCTACTATCAAAACGACGACTATTCAGGGCGTCAACTACAAGCAATATCTTGGATTAACACCAAGACCTACTATCAAAACGACGACTATTCAGGGCGTCAACTACAAGCAATATCTTGGATTAACACCAAGACCTACTATCAAAACGACGGCTATTCAGGGCGTCAGCTACAAACAATATCTTGGATTAACACCAAGACCTACTACCAAAATACATTGGAATAACGCCAAGGCCTACTATCAAAATAGCATGTTGTGGTATCCTTTTTTTTAAAAAAAGACAAGCCCCATGTTTACTTCTAAAAAATAACATGCTGTGACATCTCTGGTTAGAGGTAAATCCTCATGTTCATAGCCATTCCCTGGATTCAGAACATGATGGGCATACGGGGCTGATCACCCCTTAAGTGACGGAAGTTCTCTGTTTAGACAACGACCCCACTCTATAATAAGTGCGTATATCCTGTTTAGGGTGCACTCTTCATGGCGAATGTCCTCTATCTAGACGACACTCCCATATTACGAACGCCATCAGGGTTCGTTTTATACGGCAAAAGTCCTCTTGTTAAGATGACAATTCCGTACTACAGATTTTCAAAACTGTGTTGCATGGTTCCTGGACGCAGAAAGCATGCATCACAATTCATATTCTCAAAAAAGTGTTACATGATCCCTGGACGCAGGAATCATGTATCACAAATATTTTTCAAATATTTTACCAAATATTTTGTCAAATGTTTTATCAAGTATGTTATGTATCAAACACCTTTCCAAAAATTTTATCAACACGGTTTTTTGGATGTATCACATTCAATGTCAAAATATTTTTTCAAACATTTTACCAACACCCTTTTTAGGGTTCACAAAATGCTTCTTCAAAAACTAAAATGTTTTTACGTATGCTTCCCCAACGCGGGTTGATACACGCTGGCAGGTGCGCACCCTGTTTAAAACTCATAAAATTTACAAGTCGAGTCTTGTACAACGTCGCCTTAGAGTGGAACTAAGAGACGGTATAAACTAGTATCTTGCTTAGCTAAGATAACACCTCTCAAATAATACTTTTACGTATGCTTCCCCAACGCGGGTTGATACACGCTGGCAGGTGCGCACCCTGTTTAAAACTCATAAAATTTACAAGTCGAGTCTTGTACAACGTCGCCTTAGAGTGGAACTAAGAGACGGTATAAACTAGTATCTTGCTTAGCCAAGATAACACCTCTCAAATAATACTTTTACGTATGCTTCCCCAACGCGGGTTGATACACGCTGGCAGGTGCGCACCCTGTTTAAAACTCATAAAATTTACAAGTCGGGTCTTGTACAACGTCGCCTTAGAGTGGAACTAAGAGACGGTATAAACTACTATCTTGCTTAGCCAAGATAACACCTTTCAAACACACTACTTGTTGAGAAATATTGCTATACGCAAAAATACTCGGCAGGTTGCAACACATATAGCGACAAGCTATTCAGGAAAGAAGGGCAATATGCATAATGCATCATGCAAACAATCAGGAGAACTTCTCAACTTATCAATCAGGAAGTGGCTATCGGTCACGACTGCAGGGACTATGTCTACGATACTAGTCATCCACATTCAATAAACACAGACTCGGTGGAACAAGCAGAAGTTGCCACCGTCATCTCCAAACAAAACCTATAGTGCGCAAGTCGCAACATCCTATGCTCTACCCATCTCGCCATGCCTTGGAGTCTAACCAAGAGGGGCGATCACAACACTAAACAATGCGCGACGTACAGTCGCAACTACGGACATCATGTTCATCGTTTAAGGATATATATCCTATCTCTCAAGTCCAAAGCATATGGACAACATAGATAACTCAAGGTATGAAATATTACTAACAAGTTATCAAATAATTACTATGGAAAACAGGTCCAGGTGACGAAATATCATGCAAGCAAAAGCATGAACAAAGAAATGTCAACATTAACCCATTCACAAAGGGTTCAACATGCTGGAAGCAGATAGCCCAACAGCAACCAAGAGCCTACGTCATCTCTAAGGACTTATGGCAAAGAGTTCATTATGTCAACAACAAATGCAAGAATGATTGTTTCAACATTCAGCACAACATAGCTCTTCAACATAAGGGCGACAATCAGCAATCAACAAACACTTATCTCAGTAGGAGTAACGCTCCTCCTTGGGCCGGTCCCTCGACCGGGGGGCAGAAGACACCTCTGCACAACCCTCAACTCTATTTCCTTTATTACAAGAAGGAATTAGCACGGTCATACTCAGCATAAAGAACTAAGAATCGCTCGAGGAACGCGCCCCTGCGTCGGATCTTTCGAGAATTATGCTAAGAACAGAAACTGCAAGACAACGATATCCTGGAAAATGCTATCAACAATCCAGTCAGTGCGCAAACACGCACCAACACTTATTAAAGCACTTGTGCAACAGACGCTCCATGCGAGACAATCGCGTACGTACAAGACTTATTAGTCTTCGTGCAACAAGTAACAAGCATCGCGCAAGGGGGGCAACCTCTTCAACACATTAACCTTGCATGACAACACCGAGCGCATACTCGCAGCATACAAGATTACAATGGTGGATTATTTTCTAAGTGTTTCCATGTACGTGCATACATGTCGACAAGAATGCATGTCGACAAGGAGAAAAATATTCTCTAAGTATTTCCATGAACGTACATACGTGTCGACAAAAATGGATTGCGCACAGCGAGTAGCTATGCCTCCTAATCACACCTACAATGCTCATCGACAAAGCTAACGCGCGTATCAAGGTTAACGCGCGTATCAACATCAATGCGCGTATCAAGGTTAACGCGCGTATCAACATCAATGCACGTATCAAGGTTAACGCGCTTATCAACATCAATGCGCGTATCAAGGTTAACGCGCGTATCAACATCAATGCGCGTATCAAGGTTAACGCGCGTATCAACATCAATGCGCGTATCAAGGTTAACGCGCGTATCAACATCAATGCGCGTATCAAGGTTAACGCGCGTATCAACATCAATGCGCGTATCAAGGTTAACGCGCGTATCAACATCAATGCGCGTATCAAGGTTAACGCGCGTATCAACATCAATGCGCGTATCAAGGTTAACGCGCGTATCAACATCAACGTGCGTATCAAAGTTAACGTGCGTATCAACATCAATGCGCGTATCAAAGTTAACGCGCGTATCAACATCAACGCGCGTATCAAAGTTAACGTGCGTATCAACATCAATGCGCGTATCAAAGTCAACGCGCGTATCAAAAAGTCAACGCGCGTATCAAAAGTCAACACGCGTATCAAAAAGTCAACGCACGTGACCAAGTTCCACGCACATAGTAAAGTTGATACGTACCATGGAAGGAACTAACGTCCTAAGGGGCTATCATGCAAACGGGGGATTAACGCGACAAACCGTAAGAATCAAACGCGGCAACGCTTAAGGAAAATTTTTCTCTAAGGCATCAAGACGACAAGTGACTATGCCTAAAGTTATTAGGCAATCCCCGTCAACCAAAAAACCCGCCAAGAAGGAAAATCATGCATATCGACCAAAAAAGCTTATACGCGAAGATACGGGAAATTCTACATCAAATACCCACGGAAATGGAAAATCGCCTAAATTATGGACAAACGACGATAATGATGGCAATAAATCAGCAATTACTCGACGTATAAACATCAACAAGCAGTCCCACATGTCGACAACGAAAAATGACTTAAACAAACAACAACACGGTGACATCGGCATTCAAGTCGAAGCTGTCCTAAGAATTCGAGTTTCCAAACTACCTCAAAACGTGACGAAAAGTATCCCAATGGACTCCCCTCGTCGAGAAGATTCCGGAAAGGTAAGGACCGCGACGAGATGAGGCTGGGAAGGCGGCGCGTGGGCCACACGCTCCTGCGGAAGTGCCTCTCACGCGGCGGCGCGTGAGGGCGCGTGCGGGGTCTTCTGGCGGCTCCGAAGGTGGCGCTGGAATCCTTGGGACGAACCGAGTCGAATGATGGTGTCAACTTCCAAAAACAAGCCAAAAATCAGACTCGAAACTGTCAGAACGTATCTAAGCTCCACGACGGCGAAGAAATTTTGAACACAAAAGCAATTTCGGGAAATGGAGAATGAATTACCTGCAAAGGGAATGGAATGGTGAACTCCCAAGATGCTGGAAGGATAAATGGGGATGTGTGTATTTACTAATCCCAAAGAGATGCTTTGTGGATAATGATCAAAGGATTAGTTTACCTACACTCAAGACTAAACCCCTACGGTATACTCTACCCTCTCCTCTTAAAATATCTACTCCTATGCATGTCTTGACATTGCACGTATCAAATCCATTACTATACACGTATGTTGCAATCACATGATTCATGGTTCGGTAATCACTTAGTCATTTTAGAAACGTACGATTTCTATTTCTTGCATTGCGTAATTACAATCTTGCCATGACTATTACTTATGTATGCATGAGGATAGAGACATGTTCGCATAGCGTATTACCGATTGCTCATGTCTCCGACGATAATCATACTTGCGCATATACATTTCCTATTGCACTAACCATGATGATAGGAAACAAAGTCATTCGGTCGGAAAATCAAGCAACGGACGAAATCAAGATGCTTGCGTCCGACCAACGATCAAAACCGAAAGGTTAGCGTCAAACTCAAATTGGACAAATATCCTAACTTAAAATAGAGTCAAGAAAGGTTCTAAACCGTTACTTGACTCGGGGGCAAGTGATGGATAAATGTCCAATTCGGGTTCGTATTTACATTTCGGGCCTCGTAAACGTGTCGAAAATTACATCTCGGTTTAAAAACATCTCCCACGGTATCAAAACGGTCCGGAAGAGCATTTACGCGCGTCCGGACCGGACCTCCGGATTGCCTTACGGGTATCGCGCGACTACCGTATCCGCGATTACCGTTGCGTGTAGAGAAGTCAAGTTCGCACATTACCAATATGGATGACGGTTACCGCATGATCTTGAACCGTCATCAAACCGCTCTAAAACCGGGTCCGGTCCCAAGAAAGCCTATAAATAGGAGGTCTTGGCCACCCATTTTCACACATTCTCTCATTTGCCCAACTTTGGTATTTTGAGCTCTGACTTCTCTCTAGAAATTCTCTCTCTCTAGAAATTACATTTTTGCCACTATAGTGACTTAAGCATCGGAGAGGGCTCCGCTAGCACCCCCCCCCCCCTCCGTGCTAGCATTGGTCCTTCGTGCAGGAACCGTTGCCCAGACATCCGCATTTGCGCACAGTCCACCGCCTTCCGAGACTCAGACATTTACCGAGTCACAACCTTACCGAGTCACAGCCGTACCGACACACAGACCTCATACGGGAGCAAGTCCGAACACTCGTCAGTGGCCCAACCTCCTCCTGACGGAAGGGTTGCAAAAGCCCGCACAACTACGTGAATAGACACGTCCCCACGACCTTGTTCACCCGGACGCAACAAGCGGTACATTTTATATTGTTGAGTAACTAAATTATTAAAATTCACGTTGGCTAGCAGAGAACAACTATATTACAAATGATGTTATATCTTAAAATTAATTGTTGATAGAATAAGGTAGCCCAATTGTAAATATACTGGTGTTGTACCTCAACTCACGGTGAAGTATGTCTATTTCAATATTTCCCCTCACCGAGAGTGCTCTGATTTCAAGTTTAAACACACCATCTCCCAGAGCCAGAACCAGACCCAACCCGGGTCTGATACCATGTTAGATTCCACAATGGGCCGAGTCAAGCTCATTTCATCCTAAAATCAATTGGGCCGGCCTAGACTACATAGTAGTTTTAGGATGAAACTCCACTTATATATATAGTTGCTCTCTGCTGACTCATTGAACTTCGCTTAATATAATGTGAATTCTAACATAAATATTGCAATTTAATAATAAACTCGACACTACACATTAGAGATTAATTTAACCGGATCAACCACGAAAATTTCCTTAGTCTCACATTTTACATAATCTAATATATATTTAACGGTGAACCAACACCTTCTAAATAATAAAAAAACTGAATCTATAAATTATTAATGTTAGTAATTTAGTATATATATGTATATCCTAAAATTATAAATTATTTACACGTAACGTCTTTCTTTTTGTTAATCATGGAAATGATAACATGATGAATGAAGCATGAAGCATGTGAAAAAAAAAAAAAAAAAGAGTTATTAGCAGGTAATGCAATAGGGACTGTTTAGAAGCTCTCTAGTTTTTTCTTTTTTCTCCTAAGAAAAGTCACTGCTCTATGCAAACTCTCTCTAAGGATATGAATATGGAGCTCTTTATCCAGTTATCGCAAGCCAAAGCTAAAACCGGAAGCCCTACCATAGCGGATGGCCTTGTTCTTCCTCGCCTTCACCCCACTCTCCGCTTTCACCTCGCCAATCACGGAGTCCGCCTTTAACTCTTCCTTCTCACGACCCCTACATCCCCCAACCACGACGGAGAGACGAAAGCTACCTCTCGGAAGTGCGCAGACCGCCTCACCAACACCATCGCCCCCGAGCCCGCACAAAGACCGCCCAGTACCACCACAACTCCTCCAAAAAAGAAGACGCCTCAATACGCGCCCACGCACCGCCACGTGCCACCGCACGCGCCACTGTATGAGCCCACGTGCCCTCACGCGCCACCCACATGCCACCAACGCGCCACTGCACTCGCCGCCACGCGCCGCCTTGGACGACCTCCACTCCCAACGTAGGTCACCCTCACTTCTCCACGCGTCGTCGTGGATGTTGTCCACCTCTTTAAGCTCAAACTCAACTATATTTTGGTGGTACAACCCACTAATCTCACCCACCTACCCCTTCCTGTTGAATCAATAGTTCGTCAAAATCAACGTTCCGTTCATCACACAAACACTGAATGATATTTACGCTTCGGGGTACCCAAGATACGGCTGCGGTCGCATCCCATTTTCAAACCTTTCTCCTAACGGAGAAGTAGAGAATTTCTTTGGCACCCCATACGTGCATAGTCATTCGCGGATGTTCCACAGACATGGGCGCTTAGGTAGTCTGGTTTCGTCCAGCCCCTACCAATTAGAAATGTCTAACCGGTCATGCGGTCATCTTTGTTTGTTAATGGAGTTGTTTGTGTTTCGGATTTACTGTGGGTCCTGTCTGGCATTGCTTGTTCCTCTGTTAGCTATGTCGGCCTTGGGGGAGGTTCTTTTCTTCTCCAAAGGGCTGAGTATGTTGCTGTATCAGATGGACTCCTCCCCACCAAGCTGTTATCATTTGTTTAGGGTCATCTTTAATGGTAAGCTGATCTGGTGTTCTAGTTTATTTATTATCGGTTGTATTTTTGTTTCTTCCTCTGTTATATTTGTTTTTGTTGTTTTGTTAATACTTGCTCTACTTGTTCGGGATTTGGATATTAACCTGTCCATCTAGAACGGTTATTTTCTTATTTGTAGCTTGTAATCGTTTTTATTTTAATAAAATCGTTGTGATTAACCAAATAAAAGAATGAAAACATGATGCTAGCTAGCTCTATGAGTCACACGTTATAACACTTTACATTTCTGTCTATCTCTACTTCTCTAGCTAGCTACCCACACGTTTATTTGACCAAACCCTAATCAGCAATCTTTCTTTTATTTATACATAACCCTAATTACTACCAAAATCCGTTGCTATTAACTTTATATGAAATGATGCGGTTGGCACTTGTAACGCCACGTAGGTTATGGGGTTTCCGATATATAGACCTTTCTTCTCTTTATAGGTACCATTCATCATTGCTTTATAACTATAACGCTTTTCAATCAATGATAGAGTTAGTATCTGAGGTCAAGGGTGTAATCCAACCTAAATTAAAATATACTTACTATTCAATATACGACCGGATGTCGCTAGAGTTATTATTTATTTGGTAAAATTAAAAGTATTTTGATTATTAGTAGCTCTATGTATTAAATAAATAATAATATATACCATATTTAGCTAATTAGATATTTACTTTATAAATGAGTATTAACTAATACGTATTATCACCAATATCTATTATAGATGAAAATGTGAAAATAGCTGAGATCACGCGCTAGCCATCGAGCAATTATAATCGGAATTTATGTATAGGTGAGATGACATACATTTAATATTAACTGAAAAAATCACATATTTTTACATAAAGACATAATGATGATAAATATGTTGCAAGATAGATTCGCATGTCATTCACATGCTTGAATCGGTTGATTAAATATTTCTAAAAAATTATTGATCAAACTATCATTCGTTAAACTAAACTAGGGACAAAAAGATTACTGCAGATTATTTTGGTAATATTTTATTTATTTATTTATGGGTTAAATGTACTTTTCATACGACGTTTTTGGCCGAATATGTCTTTCAGTACAAAATATATTTTTATATACTTTTGGTACCAAATGTTTGAAAAATATGGATTCTGGTACATCTGTTAGTTTTGGTCGTTAATTGACATGTGCAAGTCACGTGAACCACCCTAAACTTTTGATTTTGTTCAATTTAGTCCTTCAAATACATCCCTAACTTTTTTGGTATAATTTAGTCCTCAAATTTCAAAATCAACCCCAATTGAACACAATTGACCTAGCTTAAGGCTAGGTCCGACCCTGGGTCGGGCGCCAGAACCAACCGACCCCGACTCAAGGTCGGACCTATCCCTAGGCTAGGTCCGACTAGGTCAATTGGAACCTAGCCCCAATTGGACTAGGTCCAGTTGACCTAGCCCTGGGCTAGTCTAATTGGGTCAAGGGATTCGGTTTTGAAGTCTTAGAACTAAATCGAACAAAAAAAAGTTATGGATGTATTTGAGGGACTAAATTGAACAAAATTAAAATTTTAGGATGGGTCACGTGACTTGCACATGTCATTTAAAGGCCAAACTAACGGCCAATTAACAGATGTACCAAAAGCCACATTTTTTTTCTTCAAACGTTTCGTACAAAAAAAACATATTGTACCAAAACTCATATTGGGTCAAACATGTTGTACGAAAGTACCTTTAACTATTTATTTATTTAAATGAATATATATTAGTATTTAGAATATTAGATAGTTAGATATAGCCTTAGATATACACTTATACATACAAGCGATATATACAAATAAATAGGGTTAATAACTAAAAAACTGTCCAAGGTTTGCTCTATGTTAAAATTAGATGTCTGAAGATTCATTTGTTAAAATAAAGTGTCCAAGGTTTCAATTTTGTTAAAATTTGGTTTTCCGTCCAAAAAACTGTTAACTTAGACAGAATTCGGTGAAATGACTTTATTGCCCCCTTAAATATTTTCACCAATTTTATTAACAATTTTAGTAGATTTGAAATGACTAAAATACCCTTATACTCAAATTATAACAAAACCGTGCAATATCACGTGCCTTCACTTCAAGAATAGAAACATGAGTGTAGATTAGAAGAAGAGGAAGAACAGGTTCTGAAGAAAAAAAAAATTAGGGTTCTTCACATTATGGCGTCCTCTTCTTCCAGCTCGGCGAGACGGAACCGTCCAATTTCGACAAGGACTCGTGGTTGCGACTTCGCGGAGCCCGTTTACTGTGAACACGGCGTCATTGCTGTTGTTAGAACATCGTGGACAGCGGACAACTTCGGTCGCAGGTTCTATGGCTGCCCTTTTTACAATGTAAGCAATTATTGTCAATTAAGACTAATTGAAGTTCAATTTGTGTTCAAATCCGAAATTTCTGCAAAAGTAGTGTAATTTTAGGGTTTTGGTCAGCCCTAGCAATTGTGTATTCTGTAATTTATTAACTTTTACTGTAATGTAGATTAATTAAAGTTGAGAGAAGTTCAAAATTGAATTAATTGTCGTCCAATTGGTTATGTCATCTCGTTTGTTCATGTTTTAGGGGAAGGACCTTGGTTGCGGCTTTTTCATGTGGGTTCCAGATGGCATGTGTTCCCATTCAGCTAGGATTGCAGCCATGTCTGAGAGAATGTTAAGTGAAGCTGATGAAAAGCTGAAGCGACTTCATAGAATGTATCGTTCTATCATATTTTGCTTATGTATGGGACTGATAGTTGCATTATTAGTAGGGAAATAAGAACTGTATTATCTATGACATGGTTAAGTTTATGTCATTTTGTAAGACTTGTTGATGCAGTTGATGATGAACTATTAAGAATTATTTCCGCTGTTTATATTCATGTTTTGTTCATTTAAGGTCTACAAGTGTTTGAAGATGTTCACTTTGAATGATTAAGAGTTGTGTGAAATTATACAGTTGTTAAAATAGAATATCTAAAATACTGATCATATTGTTATTAGATGTCTCAAAGATTTAAGTTGTAGAAGTAAGGTGTCTGATATTATAGAGTTGTAAAAATAGAATGTCTAAAATATTGATATTAATGTTATTAGATGTCACAAAGATTTAAGTTGTCGAAGTAAGGTGTCTGATATTATAGAGTTGTTAAAATAGAATGTCTAAAATATTGATTGATATTATAGAGTTGTTAAAATAGAATGTCTAAAGATTGATCTTAATGTTATTAGATGTCTCAAAGAATTAAGTTGTGAAAGTAAGGTGCCTGATATTATAGAGTTGTTAAAATAGAATGTCTAAAATATTGATCTTATTGTTATTAGATGTCTCAAAGATTTAAGTTGTAGAAGTAAGGTGTCTGATATTATAGAGTTGTTAAAATAGAATTTCAAAAATATTGATCTTATTTTTATTAGATGTCTCAAAGATTTAATTTGTTGAATGAAATAGACTGTCTAATATTAATGTCGTTGTTAATAGCTGTCTGAAAGTATGTTGAAATAGGAAGTCTGCAAGTTAAGATGTTATTAGATGTCTTCAAGTTTAGATATTTAGAAATACAATGTGTTAAATAGATGTTTCAACGTTTAGAGTTCCAACACATATAGAGTCAAGCCAAAATGTGTACCACAAACCATACAATCTTCATACCCAAAAGTAGACAAATACATTCACCAAAGGAGTTCCGACATCTACCAAACCACATCATTCCTATTGTACTTTACAGTGATGACGAGTCAAAAGTTGGGAGGCCTTTTTACCCAAAAGTAGACAAATCCAAACCAAAAGGAGTTCCGACATCTCCCAAACCACTTCATACCGCAAAGTAAACAAACACAAACTAAAAGGAGTACTGACATCTCCCCCAAAACACAACATTGCGAAATAAGAGTATTTCACTTCCCTCCCTTCCCATCATCATCTATTGTTATGACCTCCTTCTGCGATTGTTTGGCAGGTACCACGTTCGGGTTCTTAAGTCTCATACTCTTCCTCAGTTTAGGCGTCTTAGAGGAACTTGGCCTTCTGACTGCCAGTTTCACAACTGAGTTATACTACTACCAAAAATCATATTCACAACAAAAATTGAAGACTTTATGAAAATCCACTTCAATTTCAACATAGTGTTCATACCCATAACTGATTACAACAAATTCTGCAAGTTACAATTTTTCAGCCTAAAAAAGGTCAACTATTCTACAAAACTAACTTCTCACACTTAAATCCAACAATTTGTCCATATAGATTCAGTTTTTAACCCCCAAGTATACTGAAAATTCAAAACCAACCATAACTTGATAAAATTTCAGTTTTTCTTCCATGAATGTGTCCGAAATCAACAACAACCGAGTTATACCACTACCAAAAACCATATTCACAACAAAAATTGAAGACTTTACTAAAATCCACTTCAGTTCCAACACAGTGTTGAAACTCATAACCGATTACAACAGTTTTAGCCAAAATAGGAGCAGGTTTACCTTCACAAACGCGAACCCAACAAAACCCAAGGCTTGATTTCGTCCTTCCCTTGCCGTTACATACCCGTCACCTTCCCTGAAAGTATCCTTTTTCCAAGTCGTCACCTTTATGCCGGAAATCGCACAACAATGTCGCTGGAACCACCAGAAATCGCCGGCGAACCCTCCACCACGAAACCCTAGTTTTAGTTTTCTGTTCTTGAGGTTTTGGGGAAAATATGGAAGTTGAGTGAAGAAAATAACTTTGGAAGAGTGTGATCAGAAAGAATTAATAGCAGAAGTGACATGTCTGGAAGAAGAAGAGGCACGCTCTGGGTTACTTTTTCCGCCAAGGGGTATTTTCGTCATTTACTTCGGTCACGTGAGGGGCACAAGGAGACGCAGGGTCAATTTTGGAAT
This sequence comes from Clarkia xantiana subsp. parviflora, assembly GCA_036873135.1. Lineage (NCBI taxonomy): Eukaryota > Viridiplantae > Streptophyta > Magnoliopsida > Myrtales > Onagraceae > Clarkia > Clarkia xantiana. The sequence goes on from JAPTYO010000012.1 coordinate 16,018,819, forward strand.
TAAATTTCTTACCATCGCACATGACATGCACGTGACAGTTTTCTGTCTAAGTTAACAGTTTTTTTGGACGGAGACACTGCATTTTAACAAAATTGAAACCTTGGACACTTTATTTTAACAAATGAATCTTCAGACAGCTGATTTTAACATAGGGCAAACCTTGGACAGTTTTTTAGTTATTAACCCAAATAAATATAAGATGTTAAATAGTATTATACATAAAATTTCAATTTAATGTTGCACCAATTTCATATTTAAGTGAGTGTGTTCAACAAGCATTTTTCATACTTAAGTGAGGGGGTGCGAAATTTATGTATACACTATAATATGTTGGCATTTAGTGTATATGGGCCTCCACAATTGGCCCAAAATGGGCCAAGCACAATGTCTACATAGTTCACCCGAATTTGGGTTAAACCTTTGGTGGGTTTTCCTCACCTCCTCTTATAAATAGGAAGTGTTAGGGGATTTCTTGGGGTTGATCACTCTTTCCCTAAGTTGACAAGAAAAGAAATCTTTCTCCTTAAATACTAGGTGTTTCTTTCGAACCACATCCAGATAAAAGAGGTGCCGAAATAGTGTCAACAATTTACCCCAGAGATCCATCCTGTCACCGGATTGAAAGAGGCTTTTCCGTGGAGATAATTGCTTGCAGATTGCTCCTTAATCAGAGTTCCTGCAGGACCCGTCCGGCAGATCGAGAACTCCCTCTGTGACGATCTTGGGCTACGGAAGATAAACTGGTATGAACTCCTTTCCGCTGCGTAATTAGTTTACCTGACATGTACACGTGTTTAATCCGTAGTAACTATCCCATAAATCCATCAGTGGTATTAGAGCCTGTGTAGGGAGTTGATTTTGATAAAATTGATGTTCATGATTTTTGGTAAATCTTATATTCATGTTTTTAGTAAAATTGGTGTTCTTACTAAACATGATATTTTTTAATCAAAATTGGACTTTGGATTTGTGATTAAGATAAAATTTGATCTATAAATTTGACCACCGACCCTAATTTGATGTTTCGGTCGAACCCCATAGTGGTAAAAAAATTTGATTTCTTCGGTGCCATGAAAGCTAAATTCGACCGGCCTAGGGTTTTAGGAATAAAATATTGTGAAATTAATTACCAATATATTATATGCATGATTTTAGGGATATAGATATATTTGATATTAATTTATTGCCTACAGATTTAGAAAATCTATTGTTGATATATTTATATCCCTAATATAGAATCTTGACAATTAAGTAAATATATATATATATATATATATATATATATATTATATCTATTATATTTATTGTTACTTGGTGGCTAAGTTAAGTTTTTGGTGGATTTTAAAACCCTACTTAGCCCACAAGTATAATATTCGGCCGGACCCTATTGGGTTATGTTGGCATTTGGTGAATGGGCAGCCGTAATTAGAGCCATTTAATATAAGTCCAACATCCTAACCATAATTGGGTAATGTCACATTATGGATTTTGGGCTAGGCCTAAATCCCAATGGACATGACATGCCCAAAATTAGGCCTCCCCTTTAGTACTAGGCCGGCCGAAACTTAGGGAATTACCCTAGGTGGGTTTTTCCTACCACCTCTCATAAATAGTGAGCGTTAGAGATTTATATAGGGTTAATTACTTTCTCCCTTTTAAGTTGGGACAAAAAAAAATCTCTCTTCACTCACATCAAGTTTCGGTCGAACCACCTATAAGCAAGGAGGTGTCAAATTGCTTCAAGCAATTACCCCGGAGATCCATCCCAATGACCGACTGAAAAGAGGATTTGTTGTGGAAACCATTCCTAGTAGATTTCTCATCCACAAGAGTTCCTACAGGACCCGTCCGGCAGACTTTGAACTCCCTGTCACGTTCCTGGGACTAAAAAAAGCATTATAGGTATATGCGTTCTATCCGTTGCGTAATTCGTTACATAGCCTGTACCTTCTGGTTTTGTTTCCGTAGTGATTGTCCCCCAATTTCCAACAGTGGTATCAGAGCTTGTATAGGGGGTTCATGTTTTTGATAAAATTGGTGATCTTGAATTTTGGGTAAAATTGATAGTTCATGAAGTGGTGTTTTTAAAACTGGATGTTCATGATCTTAAAAAAAAAAACATGACTTTTATCAAAATTGAAATTTGAATTATTGATCTTAGTAAATTTTGATCTAGAAATTTGACCACTAACCCTAAAATTTGTGTTTTTGGCTGAAAATTACATGTAAAATTTATTGAAAGTTTCAGCACACATGTGATGTACTTGGCCGAAATTAGGGTTAGATTCACAAGATAATTGTGATATTAATTATTGATATATTATAGCATGATTTTAGGAATGTTAGATATTATTGATAGATATTAGTTGCCTATGATTGAGAAAATATATCGTTGATTGATTTATATCCTTAATATAGAATCTTGACAATATATATATACATTACCTATAGTGGCCGAAATTTATATATATATAATGCAAATATATTTGGAAACTATATCTATAATAAATATTACTTGGTGGCTAAGTTAAGTTTTTAGTGGATTTTATAACCCTTCTTAGCCACAAGTGTATTTCGGCCGAACCCAATATGGTTAATAGGCCGGTCCAATTTACACATTCGGGTCAGGTCGACTGACCCGGATAACCGATGGAACCCGAAACGGTCTAACCGGGTCGGGTTCCGTCTGTCCAACCGGGTCGGGTTGACCGACCCAGGTTTTCTCAACCGGTCCAACCCATTCGAGTCTGACTAGGTACACTAATGGGTCGAACCAATACGACTCGATTTGCGTGAAGAACCGAACCGAATACCTATTGAACCGAACTGGACCGGTCAGACAGGTTTTATCGGACAGGACCGGCTGGACAGAAATTGACTGAACCGGACCGTTTTGGTCGGACCGACCCGTTTCAACTGAAAATAGGTTGGTCAAATTTTAAAAAATCCAAATTTTTTTCGAACTTTAAAATTACCTATACAACGTGAATTGGATTGACATTTTTAAATTATATTCAAACCTGATGCCTGGTTTCGATAGTGGGGATGAATCTCGGAAATGCATGATTATAGGACTGGATCATTTCGTGGGTTGAATTTCAATTATTATATATGTTATATAAATGCATGTTTAGAACTGCATCTTGAAGATGTCAAGCTAGCTAGATGTTCCATGTTGGGGGCAGAGCCTTGTTTTCAATTAATGAGTTGCGCACTATAATAGACATGCTTTGATGATTGACCTTGACTAAGATCCATGTCTAGAAGTTCGCATGACTGATTGATAACATAAATTGCAAGTCAGTCCCAAATATTTTTAAATCGAAATTCAGTCGCCAAATATGCATGTTAGATGTGGTGTGATCACGCATGATGTGTATGCATTATTGTTCGAGGATGTAGCCGCATGTGATAATTTAATAGTGTAGTAGAATTATATATGCTTGCATGAGTTGCTTGGAACATTTTGACGCATGAAGCGTATGCATGATAGTTTCTTGGATGTGGTTGCGTATGATAATTTACTTGTGTACTATAATTATGTATGCTTGCATAAGAAATCCTCGGAACAATTTTAAAAGGGCATTGGGAAAGCCAAGATCGGGTATGTGTTTTAAAAGGACCTCAGCACCATCTCCGGACGATGTAATACGCTCCGCCAAAGGGTGTACGCGACGTCCGAGAGACGGTCGTCTGGGTCGCGCCTCGCCGAGACCCGACGCCACTTTTCACGTCCAACCCTTATACAATACCACGAACTCTATCATGCTTACAAGGGATTTATCCCTTCGTTATCCACTAATTGAGCACGTTTAAGGGTTAATGGCGTCATTAACCGCATTAATCCTCTTGAAGCCTATGTATAGTGCTCAATTTCTTCTCATTTGACACATGATATCTTATGACACATTTTGAGCTCTGCCTCCTCTCTAATTTTTCTCTCCACTGTACTAATTTAGGCATCCGCGAGGGTTCGTCGGTTCCACCACCGGTTGCCCCTAGTGCAGGTTCACAAGGAGACGGATCGCGAGAAGAACGGAAGGAAACGTATCGCGAGAGGATGGAAATATATCGTAAATGAAGGAATTTCACCAGTGGGATTAGCATTCGGGTCGACACCCCGTTGCCCCGATACGCGCGTCCTAACACTTGGCGTCGTCCGTGGTTTTCGATCAAAACAAGCCTGGCTATCAAGATGGCTAACATTCAACAATCAAGGGAGGAGTGTCCTCCTGAAAACGTCCCCTCTCCAACCAACCAAGAGAGACCGACGTCCCACCGGCTAGGCAGTCAAATGCACAGGTTCCGGATGGAAACCAAGGAGGACCTTCACGCCCAGCCGGGGCTCAATCTTCCATAGCTTCAACTCTAATGGCAGGACAACAACTGCTGGCACAAGGAACCCAACAGAGAGTTCCATCACAAGTATTCCAACACAATGCACCTCCAATGGGACACCGCTATGGAATGCACTCTCAGGATTTCCCTTATGGGATGCCATCCCAAAACATGCCTGCAAACCACCAACATGCTTACCCGGCCCATCCCAGGACGATGTAGTCGCAGGAGGCACAAACAGTGACCCCAAAATTTATGTCAGCGTTGGATGACCTATTAGCATATAGAGAGGCTATGAGACAAAGGCAAGAAAGGCAACAGCCGCCAATGGAGCAATACCCACATGTTCCAGCTGGACAACGTGAGAACCAAAGACAGAATGAAGGAGTGCCACCTCCAAGAGGAACACAACCGTCTGCAGCGCTAATGCAATATCAGAACCAAGCACTACAAGGCGCATGGTCTTACACCCCAGTGAGGGAAGATGCACAGCCTCAGCAACAATGGATACAATCATTCCAACAACCTCCCCAGCATGGATATCCACAGTATGAGTATAGCCCGTACAACCGAGAATATCAGGGACGCGGCATCCCCGCAAGCCCTATTGTTAGCTATGGCATGCCTCAAAGGAATTATAGCTCATCTCCAATGATACTGACTCGGGAGGAAGTAGAAGCTATGATAAAGAAGAAGAAGATGAACGAATCCAAGAAAAAGGTGATACACAGTTTGAGTGACAACATTACTCACCCTTTTAAAAGGGAGATAGTAAAAAACCGAGTCTCGGATTCGTTGAACACAATAAGGATTGATAAGTACAATGGGTAAGGAGATCCTTTAGAACACATACAGCTAGATGAGATATCTCTTCTGGGAAGAACAAGTAATGACCGACACACAGCGCTTCTATTCCCAAACACCCTATCAGGAATGGCATCCTATTGGTTCTTTAGTTAAGAAATGTGCAAACACATTGGAGGAGGTCGCGGCAAGGGTGAAAACCCACAGAGATCTGGAGAGGCACAGAACAAACAAAAAGGAAAAGATTCATGTCTCAAAGGATGAGAACGTATAGCAAAACAGGGGTAAACCACCTCAAGTGCCTCAACCCGTCAGACAGCATGACTGGCGTCCTCCTCAAGTGAGCAACCAACCAGGAGATTTTCAAAGGCCAAGGGACATCAATGTCATCAAGTTTGTGCCACTAAATGCACCGCTAGCAGTCATTCTGAGACAGATGAGGCATCTAAAGATCTGGACACCCCCGACAAGGTGGAGAAATCGACTAGTTGGGAATGATAAAGATAGATGGTGTGAAAACCATGAGGCACACGGTCATGACACTAATGACTGCTTTAGCTTACAGTCGAGCATAAACAACACGGTATAAAGAGGAGAGCTGAAGCAATTTGTCGATCACGGAGGCAGCAGCGCACCTGCAAGGTGTACAGCCAAGGAAAAGGGCAACGAGAAGGTTGATTACAATTCTCCTCCCAACAAGAGAGGAACAATAAATATGATCCATGGCGGAGAAGCAGCAGGTGGTTCAACAGGAAATGCAAGAGAGGTATATGCTTCCAAGATCGACCTGATGCCAAAATGGAGGAAGAGACCGAGGGAAAATGAAGAGATGGTGATTGAATTTTCCGAGAAGGATAAGAGTCACATTATCTTCCTGCATGATGATGCTTTGGTGATAACTCTGAACATCAAAAAATTTGATGTAAAGAGAATACTGGTAGATGGAGGAAGCTCAGCTGACATAATGAAAATGCAAGTGCTTGAAGAAATAGGAAAGACAAAGATGGATCTCAGACCAGAGAATTTCCCCATTTTTGGCTTTTCAGGAGCAACAAATTACCCGTTGGGAATGATCGCCCTGCCAGTTACTCTGGGGCAGGGATGGACACAGATAAAGATAAACGTGAACTTTGTGGTCCTAGAAACCTTAGGAGCCTACAATGGGATCCTTGGTAGAACTACAATCAACCCCTACGAGATAGTTCCGTCAACAGTACACCAGAAAATGAAGTTCATCACAGAGAATGGGATATGTGAAGTCTTGGGAGACCAGTGTACCGCAAGACAATGCTATTTCAATGCCATGAAGTGTAAGTCACAGCAGCCTGACACCATTGCAATGGTGGTGACAGGCAAGGCTAAGAATGGCAGGCCTTTGCAAAGAGGAAAGAAGCAACAAGTGAACAAAAAGGAAAGGTTGGAGTTACACTCCGTTTGAGCAAACAGATTTTCAGGAAGTTTGGAAAGCAAGCAGGAGATGGCAAGGTTGTAAGGGTCACAATCATACATTGGCAACCGAACACCGTACAAGGAAGAAGGACAAGACAGTCCATAGAATAGGGATTCCAAAATATTACTGACGTCCGACAGATGCCGGGAGAACCAATATCGAACTACTTTGAGAGATTCATAAAGTATGGGGCCACAGTGGAAGCAACCAAAAGAGAGGCGATAATAGCATTTTTCAGGAACATGAATTCAACCTCTATAGAAGCCTTCAGAGGATCATACGGAATAGTAAAGACAAACACAATGAGTGATCTCAAGGCAAAACTGAAGGATGCAATCGCCAAGGAAAGAGGACAGGATGGAGAAACAGGCAAAGGAAAAGAAGACGAGCTCAAAGAAGAGGAGTCCAAAGAAGAGGGAGGGGTGAACTTTAACTTCACACCTCCCAATGTCAAGGTCGAAAAGTTGTACAAGGAAATACTGATCAAGGAGCTGCCACCATACAAAGGAGAAATAATAGCCTTTGTGGGCAAGAATGCTAAGGAATGGTGCGAGTACCACAAGAGTTAGGGGGACACCACAAATGATTCCATGGTGTTAAAAGTTGAGATCGAGGAGATGGTTTACAAATGAGAACTCAAGGGCTACACAACTTTTGAAATGACTAAGCGCAATTGAGATGTCACCCCCGACGATGAAAACTATATATTGGATTTATCTTTCGCTCGAAGCATATCTATCTGTTTATATTTTTTAAAAGACTTCTCATGAGGAAAATGTTAGCATATGGAGATTGGGCGACGTAATTAGGAGCCCGTTAATATGTATACGTTACCTAATAAATTCGGTAAATGTCACATTAGGGTAATTGGGCTTGACCCAAATCCCAATTGACATGAGAGGCCCAAATATTGGGCCTCCCTTATACATTGCCGGCCGAAACTTGGTGTTAGGGGCAAAGTGGACTTTTGTCCACTTTGCTCCTCTTATAAATAAGGGGTGTTAGGGTTTTCTTAAGGGTAATTCACAATTCCTCCTAAGTGGTGATTTGAGAGAAAACCCCTCCTCCCTAATACTAGTTTCGGCCGAACCATATCACTACATCAATGGTGTGTCAATTTGCTTGGAGCAAATCACTCCGGAGATCCGTCCCTGCCAAGAATCGATCAGAGGCTTTGCTGTGGAGACTATACCGCGTAGGACTTACTTAACAAGAACTTCTACGGGTTCCGTCCGATGGGTCATGAACTCTTTCAGAATGATCCTTGGGGACTACGGAAAAGGTTTAACGTATGTGCACATCGTCCGCTGCGTAATTCTGATTACCGGCATGTACCTGTGTTTAAGTTTCCGTAGTAATCTGCCCCGTAATCCAACAGTGGTATCAGAGCCTGTGTTACAAGTTCTTGATTTTGATAAATTGGTGTTCTTAATTTTAAAGGTGATGGTCGAAATTTTAAAGAATGAAAATTTAAAATTTCCGATTTTTACAATTGTTAGGGCCGAAATTTTCATGATGTTCTTAGTAAAATTTGATGTTCATGATCTTCAAGAAAAAGGGGATTTTTATCAAAATTAAACATTGGATTGTAGATCTTATAAAAATTGATCTTGAAATTTGACCACTTGTCTCCAATTATGTGTTTCGGCCGAACCCTAGGTAAATTAACAAGGTAAAAACTTTTAATTTCTTAGGCCCCAAGTAATAGTATTTCGGCCGAAATAGGTGATAATATTGTTTACCATATTTTAATTTTTATTAAAGGTAACAATATATCTATAATCAGAAATATATAGATAGGTTCACATTAAATATATAGAAATATATATCTATCAATATATCTAGCTAAATTATAGGGAAAAAATATATTATTGATAGATTTAGTTAACTAAAAGATTGACAAAATATATTGTCAATATATTTGTTTCCCTATTAAAGATATTGACAATAAATAAATAAATACATATATATATATATATATATATATATATATATATATATATATATATATATATATGTTGGGGCCAAAATTTATATATGTGTATATATATTGTTGATTGATTTACATTTTATTTAGCCCACAAAATTATTTCGGCCAAACCCTTGTGTGATTAATGGGCCGGTCCAATTTGCTAAACCGGATAGGAATAAAACCAAACCGGATTTTCTTAATCGGTTCGACCTAGCCGGGTTGGGTCGAACCGGGGTAACTAAGTGAACCTAACCGAACCGGTTTTGAGTGATTGAACCGAACCCTATTTTATTGGAATGGTTCGGACCGAACCAGATTTTGAAAAACCAGACCGAACCGGATTTTCTGGACCGAACCGGACCAAAATTGACTGAACCGAACCAGATTTTTCAAAATCGAATTCAAGTCAATTAATAAAATAGGATGGTCAAGTTTTAAAATCCGAATTTTTTTTAACTTTAATTAGTCTACACAGTGCTCAAAGGTTTAAAACTTTCATGTTTTTTATTAAACCTTAATGCCTAGTTTCGATTATGGGGATGGATCTCGGAAATGCATGATTTATGGACTGGATTAATTAGAGGGTTGAATTGCAATTCTTTACTTTTTGTCACATATATTTATTAGAATTGTTGTCTTGACTATGTCAAGCTAGCTGGATGTTGGGGGCGGAGCCCTGGTTAAATATATAGTTTGCGCATTAGGACAGACATGCTGTGATGGTTGTGATTTCCTAGGATTCATGTCTAGAAACACGCATGATTAATTGTAAGCATGAATTGCAAGTCAGCCCATAATATCTAAAATGTTTTAAAAACAAAACTCAGTCGCCAAATATGCATGATTGATGTGGAAGTGTTCACGTATGACACGTATACCTGAATGTTGAGGATGTAGCTGCATGTGATAGTTTACTTGGAAGGTACAATTATATATGATAGCATGAGTTCCTCAGAACATTAAACGCATGACACATATGAACGATGTATGCTTTGAAACCTTCAGAACAAGGCTGATAAGTCTATGGCTCTGAAACCTCAGAGAAAGTTCAAACGCAAGCAAACTGGTGGCAATAAAAGGCAAGCAAAACAAACACGTAGAGAGGAATCTCGAACGTGTTTCAGGTGTGGTGTGAAAGGGCACCTGGATGCTGCCTGTACCAGTCCTCCCAAGGAACGCACTGAGAAATAATGATGAAAGTCATAAATTCTCATCGGATTCTTCTTACTCGAGAGTAATTCAATTTACCGTTTTGGATTACAGAACCGAGAAGCGGAACAAACGCGGACCTGAAGAAGGATAACCCAGAACAATAAAGAATTAGACTATAGTGTTTATCTTTACTTGCCAGAACTTTTCGAAATTTCATTTTAAAAGATACTCATCGATAATAAGTTCCTTGAAACAATGGAACCATTTCTTTTAAGCATGTGAAAAATGCTTGGATCGAGTATTGATTATCCATCTTTAGCGAGCTATTTGATCTCAATATTGCTGTTTGATGCATTGTTTTAAATTCAAATTTATTTCTTTCTTATTTGTTAGTACTCCATTATATGATAAATTTCGTAATGAAGAACATTTTTTACACCTATTTGGTGAATTTTGGAAACGAAACAATTTAAACCATGGGTTAAACCTGGAATAGGCGCCAACAGGCGCGTGTACCTCGAAAGATGGAACACGTCATTTTCAAAGTACGAATTTAATGATGAAGTGTTTTAATGCTGAATTTTTTCATTAGCCTCCCTCTTTTTGGGAATAATTCATTCAATGCTTACACGATGAAAAGAGGTATGATTCACAAGCTACCACGACTCGTAAAGTATAAATTGTCGCATAAGGCGAAAGCCCAATGCACAGTTCAAAGATGACCAAGTCTTTGGGATGAATTAGCCAATGAAAGGATGATGTCAGTAAAATGAATCTCCCACTAAATACCTTGAGCGAGAAGTTTGGCAAGACATTCACAACGATAACACACTTCATCGACGAAATCGGTCAAACACAACGCCGTAAAAGCTAAAAGGAGTGATAATGAGTTAATTCTTATCATCATGCGACATTAGCATGCGCAATAAACAAGTATTTGGACAGAGAGTATGGTGACTACTCTTAGAGGATACATGCTTAAATTAGCTTGTAATAATGGAGTTGTGGTCGAACATGAGACGTTACACGCCTTGATGACGAATTTTCAATGCTTGATGAGATATACCAGATGAAGTCTTGATCGAATTGGAGCAAGATAACGATGATAGTCAGGTCCCACTTACTTCGAGTGGGAGATTGAGGCAGCAAAGAAAGTGAATGAAATGGTAGGTGCGAATCAAGTTGAACCTGATAATCACGTTGTCGAACCACTGAATGAAAATCCAATAATGCCACAACTACCCATTGTTCCCAGTGGGAGTGGGTTAACCGACTTGGTTCCGAGACCGAGACGTCCAAGAAAAGTTGTAGGCCAAGGTTCCAGCACTGCCCTTGTTCCCAGTGGGAGTGATGCTCCGATAGAAAGCATTATTCCGAGTGGGAGCAATGTTCAGACTCAAGATGGGATAAACGAGCCTAGACGAAGTCAAAGGCATCGAACTTCTCCTAAGAAGTATCCCATCGAGAAGGGTGAAATATTCACCCTAACTTCTGTTGACGAACCAGTGACGGTTCAACAAGCGTTAAAAGGACCTCAAGCGAAGGAATGGAGGAAAGCAATAGAGGAAGAGATCGCCTCAATGAAAGCCAATTATGTATGGTCTTTAGTTGATTTACCTGCTAACCGCAGGGACATAGAGGCGAAGTGGGTTTTAAAATTGAAACTCACTGCTGATGGAAATGTTAAGCTATATAAAGCTCGACTTGTTGCGAAAAGATACACCTAACTTCACGGAGTGGACTTTGAAGAGACTTACTCACTGACTGTGAGATACACCACAGTCAGGGCAATCCTAGCCCTGGTCGCAAGCCTCGATTTAGAGCTGCACCAAATGGATGTTAAGACCGCATCCCTCCACGGAAACCTGGAGGAAGAGATCTATATGGAGCAACCAGAGGGTTTCATTACTCCTGGTAACGAACGTAAAGTTTGTAAACTCCAAAGATCCATTTACGGTCTTAAACAATCGTCTCGGCAATGGTACCGCAGGTTCCACAAGGAAATCGTTGGGAACGGATTCTTGAATCTCCACGAGGATCCATGCGTCTATACAAAGACCTCCGGGTCTAAGTAAGTCGTCTTGACTTTGTACGTAGATGACATACTCATTGCCGCGAACGATGTGAGTTTTATGCATGAATTAAAGTCCTGGTTGGCATCTGTATTTGAGATGAAAGACATGAGAGAGGCTACGTACATCTTGGGTATTAAAATTGCTAGAGATCGTGCCATCAGGAGGTTATGTTTATCTCAGGAAGCTTGCATCAACAAACTGTTGAAAAGGTTTAGATTACAGAATACTAAACCCGTGGAAACGCCGATAGTACTCGGGTATGCGTTGTCAAAGCACCACGGCTCGAAGAACCAGCAAGAGCGTGAACATATGAGGAGTGCAGATTATTTGAGCATGGTTGGGAGTCTTATGTACGCCATGCTTTGTACTCGGCCAGACATCTGTTACGCTGTGGGCCTAGTAGCAAGATTCCAATCAGACCCTGGCTATCAACATTTAAAAGCTGTAAAGCGGATCATACGATATCTGAAAGGTACTGCCGACTACGTACTGTGCTATGAGGGCATGAAGTTAGAACTGACCAGATTCAGTGACGCGGGCCATGGTGGCGATCTGGATGATCGTAAGTCCATAAGAGGAGTAGTGTTTCTCCTTATTGATGCCGCCATTTCATGGACGAGCGAGAAGAAATCCCGTGTCGCATTGTCTACGATGGAATCAGAATTCGTTGCCCTCTCTAAAAATGCACAGGAAGCGGTCTGGCTGAAAAGGCTTCTTACTGCGCTGCTTGATGGCGATGTTGGGAGTAAACTTGTGAAGGTGTTCTCTGACAGTCAAGCAGCAATTGCGGCAGTAAAGAATCTGAAGTATCATAGTAGGACTGAACACATTGACGTGAAATATAATTATGCTAAATCTATGGTAGAAGATAATATAATCACTTTAGAATACTCGCTCACTGATGATATGGTGGCGGACCCACTAACTAAACCATTACGTAGAGAGATGTTTGAAAAGCATGTAAAACTGCTTGGATTGCGTTGGGTTTAAATGTGGGCATGTATCTGTGATAAAATTTTGATGAATTGGAAGTTATATTTTGATAAACGAGAGAATTGCAATTTGAGTTTATGATTCATCGACGTCATAATATTTGATTACATCGGATTGTACGGTCTATAAACTAAGTCGTAGGAGGACGCAATCATCTGTATAAATTATGTCGAATGTGGGCCTTGCCTTGTCACACGGGCACGGTCGTCTTGTAGGAGAGGTGGACCTCTTCCGAAGCAAGACTGGCTAAGAACCAGTTGGGAAACTTGGTTATGCAAAACAATCATTTGGTTTCGGAAGAACACGATATGTTTTTCGTTTTGCAATTCGCCAGTGATAAACTCTGTTCGCCATTAACCACATTCTGGTCCACAAAAAAGTCTGCAATAGCATCATTGACATATCCCACACCTGACGATGTTCGGGTATGCTATCGACGCGTGCTTCATACTACGCGTGCCACGTTCGACCACGAGGTCATGCTCGGTTGTGCTAGATAAAATCCTCATGATTCGGACGGGCGCAAACTTCTTCACCTCGAGCGTGTGATTGATCCCGGGAGCCTTATGAAGAGGCACCCGAAGTATCTGCATGGACTCATAAGTCATACCTAAGGTCAGGCTCAATGTTTGTTTCCGGTCGTATGAGCAGCGCTGAAGAAAAATGCCAAGTTTCCACGTCTTTGGAAATCGGTTGAGTTCGCCTAAGGGTATGAGCAATGGGGATGGTCAAGTTCACCAGTAATTCACCGACTGTTGTATTCACTAGGTGGCCACCAACCGGATATTAGTTGAAGGCTGTGAATACATGTGTGGATGCCCTGGAGAAGTATTCCTATGTGGAAACTAGGCAATTGGAGAATTAACAGTTAACCAAGGATACAGCGCGATACAGATTGATGTTTTTAACAGGTTGATTTGAGATAGGGAATCAATGTTCTGCAGGCTCTACAACACTCCTAACAGATGAGTAGCACGATGCCCGTCATATCCGCTGGTCACACGGCAAACCTCGTATGAACTATTCGGAAGCAGGGACAAGATCAGAAGAGTGGGGTGTTGATGCGATTTTGACAACAATACATTGACAGGCACCCTCCCATTTTGGCGAGTGGGAGCTGTTAGCATATGGAGATTGGGCGCTGTAATTAGGAGCCCATTAATATGTATATGTTACCTAAGAAATTGGGTAAATGTCACATTAGGGTAATTGGGCTTGACCCAAATCCCAATTGACATGAGAGGCCCAAATATTGGGCCTCCCTTATACATGGCCGGCCAAAACTTGGTGTTAGGGGCAAAGTGCACTTTTGTCCACTTTGCTCCTCCTATAAATAAGGGGTGTTAGGGTTTTCTTAAGGGTAATTCACAATTCCTCCTAAGTGGTGATTTGAGAGAAAAACCATCCTCCCTAATACTAGTTTCGACCGAACCATATCACTACACCAAGGGTGTGCCAATTTTCTTGGAGCAAATCACTCCGGATATCCGTTCCTGGCAAGAATAGATCAGAGGCTTTGCTGTGGAGACTATACCGTGTAGGACTTCCTTAACAAGAACTTCTACGGGTTTCGTCCGGTGGGTCGTGAACTCCCTCAGAAGGATCCTTGGGGACTACGGAAAAGGTTTAAGGTATGTGCACATCTTCCGTTGCGTAATTATGATTACTGCATGTACCTGTGTTTAAGTTTCCTTAGTAATCTGCCCCGTAATCCAACAAAAATAACTCATTTTTTGTTTCTCTAGCTTATGCATTCAGCATCTTTTTCCAAAAGGATGTCTTAGAACTCCGATCGCATGCTACTTTGTCAATTATGCATGCAAGCATCAAATGAAATAAATGTTTGTTCCAATACTTTCAAGTTCAGATGACACCCTCACAGAACAAGCCTTACTCAGATATGAAACCCAAGCGTATGCCACTTTCAACGCCCCAAAGAGCGTATCTTCCGATCACATTTTGTGCCATCCAGAAGCCAATCCTGCGAACAATTTTCGACGCCCCCAAGAGCGTATCTTGAAAGAAGATTATACACTGCGACAACATTCTGTGCCATCTAGGAGCCAATACTGCGAATAGTTTTCGATGCCTCCAAGAGCGTATCTTGAAAGCAGTTTATACACTGCGACAGCATTTTGTGCCATCCAGGAGCCAATCCTGCGAAAAGTTTTCGACGCCCCCAAGAGCATATCTTGAAAGCAGTTTATACACTGCGAAAAATTATGCGCCATCCAAGAGCCAATCCTGCAAACTGTTTCATCCAGGAGCCAATCCTGCGAACAGATTTCGACGCCCCCAAGAGCGTACATTGTGATCATCATTATGTGCCATCCAGGAGCCAATCTTGTGAACTGTGTCGTCCATAAGCCAATCCTGCGAACAGATTTTGACGCCCCCAAGAGCGTATCTTGTGACCACATTCTATGTCATCCAGGAGCCAATCATGTGAACTGTTCCGTTCAGGAGCCAATCCTGCGAACAGATTTCGACGCCCCCAAGAGCGTATCTTGCGAACACTTTCAACGCCACCAAGAGCGTATCTTGTGATCACGCGATCATTTTCAAAATGTAACCATATAAAGAAAAAAAAAACTCAGGAGCATATCATGCGCACACACTCGAAGCCCCTAGGAGCGTATCCTAAGAAAAAATTTACAACGTCCCAAAGAACGTATCTTGTAAAGACCTTATTTTATAAAAGCAAGGTCATATGATGTATGCATGAATGTCTATGATTACAATACAGGTATGACAAAAAAAGTATAAGGATGTGAAGAACTTTCCAACAAAGAAGTTACTCACAGGGATTGAACTTGTGAACAAAACGATCAAGAACACTACGACAAGACAAGCATGTCATAATACAAACACACAAGCTTATGAAAAGATGCAATCTCCAAAGTATCAAAACATAACAAGTCATAAAGTTAAACCATACTAAGAATTCAGTGCAGGAAAGATAAAGATTGAGAAGCTACGACACATACGTCTAGTAGCAAACCGCAAACACCAAAGTATGAAGTTATGAAAATAAACTCGACCCAACACAGGGAGAGAAGCAAGGAAATATAAACATACGATAAAGGAGGCATACGATCAACTGGATATTTTAGGAGAATCCTCACGATCTTGATGCTCAAAGGAGGTACCACCCATAGACCTGGAAGAAGATGAGGAGAACCTCGACTCATCTTCATCAACTGGAATAATGACCTCGCCCGCGGGAAGGGGAACCTTATTTTCAGCAACCGTGGTCTGTCCCATCAAAACATCTACATAACCTGTGGCAAAACAAGAAAAATCACCCAACTCACCGAAGGGGAACGTCAACATAAGGTTGTAAATACGCTCAACAATAGTCTCTCCAAAATCGCGCATCACAGTGTTGCGTCGAGTGTCGATGTCAGCAGGGGAAGACTTATACTCTGCAACAGCAGAAACTTTCTCATCAGCACGACAGGCCTCCTCAACACTCTTCAACTCTGCATCATGACGCAAAGCGTCATCCTCGTCATGTCAGCACAACTCAGCAAGGGTGCTCTCAAGAGATGCAACCTGATCTCGGAGCTCATGCGTTTTCACGTCAGAAAGACGCGCCTTCTCCAATGCTTCAACGAGGTTAGCCTTCAAAGTAACTTTACCATCCTGAAGCTCTTTCTTCTCTTCTGACAGCTCGATCACGGTGGATGACAAGTTGATATTGTCGGCAATGCCCTAAAACAACAAACACACATCAAAACAGATAGTAGACAAATCCAAGGAAAATGCGAAAAAAACTTACAGGAGCAAAACGAGATAACACTCCCTGAACTAAGTTCCGAACTTCCTTTGGGGAAGATGGGGGCAATACACGATCACCAGGAGCAACAACACTGTGTAAAACACGAACCCCAACCACAGGGGTATGCAATGAAGAGCGGTTGTCAAAATGGTACTCCTTCAGACCGGAAAAGGGAACCCACTCAGCTCCAATGATATCCCCATCAGTGGGACGAATCAAGCCTTTCTGAATTAGAGCAGGAAGCCGGACTTTCTCTGAAATTAACACAAACAAGTAAGCCACTACAACATAATACAATCTAAGCCTACAACAGATACAAGCCTGAGCGGCTTGACCCATCCAATGAAGCTTGTCCCCCTCGATTGGGGGGCAGGAGATAAAGGAGACATGTCGACATCAGTAGTAACTCCTCCACCCACCATAGGTCGTATTCCCTTATCAAACAAGGGAGTCACCTCCTCGACCGCCTTCCCTTTATCGTGGGAAGGAGTTGGTAAACGAGCATCGGAAGGAGAATCTTTCTTCTTCTTTGCAATCGAGGGTCCGACCTCATTATCAGACTTCCTCATCTTGGTCTTAACCGCAATGACTCACTCAGTCACCGAATATGATCGCCCTGACAAAACAAAGGAAACAACATAGGTACTTTCATACGCATATTTGAATAAATTAAAGAAAAAAGATGGGGGAAAACATACTAGAAGTCTCAGCTGTTTTCCCCGCCTTCGAGGGTTTCACTGCTTTCGGAGCAGTGCTGGAAGAAGCTTTCTTCTTGGAGGCAACGCGCTCGGATAGATCCGCCTGCACATGATAGTATTTTCCTTGAAACCAACCTACAAAACGAAACAAAAGGGACGAATGAAAAACAAAAGAAGTAATGACATACCAAATCCTCAGAATGAGGGGTCAACCGAATCTCCGCCTCAAACAAGTCCATCTCGGACACCCAGGAGACCGGACAATAAGAGTTGGTCTTATTACTCCGGTAAATGATCTTCATGGTCTCTTTGTCCGAAGAAGAAAACTCCCTAAAAGAAGGCCACTCATCCGTACGGTTGTCCCGAACGATCGGCCAAGTGACGTGCCGATCTTTGGCGAAGAAGTAGTGTCTGTCTCAATGACCCATGGAGTGGTCTATAGGAGTCACGAAACGAAAACCGTTGTTCCACACCACCTCGCCCAAACCCAATTCCTTAAACCTAAGATCTTTCAGAGGATGGTAGCGAGTAACCATGGTCGACATACTACCTGCGCTCTTGTATTAGAACCGATAGAAGCATCGGAATAAAACGAGAGATTACTTCCATGAATACCAATGAAATAAGGCCCGGAATCCAACCCAAGCCCGAATAGCGGTAGCAACAAGGTCAGTAGGAGAAATCCCAAAAAACCGGCAAAGCTCCAAGAGATCGTCACAATAAGGGAAGCGTAGTCCATACCGTATCTGAGCAGTGAATACGGTAACCATCCCTCTTGGGGGAACGGTCACGGTCCCACAGACATTTCCCAATGATGGGAGGAAGGGGTATAAGTCCTCATCCAAGGGACTAAGGTCGGCCAATGCGACATGAAGATGATACTCTGGTCGCCTCAGCAAGTTCCGGAGCCCGCCCAATTCAGGGTCCTAGACTCAGGCACAGAATCAAACTCAAAGTTAGCGATTGGCTCTAGAATTGAGACGGAATCTGACTTGGACGAGTATTCTGACTCAGAATCGGACTCTAAGTACGACTCTGAACTAGTCTCGGGAAAGAAAACAGTACGACGAACTAAAGGGATGAAAAACTTACTCATCCTCCGCAAGATGTAGCGTCTTTGAAAAGTTTGAGTCTTGGTGCACCACCACGAGTATAAAACCTACAACATCAACGAAGAGAAAACACTCGACACGTCAGATGTTAGGAAAGACAACATCTTGGGTACGTACAACAACGACCATGTAGATACAACCATGTCTACTACAATGACCGCGTACGTACATACAACAATGGTCACGTACGTACAACAATGCGTATCACAACGGCCATGTACGTAAAACTATATCTACAATGACAATGGCCACGTGCGTCAAATAAAAAATGACATAATTATGCACATGAAGGCTACACACATGAAAAGGTTATCTTTGAGCAAAACAACCGTCCATCCAATTCGACAACAACAATTTTGGCAATCGGAAAGATACCAAAATTCGAAAATGGGCAATCAAAAATAAGCTCGAAAAGAAAGAAAGATTGAACCTTTGGAAAACCCGAACCGATTCGGATGGTCGGTTCGAAGTTCAAGTCTCGCCTTCCCTGAAGTAATATTCTTGTCGCCGGAATTGGACCACCGCAACCCCCTCGCCGGAGGGTCTCTCGCCGGAAAAACCTTCGCTCCACCGGCTGGTATTTCCCGTCGCACCTGGCCTGAGATGGTCTTGCCCTCACCGCCGCCCGAAAATAACGCCACTGGCCTGCACCGCGTCGCCGGGAATCCTCTCGCCCACCGTCGTCGGAGATGAAGGCCGCTGGTCCAGGTTCAGCCGCCACCGCCGCTCGCGCCGGCCGCTAGACCACTGTCGTGCCGCGCCGGAACTCCTTCCCCGCCGCCGCCGTGAAATCGTGCCAGCCACCCCAAAAAACCAAGCCCCAAAAGCTTACTTGACCTCCAAGAAAGGATATTTGAAAATGGAGAGAATAGTGGCTAAAAAAATGGTAATCCCTCATCTCTCTCTTTATATTAAGGTAGTGTAGGGTTTTTCTAAAAGTGCTCTAATCTCCACCCTTAATTCACAATAAGGAAATCTAATGGCTATAATAAAAAATGACATATTCTCATCTCTAACCATGGTTAGTGATGGATATACCCCTATCATCTCTTTTGTGCATTCATATCACAAACTTAATTATGAACTTTTACATAGGATTAGACACATTTTTACACGTGGAATTATTTTACACGTACGTACCGGCATGAATTAGATTTTTTTTTATCTACAATCATATTCACGCCATACCCCTATCTCGACCCATGTTTTTAGACATAGAGATAGGAGAATATATTTTTTGTCATACCCGTGTTTTACGGATACATGTCTGAATAGATACATGTTTGCACTAATGTCTATGTTTCCTCTATCATTGAGAAACAAAAATGGAGCGTTACGTCAAGCGTACGGATATGCGAAGGAGTCATAGAAAGGTAAATCAACATATGCAAATTGAGTGTATCATCCCATAGTAAAATAGAGTCAATCAAGGGTTAAGCCATTGTTTGACTCGGGGACACGTGATGGATATACGCCCAATTTGGACCCGTTTTAGTTCTGATTATGCTATTATGATAACCCGACACTCGATTTTAAATCGAAACATTGACCCGAGCACGTCACCTGCAACAAGAAAAGGCCCGGACGGGAAAAGAAACACCCACTCGGACTCACCACTGGTCTAATCTCCCCTAAGGAAGATCGGACTTGTTGTCCGACCTCAGGTCTTGGAGGTCGGATTGTGCAATCCGAACTCTGAGACCTCAGCACCATCTGCGGACGACGTAATACGCTCCGCCAAGGGGTGTACGCGACGTCCGAGAGACGGTCTTCCGGGTCGCGCCTCGCCGAGACCCAACGCCACTTTTCACTTCCAACCCTTATACAATACCACGAACTATCCCATGCTTACAAGGGCTTTAACCCTTCGTTATCCACTAATTGAGCACGTTTAAGGCTTAATGGCGTCATTAACCGCCTTAATCCTCTTGAAGCCTATATATAGTGCTCAAGTTCTTCTCATTTGACACATGATATCTTATGACACATTTTGAGCTCTGCATTCTCTCTACTTTCTCTCTCTAAACAATGTACTAATTTAGGCATCAGAGAGGGTTCGCCGGTTCTACCCCCGGCTTACCCCTCGTGTAGGTTCGCAAGGAGACGGACCGCGAGAAGAACAGAAGGAAACGGATCGCGAGAGGAAGGAAACATATCGTAAATGAAGGGATTTGACCCGTGGGATTAGCATTCGGGTCGACACCCGTTGCCCCGATACTCGCGTCCTAACACGTATCGAGATGCATAGCATTGGTATGGTGCATTTTCATGTTGTTCCAAGAGTCGGGAAAAGAGCGAATGACGCACTAGACCTTCTGTTCCTCAGACAGAGTTTCCCCTGCCTCCTTGAGTTCAGCAAGCATGTTAGACATTTGTCTTATATGCTAATTCATCGTGTGCTTAGGATTCAACTTATATGAGTCTAAAGCGATGTTTAATGATCGATTCTGGGCTGTGGTGTAAACACCAAACCCTGCTTTGAGACCATCCCAGTGGTCTTTAGCAGACTCAAGGTGATCATACCCGTAGAGTATGTCATCCTCCAACGACATCAAGGCGGAACGAATTTCAAGGTCCTTGGCATCCCACTCGTCATGGGATTTCCTTTACTTATCAGTGAGGTCACCCTCAGGCCTAACTTTCTTAGTAGTCAAATGATCTAAACCTTTCATTTCAGTAACCACCAACATCGCACGCTTATTCCAAATCTTATAATTGCTACCATTCAATGTGATCCCCTTATTCATTTGGGTCATCACATTGCTAATAGCAGCCATCGATACTAACACGTTGATAATTATGCGACAATCAAGGAGACAATAACATTTTGGAAAACAAATTTCATACATCGGATATCTATGAGATAGAAGGCGACAAGTAATGATTCCACATACATCTAACCAACCCGACCACCAGTAAACCAATGGAAGGAGGCCGTGAAAGAGTTCACATTATTGACGTCTCATTTCTAATAGATCAGTCTTTTAAAACGGTTTAATCGCTTTCACCGGAACCAATAATTTTAACATATACCTGATATTGGCTTTACTAAGGCCCTTTTAAAACGTATCGAGGATTTCATGCAAGCATACACAATTCTACTACACAAGTAAATTATCATACGCAGCCACATCCAAGAAACAATCCAATCACCATGCATACGCGTCATGCATCTAATGTTCCGAGGAACTCATGCTGGCATATGTACTCAAGTAAATTATCACATGTCGCTACATCCTCCACATTCATGCATACGCATCATGCGTGATCACTCCATAACAAACATGCATATTCGGCGACTGATTTCCGAGTTTAAAAATTTGGGGCTGACTTGCAATTCATGCTGAAAATCAATCATGCAAACTTCTAGACATGGATTCTATGCAATAACAACCATCACAACATGTCTATCCTAGTGCGCAACTCATTAATTGAAATCCAGGGCTCTGCCCACAATGTGCATAATCCAGCTAGCTTGACATAGTCAAGACGTTGTTCTAATCATGCAATAATATCAATTAATATAGCAATTGCAATTCAGCCCACTAAATGACTCAGTCCCAAAATCATGCATATCCGAGATCTATCCCCATAAATGAAACTAGGCATCAGGTTTGATTAAAACGTGAAAATTACAAACCAATTAGCGTTGTGTAGGTAATTTTGAAGTTCGAAAACATTTGGATTTTAAAATTTGACCATCCTATTTTCAGTTGACTCGGGTCGGTCCGAACAAAACGGTCCGGTTCACGTCAATTCGGTCTGACCGGACCGATCCGGTTAAATAGGATTCGGTTCTTCACACAAACCGGGTCGGTTTGGTTTGGCCCGTTAGTTACCTGGTCCAACCCAACCCGGATGGGTCGGACCGATTGAGAAAACCCGGATTGGTTGACCCGCTCCGGTTGGACCCGTGGAACCCGACTCGGTTAGGTCGACCTGGTTCGGCCGACCGGGTTCCCATGGTCAGTTGACCCTACCCGGATGTGAAAAATTGGACCGGCCCTATACCCTATAGGGTGCGGCCGAATTTCTTACTTGTGGGCTAAGTAGGGTTTTAGAATCCACTAAAAACTTAACTTAAATAATTTCGAATATTTGCATAATATATATGTATATATATATTTCAGCCCCAATATATATATATATATATATATATATATATATATATATATATATATATTTTCAAGATTCTATATTCAGGGATATAAATCTATCAACAATATATTTTCTCAATCTTTAGGCAACTAAATCTATCAATAATATCTAACTTCCCTAATATTGTGCTATAATATATTGATAGAAAATATTATCATGTAAATCTAGCCCTAATATCGGCTAGGTACATACCTATTGGTGCCGAATTTTATTAAAAAATTTGCACAAATTTCGGCCAAAACAACAGTACTTGGGGCCTAAGAAATTAAAAATTTACTTTGTAAACCCTAGGTGGTTCGGCCGAAACTTCAAAATTAGGGCTAGTGGTCAAATTCCAAGATCAAATTTTACTAAGATCAATAATCTAATGTTTAATTTTGATAAAGGTCACGTTTTTCTTGAAAATCATGAACATCAGTTTTACAAAAAAAAAAAATACTCAATTTCAGGATTATAAGTATTATAAAAAAAACTTCAAGAACACCAATTTTATCAAAATCATGAACTCCCTAACACGGGCTCTGATACCATTGTAGGATTTAGGGGGATAGTTACTATGGATAAAACAGGTGTACATGCCAGGTAAACTAATTACGAAGCGGAATAGGGACACATACCAGTTCTTGCTTTCCGTTGACCGAATATCTTGAGGGGAGTTCACGGTCCGCCGGACCCATCCTATAAGGATTCGCCTACACTGAATGGTCACCACAACAAAGCCTATTGTCGATTCCTCGTAAGGATGGATCTCTGGGGTAATTGCTCAAAGCTATCTGGCACCTCCAGTGTGTAACCTTCGGCCGAACTAGGCTGTTTAGGGAGGACTGAGGAGGAATTTATTTGTCTCAACACTTAGGAGAATGAGTGATCATCTCATTACTTGATTAACCCTTAAGAAATCGTGACACCCCCTATTTATAAGAGGAGGTGGGCAAAACTCACCTCACCACTCTTGTTAAGTTCGGCTGGCCTATAGTAAATGGGAGGCCCAATTTTGGGCATCTCATGTCGATTGCGATTTTAGGCCTAGCCCAAAATCTCTAATGTGACATTACCCAATTACTTAGGTGTTGGGCTTATATTAAAGGGCTCCTATTATGGCGGCCCATTCACCAAATGCCAACATAACTCATTTTAGTATATATAATTCTACTACAAAAGTAAATTATCACATGCGGCTACATCATCAACATTCATGCATACGCAGCATGCATGATCACACCACATAAATCATGCATATTTGGC
This sequence comes from Clarkia xantiana subsp. parviflora, assembly GCA_036873135.1. Taxonomy (NCBI): domain Eukaryota; kingdom Viridiplantae; phylum Streptophyta; class Magnoliopsida; order Myrtales; family Onagraceae; genus Clarkia; species Clarkia xantiana. Next base: position 16,042,597 of record JAPTYO010000012.1, read on the forward strand.
GGCTGAATATCAATTTTAAACATTTGGGGCTGACTTGCAACCATATTCAATAGGCAATCAATCATGTGAACTTCTAGACATGGATTATAGGCAATAGCAACCATCACAGCATGTCTATCCTAGTGCGCAACTCATTAATTGAAATCCAGACTCAGCCCACAACATGCAATATCCAGCTACCTTGACATAGTCAAGACACAATTCTAATCGAGCAATAATAATATCAATTAATACAGCAATTGCAATTCAGCCCTCTAAATGATTCGGTCTCATAATCATGCAGTCTCCGGGATCCATCCCATAATTGAAACTAGACATCTGGTTTGATTAAAACGTGAAAATTTCAAACATATAAGCGTTGTGTAGGTAATTTTAAAATTTTGAAAACATTTGAATTTTAAAATTTCACAATCCTATTTTCTATTGACTCGGGTCGGTCTGACCAAAACGGTCCGGTTCATGTCAATTCGATCTGGCTGGTCCGACCGGTCCGATGAAAAATAGGAATTCAGTTCGGTTCTTCAAGCAAACCGAGTCGGTTTTGTTCGACCCATTAGTCACCTGGTCCGGCCCGACCCTGATGGGTCGGACCGATTGAGAAAACCCGGATTGGTTGACCCGCTCTGGTTGGACCCTTGGAACCCGACTCGGTTCGGTTCGGTTGACCCGGTACGGCCGGTTCGGGTCCCATGGTACTCCCGGTCAGTTGACCCGACCCGGATGTGCAACTTGGACAGGCCCATGACCCGATAGGGTGTGGCCGAAATGTTTACTTCGCGGCTAAGTAGAGTTTTAAAATCCACCAAAAACTTAACTTAGCCTCCAAGTAACATTAATTATAGATATAATTTCCAATATTTGCATAAGTATATATATAAGTATATATATATACTTATTTATTTATTTATTTATTTACTGTCAAGATTCTATATTAGGGATATAAATCTATCAACAATATATTTTCTCAATCTTTAGGAAACTAATATCTATCAATAAAATCTAACTTCCCTAAAATTGTGCTAGAATATATCAATAGCTAATATCACAATTATCATGTGAATCTAACCCTAATTTTGGCCTAATCAATCATAGCAATTTCTGCCGAAAATTTTAATTAATTTTTTTTACATGTTTCGGCTGAAATCAAGGTTACTTGGGGCCTAAGAAATTAAAATTTTTACTTTGTAATTCCTAGGTAGGTTCGGCCGAAAGTTAGTTTTAGGGTTAGTGGTCAAATTTCAAGATCAAATTTTACTAAGAACAATAATCAAATGCTCAATTTTGATAAAGGTCACGTTTTTCTTTAAGGTCATGAACATCAGTTTGACCAAAAACACTCAATTTCATGAATATCAGTTTTACTAAAAACTCAAGAACACCAATTTTATCAAAATCATGATCTCTCTACACAAGCTCTAATATCACTGTTGGAAATAAAAGATAGTTACTACGGAACAAAACACGTGTACATTACGCAGCGGAATAGGGACACATACCAGTTTCTTGCTTTCCTTAGACCCAAGATCTTGAGGGGAGTTCGCGGTCCACCGGAAGACTCTTGTAAGGATTCTTGTTAAGGAATCACCTACACGGAATGGTCTCCACAACAAATCCTCTTTCAATTCTTCGGCAGGATGGATCTCCGGGATAATTGCTCGAAGCAATTTGGCACCTCCTTGACTATGAGGTTCGACCGAATATTGTAGGTGTGAGGGAGAGAGATTTCTTTAGTCTCAACTAAAATGGATAAAATGATTAACCCCAAATAAATCCATGACATTGTATATTTATAGAGGAGGCGGGCAAAACCCACCTTAACCCTACACTTAATTCGGTCGACCTATGTGTGTAAAGGGGAGGCCCAATTTTGGGTCTCTCATGTCAATTGGGATTTTAGGCAATGCCCAAAATCCCTAATGTGACATTACCAAATTACTTAGGTGTTGGGCTTATATTAAAGGGCTCCTATTACGGCGGCCTATTCACCAAATGCCAACATAGGTGGGATGACATACATTTAATATTAACTGAAAAAGACGCGTCCTTTTTTTCCAAAGACATAATGAGGTTAAATATTTTGCAAGACTAATTCGCATGTCATTCACATGTTAAGCATTTCTAAAAAAATCGATGATCAAACTATCCTTCATTAAAGTAAACTGAGGACAAAAAGATTACTGTGGATTATTTTGGTAATATTTTTTCATTTATTTATTTACGAATATATATTGGTACTTAGAATCTTAGATAGTTAGATATAGTCTTAGATATACGCTTATACATACGAGCGATATATACAAATAAATATTAGATGTTAAATAGTATTATACATAAAATTTCTACTTAATGTTGCACCACTTTTATATTTAAGTGAGGGTGTGCGAAATTTATGTATACACTACAATATACACTATATCTGTACAAATTATATTAAGTTGAGAGGGTGAGACTGCACCCAATTAACTACACGTAGATCCGACACTAGTTAGAATAGTGTTATAAAGAAATGCATATTTTGTGTTTGTTGAAATATAAATGTTAATATGCATGAATTCAGAAGTAAGATTTTAAATGGCTAAATTGAGAATAACTACATTTATAAATTCAAAAGTACACTTTCTAAAAAGGTGATGTGCGAATTACCCCTCACTCTGATATATTTTTACACCCATGTATGTTAAACCTCACATTTATCTATATATATCAATTCGATTTACTAGATTTTGTTGGCAAATATCAGGGTCAAAACTGCAAAACAGAAAAGTTGAGGGATCAATTTCAATTTTTGAAACTTCAGGTACTAAAATTGAAATAGTCAAATTTCGAGTTCTTACATATAATTATATCGAATTATCATGCAATATATTAACAACTCCGAAAATACACGTAAAATCGAGAAAGACGAAAAACTTGATTTTAATACTGAGGCAGGCCCGTGCTGACCACGGTCTCCTTAAGGAAATTTCGCCCCACTCCACCCTCGGGTTATGCAAAGGAGTTTAAACACGGGGCAATCACCTCCCGGGATTCAACAGTGTCGTCAAATCGTGTTATACACAAAACACGCTTGACCGAACCGAACTCAATACCTGAACACAACAGGATTTTTAATTCAAGCCGACGACGGCCGAAATTCAATATAAGAACAGGTTTGATACTGTTATGGGACGAATTAAATGAACAGATTGAAGAACTTGGAAGAATAAAATAAACAGATACAATAACCTGATAAACGCAGTAGCAGAAACAGGTAAACTCAAAGAGGCAGAAATCGCAGAGAGAATAGAGAGAATGAATTTCTGAAGGTGTGTTCAAATGTGAATGATTGATGTTGTATTTATAGGGCAAACGGGCTCCTTCTGCATTAATTTCGAGATTCAATCAGAATATTCTCGACGTCAATTCTGTCCAAAATTGGACGCGTTAATTAATCAAATTAATCTCCAAATATATTATGTCCATAATTAATTGTTACCAAAATAATTATTTGGACTCGCGCAAGGCTAGCTTTTTGGACCGACTTCGTGTATGCACGTCGCGGACGCACACACAAGCCAAGCTAACCGGGGTGGGTAATCGATCCACTCGACTGCACCCCCCCCTCCCCCTGCGCGCGTGAAGAGAGCCTTCCATCTAGTAAGTTGTTACTACTAGATATCACTTTGCACAATATAAACAAGTGAAAATTACTTGTTCTGGCCGGTGTGGGACTAAATTATCAAACCACACACAACACAACTCTCATATTAGCAATTCCATTCACTATTTACAGCATATTGGCCAAGGCCCACACATATGGCTTACACAAATAAAGCCAAGTCCAACAATCCCCCACATGAATGGAAATTGGAAACCTAATGGTTGCTCTAGACTCGAATGTTGTGTTCAACGGTCAATACCTGCAAAGGATAGGTAGGGGTAACCCCTTTGAACCTCTCCCTTGTGAGATCATGCCTTCTCTACTGTTCGGATCATGCCCTGTGATCCCTAGGCCCTGGATCACTCGCCTGGTTCTGCAAGCAATTCTAAGAATTGCGCCCTCAACAATCCCTTTCGAAGAGGCCCCACTTCTCACTCGCATAGGTGATTCTATGTCTGAAAAGCATCATCACGACTCTGATTTCTCCTTACGAATCATTAAAAGCTTTGCTTGTGAGGATCAAAAAAGGCAAAATCTTAACCTCATCTTCATCATTGTTTGCATCATAGGAATGGGCTCGGGGTTTGACCCCCACAGTGACCACACTCACTCTTGTGATTAGGTTGTCCCATTGAACCAAGTTCTTGGAATCTCCAGTCATCATGGTTGGGTTTTCCTTCTCAAGAGCATTTCCTACATGGGCTTTAACCCCATTCCTTTTAATGCTTGGCCAAATAACTCTATGTTTAACCCTTTGGTTAGCGGATCTGCAATATTATCAACCGATCTCGTAAAGTCGATCGTTATAATTCCGGTAGAGAGTAATTGTCTAATGGAACTATGTCTTCGACGGATATGTCTTGACTTTCCATTATACATAAAATTGTGTGCTCTGCCGATCGCGGCTTTACAATCTCAGTGAATGCAGATTGCGCGCACAGGTTTTGGCCATCTCGGAACATCCTCGAGGAAATGGCGTATACCTCTTCGGCACATTTATCTAGTGCAATAAACTCAAACTCCATCATGGATCTGGCTATGACTGTTTGCTTTGAGGATTTCCACGACACTGCTGCACCTTCTAAGGTGAAAACGTAACCACTCGTACTCAAAGAGTCTGTGTCTCTGGAATCGGATATCTAGTTCGCATCACTATAGCCTTCTATCATGGAAGGATTTCTAGTATAGTGTAGACCATTATTACGAGTATATCTCAGATACCTAAGTAACCTGATTACCCCGTTCTAGTGATCAACACTAGGGTTACTCATATATGGACTAAATACACTTACAGCGTGAGTGATATCTGGTCTAGTGCATGACATTAAGTACATGACACTACCAATATCCGAGCGTAAGCAATTTGGGAAATGGATTCCCCATTATTCTTTGAAAAGTACTTACTCGTATCAATAGGGGTACTGACCTCGTTCTTGTCATCTCTGTTAAATTTATCCAAAATCTTATCAATATAATGAGTTTGACTTAGAACGAGACCTTCCGATGATCTTATGATTTTAATTCCAAGGATCACATCGGCAAGGCCCATATCTTTCATATCGAACCTCGAACTTAGCATATGTTTTGTAGACCGGACCATCTCATCGTTACTTCCAACGATAAACTTCCAATGATAAGCATGTCATCTATGTAAAGACACAAAATAACATAACCTCTATATGTATCTTTTACGTAAATACATTTGTCACACTCATTTATTTTGAAGTCTTTCTCCATCATAACGCCGTCAAATTTATGATGTCATTGTTTAGGCGCCTGTTTTAGACCATACAAGGATTTGAATAGCTTACACACTTTCTTTTCCTCCCTCGCGCAGAGAAACCTTCAAGTTGTTCCATGTAAATTTCTTCGTCTAAATCTCCATTTAAAGAAAGCTGTTTTCACATCCATTTGATGCACTTCTAGATTTCTCAACGCGGCAATCGCAAGTACCATCCTTATGGATGTGATTCTAGTTACTGGAGAATATGTATCAAAATAATACGGTCCTTCATTTTGTCTGTATCCTTTGATGACAAGACGGGCTTTATATTTATCAATCGAACCATCTGCTTTCATTTTACGTTTAAAGATCCACTTGTAGCCTATCAGTTTGCTTCCGGGCGGAAGATCCAATAGCTCCCAAGTATGATTCTGCAAGATCGATTCGATTTCACTATTGATTGCCTCTTTCCATAGAGGACCCTCATAGGAGTTTATGGCTTCTTGGTAAGTCTGAGGTTCAACTTAAAGCATATAGGTCAGAAAATCTGGACCATAGGACTTTTCAGTCCTTGCCCTTTTACTTCTCCTCGGTCTCGGCCTCAACATCTCCTTCATGTTCTCGGTCTTGACTATTTTCCTCTATAGTCTCATATGATTGTCTTGAAGAACTTACTTCTCCTCTAGACTTAGCCAGAAATACATTTTCAAAGAAATATGCATTTCTTGACTCCATAATCGTATTTTTGTGTATAACAGACACCTTTGATTCATACACAAGAAACCGATAAGCATTACTATGCTGAGCATACCCAATGAAAATGCAATCAACGGTTTTTGGGCCTATTCGCACCTTCTTCGGGGGAGGTATCATTACCTTAGCAAGACACCCCCACATTCGAAGGTGATTATAAGAAGGTTTCCTCCATTTCCACAATTCAAACGGAGTTTTCTCTTCCTTCTTTTGGGGTACCTTATTCAAAAGGTAATTGCTAGTCAAAATGGATTCCCCCCACATGTTCTGGGGCAACCCTGAACTAATCAATAATGAATACATCATTTCCTTCAGTGTTCGATTTTTCCTTTCCGCGACCCCATTTGACTGAGGTGAGAACGGAGCAGTGACTTCATGAACAATTCCATTTTCAGCACAAAAAACTGAAAACGGAGCTTCATACTCGCCTCCTTTGTCACTTCGCAACACTTTTATTTTCTTATTAAGTTGATTCTCAACTTCTTGTTTGTAGATCGTGAATTTTTGAATTGCTTCATCTTTTCCTTTCATCAAGTATACATAGCAAAATTTTGTACTAACATCTACGAAAGTGATGAAGTATTTATTCCCACCACGCGTTTGGACATATTTCAAGTCACAAACATCGCTATGTATTAGATCAAGAGGTTCGGTAAATCTTTCGACTGAGTGAAACGAAGTCCGAGTAAGTTTCACTTCAACGCAAACTTCACATTTATGTCCCTGATCTATTTTGAATTTAGGAATATGCTCCATGTTAATTAACTTCCGCAAAGAATCAAAATTAACATGTCCTAACCTACCATGCCATAAATTAGGAGACTCAAGCAAGAAAGCAGAAGAGGAAGCATTCTTATTCATGTTCTTTTTGGGCACCACAGCCATTACAGAAAGCTTAAACATTCCTCAATTCTAATATCCCTTACCAATGAAAATATTATTCTTAGTAAGTATAAACTTATCAGACTCAAACACAAGACGAAAACCATGCTTGTTCAAAAGGGCCCCAGACACTAAGTTCTTCCGGATGTCCGAAACATACAGCACATTGGTCAAGGTAACGTCCTTGCCCGAAGTCATCTTCAACACCACCGTTCCTCTGCCTTTAATCGCCGATGAGGCAGAGTTTCCCATGGATAGGGATTCTCTGGTGTCCACCTCCTCCATGATTGAGAACACCGCCTTGTTCGAGCAGACATGCTTAGTGGCGCCAGTCAGTGTTATCAGAACCGGACCGGACAACGAACCGGTGAGGGTGCCGGTTCCCGGTTCCCCGGTCCGGCCGCTCTTCCTCTCCCTATCTCCTCAGTCTTCTCTTCCCCATCCCGTCATCTTCCCCTGAATGGCTAAATCCCTATCCCTTCACTTCCCTATCTTCTATCTCTCTTCTTCTCATCCCCATACCTCCCCGTCCCCTCTATCTGCTCTCTCTTGTCTCTTCTTCCATTTTTTTACCCATACCTCCCATCCCCCATCACTCCCCTCTATATTCCCTCTTCTTCCCATAAACCCGTTGGAGTTGATTCCGCGGCTGCAGAGCGTGGGGAGGGAGTTCTTCGAGCTGCCATTGGAGGAGGAGATCTGGAAGGGAAGAAGGGGGTGGAGATGGAGATCTGGAAGGGAAGAAGGAGATCGTCTGATGATGCTCTCCAATCTGGATCGCCCACAAGTTCTGTTTTCGCTCCTCGATCTGGATCCAGAAGACGAGGACGCTAAGATCTCTGATTTTGATCTCCCGAGGCAGAGATCTGCGGCTGAGGGATCACTCCGACGAAGGACGAGATTCCTCTCAAAGATGGTCTCCTGCGGCTGCGCACTCATTAGAATTTAGGTTTTTTTTTTATTGTTGAACCGGCGGGCCGGAGAACCGCCCGGTCTGATAAAAAACGTCCGGTTCACCTGAAAACCGGCTATCGAACCGGGTTCGCTTACATCCTCCGGAATTGCTTGGACCGGATCGCTGGAGGCTCCGGTTCCGGTTCGAACCCGGTCTGGCCGCCGGTCCGGTCCGGTTCTGATAACACTGGCGCCAGTGTCCACCCACCACTCCTTGGGGTTGGAATCAGCCATATTGATCTCTGACACCACCGCGATCAAGTTAAGGTCCTCCATGTCCTCGGTGACCGTCGCCACGTGGGCTTCATGATTCTTAGGGAACCTGCACTCATTAGATTTGTGGCCTGCCTTGCCACAATTGAAACAGCTACCCTGAAAACGTTGTGGAGCTTGAGAGCCTTGTCTTCCTCGAGGTCCCTTGCCTCCCTTAGAAGATTGGCCGCCTTTGTATTTCTTGGAAACACCTCCTTTCAGACCTAGGTTGACCCCATTGTCCTACGAATTCTTTCCTCTTCCACGAGAGCCCTGCTTGCTTGGACCCTGGTTGTGCTCCACCACATTATCCATGGTCGAGTTGATCGTCCTCATTGGGCCGACCGGATTTCCCTGGGCATTCTTCTGGAGACCCTCTTGGGTGGCGATCCTGCTGACCACCTCTGACACCGGCATCTCCTTTCTTTTATGCTTCAGATAGCCCTTGAACCAATCCTAGCTGGGGGGAAGCTTCTCCATAATCACAGCCACCTTGAATGACTCGGTAAAAGCCATATGCGCATCATGGATCTCTTGAAGCAAACTTAAGAGCGCATTCACCTGCTGCATCACAGTTTTTTTATCAACCATTTTAAAATCAAACAGTTTACTAACAAGGAATTTCTTCCTTCCAGCATCCTCCGACTCATATTTTGAATTAATGGACGTCCACAGCTCCCTTGAAGACGTTGTCCTGCTGTAAATATGATACAGCGGGTCGGTAAGACAGCTCATGATAGCGTTCCTGCATAGGTAGTCTGAATGCTTCCATGCCTCTAACGCCAGGAAGAATGTGGCATCATCTGGGATAATTTTCGGGGGCATTTCTGTTAGAAATCTCTCCATGTTATGGAAGGTGATATAGTACTTCATCTTCTCGCTCCATATTTTGAAGTTCGTCCCGTCAAACTTTTCTGGTTTCTCCACTGGGGAAGTTAAGATACAGGGAAATGCCACTCCTCCGGCCAAGGGTGCTCCAGCAAAGTTCCCGAATCCGAGATTAGGAACAGTTCGAGATGAACTAGCACCTGGAGCAGCAAAATTGAAACCACCGCCTGGGAGCAAATTCAGACCGGTGCATATAGCAGTGGTGGTGGTGACAGTAGTGGTGTTGACAGCAGTTGTCGGTGGAAGTACACCTCCAGCTCCCTGATTCGACACTTCAGTCTCAGGAATCATCTCGCTAGAGAAGGGAACAGATGTGTTGTTGTTTGGATCCATACTGATAGTAAATAAACAACAACATTAGTTTTTTCGTAGGAAATGAAGTTCAAAATTAAGATCCAACAACAACCCTGATAAACAACAATTAAAATTGCCTTAAGACTGTTGGCAAATATCATGGTCAAAACTGCAAAACAGAAAAGTTTAGGGATCAATTTTCAATTTTTGAAACTTCAGGGACTAAAATTGAAATAGTCTAATTTCAAGTTCTTACATATAACTATATCGAATTATCATGCAAGATATTAACAACTCCGAAATTACACGTAAATCGAGAAAGACGAAAAACGTGATTTTAATACTGAGGTCCGTGCTGATCACGGTCTCCTTAAGGCAATTTCGCCCCACTCCACCATCTGGTTATGCAAAAGAGTTTAAACATGGGGCGATCACCTCATAGGATTAAACAGTGTTGTCAAATCGTGTTATGCACAAAACACGCTTGACCGAACCGAACTCAATACCTGAACACAACAGGGTTTTTAATTCAAGGCGACGACGACTGCCGAAATTCAATATAAGAACAGATTTGATACTGCTATGGGACGAATTAAATGAACAGATTGAAGAACCTGAATGAATAAAATAAACAGATACAATAACCTGATAAACGCAGTAGCAGGAACAGATAAACTTAGAGAGGCAGAACTCGCAGAGAGAATAGAGAGAATGAATTTATGAAGGTGTGTTCAAATGTGAAGGATTGATGTTGTATTTATTCTGTCCAAAATTGGAGGCGTTAATTAATCAGATTAATCTCGAAATATATTATGTCCATAATTAACTGTTACCAAAATATATTTTCGGATTCAATGTATCTGGACAGACCACAGTTCGGTTTAGCAAAACCGAACTCGCGCAAGGCTAGCTTTTCGGACCGACATTCGTGTACGCACGTCGCGGGCGCACACACAAGCCAAGCTAACTGGGGTGAGTATTCGATCCACTCGACTGCACCCCCCATGCGCGTGGAGAGAGTCTTCCATCTAGTAAGTTGTTACTACTAGATATCACTTTGCACAATATATACAAGTGAAAATTACTTGTGCTGGCCGGTGTGGGACTAAATTATCAAACCACACATAGCACAACTCTCATATTAGCAATTTCATTCACTATTTACAGCATATGGGTCAAGGCCCACACATATGGCTTACACAAATAAAGCCAAGTCCAACAGATTTTTCAATAAAGTTGGTTGCGTGGTTCGTCTAAACTCATGTGGTATCAAAGCGCATACATTTGAATATATCTAAGATTCATTGTAAAATAAACATTTTTTAATTAAGAATTTCTCAAAATGAATCTTCAAAACTTTGAGTCTAGTTATGAGTGGGAGAAACGAAGTATAAATATTAAATGTCTTTATATATCGGCTCGGATGTTTAAACGGTTTAATTTAGTTTATCTAAAATAATATAAAGTTGGATGTCTCTCTAACCAATAAAGGGGTGGTTGGATGGATGTAATATTGGATGCAATCTCACATTACGTCCCACATTACATATACATTACGTCGTGTTTGGTATATCAAATGACGTAATGTGCATTGTAATGTAATGTCCATTGTAATCTGAGATTACGTCCAAACTCCATTCAATGTAATGTGAGATTATATCCAAAACCGGATATAATGTGAGATTACGTCCAACATTACGGAGTGTTATTATTTCATATTATTTATCAAATAGATAAAATACTTTGTAATTTTATTATTATTATTAGGTTTTTTTATCTACTTTATAACGCATTATTATAATAGAATAATACACATGATGTTCGTATAAAATGAGTAAAGTCTTTTTAGTATCATTTTTCTATGAAAATTATCTTATAAAACTATTAAAATGTTTTAATTAATAAAATTTTAATAGTTATGCATCCACAATTGTTATACAGAAATTGAATTATTTAAAGTTGTCACGTAGATATATATGTACATTTCAAGTAATACGTAAAGTTAAGACACACGTAAACAATATATGCTCTCCAATAATATTACTTAACTATATTCCTTAAATATATTTTATTATTAAATTTCCCAACAACCACCGATAAGATATTAGCATTAATTATAAAATGAATTAATTTATAATTAAAAATGTGTTATGTAATACATAGTGCATTCCTTAAATTTAAGGAATGTGTTATGTCAAAATAGGTGGGTCCCACTTTTAAGGAATGCTATGTAAAACCATTGTAGCATGTTATTATACACTTTACATAATAAATAGGTTAAAACCACATTTAAGTAGTATTATGTAATACCATTGTGGATGATGTATTAGAGTTCATAAATGACTATAGTATTAACCACAAAATATAAAGTTTAAGAAGTTAGTTATCATCAAAATATTTTTTTTTTTAAATCTTATCATATTATAATATACTTTTATATAGATTAATATAATAACAATAAAATTATCATTACAATGCACATTACTACACATACCAATCAATGTAATATAATATTACACTCTATATTACTCTATATTAAAGCACAACCAATTTGATACATTATAATTACACATTTTAAATAATCTCATACCTAAAATGAATGGACGGTATACTTTTGCTAGTTGTAAATTAATCTTGCATGCTACACACTCTCTCTATATATCTCTATCTCTCCCACTTCATCACATGATTCCACTTGCCATCAACTTTTGCCAACTAGCAAAAACATATGGATGGGCAATAAAAACCATATGTATACTTCATCACCATCAATTCTATAAGTTCCCCTACCCCATGTGCCCCTTGCCTCTTCTCTCTTTTCTGGTTCAATTTACTTTCCTAGCTATTATAACGTATAACCCTTTTATTTCTTTGTACAACTAATTAATTATTTTACATATATTCAACATTAATACCTACACATTTACATTTAATGGCCATGTTAGTACATTAGTTAGTTGATCTTGGCAAATATTATTATAATATAAATTGATGTGCACTTTGATCTCCCTTCTCTATCTGCTGGCATGTGCTTGATGGTAACTAAAGTATTAATAATTTTTAATCAAAGGTAATAATAAAAATAATCAGAAGGAAGATGCAATATTTAAAATAAAAAAAATGAGTATTTTAATTTCATAGGGTAGGTGCACATGCAAGGGAATGCATATGTTGCTTGGATGCTATCTTTAGATAAACAAATTTATTTGAAACACACTAAAATATTGAATGGCCCCAGGCTGTACCCCTTTTGAACTGTTTTCTTGCATTTTAATAGCTGCCCCATTAAATATATTTGTTTTACATATATATATATATATATACATACACATATGGTATATTGAATATATATATATATATATAGATAGAGGAGTTATGTTAGGGATATCTAACCTATATCGATATTAACCTCTATATATATAATATCGACATTATGGACCAACTTTTTGTGGCCGACCATTAGTAACTTATTATATAACTCAGCAAAGTTAATTTTGAAAATTTTATAAATTTGTTATCAGAAGTTTGATTTTTTTTTTTTTAAATTGTATTATCTTAAATTTAAATTTAGACTAAAAAACTATATTCATCAAGTTGTCCGTCTAAACATATCTTATAACGGAAAATGATATGTGCTGCTTACGTTATTTTTTTCAGTGTCAGTTAACTAATTAACCTGTTGAAGAAATAAATCACTACATTAACTATTAATGTTTTTACCGATGTTTTCTTCAATTTTTATACCTTTTTTTTAGACTCAAAAGCTATATTCGTCATGTGAATGGGCACATGACGTTTCGACAAATAAAGTGACAGAAACTAATTTTTAGTCTAAAATTAAAAATTAAAATAGCGATTTTTGGTAAAATAAAAGACCAAAATTCATATAAAGATTTGTAACACGGGCAAAGTTTATATAGCTGTGTAGTTATTAACCCTATATTTTTTTATATTTGCGAAATTAGCTTGTTCGGATAACCGATCAAATTAATATGATTTATCACGACTCTAGCTATATATATTGGTATATATAATGTCAATGGTACTATATTCTATAATAATAATCCATATTTTCAGTTGGTTAAAATTTAACATGAAAAAGATTTTAACTAAGTTGTACCATGTGTAATATGGTAACACTTCATACACTACTATTGAATTCAAAATCTCTCAAACCTCTATAAATGAAAAAATATTCATATATTTATCAATTTCTATTCTTAACAAACTAACCAATTACGAGTAATGGTTATTCTACCATGCTATGGGTGCTGAATGTTGGAATTTAAAAACCAACCAAATACCATTCCACGTTGTATACTTTTTGGTATATAGGGGAAATAAATTATCAATTTAGGGTTTTACTCAAGTCCATGCATTCTTGTATATTGTGTGGTATTACCTAATTTATTCTATCTGCTTAGCTATTTTCCGATTCCCTCCAACCACTCAAAGTTGCCAGATAAACCTCAAAAAAAATGTTGTTAATGGAGGTTGTGAAAATGGTAGGACACAAATACATATGCGCATGATATGTCATTGTCTTGTGTTATGTATTGTGTCAAATATTAATTAGTCACCAACTTTTATTCTTAATAAATACCATATCTACATATATACACATTAATTCGGAGACAGATACGAACTTAATTAGGAATTCAAGTTTATTTATTTTAAAACACATAGAAGATTAGTGCGTAAAAGGTGGCAAAAGAAACAGTGTGTATAAAATATTTTGTTGTGAAAGCAATATGGACAAACTTAAGTATGGAGAAAGTAAATTTCAAATTTTGAGAAGACCCACAACTTAACTCTTGTATTATTTTTAGGGCAAAAATTTGAGCAGTTGCTTCCATTAGAGATATGAAGACAAGATTATCGTTATTCATAAAGGTAAGAACTGAATTAGTTGTAAATAATTGGCAAAAAAAAAAGTTGTAAATAATCTTAAATTGAGAACAATTACACATTTTAAGTCAAAAGTACACGTTACGAAAGTCAGTCATTCGAATGGAATGGAATGGATAGAGTCGCGTACGCATATACTATTGACCCAAAAACCAAAGCAATTAAACACTTTGATGAGGGATGGAAAGATTGCTTGCAAATCACGGAATTAGTGTGATACAAAAATACAATTGAAGGAGATATCTTGCCATAAAACCCGGCCTGTAAATTAATATCATTTATTCAACACCTGATACTTATATATATATATATAATAAAGGGTTAAGTCTCTAAATGGTCCTCAAACTATGGCTAAATGTTTGATTTTATCCTCGAACTCCACTTAAGTCCGAGTTTATCCTCGAACTAAAAAAAAATCCAATTAAAGCCTTCTGTTAAAAATTGTTTGATCATCAATGTGAATCCGTTAGTTTTCTGCATTAATGACTAATTTACCCTTAAATCTAAACTACAGTAATAGTAATAAATTATAATATAATAATGATAGTTAACCCTTAATTTAATCGAGAGACTAAAAAAACAGCAGCCACAAACCCACAATTGAGAAAAAAAGAATCAACCCTAATAATTAATTATTAATTAATAATACAAAGTGGTATGCTGTAACCATAATTGAGAAGAAAAGAAATAACGTGACTCTACTACTTTCTCTATACAGGTACCGATATTTTGCACGAATATTACCGCTGATACTGTATGTCACCGCTTCGTTCTTAGTGATCGCGCTCGTTCCCACCTAGGGATGTAAATGAGTCAAGATACTTGTGATCTACTCGTGATCGACTCGGATAAAACTCGAACTCGGTTCGAAAAAATTCGAGTCGAGCCGAGCTCGAGTCGAGCTTTTTAGTATGTCGAGCTCAAGCTTGTTAATACTCGGCTCGAGTTACTCGCGAGCCTATACGAGTTTCGAGTTCGAGTTTATAAGTCGAGTCGAGCTCGATTTTTTTAGTTATGAGAAATGTTAATTTATTGTGATATATAATTGACTAACGAGTCGAGTCGAGCCGAGCTCGATGATGCGAGCTTGGATTCGAATTGAGATTGAGTTTCAAAATTAGAGCTCGACCGAGTTCGAACTTGGCAAATACTAATCAAGTCGAGTCGAGCTTGACAGATACTCAGCTCGTTTACACCCCTAGTCCCACTAATATACTAATATACTTCAGTTGTGGGCTTGTGGCTGCTGCTAATTTTTAGTCTCTAACGATTAATTGTGTTCGATTAAATTAACTATTATTATTATATTATTACTTATTAGTATTACTATTACTATTATTATTAGTTTAGATTTATGGGTAAATTAGTCATTGAAGGAAAAAAGTAACGGATTCACATTGATGATCAGCCAATTTTTAACCGAAGGCTTTAATTGGATATTTGTTTGAGTTCGAGGATAAACTCGGACTTAAATAGAGTTCGAGGATAAAATCGGACATTTAGCCATAGTTTGAGGACTATTTAGAGACTTATCCCTATAATAAATAATCAATCATCAATAATTATAATAATAAAAAATTCCAATCGTGGCAAAAAAAAAAAAAAATCAATCCTTAAATCTCTCACATTATATTATAATTGAGTGTACAACATTTGGTAAAATCTTAGAGAACACTCTAGCTAGCTACACAGAAAAGATTGTAAAACTTCACCTCTTAGTCGGTCATCTGGTGTGTTGATGTGCTAGTTCTATTTTGTGTTTGTGTCTTAATTTGGTAGATCGATTCAAACACTTCTCAATATGAAGGTCTGTCAATTAATTTGACCAAACACGAAAGGACACGAAAAATCGATACGATAGATTAAAATAATTTGAACAAGAAATTGACACTTTAGAAATTTTTAAAATAGAATTAAAAAAATTATACAGTATAATCCCCCAAAAGTGTAAACTTACATAGCACAAAATTTTACAACATTCAAATGCAAATAAATAAAACCTGATAAATATTTATTCTTTAAAAATATAACTATTGTGTGTTACTATGTAGAACCGTGTCATTGATATGTGATAAAGATATGTCACAGAAAAATCCTAATACAATTTAACACGACCGAATTTTAATACAGCATGAAAATAATTGACTCGAATCCATAAATTTTCAGTTAGGTCTTCGCATCGTACACGAATTGCTAGCCCCATGATATAAAAACAAAACAGAAATAGCAGCTGGCATTTAAAGCATAGATAGATTGTTAATTAAAATGGCGCCACAATTTAATGAAAATGACCTATGATGCATCCTATAAAGTTGAATGACATGTTACCTTGTCTAGTATCTAGCTAGCGGCTTCAATCGTGATTATATGCTCACTTCATTTCCTTCAACTACCTAATAATTAATTAAGAAGATGAGAGCCTTAATTAATTAAAGATATTTTACTCCAATTATTTGCTGAATTTATTTTAGGTACAAGTTAAAAAAAAAAAAAAAATTGACATAGTCAGTACACTCTTTAGGGTTTTGTAAGTTGGTTAAAGTTGATGTAACTATGTAAGGAATTTTTCTTTTTTTTTTTTTAAATAGAAAGAGAGACAGAAGTATATTCTTAGCTCCTGAAAGCAAGCTTGGAAGCAGGAAACGGCCCAAATATTACAAGGCCGTCCAGAGTCAGAAATTAGCCCGGCCTAAGCTCAGCTCTAGCAGGTCTTTTAGAGTGCTTTTATTGACATTGGGCTTGGGCCTTTAGAGTGCTTTTAGGGTTCGGGCCCATTGTGCTAATTTAATTTTCTCATTCAATTTCGAGTACTGATAATTTTTATACATCCTAAAACCATTCTAAGTAGGTGCTAACTATGCGCTATATGTACGACTACATGTTAAACTTTAACATGTGCGTATAATTTTTTATGGATATACACCCGATTGGACCTCATTAAGGCTTAAATACAGTCGTCCCGTCGACCTCGAGGTAAGTCCACTTGGTCCCGAGAAACATACACGACTTGACCGGTTGCTATAAAGCAATCGGGCTTGTCCGGTTGCGCCGGCCTCGCCGGAGCAACGCAAGGCAACCGGAAAGCAACCAGACATGTCCGGATGCATGCAACCGGACTTGTCCGGTTGAATAGCAACCGGACGGGTCCGGACACGACGTTTCCGGACCCGTCCGGTGTCCTACGGGGCCGACGCTCCCGTTACGACCCCTCTACCCCCGGACACTACTGTCCGGGGTACTCGCGTATATTTAATTTCTCCTTATCTCTGTGCGGGCCCCACCCAAAAATGTGGGCCCCTCCGGTGCCTGGATCCAAAACTCTATAAATAGGGGCATAGGTCCTTCATTTCCAAGCTGATCTCGGATTGATACACCGGAGCTCTGACTTCTTTCTACTTTATCTCTAAAATTATGTTCTTACTTTGGCATCGGAGAGGGTTCGCCAGAGACACCCCCCCCCCCCCCTCTCTGGCACTACCCTCTGTGCAGGTCCGCTAGGCATGGAGTTGGATCGACCATAACCCGAAAATCAGAGGGACGTGACTCGACGTAAGGCCGCCAAGATCGGACCCCGGATGAGCACGTTCCAACATTGGCGCCGTCTGCGCGATTCGAACAAAAAGCAGTTAAGAAGATACCCAAACGCCTGCCACTACTTCCATGCACAGAGGGTCCAGTACAGGAGGTGAGCAAAGACACCAAGCGGATATATGGGTAACGAACTTCCTCCCGAGGATTCAAGACCACCACTACGTCCAAGTAACAAGGTACCAAGGGTAGTGAGGCCGGTAGTGAAACCGCCTACACCAGCCCCTTAGGAGGCGCACCAGCGCCCACTCTTGAAGAGATACCACTTGTTCAAGAGCTGAAGCAGGAACCGCCAATTCCTAATGTCAAATAGGTACCTCTGACGCCGGTACCACAATAAGAATAGTCTCATCGTCGACACGACGCCATCCGAGTAAGAGCATTGAGACTAGTGCTACTTTGCATTCAAGAAGGAGCTACCATAGGAACCCCTCTCAATATTTTTCTTATGCCATGCCACCACAAGATCAACCATTCGGGATGCTTGCAACACAGCCCCATCGAATGATATGCAAATGTTCAATAGGCATACATACGCCACATCAGGACAGCCGATGTCCTCCCAAGTTGAACATCCAGTAATAGAAGGATTCATGTTAGTCATAGATGAATTGATAGCATACTATTAGGCAATGAAAGCTAGAAGAAACGGACCACCACCAGTGGCCCCGACAGACCAAGCCCCACCAAGGGACATCCCAAGGAGAACTCAAAGTGAGGGATACCGTCCCGACAACACGACAAGGCAACCGCCTACTCAGGAGCCAGCGTGACAGGTTCCAACCCTTCGCGCAAGACAACCCTCGGTACACCTCCCCCAGGGACAGGGGGGCAGTCTGAAAGACAAAGCTTTGAGAGTGGAACTCATGGAGTCCCACACTAGTTTACTACATCACAACTACAATGGGGAGACTAGTGGACAAGAGCAGGGGGTGAGATCACACATACCGTGTACGGAAGATACACATCCACCCAGCCCACCTTGGCAAGGAGGCGACATTATATTGCTCAAGAGGAAGGAATACACACAGTCTAATAGAGGAGTGTAAACACCTAATTTTGGACCACGCGCGACGCGCGTGACGTGTGGCGCACCTAAATGAGGAAATGTCTAAATATGGCAAGTCGAGAAGCTTCCAAGAATGCTCTAGTGCAAAATTAGAATAGTTTATATATTTATTGCATTGTATATTTTCTGAATATTTGTATTAAGTATTTAGAATATTTAGAGTATATTAGGAGAATAAATCAGTATTATTTACTGCTTAGATTAGACTAGACCTAGGTATTATAAATAGGTGTTTGATATATCGATGTAAGGGGGGAACGAACAGAAAAGTGAATAATACATAGTACCGTGTCTATCTCTAATTTTCCTTCATTTTTATTATTATCGTTATTAATATTATTTTTATTATTATCGTTATTAATATTATTATTATCTTCGTCATATATTATCTATGCTAGTTGAATTAGGTTGAGTGGAAATCCAGCATCACCATCTTTCATCTCCATCGACCATCACCATCCTCCATCCCTATCGAGCACCACCGAAGCTCTGGTTCTGCCATTCATCATCATCATTCATATCTTTTCTCTAAATCTTCTCCTCATTATTTATATCTAATTCTTTTGTAATTATTGTATTATTATATATTTCATGTTATTTGCTTTGTTTTGTTTTTGGCTGCATGTTCATCTTCTACACCATGTCACTTCGCCCATCCTTTTGACCATCACAAAACCAGCAACGACGACCACCCCAGTCGCAATCCATGCGCCCAGTCAGGTCCCGGGAAACGATTAGCCACCGGCCGATCTCCCTTCAGCCACTTTAAGGCACCACCGCAGATCCGACGTTATGACCGTTCATCCCATGGTCGCTTGACTTCAGCCGTTCCTCTCAGTTGTACATCGACCTGCACCATCACAGCCGCCGCTGGTCCATCCATGGTCACTCATTCACTCATCCTCCGTCAATGTCAGAACACAGATCCGCTGCACCTCCGATCCAATCATAGATGTTACTCATCCACTTGAGCCGACATCTAGACTCGTCACCACTGCTCGAGTGCTTCTCTGTTTTCTATCGATCCTTCCATCGTCCATGGATTATTCTTTAACGCTGACTATTAATTTGATGTTTATTTGTATCTTCTAACTAATTACTTGATTTTCTATGCAGTGTCGTTGCAGGTCTCGGCCCACCATCACCATCACTGAAAGCTCCGCTCTCGGACTCTAACCTCCACCGGTTGTTCTCCTTCCTGACCCGACCACTGCTTGCCGGATCCACCTTTGGTCGTATTCTGATGCTTCTGTCTACAGCAGAAACGGAGGTCCACATCGACTGAGTTTCCCGTTTCATCCCGATCCGGCCACCGTCTACAATCTGTCCCTGCCTTGGATGCTCGCCGTCGACACTCCGCCACCGAGGAGCCTGGTTGTCGTCCACCGCTATCTAAATTGCTGCTACCGACGACCCTGCGACCCTCCGATCTGCTGCTGTCCACCCATCTCATGTGTTAAATGCCGGTCTTCGTAAGTACATGGGTACAGTTTTCTTATTTGGTTTTACTTCATTCATTGTGTTTTATAATATTTGTTTCATATCTTTCTATTGTTATAGTTAGGTTTAGTTTCTTTTAGTTAATTAAATTTTAGTTTTTTTTTTAAACATCAATTATAATTGAAATAAATTTGTTTCAGATGAAAAATAAATAAGTTGGCAATTAAGTGAATTGAGTACCGAAAGGGCGAGATTAATTCCACGCGTTTTTAATTCGTAATAGAACCCCCGAATCCGAATTTCTGATCGTAGACCGATTTTATACCTAGTTGTTTAATTCATTATTCGCTTAGGTAATTTAGGATTCTAGTTAGCCTAACAATTAACTAGTGGCGACTCTTTTCAAATTCCACGTTTTCAAAACGTATTTCGCCGTAGGTCGGATTTTTAGGGTCTGACAATTTGGCGACTCTGCTGGGGACATGTTTAGAGGGTTCGGGCTCATTGTATTCGCTTATTGCCATGATTTTTGAGTTTTTATATTTTATTGACTTCACCATTCTTTCTTTTTTTTTTTTTGTGACAGGTACATATTTTTAGAGTTAGTAACTAACGTTTTCTTTTTTTTTTTGTGGCGTTGTTTATATTCGCACACACACCACTTTAGCGTAATCTCCAAAACGCCTAAAACCCTGGGCGACTAGGAACCCCGGAGGTTTAGTACGGTACGACCGGAGCGGCTGGGCCGCCGGTACGGCTCGGAAAAACTCTACTCGCTTGTGAAGGTCTTATGATCCCTATAATGGGGTAAGGAAACCACCTTGTCGGGAACCTATCAGTGGAACCTACCTTGTAGAGCAAAGCCACACATTTTTCCCCCTAACATAATCTGTTTTTTGTTGTAAATGTTATCATTACTGTTTGTGTATTTTTTATTTCTCATGCATTCATCTCATTGCATTTAAAAAAAAACAAAAAAACAAAAAGATTTTTTTTTTCCAGCTGATTGTTAGTCATTTAGTTTTATACATTTTCTTTCCAAACTGGCATTTCGCATGCGTTGTTTTTTTATTAAAACCTCTTACCTGATTTATTTTTATTTCAAATTTGCGTTTCATACACATTATTTTTTTTTCTAAAAAAACTCTTCAGGTAAGTTGTGATTTTGGTTAGCGCGTCGCGCATGTAAAAAAAACATTTTTTGGAAATTTTAATTCCCCTTTGGCTATTAGAGCTTCTAATTTCAAACGTGCATTCCATATGCATCATTTCAAAAACTTTTTACCTAAATTGTTTTATTTTAAATAATGCATCCAGTATGCATTGATTTAAAAAAAAAAACTTTTTAGATAAATCGTAAGCTCTCTTAGTTTTAGGGCTCTTTATCTAAAAAAACCTTTTACCTAATTTTTTTAAAGATGTGCATCTCATATGCATTATTTTCGGAAAAACCTTTCAGGTAAATTGTATTTTTTCTTAGTTGTAGAAATTTTGTTATTTTAAGATGTGCATCTCATATGCATTATCTTCGTGCATCTCATATGCATTTTAAAAAAAAAAAAAAAAAAAAAAAACCTTTCACTTTTTTTTTTTTTCAATTTGGAGCAGCTAGGATGCATTTTTTTTTCCTCATAAAAAAAAAACAAAAAATTCAGGTAACTTGTAAACCGGTTGTAAGAAGTATCCCGCACATACAAGTGGTGTCGGCCAAATTGGGCAACAAAAAAAGAACATGTGGCCGTCGAGTTGCAAGCACAAATTGCGCACTCGGGATATCCAACGCTCAGGTACGATGAATTGTACTTGATTTTTTTCCTTGAGATTTGAGTGTCCCTGCTCTTTTTGCAGATCAGACGACCACTTCGACGAGGTCGCATCCATGTGAAACGTGACTGCTCCAAAGAACTTACATGTCAAAATTCCACCTACCATGTGTGGAATTCATACGTGTCCCCGAACCAAGTTGTACATCTATTTTTACGGTGAGGTCTAAACCGGTCGGTGGTAACCAAGGGGCATCTCACATTGAGATCGGCCATGTCCGAAGATGGGAAAATATCAAGAAGATTCAATGTGCTGATCAATGATCATTTGAGATGTCAAGCAAAGAAAACATTGTTGTTAGCGCCTTCCATCAGAGGTCCAGGGGCATGTACTTTCCGCCAGTTGTCCACATATACAAGTTTTGTTTTCTAGATGGAGCAGGAAAATCAGGACATGCAACAGATCTATTCACATATGGAGCAAATTTCCATTAAAGATGTCAGGCACCCAGGTAAGAGAAGTCATGATCAATTTTCTCCCCGAAATTTGATTTTTTTTTTCCTTACCCATTTTTCAGCTCGAATAATCATCCAATTCAAGGCCCCTGAAAGAGCACATCTCGTGCACGGCCCTTTGCTCGCCAACCTTTCCTGTGCCCCAATGCGGACTACTCCACATCATCCATGTGTGTTCATTGGCCAGACCATTCATACAGAATGTGACGAGCCTAACTCGATTGGTGCTAGCTCTGGGGCATCCCCAGACGAGATTGAGCAATAGCCGGGGCACTTGAGAAGCCGAGATTAGAAATCACTGGCTATGTCATTGGACGTGGGGTCCATCCAGGGCGTCGACACGACCGACGTTTAGACTCAATTAGCTGAGTCATTCTCTAGAAGGTTTTTTTTCAATCTGCCACTAGGGGGCATGTACGTAATTGTTGTTGATTATTTTCGTTAAATTTTATTTTCCAAAAAAGAAGAAAAAAAAAGAGCAAAAAAAAAAGAGCAAACAAAAAAAAAGAGCAAACAAAAAAAAAGCAAAAAAAGGCAAAAAAAAAAAAAAAAAAACAACAACAACAACTCATTTTTTTTTAGGGTCACAGCCGCCCTTTAATTGGCTACCGATAAAAATAAAGAGAGTGCTCATGCATATTTTGTGAGAGCAGTGAGGAAATAAAAGGGTCGCAGTTGTCCCTAAATCAGCTACAGATAAAAAGGGTCACAGTCATCCCTAAAACGACTACAAAGAAAGGGCCACAGCCACCCTTCAAATGGCTACAGATAAAGAGCGCTCCTGCAACATCAAAAGCGGGAAATAGGTGAAAGGGCCACAGCCACCCTCCAAACGGCTACGAATAAAAAGTGGCCCCGCAAACCCTGTGAGGGCTGGAGAATAAAAAGGGCCACAGGCACCCTCCAAACGGCTACGAATAAAAGAGTGACCCCGCGAACCCTGTGAGGGCGGGAGAATAAAAAGGGCCACAACCACCCTCCAAACGGCTACTAATAAAAGAGTGACCCCGCGAACCCTGTGAGGGCGGGAGAATAAAAAGGGCCACAACCACCCTTAAAATGGCTACACAAAAAGAGTGATCTCGCGAAACCGGTGAGGGCGGGAAAATAAAAGAAAGGGTCACAGTCGTCCCTCAAACGGCTACAGTCAAAAGAGCTATCCCGGAACATCGATGGCGGATATTAAGTGAAAGGGCCACAACCACCCTCAAAATGGTTACATATAAAGAGTGTTTCCCGAATCAGAGACGAGAAATGAAGGGCCACAACCACCCTCCAAATGGCTACAATCAAAAGAGGTCCCGCAATATTGAAGACGGTGAGAAAAAGGTCACAGCCACCCTCCTAAGGGCTACAAATACTCCCGCATTGAGGCGGAAAATAAAGTACGGGTCACAACCACCGTTTAATCGGCTACCAAATAAAGAGTGCTTCCGCTAGGTTGAAAACCCGAAAGGGCGGCCTAGGCAAAATTAGGAAATGAGAGGCATGGTTGCAAGTTCAGAAATTGCAATCATGGCAAAAGGAGAGAAAATAAAAAACCGAGGGGCACGGTCGAAAATCTCTCAATCGGCCGTGGCAAAAGGAGAGAGAAAAAGAAAAAAAAAGAAAAAGATCCCGCTAGGTTGTCGTACAATGCACAATTTAGGCAAAAATTAGGGACAAACACTCATGCGCAAGCAGCGTCTTCCAAAGTCAACTTCACGGCAAGCGAGACGGTTACAGTCTGCTCTCGCAGGTCGCATTCCAAGGATGAGTAGGACTGTTACAGTCTGTTCCTACGAGTCAACTTCAGGGCAAGCGGGACGGTTGAAGTCTGCTCTCGCGAGTCACCATTCAAGGACAAGTAGGACTGTTACAGTCTGTTCCTACAAGTCACAACCGACAATCAGAGTCACCCCCGACAAACGAAGCCTTAGTGTTCAGCCTTCGCAAGTCACGCCACTAGAGGCACTTCTCCAACGGACGCCACTAGAGGCTCATCTCCGACATACGCCACTAGAGGCACTTCTCCAACGGACGCCACTAGAGGCTCTTCTCCGACATACGCCACTAGAGGCATCGCCAAAGGGTCTCCGGTACGGTCTGACGTAGAGGTCTTCCGCCACCAGAGATATCACCAGAGGTTTTCCGGTACGGTCTGACGTAGAGGTCTTCCGTTACCACTCGCCACTAGAGGCATCACCAAAGGTTCTCCGGTAGGGTCTGACGTAGAGGTCTTTTGCCACCAGAGATATCACCAGAGGTTTTCCGGTACGGTCTGACGTAGAGGTTTTTCCGTTACCACTCGCCACTAGAGGCGTCACCAGAGGTTGTTGGTACTGTCTGACGTAGAGGTCTTCTGTTACCAATCATCCCCGAAGGTTTTACTTTATTGCACGCCACTGGAGGCTTTTTCTTGTCGCTCGCCACTGGAGGCATCATCGATCAAGATTTTACTTTTCCGCACGCCACTGGAGGCTTTACTTTTCTGCACGCCACTGGAGGCTTTACTTTACTGCACGCCACTGGAGGCTTTACTTTTCTGCACGCCACTGGAGGCTTTACTTTTCCACACGCCACTAGAGGCTTTACTTTCTGCATTACCAATGGAGGCGCCGCCAACAGGGGCACCGCCGACAGAGGTTCTATTTTCTGCGCTACCAATGGAGGCACCGCCAACAGGGGCACTGCCGACGGAGGTTCTACTTTTTACATTGCCAACAGGGGCACCGCCGACGGAGGTTCTATTTTCCGCACGCCAACGGAGGCACCGCCAACAGGGGCACCGCCGACAGAGGCTCTACTTTTTCGCATCATCTCAAATAAGCCAGGAGCTCCTTGAAGACTCGAAGACTCAAAAGAAAGACAGACTTCTCATCCAAAATTAGGTGTTTCCTTGTCTTTGGACGAATCCTCTCGAACATGTTCTACGAGAATCCGCCCAAAGAGGGGCAAACTGTAAACACCTAATTTTGGACCACGCGCGACGCGCGTGACGTGTGGCGCACCTAAATGAGGAAATGTCTAAATATGGCAAGTCGAGAAGCTTCCAAGAATGCTCTAGTGCAAAATTAGAATAGTTTATATATTTATTGCATTGTATATTTTCTGAATATTTGTATTAAGTATTTAGAATATTTAGAGTATATTAGGAGAATAAATCAGTATTATTTACTGCTTAGATTAGACTAGACCTAGGTATTATAAATAGGTGTTTGATATATCGATGTAAGGGGGGAACGAACAGAAAAGTGAATAATACATAGTACCGTGTCTATCTCTAATTTTCCTTCATTTTTATTATTATCGTTATTAATATTATTATTATCTTCGTCATATATTATCTATGCTAGTTGAATTAGGTTGAGTGGAAATCCAGCATCACCATCTTTCATCTCCATCGACCATCACCATCCTCCATCCCTATCGAGCACCACCGAAGCTCTGGTTCTGCCATTCATCATCATCATTCATATCTTTTCTCTAAATCTTCTCCTCATTATTTATATCTAATTCTTTTGTAATTATTGTATTATTATATATTTCATGTTATTTGCTTTGTTTTGTTTTTGGCTGCATGTTCATCTTCTACACCATGTCACTTCGCCCATCCTTTTGACCATCACAAAACCAGCAACGACGACCACCCCAGTCGCAATCCATGCGCCCAGTCAGGTCCCGGGAAACGATTAGCCACCGGCCGATCTCCCTTCAGCCACTTTAAGGCACCACCGCAGATCCGACGTTATGACCGTTCATCCCATGGTCGCTTGACTTCAGCCGTTCCTCTCAGTTGTACATCGACCTGCACCATCACAGCCGCCGCTGGTCCATCCATGGTCACTCATTCACTCATCCTCCGTCAATGTCAGAACACAGATCCGCTGCACCTCCGATCCAATCATAGATGTTACTCATCCACTTGAGCCGACATCTAGACTCGTCACCACTGCTCGAGTGCTTCTCTGTTTTCTATCGATCCTTCCATCGTCCATGGATTATTCTTTAACGCTGACTATTAATTTGATGTTTATTTGTATCTTCTAACTAATTACTTGATTTTCTATGCAGTGTCGTTGCAGGTCTCGGCCCACCATCACCATCACTGAAAGCTCCGCTCTCGGACTCTAACCTCCACCGGTTGTTCTCCTTCCTGACCCGACCACTGCTTGCCGGATCCACCTTTGGTCGTATTCTGATGCTTCTGTCTACAGCAGAAACGGAGGTCCACATCGACTGAGTTTCCCGTTTCATCCCGATCCGGCCACCGTCTACAATCTGTCCCTGCCTTGGATGCTCGCCGTCGACACTCCGCCACCGAGGAGCCTGGTTGTCGTCCACCGCTATCTAAATTGCTGCTACCGACGACCCTGCGACCCTCCGATCTGCTGCTGTCCACCCATCTCATGTGTTAAATGCCGGTCTTCGTAAGTACATGGGTACAGTTTTCTTATTTGGTTTTACTTCATTCATTGTGTTTTATAATATTTGTTTCATATCTTTCTATTGTTATAGTTAGGTTTAGTTTCTTTTAGTTAATTAAATTTTAGTTTTTTTTTTAACATCAATTATAATTGAAATAAATTTGTTTCAGATGAAAAATAAATAAGTTGGCAATTAAGTGAATTGAGTACCGAAAGGGCGAGATTAATTCCACGCGTTTTTAATTCGTAATAGAACCCCCGAATCCGAATTTCTGATCGTAGACCGATTTTATACCTAGTTGTTTAATTCATTATTCGCTTAGGTAATTTAGGATTCTAGTTAGCCTAACAATTAACTAGTGGCGACTCTTTTCAAATTCCACGTTTTCAAAACGTATTTCGCCGTAGGTCGGATTTTTAGGGTCTGACAAGGAGGACACTTGCATTACCAAGGAGGCAGGGGGTATCAACACCCCCACACCCATATCATTCACATATCCTCTTATTTTATTTAACTACATAACTTCAACTCCCTGAATGGGGTAGATACTTGATACTTGATACTATCTTGTTTTCCAAGAATGACCCTACCGAATGTCTTCAGGCTCCGTAATATATATATATATACATATATATACACAGGTTGACTACTAGAAGAGTCCACCGAACGCCGTCGCCGACCAATAGAGTCGTCGCCAAGGCTATATATCACTGACGACTAAAAGCGTCGTCACCAATCAAAACATCGCCGCCAACAAATGGTCATGATCAAGCATGTTTGATCGGCCCTACGGTTTGCTTAAACTCCTCAAGGGAACGCATGGGGAGCATATTGCTCATTCTCAAAGGACACCTATAAGGTCAAGACTCCGAGAAAAGACCACTAAGATGAAATTAGACTCACCTCCAAAAATGAGTTGAGCACTCTTAACATCCTATAGAAGAATTACCATGAGAGTCACAAAGGACTACCCCTCACTACAACCTTCCACTAAGTATCCTAGTACCAAATCCGTCGGAGGACGCCATCTGGTGTCGATATGCACGGGGGGCACCATACAAGCCACAACACGCCTTCTCCGTAAAAACAAATAGATTACCTGTTAGCATAAGAGGGGGCAACCGCGGGCACACCCCTCCAAAAATTGGGAACCCATATCACATGGACAACACCCACCTTCAGAGGCAAACACCTCCAGTGGTCCTATATGATTTCACGAAATAGCCAGGAGACGCGACTACATAGTAAGCCCATCCCAATGGAATACACTTCCATTAAGAACTCCTCAAAGGCCACAAGCCTAGCAAGGGAAGAAGGCCGACGCCATCATCCAGCTCTCAAAAAGGGATATGGAAAACATAGTGTTTCCACACAACGATGTATTGGTCATAACACAGGGGAATTACTAGCTTTGACACGAAGAGAAGTAAAGTGCATGAAGGGAGTTCAACAGACATCCCCCATGCCCAGCTATTGATGATACTAGGAAGGACTCCGGCGTACTGAATACCAGGGGACCCCTTACCGGTAAGATTGGCTGGAACGCCAACATACCCATAAGGGACACAGTGCAACTAACGAGGCGGGACAAAGGATGGAAGACGTATCCTTATGAGTATCCTTGCTTTCATCCTTTCACAAAAAGATGAGGTATTATGTATGACGACATAAAGATGAGGAGATTATCGAGACCTTGGGTATGAATTTCCTTAAGATTCGCTTATTTTCGTGCTTGCCCTGAAGTTGTTGCAAGAGATGGTTATGACGATTATATGTTCATTAACTTTCTTCTTTATCTCTTCATCTATGAAGAAGTATCTCAATTGAAACTCTAAGAGCATCGACGTCAATCCTGTTGGTTTTATTCTCAGCCAAACTTTATCTGAAACGTTTAGTTATTCTATTTCATGCACAATGTAGGCATTATGTTGAATGATTGGATAATCTTGAAGATAAATGCATTACTTGATTATGACATTTTGTTCAATTGGAGCTTTATGAATCAAATACCTTATGAGCTAAGGTTTTCTTAGGGTTTTTTTTTTATTTTTTTTTTTTGTCTTCTGTTATAATTTTAAAAGTTTATGTTTTTCTTATTTTGGTGTTATTACAAGTTTAGCTGGACTGACCTACTTGATCTTTTAAACTCCCATCAGTTAGCTTAATCTAGTTTTTCTGGAAATTTGGCTAACAAAAATCATGGCCAACAAATTCAGAGAAGTTATTGATTTGTTTGCTCCATGAAGTTTTGGAGAATAGCAATCCTTTGGACAATTGTTGTTTTTGGATCACATTTGCAAATTTTGGTCCGAAACCTTTTTGCTGAAAATTCGAGTCTTACCCGCGTTTTTCTCGTGTGTCATCTTCATTCCAGCACGTCTGAATTATCACTGCTGTAAGCTTCTCATCTTGATTTAAGCATTTTTCTTTTTCATTTTATTCTAGGTTAATTTATATGCGCAGGCTTCATCAGGTTTAGGTGCAGCAACTGCCCGTGCTCTCACAAAAGAAGGTATCACCGTTCTTATGGGTATTTTGCGTCTATTTATATTCCATTACTTTGGTTTCATGTCACGTCTTCATTCTACTCAAGTAATGTAGCTATAAGTGCTAGTTCATTTAGATTTAAATGTTTCCGAGTGATTGCCTAGTGCATATCAAAGTAGTGATGTAGGACGCATGTGTAGTATGGGCACTTTTGGCCATTTAACTTCCGTACAACGTTCATGTACTTTTCTTAGAGTGAATCAAGCAGTTGAATTGACTGTTTAATTAATCAATAATTTGTAGGGAGTAGAATTTGATTGTAATCATTTTTCAGTAAGAGCAATCATGGGTGGTAAAAGATTCCAGATATATTGTTTTAAATTAGGGTATCAAGTGGGTGTAACCTTGAGGTGCAGTCCCCAAATTATATATGCCTTTCTTTGATGATTGCTCTCTTAGGAATGCCTATATGAATAGATTACTGAGGTACTGCTCGAACTGTGTTATGTCAAATATGTCATCAATAATTTCAAATTAGTATCTACTTTCTTAGCTAGAACTGGTTCTGGATGAATGTGACAAAAACAAAAGTCCACAATCTACACCAATGGTATGAGATTAAATATCTCAATATGTGTTGTTTCTGCAGTTGGGTGGAGTTTTCCTTCGTTATCCAAGGTAGAGCATATTTTGTTACAAACTACCAGTTTTTTTGCCCTCTCTCTAGTAAGCTACAAAAGATGATTTTTCCTGACACAAACTATTGCGGAGATAAACTGGAATAAGGATGCCCACCTAAAAGTTTTTTAGGTTGATCTTTCATCCTTTTTCTCCATCTGTCATTTCAAGGATTTCCTTCAGCAGTGGTTACATGAATCTAATATGCACTTATCGATCCATCTGCTGATAAACAATTCTGGCATATTGGCAACTTCACTCAGAACCACAATAGAAGGATATGATGAGTAATGATCTTGAACTAATGGTTCATTTGATTCCTTGTTTATACTTATTTGATTTGTATTCATTCTTTGTTTTTTATCTCATAATGATGACTACTAATAACATAAGACCATTATGTTTGACCCAGTTTCTGTTACCACTTCTCATAAACAGCCCCTTTCCATCCAGGATAGTGTATATTTCATCATTCACACATCGAAATGGTAAAAAGATGAAACATGTGACATGGGTAGTTAAATTAGGAAATAATTTGCTGTCTCCCTTCTTGTATAGTAAACTCACCATTTTTCTTTAGTTCGTAACATGCAGGCTAACAAGCAGGCCGTTGTTGACAAATGTTCCTTGAGGTCAAAGGAATATCCATTTGCTCAAGTTTATGAATACTCCAAAGGTATGCTCCATATACATCATTAGTGTCCTCTTTATCTATTTGTGTAATAGTACATCAATTTCTTTCATTTGTGCAGTATGCGTTGTGCTGTTTTCATATGAGCTTCACCGCATATTTGGTTTGATGGACAAGGCTAATAATCACGTTTCTGTAATGTACGCTTCCTTACATACTGTGAGACATTCCTTTTCGAGACAAAACAAAAATGATATAACATGTTCTGATTCTGTGTCTCAGAACAGTGGATCATGGAGTTGTCAAAAATAAGATCATGAGAGAAGTACCGCCATTCCTTTCAAGCTCAACTTTTGCACTTTTCCAAATTCTGGGGCTTCTGCATTCACCTAACGTTAGAGCAAGAACGATTATCGATGCAGCTCTTGCCCTTCCTGGAACCTTCTTCCTTCTAATTAGTGGGGTTTTTTCGTGTTAACTTGATGTTATAGTGAGATATCAATCAACAAATGTGATATCTTGCTTCTACCATTTTTTTGCATGGGGTATCAGGAGAATACTTCTTCGGGGTAATGGTCGAACAATCGAATCATCTGCTCTTTCGTACTCGCGAGGGAGCTTTGAGCGACATCTTCATATCTATTTGATGAGCTTCACCGGGGTTTTGAAGAATACTAGGCATAGTTGTTCTCAAAATGTGCATGATGAGACCAAACATGTTAGTGTCAGGGTGGAACGTACTGTATAACTGTTCTTTTTTTAATACCTAATTTTGTTGTCGGGTAGGATCACGATGAACATTAGACGAAGTTTTTTTTCACCATATTTATATATTTTTACTCAGTAGGATTTTTTTTGGTATATACCTCAAATTGTATTTTTTTTTTTTTCCGCTGGTGGTTCTAAGGGGTCACACATTAAGAAGACAGCACATGTAACATTGTTGCTCAACATTTGAACTAATTTACATTCACATTAGGTCAACTCATAAGAGATGAAGTGTTGTCCATGAATATTTCTCAATTCTCAACATCTTAGCTGGCTTGAACCCCTAATTCCTTAGTTAATGGGTGGCCGATTGAACCACTACACCATATAGATATGACTTCACTAAAGAAGGGTACGACGCGAGAACTTTTTAGGAAATCACCTATTTTAGGGTTAATAACTAAAAAAATTGTCAAAGGTTTACCATATGTTAAAAGTAGGTCTCTGAAGTTTGAAACGTTAAAATGGACTGTCCCAGGTTTCATTTTTGTTGAAATTTGGTGTCTATGCGCCATTCAATCAACTCACCCACTCATAATCCATCACTTCTTATTTTTCAAAAAATATTCCGATTTCATTTCACCCAAAAGTTGAACATCCAAAAGAAAATATTTCTAGCAGAGTGGTGTGGATCGATTTCCAATGACAACATAGCGGGATTTACCTGCGCGGATGTGGCTAACTTCTTAGGTGACGGTCCCGGCAAGATGACGAGAATGGAGTGTGTAATACCCCATATTTGTGTACCACATCGGTTAGAACTAATAAATCTGAAGTCTTAATAAGCCAGAGGGGTACTACTTAAGTTTAACATAAATTCCTCATTTTCTAGGCCCAAGTGAGGACGACGGGCTTAGTTAGGCTGGGTTGGGATTAGTGGGGAAAGTTGTTCGGAATTAGAGGCGTGATAGAATGGTATCAGAACTGACTCGGGACCGTGATCGGGCTCGTGGACCAAGGACTATTGACCCCCTGAGTTCTGATCACCTACCGAGGGCAAAACGATTCTGGTCTGGGCCGCGACGAGGATGTCACGTGCATTAAGGGGGGTAGATTGTAATACCCTATATTTGTGTACCACATCGGTTAGAACTAAGGGGACAATCTACCCCCAGAGTTCCGATCACCTACCAGGGGCAAACAATTCTGATTTGGACCGCGACGAGGACGTCACATGCATTAAGGGGGGGGGGGGGGTAGATTGTAATACCCATAAGATTTGTACCACATCGATTGGAATAAGGAGGTTTGGAGCCTTAAAAAGTAAGAGGGGTACTACTCAACTCCAACATGAATTCCTCCTTTTCTGGGCTCAATTGGACAACGGGCTTTGTTAGGATGTGTTGGGCTTAGTGGGGATAGTCGCTCGGGCTTGGGGACGTGACAGAGTGTGTATGGGAGCTCGAATTTGACAGTCAGTTTCGTCGGAATTGACTTCTCTAAAGTAATCACACTGAGACACCACATTTTAACAAAATTGAAACCTTAGATATATAGTTTAACATTTGAAACTTCAGACACCTAATTTTAACATAGGGTAAACCTTGGACAATTTTTTAATTATTACGCCCAAACACATTTAATTTCGAAGTTCTATAAGGATAAAATAGATTAATAAAAAGATATACGTTTCGAAACATGAACTCCAATAAGTTTCAAATGTGTAACAAAACATAAATGATCAAAAGGTTGGTATCTACTTAGGCTTGGGCGTTTAAACCGGTTATGGTAAATTGAATTGGTTTTGAACCGGATTGGACCGGTTAAGAACCGGTTCAATCGAGCCGGTTTAATAAACAATCTAGATTTTCTATTTTTATAATAGAATAAATTGGTTTAGCAATTAACTGAACCGCATTGGTTTTGTCGATTTAATATAATTTATTGTAAAATTAATACTAATTTCCTAAACATGTACTGAAATATATGATCACAATTATTTTGGAAAAAAATTAAAACCAAATCAATTAAGATTGATAATTTAACTAAACTTAGGCACTGTTCTTATTAATGGCTCCCTTTGGTTTTTTATTTTCAATAAATTTAGAATTTTTAAGTTGGAATAATGTTTCGTGTCTTTTAGCAAGTTAGTAGTCTTTCTAGTTTTTTGTCTTAAATAATAATAAGCTCTTTAATATTTGTACTTGAAAGTAGATTGATTGAAATAATAAATTCTTTTAATTTGCTATTCGTATTTAAGATTAAGTATTATATGGTTTGGTTCAGTTCAAACTAGTTCATAACCGGTTTACAACCAAACCAGATTTTTTAATTTTATATACAATGCAGTTTAGACCCCAAATTTAAAATTGAACCAAATTAGTTTAAACAGTTTAGTTCGGTTCGAAACCGGTTCGGCCATAAATCGAATTGTGCCCAACCCTATATCTACTATAGTGATGCCACTCTGAGTGGGAATTGAAATTCCTGCATTCTGATAATTAATGCTTGTATGTTTTGGTATGTATTGTATGTTTTGGTAAGTAACCTGATTTTCATTTATTTATGTGTTCGCATAAGATTAAAAAAAAAAAAAAAACCCTGATTTTCACAAATCGAACCGGGTTTATTGCACATTTTACTGTTTTTAGTTTTTTACTATAATCAGATATGGCAAAAATAAAAAAACTATAATCAGATTCTCTATGTGGCCGGTTAACGGTCCGGCCCAATACGTTCTAACCATGATGCATAACTGCATTACTGCACCGTATGGTTAACTATAATCAGCGGCCCTAGGCCTAATAGAGGGAAATGTGATCCCATATCTACTATATTATATTAATTCGGCATCGGAAGCCCTCTGGTTGACACGTGGACAATTTTCCCTGTCACCGTTTCCTAATTTAATCGGAATTTAATAAGGGTTCTCTAAATTTAGATACAAAATATTGATTGATTGAAAATTAAGAAGTATTTTTATCTCCTATTCTGGTCTCTACACAATTTAAAGAAACAAATTAATTTAAAGTTTCCATTTAAATAGTAATTCTCTACAGTTTGGTTCCGGAAGACCATAGGCCGCCACGTAAGCAGTGTAATAATAATAATAATAATAATAATTCAAGCGATTCAATACAAATAAAGGAAATAATTCACGTAGAGTTTAGGAATTTAGGAAGGCAATGGATTTAGGAAGAGGTTATAACGATCTATTAATTATTATTATTATTATTATTATATTCTATAAAGTATAGCCTATATATATATAATATTACTATATTTGGCCTATTATTATACAATATTAGTATACGTATATACAAAAATATACATAACATTAATATATATAAATTCATATTTATCAATATTATAAATATATACTTGCACCATAAAACTAAATATATATATATATACTATAGCTAGAAGATTGTTTGAACTATATATGCAAAATATACTTTCTCTATAACTATTGTGGCGATGATATGATGGGTGGTGGTGCAGACTCAATGTGTGCTCTACTAGATCACACCTAACAACGATATTGTAGAAGTATAAGGGTCTATTTGTCACTTTTACAAACTATAGGAAGTTTTCTTTATTATGTTGAAATCAGTTAGTTTAACTGATTACTATATATATCGCCGTTGTAAGTTTACTCGAATTAATGAAGTGAGGATGTGAAATTCAGGAGATCCCTGGCTCTTGATTTCACAATTCTCTTGTTCATCTTTCTCCATTATCGAATTCTTCATGGTATCAGAGCCACCCAAACTCTGAATCATTTTTTTTTCTGATCTACATCAGATCTAATTATTTTACAGATCAACTTTTGGTTTGTGATTTCTTCGATTTCTCTTTCTTTCTATCATGGATTCGTCAAACCCAGTTATTAATCCACTAGGATCACCTTCTGCTTGGCCACGCCTTGGGAATCCTGGTGGAAATCAACCAAATCAAGCTCGTTCTGAAGTCACAGCAGCTGCGGGAGGAAATAATGAAGCAGCTTCTCTGATTAGATCTGGAAATATTCCTTCTCATGACAGGTTATATCTTCATCCCTCTGATGTTACTGGAGTAGCTTTAATTGAGCTCAAACTTAGTGGTAGTGAGAACTATCAAGAGTGGATTCACGCGATTTCAGATGCTTTGTTGGTTAAAAACAAGTTGTGCTTTGTTGATGGGACTTGCCTTCGTGAATCTGTTGTTGAGGAGATGCGATTTCAATGGGATAGATGTAATGCAGTTGTTAAATCGTGGTTGATCAACTCAATTTCGAAAGATCTAACTCATGGGATGCATTATAGTCCAACTGCTAGAACAATCTGGACAGATGTTAAGGAAAGGTTCAGCAAGGTAGATGGGACTAGGATCTATCACTTGACCAGAGAGATTTATCAAATTAAACAAGGAACGTTATCGATTTCTAACTATTTTGGTAAATTAAAATCTCTTTGGGACGAATTAGCAGTGATTGATGATGATGGTCTGTGTGGTGATTGCTTGATTTCACCTCGTGCATTAGCTAAGAAGGAGACGCAAAAGTTAATCCAGTTTCTCATCGGTTTAAATGAGACATATGCTTCTAATCGGTC
Organism: Clarkia xantiana subsp. parviflora; assembly: GCA_036873135.1. Lineage (NCBI taxonomy): Eukaryota > Viridiplantae > Streptophyta > Magnoliopsida > Myrtales > Onagraceae > Clarkia > Clarkia xantiana. The sequence continues at coordinate 16,078,770 of JAPTYO010000012.1, forward strand.
TGCTTTACTTATGCTGCATCCCTTACCCTCCCTGAACTATGCTTACTCGATTTTGATTCAAGAGGAAAATCAGAGATTAGTGGCAAGCAGTATCCCAAATGAAATCCAAGATGCTGCGATGTACTCTTTTGGGGGAAACAAGAATCAATATCAGAAGAAATTCAATTCTGGTGGCAATTCTGGCTACTCAGGTGGTGGCAACTCAGCAGGCAATGCAGGAAATCAATCCAAGAGCAGAAAAGAGTGGATATGCACTTATTGTGGACGTAAAGGACACAAAATTGACAACTGTTGGAAGAAAAATGGAGTCCCAGATGAAGTAAAACAGAGATGGGCTGCTGCTGCTGCTGCTGCTGCAGAATTTGGTGAATCTGAAGGGGTTGACATTCAGAGTATGAAAGGAGGAAATGGGGGGTCTATGGATCATCCAATGGCCATTCAAAACACAATTTCTAAGCAGCATTCAGAGGGGAATAAACTCAATTTGGCGGCTATGGCAGGTATCTCTTTAACTGCTAAGTTATCTAGCAACATTTCAAATGGTCAATGGATCATCGATAGTGGAGCAACGAACCACATGACTTGTGAAAAGAGTTGGCTTCATGATATTAGAGAAAACTCAACTGCCACACGTTCTGTCACTTTACCAACAGGACACACAGTTGAGGTCACTCACATAGGAAGTTGCTTAGTCAATGGCAACCTTCCCTTGAGAAATGTCCTCTTAGTGCCACACTTTCAGTACAACCTGATCTCTGTTTCCCAACTTTGTCGTGATATGTCCTGTACAATGGAATTTACTTCTGATTCTATGAAGTTTCAGGACCTTTCAACTGGAAACTCAATGGTGATTGGTAGGCAGAAGGGAGGACTTTACATTCACAATGGGAAGGAAGTCATGGGATTATCAGTTGCAGTCAATGGAGAGATGGTTGATCCAGCTGTTGATGGTGTTTCTTTGTGGCATAAGAGACTTGGTCACTTGTCTTTTGATAAATTGTTGAAAGTGCTGAATGTAGACAGTAGTTCTCATAGACATGATTGTATGGTTTGCCCTTTGGCTCGTCAAACAAGGAGTCCTTTTCCAAACAGTGTGTCAAGAGCAGTTTCTCCTTTTGATTTGATACACATGGATATTTGGGGACCTTATAGAATTCAAACCATTGATGGATTTCGGTATTTCTTAACTATTGTTGATGATCACACCAGAATGACGTGGGTATATTTCATGAAGTTGAAAGATGAAGTTATTCTTCATGTTAAGCATTTCATTGCTCGAGTGTCCAGACAGTTTCAAAGATCTGTGAAAATATGTCGATCAGATAATGGAACTGAATTTTTGAGCAACTCTATGAAGGATTTATTTCATAATCTGGGCATCATTCATCAAACAACCTGCGTGTATACTCCACAGCAAAACGGAATCGTTGAAAGGAAGCACCGCCACTTATTAGAAACAGCTCGAGCTTTGAAGCTGCAAGCAAGAGTTCCTGACAGATATTGGAGCTTTTGCATTCATACTGCATGTTACCTAATTAATAGGTTGCCCTCCAGAAGTCTTGCAGGCAAAACTCCTTTTGAGATGTTATTTAATAGCCAATTCAACCCAAGTCATTTGAGGGTATTTGGCTCACTTTGCTTTGCTGCAAATCTGACTCAAACAGACAAATTTGGGGCAAGATCAATTCCTTCAATCTTCTTAGGATATTCTCCTACCCAAAAGGGCTACAGGCTGTTGAATATTCAAACCCAACAGGTATTTGTAAGCAGGGATGTCAGCTTCAAAGAGCACATATTCCCTTTTGCCATGACAAGAGAAGAATTTCAGAAGTTCCTTCACGGAGAAACAACACCTCTGCATTCCAATCAATGGGAAGATACTGCAGATCTTGACCCATCTCATGCAGAAAATTCAGTTATCTCTCCCTTAATGCAGCAACATGACACTGAAGAAGCACATCCCAATGATGATGCTAATGGGGATGTTTCTAATACCAATGAGGCTCTCACTGAACCACCACAAGACAATGAAATTGCTGCTTTTCCTCAAAATCAAGGTCAAGGCAAATCAAAGAGGTCAAGAGCTCCACCTAAGTGGACCAAAGATTATGTGTTAAATTGCAAAGCCATCACTTATGAAAACATATCAGAGAACTACAAATGCTTTCTAAGCTCTATAGGGAAAGTCCATGAACCACTTACCTATGAGGAAGCAGCAGTTGACCCAAATTGGAGACAGGCAATGCAAGCTGAAATTGAAGCTCTGCAAGATAATCACACATGGAGTATTACTGAACTGCCTGCAAACAAGAGAGCTATTGGGTGCAAGTGGATTTATCGAGCAAAGTACAATGCTGATGGATCTCTCGAGAGATACAAAGCTCGGTTAGTTGCTAAGGGCTACACACAAGAGCCTGGTAAGGATTTTAAAGAGACATTCTCTCCTGTCGTGAAGATGGTGACTGTGAGACTTTTGTTAACTCTTGCTGCTGTAAATGGCTGGCCTATATTTCAATTAGATGTCAACAACGCCTTTTTACAAGGTGACCTTGATGAAGAAGTCTATATGGACATTCCTCAAGGATTTGAAGAAGAATTTGCAGGAAATGGGAGAAGAAAAGTCTGCAAACTGATTAAGTCCTTGTATGGACTGAAACAGGCCTCACGTCAGTGGAATTTAAAACTGACACAATCACTTTTGCAGCATGGATATGTACAGAGTCAACATGACTACTCTCTGTTCAGCAAGTTTGTCAATAACAAGCAAGTCCATCTACTAGTATATGTTGATGATCTGTTGATCAGTGGGACAGATATGGGAATGATTGATGAACTCAAGCAGGTTCTTCAATCACATTTCAAACTCAAAGACCTAGGGGTTCTGAAATACTTCTTAGGGATGGAAGTGGCAAGATCTGAATCTGGAATTGTCATCAATCAACGAAAATATGCCTTGGAGCTGATTCAGGAAGCTGGTTTACTTGAAGGGAAACCAGCTGCCACTCCAATGGAACAAGGCATCAAATTAACTTCTTATGAATATGATAAACATTTTGGGTTGAATAAGGAGGATCATCTGATTGCAGAAATTGAACGATATAGGAGGATCGTTGGGAGACTTTTATATCTCACAATGACCAGGCCGGATATTTCATACTCAGTTCAAGCATTGAGTCAATTTGTTCATGCTCCTAAGAAGTCCCACATGAATGCTGCCATGAGGGTAGTAAGGTACATAAGAGGAACACCTGGCCAAGGTTTATTCTTTCCTACCACCTCTGAGCTGCAAACCATGACTGTATATTGCGACAGTGATTGGGGAACATGTGCATTGACACGACGATCAGTAACAGGCTACTGTATCAAATTGGGAGATAGCACACTGTCTTGGAAATCTAAGAAGCAGACAACAGTTTCTTGTTCGAGTGCCGAGGCGGAATACAGGAGTATGAGAATGGCTTCTGCTGAGGTAATTTGGCTTCATGGTTTGCTGAAAGAGTTGGGAGTCAAGATAAACGAGCCAATATCAATGTTTTGCGATAATAAAGCAGCTATCCAGATTGCTGGAAACCCGATGTTTCATGAACGCACTAAACACATCGAGATAGACTGTCACTTTGTGCGTGCAATGCTTCAAAAGGGAATCATCACAACTGATCACATTGGGACAAAAGATCAGATTGCAGATATTCTAACTAAGGCCCTGAACAAGGCACAACATCGAATTCTTCTTCAGCAATATGGAATCTGTGATCTATTCAAGAATAAAGCAACAGAGGAAGAAGAAAAGGGTGAAGAATGAAGGGGTATGTAGAAGTATAAGGGTCTATTTGTCACTTTTACAAACTATAGGAAGTTTTCTTTATTATGTTGAAATCAGTTAGTTTAACTGATTACTATATATATCGCCGTTGTAAGTTTACTCGAATTAATGAAGTGAGGATGTGAAATTCAGGAGATCCCTGGCTCTTGATTTCACAATTCTCTTGTTCATCTTTCTCCATTATCGAATTCTTCAGATATGAGCTTAAAAGCATCAACGACTTCCTATTTTGCAAGTGCATGGTTCCTCTTGAGATTGTAGTCGAGAGGTACGTAATTTATTATGGAGATTCTTTTATTGTGTTTTGCATCTGAGGTTAATTAATATAACAAACAATGACCGCGGAGGTCAATTAGAAAATTGATTATATTGGATGTATGTCTTTATTGTTTGAAGATTAACTAATTTTGTTTTTGTGATCAAGAAGAGAATTCCAAAGATGACATGGAAGATGCTGGTGTGATTTTTCTTTTGTCGTGTGCATGCATGTTCTAATTATCATTTTTGTGCATGCCAAATATAAGCACGTACATAGTATTGCACTTGCAAGGACCTACTCAATTTAATGCTTACAAGCTTCTTTTAGCATGATTAAAATATTGTTTCTTTATAGATTTTTGAATAGAACATTTTAACATGAACGTCTTTCAGGGAAGACTGCCATATGAGGGGATGATGAGTTACAGATGGCTAAGCTTTTGTTACAGTGTATCGATGCACCCTATCTTCTGGAAGGACCACTGTAATGAATCTCTAAGGATCACAATGTGAGGGCTAATAACTCATCCTTATGTTTCTTCCTTAGTTAACGAACTTAGAGTAATGTCTAGCCATATAATTAACTCTTTTTAATCATCGTCAGGTCAATTAGAAATATTTGGTTTCTTATCGACTTATTCTAACTTTATTTAAGGATATCATAAAATATATATGACACTGGTGTGCGACGGTAAAATCGTTCTCACATGCGATCTCAAGCTTCAAGATTTCTCCAAGGTTCAAATATATTATTACTCATGTTAGCAGCTGCTAAATACTATATAAAATCTCTATTTTGTACAATTGCTATACTTCTAACAAATTTTTTTTTTTCATCTTTGATCTAGGTTGATATTACTCTCTTACTATTGAGTATTGATTTGATTAAATCTGATAAGAGCAAAAAAAAAAACAACAAATTGATATTTTCGGAAAAGTTGTAAGTACCCCAATAATCTACTAAAACATATATTTGAAGTAAATGTATGAATTTGTGGATGGATATGATTTTTTTTTTTCATAATATGATGCATTTATTTACTTAGGATTTTATGATGTTATGTATGAAATTATTATATTTGTTTTCTTATTGTTAGAAATGAAATAATATTTTATGTTGATGAAAGATGAATCAATGTGAATGGAACGGATGCAACATATAGCTAGAGCTAGAGGACATGTAACTCTAAGGCGGCGTTTGGATGGACGTAATATGAGATTACTTGAAATGTGAGATTGAATGTGAGCTATGTAATGTAATGTTAGATTACAATGTTTGGTTGTGTTGTAATGTGGAATGTAATGTTAGATTACAGTGTTTGGTAAGATTATATTAATATATGAAAGTATATTATATACTAATTGATAAGATTTAAAAAGAATATATTTTTTTGACAACGATTAACTTTTTAAACTTTATGTTTTGTGGTTAATATTCTATAATCATTTATGTAATCCAAAAACTAAATATTTAAACTCAATACGCATAACTATTAAAATTATATTAATTAATTTTTTTTATATAGTTTTATAACATAAATTTTACAAAAAAAATGTAACGAAAAAGATTTACTCATTTTATATAAACATCGTATGCATTATTCTTTATTATAACAATAAGTTATGAATTAGATAAAAAAAAAAAAATCTATTATTATTATCATAATATATAAAGATAATATAAAGTATTTATTTATTAAATAAATAATAATAAAATAATAACACTCCGTAATGTTGGACGTAATTTCGGTTTGCCGAGGTAACATAGGTTTATATATATGATTAATTTTAGCAAATATTTTATGAATATTGCATTTGTTTTTTTATTTACATAAATTTCATCAGAAATAAAGAAACCATAATACCTAAAAATATTATTATCTATACTGATAATATGTATAGAAAATATATTTCTTTATTGATAACCGGTGATGAACTTTTATTTAATAAAATAAAATAACATGCAAAAAAAAAAACTAAGACGAATTATCATTTTCGCTCTTTTATTTGGTTTTTTATTTTATTTTTCCCGCGTGGTGCGCGGGGTTAGTCGCTAGTAAATTATAATCATAACAAACCGAATCTAATCAGACACCGTGCTTGGATTAAAGATTTGTTCTTCCGTTCCAGCATATTCATTTGGTAATTCCACTATCCCCTACTCTCTGTCAGTTTATCATCTTTTGCTGCACTTCTTTTTCTGTAGAAATTCAGATCCAGTACGTCTTCTTTCGTACCTATCCGCGCCTACTTTGATTCAGTTTTAGCGGTATTTCCTGTTAGTTATCTGTTTCCCGTGTTTCAATGAAGCAATAACGCAGTTTCATCAAGAATAAATCAACAAGTTGGGATTTTTTAAGATACATCTGTAAATGTTGTTGATGAAGTATAGACGTTGCAGCCAATGGAATGCTGAATTGGATTTGAATACGGGGATGGGTTGATGATTCTATTATCTTATTGACCTCAAATCCCTAATTTATTTCCAAAAGATGAATCGATACTAAACCCATGTCATGTTAGCTTGTAAGATCTTGGATTATAACACAGTTTTATCAAGCATTTCATGGGTGTTTACAGTGTTATCTGGTTTATGTTAAGGGCTCTGGTTGACCTAAATGTTCATTTTATATACAATTGCAAAAGATGATATTTTAGGAGATGAACTTTATTTGAAATTGGATTCTTAGCAATGATTAGATGCTCAGGCTGCATTCGCCTATTTCTGATTTGAAAACTGTATAGCTTAGGAAGATTGGAATTAATGTTCATCCTTTGGAATTCAACAAGACAACCTTTTTCAACTCAACTCTGATGTTTCTTCTTTTTCTATGGATGTCAGTGTCTTATCACATTTTTTTTACTTCCTGACATTAACAGGTTCATCTGTTCATCAGCCATGAGTTCTCAGGGTGGGAATGAGAACTGCCTTGGTTGGGCTGCAAGAGATCCATCTGGAACTCTGTCACCCTACAAGTTCAACCGCAGGTTTATCTCTCAATCTTTTTTTTTCAACAAAAAACCCATTTGCCGTTTAAATTTTCCGCAACAATTGTGATTAAAAATTGCAAATTCTGAATCTTAATAGAAAAACATAGTTCTTTCTTAGTTCTCTCCAGCATCAGTTAGCATACAAGAAGAAGTAATGGATTCATAAGCCTTATCAACTTATCTGTTGCATTTTTTGTTTTGAAAAAAATATTAGGGAACCTTGGAGCGATGATGTTTCGCTAGGAATCACGCACTGTGGTGTTTGCTATGCTGATTATATATGGACTCGGAACTTACATGCAGACTCGAAGTATCCGTTAGTTCCAGGGTAGGTTTCTCAGCTGAGATAATTAATTTGCAATTTGATTATTTCCTAAAAACTATAACTTATCACAGCTCTGATTTCCTTCTGATTCAGCCATGAGATTGTTGGATACGTTAAAGAGGTTGGTGCGAATGTGCACAAGTTCAAAGTCGGAGACCGTGTGGGAGTAGGAACTTATGTCGACTCATGCAGAAAGTGTGATTATTGTAATGAACAGAAAGAAGTGTTCTGTGATGTGAAGCAGACCTTCACATTCAATGGCATTGATGTGGATGGTACCATCACCAAAGGAGGCTATTCTAGTCACATTGTTGTAAATGAAAGGTAATTTTTTTTTTCTCCAGACTAATGTAGCTCTGATAGAACCAAGCCTTTTCTGAGCATGGTTTCTTGACATGGTCTTTTTTTTTTTTTTTTTTTTTGGTTGGACTTGAGTAGCCAACTCCAATTTGCTACGAAACCCATTTGTAACGCCTCAAGCTAAAGTAACTAGCCTTGTTGAGCCTGTAGTTCACAATTGGGTTAAAAAGTAGTTCTTGTTTGATTTGAGTAGGTAATTGCAATTTGCCTACTAAACTCATTTGTAACACCTCAAGGCCAAAGCAATTAGCACTATTTCCAGCCGAGCCTTCCTGAGTCTGTAATGCTCACAATTGGGGTTCAAAAAAGAGTTTCTTACTGTATGTGTATGAGTAGTAAACTGAACTGTGGGTTTTATAAGGTGGTTCAGTCATATCCTCTGGAACATAGTATTACAATTGCCCTAACCGGAGCCTTTATGATGACCCAAGTTGTAAAATTGGCACTTTATTTGTTGCTAATTCTGATTTTTTTAACAGGTATTGCTACAAGATACCTGATGAAATTCCATTAGAACTTGCTGCACCTCTTTTATGCGCTGGAATTACAGTTTACTCTCCGATGATGCGCCACAAGATGAACCAACCTGGTAAATCTCTGGGGGTGATCGGTCTTGGAGGCCTCGGGCACATGGCAGTCAAGTTTGGAAAAGCTTTTGGATTAAAAGTAACAGTTTTCAGCACAAGCATTTCCAAGAAAGAGGAAGCTCTCACAGAGCTCGGGGCAGACAATTTTGTTATCTCATCTGATCAGGACCAGATGAAGGTAAGATCTTACTTACAGCTTGGGTGCAAACTTCTGGTTTTTTATTTATTATTAATATCTTATGGTGTTGTCATCAGGGCTTGGTTAAATCTCTAGACTTCATAGTTGACACTGCTTCTGGTGACCATCCGTTCGATCCATACATGGCTCTGTTGAAGACAGCAGGTGTTCTTGTTCTAGTCGGTTTCCCAAGCGAAGTCAAGTTTAGCCCGGCAAACCTTAATCTCGGTATAGATGAAGTTGTTCCTTGTTGTGTTAGTCTGTCATACAGAATTTCTGACGGAGTTGTGACGAGATACGAACAAGTTGGTAACAGAATACAACTGGGGGTGTGTTGCAGGTATGAAGACGGTGTCAGGTAGCTTAACTGGGGGGACGAAAGAGACTCAGGAGATGCTCTACTTCTGTGCTGCTAAAAAAGTGTACCCGAAGATTGAGTTGATTCCCATTGATTACGCAAATGAGGCTCTGGATAGATTGGTGAAGAGGGATGTGAAGTATCGGTTCGTGATTGATGTCAAGAACTCCCTCAAGTGAACAAGGAAAGACTGAATCTTGGTGGGTAAGTAAGTTAGTTACTGCATAATGTTGTGCGTCAAAATGCGGGGTTGGTATACGTAGTCTTGATTGTTATATACGAATAAGTGGATGGTTGTGTAAACATGAATGATTCCACATACTCGCCAAGGTTTAGTGTGTTATTATGTGATAAATAAAGAGAAAATACCGTGCGCCAACTACATTATCAAGTTGCCTCGCTTCAAAATTTGTGTATCCACTTGAACTGGAGAAGCTGTAGAAGTTTGGTTTTTATGTGTAATAATTGGTTAACGGAGAGTAAAATGTCTGGTCACGGCTTTGATTGAACTCTCTCTCATCATGGTGAAAGTTAATAATCTTTAAGGGCCCTAGCTAGCTAGCTATTTGACTATATACATTAAGAAATTCTGAGAGGATAATTAAGTGCATTGTGGTCACTCTATCTATCTAAATTGTAATAATGCCTAGAAAGTGGAAGGTGATAGTAGTCCTGTAACTTTCCAATATTGCATTCCTGGTCCCCCTAGCTCTATATACGTAATTAAATCGTACACACGGACCACCTTAGGCCCTTTCCAATTCCAATATATGTTTCAGTTTAGTCAAAAGAATAGAAGAAATAAAAGGATGAACTAATTAACTGAAATTGCACATTAATTATATGACGCATATCCATCCATTGTCGAATTAACAGTAGTCATATAGGCAATGCATACGGTTGATTATATGGGTAATTATTGTGATGTTTATTAACTAAATAAGTTATCCCATATAATAAACTAGTTTTATTGGGTTGTGCTTTTCTATTTGGCTCGGCTGTTAGAACAAGACTGTAGAGTGCAGAGGCTGCGAAAGAAAAAGGGAAACAGAAATAAGAAACTACTAGGTTAATTAAGGTCACTCTCAGTAGAAATTAGAAAATGAAAACTATCACTAACAGGTCACGGGTTGGGTCCAGGTCGAAGTCCTAAACCCGTACCCGACCTAATCTCACAAGTCATTTACGGGTCAACCCGTAAATGACCCGAACCCCATTTTTTTAAGACCTGAACCGGACCCGTGTCCGAGCCGTTCATTTGCGGTTCGGGTTCAAAATTGAGATGCCTAGCCGTGATCCACAATGTGGAGGCCCAGAAAAGTCAGCCATATATATATATATAAAAAAATCGTTGTAATGGCCACATCTATCATATATATATATATATATTATCTCTAACAGAACCCTAGCTGATGTCTAAAAAAATGGAAATGCATACACAACGATGATTAATTATATATATACTGTGCATATTATTAAGATGGGGTGATAATTGAACTATATTAATTAAAGTGGAAATGCAATGAATGAATATATGCAAAGAGAGACGACAAATGGAAATGAATGGTATCATATATATAGATAAAGAATGGCAATTGGCATGGTATATTGGTACGTACACTACACTGTGGTCCTGTAAGTGGCAGAGGCAGCATGGTGTCTGAGTTTTAGGGTTTAGCTAGGGTTTATGGATGGAGACAGACAGACAGACGTAAAAGAAATGAAGAAGAAGAAGAAGAAAGAGGTCAGTGGAGGAGCTAGAGTGGTCCTCTCGCTGGCTATATATATATCTATGAAATGCTAGCTTTCAGAGTGCAACCATATGCAACCCAAACCCATGTAATTCATCTTCAATACCTTCTTCTATATAGCTACTCCATTTCCATTTCTCTCTAAATTAATAAACAAATCCAATTAATTATTCCTTCTACGTACATTTCCAACTCTGACTGACTTTCTGTGTCTTCAACTCCTCTGTGGTCTATCTTTTTTGTAATAATAATAATAATTTTTAATAATGGAATGAACCAGTTCGATAGTTGTATGGTATTTGAACGAAAACCAGTTCAAACCCTACATTTATTGCTTTTTCTATTATATATATATATATATGGTACGAATAGGAATAAATTCAAGCTCGAACCGGCTTATGCCCAGACCCAGCCCTACGGTTTATTATATGCTTGTTAAGAGTATCCTCGAATCCTGCCAAGTCGCTAGATTTGGATAGAGAGTTAGTATATTTCTATTTATTAGCATTGATTCAAACATACATACATTGATCCACGTCAAAGTATCTTACAATTTCGAGCAAACACAACTTATTAATTAATACGATTATTAACCCTAAAAAACTTCGTTCACAAAAAAAATGCTAAAATACTAAAATAGCGCAAATCTAGCTTGTCAGGAACAATTTTCTTATCTAATTAAGGGGTGTTTGGATGGATGTAATCTCACATTACGTCCTACATTACATCAACATTACGTCGTTTGTTTTGCCAAACAAAGTAATGCGCATTTTAATGTAGTTTACACTTCTAAACTCCATTATCATATAGGTTTCGTTGTCTTCAACAAATGAATGGAGCAGTTTGCCAAAGGAGGAAATTACGGCGACACGCTCTATCCTCACCCCCACCACCACTTTCCCCTTCTTTCTCAGCCTCTTCTCTAATTCTACTAAACCCTCCGCTCACAATCGAAATTAATGGCTGACCTGAAGCAGGACTAGAAGAAATATTGGCTGGAATTGAATGGTCAATTGTGTGGAAGGAGAGGAGATAATTGTTGGTGTATGAATGTGTGTGAGAGATGTGGAGAGGGAATGAGAGACTTGTTGTTGTCAACTCAACTTGTTGATTTCACCTTCATTTGATCACATATTTATAGGTACATATGGAAGACCTTAGATGTTATATATCCCTAAATGCATGAACCTAGTTTTTAGCAAATGCATGTAACTCTAAATACATGAACTTACTAATACATTGAATCTAAACAAGTTTATTTAATTTTCCAACAGCCCCCCTTAAACTTGTTTCTTCAGTTATCTTCCGCACGATGTTCATGACTTCTCCTTGCAACTTGTCTGGTCTTGTGCTTATCTTTTTCATAACCACTTGAGTATGCTTGGTGGTATTTTCGAGTTTGTCTTTGTCGACAACCCGTACTCCATCTCTGTCTTCGCACTCCACGATCCTTGAATCTTCCATGCGTCGTCGCATTTTTCTTTCTCCACATAGTCTCTTTGAGTTCACATCCTGCAGAGAGACATAGATTACCATACAACTCTTCATCATCATTCACATCAACGACTTGCGCGGAATTGTATACGTCCGGGATCCACTTTGTCCTCAGCACCGGTGATTCACTCGAGTCGCCTTCTTCTTGATGAGTAGCAACATGCGGGGGTGATACTGGTTCTTGAACCTCAACACGTCGGGCTTCTTTTCTTTGTGGCCCTTCTACTTCCATAACCTGCTTTGGTTGCTCATTATTTATCTCCCAGCTCCATGCTTGTCCTTCGTCGAAATCAACATCTCTTGAGATCACAACCCTCTTTGTGACGGGGTGATATAACTTGTAGCCGCTTGAATTCTCGTAATATCCGAGCATGACGCACTTCTGGCTTCCCTGCAATTTTGCATATGCCATGTACTCGAAAACTCGAAGATGATCGATGCACGGCTTCTTCTTGCTCCATGCCTCCTCCGGTGTCATGTCACCAATTCGCTTTGTCAGAAACCTGTTAAGCAAATAAACTGCAGTAGCAACAGCGTCTCCCCAAAATTCTTTCGGGACATCTCTCTCCTTCAACATGTACCGAACTAAATTCAAGATCGTCCGGTTCTTCCTTTCGGAGACTCCATTTTGTTGTGGGGTTTGCGGCATGGTGAGTTGATGCACAATCCCGTTCTCTTTGCAAAACTTTTCAAACTCGCGCGAAGTGTACTCGCCTCCTCGGTCGGTCCGCAAGCACTTCAGATGACGGCCGCTTTGCTTTTCGACCATGTTCTTGAACTCTTTGAACTTCGTCAAGACCTCGCTCTTCTGTTTCATAATGTAAATCCAAGTCTTGCCACTATAATCATCGGTAAATGTCAAGAAATACCTATTTCCGCCAATGGACATGGGCTTGATAGGTCCGTACACATCGGAATGGACTAAGTCGAGACGAACGGTTGCTCTCCTCGATGGATATTTCTTGAATGGTCTTCTTTCTTGCTTTCCGACGACACAAGTTTCGCATACGCCATTAGGATGATCGATCTTCGACAAGCCTCTGATCATGTTTTTCTTCTCCAATAATTTCAGCGCCGTGAAATTCAGATGGCCATACCGTAGATGCCAAAGAGTCGAGTTATCTAAGGCTGTCACCTTCAAACAATTATGCTCATTGATCTTTAACTCCAACGGGAACATTCGATTTTTCGCCGTGGCTGCATTCGTGATAACATTATTGTTATTATCAAGGATAGTGAGTGTATTCTCCTTCATCCGAACGTCGTATCCCTTCTCGAGCAATTGTCCGACACTTAAAATATTGTTCTTCATGTCGGGAACAAAATAAAAATTGGCGATGCACAACTTTCGTCCATTCTTGAGTACAAAGAGAACTTTACCTTTCCCTTTGATTGGATGTTGAGAAAGATCGCCAAAGGTGATGTGACCACCGTGTCTTTCATCGAGCTCCGCGAAGAACTCCTTTCTTCCGCACATGTGGTTGGATGCTCCCGTGTCGACGAACCATGTGTTGGACTCCGTCTCCTCCACTTGATTGTATGCCATCAAAAGAACCCATGAGTTGCTCAACGGACATCTCTTCTAAGTCTTTGGACTCTTCGATCGCCACGGCCACAAGGTCAAACTTAGGATCGATGGATCTCAAGATCTTTTCTATGACTCGAACATCTTCTAAATTTTCGCCATTTCTCCGCATTTGATGCGTGATTGAAATGACCCTCGTGAAATAGTCGGAGATAGATTCCGAGCTTTCTTGGTGGAGGAACTCGAATTGAGCACGAAGAGCTTGTAGGCGAATTTTCTTTACATTTTCGACGCCACCGAACGCCTTTCGGAGTATCCCCCATGCTTTGTATGATGTATCGGCCGGAGCAACTATCTCGAACGTGGCTTCATCAAGACCTTGATATATTGTGAAAAATGCCTTCTTCTCCTTCTTCCGTTGCTCCCTCAATTCATCCTTCTCCTCTTTTTTCATCTCCGCCGTCACTTCGGGTTCCTCGAACTCGGTCTCCACGAGCTCCCACACGTCAAGTGATCCCAATAGGGCCTTCATTTGGATACACCATCTATCGTACTTATCCTTCGTCAATCTTGGCACTTGCATGCTTGTCGATGCCATCAAGATCTTTGGACTTGGCTCTGATACCACTTGTTGGTGTATGAATGTGTGTGAGAGATGTGGAGAGGGAATGAGAGACTTGTTGTTGTCAACTCAACTTGTTGATTTCACCTTCATTTGATCACATATTTATCGGTACATATGGAAGACCTTAGATGCTTTGTATCCCTAAATGTATGAACCTAGTTTTTAGCAAATGCATGTAACTCTAAATACATGAACTTACTAATACATTGAATCTAAACAAGTTTATTTACTTTTCCAACAATAATAAGAGCGCCGCTTCGAGCTCAGATGGGATTCTGTCTTGAATTGAGCTGCAATTCATGATTGGTTTTTTTTATTTTGTAAACATTCATGCTTGCTTGATCTCTTTCTCACGCTCTAGCTTCTTGTCCGTAGTTAATTTCCGAATTTGGAGGCGTCAGGCGTGAACCGGTGGGCCGGTGAACCGGACGGTTCTTCAAAACCGTCCAGTTCTCTTAAAACCGGCTAAAAAAACCAGATTCACTTCCTTACCGGTCTTTTTACCAGACCGGACCGGGTAGGGGTCCGGTTCTGATAACACTGTCCTCCGGATTTGCTTGAACCGGACCGTTGAAGGCACGAGTTTCGGTTCTGATAACACTGGTTGTGAAGCGTCTAAACTCTACACAGAGGCACGGTTCACTGATAATTTACATGCATCCTCTACTTTGTAAACATTAGATGAATTCTCTTTCTGTCTCTCGCCTAACTAGGACTCTCTCTCTCTCTCTCTATACTTCAACGTCAACACTGCTATGAAATCTCCGCTAGCTGTTGTCTGAAACCTAGCTAATTCATTGAGCTGCAGCATCACGTTTCTAATTAGGGTTTTGATTTCTCTTCCTTTACTTTCAGATCCACCCACGAAGACTTAAAAATCAAAGAGTCTATGGATCTTCAGCGCAGATCCCTAAACTTGATCGGAACCAGCAGCTTCAATAATCCCAACGACGACGACACAGTCAGCCATGCATCGATGGAGAAGGAACACATGTTCGACAAGGTGGTGACTCCGAGTGATGTGGGGAAACTGAACCGTCTGGTA